>CM060931.1:262726782-265226782 GCA_030765085.1 Allium cepa | reverse complement strand
CGATGATGCATGCATTCATCATCGAAATTATTTTCCAGCGACATAAGTGAGTTTTGCACTTTTATTTTCTCGAAAAATTCTTTTGAAATTTCTTCAAAATCATTTGAAACTTATTGAAATCATTTGAAACATTTCTTATTCGAAAAAAATACTTTCAAATCGTATTATTATATATTTCAAAACCTTAAACCAATTTAAAAATGCCGGAGTTCAATCACTCAAATTTCAATTTCAAAACCATTCCATTAAAATAAAAAATTTCAAATCCTTTCAAAGCTTCAAATTTTCATTTTAAAATGTATATAATTCTTATCGAAAGCATTTCACCTTTATATAAAAATATGGCCATCCTTATCAAAATAATAACTTCGATGTATACACAATTTCAAAAATACAATCAACCACAATTTTCCAAAGGATGATTTAAGGATGGATTTCAAACAAATAGAGATTCAAATTTAAAGGAACTCTAATCAAATAGAATTCTGGTTCGAAGATAAGCTCGAACGAAGATGAGATAATTTAATTACCAAATAGAAGATTTCCTAATCAATAAGAATCCTAACCAAGAGATTTCTAACAAGGTGGATACAGAAGGGATGAAGTTTAGAGAAATCTTGATTTCAAAATAATTTTTTTATACTAATATAATCTTTGAAAATCCTTTAAAAATAATTTTATACTTCGAAAATACGTTCTCTAACAAAGAAATGATTCTGAGATTGATTTCACTCATTCTAGGGTATTTCTACCCTATCTCTAATGAGTTTTTGCTCCACAGGCTATGGTTTGCCTTAAACCAAAGCTCAGATACCAAATTATAACGACCCACTATTTTGGACCATTCAAATTGACAATAATCCACACATGTCGGACTTAAATAATTCAAAATAACAGATTGTAATAAAATTTGGAGCAAATAAAATCAAACACAGAATCACAGACACAGAATATCAGAATAACTCGCAGCGGAAATAAAATACCATAGTAGTTCATGAAGCTACTATATACATACTCTCAAAACATATACAAAATATCATAGTTTAAAAATGGATACAATAGAAGTCTGGATACATAAATCACTAATACAGAAGCAATACCGAATAGGAAATAACTGGATCAGAAATAGACGAATAGATAGTCAGATCAGCCCCAACAAATCTCTAGCTCCAGAAGGTGAATCCAAAGCTGTGACTCTCAGGCTGACCCGAGCGTAAAACACAAACACTCGAGTCAGGATACGTACTTGTACGATGTAAACCAACTCAAGTGAACTGTAATAGCAATGCACAATAACTTAAAGGATGCTTGGGATCGTCCATCCTTTAAGGATCAGTCAAACCACCAATTAAGCAGTAATAAACACTATCCTAGAAATATACATATTAAAGTAAACAATGCAAATAACAGTGTTATTGTGACTAGGGTAGCGTAGAGCTGCAGTAGCCGCTCACATCTAGCCACACTCTCAAAATCAAAGGTGTGCATCAAAAAATCACAAGGAAATCACATGATACGCAAAGCAGTGTACCCGTGGTTATAAATTTGAAAATGATTTATAATTAAAAATTAAAACCATTAAAAAGTGAAGTCATTATTCCTTCAAATCAAATATTCAATTCCCCAAAATTTAGCTTCCAGATTTACAGTAGAAATTCAGCCACAAATAAACTTCAATTTAAACCATTTTACTTATACAATTTCATATTTTCCACTTTAAAAATGGTCATTTAAATACCCCTGAACTTATGATTTTTATAAAATAAATTTCACAAATAAATATCAATAATTTCACTTATTAAATTCAAGTGTACAAATTTCCCATTCTTTACATTTTAACAATTATTTATCACTTAAATTTCAATTTACCATTTCATACATTAAACTAAATTTCCATTTTATTTAATTTACTTAAACTTCCATTTTAAAACCAAATCTCACAATTCCAAGTCAAGTTAAATTCCAAATTTCTATTTGACTATCCATTTATTTTGCATTTAACTAATTACATAAATTCAAAATACACTGTAAGTTGCTACTAAAAACTTGATATTTTCTTTTACTTTATATTTATCCAATTCATACATAAATTATATTAATTACCAAGTTAAGCTTATAATTCCATTTTTACTTAAATTCCCATTATTAAGTTAAATCAAACTTTCATACTACAACTCAAACCATCTATTAATTTATACCATTTAACCTTTTAGAAAATCACTGCTTAACCATTTTAAATCTAATATAAGTCAAATTTCATATTTTTCTTATTCTTTCATTTACACTACATGAATTTTTATAAGAAATCATATTTTGAAATCAACCACTGGTCCGAATAATATTTCACACCTAAATCAAGTGATACGGAAATTATCATTTAAATCCGTAATCAGTAAAAATTTCGGGTTTTGATTAATTCAAACCCGCAATCCCAAGACAAATACAAATAAATAAAATTCACCCAAGCCTATCATTTCAGCTCATAATGATTTTACCTACTCTAAAGTCCGTTCGTATATGTATCATTTCAACCCATAGTGATTATATTCTACAAGGAGCTTGCAATGTGAGAAACATAAATAAATGCACAGTATAACAGACTAAAACATAACATATGACGAGACAAGTTTATAGTAGCATTTAACATCATATAATTAATATCATAGGAAAGTATAACATGATATAACAAATTCTACACATCCACTTATTGTCACTTTACTAAATATATAAGTATAAATGTCATGAGTGAAAACTCACCTTTTATGCTGGAGTTAGCAAATCAAGACACACGAACAAAATTCAGAAAGCACGATAGCACGACTTTTGATTCGAGTGGAGTAGAGGGCCAAGATGTTATTCTTGTATTCAGCAACAAAACAAAGAAAAATATAAATATAAATATAAATACAATACTAAAATTATTGGAACAAAATGGAAATAGAGTTTACAAAAGACAACACCAAGTTTTCAATTGATTTTGCTTGACCACAAATCACATTTGCTCGGCCACAAAGCTATATTGATTCATCCTTGGGGATGTTTTGGCTAGGGTATGGATCTGATTTGGACTCATATAGGCATGGATATAAATAAAAGTGAAGGGGTAGGAATTACTGGTGAAGGAAGATCAAAGGTTAAGGCAAAAAGAGAAGTTTTGGTGCAACTTTAGGCTTGGCCATGCATGAATTGGGCTCAGCCTTGGCATGTACAGACCTGGTGTTGGCGGGTGGTGAACTTGATGGTGGTGGTGGTTAAGGGGTGGCCAAGGCAACATATGAAGGGGATGGTGGAAGCTAACTTGGCTATGCATGGTCTCAAGGTTTTTTTTGCAATTTTTGGACGTGTTTGCATCATTTAATGGTCATGGCCAGTCTTGGTCAGAGGAGCCATGTATGGTGATGGGAAGGAGGTGATGTGGTGGTCGATGAAGGTGGTGAGGGGTTTAGCCGAGCAAAGCTAGAGATGAACAAGCAAAAACAAATGAAAAAAAAAGAAGTAGAAAGGAGAGAAAAAGAGAGGTCATTGCTTAGTTTTTTTTTCAGATCTGAAGTGCGATGAGAAATGAAGATGGGAAGAAATTTTCTCATGCGAAAATAGTGATATAGGTAGCTAGGGATTAAGGAATGAATGACACAAATTATGGAGAAATTATGGTAGAAAATCAAGGGATGGAAAGATAAAAAGGTAAGAAATCAAAGTAACGTTTGCCTAAAATTAAAAACAGGTAACGTATCTTAATTGATGCATTTCATGTGAATTAAAGAAAGGTGTATATAAAAAGCTTTCACAAACAAATAAATACAATAATGTTAAATTAATACATTTTAAAGATATGCCTTTTAAAGCAATAATATATATATATATATATATATATATATATATATATATATATATTTGAAATTTCTTTCCAAGAAATAAATACGGATCTAAACACTTACCATTTAATTAATAAATGAATGTCTAAATAGAAAAATAAGGTAGAGATAGATATTATGAAAAAAAAATAGTTGTAGGAAAAGTAGGAAATAAATAAAGAAAATACTTTATTTAATGGAAACTAGAATTAGAAATTGTAAATAAAATTCAACTGACTTTAGAAAATTTCAACAACGCTTCTAAATAAATAAAAGTCAAGTAAATAAAATAAATGCTGAAAAAAATAAATTGTAAATGAAAATAAATAATTATTTTAAGGAAAAATATAAAATAAATAAAGAAATAGCTATTTAATTGAAACTAGAATTTAAAAGTTGAAAACAATATACAATCAACATTTGAAAATTATAATTATACTTCAAAAATGTTTTAAAAATAAAATATATGCATAACATATCATGTTACATAAATTAGAACATGTTTTTACAAACAAAAATATTATTTATATAAATTAAAATAAATAAATTTGTTAAATAAAACAATTTACACACAATATTGTAAAAAGCATAACTTTCACAATATTAATCCGATTTCAACGAAACGAAAAGCAGTATTCTTAAAATTAAATCTATTTTTCATAATAAAAGATAAAATTCAAAAATTCAAAAATTTAAATTTTAAATTTAAAAGTCAAAGTCTGACCATTTTGACCAAAATCCACTTTTTGGAAATATTCCATTTATTCAGGTTTGGATTTATAATTCTCACAAAAATCAAAATTTATATTTAAAATAACAAAATTTATCCATTTTAATAAATAAAATAAAGTTTTTAAATCAGGAATTTCAGTTAAAATGATTAAAATATAAAATTAAAATAATCACAAAATACAGGGTTGTTACATACTTAATACCTCAAACCCAAGGAGGACCATCCTCGACAACTCCACTACCATGTCTAACCGGTAACTTCGACCATTTGAAACTTGCTAAATAGGAAGGATGCGGACCCTATAATAGCTACTTAATACCCTCACTCCGAAAGCAAGTCCTACATCTTACGTATTATTCCTTCCCTACGGGTCCTATTGTTAAAGATATCCCACATCAATAGTAACTCTACACAACTGCTGGTAGCCTTTAGGTGAAGACAAACTATTGCTGTGTAACTTTACTGACCTCATATCCCAACCCACTAAACCAGCCACCACTCGAAGCCTATGTGTAGGGTTAGGCCCACTAATTCACGTTTGTCCTAAATGAATAATTTAAACTGTAGAATTTCCTGCTATGAAAATTATATTGCTTTCTACCTATAATTAATAGTATTAATACTTACTTATTCGCTATGTTATTATTATACACTTAGGCTTTGGTTTTCTTGTAATGTCTAATAAATGTCTATTATCTGCAATAATTAGTCATTAATGTCAAAATTGAATAATCTCTAATCAGTCCTCATTTAATCCCTTTAATATATTATCAGTTTAAAAATCCATCTATTATGTCTATTCAATTCCTCCATAAATGCCATATTGAATTCCCTAATCAGTTCCCATTTAATTTCTTTTTAACTCTCTGTTAATCACAAATTTATTGTCCGTTAAATTTGTAATTAATGTCCATAAATCCAAGTCTTTTAATTATTACACTATTAATAACTAATATGTATACAGTCATAAATTGCGGTATTCATATGTATATCTTTATTTTTGAACGTTAAGAGCGGTTATACGTGTATATGTTTAATTCTAATTATTAATTTCTAAACTAGAACATTCATTTCCATATTTTAATTTATTAGAGCTATCCTTCTAAAAAAGATTGTCCTTATAATTTTTCATAAATCAACAAAAAATGAGATCTTTGCTTTGTTTGAAATTATAAGAAATTATTTATTTTCTTTTATTCTAACAAACAGTGTAAACTATGGAAAATAATATCCACATCTTACATGTCTCTTTTCCTTTTTGGTATATCCCTTTCTAATTCATACGATGCACATTTACATAAATTTTGGAAATTACATAGAACCTACTCCAAATAATCAAAACATAGAAATTCACATTCTAACTCAACTAGAGCAATTTAATTTACAACCCAATTATAGATGTGGAATAAAATTTACAAACGTTCTGTAATAGTAAATATTTGGGACTGAATTCAAATTTCCAAATGATGTTGTTTGTACTAGTCCTATCCAGTTACCTACTTTATTGAATATGTAGGTGATAATATTATACTTTTGTTTTAAACCTAAAATTCAACAGATCTTATTTAGGAATAATAATTAAATAAGAATCCGACGAGATAAATTTCAATGTTATAAATAAACTTTATACTTTTTCACTCACCTTTTAAGCTTTCCAAATCTACAATTCTGAATCCAATCCTTTATTTGACTCCTTTTTCTATTCTTATCCAAGCTTAACAAGGTATATACATTTATTAGAATTACAGATTTGAGAAAAGATTGGAGGTTAAGTGGAATATAGACTGAAAATTACCTTTGTCCGTAGTACTGATTCGCTTCTTCTCTTTTTGTCTTTTAATTTCTACCCTTCTTTGGTTTTTTTTGTGTATGTGTGTGAATATATAATATTTTATAATTTTTAAAAATAGTGGAGAGGAGAAATGATAGGGCTTCACAGCTTGGATTAGAAAATATGAGAAGAGAAGTGAGGGGTTATGCCTATATATATAGGCATACGAACCAATAGTAACCATTGGATTAAAATAATTAAATCCGGATCGTTGGCCAATTTTCAAATCCTAGTCAATATGTTCGAAACGAACGATCGCTCCCCTATAGGCGGTCGAACGGCCCATGGGTGGTCGACCCATGGGGAACTGAAATTAATGTTTATTTATTTTCTTTTTTTGTATTTAGTTATTTTCACTCTCGAAACTTCTAACGCTAATAACTTATTCATTTGAGCTCCAATAACGAAATCCTACTTATGACAGTTGCTTAAAAAATTGGCACGGATGCAATGGTGCAAGTTTCGTGACCAAATTTTAACCTTTTCTCAAATTCCATTTTGGGAGCTTTTTAATCATTTATTTATTATCGTTAATTTTATGGAGTCTGATAACTACCCCCTCCAGTATCTATACATTTTCCTTCGAGGATTTAGATCGTAATCCCATTTTGGTTCCATGTCATATGCAACTGCAATGCATGCCTATTCACTCCTTCGCGATATTGCTACTATCAACTAAGTCATGGTATTTATGTGCGTAGTTTGCATTATGATCATAAAAACAGCTCAACGAAACCCCTCACCTCCCTACTTTCATCAATGATGGTGGCTATGCGACTGAGAGCAGTGCTGCTTTATGTAGAAAGGAATGGGCATGCTCTTTCCTCCGCCAAGGAATGCTCCTCTAGAAATATAATTTCGAGCTGGCTAATGCTACAGCAGAGCTGGGGGCATGGTAAGTTAGCAAGGCTAGTAATTATAGGCACCTAATGCAAATTCCCCGGAAAGTCCCATAGCATTTCAGAACCCTGGTTTATGTCTAAACTCCCCCATCCTCCTAAGAGGCATCGGGCAACGGGGCTAGAGCAAGTCCAGGCTAGGCCAAGGCCTCCCTAATGACCAGTTTAATCAATCAGCAGGCCATCAGACAAATTCCTTACTCTTCTTCGCTGTCAGCAATGATTGTTGCAAACAGATACTCATTCCCCTATCCGAAGATGGTCGAACTTAATAGCTAGTGCTTTTCTCAAGCATCCTTACAAGCACAGCCCATTGCCAAAGATAACCCCTCATTTCTTGGCAATAAGTTCTCTAATCTACTAAATTTCAAGTGAACGATGTTACCCATGTCCCGTTTCACCATTATATGAAATAGGAAAGCATGCTCGCGCTAGTTGTGTGCTCTGGTTCTTGTTGGGCCCTACAGTCACCTTGCGATTGGCGGCATATCACCAAGGAGAACCTTCGAGCCCTCATGCGCTCCGGTTCAAGCAAGGCTCGTCCACCACTTTATGAATAACCATTTCACTTAAGAGAACCTATGAGCTACTGTATGTTCCCGCTCATGCATCAACCCCTCCACACCACATCCAATCGATGCGTGGTAAGCATAAGCAACTGAGCTCAACCTATCTCCATAATACACTATTATTTTATATATCTTAAAAAGGAACATATCTGTAAATAATGTAGGGATTAAGCTAGCCATTCAAGAAAAACGATACTTAATAAGTCAAAAAAAACAGGCATCTAGAGGTAGAACAACAAATTTCTATGCAAACTCTGCAACAATGGTCTTTTTATAATTCAGTCCAATAGCATGTGGGGTGCAGTGCGCATCCCGCTTGTCGTATAAACATATTATATCACTAACTAGTTCAAAAGAAGAAAAGGAAAAGGAAGAGACCCACACCTAGGAATGCTCAAAGAAGACCGAACTTCAAATGTGTAGATGAGTGCTCTTGGCACTATCTGATTGGTACTTAGCCATGAAAATCGAGGTGCGCTACCACTTTCGATTCCTTCCACATTGAATCTCATAAGAGACCTCATAAAGCTACCTGCTATTGAGGTAAAGGAGCCTATCGAGATTTTAGTTATAACCTCAGAGACAGAGATGACAACCACTGCTCTTTCCATCTTGGTAATGAAGTGTACAAACCAACCTAGGTTTGGCCCTACCAGAGAAAAATGGAGAGGAAACCCACCAACATCAACTAGGTCATTGTCACGACAACGATGACGAATTGACGTTGAAAAAAAATGACTAGAGAGCTCGAGGGTAACAACCCAGGCTTCCGGACACACTAATTCATGGCCCAAAGTGGCATTTGAACTCGCATCATGCCAAGAAGTATGAGTCCTTAGTTTAAAATGTTTACATGATATAGAGAAGAATAGAAATTTAGAACATTCTACACTTCCAAAACTCACAACAGAAAGAAATAAAATATAAATATTTAAATAATCCCAAACCAACAATATCTCAAATAAACGTGATGCAAACCAAGACTGACATAATAGTATCCCCAAACACACTAGCATCTCCAAAAGGTAACATAACGTCTGACTAATATAAGTAATATAATATAAAATACATGGGGTGTAACTATAAATAAAATTGTCAAATGCGCCAAGTTTCCCCCTTCATGCTGCTTACCTTGCCACTTCACCTATTAACATGAGCACATGCGGTAGATATAAAAAGAGAGAAAAGAAGTGGACTAAACAAAGTCTGGTAAATGAATTGTATTACATGTGTATGATGCTCATAAGCAATTAACTTCATTTATGGTCTACATGACCTAGGGTGTTTATTTGTGGTTGGGGACTATATGTAAGAATTACCTGCCCAAGTACTAAGTTTAACAGTCACACTAAGTGTACTTAACACATGGTATACATCCTTTATCGTGAACCATAAAACTTCTAAATTGGATAGACAAACCCCAGATACGAAGCATGAACATACGATCTAGGTAATAAACACATCCTATATAACATGTCGGATATACATCACAATGCTTGAGCCCATTTTCCCTTAAATTATTGAGTAACCTCCCCATTATCATCTGTCATCCTATGCACACTAGTCGGGTATACAACACAATGTCTGATCTCACTTGCCCCCTAAATTTTGAGTAACCTCCGCGCTGGGGCCTATAACTATGCATGTTATAGAGTATACATTACAATGCCAAGGCCCACTTGCCTCGAAAGCATCGAGTAACCTTCTTGTTAGTGCTCGTATGCTACAAATCATATAGTTGCAATAAAACTGCATGCCACAATCTATGTCACACTTAGAAACTTCATTAAGTGAGAACCAAGTATGCCACCAAGTTAGATGCTATACCATCTCATTACTCAACTTCATTCAATTATGTGAACGCTCCTAGGGTCAAAGATGTAGGGACAAGCTTCCCTAAATTATCCTACTCGGCTTGGACCGAGTCCATGTTCAATCTAGGCTTGCTGATGTTATCTAGACATGCACCTTGCATGGTTCGTCTATTGGCACTCTTCCAAGTCCCACATTCCTTTCACTATTCCAGTTGTCTCCCATCTTCCCATTCGACCTAAGCAATAGCCAGGTGTGCTTTTTTACTTGCCTTATGGCTCAATATCAACCATCTAAGCATCAGTGTTAACTACTATATATATACCCCATGCGTCATCACTTCAAAGTGGTTGGAATAGGAAAGAAGTCTAGAAAATATACATCATTCAGAGCTCCTCACGTAACAAGCTCTTAAGGTTAGCTATCTCTTTAGTTTGAAGCATTTCACTTTTCTTGTGATTGTAAAAGAGAGGTATAAAAGGAGAGCTTTACAATGGATATAGGCAGCCTAACCAAACAACTCTATATTTGGTGTCATTTGCATTAATTGCCTGCTTAGTCATTATTTTCCGCTTTTAAACCTAGTGATTAGAAAGCAACATTTTCTCTTCACGATGCATTAGCCTACTTCCAAGGTTGTAAAAAATTCCAGTCGATATTTTGGTGCTGAAAGGAGGTCCTCCCCCTAAAGCTCTCAAAATTTTATGATCTTTTTCTGCAAACTCTTTTCAAGCCTTTTTTGCACCACGTCTAACATTGGTGGAAATGGTGAATATTCCACCACCCCCTCCGGTATATGAATATTTTCCTTCAAGGATTGAGATTGTAACCCCAGTTTAGCTCCATATCATGTGCAACTACAATGCATGCCCATTCACTCCTTCGCAACACTGCTACTATCAACCAAGTCATGGTAATTGTGCATGTAGTATACATGAGGACCACACAATTTGCTTGGCGGATTCCCTCATCTCCCAACTTTCATCAAATGATAGTGACCATGCTATTATAAGCGGTGCCGCTTTATGAAAGTGCGGACGGGCATGCTCTTCCCTTTGCCTAGGAATGATCCCTTAACAAAATACATCAAAGTTGGTAAGCGCTTGTAGCAAGGCCGAAGGCCAACAGCTAGCCTTGTAATCATAGCCACCTGTCTTTTGGTATACTTGGAATAGGCATTGGACGGGGAATAGAAATTGGTTTCGGGTCGAGGTCCTCTCTCCTCTCCCGAAGCCCTCCGCTCTCCCAACCAGCAAGGAACACCCTGCTGCTCCCTCACCTAATGGGGGATTCCCGGAAGAACATAGTTTTTTTGGAATGGCTCTTTGTGCCCTTAAGTCACTAACACCCTTATCATTTTTAGGACTAACACAGGTTAGGTACAGTGGGCGTCACTACATCTAAAGGCACCTTCAATCATTGGGTAGCTCACCGCATTGATTATGCTCCTCGATCGCTACGCGGCTTACAATGTATTCTCATTCGACGAAGCCTCACTACTATATAGACCCTCTCAATCACCAGGTGGTTCACTTCCCTAGGATTAATTAATCAATTTCATAGTCTTAGCTTCATCAACCAGAAACCTAGGACTAATGAGCTCCCCTTAAGGCATCTAAAGTTCCCTCTTCTATGCTATTAAAATTAAGTTTTTCTTTCTTGCCTTCCGGAGCCACCTCTCTTTCCACGACCACACCCCTTTAAATGGGGAATAGGAATTGGTGTTGGGTCGAGGTCCTCTCTCCTCCTTCGAACCCCCTCCACTCTCATAACTAGGAAAGAACAACCCCCTTCCCCCTTACTTAAAGGGAGGCTCCCAGAAGAATATAGTTTTTGGCGTGTTGCTCACTACGCCCTCAAGTCCCTAACGCCCCTATCATTTCTGGGAGTAAAGGGAGCTTAGGGACAATGGGCATTGATACACCTAGAGGTGCCCTCTATCGTCGAACGGCTCACCGCACTAATTATGCTCCTTAAATGCCAGGCGGCTAACAATGTATTCTCAATCAGCGAAGCCTCGCTACCACAGAGGCCCCTTCAATCGTTGTGTGGCTCGCTTCCCCGAGGCCTAATTAATAAGTTCTAGTCTTATCTTCCTTATCGAAAACCTGAGATTAACAATCACCCCTTAAGGCATCTAAAGTCCTCTATTTTGCTACGAAGATTAAGTTTTTCTCTCTTTCCTGCCAAACCCACCTCTCTTCCCCCAACCATCATCTCCCGGCTCAAGAATGAAGGTTTCCGCCCCTTAAAAAGTCCTAGAGAAACTAGGAACCTTGGTTTATGTCTAGATCACCACCCCTATTAGAACCTCATATTTTGGTATTTTGATAATGACAACAATACAAGATTATATTGTGTATACTAACCACTTGCACAGCAAAAGATCAATCAAACAAGGAGATATACTCGATAAAAAGAACAGGATGACACAACCAATGTAGTATTAGTGATAGGATCTTAGTCTAGAGTTATAAAATTGTTAAAATCCCTTCTAAGAGGTATATACAAACAAACACATCACAAATTATTTTTACAAATCAAAAAAATTAAAATCTTGCATCTGTTAGTCGATTGAAAAACTCCTCTCAGTCGACTGATCAAAAGGATTTTTAACACAAATTATTCTTACAGTTCCAGACGACTAAAAAACTCAAAATAGTTGATTGGAATTTTTTCAATTGACTGAATTGAAGGTTTCATCTGAGTGAAACTACCTATTTTTGAACTAATTACTTTCTGGTTCAAAACGTCTCTTTCTACTTGAAATCAATTGATTGGTTTATTTCTTTCAGTCGACTGAATGGTCGTAATAGGTATATTTTTCAAATTTTCTGAAGAGTTACTCTTCTTTGTGAAGAGTTATTCATCTTCATTAATGGTTGCAATGATTCCTCTAACAATTGCAACTACTGATCATCCATATATAGCAGTCCATTTCAAAGATATAACTCACTAATTTACAGTTCTTTCCATCTCTATCTTAAATTACTCTGAAGCATTTAATTCACTATATTGCTTTAAATTTTTAATCGCACATTCGTTCAAGAATATTTCCTCATAATCAAATTACTTCCTTTCTTTACAAGCATGCATTACCACAAGGAAAAAGATTATAAAAAGGTTGTACTCATTGGCTAATCCATGCTATATAAGAGCATAAGAAATCATAAACAATTATATTTATTTTGTAGACATCCTGTTGAAGTTTATCAGGCATGAAGTCTTGTTTGGTAGCTCAAGTGGTTTACAATACCTATTTCTTCGGGTTAGGTAAGGATGTTTTTAGTTAAATTCAAAAGAAGTCTAGAACTGGAGATAGAATGGGAGTTCGAACCAGTACAAAAATCTCTAATGCAATTTAATTATTGCAATTTTTGTATTGTTAGTTTGATATAAGTTTTATTCGGTAAATATAATCATATTACTCGATCCTCTTTCACTTTAAACCCCCTCCTATGTAGGCACCTGAAAGTAGTGCCAAAGTAGGTTTAGGCCAGGCCAAGGCCCCTCAATGGCTAGTTTACTCAATCGGCAAGCTACTAAATAGCTCCCTTACTCGTCTTTGCCCTCAGCAATGATTGTAGGCGACTAGATATTCATCCACCTATCTAATTACTATGGAGATTAACAATTGGTGCTTTTTTCAGGTGCACTTACAAGCCTAGCCCATCACCACAGATAAGTCCTCGCTACTAATAATAAATTCTCCAATCTACTAAAGTTCAAATGAACAGCGGCACTCGCTACCCATCTCAGCATCATAAACATACTTATGCAAGAATGCTTGCGCTAATCGTGTGCTTTGGTTCATGCCGGAACCTACAGCCGCCTTACTGTTGGCGACATGTCACCCAAGAGAACCTTCGAGCCCTCATACGCTCCGGTTCAAGCCAGCCCCATCCGCTACTACCATTTGTCACCCTGGAGAACCTATGAGCTAACGTATGCTCTTTCTCATGCAACAAGCCCTATTACATACGATCGGCCTAGGCTTGTCAACAGTCGAATATAGATTCAAATAGTGCCTTATATCCAACATCATTTTTGGACATCGGATATTCATATCCGTGGATGTGGATGGATATCAGATATTTATTAGATATTATTTAACTAGTTCATAAATAATAATCTAAATAAATAAATATAAAATTTTAACCCATTATAGAACCACTTCAATAAAAAATAATACAAAAGATAATAAATATGTCAAAATAATTTTAAGCGGTAAATACAGATTTTTATACACGTATCGAATTTCTTTTGCCTAGACAAAATTGTGAACGATAACCATTTTATCTACTAAAACACACAAAAAAGTAACTACGAACTTATTAAAAACCAAATAGGTAATTATCATATATAGGTGTGGCCATATCTACATCCATTTCATGGATATCAAATAGTTTTTCATATTTTGGATTAGGATACGAATGAGTTTTGGATTTTTCGGGTATGATTGACAACCCTAGATCAGCCCATGGTCCGAATAAGCAACCGAACTCAACCCGTCTCTCCAATATACATTACTATTTAGCATGTCTGAAAAAGGAACATTTTCTTTAAATAATGAAGGTACCAAGCTAGCCATTCGAGAAATATCATTCTACCTGTCAAACACAAATAGGCAAACAATGCCAAACAACAAATTATTTGGAAAAATTTACATCCAATGGTATTTAGTGAAATAGTATGGGGCACAGGTCCCGTCCTACTAAGCATATAAAGATATTTTATCACTAACTAGTTGAAAATAAGAAAAAGAAGCCAAAGAGAACCATGCCTTGGAATAGTCAAAGAAGATTAAGTTTCAAATATGTAGATGAGCACTTTTAGAAACATCTGATCGGCATTTTCCTATGGATGTAGGGTTGCACTACCATGGCCTTCCACATCGAATCTCACAAGAGATCTCAAAGAGCTACCAGTCGATGAAGTAAAGGAGTCTTCAGATACTTTAGCTATGACGAAGGGACAGAGGCGACCACCACTACTCTTTCCAACGTGATGGTAAAGTTTTCAAACCAACCTAGGTGTGGTGCTACCAGAGCAAGACGACAAGGAAACACCAATATCAACTAGACCATTAATGTGACAGCGAAAGCAAATTGATGTCAGAAAAATGACCGAGGACTGTGAGGTCAGGCCAAGCAAAGTTGCAAGATCCATCTCTAAACAACATTCCAAACAACAGTTCAAGACAAAGATCACCATTCTACACATTAGTACTAAGAAACATTTTCTATGAAACAAAGTTTGACCAAAAAAGGTGCTCAATTTATTTGGAGAGGAAGAGGAAGACTTAGTTAGTTGTTTTAACCAATAGAACTTTTTGCAATATTAGGGGTTTCTAAGGGAATTCACATGGTAAAAGCTACACGAGTTTAAAATAAAAGAGAAGAAGGATATTTAAATACCTTCCCATTAATCACAACTATTATACTAAAAAGGCACAACCATTTAGGACCAATCAAGTGTTGTGTCACACCACACACATAGAGGAAGCGACACATCTCTGCCACATCTTAAGAACGCAAACACCTTCAGCCAATAACACAGTAAAGTGGCAAATTGGGAGGGCCCGCATGAACTGGAAAGCCCATGCCTGCTTATGAGCATGGACTTTACTGTAAAATATTACTCAAATTTTTTATAAGTAATACGATAAACTGATAAGGGCTTCTTAGCCTGGCCTAGTTCGTTCTTGGCCAGCTCGGATCTAGGCCATCCCACCCCCAGACCAGCCATGGTAAGAGGCGGGACAACTAGGCTCACTCAGCTACTATCCTAGGTCTAGGCTAGGCCAATTTCAGTCTGTATACTCGAGAGCACATCAGCCAGCTACTAGCCAGAACACGCCAAAGCAGCTTCAGCAACCAACCCGTCGGGCAAGGAAAAACCTAAGCATCACCCAGCACAGTCCTTGCTAACCCATCTTATGGGCAACCAGCCCCACCCCGACCTATATTTGGTTTAGAAAGAAGATACCTATCTTTTTAAGAATCTCTCCTAAATTTTTGTCAATTGACATAGCTCAAAACTTGTATGAGGATGACATGTCTTTAGCCTTGCTTAAGTTCAACCACCTAGATCTGTTTAAAGTAGTCCCTCTCATCATCTCCCGCTCAACGGGACACTTATCTCAACTTCGTCTACCAACTTCATGTCCTCGGGAGTTAGTTCACCAACCCAACCAACATTGCCACCTAAGCATGCAAAGTAAATGACAAGAAGTACAACCAGGTGTCTCTACTTATGATAGAAAGCATGTTGTATCCTTATAACATGGCACTACAGTAAATAATGCTTTAAATGCGCAGTAAAGGCAAGGAATGCACCTTGGACGGTTCTCCTATTAGCACCCATCTCAACCACATATTCCCTTTACTATTCCAATTTTCTCCCATCAGCTCGTTCAACCTGATCAACAACTAGGAATGCTTTTTGCCTGCTTTATGTTAATTCCACAGATATTGGTTTTGATGACAATAACCATATAAATATAGGTACTAATATTTTTCAAGTTATGTAGATTGTTTTGTAGGATGTCATAAAGGTTTATACAAGTATAGGATAATCGAGTTTGAAGACTTATCAATAAACAGGCCAAAGATCAAGATTTAGAGATAATCAAGACAGTCAAAGACTCATGGGTTTGAAGACAAAGACATGAAAAGTATAAGACTATAGATAATAGTTAATAGACGTTAGATAAATTTGTTAAAGCATTTGTTTAGCAATTTTCTTTTCTGTGAAATACTCTCTCACAAAAATGCTATTTTATTTTCAGAATATATTTATACAACTATTTTATAAAAAAAATATATATTAAAGTATTTAATAACTATTTTTTAAATGGTTTTACAATATTTAAAAATTTTATAACACTTTAGAAGTATTTTTATTTTTCCAAACAAACAAGGATACGCCGACATATCCTACCTAAGTATGTTGACATATGTACCGTTAAAGGATTTTTTAAAATTTGAAGGGTTATGTTTTCGGCTCCATCTTTTTGTGAATGAACTTGTCCCTTCAAACACTACATAAAGGGGATGAGAAAATGAATTATTCTCTCTATTCTACTTAGTCAAAATTCTTACTACATATTTCACAAAATCCACTTTTTATTCTCTTCAAATCCACTAAAATTCAATCTCTACTGTACTACATTCATTCTCTATAATCTGTTCACTATTTTTGCAACGACCTGTAAATTTTAGTGGTTTTATTTATACGACTAATTGAATTTTCATGAAATTTTAAAAATAAAATTTTGAAATAAAAATTTAATATTTGGAATACGTCTAATTGAACATAGCAAACTGTAAATTTTCATCTGAAAATATGAAAGTTTATTTTATTATGCAATTCTATTTCAATTTATATCCGTTAATCTTTGATGATAATAAAATGTTTTCGAAACCTGAATATTTCTAAATAGAAAAATTCTAAATCATCTTCTAACTGAGACGTCATTTTTCGGTTTTTCAAATTCGGGCTTCTTTGGCTTCGTCGATCTTATTTTTCTGCATTTTTGCTGCATTTTCCATAGTAGAAAATTCGAATTTTTATAATTCAATCGTACCACTAATATCCGTACACCGTTTTGATCGTCTCGTTGTGCCGATCTCCACAGTACATTCGTTTGTATGTTTCGAAGTTCGGTACTCAATGAAATCGATAAAACGATTTATCGTATTGGCACCCAATATAACTTTTGGTTTCCTACTTCTCTTTCATATTCCACCGTCTAATTATCAATAGCCTATAGTCTTTTTCACTTCTCAAAATTTAACTTTATGACTGACACGAATTCCTATTTCATTTATTTTGTAATGGTTCGTATTGCTTTTGGGGTTTAGTTCCATTTTAAAATATAATAATAAAACTTTATGACTGAACCGTAAATCCTTATTTCGTTTGTTCGTGAGGCTGACTACTGCTCTTCTTCTTATGCTCTCTCCTTCCTCTCCTCATTTTTTTATTCTTCTAACCATCGGCCTCAAATAAAAAATAAAATAATAATAAAAATCACGCTATCCACCACTTGCCTCCTTGCCGAAGTCAGCCTCGACCCATCCTCTCGCCTTACGCGAGCACTTTCCCTTGGCCAGCCTCCTGCCATCGTCCGCAGCTCTTCACCGAAGCACACCAAAAACCCATCACCCGAAGACAGCAACTTCCCCGATCATTCCACCACCACCGGCCATAGCCGAGCTTGCCGCAATAATTTCCTCCTCCTCCACTTGTCCCATGGCCATCAATTTTCCCCGTCCTTCATCGGCCATCACCACCTCCAGCTGTCCTCATCAAAAACTTGACCCATCGGCCTTCGGCCATGTCTCTTTGCGCCTACATCCCAACTACCGACTTCGGCTTCTGTACCTCTGCCACGCATCTCCTTCTACCTGGAAGCTGTTATGTCATCTTAGGTATATTCATTTTTATATTTGAGAAATCTATACTTTTGCTGTATACATAAAGTAGGTCAGAATATATGGTTTTATATATATAGGTTATAATAATAGTGTTATAAGTGGATTATGTATTAGTTCTATCAGTATAATATATATACTAGTTATGTCTGTTATAGCATGTAAGTGTAGTGATAGTGTTTGCAATGTCTAGATTTGACTTTATATTGATCTTTGAAATATTGGTTTTGAGGTATGATAATGATGTATGATAAAGTAGGTACTTTACAGTTTATGATGGTTGTATTTTCAGAAAACTCGACCGTTTGTGTATTGTTTGTATATAGCAATATAATAGCTATATATATACTTAGTCTGTTAGCTTAAATGAAGATGATATTTTGTTTATAAATTTCTGATTTTTAAATTTGTTTTATATAATAGTGCGCATGGAATAGTTATACTTTTGTAATCTAGGTTTATAAATTTTGATTTCAAATATAATGATGACGCATATATATTATATGCATCATAATTCATTTGGATTCAAAGTCGTTTTATACGTATGTATCTAGGTTTTTGTTTGGAATGGTTTTAAGTATACTATGCAAAAAGTATTTGCCTGAAGCCGGTCTTATATTTAACAAATTTACCGTGGTGTGTCTGTCATATTATTATTGAAGTGATTTTGGGATAAATATGTATAGTACGTTTTTGAAGCATAAAGTAATATGTATATGTTTTAAATACATGTTTAGTTTAATAAAGTGATCTTGAGATATAAAGATTTTATATTGTTATATGTATATTTGAATATAATGTTGATTTCTATATATGTTTGATTAGACAATGATTTTGAATTTGAAAAAAAAATTAAAAAAAATTTGTTTGTACATTGATTTAAAATATATGCATAAATATAGATTTATTTTGATTTGTGTTTACGTGGTGTTTTGATTTTTGAAAATTTAAATATATGTAAAATATTTTGGTTCTTATCGGTTCTCATCTATCAACTTTTGATTTGTCGCGTCTGCTTTCTCCACCAAATTCGTGCTATCTCATTTTGCTTTGGAATTCGTAGCTTGCTCTGTTGTCAAATTCTTCTAGCATCGAAAGGTGAGAAATCACTCACGATTAACGTTCTTTTATTTGTTAAATTTGATTTCAATTGAAACGACAATTAAAATATGCTACTGTTAGTTATTACATTGTTATGTATGCTATTACCTGTATCTGTTCACCCATGACATCTGACATCATTATCTGTTATTTATATTGATGATATATGTCTGTTATATTATTATCATATCTGTTATCACTGTGCAAATTCCCTATTAGTATAAAATCACTATGGGTTGAAATGATTAACTCAGGTTATTTTCATTTGCAATGAATTTAGGATTACGGGTTGAAATGATATATATACCAGTATATATTTAAATTATGGATTGAAATGACAAAAATCAGTATCACCTTACCATAGGATAGGAAATTATATACAGACACCGTTGGTCTATATATATAAATATTTTGAAAATGATTTCTATGGTTTTAGAAAGAAATATACGGTTTTATATAAATATTGATTTTTAATATTATATAAATGATTATTTTATATATAGTAAAATTCTTGATTTTAAGCTACATAGTGAATTTGATATATATATATATATATATATATATATATATATATATGGAATTATCAAATTCTTGCTATGAAATGTTTTAATATTTAAAGCTTTGGAAAATATTGAAATTGTAATGGTTTATTTTATGGTAAAAATCTATATTTGAAATCGATAAAATTTGAAATGGTTTATTAAGTAACTGAAATAAATTAAAATTGTTGATTTGAGATTTAATTAAAATTAAATTATGGAATTTGAGTAGATTTGAATCGATTTGTGTAATTTGAGGAAGCTATTTTATTATATAAAGTATTTTTAAATTTTATTTAAAACTATTTATATATGTTCCTTTATAAATTTATTTCATGTAAACTATTTTAATATAAATTACTTTTAATATAAACTATTTTAAATTATAACTATTTTAATATAAACTATTTTAAATTATAAACTATTTTATTATATATACTATTATTTATATTTAAACAGTTAAGTGGGAAGTGTTATGATTCCAAGCATTATGATTTCTAAATTTTGATTTCCAAAGTATTATGATTAATAAAGTGTTTGATGAAAGAATGTTGTTTAAATTTAAGTAAATTATTAAATCAAGTTTTGAAATTATTTAATAATTAAAAAAATTGAATTCTTCAATAAGTGAAATTGAGTTTCAGTAATAATTAAGTTTTGAAATTTGTTTAAATTATATAAGTAAATATGTGAAATTGGATTTCTTTAATAAGAAATAAAATGTGATTGATAGAAATTAATATGAGACTTGTAATTTAAAGAATTTAATTTGAAGAATTTAATTCAATCTAATTCATAAGTTTTGATATAATATCGGTAAACTTAAGTGATTGATTTAATGAATTGGAAATTCAATTGAAATTATTTTGAAATGATAATTTTACTTAATTTAAATGATAACTGAATGAATCCATCAATGAATTTAAATTGTTTTGAATGTTAAATTAACTTAATTTAAATGATTATGGAATGAAACTTATACATGAATTTAAATCAATATTTGAATTGTTTTAAATATAAATTTAAGTTGAATTATAGAGTTTTGAAATGGTAAATTTGGATGTTTTGAAACGTAAATTATACAAATTGATATAGAAAGACAAATGAAATGTTGGTTTTCAAATTCTAAGTGAGATTGAAATTGATTTGGTTTTTAAATTTATTAAATGACCAATCGGTGTAATAATTACGAAAGTTATTAAAGAAACCAAGATCGGTTAGGGATATACTCACTGTCAAAACCGAATACCACTTTAATAAATATACGCAGAGTGTGATCCGGAATGAAGTGGTTGGAATGATGTACGTGAGGACTGAAGAAAGAGAACGATAATGGATGACCTTGACACTTGTGTCAAATTGGAAATGACTAAAACAGAAGCCGTGCTGGGACAAATGGGGTTAGCCACCTCGAGCGAACACACTTCTTCATAAACTACTCACTACTTGTTATTGATTGGTGCGCACCCTTGATTTGGGAGTGTTGTTTCGCGGTGTTGCGATCGTTGCGGCGATGCGTTCTCACCAGTCCAGATCAGACAAACGGTAGTTTCACTACCTTGGGTATTGCCTCATGTGCCTTGTCATACTCGTATCCCTATACGCAAGCACTACGATTTGTTTTGTGTTACACCTATGGAGTACTCCCTGATAGCCCACTAGTTTACGGTGGAGTTTACAGTGCTGTATAGACTATGACGCTTATATAAAGTCTGTTAAGGGGAATAATGGTAACGCCTTAACGCTATTTTGATACTTTATATTACTGATAGACATTATCTACTTAGCATAAACTACTACATAGTAGATAGTTTAACGGATCCTCAGAGGATGGTTATCCTAAACATCATTTGAGTTATTTGTATTTCAGTTGTTATTTCACTTGAGTTGGATTTATTGATGTAAGAATGTTAATCCTGACTCGAGTCTTTTGTGTCTTGCTTTACGCTCGGGTCAGACTGAGTGGTTCAGCTTTTGGGACTCACTTTTGGAGTTGGAGCTTTGCCTGGAGATCTAGCTATCTATCC
This sequence comes from Allium cepa, assembly GCA_030765085.1. Lineage (NCBI taxonomy): Eukaryota > Viridiplantae > Streptophyta > Magnoliopsida > Asparagales > Amaryllidaceae > Allium > Allium cepa. Next base: position 265,204,979 of record CM060931.1, on the reverse strand, counting down.
AGCTTTCAGATATTCAGTTGATTCCAGTGACGTATTCTGATTTTGTATTTGACTATTGTATTCGGGACTTCTGTTGTATCTTATTTAACTATGTTATACATATATAGTAGCTTCATGAACTACTATTCATTTCGTTTCCGCTGCATATTGTTATATTACTCCGTGTCTGTGATTCTATGATTATTTATTTACTGTATATGCTGAGTTTTTCCAAATACAAACTTACAATATGGTATTTTGAGCAATTCAATTACGACATATTTGGATGAGAATGGTTGAAAATATCAGGTTGTTACATTTGGTATCAAAGCTTTGGCTCTAGGAAAAACTTAGCATATATAGTAAATTTAATTATGGAATCAGTTTCGTTCAAGCTTTAATTCTTTCCTCTTTGATCTGAATTTCCTTTGAATTTTGGAACGTCCCTCGGTTCCAAAATCCATCATTGCCTCTCCCTATTCGTATTCTGGAGTATCCCGTAGCACCACTTCGAATGATCTCTATAATGAATCGACGGTCCTGCCAATCTTTGAATGATTTGTAAAGGGCTGAAACTCCTTTACAACAAACATTGATTCACCAAAGATTTCTGTATCCTCGGTTTACGATGCTATTTATCTCCTGCTATCCCTGAATTCTATCTCCTGAGATCGAATGTTGATTTACCTCGGAATTCTTCATCGATCTTATTCTTGAAGTCTCGGTTGACCGGGGTAAGGTTGCTCGCGATTTTTTTTTAAAAACATAACCATCTCCCCATTTTGTTATTTAATCATTTTATCTTTGTTTCGAGCCTATCTTCGAATCAAAATTCTATTGGATTGAGTCCATCAAAATTGAATCTATAACTTTATTTTGTAATCCGTTATTCAATCATCGTGTGAGGGAATGTATTTGCAAATTTATATTCGAAATGTTATATATATATATTGTGTTGTTTGAATTGTTGATGTTGATTTGGGTTTTCAATCGATTCGTCTGATCAACGCTATCGATAGGATTTCCAAAACGCTTGAGCAGAGCAAACTGACACAATATTATTTTCAAATTTGGTAAATGAAATAAATTTTGTATGATTATATTACATATATAAGTATAAGTTTTTTGAAATTAAATAGTTAATGAATTGGTTGCTCAAAATAATAATATTTGATTTACATTTATTGTTTTGTAAACCATTGACTATTGCATAATATAAATAAATGAATTTATAAAACTTAGTTATAATTTGATTTGGAATTTAAATGAATTTAAATCAGGAATTTGTGAATTTAATTTCCTGTGATTCCAACTTTAGTTATAAAGTTTTAAATGTATATTGTTTAAAGTATGTTTTAAAATAGAAATTGTTTTTAAAGAATTTTTAAAATGTTTAAAATCAGTGCTTTTCTCTTTGTCGCTGGAAAATAATTTTGGTGATGGCGGCCGCATCATCGACATTCATTTTCGAGTTTCGAAGTGGAGAGACCATTCTGTAGCTTTTCTACACTTTTGTTTTGGAAATTAAATTTATTTAAATTTCTAAAGTATGGCTTGATCTATAATATATATTAGCATATGATTATTTTGATATATGTAAAATATATAAACATATTTATCTCTAAATTGTTTGAAGATAATCATAAATTTAATTCTTAAATTTTCTTAAAGGATGATTTCACTTATAATTGAAGCCAAAATTTTAAATGAATAGTTAAATTTGAAATAACTGAATAGGAAAATTTACTTGTGTAATACTCAATTGCATTCTAATATAACTTACCAAAATTATTCAGAAGTTAACTATGTAATTGAATAACATACAATATAAAATAATGTTAAAAGAAATTTTAAATAAATGAGTAGTTATAATAAGTGTAAATATACTTAATATACGTGATAAGATATATTAAGTGGAATAAATTTAATAATAATTTGGAATAAAGAAGAATAAAATTTGTTGAATAGAACATGATTGTAATAAATGAATATTCAAGTTTATGATTTTAGAAAATTATTAATAGATAATGAATAAATGAGATAAATTAAAATAAATTTTTCTTTGAAGGAATTAATAAATTAACAATTGAATCAGCTTAAAGAAATACCTAGAATCAAAAATTAATTATTGAATATTAATTGATTTAAATTGAAATTTATATGATTAGAATTAACAGTTTGAAATAACAAATTTAAACCGAATGACTATTTATTGATTTAATATAAATGGATTTAACCAAATTGTTAATATTAATTAATTAAATTGAAATTTATATGGTTTAAATTAATTATTTTATTTTGTTCCAATCTATTTTCTTTTCTGTTTGTTCTATTGTCCTACCTCCTTCCTTTTCGAGGACGAAAAGTTTTGAGTAGGGGAGAGTGTAACGACCCGTAAATCTTAGTGGTTTTATTTATATAATTAATTGAACTTTTGTGAAATTTTAAAAACAAAATTTTGGAATACGTCTAATTGAACATAGCAAACTGTAAATTTTCATCTAAAAATATAAAAGTTTATTTTATTGTGCAATTCTATTTCAATTTATATCAGTTAATATTTGATGATAATAAAATATTTTCGAAACCTGAATATTTTTACATAGAAAAATTCTAAATCATCTTCTAACTGAGATGTCATTTTTCTTTTTTCCAAATTCGGGCTTCTTTAGCTCCGTCGATCTTATTTTTCTGCATTTTTGCTGCATTTTCCGTAGTAGAAAATTCGAATTTTTATAATTCAATCGTATCACTGATATTCATACACCATTTTGATCGTCTCGTTGTGCCAATCTCTACAGTACATTCGTTTGTGTGTTTTTAAGTTCGGTACTCAGCGAAATCGATAAAATGATTTATCGTATCAGCATCCAATTCTAACTTTTGGTTTCCTATTTCTCTTTCATATTCCACCGTCTAATTATCAATAGCCTATAGTCTTTTTCACTTCTCAAAATTTGACTTTAAGACTTACAAGAATTCCTATTTCATTTATTTTGTGATGGTTCGTATTGCTTTTGGGGTTTAGTTCCATTTCAAAATATAATAGTAAAACTTTATGACTGAACCGTAATCCTTATTTCCTTTGTTCGTGAGGCTGACTACTGCTCTTCTTCTTATGCTCTCTCCTTCCTCTCGTCATTTTTTTTATTCTTCTGACCATCGGCCTTAGAGAAAAAATAATAAAATAAAAAAATCACGCCATCCACCACTTGCCTCCTTGTCGAAGTCAGCCTCGACCCATCCTCTCGCCTTACGCGAGCACTTTCCCTTAGCCAGCCTCCTGCCACCATCCGCAGCTCTTCACCGAAGCACACCAAAAACCCATCACCCAAAGACATCAACTTCCTCGATCATTCCACCCCCACCTACCATAGCCGAGCTTGCCACAATAATTTCCTTCTCCTCCACTTGTCCCATGACCATCAATTTGCCCCGTCCTTCATTGGCCATCACCGCCTCTAGCTATCCTCACCGAGAACCTAACCCATCGGCCATGTCCCTTTGCGCCTACATCCCAACCACCGAATTCGGCTTCTGTACCTCTGCCACGCATCTCCTTCTACCTGGAAGCTGTTATGTCATCTTAGGTATATTCATTTTTATATTTGAGAAATCTATACCTTTGTAGTATATATAAAGTAGGTCAGAATATATGGTTTTATATATATAGGTTATAAATAATAGTATTATAAGTGGTTTATGTATTAGTTCTATCAGTATAATATATATACTAGTTACGTCTGTTATAGCATGTAAGTGTAGTGATAGTGTTTGCAATGTCTAGATTTGACTTTATATTGATCTTTGAAATATTAGTTTTGAGGTATGATAATGATGTATGATAAAGTATGTACTTTACAGTTTATGATAGTTGTATTTTCAGAAAACTCGACCGTTTGTGTATTGTTTGTATATAGCAATATAACAGCTATATATATACATAGTCTGTTAGCTTAAATGAAGACGATATTTTGTTTATAAATTGCCGATTTCTAAATTTGTTTTATATAATATAGTGCGCATGGAATAGTTATACTTTTATATCTGGGTTTATAAATTTTGATTTCAAATATAATGATGACGCATATATATTATATGCATAGTATTTCATTTGGGTTCAAAGTCGTTTTATACTTATGTATCTAGGTTTTTGTTTGGAATGGTTTTAAGTATACTATGCACGAAGTATTTGCCTGAAGCCTGTCTTAGATTTAACAAATTTACTGTGGCGTGCCTGTTATATTATTATTGAAGTGATCTTGGGATAAATATGTATAGTACATTTTTGAAGCATAAAGTAATATGTATATGTTTTAAATACATGTTTAGTTTAATAAAGTGATCTTGAGATATAAAATTTTATATTGTTATATGTATATTTGAATATAATGTTGATTTCTATATATGTTTGATTAGACAATGATTTTGAATATGAAAAAAAAAAATTTAAAAAATTTGTTTGTACATTGGTTTAAAATATATACATAAATATAGATTTATTTTGATTTGTGTTTACGTGGTGTTTTGATTTTTGAAAATTTAATTATATGTAAAATATATTGGTTCTTATCGGTTCCCATCTATCAGCTTTTGATTCGCCGCGCCTGCTTTCTCCACCAAATTCGTGCTATCTCAATTTGCTTTGGAATTCGAAGCTTGCTCTTTTGTCAAATTCTTTTAGCCTCGAAAGGTGAGCATTCACTCACGATTAATGTTCTTTTATTTATCAAATTTGATTTCAATTGAAACGACAATTGAAATATGCTGCTGTTAGTTACTTATATTGTTATATATGCTATTACCTGTATCTGTTCACCCGTGACATTCTGACACCATTATCTGTTATTTATATTGATGATATATGCCTGTTATATTATTATCATATCTGTTATCACTCTGCAAGTTCCCAATTAGTATAGAATCACTATGGGTTGAAATGATTAACCAAGCGATTTTCATTTGAAATGAATTTGGGATTACGGGTTGAAATGATATATATATACACCCGTATATATTTAAATTATGGATTGAAATAACAAATATCCATATCACCAGACCATATGATAGAAAATTATATATACAGACACCGTTGGTCTATATATATTAATATTTTGAAAATGATTCCTATGGTTTTGGAAAGAAATATATGGTTTGTAACAACCCGCATATTTATCGAGTTTGTATTTAAATATTTTATTTAAATATTAACTCGTTAATCGGATTTTGGTCCGAAAAGCTACTTTTTGCAAACGGTCAAATTAGGACTCGAGACCACTTCCATCGAGTTCGAAATGTCGTTTACAACTTTTTAAGTATAAACATCGATAGGTTTGGAGTTAGTGAAATTTCACTAACTTTTCCCGCTTTGGACTTTGGGTTAGTTTAGCCTATTAAGCCCAAGTTCCAACCCTCTTCTCCTCACTCTTCATGAATTTCCTAACTAATCAAGCTTTGGCATTAATGGCGGAGGGAATGGGAAATTAAAACTCCAAGCACAAATTCAATTGCAAATCCAACATTCAACTCCAAATTCAAGTAGAAGATATTGGATTCAAGCTTTGGATTGCTTCTCCTTGCTTTCAAGCTTCATCTTCATAAACTTTAGTGCAAAGGTGAGATTTTTATTTCACAATTCTAGCCTATAACCATATTGGACTTTTGGGAATGATTCCCTATCATGTTTGCACGCACATTTGCATTTGGTTTGGATTGGATTGGCGAAAAACTCCACTTTTTAGTGTTTTTGGTGAAAAAAAACTGCCCCTAGGTCGTTCTGCCTTTGTTAGGTCGTTCTGTGTGAAAAGTCGCACTGGAGTTAGGTCGTTTCCGACCTTAAAATGGCCTATACCTTTAGGTCGCTCGGAGTTATCTCATTAGGTCGTAGGTCGCATGGGCCTTAGGTCGTAGGTCGCATGTGAGTTAACTCCTAGGTCGTTCTGGCCTTATTAGCTCGTATCGGAGTTAGGTCGTAGGTCGCATGGGCCTTAGGTCGTAGGTCGCATGTGAGTTAACCCCTAGGTCGTTCTGGCCACTTTTCGTGTGTTTGGGTTTAGGTCGTTGGACCTTTAGGTCGTTGACCCCCTTGAGTCGTTAACTAGTTAAGTCGCTCGCTACTTGACTCCATTAGGTCGCTCGTCACTGGATGCAGTTAGGTCGCTCGACTCCCTTACCCACTAGGTCGCGTACTTAGTTAGGTCGCGTGACCCCATAACTGTTAGGTCGTTAGACCGTTAACCCTATAGGTCACTTGGCCTATTTGTTTAGGTCGTAGGTCGTTGGACCTTACCTCGATAGGTCGTTCCCACTTTTGGACGTGTGCACTCTAGGTCGCTAGGCCGCCTCTCTTTAGGTCGCGTGACCCAATACAGTTAGGTCGTTTGACCTTATGTTCTTTTAGGTCACGTCTCCTTTAGGTCGTGCCTCTTTTAGGTCGCGTCTCCTTTAGGCCACGCCTCTTTTAGGTCGTTCGAATGCTAGGTCACTCGGCCCTTATTCCCTTAGGTCGCTCGGTCTCGTTTATGACCATAGGTCGCTCACCCCCTCTTCGTTAAGTCGCGAGTCATCGTTAGGTCGCGAACACCTTTAGGTCGCTCGACCCTATCCCTTTAGGTCGTTAGACCTCATTTTGTCTTCACTAGGTCGTACCGTTTTGGTCGGGGCGCTGCCCCGCACCCCGCCGGGGGCGCTGCCCCCTGGACCCCCGCGACCTGACCGGGCAGGTCGTACCCCGTAGGCGGTGGCGTTGCCCCCGCACCCCCACCTTGGGGGGTTGCCACCCCCCCTGGACCCCCCCTCCGTAGGGGATCTTATCTGAAAAACATTGAGCTGATTTCCTTGGATTTCATTCGCATCTCCGTATGCGATCTTTGTGACTGATTGTTTCTACACTTGCTTATGTGTTTTGTCACTTTATAATATAAAGGTTTCAATACTAGTAGTAAATATCAAAACTCTTTTAACAAACAATTTCAACTCTATTTTTAATAACAAAGCTCTTTTCTTAAACCGTTTTCCAATCTATTAGTATATACAAGCCTTTACCTCACTCGGATGAGAAATCTAATTAAACGACTTAGTAAAACAAGTGGTATGAAACGCTTGCGTTTACTTCGTCGGTTAATTCTTGGACTTGTTCGATTGAACCTCTTGTGACAATTTTATTAGTGAAGATTTACAGTTTGTTCGTAAATATTTAAGTTAAGCAAGTGGTTATGGGACATGAAGCTAAACTTCTATATTTACTAGCTTAGTGTAATTGACACTTCTCGTTGATCTTGATGATCGCTTTATGAATTAGACTAGCAATTGCGCGATGTCTTTTTCATTGCAAGGTTAGACTAGACTCCACTTGTGTGATTCCATTCACACATACCTTTCTGCTTTTTGGTTAGTCTTGACCTCAATCTGTGTGATTCCATTCACACATGCGGGGTAGCTCCCCTTGGTCTTCGGACCGTCATGTGATAGGCCTCTTTCCCTTTTTATGATTTCTGGATTTCTCGTGTTGATTTCTGGAATTTATGACATTGACTTGTTATGAGTACAAGTTTAGGGTATGATGCCCTCTTCGAATCTTTGAGAAGATTCTTGTGATGTTGATTATCTCTTATTGATTGATCTTCTGTTGATCATTATTTACATACTTATAGTGGTATGTCGTTATGGATGTTTATGTTTATGCCATATCTTTTATGTTATATCATGTCATCTTACATTTATAGCTAGACTGATCCGTTTATTATTTTCTTAAATAATACTCGGGTCAGACCGAGATGTTACAGGTGCTTCTGCTTGACTTCTTCCCAGGGATTCATCACTCTGACTTTTGGCTAATTGTTTAGATTAGCAGTTTTTGTTGTATACACTTGAGATATAGACTCATAGTTGTATTCTTTTGTATAGCACGTGTTGCTATTCTTTTGTATTATCGTGGATCTTATTGACCACTACTCTGATGTACACTTTCATGTGTCAGTTATATATTCATATCTTCTTCCGCCTTTGTGATATGGATATCTGTGACTGATTTGTGATATGATTATTTCTATGTTTATTTCCGAAGATTATTTATAGCCACCGTGTGATAAGCAATTACATGGATGGTCGCTCCTCAACAGCCTTATTCTCCGTGCTAGTTGACAGCACTACTCCGGAGTGTTCTTGGCTAGCGTGGGTATAGAGGTGGGGCGTTACATGGTTTTACATAAATATTGATTTTTTAATATTATATAAATGATTATTTTATGTATAGTAAAATTCTTGATTTTAAGCTATATAGTGAATTCGATATATATATATATATATATATATATATATATATATATATATATATAGAATTATCAAATTCTTGCTTTGAAATGTTTAATATTTAAAGCTTTGGAAAATATTGAAATTGTAATGGTTATTTTGTGGTCAAAATCTATATTTGAAATCGATATAATTTGAAATTGTTTATTGAGTAACTGAAATAAATTAAAATTGTTGATTTGAGATTTAATTAAAATTAAATTTTGGAATTTGAGTTGATTTGAATCTATTTGTGAAATTTGAGGAAGCTATTTTATTATATAAAGTTTTTTTAAATTTTATTTAAAACTATTTATATATGTTACTTTATAAATTTATTTCATATAAACTATTTTAATATAAATTATTTTTAATATAAACTATTTTAAATTATAACTATTTTAATATAAACTATTTTAAATTATGAACTATTTTATTATATATACTATTATTTATATTTAAATAGTTAAGTGGGAAGTGTTATGATTCCAAGCATTATGATTTCTAAATTTTGATTTCCAAAGTATTATGATTAATAAAGTGTTTGATGAAAGAATGCTGTTTAAATTTAAGTAAATTATCAAATCAAGTTTTGAAATTATTTAATAATTAAATAAAATTGAATTCTTGAATAAGTGTAATCGAGTTTCAGTAATAATTAAGTTTTGAAGTTTGTTTAAATTAAATAAGTAAATATGTGAAATTGAATTTCTTTAATAAGAAATAAAATGTGATTGACAGAAATTAATATGAGACTTGTAATTTAAAGAATTTAATTTAACGAATTTAATTCATAAGTTTTAATATAATGTAGGTAAACTTAAGTGATTGATTTAATGAATCGGAAATTCAATTGAAATTATCTTGAAATGATAAATTTACTTAATTTAAATGATTACTGAATGAATCCATCAATGAATTTAAATTGTTTTGAATGTTAAATTAACTTAATTTAAATGATTATGGAATGAAACTTATATATGAATTTAAATCAATATTTGAATTGTTTTAAATATAAATTTAATTTGAATTATAGAGTTTCGAAATGGTAAATTTGGAAGTTTTGAAACATAAACTATAGAAATTGATATAGAAAGACAAATGAAATGTTGGTTTTCAAATTCTAAGTGAGATTGAAATTGACTTGGTTTTTGAATTTATTAAACGACCAGTCGGTGTAATAATTACGAAAGTTATTAAAGAAACCAGGATCAGTTAGGGACATACTCACTGTCTAAACCGAATACCACTTTAATAACTATACGCGGAGTGTGATCCAGAATGAAGCGGTTGAAATGATGTACGTGATGACTGAAGAAAGAGAACGATAATGGATGACCTTGACACTTGTGCCAAATTGGAAATGACTAAAACAGGAGCCGTGCTGGGCCAAATGGGGTTAGCCACCTCGAGCGAACACACTTCTTCGTAAACTACTCACTACTTGTTATTGATTGGTGCGCACCCTTGATTTGGGAGTATTTCGCGGTGTTGCAATCGTTGCGGCGATGCGTTCTCACCAGTCTGGATCAGGCAAACGGCAGTTTCACTACCTTGGGTATTGCCTCATATGCCTTCTCATACTCGTTTTCCTATACGCAACCACTACGATTTGCTTTGTGTTATACCTATGGAGTAACCCCGATAGCCCACTAATTTACGGTGGAGTTTACAGTGTTGTATAGACTATGATGCTTATATAAAATGTGTTAAGGGGAATAATGGTAACGCCTTAACGCTATTTTGATACTTTATATTACTGATAGACATTATCTACTTAGCGTACACTACTACATAGTAGATAGTTTAACAGATTCTTAGAGGATTTCGACGACCCGGAAATTTTGACAAATTAAAATTGGAATAATAAATTGATTTTAAAGTATTTAAAGGTTAATTTTAACTTGAATTTCAGGATATCAATATTTACTTGATAATTAAATCATTGAATTGTATGGTTCAAATATTGAATTTAATAATTGAAATTTGGTAAATTGTTGAATTTGAAGGTTCTAAGCATGTTTAAAATAATTTGAAGGCTTATAAAATTTATAATGATAATACTGGAGGTAATAGAATGATTGGAATTTAATTTAAAGGTGGTTTGTTCAATTTTGAAAATATATCGTTCAAATCGATATTTAAAATATAGCCTTCCGAGGCACCGTCTCGGAATTCGACGAAACCAGTTCCGTTGGATCCGTAATAGTTGGTTATTATCGGATTTCAATTTTCGTAGTGTTTGGATTTACTGTTTGCTCGTACGGGGGGAAACGCGTTTAAAATTTAAATCGATAATTTAAAATAAATTGGCAAAGATATTTTAACAACACATGATATTTTCAATATTAATTTTATATTAATCAAAGCGTACTCTGGAAGTTATATACCCAAACTTTCGTCTTCCTCTCTAAGCTAAAAGCAGAAATCGTACTCAATAAAATAAAATAAAATAAAACCCTTCATCTTCCTTCGAAATACTTCTTTCTTCTTCTAGTCTGAAACCGCACTCGCTCTCCTCCTTTCGAAGGAATTTTTGCAGTTAAATGAATCATGGCCGAAACCTAAAAAAAAAAAAAGGAAAAATCTTTCGCAGTCGTGGGTTCTCTTTCCCCTTCCTCCCTCAAATTCGAGTTGAGCGAAGCCGATCCCTTTTCTCTTCCAATTCGTGATTCACGAATCAGGTCCTCGCACGCGAATTCTTCGATTTAGGGTCGCGACTTATTCGAAGCAAAGGAAGGAAGGCCGTAGCAAGCATGATGCATTCGCGTTCTGGTATGTGCAAGAGGGTGAAGATGAGGGTTTTGGGAAGGGTGCGTGGGGTTTCTGTGTGTCGTACGGTGGAGATGAAGTTTGTGCTTGCGTCGCAGCGACCGCAAGCGAGGGCTCGTGCGCGAAGGAGGATCGAGATTCACCTGAGGTAATTGATTTAATTACCGAGTGTTCAATTGATTTAATTTCGAATTTTTTTTATATTATATATATATATGTTACAGTGAAGGAAATATTAATTGTGAAAGGGTATACATGCCTATTTTACTTTAATTTTATTTAGGTAAATAAGAAGATTTTATGCAGAAATAAATAAACTTACCTAATTAATTTAGTCATTTAAAAATATTTTATGCCAAAGGAAATTTGTTAAGATTAAAATTTATAATTTAAATCAAATTAATGAATGGAAATTTATTTTCGATAAGTTCGAAGGTTGATGAATCGTGAATTGTTACTAGGTCAAATATGGGAAGAAAACAAGGCGTAATGGAAATGGGTCGTAAACAAAATCGAAGGTGAGTAAATCTCACACCGTTGGATTTTTATTTATTTATTTAAATTTAATGGTTAAATTTAAATAATTGGTTGGATGAATAAATTGATTGGATGTTCTACTGATGATGATGTGACTTGTTTGGTTGGATCTTGAGTTAATTGTGGTTGACCCGGAGTATTCGGGTTTTAAAAACATTTTAGAGATGAAGTGATAAATAAGAAAATGTTTTCATTCTAATGTTGTTAAGGGCTTAATGATTTTGATCCACCAAATTAATAGGGTAATTAAAATGAAAAAAAGTTAATTAATTCAATTAATGAATGATTTGGATTATTTAACTTAGTAATTAAAGGGTTGAATAAATAATAAATTAAGTTGTAAAGTAATTAACGAGGTATAAGTAATTCAGAATAATCATTTGATGGTGTGATAAATAATTACTTAATGTAAGTAATAAAATATAATTACTTGGTGAAATTAATCAAGAGTTCAATTAAGATAGTTAAGCAAGAAATAATTAATTTATGAATAAAGCAAAATGAAGGATAGTTAATTACATTTTAGGATTAATCGAAAATGGTTAATACTGTGGTTTCATTAATATAACGAAATTTGATTAGAATAACTTAAAATATAATTGAAAATCCTTAATTTGTATAATTAATGAAGTAATCAAAATTGATTAATTAAGATTGATAAATCTATAATAAGTAACTTATGGGAAATTAATTAGTTTAAGCAATTAAGGATTAATGTAATTAAATAAATAATTAATTCATGAAGAAATTAGGATTTCTTAATAATCTCGGTTGAGACTAATTAATATTGTGAAGTTAATTTAAGATAATTACTTGAATGCAATTGAAAGATAATTAATCCAGGGTGATTAAATTAAGATGGATAATGATGGGTTGACCAACAATTTGATTTGGAATTAATTAACGTTAAATGAAGTAATCTATGTGATTGAGATTTTAAATTCAATTTGAATAAATTGAATTGATGTGTATGGGATTAGGCTTTGCTTATGGATGATGGCATGGTATTGGATGTTTTGAATAAGTTGATATCTCTAATATGAAATGTTGTGAATTTCATTTGAATAATTTGGGATTAGGATAATATGAGTCTCGAGGAGACCGGGGTCGGGTATCTGGGAAATACCCGAAACCACTTCAAATATTTATATATTGATTTGTGAAATCAATAGGCTGGATTGAAATGATTTAAGTAGACTGGAACATTTATCTAAGTTTAGTACATAGAAATTAATATGTGAAATAAGTGTTGTCTATAGCAAATTAGTATTTGATGAATTGATATATGTTACCCCGGGTTTATATAAGTTGGTTGTTTTGGTATTCCATGTTAGTTGGGTTTACTCACGCTGGTTTCCAGCCTGACCCGGGTGTTACTTTGGTGTAATGCTCGGGTCAGACCGAGTATTACAGATTTTCAGGTAGGTACGTTCTGGAGCTCAGGAAGCGAGCTGGATGGCAATATCGTATAGAGTATATCCGCTGTATTTATACTATTGTTAATCTGAGACAAAATAATTGTAAATATTCAGTGACTGTATATATGTAAAACTCTGATGTATATAATTGTAATTGACTGATATAGAATCCTTTTGTAAGTTATTATTATTTATTATTATATTTTATCCGCTGCGATTGTGAGATGTTTGGTGTTTCTGTTCTTCTTCTTCTATCTCTTTCTTCTTTTTCTTAACTATCTGGAATTTTCAGCTTCGAAAATTTTGGGTCGTTACATTTGGTATCAGAGCTGAAAGGTTAAGCGAGAACCTTGGCTCTGGTGGGGAATACTCATTTAATAGAGTTTGTAGAACTCTATAATGAGTTGAGTGTATATATATATATGAGCGCGTACTTGTTATTTTCTTATATAAAGGTTTTTAATGATTTTATATAAAAGTATATTTTGATATATAAAGCAATATTCTCTTCTAATGAAATATTTAGGTGATTGGTTGTTAAATTATTGGAATTAAGTTACGAAGTAATATCAGATACAACCAAATTAAATTAATTAAAAGTGAAATTCTAGAATTAGAACTCAGAAATTAGAATTGTTTGAAACTTTAAAATAAACAAAGTTAATTTGGTTTAAAAGGGTTAAACCAATCCTTGAGAATTCAACTCGAATTTATATAATTCGAGATGATTTAAATTTGAAGTTGGAATTAAACTCATTCAAATTGAATCCGATTTGAATTAATTGGATTTGGGATGGAAGATGTATAGGTTCAAAAAAATTTAATGGAAGATTTGAATTGGATTGAATTGAAATGATTGAAATTGAAGTGGGTTCAATTGAATGGATATTAGTCCAAAGTAATTGGAATAATTTTGGAATTTTAATTTAAGTGGAATTGGTTTAAAATCAAAAAGGAATTTGAAATATAGATTGTAAATGTAATTTATTAATTGAAATAAACTTCATAAATAAATGTGATTATAATTTGAAATAGAATTCCAGAGAATATTTGAAATAGAGTAAGATGAAAATTCCAGAGTAATGTTTAAATATGAATTTGATGGATTGAGAGTTAGGAATTTTGGGAAAATTAAAATTCCTTTTGGTTTGAAAGTGGTTTCCAAGGGTTTTAAAGAAAGAATAGTATTATTTCAAAAATATTTTTTGTGTTTGAAATTTGAGAGATTTGAAATCAAAAATATTTGGAAGTGATTTTTTTTAGAGAGATAAAAGCATTGAACTCTTTTGGTCACTGGAAAATAAAGTCGGTGATGACTGCAGCATCATCGATGTTCATTTTCGAGTTTCTAGAAGAGAAATTGCTACCAAATTGTTTTAAATTGGGATTGTTTGTAAATTAGGTTTAATTTTAAAATTCAAAGGGATAATTGAATTTGCCAAAGAATTTTGGATATAGTTGAATTCTAAGGTGATATTGTAATTTGGACATTTGTTTAAACTCTGGAATCTTGATTAAATGTTTATGGAATAATAAAAATATATTGGCTAAATAAAATGTATAATTCTGAGTTAAAAGCAAAATGTGAGTGTAATTGATTATAAATAGAAGATGTAAAATTGAAATTATACTTAAAGTTGTACAAGTTTAAAGATCAAATGGAATTTGATTTGAAGATGGAAGGAAATTGAGAATCAATTTAATTTAAATTGGGGATGAATCAAGACCAATGGAAATTGGAGTTAATTAAATTGGGATTGGGTCAATTTAAATGGAGTGGAAATTTAAATTGAATTGTTGGGGAAGTGAACAGTTTTGACTCTAGACCATTTTCAATGTAAATTGTTTTAATATAAGTAGTTTTAAATCTATTTTCTTATCTACTTACCATACAACTTTCTTTTTAAACCCAAACTATTTTTATACTGGTTTTTGCCACTACTTTTGGAACTATTTAACTATTTTACAACTGTATTATAAACTAATTACTAATTTTCAACTAAGTTACGAGTTAATTTCTATTTTACAACTATTTTGCAATTATCTAAAGTTTCTGAAACTATTTAACTATTTTCCAACTATTTTTCTATTAGTTAACCATTTTATAGCTATTTTGCAAACTAATAATTATTTTTCAACTACTTACCTATTTTTAACTTTTCAAGCTATTTTTCTAAACTGGTCGGAGTTCAAACTGTTATTGATTAAAATACCCAACTGAGATAAGGATTGAAGTAATAATCCAAATGGGGATTAATGTAAAGGTGAATAGGGAATGTGAAATGGTTCTTTTGAACTGAAAGAATATTTTGAGAAATATGAAATGAATAAAGATGGAAATTGGATATTTCTATGGTTTTTGAGAGTGTTTGGAGTATAAAAGGTGTTTTATACAAGAAGGTAAGGATCCAAAGTTTTAAAAATTTATTTATATATATATATATATATATATATATGAGTATATATAAAGGATCTTATGAGGATTTTGAGAAAGGCTTTTGATTTTCGGAAACAAAATCAATATTGAGTTTTGGAAAGCCTATTTTGAGAATTATCGATTTTGGGATAATCGATTTTGTGTAAAGGAACTTTGTATAATATCATACTAGGTGTATGATTTGAAGATACTATATATGTATAGTATAAAATGTTTTGATGATGACTCTGGGGAAAAAGGCGCTCCCTTGAAATGAACTTCTCAGGAGTGCCACCGGGTGGTGCTGCCTTGAGCCCAAGGGGGTTCTAAAGTTGATCCTGCGAGGAGTCCGGACAAAACTAGTTCCTGAGGATTTTGAGTTGAGTTTACCATAGCGTAAGTCGTGTGTGCCGCGGAGAGCCAACAATTACATGGACTTTTGTTGTGACTGCAACGTAACCCAGGATGTAACTGCGACCTATGGTAACATTGCGAAAGTCGTGTGTGCCGCTGAGAGCCAACAGTCTGCGGTTGAGTTTATCTCGGTAGACTGCGACCTATGTAGGAGTGGAGAAGTTTCATTTCGACAGCGAAATCAGAGGCCGCGGAGAGCCTGAAGTTACATGGACTTTTTCTGCGACGGCAACGTAACCCTGGATGTAACTGTGATCTGTTGTGTGGGATCCATGGTGTAATCGAGAGGCCGCGGAGAGCCTGCAGTTACATGGACTTTTGTTGAGACTGCAACGTAACCCTGGTATGTAACTGTGACCATGGATGGGGGTGATGATTTTCAGAGCATTGTCACCAAAGATATTTCCTCTATTTCCAAAAATTGTTTTCTGTATTTTCAATAAAATAATTTTCCAAGTATTTTCACTGGATGTCGAAAACGGGTTTACCAAGTACTTATAGATTTTCAATCCTACGCCTGATCAACGTATGACTGAATTTCTGTGAGAACAAGGATGGACTGGTTGAGACATCGAGTTATAAAAAGTATTTTTTGTAAAGAGTTATTTTATTAAGTATGATGTGAATTTTAAAAGCATTTCTAAATTTTTTGTAAATAAAGATGCTAGCATTTTGGGCAAATCAAGAAAATCCAAACGGTAATTTTAATAGAGTGAATTTGTAATTAAAATCGAATATTGATTTAGAAGTAGAAAGTAAGCTAATTGGTTAAATAATTGTTTGATTATGTTAATAAAATTTAACTCAGGTAAATAAATGAGTTATAAGTGATAATGGGTTTGGAAATGAATTCGAAAATTGTAAATAGAATTCTACTTGGGTTTGATAATGAATTATATAAGTAGAGGTGCTATAAAAAATAAAAAAAATAAATAGAGTTGGATCAAATAGTGATGGATTGACTTGCAAATAAAATTCAAGTGATTTGAATAATATTAACGTAATTTGCAAGTAAATTTGATATAGTGGAAGTGTTGTCAAATAAAATGAAAGTGGATTATAATAAATATGGGTTGGGTTGCAAAACAAAACCCAAGTAAATAGAAATAAATTGAGAATGACCTTATATTGATAAAATAAGTTCGATAACGAATTAAGTAAGTAAATTTAAAATTTAAAATGGGTTAATTGAGTTAAATATTAAATGGATGAAGTCTGATTGAAAAAAAAAAAAAACTAAATCAAGTTGTGATTAGAATTGGATTATCCGGCTGAACTTAAATTTGGTGGTATATTAATTTGAAGTATAAATGAATTAAGTATGTGCTTGGATATTAGTTTGATAAAGTGAGAAGGTGAATTTAAAATTTAAATTTGAAAATTGATGGGCTAACTGAATTTAATGGAAGTTGATTAAATGAGGATTAAATGGGAGTAATCTTAAGTTGATGTTGGAATAAATTAAAATAAATTAACTTAAGTTTAAAATTTATGGAAGCTCGGTTTCGAATAAGAATGGAAACTCATTAAATAAAGGCCTGGATTAATTTAATTCAAGAATGGTTAGTAGTATACAAGAATGAATGTGTCGAGCTAAATAAAATGATTGATGAATAAATTAAAAATGAATGGAATTAGATATAAAATGAGTTGAAAATTAATTTTAGAAGTTGTAAACTAAAATAAATACTCTATTAGGCGAATATTGTCAAATTTGCATAAAATGAATTGTCGTTTGACGTGAATAAAAGAAATTAAAATTCTTTGAGTTGAGAAAGGTTAGATAACTTGAATTTGTAATCAATTGAAGGGAATATGATCTTGTTTGGAATTAAAATAGATTGAATGTATGAGGTTGAGTTGAATGCAAGTAATTGTGTGTAAATCATTAAAATTGAATGAAAAGGCATATAAATTTGGTTGGATGCAATTAGATGTGCTTTAAAACATATAAATTGCTTATTGGAAGTGTTTGGTGCTTGTTATTTATGTAATACTTGTGTTCAGCTATTAAAAATAATTGAAATGTTAATAGATTTTCTATATATGGCACTTACATATTTAAATTGAGTAAGTACAGGTACAGGGAAGCCGTTTGGCTAGATTTGGGTATGTTAATTGCTAGAATTTATAAGCTGCTTGCTAAAATGCTAAATAAGGTACGCCTACGCAATAAAAATAGGAAATATGAACTGTTTTTGCTTTTTCCGACCGTGTGGGTCGATGTATACATATTTATATATATTGTCCAATTGCAAAAGCTCCTCCGTACAAAGGAGACTCTGCCAAAATTTTCTGAAAATTTTGGGAGTTAGAAATTTTTTTGGAAAATTTTGGTTAACGACAAAACAATTTCAAACGGGAAACTTAAAATAAACTCGTAAATGAAACTAATATGAATCAGTTTAAATGAAAGATATAACTCCATATTAGAAATCGAAAATAAATTGAATTCATATGGGAACGAGAAAAATTATTTTGAATAGAAGAAAATGTGAAAACTTCTGTAAGGAAATGTATACATTGATTTGAAGGTTACGATTGGATATTGTTGCTAAGTAAAATATGCAGGTATAAAAAGGTGAAAAGAAGTTGGATTTGATTTCCAAAAGATAAATGTGAATTGCTCGACAAAAGGTATGTATTTAAATTCTGTATGAAATTGGATTGGGTTTTTAATGTAGCCACTTGGCTTTTGTTTTCTTTTTGAAATTTGGGAGCCCGTAGAGGCCTTTTGTAGTAGTACCGAGCTAACCGCGCAAAGGAGACGCTGGCAAAAATTTTCGAGAATTTAGAGAGTTAGAAAAATTTTGAGAAAATTTTGATAATTCCGAAGTTGCTTTTAAATTGAAACTTAGATGATTGAGCAAAATGGGTGTTGTGTGAAATTATAGAAGGTTTTAGAAAATTGGGTAAGGTGACGGTGGGTCTTTAATAAAAGATAGTGGGTAGAACGTTGAATTGTGAGTTTTAGGAGAAGATAAACGGGTATTGGACCATTCTTCCTATCTAGTAAAATTTCGGGGACGAAATTCTTTTAAGGGGAGAGGAATGTGACGACCCGGAAATTTTGACAAATTAAAATTGGAATAATAAATTGATTTTAAAGTATTTAAAGGTTAATTTTAACTTGAATTTCAGGATATCAATATTTACTTGATAATTAAATCATTGAATTGTATGGTTCAAATATTGAATTTAATAATTGAAATTTGGTAAATTGTTGAATTTGAAGGTTCTAAGCATGTTTAAAATAATTTGAAGGCTTATAACATTTATAATGATAATACTGGAGGTAATAGAATGATTGGAATTTAATTTAAAGGTGGTTTGTTCAATTTTGAAAATATATCGTTCAAATCGATATTTAAAATATAGCCTTCCGAGGCACCATCTCGGAATTCGACGAAACCAGTTCCGTTGGATCCGTAATAGTTGGTTATTATCGGATTTCAATTTTCGTAGCGTTTGGATTTACTGTTTGCTCGTACGGGGGGAAACGCGTTGAAAATTTAAATCGATAATTTAAAATAAATTGGCAAAGATATTTTAACAACACATGATATTTTCAATATTAATTTTATATTAATCAAAGCGTACTCTGGAAGTTATATACCCAAACTTTCGTCTTCCTCTCTAAGCTAAAAGCAGAAATCGTACTCAATAAAATAAAATAAAAAAAACCCTTCATCTTCCTTCGAAATACTTCTTTCTTCTTCTAGTCTGAAACCGCACTCGCTCTCCTCCTTTCGAAGGAATTTTTGCAGTTAAATGAATCATGGCCGAAACCTAAAAAAAAAAAAAAGGAAAAATCTTTCGCAGTCGTGGGTTCTCTTTCCCCTTCCTCCCTCATATTCGAGTTGAGCGAAGCCGATCCCTTTTCTCTTCCAATTCGCGATTCACGAATCAGGTCCTCGCACGCGAATTCTTCGATTTAGGGTCGCGACTTATTCGAAGCAAAGGAAGGAAGGCCGTAGCAAGCATGATGCATTCGCGTTCTGGTATGTGCAAGAGGGTGAAGATGAGGGTTTTGGGAAGGGTGCGTGGGGTTTCTGTGTGTCGTACGGTGGAGATGAAGTTTGTGCTTGCGTCGCAGCGACCGCAAGCGAGGGCTCGTGCGCGAAGGAGGATCGAGATTCACCTGAGGTAATTGATTTAATTACCGAGTGTTCAATTGATTTAATTTCGAATTTTTTTTTATTATATATATATGTTACAGTGAAGGAAATATTAATTGTGAAAGGGTATACATGCCTATTTTACTTTAATTTTATTTAGGTAAATAAGAAGATTTTATGCAGAAATAAATAAACTTACCCTAATTAATTTAGTCATTTAAAAATATTTTATGTAAAAGGAAATTTGTTAAGATTAAAATTTATAATTTAAATCAAATTAATGAATGGAAATTTATTTTCGATAAGTTCGAAGGTTGATGAATCGTGAATTGTTACTAGGTCAAATATGGGAAGAAAACAAGGCGTAATGGAAATGGGTCGTAAACAAAATCGAAGGTGAGTAAATCTCACACCGTTGGATTTTTATTTATTTATTTAAATTTAATGGTTAAATTTAAATAATTGATTGGATGTTCTACTGATGATGATGTGACTTGTTTGGTTGGATCTTGAGTTAATTGTGGTTGACCCGGAGTATTCGGGTTTTAAAAACATTTTAGAGATAAAGTGATAAATAAGAAAATGTTTTCATTCTAATGTTGTTAAGGGCTTAATGATTTTGA
Organism: Allium cepa; assembly: GCA_030765085.1. Classification (NCBI taxonomy): domain Eukaryota; kingdom Viridiplantae; phylum Streptophyta; class Magnoliopsida; order Asparagales; family Amaryllidaceae; genus Allium; species Allium cepa. The sequence goes on along the minus strand of CM060931.1, from coordinate 265,184,413 downwards.
TCCACCAAATTAATAGGGTAATTAAAATGAAAAAAAAGTTAATTAATTCAATTAATGAATGATTTGGATTATTTAACTTAGTAATTAAAGGGTTGAATAAATAATAAATTAAGTTGTAAAGTAATTAACGAGGTATAAGTAATTCAGAATAATCATTTGATGGTGTGATAAATAATTACTTAATGTAAGTAATAAAATATAATTACTTGGTGAAATTAATCAAGAGTTCAATTAAGATAGTTAAGCAAGAAATAATTAATTTATGAATAAAGTAAAATGAAGGATAGTTAATTACATTTTAGGATTAATCGAAAATGGTTAATACTGTGGTTTCATTAATATAACGAAATTTGATTAGAATAACTTAAAATATAATTGAAAATCCTTAATTTGTATAATTAATGAAGTAATCAAAATTGATTAATTAAGATTGATAAATCTATAATAAGTAACTTATGGGAAATTAATTAGTTTAAGCAATTAAGGATTAATGTAATTAAATAAATAATTAATTCATGAAGAAATTAGGATTTCTTAATAATCTCGGTTGAGACTAATTAATATTGTGAAGTTAATTTAAGATAATTACTTGAATGCAATTGAAAGATAATTAATCCAGGGTGATTAAATTAAGATGGATAATGATGGGTTGACCAACAATTTGATTTGGAATTAATTAACGTTAAATGAAGTAATCTATGTGATTGAGATTTTAAATTCAATTTGAATAAATTGAATTGATGTGTATGGGATTAGGCTTTGCTTATGGATGATGGCATGGTATTGGATGTTTTGAATAAGTTGATATCTCTAATATGAAATGTTGTGAATTTCATTTGAATAATTTGGGATTAGGATAATATGAGTCTCGAGGAGACCGGGGTCGGGTATTTGGGAAATACCCGAAACCACTTCAAATATTTATATATTGATTTGTGAAATCAATAGGCTGGATTGAAATGATTTAAGTAGACTGGAACATTTATCTAAGTTTAGTACATAGAAATTAATATGTGAAATAAGTGTTGTCTATAGCAAATTAGTATTTGATGAATTGATATATGTTACCCCGGGTTTATATAAGTTGGTTGTTTTGGTATTCCATGTTAGTTGGGTTTACTCACGCTGGTTTCCAGCCTGACCCGGGTGTTACTTTGGTGTAATGCTCGGGTTAGACCGAGTATTACAGATTTTCAGGTAGGTACGTTCTGGAGCTCAGGAAGCGAGATGGATGGCAATATCGTATAGAGTATATCCGCTGTATTTATACTATTGTTAATCTGAGACAAAATAATTGTAAATATTCAGTGACTGTATATATGTAAAACTCTGATGTATATAATTGTAATTGACTGATATAGAATCCTTTTGTAAGTTATTATTATTTATTATTATATTTTATCCGCTGCGATTGTGAGATGTTTGGTGTTTCTGTTCTTCTTCTTCTATCTCTTTCTTCTTTTTCTTAACTATCTGGAATTTTCAGCTTCGAAAATTTCGGGTCGTTACAAGGATGGTTACCCCAAACATCCTTTGAGTTATTTGTATTTCATTTGTTATTTCACTTGAGTTGGATTTATTGATATAAGAATTTTAATCCTGACTCGAGTGTTTTGTGTCTTGCTTTACGCTCGGGTCAGACTAAGTGGTTCAGCTTTTGAGACTCACCTTTGGAGTTGGAGCTTCGCCTGGAGATCCAGCTATCTATCCGGCTTTCAGATATTCAGTTGATTCCAGTGATGTATTCTGATTTTGTATTTGACTATTGTATTCGGGACTTCTGTTGTATCTTATCTAACTCCGTTATATATATAGTAGCTTCATGAACTACTATTCATTTTGTTTCCGCTGCATATTGTTATATTACTCTGTGTCTGTGATTCTATGATATTTATTTACTGTATATTCTGAGTTTTGCCAAATATAAACTTACAATCTGGTATTTTGATCAATTCAATTCTGGCATATTTGGATGCTAATGGTTGAAAATATCAGGTCATTACAATTTTGCAAGTAAGCAGATTGTTCTCTTGCTGTTCTAAACTTTTCTTTCACCAATTCGAAGATCAAATTGCTTTAAAAGGACTATAGGATATTTTGTATTCAAGTTACAACTATCCGTATTTGGACGTAATAAATCTCTACTGATATTTTGTGTGGGTGTGCTTACTGCCTGTTCAAATCAAGTTGGGGTGCCTTTCGCCCATTCAAATCAAGTGGGTGATCTTATTGCCTAATAAATCCAGAGGGTCGGCCCTAAGCTCGAAAAGTCAGGATGATGTTTTTATTGCCTAGAAATCAAAATTGTACTCTAGTTTGCTTGCGACCAGATTAAAGTAGGTGTAACGACCCAGAATTTTTATTTATTACAATTTGAATATTTAATTAATTTTAAATATAAATAAGTGGAATTTATAAGTCGAATAAATTTTTATTTGAATTTTTGGATTTAATTGAATAATTAAGTCGACAATTTAATACGTTAAATTATGGAAATAATTGAAAATTGAGTTAAATATGATTGAAAATGATTTGTAAAATTTTATTTTATCATATTGGAGTTAGAATGATATTTTAGAACTTTTAAAATCGAATTAAAAGTTAATTTGTGAAAATTGAATATTTTAATATTAAAATCGACTAGTGAAAATAGTCAATTTTTGAACAGTCTCAGAATTGAACGAAACCAGTTCCATTGGATCCGTAATAATTAGTTATTACCGGATTTCAATTTTCGTATCAATCGGAGTTATCGTTTGATCGTGGCAGCTCGAAACGCATCGAATTGTTTTTAATTTTAATTTGGCGAGTTAAAATAGCCATTTTTCAAAAAGTCTCGGATTTCGACGAAACCAGTTTCATCGGATCCGTAATGTGATATTATTGTAAGGTTTCAAATTTCAAGTCAATTGGATTTACCGTTTGTCCGTTACAAATTAAAACGCCTAGAAAATCGTTTAAATCGGTTTAATTTAAATTGAGCGTTTATAGCCATAACTCACACAGATGTCCGAATTAGCTTCCGAAACCTGTTCCATTGTGTCCGAAACGCGGGGTAAACCCTAGAAACGCTGGTTACGGCGCGTAAATCGGAGTTCGGAATTTCCGGAATGAATAGTGTTTCGTTTTTCTCTATAAATAGCCCTCACACAAATTAAAAAAAACAAAACAAAACAAAACCCTAGCAATAACGCAGTCGCCACCCTCCCCATGAACGGCCGAAATGCTCCCATCTTCATCTCCAAATTTCTTCAAATCCGTGCAACGATTCGACGAACTTCTAACTAGAGAATCGTAGAGCACATCTAGATCTACGAGTTCAACTGATATGATCGCGTATGGAGCTGTAAATTGATGGGAATCAGGCCGCAAAGGCCGCGCGTTCATTCTCGATTTTCGTGCTAGGATGGAGGCCGAGCTTCAAGTGCTCCCTGGCGTTCGTGCGTGGTGGATGGGGCTTCAACATGGAGTAGCTTGATCGATGCAAAGGCTATTGATTTGGGTGCAAAAATCAAAACCCTAAATGAGATAATGGGTTCGTGTATACTGGGTGCGTACGCATGAAGAGGGAGGAGCATATGCGTGCGGTCTTGATCATGGGGTTTGGGATCCTACGGCTACGATCTTGTGAGGGTTTAAAGATAATTAATTATGTTGTAAATATTAGTTTTAAATCGTGTAAACTTCAAAAATCAATATCTTTTTCATACGAGGTCGAAACCAGTTGCGTTGGAATCGTATGGACGAGCACTATGCGATGGAGTTGGTTTGGAGTCGTTTGGAGTTAGTGAAAATTTCGTGTAAAATTAAACGTCCGTTTAATTTTATTCGAAATAAATCGCTAAAACGGAATTTAAAATCAAGGTGAGAACTTCTCACTCAATCGAATCAGTTTCGATTTTATTTTAAATAGTTAGATTTAAAATATTTGAATGCATGTTTGAATGTTGATTAATATCTATTGATTGTTAAAATAGACATTATACGCCGTTAGTAAGCGGATGTTATTTATTAAAAACATATACCGCGAATATTTCATAAACAGTGAAATTGGTATTATATATAACAGCAATATATATATATTGGCATATGTATATATTGGAGTTATTGATTTCCCGCATTTGTTTAGCGGATGAGACCCTATTGCGCCGTCTATTAAGCGGATAATATTTTAAATCCCATATACCGCAATAATTTCGTACTGGAGCGAAATTGGTATTGTGCTAATGTTTGTGGATGCAGGAAAACAGGTTGGAGGGATCCAACTGGATTCCTCAACAGTATTTATTTGATTTCAAATATTTTGATATTTGATGGATTATCATATCGATATATGATATCGTTGTTGTCGGGATTGACTATTTGGTGTGTAGCATCATTGGACCCAGATTTTGGGATTTTAAAATGATTTTTAAGTGATTTTAGAAAGTATACGTTTTATAAAATAATTTTTGAATTGATCCATTTTAAATAAATAAACGTATAATTTTAATGTTATAAAAATTATGATTTTTGAGAAAAATAGTTAAAAACTGATTTTTGAGAATATGATGCTAATGATTTTATAAAATAGTTAAATCGGGATTTTAGAATTTATTGTGAAAAGTTTAAATATAGGATTTATAAAATTTAATTATTTTATGAATCAAAATAGTGAAATAATAAAGGAGATTAAAGAAGTTTTAAAAGAATAATATAAATTGATTTATATTAAGGGATTTATAAATGGATATTATAAATTGAAATATTGACATTATAAAACAAGTTTTTATAAGTGTTTGAATGAAGTGAAAATAAATTCCATAAATGAATGAAATTTATAGAATTATAAACGGTGAAGTTATAAATAGAATTTTATAAACAGTAGGTTTATAGAATTTGTAAAGTTACTAAAATAATGGTTTTGAATAAATAATTGAATCTTATAAGATATAAGATTTATAATTATGAAGTTAAAAAAAAAGAACGATTTTGTAAAATAATCGTTTTATAAGTATTTAACTTATAATATGAACGTTTAGTTTATAATTTAGTTATAAACTAGAATAGGTTAATAAAGGAATTTATAAAAAGGAAATTTTTATAAATAAATAGAAATGGAATTTATAAACGTTGTTTTATAAATTCGCGAACGACTTATTTTGATAAGTTAATTGTTATAACTTAGAAATAGAGTTATATTCACGTTTATACTATGAATAATCCTTTGAAATAAAATGCATAGAAATGATGAAACTTGTTGACGTAGTATATTCACGTTTTTGAATAATGAATAATATGTTAAAGAAAATGTTTAGATTTGATGTTTTAAATTGAATTAAAACGATCTAACGATGTTTTAAAATGTGTTGAGATTCGAAACCATAGATTTCAACATTTATTGTTGAAATAGACGTTTTCGAGAAATAGAAGGAAATAGTGGACTATAACACTGTTGTTATAGTAAATGATTTCCGAAAGGAAATGTTTTGTATAGTATTGGGATTTATATATCTATCTTAATTTCGAATCCCTATACTAGTGATTTTGGGTTGTCGTAACGATGTTTTACGCAACATTCGTTTTGGCCCAAATAAATATGTTAAGGTGAATGATTTCCTTAAAGAATGAAATATATACTTAATCTCGATTCAAGTATATTGAATATTTTCCAAGTGTTGAAAATAAAATTTGTGAATTACTTATTAAATAAGTATGGAAATGTTTTCCAATATAAAGTGAATACTTTGAGAATTTATCTTTTTGAAGATAAATTGAAATGAATAATTGAAATCGTATATGCATGGATATTTTGGGATGAAAATTCACTATGGAATTTGTGAATAAAAAGGGGAACTTGTTTAAAAATAAATATTGATTTATTTTTGAAGTGTAAAAATTATATATCTTGTAAAGATATGATTTTTGGAAAATAAATAATTTGGGAAAATTATTTGGAATCTGGTGATGTGTGTATATCCATTGATGGTTCAATAACCGACTATCAATATTTCCCTTTGAATGGGTATATGATGTGATTTGATTGAATGTGAATGCCACACTTATTTTTGAATAAGCGCTCACTATTCGGGTTAACCGGGAAAGGACCATGGGGTCGTATAACCCATTCCGAATATGTGATACGTCGTTGTGAATTGCATTGAAGATCGGTGTTGAAGACCGAGTATTTGCGAAAGCGATAGGATGACCTATCGATTGTTTCTGCACTGGGTAGCTCCTGGTATAGAGATCTCCTAAGTGATGGGAAATTCGATCGGGATTGTGAATACCCGGATTGCAAGGGCTTCGTAAGAAGTGCCTTCGGTTTTGTTCGAGCCCGGAACAGACTTGTATGGATTGTATGTCTGACATTACAAATTGAGATATAAAGCCGATTTCTTTCAAATATATTTCTGTTGGTGGCGAATAATTTATTCTTTTAGCTTAACACCCTTCTCTGAGACGTACGAGCTCAGAGGTTATATAGTTGAAGTTATCAGCGATATATTCCCAATTTGGTAATGTGACATGCTGAGTGTAGCTGTAAATGATCATTGTGTTGATTGTTTGTGATAGGATCGTTTATTTGATCGTCTATCTTTGTGATCATTTCTATGATCATTTGTTGACCCAAAGCATGGCTTTTGTATAAAGTATGTTTTTGTGGACGTGACTTCGTCGAGCCTCACACCCCGTGAATGGTCAAAACAGGAAAGATGCGACAAGGTTATGAGGGGTAGCGCCCTTTAGGATATGTGCATTTCCTTCTGGAAAAGGGTGGTATCATGGTATGGAGCCCAGATACTTACTCATGTTGAAAACACTTTGTTATGATTGTGTGAATTGATTAGAGAGCTCTCGGATAAAGGTCCCAAAGGACCGGGGGATTGCATATTCGGTCAGTTGTTACTCAGTTAGGGGTAACCCGGCCTTGTGTTGGTAGAGATCCGGTTTGGTTCTCGGGGATGTCCATCCAGAGGCATTCTCATGTGGCAATGGGAAGTTCCTTGGCCTGATCATTCGTTGGAAATCCAAAGAAACAATACGAGATTTGTACGGTTTTAGTTGTATAACCTGCTATGGAATGTGGCGGTAACCTGCTATTGAACATAGTTAGCTATAGTAGGCATAGTTCGGAATGTCTATGCTGGCTAAGATTTATATTCTACTTTCGAAATGAATTTTCCCTACACTATGCACCAATAATAATATCAAAGGTTCTTTTTAATGTGTATCAAGCATTTTTGACTATCATAAGGAGAAATCTCCTCCGATTCTGCGTTTGCATGTGTGTGTGTGCGGGAGGCCTTATTGCTTTCTCATTTTTAAAAGCATTGTGAATTGACTTTAAAAATATTCCTCTATTTTGATTTCAAAGATAAATAAACTGTTTTGAGTTCTCACACCAGTCTCATGACTGACTCAGAGTTTATTGTTTTCCTTCCTAAACTCTGGGTGCCCACCAATTTCCACACGGGCAGTCAAGAGTTAAGGTTTATCAGGATATTCTGGAGTTGCTGGAGGCAAGATGAATGGCATGGCGTATTCACTAGTTATATAGTATCTCTTTTTCCGTTGCACTGTTTGATGTTGTTTGTTGTTGTACACTCTGATGATATGATGTAATGAAATGTATGAAATGTAATAACTGATATAGTTCTTTGTTTAAAGATTATTCATTTATTATTATATGTTGTTCCGCTGCGAATTGTGAGATTCTGATGTTGTTCTGTTGTTTTTGTTCTTTGTTTTCTGTTCCGTTCTATGCTCTATTTTCTTTTCTCTATATTTTCTATCTTCTCTCTCCTTATCTCTTCTTCTGTCTTTTTCTTTTCTTAAATTCTTTTTCTTAAACCATAACATTTCGGGTTTTCGGCCTTCGATTTCTCGGCAGTCGATAAAGTGAGTATCGATGTTGAATTTTCGAAAGTCGAAAATTTTCGGGGCGTTACAGTAGGTATTGAAAGGAAATGTGTACTGATACTGTATACGACTATATGTAAGATTTTTCAATCCTAGCCATTGTAAAACTTGTGGTGTTATCTCTCTTACTTTTACTTTTATTTTATTGCATATACACAAACGTGCACACACACACACACATATATACCTCTGTGTGTGTGTGACTACTTGTTAATATATATCTATGTTGATTATCTGTGTTTTGATTTAAATCTTGAAACTGTTTGTAAAGATTCTGTATTAATTAAATCTTGAAATTATTTATAAAAACACCTTTGTAAAGTGTGTGTGAATACAATTCATGTAGGATGAAAATTTATTTATAATCCAACAGCTTAGATATCTGAAGCATTACACAAAGTGAATCCATTGGACCCAAACTGAATATCCACAATGGATAATGGACCAAAAGGCACAATCACTCAATAACGCAAAGCCGTGAATATTTTATTTTTCTCCTTTTATAAAAATGAATTCAATGAGTTTCTTTTTGTAAGTCTACATATGAAATTTGGAGAACATTACAAGTCACACATGATGGCACTAGTAAAGTAAAACAAACAAAGATTTCCATGCAAACCAACCAGTTTCAGCTTTTTAAAATGAAATAAAATGGGTTTATTTCTGACATGTATTTTAGATTTCATGATGTAGTTCATTCAATAATATAACTAGGCAAAAAAAATTTCAAAAGAGGATCAAGTTAGGAAAATCTTTAATTCGCTCTCTTCGGAATGGAAACCGAAGGACATTAGCAATAGAGGAATCCAATTATGTTAGTAAATTAAAAACGAGAATTGGTTATCTAATTTCTTATAAAGCACAATCGTAGAGTAAAAAGGAAAGTTACTGAACGAAAAGAAATCGGTTGCATTTGACACAACAACTAATTATTAAGATTAAGATGATGATGAGGAGATTGCTTTTGTTACCCGAAATTTCAGAAAATTAATGAAATACAGAAAGATGAACAACTTCCAAAAAACTAAAAACAAAAATTCCGGAAATGGAAACTTTTTAAGTGCTTCGACTGTGGTGAATCTGACCATCTACAAAGAGAGTGTCCGCATCAGAAGAAAATAAAGAGTTCACCAAACATTGATTCATTTAAAAAGAAAAAAGGACTTTCAATGAAACTCTGGACAATATGATAGAACATCAAGTGACAATGAACCATACATTGAAAAAATCAACATATGTTTTACGGTGATGGAAGATTAAATGAGTAAAACAAAGGAAATAGTGAAATTGGTACTTTTACATTTCAAATTATATTCATTTTTAAATTTTTTCTTTTAAACTTTTGAATTTTTGACTTTTTTTACAAATATCTATAATAATAATAATATAAATGTGTGTGTATATAATTATATGAATGTATTTCTTTATTTCTTGAACATTGAAGTTTTGGCATATATGTCAACATATGCCACCTAAGTATGTCGACATATCTTAACAAAATTTGAAGAATCTTTTCAAATTTGAACCGTTGAACTTCCCTCTCTTTTATATTCAATCCAAAATTTGAAATGACACCTTTTTGGCTGTCACATGTTCATTCAAACACTATGTATTCACACCATCTAACCCATTTTCAACACAAACTTAATTTCAAAAAAAAAAATCTTCATTCTCTTTCTTTCCAAACAAACTCATAATGTCTTCTTCAAACCAACCCACTTGTTGTGGATGACCTTGTTCAAAAGAAAATTTTTACATATGAAAACACACTTTACAATGGTGTGTATCAAAATAGAATTTTCAACTACTTCGGTATTGTTCTAAGAGATCAAAATATTTTGCCTCGTAAATTTTTTGACAAAAAAACCTCTCTCTTGTGAACATTCTCTTGAATTTTATATCGTATGAGTCATTTACCAAGAAGAAAGAAAGATCGGCAAAAAAAGACGAGCAAGAGATTCTTCAAGATGAAGAAGGTAGTTGTAACAACCCGTCTTTCCGATCCTCAAAAATTGACACTACTACATCTATGGTGTTTATGTGCTGAATATCCAAATTTCGAAAAGATAGATTATTGAAAGAAAAGAAAAGACAATCTATAATATATCAATGGATTTTACAAAAAAACCTTTTATATACATTCATCAATCAGAGTACAGTTATCCTATCATTAACCCCTGGACATTTATAGCAACCTGTCCATACAATTGCTAATAGATGCAACTAGAACAAAATAGTAGAAGATAAAAGAGAATACAAGAGTAAAAATTAGAGGCATCCATCTTGTCTCCCGAAGCTCCAACGTGTCCAACTAAATCTAGAAAATATGCTCGGGTTGACCCAAGCATTATAAGAAAAATAGCGCCCATATTAGTCAGGTAAAACCAGCGTGAGAAACACAATCAAATAGACTCTAAATGATTTACAAAACCTTTTGAAATAAAGTTATCTCGTATGACCATGCCACATATAAACACAGATGGTTTTTTTACCTTATGATAAATAAATCATTTCTATAGAAAACCCAGTGATATTATAATAATGGTTAGGATTTTAAAATAAATTATGAATATTGCTAAAATGCTTGCATCTCACGTTCCAACATAGTTAGGCACAACTAAGTCCATAGGGCATTTATTGGAGAATGAATTTCATATAATGACAAGGCTGTTGTGATATAGCCTACCACATTGCACCTGTAGAAAAATATACCGTGGTCGAACCTATCAACCCCTACGAATCAGGACCGACCTACCCCTTACCGAATAGTACTGAATATGTCATCAGCTCGGTTTCTTTGCAACCTTTTCTCAAGAGCTCTCGTGCATAACCAAATCCATAAATTTGTATATATATAACTAGAAAGGTCACGACAATAGCCTAATGGGTGCGACCCACATAGCCCAGTAGCATATTCCATGTTTAGTCATTCTCGGTTGATGAAGCTTAAGGCTACGTTTTTCCTTTGATATAGAAATCCCACTTGGAATGCTAACACTGGCCTCAAGGTAGCAATGTAGTACTTGCATTCGTTCATAAAAGTTGTTCAGAATATGAACAAATCAAAGGCACTATTCTACTATATCTATTTTGGAAGCACCCTCGGGATTAGTAGCAGGTAGCCCTTGCACTTCAAAGAGCTACATATTCACTTGAATTATCTTTAAGATGTCTTTAATTCGAACTCTTGAGTTGGTTTGAAGTGGTGTGCATTAATTCATTCTTATTCGATCCTAAACTACTCAAGCCAACATTTGATTGTTTTCAGTGAACTCAACTCCAGTTCTTTTAATTAAAGACAATACATAAGAGTGGGGATCACTCCCTTAACCATTTAAGTGGATGGATTTCTGTATCATTTGTTCTAGAAGAACACACTGTGTTTATACGTATAGTAGCATCAACAAAAATGACTATACAATATAATTCTCGTGTTTCCTATATATATATCCAAAGTTAAAAATTGGTCAAGATTTTATAGTCGGTTATTTTATCACCAAATAAACAAATAATCAAAAATACATTTAATTCCATGTGGGATTTACTAATCCTCTATTAATTAACCATTTATTAATTAAATCTCTTTAAAATTATTTGAATCAAAATACCTTCACAAAAGATATTTTCACAAACCTCTTATACTCTTTCCAAATACTTGGAAAACATTCATATACATATCTCACCGACATAAGTATATTCACAACCCATTATATTTTCAATACTTAGAAATTAAATCCATGTACTTATCTAATTGGAATAAGTATATTAACAAAACATAAGGAAGATTTCCTCTTTTCCAAATTTATATTTAGATGGGCCAAAACAAATATCATTAAAATCTTACTTACTATAAACCAAAAAACTATCATTCGATGTTAACTATGGAAAGAATGTTTCCATACACCACAATTGAGAAGGATTATTTGTCAAAACAAATCTCATTCCTTTATAAAATTTCCTTTCTATTTGCCCATTTCATATTTACTGATACATTTAAAAATCTCCAAATTAATTTACAAAACTTCTTTTATGAATCTCTACAATGATTTATAAATTCCTTTTCTATTTATAAAATATGTTTATAAATCTTCCTTATAACTCCTTTATAATAATCCTTTATAAAATATCATTTAAAAAATTTCCTTTAAATAAATCCTTTTATTAAGTAAAATCCCATTTATAAACAAATTATAATTTACAAATATCTTTATTTAATCAATTGATTCCCTTTAAATATCATAATTAACTAACTTTACAAACTTATTAATAAAAACAATTAACCTCAAATTATTGTAAAATCTAAGTTATTTTAAATCCATAACTTTATAGATTCAGAAAGAGGCTTAGCTATCACAATGGTACTAAATCAAGTTACCAATTTAATTCAATTTGAATTTTCAAGTCAGATAACTAGTATTTACATGAGCAGGCATATATGTAAATAAAATCGATAATTATCCATTAATAGTTAACACGTCACTTTTCCAATATTAATTAATCCACATATTAGTTAACTAACATATGAGTTAATGTCCAAATTAACACAATAGCAGAATAGGAATTTATTCAGCTAAACATATGTCATCAATAATCTATTTAATTTAATTATAATAGAATGGTTTTTTTTTCTGTCAAACAAATGTCCATTGAAATAAATTCAACCACGATACTATGCAAATCAACATTTTAGCATAATTATCATATTTACTTGGCTACTTAGGGACAAAGATAAAGAAATCCCTGGTATTTAAACCTATCTTTGAAAAAGACAGTTTCCTAAACAAACCGATCCTTGGAAATAATTTTTTTTAAAATAATAATTAGATTTTAATTAAATCTTAACTTAATTAAAAGTTAGTTAATAACTAAACTCTACCTGATTAGTGGTTAATTAATTAATTAAACCTCACTTAATTAACAATAAATTAACAATTAAACCTTACTTAAATAATAATGTATTAAACAATTAACCGTTACATAATCAATAATTAATTAACCATTCTTAATTATCTTACTATAATTATGTTATTTAATTAATAAATAAGATCCAATTACCTTTACTGATTTAATCAATTAAATACTAACCGTCTTTACTTAAATTAATTAAATAAATAAATCATTAACACTTAATTAATAAGTAATAATTTCCTGTAAATACTTATGGAATGTTTGAAAATAATTTTCCAAAACTATTTAAGACGAGAAATTTTTTAATTTAGAAGAAGTGTTCGAGTTTACAAACTGCATCCATAGCGACTATTGTTATGGATACTGTTACAACCCACACTTGGAGGCCCAAAACTAACGACTACGGATGCTACAGTCATCCATAGTTATTAATTCTCGAAGACCAAATGCGGTAACATTAGATACATTGATATAACAGAAACACATGGATATGAAAAAAACCATTAAACAAATTTCTCGTTCAATTTCAATCATATTTCAAATTCGATACATAATCCCCAATTTGAGAAACACGTTTAGAGAAAATTTAATTATTACAAACCACGCCAAGAGCGACATATCAACCTATTCGAAAGGCATGAAGGTGACATCATGGTTTCGACCAAATTCAAACCACCCTTTCGAAAGCTCCATTTTAAACAAAAAACACCGCAGCTCATTCAAAAGCTATATTCAACCCCTTTCGAAAGCATCTCTTTGAAACCAAGGTAAGCGGCATCTCTTTTTGAAAGCAAACAAAGTCCTTCGAAAGCAATTTAAAATGGTCCTGACCCCTTCAAAAGCATGATTTCAACTCTATACCTTATACTTTTCTCCAATCCACTACGTACCAAAGCATTGATACCATGTATATTGGTTTTGACTTGGTTGGGGATAGAGGTATGGGGTCGAAAGGTTGCTATAGGAAGTGGCGAAACAATATATCATTACAAAACGGTTTCGTTGCCTTATTAAGTAAATGCTTTTCAACTAACTTACCTATTAAAATATATAATTGGCTGCCATAATCTTTACCAAAATATTTTCTAAAGGACCGTCGAATTCATCCTGAATTAATTAAAAATAATTTACAAAGAAGCCCTTCCCTTAAATAAAACTATTAAGACATTTAAGTCTTCCAACTTAAATAATTTAATTTATATAGTAAATTACTTAGGAAAAATCCTCAAAAATCATCATAATCCACTTTTAATATGTTATCTAACATATAAAAATTTCAAACCCAAAATCCTTTATATAATAGCTGAAATAAATTTTAAGCCCAATTATTTATTTCTTCCTTTAAAAATTCATAGTTAATTATCCATAGCGTGGATAATTATGAAAATTTAAACACAACTCCACAATAATGTTTTACACAATGTGCTAAATCCTTATGGCATTTGAAACTCAGTATATATGATTTTAACCTTAAAATTGAATCAAACATTTATCAAACATTTGTGTTCAAAACAAACATGGCTTATAATCCAAGCATATCATCATTAAAATCATCAAAATGGATTTAAATATATAAACCAAAATCAAATGTTCATGTAAACAAAAATGAAACAGTTTTGATTATTATTCACCTTGCTTTGGATAAGGAACTTAATTTGATCTTGCCTAATTCTCCATGTTTGCTTCCTTAGCTTTTATTTGATTTTTCTCCTCTTTTCCCCTAGGATATGGCTAGCTTCAGCTCTTTGGTTTTATGTTTTAGAATTATGAATTTGCGAAATGAAAAATGGGAATAAGGGTGTAGGGGTTAAGGGTTATAGTGGACAACTATTTCCCATAATGCCCTTGCCTTATTCTATTATTAGTTAGCTTATTAAACCATTTCAATAAACTCATTCTTTTAAACTTTTATTTAGTTAAGCACGACCTCTAATAAATTTTCAAATCCCAATCCCCTTATCGCTCTAATATCTATATTATTATATTTAATTTATATAATTAAATCTCCTAAATAATGTTATTTAAAATCAGGGGTGTTATAGATATCATAACTTCACAACTAGCTTTATATATCAAATAGCCTTCAAGACTTTACCTTTTATGTTTTTAACTTACTTTATAAACTTTACGTAAGATTTCTTTTTGGAAACTAAAAAGTAAACTTTAAAACTTTACAAAACTCTTTCTAGAGAATCAAGTAAGTAAACAAATTTAAATGCAAAGGATCTCAATGTTTCGACATGAACAATTCAAGTACTAACACTATCCTTAGCATCCAATATCCATATACATGAGCACAAAACATATCTGAAAATGCAAATACATCCATACACAAGCAAATGTTGTCACTTTCAAACCATCACTTCTCAATTTGACTTTATTTTAAGTCCATAACAAGCACTACATAAACACACATATATGTACAGCAACATCAATTTCGAACTAAACAATTAACACAAATTGTGATTAAAAATATAAAGTTTAAACTATAACTTTTAAAGGTGAGATTTACTCACAAAATCAAAGGAATTTCAAACCAAAAACTGCAACAACTTAGAGCCAATACCGGATCTTTGATTTCCTTTGTAAAAATTGTATTTTTATGGACCTAAAAGAGACAAATGGGTTTGGCCTAGTGTTATTTGGGATTGGGCCAGCTTGGAGGGGAGGGATTTGCACTTGTTTCGAAAGGGAGCAAGTGCATAGGGTAGAAAATAATGTTTTGAAAAGATTTTAAAATGTTTTAAAGTAGAAAAGAAAGAGTTTTTATTTGAAAAAGTTTATAAGGAAGCCATTAAAGAGTATAAGAACTTAGAAAAGGAAGATGAAGTTTTTGAAATAAGAAATGAATGAAAAATGAGAGAGAGATAAATAGAAATTGTTTTTATACAAAACAGATTAAGCAAATTACTAAAATGCCCTTTAAGTACATACCCTCCATTCCCTTTTTGCCACATCACCACACTCCTTCTCCTTCCATCTCCCACATGAAAAAAATCACCACCTACCACTTTATCCAACATGTAAACCCCTCCTTTGTACAATGATGTTATATTTTATAATGTGATATTACATATTTTCTCTTTTATTTTTATTTTTAAACTTCTGGAAAAGGTCGCATTATTTAAGTAAATATATGTTTACTATATATTATCTTAACCATACATATGTTATTGGTAGATGTATATGCATATGTATACTAGAGTGTACAAAACATTTCCGATAAATTTTAGATGATGAAAGTCTAAAATTAAAAAAATGATTTCCGATCACATTTTCAGTTTTTCATCCAACTACCTATTTTACTAAATAAATTTCAAAAATGAATTTTCTATAATTAGTTATAAATTAAAAGAGGGTTACTTAATTATTAAAATCATTAATTGAATATTTAAATTTAATTTAAATATTCATAAATCAAAGTGATAAAATCTCGGGTCGTTGCATTCGCCTCCCTTAAAAGAATTTAGAACCTGAAATTTCACCACATGAATAACCATCATTATTCATAAGTCCATATGATGTTCAGAGATCATCCATACGCAATATCTGATTTGATTACTTACTCAAATAAATAGCTTATCTTCCAAACTAGTATTGCTTGTTCGAGTTTCCTAGCACGGACTCTGATCATGCTCCTTAATTGGGAACATAAGTTCTCATTACATATCCGCTTAGTGTGATAGAAAACATTGGTAACATATCAAGAACCCTCACCAAGTGTTCTCCATCAAGAATCCAATGGTAAATCCTTATTCGAGTCAGTGTAATCATCTTAACGTCATGTACTTGAATCTTGGATCAAGAATCGTGCAAAGGAGTGATCTATGTACAATTACATACTTATTTTATTGGTTTATGGTAATACCAATTTCTTTTCCTATTAAAATTATTTACGAAAATATTTCATAAAAACAAACTTAAAATTTTGAACTTGTATAAGTCCCTACTATATCCTAAGAGCATATGCCATTATCTAATTTAAACTTTCTGTTTTGAATTTATTTACATTAACTAAACTCAAGATCCAAATACCCAGTTTTATTTCAAAACCCCTTTTTTAAATGAAATTGTAAATTTTAACCGCATATATGTATATATATATATATATATATGTGTATATATATATATGTATATATATATATATAGCCCGAGCAACCCTAAAACGATACAAAGGAACTGGGTACTACCAAACAGTTTCATATATTCCCTGACCAAGAAGGGAAATAGTTAATAGAAGTGGTTACCATCCAAATGTATCACTTCCTATTTTTGGTTATTTCTGAGCCACTTGAACTAGTTAACATAAAAATACTTCTTCTATTTCAAAATCCCCATTTGAAATAATATTTTACATATTTCCAACTTACTTGGGTTCATTTCGATTTGAACTTGTTTTGATTATACATTGATAAAGAGAATAATTTACTTCGTGCTTTACAATATTCGCCTAAGTAAACATAAAACCGTTACTTAGAAGATTATCTGATCACCACAAAACCAATCGAGTCTTATTTTCTGAATTAATCCAAAGAAAGTACTACTTCCTTAAAAACTTCTTTTCCAAAATATTTATACTTAAAAATATTTTCAAGTAAAACTATTATTACTTTTCTCAAAATCATTTGAAATCCTTTTTCAAAGTCTCGAGATTTTGATCCTCAAAAATCCTTTTATTTGTAAAACATATCTCTATAATTTCAAATTTCACAAAATATTTCTCCACAAAATCATCTGAAATATTTATCTTAAGATATTCTGGTTTTCCTTTAATAAACATCTTTTATTAAAACCCAATTTTAACCCAAGATTATCATCGAACACCTTATAGTCAATGTGAAACTTATTTCACAAGTTATTCATTTCAACATTTCCTTAATTTCTAATTACTCAAACCATACCTTCTAAAAAGGAAATTACTGATAAATCAACAAACAATGGACATTGATCAAAATTGGATGAGCATGACTAATCAAATCCTAAATGATAACAATCGAATGGTATCATTTCCTAACAAATAAGTAAATCAAAAATAACTATATTAATTTTTGAAAATTATCCTTTTTATATATAAAATATATCTAGGTAAAATTGTTTCGTTTACTGATTTAAAACAATACTACGTCGGTTGACCTTGTTTAAGTATTTAGAGATCCCTATTAATAATGTTAGCCATTGTTATTGACCGGAGTCCATATACCACTCAACAAACCAATCATCACGATGTAAAACATTTTTATGGCACTAATAAAATGCATGCTTTACACACACTCTCTCTCTCTCAAACTCATTATCGGGTGTTACTAACCCTTACTCTAATGAGTTTACCCCATCATGGCCAAGATTCTCGCTTAACCTTCAGCTCTAATACCAACTGTAACAACCAACATTTTAGATCCTCAAAAGTCGACACTAATATATTCACGATATTCACACCGAACATCCAAGTGCCAGAAATATAGGTCGTTGGGGTGGGAAAAAAGATAAGACGGAATAAAATCTCGCAACGTGATGAGTAATCTATTATATATCAATGGACTTTACAAAAAGAAGAAATTTCTATACATACATCAATCGATGTACAATTATCCTATCATCAACCCCTAGACAGTTATAACAACCTATCCTTACGATTTTGATATATGAAGGAAGAACAAAATAGTAGAAACAAAAGAAAATATAGAAGTGCACCTTGATAGCATCCAGATCATCTCCTAAAGCTCCAAAGTGCCCATCTAAATCTATAAAATATGCTTGCAGGACTCGAGCATTATAAGAAAAATATTGTCTGGATTAGCCTGATAAAACCAGCATTATAAACACAATCAAATGGAGTATAAATTTTTTATAAACCTTTTCGAAGTAAAGGTATCTCGTAAGATCACACCACACATAAACATATACCGGTTTTACCTTACAGTAACCAAAAAAATTCCTATAGAAAATGTAGTGATATGATAATAATTTCTAGGGTTGTAAAATAAATTATGAATATAGCTGAAATGCTTGCATCTCACGTTCCGGTGTAGATAACTAAGTCCCTATGGTGCTTATTGAAGAAAGGATTCCATATAATGAAAAGCTATCGAGGTATTGCTTGCTATAGTATAGCTCTATAAAAATGTATCGAGGTCGAACATATCGACCTCTGCGAATCAGGGCCAGCCTACCCCTTACTGGATGCAACCCTCGTAGCCCGGAATCATATTCCCTATTTTGGTCATTCCCGGTTGATGAGGCTAGAGGCTATGTTTTACTTTTTTTTTATAGAAATTCCACTTAGAATGTTAACACTGCCCTCCAAGCAGCAACGCAGTGCCAACATTCGTCTATACAAGTTATTCAGGATATGAACAAACCGAATACACTACTTTTACTACATCTATTTTGGAATAACCGTTAGGATTAGTAGTAAGTATCTCTTGCACTTCAAAGCACTCCCTCTTTACTTCAGTCACCTTCAACATGTCTTCATTTCGAACGCTTGAGTTGGTTTGAAGTGGTTTTCGGATAATTCACAATTATCTGATCCCAGACTCCTCGAACGAGCATTCTATCTTTTTAGGTAAACTCAACTCTGGTTCTTTTGGAAATAAAAATGAACAT
The DNA here is from genome assembly GCA_030765085.1 of Allium cepa. Classification (NCBI taxonomy): domain Eukaryota; kingdom Viridiplantae; phylum Streptophyta; class Magnoliopsida; order Asparagales; family Amaryllidaceae; genus Allium; species Allium cepa. The sequence continues at coordinate 265,164,997 of CM060931.1, read as the reverse complement.
ATGAGAGAAGGGATCACGCTCTAACCACTTAATTTGATGGATTTCCTTATCATTTGTCCTCAAAGAATACAACGAGTTTATACGTACAGTAGCATCAACAAAAATGACTGTACCATACAATTCTCGTGTTTCCACTAAATATTTCCAAAGTTAAAAATTGGTCCAGATTTGATAGTCTGTTATTTAACTATCAAATGAACAAATAATCAAACATATATTTAATTCCCCTCGGGATCCACTAAGCCTCTATAAATTAATCTTTGATTTATTAACTCTCTTTAAAATTATTCAAATCAAAATTCCTTCACAAAAGATATGTTTACAAACCCCTTATACTCTTTCTAAATACTTGGAAAACATTCATATACTTATCTCATCAGCATAAGTATATTCACAACCCATTATACTTTCTATATTTAGAAAATATTGTCATATACATATCTTAGCAGTCTAAGTATATTAATAAAACTTAAGGAAGATTTCCTTTTTTCGAAATTTATATTTAAAAAGGCCAAAGCAAATGTCATTTAAAACATTACATTCTATAAACCAAACCACTATCCTTCGGTGTTAAGTATGGAAAGAATGTCTCCATACCACCATAATTAAGAAGGATAAATTGTTAAAACATATTTTATTCCTTTATAAAATTCCCTTTCTATAAGCCCATTTCATATTTACCAATACTTTTATAAATCACCAAATTAATTTTAGTAAAATTCTTTTATAAACCTATAAAATGATTTATAAATTCCCTTTCTTTTTATAAAACTCTTTTATAAATCTTCCTTTATAATTCCTTTATAAAAATCCATTATAAAATAATATTTACCAGATATCATTCGAAGAATCACCTTTAAATAAATCCTTTTACTAAGTATAATACCATTTATAAACAAATTATTATTTATAAATACCTTTATTTAATTAATTGATTCCCTTTAAACATCATAATTAAATAAATAATTAACTTTAAAACCTCATTAATAAAAAATCTTAACTGACTTACTTTAAAACATCATTTAAAACCCTTTAACCTCAAATTATTATAAAATCTAAGTTATTTTAAATCCATAACCTTACAAATTCGGAAAAAGGATTAGCAATCATAATGGTACTAAATCAAATTACCATTTTAATTCAATTTGACCTTTCTAGTCACATAACTGGTATTTACATGAGCACACATAGGTGTAAATAAAATCAATAATTATCCATAAATAATTAATACATTATTTTCCCGATATTAGTTAAACCACGTGTTAATTTACTAGCATATGAGTAAATGTCCATATTCATATAGCTGTAGAACGGGGAATTATTTTGCTAAACAGATGCCATCAATAATCTATTCAATTTAATTATAGCATAATAGTGTTTTATTCTTCGAAACAAATGTCCAACGAATAGATTAAACCATATTACTATGTAAATCAACGTTTTAGTATAACTTATCGTATTTGCTTAGCTACTTAATGGCACAGACAAAGAAATACCTTGTATTTAAAACCTATCTTTGAAAAAGAAAGTTGCTTTTAAACAAACCGATCCTTGAAAGTATTTTTTTTTAAAATTTAATCCTTTATTTAATAATAATTAAATCTTAATTAAATATTAACTTAACTAGTAATTAATTAAAAACCAAACTCCTTATGATTAGTAGTTAATTAATTATTTAAACCTTAATTAATAATTAAACCTTACTTAGTAATTTATTAGATAATTAACCTTTACCAAATCAATAACTAATTAAACCATTATTGATTAACTAATTATAATTATCTTACTTAAATAATAACTAAGATCTAGTTGCCTTTACTTAATTAATTAATTAAATGCTATTTATCTTTACAAAAATTAATTGAATAATTAAATCAGTAACACTTACTTTATTAATAAGTGATAATTTCCTTCTAATACTTATGGAATGTTTGAAAATACTTTTCTAAAAAATATTTAGTTTGAAAACACTTTTAGTTTAGAAAAAGTGTTTGATTTCACGAACTGCATGGCGACTGTCGCTATGGATACAATAACTTAAAAACTAGTTTTACATACTAAATAGCCTTCAAGACTTTACCTTTTATGTTTTGAATTTACTTTATAAACTTTTATAAGATTTTTTTTGGAAACTAAAAAGTAAAGTTTAAAACTTTATAAAACTCTTTCTAGAGAATTGAGTAAACATATAAATTTAAACACAAAGGATCTCGATGTCTCAACATGATTAAATTCAAGTGCCAACACTCTCCTTAGCATCCAACGTCTATATGCTTGAGCATAAAATATATATGCAAATGTAAACACATCCATACTCAAGTAAAGGTTGCCACTTTCAAACCATCACTTATCATTTTGACTTTATTTTAAGTCCATGACAAACACTACATAAAAACATATATATGTAAAAAAAATCACTATCAAACTTAACAATTAACATAAATTGTGATCAATAATACAATGTTTAAAACCTTAACTTTTATAGGTGAGATTTACTTACCAAATGAAAATAATTTCAATCCAAAACTACAACAACTTAGAACCAACATCGGATCTTGGATTTTCTTTGTAAAAATATTATTATTATGGACCAAAAGAGGCCTAAAAGGGACAAATGGGTTCGACTTAATGTTGTTTAGGCTTCACCTAGGTTCGACGGGAGGGGTATGGGCTTGGTTTGGAAGGGAGGAGGTGTATAGGTTAGAAAAGAGTGTTTTGAAAATGTTTTAAAATGTTTTAAAGTAGAAAAGAAAGAGACTTTATTTGAAGGGTTTATAAGGAAGCCCTTAAAGAGTTTAAAAACTAAGAAAAGGAAGATGGAGTTCTTGAAAATAAGAAATGAATGAAAAATGAGAGAGAAAAAAATGGAAATTGTTTTCTATACCAAACCGATTAAGAAAATTAAAAAAATGCCCTTTATGTACATACCCTTCATTCCTTTTTTGCCACATCACCACACTCCTCCTCCTTCCCTCTCCCACATGCAAAAAGTCACCACCCACCCTTTTTTGCAACATGTAAACCCCTTCTTTGTACTATGATGTTGCATTTTATAATATGACATTACATCTTTTGACTTTTAGTTTTATTTTTAAACTTTTGGAAAAAGGTAACTTGTAACGATCCCGATTTTTTTGAGTCAAATTGAAATTGATTTAAATTTTAGAACTAAGTTGTGAATTAATTGAGAATTTATTTGAATTTGAAATATAAAAAAATTGTATTTAATTTTAATTGGAAATTTGAATTTGAAATTTAATAAATATATTGACAATGAATATTGTTGATTTGAAAATAAAGTTGTGTAATTATTTGAATTTTCCAAATTTCATAAGATGTATGTTTATCTATTTATATAAATGGATTTGAAAAGTATATTTTGAAAGATGATATATATGTATATAACTAGGATTATAGTTATAATATAATTTACTTTCAAATCTTTTTTTTTCTTTAATAAGTTGTATAAGTACAATTTAGAGAAAATGCATAGATATACATAAATATACGATAAGTTATAAAAGTATAAGATATAAAAGTGTAAATTTATTAACACAAGGGTTGAAAACAAAAATTTATAAAATTATTTAACTTAAGGATTTAAACATAAAAGGTACCCATTTTAACAAATGTTTATTTAAAATTACAAGTGTTAGCTGAAATCATACAAGTGGCAAAAACAAAAGAAAAAGAAAATAAAAAAATAACGATGAACAAAGAAATAAACAGGTTAATACAATTCATCCTCTTTTCCAAATTCTTTTCCATCTTCAAACTGAGAATTAAAAACCAGAATCATCTCTATATTCAAACCAAATAAACTTGTTCAAAAACAAATAAAACAGATTTAATAAAAAATCAGAGCAAATCAAACTAAAATCTGGAAACTCTTTGCAAAGCAAAAACTGTTTCAACCAGGAAATCAAAGTCAGAGAAGAAAATCAAAGCAAGAATGAAATCAACCAGGAAATTAAACAACCTCTTGCAAGTTCAAAATCTGAAGCATTCCAAAACAAAAATTCAACAATCAAGTTCAGGCTCAAAAAGAAATTCCTCTCTATTTCTTCCTGTACAGCCAAAAGGTGAGCAAACTTCACCTTTTTTAATTTGAGATGCCTGTGAGTAACTCTACAATCTAAATGGTTTAAATATATTGTTCTGTTGCCTGCTTATCTATAAAACTTAGTTTGTTTGCGAGTAAACAACCTGTTCAAGATTTAAGTTAAATTTAATTGGTGTATGTGTGATCTATGAATTAAACAGTGCTGGGTTTGAGTATTCTTTCAAATTTAACTCTGTTATATATATAAATTTGTCTGTGTATTACTTGTTCTTTGTTTTGGTTTCGGGGTAGAAAATTAACATGAAATTCAAACATCACCTCATTTAATTATCATTAGACTTTGAAGTTTAAACAAAACAAGTTTGTTTATACTTGATTTAAGCCTTGAAATAGTTTCTAGTAAGATAGAGTTGTGAAGCATCTGCAAAAATTTAGTTTACAGGAAAAACTTAACTTCATCATGAATTCGAATGTCTTGAAACTCGAATTTAATTATATAACTTGAATTGTTATCTGAAGATAGGATTTTTAAATCAAAGATGGTAATTTTTCAATGGGTGTGCAAAGAGAAATTGGCAGACGAACTGGAAATGGTTTTCGACCAATTGCCAGCGAGATGATGAATAGGAGGTGTCGGGGTTGCTAGGGGAGGTGGAGGAACCTACGGTGGTGGTAGGAAAAATGGTCGGGGGTGGCCTCGACCACGGTGGTGACCGAGGCACAAGGTTTAAGTTTGTAAACCTAGTTTTAGGAAGGTCAGTGTTTTGGGATCGTCGTGGCCACGTTCGTGCGTCGAGTGGCACAAGGCTTTGGGAGATGATGGCTCGGTGGTTGACGAAGCTATGGCTGAAAGTTCGAGTCGACTAGTGGTCGGAGTCGTGGCGACGAGGCTTTTCTTTGGTCGTTGTTTTGGTCGTGATGGCTCGAGCTATGCTCGTTTTTGAGTGACGACGTGATAGAGATGCTAGTCGATCGGGGTTCGACTTCTGAGATCGATCACGACTTGCTGGAGGTCTCGCCGATCATCGGAGCACCGTCGAAGGCCGGTGCACGTACACGGCGTGTCGTTCCGGGGAAGTTTGTTTGGGTTCTCGTTGCAGAGGTTAGTCTCGAGACATTCTCGAGAGATTCGAGTATCAGACTCGAAGTAGACGTGGTTTTGACTCGAAGTCATCTGGAAGGTGTCTCGGGTATATTAGCTACAGGTTTTTAAACCTATAAGTTTTATAAGACTTAAATCATGATTTTTTAAAATATAAAATAGAAATTTAAACTAAGTTTAAATCAAAATTTAGTTTGGGTTCGAATAAAGTTTGAATCTCGGTTTTAAATATAAGATAAAGTTTTTAAATTAAATTATTTATAACAACTTTAAAAGGTTTAAAAAGTTGGGATTTAAAAAGTAAAGCTTTAAATAAAAATAGAGATTTAAACTTAATTTTAAATCTAGATTAAAATATAAATCCGAATCTTAGTTTTTGAAATAAAAGAAATTTTTAAAAATTAAATTGTTTTAAATAACTTGAATGATAAAGTGATTTTTAAATTGCATTGAATTTAAAATGAAATAAGGTTTAAAATCCTTTTAACTTCTATTATAAGGTAAATAATTCTTTAACTTGAGAATTTAAAAAGGATTTTGAAATCGTTTTAACTTTATTAAAGATAAATTGGTATTCATCTTAAAGCTTGAAATTTAAAATGAAATTTTAAAGGTAAATTTGAAATAAATGTTTTCAAACATATTTGTGAGTGATAAATAAAATCCTAAATAAGAATAAGTTTTCTTTAAAGTTAATGAAACTTATTGATTTGTAATTCATAAATTATTAAGTTAATTAGAATGGTTTATTTGGATAAATTAATGAGTATTAATGGTTAATAAATTTTAATTAATGATGATTAATGCAAGTAATTTCTTTAGAAAAGTAATTAAAGAATTGTTATTAGTTAATGAAGGTCATTAACTATGATTATTAGAATATTTAATTAATGTGATTAGTTTTAACAATAAATTAGATTAATTAATTAATGATAATCATTTATGAAATTGTGTAAGTGTAATTACTTTATGGTAAGTAATTAAAGTTTAATTCCTTAAAATAATTAATTTTGGGGTTAATTAATTATGTAATTGGTTTAGAGGTTAATTTTAAGAATAATTTATTAATTAATAATAATTAATTAAAATATTTGATAAATTGATTTATATCAAATGATTTGTAATTAATTAATCAGGATTGGATAATTAATTCATAAGTAATTAATTTAATTGGAAATTAATTGAATTAATTAGGATTAAACAATTAATTAATCCTACCTATAAATGATTATTGAATGCTTGACTTTGCTTATGAAGGTTTTCCTTGTATGAACTGCCTTGAATTGATTGATCTGTGATATTCTGTTCTGTGAATTGAGCTGTGTGTAATTTATTTATTTATCTATTTATTCATCTGTGATACATTTATCTGTGAATCTGTGAATGAAGATAAGCGTTATAGATTATACCGCTTATCGATGTTTCTGTGTTTTGATCTGTGATGATTGAATAATGTTGCACTATTTTGTAAAACCCCTGGACCACACTATACACACACAAATATGGATTTCACGAGGAAATCAGTTAAGTCATAGATATTTGAATTTAATATTTTGGAATAGTTTAAAATTTGAATTTTGAAATCCAAATGGTTTTGAAATGAAATTGGGTTGAATTTGAAAAATAATTGAAAAGGAGCTTTGAAGATAAAAGTTATTTAAAAAAACTTGATTTAGTTTGAAATCTGAAATATTTTGATTTAAGTTTGAATTCAATATTCGAAATTGAATTCAATGATTTGGGAATTTTGGCTTAAAAAGTTTTTACTTGAATGGACTTAACTTAGGCAATTGTAATCAGTTTTTCCCTAAAAAAACCTGTTTGTTTCAATTAAAAATAGCTTTCATATAAGGAAAGGGTTTTCAATTTGTGTTAAAAGATTTCAAATCGAATTGAAATAGTTTGAAACTGTTAACTAATCTTTGTGAAAGATAGTCAAACCTTGATTTGAAATTGAAAAGCATTTAAATAGTGTATCTTTTATATAAAAGATTTGGAATGGAATTGTTTTGTGGAAATGATTTTTTCGAAAGCTATGAAAATTAGTCTTGGTTTAAAGACCGGATGAGTTAATCCAATTTGAAATGGAATTGTTTTGAATGGCTATGAATAAAACTTTGTGAATGATTGATGAATCTTGTTTTAAATTGAAAGGGGTCTTAAAAGTGAATCTTTTGTTTAAAAGATTTAAAGTGTAAATTGTTTTAAACCATTGAAGGTTTTTGAGATGAATCTTTTTGTTTAAAAGATTGGAAATGCTAATTTGTTTTAACCATTCGAATGAAAGGTTTTGGGCTTTAAGCTGTGATTTAACTGAGATCCCATATCCATATGTTTTTAAATATTGCGCTCATTATTCAGTTTAGCTGGTAGATGACCTTGTGTCATATAACCCATTCCGAATAATGATACGACGTTATGGATAGCATTTGAAGACCGGTGGTGAAGACCGGGTATTTGCGAAAATGATAGGAAGACCTATCGAGCACCGATTAGCTACGGTATAGAGATTCCCTAAGTGATGGGAAGTCCGATCAGGATTGTGAATTCCCGATTCGCAAGGGCTCCTTCGGAAGTGCCTTCTGTTCTGTTCGAACCCGGAATAGACTTGTATGGATTGTATGTCTGACATTACAAACTGAGATATAAAGCTGATTTCTTTCAAATACATAGCTGTTGGTGGCGGAGAATTTATTCTCTTAGCTTAACACCCTTCTCTGAGACGTACGAGCTCAGAGGTTATGTAGTTGAAGGTTATTAGTTTATTAGTGATATACTCCCAATTTGGTAGTGTGACATGTTGAGTGCTGCTGATCATTTGTTGATCGAAGCATGGCTTTGTGAAAAAGCGTAGCTTTGTGGACGAGACTTCGTCGAACCTCACAACCCAATTATGGTCGAAACAGGAATAGTGGAAGCAAGGTTATTTGAGGGTAGCGCCCTCTGAGGGTATGTCCATTTCCTTCTGGATTATAAGTGGTATCATGGTATGGAGCCCACATACTTACTTTGTGGTTGCTGCAAACTTATTGCTTTGTGGTTGTCAGTTAGGAAGCGCTTCGGATAAAGGTTGGTAATGACCGGGAGATGACATACTCGTGTCAGTAGTTACCTAGTTACAGAGGTAACCCGGCCTTGTGTAGCAGAGATCCGGTTAGGGTCCGGGGACGTCCCTCCAGAGGCGTTCCATTTCATTTTATATGGGAAGTTCCTTTGCCCGACCATTTGTTGGAAAATCCAAAGAAACAATACGCGCCCTATACGGTTTTAGTTGTATAACCCGCCATGGAATGTGGCGTTAACCTGCTATTGAACATGGTAGCTATAGTAGGCATAAGTGCGAAATGCCTATGCTAGCTAAGATTAATATTATACTTTCAAAATGTTTTTCCACCATTCACTTATAGTAATAATATCAAAGGATTTCGCGTATCAAGCATTTTTGACTATCATAAGGAGAAATCTCCTCCAAGCCTGCGTTCGCATTGTGTGTGTGGCGGGAGGCCTTATGGTAATTTCATATTCTAAAAAGCATTGCGGATTTCAAATTTAAATTCCTTTGTTTGTTTTTTTAACGATAAAAACTGTTTTTGTTTGCTCATACCAGTCCCACGACTGACCCGGAGTTTATTATTCATTTTCTAAACTCTGGGTGCCCACAATTTTCCACATGGGCAGTCTAGAGTTGGGTTTTTCAGATAGTACATATAGATATCGATTTGATACCCTTCAGCTTTCTCTTTGGAATTCTTTGGAGATCTGGGATATTGGAGTCTTTGGATTCATGGACGAGACTTGCTTAGCTTGGTGCAACGTGATGGTGGTTCGAGCTATTTCTGGATTGGTGCTTTGGAGTTAGAGTTGTTGTTGCTGTTTGGAGTTATCTCTCTTGACTATTTGTTATTCCGCTGTAGCATTGTTATCTTGTATCTCTGATATTGATTCATATTGTATTATTGTTCTATCGAATGTTGTATATCAATGATATTCATTTCTTTTCTTCCGTGTGTTGTTATACTTAATGTGTTATAAGCTCCGGCGAACCAGATTTGACGTTTGGATTTACGGCATTTGAATACGAGTGTTGTATTCGGTGCGATTTTCGAATGTCGATTCAGGGTTTGTCACATTTGGTATCAGAGCTGAAGGTCAAAACTTTAGCTCAGGAGTATAACACATTAAGTGACTCATTAGAGATAGGGTGAAATATACCCTAGAATGAGTATATCCTTAAGATATCCGTCTGAATGCCTCGGTAAATTCTCTTACTATCCACTAATAATGAGTATGAGTGCAAGAAGAGGACGAGATATGGGACAGGGGAGTACGAATACAAGTGGTCGATACCCTGCAATAGTGGAAACAACTTTCTCTATTAGTCTCCTTTGATTCGTCTTTTCAATTCTTTGATAATTCCTGGCAACTCCAGGAAGAAGCTTTGATATATTTGCATGAGGCACAAACTCCAAATGGGTCAGAGTTGTTTATTTGGATGAATTGTTTGCTTTGGTTGTTATGGCTAGTAGATATATTTTGGTTGTTTAAGACTAAAGGTTTTGGATTGCATCCATATATCTGTCTATTCTTTGGGGTATTCCGACTTGAGCTTAGAATCCATACCCAGTGTTTGAGAATTTTTGAAGATTAAATTCATTTATTTGTTTCTTTGGGGTCCAGATACGTTCTACGAGTGGTTAGTTATCTTTCGAACTAATCAATATCACTGTATACTCGTAGATCTGGTGGCTCGAGTATCTTGATTCGTTCTTATATTCATTATTGATATTCTGATTTGGGAAGCTAAATGCAGAATAGATATTCAGTTTGTTCTGGTGATTCATCTCTCGATCTTTCTATATTTCTTTGTGGACTCCCTACTTGCAAATTTCGGGGACGAAATTTTCTTAAGGGGGAATCTGTAACGATCCCGATTTTTTTTGAGTCAAATTGAATTGGTAATTGATTAAAATTTTAGAATTAAGTTGTGAATTAATTGAGAATTTATTTGAATTTGAAATATAAAAAAATTGAATTTAATTTTAATTGGAAATTTGAATTTGAAATTTAATAAATATATTGACAATTAATATTGTTGATTTGAAAATAAAGTTGTGTAGTTATTTGAATTTTCCAAATTTCATAAGAAGTATGTTTATCTATTTATATAAATGGATTTGAAAGTATATTTTGAAAGATGATATATATGTATATAACTAGGATTATAGTAATAATACAATTTACTTTCAAATCATTTTTTTTCTTTAATAAGTTGTATAAGTACAATTTAGAGAAAATGTATAGATATAAACATAAATATATGATAAGTTATAAAAGTATAAGATATAAAAGTGTAAATTTATTAACACAAGGGTTGAAAACAAAAATTTATAAAATTATTTAACCTAAGGATTTAAACATAAAAAATACCCATTTTAACAAGTTTTTATTTAAAATTACAAGTGTTAGTTGTAATCATACAAGTGGCAAAAAAAAGAAAAAAAATAAAAAAATAATGATGAACAAAGAAATAAACGGGCTAACACAATTCATCCTATTTTCCAAATTCTTTTCCATCTTCAAACTGAGAGTTAAAAACCAGAATCATCTCTATATTCAAACCAAATAAATTTGTTCAAAAACAAATAAAACAGATTTAAGAAAAAAATCAAAGCAAATCAAACTAAAATCTGGAAACTCTTTGCAAAGCAAAATCTATTTCAACCTGAAAATCAAAGTCAGAGAAGAAAATCAAAGCAAGAATGAAATCAACCAGGAAATTAAACAACCTCTTGCAAGTTCAAAATCTGAACCATACCAAAACATAAACTTCAACAATCAAGTTCAGGCTCAAAAAGAAATTCCTCTCTTTTTCTTCCTGTACAACCAAAAGGTGAGAAAACATCACCTTCTTTAATTTGAGATGCCTGTGAGCAACTCCATAATCTAAATGGTTTAAATATATTGTTCTGTTGCCTGCTTATCTCTGAAACTTAGTTTGTTTGTGAGTAAACTACATGTTCAAGATTTAAGTTAAATTTAATTGGTGTATGTGTGATCTATGAATTAAACAGTGTTGGGTTTGAGTATTCTTTCAGATTTAACTCTGTTATATATATAAATTTTTCTGTGTATTACTTGTTCTTTGTTTGGGTTTCAGGGTAGAAAATTAACATGAAATTCAAACATCACCTCATTTAATTATCATTAGACTTTGAAGTTTAAACAAAACAAGTTTGTTTATACTTGATTTAAGCCTTGAAATAGTTTCTAGTAAGATAGAGTTGTGAAGCATCTGCAAAAAATTTGTTTACAGGAAAAACTTAACTTCATGATAAATTTGAATGTCTTGAAACTTGAATTTAATTATATAACTTGAATTGTTATCTGAAGATAGGATTTTTAAATCAAAGATGGTAATTTTTCAATGGGTGTGCAAAGAGAAATTGGCAGATGAACTAGAAATGGTTTCCGACCAATTGCCAACGAGTTGATGAACAGGAGGTGTCGGGGTTGCTAGGGGAGGTGGAGGAACCTACGGTGGTGGTAGGAAAAATGGTCGGCGGTGGCCTCGACCACTTTGGTGACGGAGGCGCAAGGTTTAAGTTTGTAAACCTAGTTTTAGGAAGGTCAGTGTTTTGGGATCGCCGTGGCCACGTTCGTGCATCGAGTGGCACAAGGCTTTGGGAGATGATGGCTCGATGGTTGACGAAGCTATGGCTGAAATTTCGAGTCGACTAGTGGTCGGAGTCGCGGCGACGAGGCTTTTCTTTGGTCGCTGTTTTGATCGTGATGGCTCGAGCTATGCTCGTTTTTGAGTGACGACGTGATACAGATGCTAGTCGATTGGGGTTCGACTTCGAGATCAATTGCGACTTGCTGGAGGTCTCGCCGATCATCGGAGCGCCGTCGAAGGCCGGTGCACGTATAAGGCGTGTCGTTCTGGGGAAGTTTGTTTGAGTTCTGGTTGCAGAGGTTTGGTCTCGAGACATTCTCGAGTGATTCGAGTATCAGACTCAAAGTAGATGTGGTTTTGACTCGAAGTCATCTGGAAGGTGTCTCGGGTATATTAGCTACAGGTTTTTAAACCTGTAAGTTTTATAAGACTTAAATCTGGATTTTTTAAAATATAAAATAGATATTCAAACTAAGTTTAAATCAAAATTTAGTTTGGGTTCGAATAAAGTTTGAATCTCAGTTTTAAATATAAGATAAAGTTTTTAAATTAGATTATTTATAACAACTTTAAAAGGTTTAAATAGTTGGGATTTAAAAAGTAAAGCTTTAAATAAAAATAGAGATTTGAACTTAATTTTAAATCTGGATTCAAATATAAATATGGATCTTAGTTTTTGAAATAAAATAAATTTTTCAAAATTAAATTATTTTAAATAACTTGAATGATAAAGTGATTTTTAAATTGATTTGAATTTAAAATGAAATCAGGTTATAAATCCTTTTAACTTCTATTATAAGGTAAATAATTCTTTAACTTGAGAATTTAAAAAGGATTTTGAAATTGTTTTAACTTTATTAAAGATAAATTGGTATTCATCTTAAAGCTTGAAATTTAAAATGAAATTTTAAAGGTAAATTTGAAATAAATGTTTTAAACCATATTTGTGAGTGATAAATAAAATCATTAATAAGAATAAGTTTTCTTTAAAGTTAATGAAACTTATTGATTTGTAATTCATAAATTATTAAGTTAATTAGAATGGTTAATTAATGTTTGGATAAATTAATGAGTATTAATAGTTAATCAATTTTAATTAATAATGATCAATGCAAGTAATTTCTTTAGAAAAGTAATTAAAGAATTGTTATTAGTTAATGAAAGTCATTAACTAAGATTATTTGAATATTTAATTAATGTGATTAGTTTTAACAATAAATTAGATTAATTAATTAATGATAATCATTTATGAAATTGTGTAAGTGTAATTACTTTATGGTAAGTAATTAAAGTTTAATTCCTTAAAATAATTAATTTACGGGTAAATTAATTATGTAATTGGTTTAGAGGTTAATTTTAAGAATAATTTATTAATTAAGAATAATTAATTAAAGTATTTGATAAATTAATTTATATCAAATGATTTGTAATTAATTAATCAGGATTGGATAATTAATTCATAAGTAATTAATTTAATTGGAAATTAATTGAATTAATTAGGATTAAACAATTAATTAATCCTACCTATAAATGATTATTGAATGCTTGACCTTGCTTATGAAGGTTTTCGTTGTATGAATTGCCTTGAATTGATTGATCTGTGATATTCTGTTCTGTGAATTGAGCTGTGTGTAATTTTTTATTTATTTATTCATCTGTGATACATTTATCTGTGAATGTGTGAATGAAGATAAGCGTTATAGATTATACCGCTTATCGATATTTCTATGTTTTAATCTGTGATGATTGAATAATGTTGCACTATTGTGTAAAACCCCTGTACCACACTATACACACACAAATATGGATTTCACGAGGAAATCAGTTAAGCCATAGATATTTGAATTTAATATTTTGTAATAGTTTTAAAATTTGAATTTTGAAATCCAAATGGTTTTGGAAATGAAATTGGGTTGAATTTGAAAAATAATTGAAAAGGAGCTTTGAAGATAAAAGTTATTTTAAATAACTTGATTTAATTTGAAATCTGAAATATTTTGATTTAAGTTTGAATTCAATATTTGAAATTGAATTCAATGATTTGGGAATTTTGGCTTAAAAAGTTTATACTTGAATGGACTTAACTTAGGCAATTGTAATCAGTTTTTCCCTAAAAAAAACTGTTTTTTTCAATTAAAAATAGCTTTCATATAAGGAAAGGGTTTTCAATTTGTGTTAAAAGATTTCAAATCGAATTGAAATAGTTTGTAACTGTTAACTAATCTTTGTGAAAGATAGTCAAACCTTGATTTGAAATTGAAAAGCATTTAAATAGTGTATCTTTTATATAAAATATTTGAAATGGAATTGTTTTGTGGAAATGAATTTTTTGGAAAGCTATGAAAATGAGTCTTGATTTAAAGACCGGATGAGTTAATCCAATTTGAAATGGAATTGTTTTGAAAGGCTATGAATAAAGCTTTGTGAAAGATTGATGAATCTTGTTTTAAATTGAAAGGGGTCTTAAAAGTGAATCTTTTGTTTAAAAGATTTAAATGTGGAAATTGTTTTAAACCATTGAAGGTTTTTGAGATGAATCTTTTTGTTTAAAAGATTGAAAATGGTAATTTGTTTTAACCATTCGAATGAAAGATTTTGGGCGTTAAGCTGTGATTTAACTGAGATCCCACATCCATATGTTTTTAAATATTGCGCTCATTATTCGGTTTAGCCGGGAGAAGGCCTTGTGTCATATAACCCATTTCTAATAATTATACGACGTTATGGATAACATTTGAAGACCGGTGGTGAAGACCGGGCATTTGCGAGAACGATAGGATGACCTATCGATTGTCTCTGCACCGAGTAGCTATGGTACAGAGATTCCCTAAGTGATGGGAAGTCCGATCGGGATTGTGAATTCCCGGATTTGCAAGGGCTTCTTCGGAAGTGCCTTCGGTTCTGTTCGAACCCGGAACAGACTTGTATGGATTGTATGTCTGACATTACAAACTGAGATATAAAGCTAATTTCTTTCAAATACATATCTGTTGGTGGCGGAGAATTTATTCTCTTAGCTTAACACCCTTCTCTGAGACGTACGAGCTCAGAGGTTATCTAGTTGAAGGTTATTGGTGATATACTCCCAATTTGGTAGTGTGACATGCTGAGTGCTGCTGATCATTTGTTGAACGAAGCATGGCTTTGTGAAAAAGCGTGGCTTTGTGAAAAAGCGTGGCTTTGTGGACGAGACTTCGTCGAACCTCACAACCCAATTATGGTCGAAACAGGAATAGTGGAAGCAAGGTTATTTGAGGGTAGCGCCCTCTGAGGGTATGTCCATTTCCTTCTGGATTATAAGTGGCATCATGGTATAGAGACATATACTTACTTTGTGGTTGCTGCAAACTTATTGCTTTGTGGTTGTCGGTTAGGAAGCGCTTCGGATAAAGGTTGGTAACGACCGAGAGATGGCATACTCGTGTCAGTAGTTACCTAGTTACAAAGGTAACCGGCCTTGTGTAGCAGAGATCCGGTTAGGGTCCGGGGACGTCCCTCCAGAGGCGTTCCATTTCATTTTATATGGAAAGTTCCTTTGCCCGACCATTTGTTGGAAAATCTAAAGAAACAATATGCGCCCTGTACGGTTTTAGTTGTATAACCTGCCCTGGAATGTGGCGGTAACCTGCTATTGAACATGGTAGCTATAGTAGGCATAAGTGCGAAATGCCTATGCTGGCTAAGATTAATATTATACTTTCGAAATGTTTTTCCACTATGCACTTATAGTAATAATATCAAAGGATTTCGCGTATCAAGCATTTTTGACTATCATAAGGAGAAATCTCCTCCAAGCCTGCGTTTGCATTGTGTGTGTGGCGGGAGGCCTTATGGTAGTTTCATTTTCTAAAAAGCATTGCGGATTTCAAATTTAAATTCCTTTGTTTTTTTTAAAGATAAAAACTATTTTCGTTTGCTCACACCAGTCCCACGACTGACCCGGAGTTTATTGTTCCTTTCCTAAACTCTGGGTGCCCACAATTTTCCACACGGACAGTCTAGAGTTGGGTTTTTCAGATAGTAGATATAGATATCGATTTGATACCCTTCAACTTTCTCTTTGGAATTCTTTGGAGATCTGGATATTGGAGTCTTTGGATTCATGGACGAGACTTGCTTAGCTTGGTGCAACGTGATGGTGGTTCGAGCTATTTCTGGATTGGTGCTTTAGATTTAGAGTTGCTGTTGCTGTTTGGAGTTATCTCTCTTGACTATTTGTTATTCCGCGGTAGCATTGTTATCTTGTATCTCTGATATTGATTCATATTGTATCATTGTTGTATCGAATGTTGTATATCAATGATATTCATTTCTTTTCTTCCACTGTGTTGTTATACTTAATGTGTTATAAGCTCCGGCGAACCAGATTCGACGTTTGAATCTACGACATTTGAATACGAGTGTTGTATTCAGTGTCGATTTTCGAAGGTCGAGTCAGGGTTTGTCACATAACTTCTCTTATTTATTTACTTAAGTGAATATATATTTACCATATATTATCTTAACCATACATATGTTATCAGCATATGTATATTAGAGTGTACATAACATTTTCGATAACTTTTAGATGATAAAAAGTCAAAAATTCAGAAAATGATTTTTGGTGACATTTTTTATTTTTCATCGAACTACCTATTTTAGTAAACAAAATTCAAAAATGAATTTTCTATCATTAGTTATAAATTAAAAAAATGGTTATTAAATTATTAAGACCATTAATTAAATATTTTAATTATATTAAATATTAGCAAATCGAATAAATAAAATTCCTGGTCGTTACAGTAATGAAATGGAAATAGAAGAGGGGGAGGAAGTTGATACGTCTCTTGAAAGGTATGCCAAATCGTCTCGATGTTCAAATAAAGAGGTTCTTAGAAATCAAGAGAAGCTTCTTAATAATCAAAAGAAGCTTAAGTGTTCATTTAGTAAGAAATTCATTGGCCTCTAAAACAAAGTTGATAAGTACTTTAGGAATATAAGGAGAAAGCTTGATGGAAACATCTTAGATCTAATTTGCTATTTTTGAATTTTCTACTTTTATTCGCGCCATTTCTTTGTATTTTTCATTTTTTATGCATTTCTCTAGCTTATTAAGGAAATTTGCTTAGAAACTTCATTTTATTGTCAAGAATCATAAACTAAAGTAATATAAAATGTAAAAATAAATATAAAACTAAAACAAAAACATTCAATTTACTACATGTATGTCAACAAAACCTACATACATATGTCGACATATTTCGATATTTCCTTATTGGGAAAATATTAGCTGTTTTAATTGGAGAGATTAGTTTTTAATCCATCTCTTCATCACTATGAAACCATATTTCTTCTAGAAAAACTGATAAATCAATCCATCCTCTTATATTAATCTTTTCTACAAAACTCTTTTCATAAAAAAATTGAATTCAAACATCATTTTCACAACCAAAACTAAGTGACAATCTAGAAGAAGCTCTTTAACCATTCAAAAGATCTCTTTGCATCATTCTTCGACATATAGAGTCGAGTCAAATGCAAATGATAAAAGGACAAGAAAAACATTTAGATTACCTTTGATGCTTGATTTTTTCTTTCATTAAAGAAGTTCAAGATGACACCTGGAATGCTCGAACTCTAAAGCAAAAGTAGAACACGAAGATTGGGAAGTTATCAGCACTAATCCAATCTTTGGATCGAATGATTGAGTCAAAATTCCTAAGAAAATCTAGTTTTAATATGTATTCAAAATGTGTATTTTTTATTTGTACATTTAGTTTGTATAATTAGGAACTACTTTTTATATGTTATTATTATGTATAAGTGTAAAAATTATGATGTATGGTTTAAATAGATGTGATTATAAACGTATATACAAAGTTATTTCGTAAAAATATTGTTCCGCAATTAGTATTGATTTTTTGATTCCGTATACAACATTATCACATTTCATAGTACTTAGTATGTCATATTTAGGGGGAGTTTAATTTCCTTTACCCAATTTTGTGGATGACAAAGTGGGAGAATATGTATTAAATATAAAATATGCATATAGTAAGGGGAAGTTATTCAAAATAGGGGAGTTAACCAACTTAGGGGTAGTTGCATTATATTTTATAACAAAAATATTTACATGGCTATCATCATCCAAAAATGGGAGACTGTTAATACCATATATATTTATTTTGATGACAATAATGATATAAGTATAGGTACTAATATTTTTCCTAAGTTGTATAGAATATTTTATAGGATGTTACGCATGTTTATACAAATAGTGGATAATTGAGTTTAAAGACTTATCAGTAAAAAGACTAGAGATCAAGATTCAGAGACAATCAAGACAACTAAAGACCCATGAGTTTGAAGACAAAGACATGAAGAGTTCAAGACAGTAGATAATAGTTAATGAACATTAGATAAACTTGTTAAAGTCCTTGAATATTAATTTTCTTTTCTTTGAAATACTCTCTCACTAAAAAACTATTTTATTTTCAAAATATATTTATACAAATATTTTATAAAAAAATTATATATTAAATTATTTAGAATTTAGTGACCCTCGTTTTCAACCACTAAAAGTCGACACTAATACATCCAGGATATTCACGTACCGAGCTTCCAAGTGCCATAAAGATAGATTGTTGGAGAAAAGGAAAGACAGAGCAGAATCTTACAACGTGATGAGCAATTTATAATATAACAGTGATCGTTATAAAATAAAAACTGAACTTTGTTATACATGTATATCAATCAATTTCAATAAATAAATCAACGACCTGAATGGTTATAACAACATGTCCTCACAATTGCTGATAAATATACATGAATATGCCTTAGAGAATTCCAATTCATCTCACGAAGCTTTAAAGCATCCAACCTGAATCTAAAAATATTCTCGATCAGACCTGACCATTATTGGAAAATAACAACCAGATCTGTCTACCAGCATGAGAAATGTAACACCCTGCATTTTTATACAACTAAACAAAATCAATTGAATTAGAATAATTGCAAAAGAGAATATAAATGTCAAATATGTACATTTAAGAATTAATAGGTTACATAGATTAATGCAAGCAATGAGTGTGTGATTAATTGATGCATCAACCAATTAAAAAGGGAAATTAATTAAGAGACATAGAGGAGTCAAGTAGTCAGAGAATATGTCACTTTTATAACATTAATTAACTAAGGGATCTTCTAATAAAGAGAAATGTATGTTAGGAATAAAGTAAATGATAACATACATATATTAATTTATAATCGACGCAATCAATTAATTAAGAAATTAATTAAAGACATGAAGTAAGCGTGAATTAATAATAGGGGGAAACTCATATGTCAATTAATTGGGTAATGAATTGCGGTTTAAATATATAGAACTAATAAATGTGTGATTGAGTGATGCATACGAATAAATTTGGATGTCGATTTAAATAGGAAAACATGTCAATTAATTAATTGGCAATCAGTTGTGTGTTCTAAAAAGGGTGTCAGTTAATCAAAGAATACGCTCTTGTTACAATAGCTAATAATGTAAATTAATTAGCTAGAAGAAAACGCCAATTATAGGATTATTTGTTTCCAAGTAAAAAGGAAAAGAAAAAGAATTGGAATATGTACAAAAATCAAATGGAGTAATTAAGTTTATGATAAATGTAAGTTAATAAGAATAAATTAAAAAGTATAACTTTTATATACAATCATTTATAGAGGTATTAATTGATGTATTCAAATAGGTAAGAAATTATAACGTATAAGAATCAATTAATATTGGATATACATACATATATATATGTGTGTGTGATCTAATTAATTGGGTTATTAATGGGAGAATCTTATTTAGAAGGAAACTTGAATTAATAGGGTCGTATAATAAAGGAATTAATGAGTAACATTGGAGAATTATACATTACAAGCTAACGCAAACAAATCAATAAATGATGGTAATGACTGTTTTAAGGGTTAATCGGATGGTTCATACTTGTTCGCTGCACCTACAAGTTGAATGCAACTTAACCCTAGCCCATACTATTTTCTCTTAATCAAGCTGCTGTCG
The DNA here is from genome assembly GCA_030765085.1 of Allium cepa. NCBI lineage: Eukaryota > Viridiplantae > Streptophyta > Magnoliopsida > Asparagales > Amaryllidaceae > Allium > Allium cepa. The sequence goes on along the minus strand of CM060931.1, from coordinate 265,145,118 downwards.
TTTATAGCAGACTCCTCTTCTCCCTCTTCCTTTCTCCTCTATCAATCAAATATTTCCTCAAACAAAAAATAAATCTAAGCAAGGATATACATACAAGCAAATTAGAGAATTGCGCAAACAAATCAGAGAGTTGCATAAACAAATCAGAGAATTGTGCAAACAAATTAGGGAATTTACAGCGAATCAAAAAGCAGAGGAAAGCATAGCATATTAAAAGGGATAGAGATTGAAGCTAAGGACGACATGTGAGTGGATTTAATTATATTCTTTTACATTTATAATATATATTTTCATTGAACTTCCATTAGATAATTTATTTCAGCAATTAATTCTATTAGTTAGGCAAACACTGTAAATTTTATTTGATTGTTAGAAAAGGCGTAGGTCTGAAAGTAAGAAATTTACAATTGTTTACATCTATTTTAAAAGTCATAATTTAGCCTTAACACCGGTTCCTTTTATTCCCTTTTTACGCGAATAATATAGTTAGAAAGAGAATGCATGGATATGGGTTAAAATACTAGACTTTATAGTAGTAGATGTAAAATAAGAAAATTGGAAAATTGGAAAAAGATTAGAAAAGTGAAATTCTGCAATAAATTACGCTAAACGGAAAGAATAAATTTATCTGATAATTTAATTTAGGGAGTAAGTAATAGATTAATTGGTTGATTTAAAAACTAGAATGCATTTCTATAATTTAATAATTAAAAGATAATTATAAACGTAACTGCAAGAAAAAAAAGAAAAAAAAGGAAACTAGTGTAAAATAAAGGGACCACTGTATTTTATACTAGCCCAAAATAATAAAAGGAATATTTTGCAGTTATGAATTATTGTTTATAGTATTATTTAGTATTAAATTATGGAAAAAGTTTTAGTATAGCTTTCACAACCGACCAAATAAAACAAAATTACTTCCTAGAATAAAAGAAAGTAAATTAGAGTATAAAATGAATCAAATAAATTATTAGATAAGAAATTAAGACTATGAACAATAGACTAACGTAGATCTGCATTTACTGCGCAGACTATATAAAAAGATAGTTATTATGATAAGTTAATTATATAATAAAAGAGAATCAAAAAGAATTCTATATCATAATAAAAGAAGACAGACTAGAACAGAAAAGAAACACTTGTAATTATATACAGATTTTAAAAGAAATAATAGTAACAATTACAAGTATAATTATAACTTAAGTTATGATTAAGTAAAAGAATAGAAAGGCTTATTTGGGAGCTTAGAATAAATAAGAAATGATAGCAAAGATAAATGGTAAAAGCTTATTTTAGATTTCTATTAAATTAATAAGAAAATAGAAAAAAGATGCTTATTTGATAAACATAAGACTTAAATTAAGTTAATAAGCAAGAAGTGGCAATACCAATAGCATTCCCTATTAGATCAATGGTGGTCTCAAAATAACCAGAAGCGAGACAAGGGCAAGAATATGCTAATTAGGGTGAATTAGTAGCCAACAGAATAAGAAAAGTAAACTAAATGCAAATTAAAAGATTAGACTTAGGATCTAATAAATAATTGAGATGCATTTGGAGCAGCCCAAAGGATGAAGCGTCTAACAAAGTAGTTCATCACTGATTTCAGAAATGGAGAAGCATGTCCAACTTTGTATTTTTGGGCTTTAAAGAAGTACGAGACTTCAACGGGACATGAGGATACTCTAGGATGGCCCTTTGGGTAGCCTAACGAAGCTGCATCCCCAGAGGCAGGTCTATAGGTGTTCCATCAAGAGAGCATGCCTTGACTGCATTTGCATTGTAGGCCTTACTAAGCGGTCCTTTACAAATTTAGTTACAGAACGCTCCCAAAACTTGATGATGGAGCTTTTCGAAGAGGATACGGAAGGCACCATGGGTGGTACCTAGGACCAATATGGTCATTGGGCATATAGCTACATATATTAGTTATTAGGTTTTAATCTACTATGGAGTAGATGGGCATGATTCGTGAATAGAGGTGAGAATATTGTAACCTAATGAATCTAATTGTGACGCCCCACCTCTATACCCACGCTAGCCAAGGACACACGGTGTAATGCCGTCAACTAGCGCGGAGAATAAGGTTGTTGAGGAGCGACCATCCGTGTAATTGCTTAGTGTGAGCACCGATATGTCAGATAGTATAACATGCATTTAATCCGACATACCGATACAAACTCAAAATTACTACACAGTGGCTATATATATTCTTCGGAAGCAAACATAGAAATAAACATAACATAAATCAGTCACAGATATCCATATCACAAAGGAATAGTTACAAGTGCTAGATAAGAGAATATGTATACATCAAGGAGTCTATATCTCAAATGTATACAACAAAATATTGTACTAATCTAAGTAGTTAGCCAAAAGTCAGAATAATAACCCCAGAAGAGGAGTCAAGTAGAAGCACCTGCAACATCTCGGTCTGACCCGAGTATTATTTAATAAGAAAATAATAAACGGATCAGTCAAGCTATAAATATCAGATGTAATGATATAAAATAAGAGATATGACATAAACAAATAAAAACCATAATACCATACTATGATAAGTACGTAATTGAAAATCAACAAGAGATTAATCAATATCACAAGAATCTCCTCAAAGATCAAAAGAAATGTCATACTCCTTATTTCATTCACCAAGCCACAATATTGACAACATATAAACGCCAACCATAAAATTGGTGAAATTCAAATTCTAGAAATCATCAATAGAAATCCAGGAATCACAAAAAGGGGGAGGCCTATCACAAAATGGGAGCATGAAAACTCACCAACACGTGTATCACAAAATCGGACGCTATCCCATGGTCGCCAACCATAGAGCCGGTGCAACGACGTAGTACAACGGTACGCCCGAGGAACCAGAAACTCGTAAAATTCGGAACAACGACGTAGTACAACGGTACGCCCTCCATAAAAGCGTGGGTCGCTAGCCCACAAAAATTGGGTCGAAACCCCAAAAAATAAATAGGTCGTTAGCCTATAATAAAATTGAGACGAAACTCAATAAAACGAGGTACCGTCCCCTTCGTGGACAAAGAAACATAGCATAGCGCTAGTTTAAAACACAAAAATGATCCTCAATGATCATCAAGAAAGTGTCAATTACTCTAAGCTAGTAAATATATGAGCTTAGCTTCATGTCCCATAACCACGAGCTTGACTTAAATATTTACGAGCAAATTGTAGATCTCCACTAGAAGATGGTCACAAGAGATTCAATCGAACAAGTCCAAGAATTAACCAACAAAGTAAACGCAAGCGTTTCATACCACTTGTTTTACTAAGTCATTTAATTAGATTTCTCATACGAGTGAAGTAAAGGTTTGTATATGCTAGTAGATTGGAAAATGGTTTAAGAAACGAGCTTTGTAATAAATTAGTATTGAAATCGTTTTGATAAAAGAGTTTTGATATTTACTACTAGTATTGAAACCTTTATATTTTTAAAGTGACAAATCACAGAAATAATTGTAGAAACAATCAATCACTAAAATTCACATTCGAAGACGTGAATAAAATACAAAGAAATCGATATCAAATCCATCAAAATGGATATTTCCAAAAATCCCAAAATAGAAGTCATCAAAGTCGAATAACAATTGATACAAAAAGTGGGAATAAACCCGAATCGATTAAATTTGGAAACACAAGAGAAATAGAAAAAAATAGGCATAATAGGCATTTAAGAGCAGGTCAGTCGACTGGTCCTCTGCAGTCAGTTGACTGAACCATAACCCGAGAGTTTTCCAACTCTGCAGTCAGTCGACTGACTGCAGGGCACCAGTCGACTGGCTGTAGCTGGAAAGGATTTCCAGCCCATCAAATGGAGGAGCAAACTCACCCCATTTGCAACCGGTCGAGCAATGGACTTAAGGGGCTTTTGCCAATCGATAACCCAACACCATTGACTCTCTGTTCAACACCAAAAACATGTTCAAACATCCATAAAAGGATTTTCATAGATTTTGCTTTCAAAACACCAAAAGTTGGAATATATACCAAATCAATCCAAGCCAAAATCAAATGCACACGAATAAGAGTTAGGAATTCATACCTAACAATCAAAGATAATCATAGACCTAGATGTGAGATAAAAATCTCACCTTTTCACGAAGATAAGGAAGGAGAAGCTTGAAAGCAAAGGAAGAATCAAGCACACTTCAACACAACCTAAATGAGCTTGAATCTAAGCTCAAAAGAAGAACATTCCCAAAATTAGGTTTAGGAATTTCTGAAATTGAAAGGAGAATGAGTTGGAGAAGAAGAAGATGATGGCTACCAATAGCTTCTCTTTGGATTTGGAGCTAGAACTTGATTTGCAAATGAAAACTAGGGCTTAGGATTTTAATTCTTTTTCTTTTCCCCCATTATTCTCTTTAGAACTGAAAAGATAAGGAAAAGGGAATAAATGAAGAGAAGTGGTTCAGTTTGGGGTATTAAGTTGGCTAGTGGGCTGAACCCAAACCCAAAGTGAAAAAAGGTCAAATTTTTAGCTAGCTCCAAATATATAAATGTTTATACTCAAAAAGATTGCAAACGGCATTTTGAACTCAATGGAAGGGGTCTCGAGTCCCAATTCGACTGTTTGCAAAAAGTTGGTTTTCGGACTAAAATCCGACAAATGATGAAATATTTAAATAAAATATTTAAATATACAATCAATAAATATGCGGGTTGTTACAAACTCCCCTTCTTAAAGAAATTGCGTCCTCGCAATCTTAAGAAATAAATGAATAAAAGTAACAACCATAAAAGCATATCGACACAAAAGAAATTTGAAATAGAAAGTTCACCTCAAAGAGCACGAGAAAGTAAGTCCGGATGCGTTCGCTCGATGAATTCTCTAGATTCCCAAGAACAATCCTTAGGATTCGAGGACCACTGAACTTTCACAAGCAGGACCTCTTTATTTCGAAGGCGTTTGACCTCCGAAGCAGTAATACGAATAGGATGTTGCTCATAAGTCAAATCTGGCGAAACTTCTATTTCCTCCACAACACCGGGCTCCAGAATAGAATCGGAATCTCGAAGGCATTTTCGTAATTGCGAAACGTGAAACACGTCATGAATAGTAGAAAACTGAGCCAGTAATAAAAGGCGATAAGCCACGTAACCAATACGTTCGGTGATAGGAAATGGACCAATATATCATGGTGCTAACTTTCCCGATCGACTGAAACGTACAACACCCTTCATTGGTGAAACACGAATAAACACAAGATCTCCCACAGAAAATTCTAATTTCCTTCTTCGGTTATCGGCATAGGATTTTTGTCTACTCTTGGCTTCTTTCATCCTATGACAAATAAGGTCAATCTTTTCTACGGAATCACGAATAAAATCTGGACCTAAAACCAGCTTCTCACCGGCCTCAAGCCAACAAGAAGGAGAACGACATGGCCTTCCATAGAGTGCCTCAAAAGGTGCCATGCCAATACTAGATTGGAAGCTATTATTATAGGAAAATTCAACGCGGGCAATATGATCTTCCCAACTTCCACCAAAATCAAGAACACGTGCACGAAGAAGATCTTCAAGAGTTTGATTCACACGCTCGGTTTGTCCACCAGATTGAGGATGATAAGCGGTGCTAAAATTAAGCTTCGTTCCCAAAGCTTTTTGAAGACTCTTCCAAAATCCACTAGTAAACAATGGATCACGATCACTAACTATAGAAGAAGGAACTCCATGCAATTTTACAATTTCTTTAATAAAGAGTTTGGCCAAGAGAGGAACGGTTCGATTGGACCGAACGGGAATAAAATGGGCGGATTTAGTAAGTCTATTAACTGTCACCCACAAGCTATCATGACCCGAACGAGAACGGGGAAGGCCGTCAATAAAATCCATGGAAACTTGGTCCCACTTCCAAATTGGAATTTCTAAAGGTTGCAATAACCCACCGGGCCTTTGATGTTCGGCCTTGACAAGTTGGCAAGTCATGCAACACTGAACAAAGTTAGCAATATCAGATTTCATTCCCTCCCAATAATAAAGTCGCTTCATATCCGCGTACATTTTACTACTACCGGGATGAATGGTAAATTTAGTACGATGAGAATCTTCTAAAATGTCTTTACGAATATTACTAATATTTGGCACGATAAGTCTACCAAATTTTTGAATGCCTCCACGAGAATCAATATCAAAGTCTTTCAAACCTTCAATATCAATTTTATCCCTAAAATTTTGGCCAAGAAGAGCCAATTCGGGATCTAGCTTTTGAGCTTCAAAAATGCGGTCTAAAAGAGAAGGATGAGCCTCAAGGCTACACAAAACAAGAGATGAACATAAATCGGAAACACGATCTCGAATCTCACAAGTGGATAAAACTCCGAGATCATTCCATTCGAATATCATCATAGAAACAACCGCTTGTTACTTGCGACTAAGTGCATCTGCAACATGATTTCCCTTTCCGGGAGTATAAAGAATACCAAGATCATAAGATGCAAGGAACTCGAGCCAACGTTGTTGACACAAATTAAGTTCCTTTTGAGAAAATAGATATTTCAAAGATTTATGATCGGTATAGAGAATAAACTTCTCTCCCAAAAGATAATGACGCCAAATACGAAGGGCGAAAACAATAGCCGCGAGCTCTAAATCATGAGTGGCATATCTAGTCTCGGCTGGCTTCAATTGCCTAGAAGCATAAGCGATAACACGTTCTCTCTACATAAGAACGACACCCAAACCAACGCGACTAGCATCGGTATAAACAATAAAATCTCGATTCCCTTCGGGAATAACAAGAATAGGAGCATCGGAAAGGAGTTCTTTTAATTTCTGAAAAGAAGCTTCACATTTGTCCGACCAAATGTATTTAACTCCCTTCTTTGTCAAACTAGTAAGAGGCACGAAAATTTTGGAAAATCCTTTTATGAAACGGCAGTAATAACCTGCCAATCCAAGAAAACTACGGATCTCCATCACACTATCCGGTCTCTTCCAATTTCGAATCGATTCAATCTTTGAAGGATCCACGAAAATTCCGGATTCGAAAATAATATGACCAAGAAACTTCACACGAGATTTCCAAAAGTGGAATTTAGAAAATTTTGCTTTCAATTGATTGCTCCTAAGAGTTTCCAACACAATCCGAAGATGCTTTTCATGCTCCTCCTCGGTTTTTGAATACACAAGAATATCATCAATGAAGATGAGAACAAATCGATCGAGGAATTCTCTGAAAACTCGATTCATAAGGTCAACGAAATAAGCCAGAGCATTCGTTAAACCAAATGGCATAACAAGCCATTCATAAGATCCATAACGAGTACGGAATGATGTCAAAGGAATGCTATCCTCTATAATACGAAGCCGATGAAAACCGGTTGCCAAGTCCAATTGTGAAAAGACTCTAGCACCACTAAGTTGATCGAATAGATCATCAATCCGAGTAGAGGATATCGATTTTTGATAGTAGGATCATTAAGCTTGCGGTTGTCAACGCAAATCCTATGTGTACCATCGGATTTCTTCACAAAAATAGCCGAAGCTCCCTAAGGCGAGGAACTAGAGCGAATAAATTGCTTCGTCTCCAATTTGGATAATTGTTTGCGCATCTCCTCATTTTCTTTATTGGACATACGGTAGGAGGACGAGTGATAGGTTGAGCTCCAGGGATGAGATTAATTTTGAACTCAATTGCTCGCTTAGGTGGTAGTCCTAAAACAGGCTCAAATATGTCGGGGAATTCACGAACAACGTGAATAAGAGAAATGACATCTTCCTCATCATCATTATCGTCATCATGAGGATTTAAAGAATATAAAGATGCAACCAAGTTGGAATCCGAACCTTTAAGATCAATAGAAATCTGCTTAACAGATTGAGGATGTCGAAGATAAATAGTCCGCTCAGGATATAGGATTTGGGCTTTATAGCGATTAAGCCAATCCATTCCCAAAATCATTCCAAAGCCTAAGTAACGCATAACATGCAAATCGGCTCGGAAAGAAAAATCACACAAAATAATTTCGACATCTTTGCACAATAAACTGATTGTTGCGGATCCACCAACCGGATTCGCAATTCTTAAAGAAGTCATCAAACACATAACATCCAAAGAAAGAGTATCAACAAGTTCTTTTGAAATAAAAGAGTGGGACGCACCCGTATCAAAAAGAACTCGAATAGGATGATCATGAAATAAAATAATGCCATCAAGGATAAAGTGAGAACTACCTTGACCACGAGAAGTGTTGCCAGGGGCTTGAGCAACATTAAGCTTTCACTCCTTCCTATCTTGAAGTTTGGGACAAGAAGATAAATAATGATCCGGGCTTTTGCAATAGCGACAACAGAGAGGTTTCGGGCATTTATTGGCATAATGATCTTTAGAACCACAATTGAAGCATTGCCCACTATTAGAGGAGGAAGTCTTTGTTGCAGGAGTTGCTTGCCTTCCTTTCTTATTAGGATACGGGCCTTTGGACTTAATAGGCCTTTTCTTGTTGTTGTTGAAGTTTGGTTTGGCACCCACAACTTCAACATCACTTTCCTTATCCGCCTCTTCAAGTCGAAGAGCGATATCAACGAGTTGGTCAAAAGAAACTTCTAACTTTAGAAGTAATGGCTTCTTAAGATTTTTATTCAAGCCATAGACAAATCTTTGGTCCTTCTTCAATGGGGTGTTTATGTATTCGACCCCGTATTTAGAAAGTGACTCGAAGGATGCGACATAATCAGTCACGGAAGATTCACCTACAAGGTCTATGAAACGTCGAGCCAATGTCACCTTCTCAACTTCTGGCACAAACTTTAATTCGAAACGTGCCCGGAATTGCCCAGGTGAGATCCGTTTCATTAATTTCAGAAATAAGAAGTTTGTACCAGTCTAAAGCTCTTTCTTGAAGCATACAAGAGGCCACCTGAACTCGGTGAAGATCAATAAGATTCATGCGAGAAAAGATTTGATCCCATGATTTTAGCCAAGCCTGGACTTCAATAATGGTTTCAAAACCTTTGAATGGCTTCCCACCCAAATTGGTATAATCGTTGCACAAACGTGCAAATCCAGACTTAGGGTGAGTAGATTCCGGATTAGAACCAACTGCTTGAGCATTCTTTACTAGATCAAGAAGCTGCTGGGCAGACATAAATACTTCATCCTGGGGAGTAGCACTAGATTGACCGGCACTGGGACGACCAGGTCTAACCATTTCTCTTCATTAAGAAAGAAAGAAGAAGAAGAAAAAGATTATTCACAAAATAATGATTGATAAAATAAGGAACCACAAAAGAAAATAGGATAGGACGGTACGAAGACCCGAATAAAATCCTAAGGCACGACTCCTAAGATGGACTTAGGACGATGATCCTTGTTAAATTATTCTACATTGTTCTGAAGTTTGGCTCTGATACCAAGCTGTGACGCCCCACCTCTATACCCACGCTAGCCAAGGACACTACGGTGTAATGGCGTCAACTAGCACGGAGAATAAGGCTGTTGAGGAGCGACCATCCGTGTAATCGCTTAGTGCGAGCAACGATATGTCAGATAGTATAACATGCATTTAATCCGACATACCGATACAAACTCAAAACTACTACACAGTGGCTGTATATATTCTTCGAAAGCAAACATAGATATAAACATAACATAAATCAGTCACAGATATCCATATCACAAAGGAATAGTTACAAGTGCTAGACAAGAGAATATGTATACATCAAGGAGTCTATATCTCAAATGTATACAACAAAATATAGTACTAATCTAAGTAGTTAGCCAAAAGTTAGAATAATAACCCCAGAAGAGGAGTCGAGTAGAAGCACCTGCAACATCTCGGTCTGACCCGAGTATTATTTAATAAGAAAATAATAAACGGATCAGTCTAGCTATAAATATCAGATGTAATGATATAGAATAAGAGATATGACATAAACATATAAAAACCATAATACCATATTATGATAAGTATGTAATTGAAATTCAACAAGAGATTAATCAATATCACACGAATCTCCTCAAAGATCAAAAGAAATGCCATACTCCTTATTTCATTCACCAAGCCACAAATATTGACAACATATAAATGCCAACCATGAAATTGGTGAAATTCAAATTCTAGAAATCATCAATAGAAATCCAGGAATCACAAAAAGGGGGAGGCCTATCACAAAACAGAAGCATGAAAACTCACCAACACGTGTATCACAAAACGGGACGCTATCCCATGGTCGCTAACCATAGAGCCGGTGCAACGACGTAGTACAACGGTAAGCCCGAGGAACCAGAAACTCGTAAAATTCGGAACAACGACGTAGTACAACGGTACGCCCGAAGATCCGAACTCCATAAAAACGTGGGTCGCTAGCCCACAAAAATTGGGTCGAAACCCCAAGAATTAAATAGGTCGTTAGCCTGTAATAAAATTGAGACGAAACTCAATAAAACGAGGTACCGTCCCCTTCGTGGACAAAGAAACATAGCATAGCGCTAGTCTAAAACACAAAAATGATCCTCAATGATCATCAAGAAAGTGTCAATTACTCTAAGCTAGTAAATATATGAGCTTAGCTTCATGTCCCATAACCATGAGCTTGACTTAAATATTTACGAGCAAATTGTAGATCTCCACTAGTAAATGGTCACAAGAGATTCAATCGAACAAGTCCAAGAATTAACCAACAAAGTAAACGCAAGCGTTTCATACCACTTGTTTTACTAAGTCATTTAATTAGATTTCTCATACGAGTGAGGTAAAGGTTTGTATATACTAGTAGATTGGAAAACGGTTTAAGAAACGAGCTTTGTAATAAAATAGTGTTGAAATCGTTTTGATAAAAGAGTTTTGATATTTACTACTAGCATTGAAACCTTTATATTTTTAAAGTGACAAATCACAAAAATGATTGTAGAAACAATCAATCACTAAAATTCACATTTGAAGACGTGAATAAAATCCAAAGAAATCGATATCAAATCCATCAAAATGGATATTTCCAAAAATCCCAAAATAGAAGTCATCAAAGTCGAATAACAATTGATACAATAAGTGGGAATAAACTTGAATCGATTAAATTTGGAAACACAAGAGAAATAGACAAAAATAGGCATAATAGGCATTTAAGAGCAGGTCAGTCGACTGGTCCTCAGCAGTCAGTCGACTGAACCATAACCCGAGAGTTTTCCAACTCTGCAGTCAGTCGACTGACTGCAGGGGGCCAGTCGACTGGCTGTAGCTGGAAAGGTTTTCCAGCCCATCGAATGGAGGAGCAAACTCACCCCATTTGCAACCGGTCGAGCAATGGACTTAAGGGGCTTTTTCCAATCGATAACCCAGCACCATTGACTCTCTGATTCAACACCAAAAACATGTTCAAACATCCATAAAAGGATTTTCATAGATTTTGCTTTCAAAATACCAAAAGTTGGAATATATACAAATCAATCCAAGCCAAAATCAAATGCACATGAATAAGAATTAGGAATTCATACCTAACAATCAAAGATAATCATAGACTTAGATGTGAGATAAAAATCTCACATTTTCACAAAGATAAGGAAGGAGAAGCTTGAAAGCGAAGGAAGAATCAACCACACTTCAACATAACCCAAATGAGCTTGAATCTAAGCTCAAAAGAAGAACATTCCCAAAATTAGGTTTAGGAATTTCTGAAATTGAAAGGAGATTGAGTTGGACAAGAAGAAGATGATGCCTACCAATAGCTTCTCTTTGGATTTGGAGCTAGAACTTGATTTGCAAATGAAAACTAGGGCTTAGGATTTTAATTCTTTTTCTTTTTCCCCATTATTCTCTTTAGAACTGAAAGATAAGGAAAAGGGATTGAATGAAGAGAAGTGGTTCAGTTTGGGGTATTAAGTTGGCTAGTGGGCTGAACCCAAACCCAAAGTGAAAAAAGGTCAAATTTTTAGCTAGCTCCAAACGTATAAATGTTTATACTCAAAAAGATTGCAAACGACATTTTGAACTCAATGGAAGGGGTCTCGAGTACCAATTCGACTGTTTGCAAAAAGTTGGTTTTGGACTAAAAACCGACGAACGATGAAATATTTAAATTAAATATTTAAATATACAATCGATAAATATGCGGGTTGTTACACTAATATAAGAGTAAATGGAAATAAAATAATATACATAAAATTAAGCCTATAAGTATATAATTTATTCATTCACCAGAACTTTTGTCCTGACCCTCTCCTCATTACATCCTACAAGTTTAGCAGATGGCAGAGACTTCTCAACTATATGACACTTGCTTCGAAAGTGTTATTATTTGGGTAAGTATTTACTTACTATTATATTATAATCAAATCCGTTGTACGATAATATCTTTTCCTATTTGCAGGATACCAGATACCCAACTCGGGCTTCAGTGGGCATGGTTTTTAGTATTTTTGTGAAAAATCTGGACCATCGGAATTCAGATTGTTGCAAGAAACACACACCAAATGCATTTTAATGTTATAAAACCTTTCAAAATAAAACCCGTAAGACCATGCCGCAGATAAACACAAACGGTTTTTACCTTATGATAACCAAACTATTTAAAAAATCCAATGATATTATAATAATTGTAAGAGCGAAATATCAATCAAGTAGTTATGATCCTTGTGAGTGTATATCACAACAATACTAGGTATATAATAAAAAATTGCTAAGGTTTATTAGCAAATTGTGTAGGATTCCATGAGGAGGCCCTCAATACCACGAGAACGGTCCTCCTGCACAAGGATCAGAGTTATCCTTTCGAAGCAAAAATACCTCCCTAGTGACGTGCAACAGGAAATAAATAACTGGTCAAACGCATCGCTCCATGCATGCATAACAACTGAAGGTAACTCTAGGAAGGAGACAACTGCACTCTCATGGGTAAGCTAAACCTCTAGTCGTTTATGTAGACACCTGCACCCCCATATGTAGACGGATCTCTTCATCGTTTATCCTCAAAGAAAAAAACGAGTTTATAAGTATAGTATAGCATCACCGACGACAACTATACCATATAATCCCATGTTTGTCATAGATATTTCTAGAGTTAAAATCCTTCGGTGTTAAGCAGGAAATATTTCCGTTCTACCAAAATTGAGAAGGACTACATATTTAGCCTGAGATTTAATAGTAGATTATTTAATTATCAAGTAAACATACATTCTAAACAAAGATTACATTTCCCATGGATACCACCAAGCCTCTCAGAATTAGTCTTTCATTAATTAAATATTTTTTTGAAAATATTTATCGAAATATTTATATACCTATCTCATTGGGATAAGTATATTCACAAACCATTCCTTTCAAAACTTAGAAATCCTTTATCACATACTTATAAAATGGTATAAGTATATTCACCAAAAACCTAGATAGATTTTCTATTCTAAAATCATATTAAAATGAATAAACTCAAATGTCATTATACGGAGACATACATAACCCGAAACACCATTCCTTTCCAAAATCTCTTTATTTCACAAATATCTCCTTTATAAATTTTCAAACCTATTTATAAAGCTTATTTTTAAATTACCAAGCTTTTATTTGTAAAAGCACGCTTTTATAAGTCTCAAAAACCCATTTATGAAACTTCCCTTTTAAATCGCTAAACTATTTATAAACCTTTTTCCAAAATCATTCAATACCCAACTTCTTTTCAAATTCCAGACCTCTTTCAAATATATAAACTCCTTTAAACAAGTTCTTTTTATAAAATAAATATTTTTATAAACAATTTATTGTTTAATTATAATAAATAAAAACTTTAACGTCATAAAGATAAATTTTAAACATTTTAATAATACGATAATAAACTTTAAAGACGTTTTAAATAATATAATAATTAACTTTTAAAAAATTTAAATAAATATAATAAAATAACTCTAAAAAGTTTTAAAAGATAATTAATTAACTTTCAAGCAACATTATTAATAAAATAATTAATTAGTTTTAAATAATCAATAATAAAATAATTTATTATCTTTAAACAACCTAAATAAAATAATTAATCTTAAAATATAATAAATATAATAATTAACTTCTTTAAAGAAATAACTTTACAAAACACTTTGTAAAATAAGAATTTAACATAGACTATCAATAAAACCGGAGACCCAACATCCCAATTATATGTTTTCTTCTATATAAGATCTCCGGTTTTATTGATAGTCTCCCAATAAAACCAGAGACCCAACATCCCTATTAAATGTTTTCTTCTCTATAAGGTCTCCAGTTTTATTGATAGTCTCTTTTGTTAAAATGATAATTAAATCATCACCTTACCTCAAATAATAATTAAATAAAAAGCTTGACGTCGAATTATAAAATTTGAAGTTAATTTAAATCCATAACTTTTCCATTTCAAAAAGAGGCTTAGCGACCACAATGGTACATAAACAAGTAACCATTAAATTTAATTTAATTTTTCAAGTTAAATCACAAGTATTTATATAAGTAGGCATATATGCAAAATCAAATTCATAATTAATAATCAATTCTTAACACATCACTTATCCAGTATAAATCAACTGGCACATAAATGAATATCTAAATTAATACAATAGCAGAATGAGGAATTATTCTTCTAACTAATGTCATTCCAAATAAACTCTTTCGATTATTACTCGACGGTGTTTTTTTGGCCAAATAAATAACAACAAATAAGTATGCTTAATTTGACCATGTTATTATTTAAAAACTGTAATTATATTAAATCCGCGGTATTCAACCACTTTATACATTATCCATTTTCAAAGATGATAATTTATCCAAACCAAACAACCAGCAAATTCAACATTCAAGCTGACAATATATAAATTTTATCTACTATATAATATACCGATTAACCAAAAAAGTGAGTTTAGCTCGCCAAAATTTCAGTTATCGCTTCCGCATTCTGGTTCCGTCTAAAATCAAATAGCATCCAATTTTAGCGTGAAGTTCCATCAGCTTAAATCTCGACCAATCCAATTCCATAATATAGATTTTGTTCCTACAGGTGCAACGCGATTGACCACATTTGATTTGGTCCTTGTATGACAAAGTTATTAAATTTATAAGTTAATGATTTTAAATATAGTTAATTAATCCCTTAATTAAAATTACAAAAGTAATTGCCCTTATTTTCCTCTAATACTTTTCTGCTTCTTCCTGTACCAAACCACTCTATGGCCTCATCTTGCCTCGACCACCCCACGCTCTCCGGTCTGCAAAACGTAATGCTTCCATTTCCATTGATTTTCCTTTTCCATTCTCCTCCTTCTCGACCCAAAAATTTCCATTCCAACTTCCCTCTTCAGATCAGGTCGTCCCTCTACTGCCCACGTCAACCATCAGGTTACGACCACCAAGACCACACTACGACTCACCATCTTCGTCCACAAGGTGTCCTAAGACTTCACAGACTCAAATCTAAGCATATAATACCTATACTCCACCTTGAATTCAAAGAAAACCAAACCCTAGAGGCTAAACCCATGCCGAAACTATCGAATGCCCGAGATCATCACCGTACCTCACCTAACACACTTTGAAATGTAGATCTCATCCAATAAAACACAATGATCCAAGCTTTTGGAATTTTAGATTTTAATTTTACAAGAGGTGGATTTAATTTTTCTAATCCGTACGAAATGAAGCAAGAAACAGAGAGGGAAGAGGAATGCATGAGATGTTGGAATTCTAAGTATTGATTTACATTTATTTCAACTTTTCAGCATCTCGCCGCACAGATTTTTGTTCATGCATGGCCGTGAAGGGTAAAAAATATATGATCGCACTCAGAACAACGACGCGCCCTCAAAGCAAAAATAATATACATTGGCTAACGCATTTTGTAAAATCACAAAAACACTGTCGTTTGTCAATGAATCATCAAACGATAATTTTGATATTTTCACAATTAAAAATTATGGACAAATCAAATAAATTAAATTAAAAAATATGTCAATAAAAGTCAAGTCGTTAAAATATAAATAAATTTTCCAATTACTTATTCCTAACATTTACTTGAACCATTTATTGCTGTAAATAAATTTACAAAATAAATTCACCGTTATTATCTATAAATTTAGAAGTAATTAAATAAACCATTAGATCCATTAAATTAATATTCAATTTCAAAATCTAGATATTTTAATCATATTCAATATTTAATTCACAAATCAAATGTTTTGTTCCCAATTCAAATATTTAAATAATCTCTATATTTGAATTCCAATTATTGAATTTAAAACCCAAAGTTTCAATTTTTAAAATTTATTAAATATTTCAAAATCAAATGATAAAATTTCGATCGTTACATAAAAACTATTTTTAAATGATTTTACAAAATTTTAGAATTTTACGACACTTTAAAAATATTGTTGTTTTTCCTGATATATAAGGATAAGTCGACATATGTACCGTTAGATAATTTTTTTTAAATTTGAAGAGTTATTTTTTTTGGATCCTCCTTTTATGAATGGACATGTCCCTTCAAACACTATACAAAGGTCTGGAAAATGATTTTTTCTTTTTTACTAATTACGAACTCCATTCTTCTTAATCTAAATTCTCATTATATGTTTCACAAAATTCACTTTCTACAATCTTCAAATCCACTCAAATTCAATATCAACTTTACCATATTCACTCTCTATAATCAACTCACTGTTCTGTAAGTACTCAAATCTTTCTCTTGTTGTTATAAAATTTTCTTCATCAATTCAAAGGTCAAAGTGCTTTAAAAGGGCAATAGGATGTTTTGTATTCAAGTTACACTATTTGTATTTGGAATCAACAACTCTCTGCCACTATTTTGTGTGAGCGTGCATGTTGCCATTCAAATCAAGTGGGTGTGTTTGTTGTTCGTTCAAAAGTCAGTGTGCTTTTTGCCCGTTCAAATCAGTGGGTGATCTTGTTGCCTGATAAATCTAAAGAGTCTACCATGGGCTCAGAAAGTCCGGAGGGTGTGTCTTGTTACCTTGAAATCAAGACTATATTCTAATTTGCTTGTTACCGGACTAAAGTATGTTTTGAAAGGAATTTGTATAAATATTGTACAGGACTGGATGTAGAATTGGTCAATCCTAACCACTTTAAAACTCCCAATGCCATCTCTCTTACTTTTACTTTATTTATATATTTATGACAACCTATTAATATATATCTATGTTCATTATATATATTTTGGTTTAAATCTTGAAATATTTAGGAAAGTTCTATATTAATTATAAACATTGTCCACCCCTCTCCCCTTTAGTGTTATAGTAGCCTTAAGATCTATCCACGCTAGTATAATTTATACTATGTCGTTTCCTACGCTATACTGCTCAATCTCAATCATCCAAGCATCATTCTTACCTATTATAAATAACCCATGCATAATCCGTTCAAAGGAGTAGGAATAGGTAAAAACTCCTGCAAATATATACCATTTTGAGTTCTTTACGTAACAAGCCCTTAATGATTAGCTGCTTCATTAGTCTTAATTGTCTCGCTTTTGTTATTATTCTCTTGTGATTCCTTATAATTGTAAGGGAGATGTATAGTAAGAGAGCTACACAGTGGTAGTAGATAGCCTAGCCGAACAACTCTTTACTTGGTGTTGTTTGAATTAATTGCCTGCTTTCCCCTTATTTTCCATATTTTAGTCATGTGGTAAGCAAATAATCTTTGCTCTTCATGATGCATTAGCATACTTCCAAGGATGACAAAAAATCCAGTCAATAGTAACATCCTTGGTCTATAAATAATGATAAAGTAGGTTGGCCTTAGACATAACGAGTGAAAGAAGTGCATTACATCATTGTGCATATAGTATATAGTCCTGGTGATGGAGTCAAAGAGGAAAACAAAAGAGCAACAAGACTAAAGGAAAGCAATGTGAGCCTACAAGCTTTTGGTAAGAGTTGCCAGTCAACGTGAAGGTAATAAGCAAGTTCCACCTGAAGAAGATTCTTATATCCACTCCTACATAATGATGCAAATCCCTTACAAAGAATAAATACGAGAACAACAACCAATTATACATGTTATAGTAATAACAGCACACATATGGGATAATAACATGAATTGTGCTAAGAAATGTGTTAGCCCTATCGATCAGTCCTGATGCAAAGTCAGAGATGTAAGTTAAGAAATCTATTAATAGGCCATTTGTAAGGCATAACCTTTAGAACAAGCATGATATCATCTTAGATAAGACAAAATATTTCATAGGGGCAAATTATTTTTATTGTTATTGAGAGAGTTAGGGTTATGCGCTAGAGTTAATTATGCAATATGTTATATATATCTAACAATATAACCAATCTTGTTCGTAATAAAGGTGTTTATTTTCTATTATTTACTTGTTATATTGTAATATATTAACTAAGTGATTAATTTAAGCATATTAAATAGAAAATTCTTAAATGGTATGTTATGTGACAATATTGACAAGGAGTTATAGTAATGAGAAAATTACCGTAATATAAAATGACATATTACTTTAAATATTCCCTGTCAAGCTATTTGGAAAAAGAATATCAGTACATACATTAAGATCAGAGTATCAAATGCTCTTCAAATGTTAGACGGTGTATTACTTATTATTATTAGAGGTAACAAGGGGCTACGTACTGATAGTTATTGGATAACCATGCAATCACTCACTCGAGAGTTTTCAGTTGGTTACCAACAACTATGTTAAACAAGAAATCTCAAAGTGATAATATTACATGGTTCTCTTAACTTAAGAATACTGTTGATCTTCATTGTCGATACTCCACTTTGATTATAGTTCAATCATGACATGGCAATCATTGAGTGACTATAGTTGGGTCTAAGTTGACGCATTGGAAGTGAATCACTATTCAATAGAGAATTTATCTCCTCGGTTGTGTGAATTTACTATAATGGTCAATGGTAGTCTACTCAAAGTCAAAATCTCCGCCTAGAGTAGTATAGTTAATGATAAATTCTATTATTGAATCAAGAACTTTGTTTATATACTAAGCAAGTTGAATGTGGATGACATTGAAATTTTAACCAAAACCAAATTCAATAAATCATAAAGCAATGTAGTTTTGATGAAGATAATTAGTGTAGATAATCTCTACTACTAATAAAGAAAATTAGTTGAATTAATTTACTTGGCGTCTTTTTGAAATTCCGAAAATGCCCTTGCTTTTCATTTACAATAATATAAACAGCCCATGTGCGAAGTACGGGCCAATTCTAGTTATTGATAAAAAGTATCGCTTAAATTATAAAAGTGGGTTTTAGTGATAAAGATGCACAAGCGATAAATTCGACCAAACTGTCACATCACTAGTTTAGGTGACATGTGGATGTTAATACTCGAATTGTTTGATATTAATGCCTAACTGAATTTACACCAACAAGTTGCACAACTGTGTTGGTGAATTCTCTAAAATACCACTCAACTTAATTATTATATGAATTATTATAAATTAAGTAATGTTTATGAAATGTTATTTATTTATTTATTTGGTGTACCAGGTACTATCAATAATTTTTTAGTGCCAAATTAGTAATTAATTTGCTATGCATATTAAATTTATATATGTGTGCATCGACATACGATATCGGTGCGCCTTCAAATACGATTTAAATGAAGTTATTTACTAAATGTGTGTGATTTTACATTGGCCTACTTATCCCCATTTGATGATTGGTCTATGGAGACGAGGGGAAAGGTTGGTTTTGATATCTAGAACTGATAAAGGGAGAAGAGTAAAAGGAGGAGAACTTATCTCTTTCCTTTTTCTATTTAAACAAGCCTATCCTGTAACTATATCCTCTTGATTGCTATCCACCTTTAGCCCTATACAACCTCCCTCCACCTAAAGTGTAACAACCTACATATTTTACGATTGTATATTTAAATGTTTTATTTAAATATAGCATCGTTAGTTGAATTACAGTTCGAAATGCTACTTTTTATAAACAGTCGAATTAGGACT
Organism: Allium cepa; assembly: GCA_030765085.1. Taxonomy (NCBI): domain Eukaryota; kingdom Viridiplantae; phylum Streptophyta; class Magnoliopsida; order Asparagales; family Amaryllidaceae; genus Allium; species Allium cepa. The sequence goes on along the minus strand of CM060931.1, from coordinate 265,125,185 downwards.
CGTGACTACTTTCATTGAGTTCAAAATGGCGTTTACAACCTTTTTGAGTATAAACATGGATATGTTTGGAGTTGATTATGATTTGGTATTTTCTTTGGGTTTTGGGTTGTATTCTAGCCCACTACCCAATAAGTGAACCCAAACCCCTTACCATATACATTCCACTCCACTCCTCTCCTCTTCATTGATTTTCATTTCCTAACACTCTCAAGCTAGAAGAAAAATGGGGAAAGAGATGGGAAATTAAAATTCCTAAGCCCCAGTTTACTAGGAAATTCAAATTCAAGTTCCAAAATCAAAGAGAAGCTTAGGTAAGCATCATATTCATCTTCTCCATCTCAATCTCTCTTCAATTCTCATAAATTCTTAAACCTTAATTTAGGAAATTCATTTCATTTGATTATAGATTGAAGATTCTAGAAGTCTTGTTGAAGTGGAATCGATCTTCCTTTGTTTCGAGCTTCTCATTTGTTGTTTTTAGGTTTAAAGGTGATTTCTTGAACTCACATCTATGTCTATACCTTTGATAGTTGTTAGGTATGAATTCCAAACATCTATTTCACATCCATTTGCTTTTGAATTGAGTTGGTTTGGCGAATTTTTCAATTTTTTGCATTTTTAAGTCAAAATCTTTGAAAATCCTTATATGGATGTTTGGATATATGGTTTGGAGTGTATTGATGAGCCTATAGGGTTAGGTTGTCGCTAGGCATAAATCTCTAGTCATCGTCGCTCATTCGATTTCCTCCAAGATGATTTGACCACCATTGGCCTAGGCTGATGTTTTCCTAAGCTGCGGCTCGAACGTCTGGTATAACGCACAGACGCCTGGGCCATCAGAATAAAAATTTCAGACTTACTGCTCAAACGTCTGAGCTTATTTCCCAAACATCTGGGAAATCTGGAAGAAAATTTCAGTCTTTCAGCTCAAACGTCTAGGATATCCACTAGACGGACGTTTGGAGCTGTTAAATTCAACCAATTTACCTATTTCATGTGGGTTTCCAATTATATCGATTTTTGGTTGAGCAGATTAGTTGTTATCACTTTCATCGACTTTGATGACTTCTTTTCCAGATTTTTGGAGTATCGATTTAATGGATTTGATATTGGTTTTTATTTCATACGTGAATTGTTGGTGATTGATTGTTTTTACAATCATTTCTGTGATTGGTCACTTTAAATTAAAAATGTGTCTATACTAGTAGTAATTACTCAAACTCTTTCACGAAAAAATGATTTTAATGTTATTTTTAATTCAAACTCATTTTTAAAACCGTTTTCCAATCTATTTGTATATAAAAACCTTTAGCTCATTCGTATGAGAAATCTAATTAAACGGCTTAGCAAAACAAGTGGTATGAAACGCTTGAGTTTTCTTTATCGGTTAATTCTTCGACTCGTTCGATTGAAATCTTGGGACAATTTTTGAGTGGAAATATACAGTTTGTTCGTAAATATTTAAGTTAAGCCATTGGTTATGGAACATAAAGCTAAACTCATTTATTTACTAGCTTAGTGTAATTCACACTTTTTATTGATCTATGATGATCATTTTATGGTTTAGACTAGTGATATGTGATGTATCTTTGTCCACATGGGGGACTGTACCTCGTTTTATTGAGCTTCGTCTCATTTCTTTTATAGGCTAGCGACCTATGGGCTCTTTGGAATTTTGACGCACTTTTATGGGCTAGCGACCCATGTTCTTTTATGGAGTTTGGTTCATTGGACGTACCGTTGCACTACGTCGTTGTTCCGGCTTATCAGGTTCATTGGGTATACCGCTGTACTACGTCGTTGTTCCGGCTTATCAAGTTCATCGGACATGCCGTTGTACTACATTGTTGTTCTAAATTATTTGAGTTTCAGGTTCCTCAGATGTGCCATTGTACTACGTCGTTGCACCGGCTCTATGGTTAGGGACCATGGAATAGCGTCCCATTTGTGATACACGTTGTTGGCGAGTTTTCATGCTCTCATTTTTGATAGGCCTCCCCCTTTGGGATTTTCGGATTTCTAATTGATGATTTTTGAAATTTATGTTTCGCCAATTTTTGCGATTGGTATTGATATGTTTTGTCAATATTTGTGATTGGTTTATAAAATAAAGAATATGACATTCTTTTTGGTGTTTGAGAAAATCTGAGATACTGTATGATTTTTGTTGTTATTTAATGTATACTTGTCATAGTATGGCATTATTGTTATCATACTTATTTTTGCATCTCCTATCCTAACATATTTTATATGATATTTATAGCTAGAATGATCCGTTTATTATTTTCTTCTTTAATAATACTCGGTTCAGACCGTGGTATTTCAGGTACTTCTACTTGACTTATTATCAGGGTCCGTTATCTGACTTTTGGCTGACTACTTAGCTTAGTAGTTTTTGTTTTATACATTTGAGATAAAGACTCCTTGATGTATAAATATTCTTTTTGTCTAGCACTTGAACTTATTCTTTTGTGATGTAGTGGATCTTGTATGGCCACTACTTTGATGTACACTTTTATGTGTTGTATTCACATTTGTTTCTGCCTTAGTGATACGAATATTTATGACTGATTTTGTGTTATGCTTATTTTATATGTGTTTCCGAAGACCATATAGCCACTGTGTAGTAGCTTTGAGTTTGTATTGGTATATCGGATTTCTATTTTATCAGGTATGTCGGTACTCCAACAGAGCAATTGCACAGATGGTCGCTCCTCAACAGCCTTATTCTTCGCGCTAGTCGAGGCATTACTCTGTAGCATCCTTGGCTAGTGTGAGTATAGAGGTGATCATATAAAGGATCTGAGATAATTAGAAGTGCGTTAAATGTGCGAATTTCATAATTTTTTACATTTTGTATCTTTATTGAGCCGATTAAGTCTAATGGATTTTAGATCCAATCAAAAATTTGTTTAAATAAAATCTTATTTTATTTAGTTTATTATGAAAGGAGTTTAACTAATTAATTTATTTTAATCAATTTGATATTTATAAAAAGTAGAGTGCATCAAATATACTCTTATGCGTATATGTTCGTAACAATCACTTGTTTTTTGTTATTATTATGTTAAGTGAAGAGTTAAATTGTACAGGATACTATTTAATATGTCATAAATGTTATGAATGTGCCATTAATTAGGAATTGCACCTACTTCTTTTGATTTTACCAAATTTTGGTAAGTTTATGAATATATTTAAATATACTCATGTAAGAGTCTTACAAATGCAATGTGTAAAGTGTAAACAATGTACATCGTTAATGTGCACGTTTGTAGGTATTGGGACTTACACAGTGATGGATTTGTTATGAAATTATATAAAGTATAAGCAATATACATGGTTAAAGTATATATGTATTTGTTGTCCATGGATTTGTTATGAAATTATGTAAATAATAATACACATATATGTACATCTTAAAAAAGATTCGAACTATTTATATGTTTTTAGAAAGAATTCAAAATTAGATCTGTAATTTTGAAAAACCTTTTATAAATATTGAATTGAAATAATATGCACACATATATAAATTTTCATATTCGAAAAATATACGCACACTCAAGTGTGTGTATGTATATGTGTGTATGTATATATAACTTACATTTAGTTTAATAAAATAACTTCAAATAATTAATGTATGTAATTTTCTTATATTTGTATACACAGTATGTTATAATATTCGTTTTAACTAATTAAAATTTCTTAAAATCCTATTTTTTGAAAATAATTTTAATATAATATTGTTATGATTTTTTTATTTTTTATTAAAAATTAATTTTCCAAACAATAGCGAAGAATAGATCGATCAACATAGGCATATATAAATTTGTTGTATAAGATATGGAATCCAAACTATACTAACATAATGTAATATATAATCAAAACGAGATTAGTTAATTACCTAATGGAGTAGCCTAAAATTCACATCTGGATTTAACCGAATTAGGCTCCAGATTTTGATACGATCTTCAGATGAAGACAACCTTGTATTAATTTGATTATGCTTTGTTTTTCTTTTGGGAAGTTTGTAGCCTAGGAGCCATTGAATGTTTTGTTGAAAATGAACTAGAGGAGAGAGACAAAATAATTATAATTAATATGTTTAAGTGGATGATGTGCACGTAAAAATGTACATTTTTACTTCTATATTTAATCTCCTTGTAACGTCCCTAAATTTTGATGTCATTATTCAGAAAATTAAATTAGATAAATTAAATTGAACAATGATGATAAGGGGATTAAGATTTGAATAAATCATATAAAGGGTCGTGCTTAATAATAAAATAAATGGGCTTTAATTTGGTTAAGGGTAATTAAATTACACATGAGCATATTAGTAAAATAGCCTCTTTATTTTACATTGCTATACATTTCTCATCATTGTCCATTCACGTTCATTTTTCTCAAATCTAAAGTAAATGCAAAAACCCTAAGGAGCCGGCCATTATCAAAGAGAATTCAATCTAAAGCTAAGGATCAAAGCTAGGAAAGGTTAATCAACAACAAATCTCAAATTTCTTATCATATATAAGGTGAATAATAATTTCATACTATCTTTCTTTTATTCTATGATTATGTGTTTCGGATTTATGATTAAATTCGTTTTTAAAATGATGTGGGTGATGATATGCTTGAATTATGTTATGTTCGAATTATTTTCATTCATACACCTATGAATTTGCTCGGTTTCAAGGGAAAACCAAGGGTTTATGATTTCCAAATGGCATGGAAAATTTTTATGTTAAGACAAAAAATGATTTTTGAAATGGGTTTTGATTTTAGAAATTTTCAAGCTTTAGAAAATATGTTATGACTTTCTAAAGGAAAATATGATATATTTAGGTGTAAAAGTTTATATCGAGTATATTGGGAAGAAATTGGGTCTGAAATTTTAACATGTTTGATTATATGATAAAATTGAATTTTGGTGGATTTTTCCCAATTAATTTACTAAGAGAAATAAATTATTTGAAGAGAAGAACTTATCTGCAAATATTGGATTTTAAATGGAAAGACTTAACCTTTGAATTTATTTTGATTTACATTTGATAAATGCAATGGTTTAATGATAAAGCATTTGAAAAGTTTTAAAGTAGCCAATCAAGGAGTTACATTAGGCAAGTTAGTTATAAAGAAATTGCCATGAATTGCAATAAATCAGCGTTTCAGAAAAAAGGTGGTTCCGCCTATTTCAGAGGCATATTTCAACTCCTTTACCTCCTCATCATCTCAGTCAAAATCATCTCTATCGAAACCCACATAGTCGGAATCAAGGCACATGGTACCAATGGAATAGGTACGAAGTGAAATGGTAATTAGAGGACGGTAGGGTGTCGAAAGCAATGCTTTCGTCAAGGTTAAAACCAAGGTTTACTTTTAAAGATAAGCACCTGCCCAGTTTTTGAAGGGCTTTCGACTGAGTCGATACCCTGTAAAGTCAAACCTTAATTTTTTTTTTTCTAAAGTTCAATTCCTACCTTGTTTCACTTAAAGCTCTCAAAATAGTCGAAAGTTATGCTTTCGAAAGGGACTTTATAAATAAGCTTTTGAAGGGGTATTTCCTCCTTAATTAAGGGCTTTCGAAAGGATTAGTTGAGACCAAGCCGCTAATTTATCTTTCGACTTTGTTGAAGCCACCTATGCTGTCAAAGGATTACCCCTATTTTTACTTAAGCTAAGCCTTTTCCTAAATGCTTTCGAAAGGGGTGAGGGTTTCGAAGGCAATGGAGTCGAAAGGGGGTTTCGATTCTATCCTTCTATGTTTTAATTTAAAGGATTATGCTTTCGACTAGATGGTTTCGACACCATCAACTTTTCCCCAAACAATTTTATAATTGGTTTCGAAAGAGATACTTTCGTATATAATCAACTTGACCCAAAGAAGGTTTTTAAAGAGTTAACCCAATGCTTTCAAAAGCGTACTTTTATTTGTTTCAAAGCTATATTTTAAAGAATGTTTTTGATACCATCGAAAGGCATTATTGGTTTCGAATGAAGTGATTTATAGAGCTTCGAAAGGTATATACCTAGGGTTTTGAAAGAGGTTTTCTATGCTTTCGAAAGAAGTCATTCATTCATTTCGAAAGTCATGTTTTAAAGTTTCAAAACAAATAACGCATTCTCATTTTAAAAGGAAATGCCATGGCATGAATAAAGATTTTAGAGTATTACCTCTTCTTGTATTTATTCACATCATAACTAGCTCATAGTGTTACTTTGGGAAGGGCAAATAACCAATTAGGTTGACCCAATAGTGAATATAACTTATGAAATGATAAAAGCTTAATTAAAGATATTTGTATGGGCCAATAGGTTCACGGTAACCGCATGAAAAATGTGTAAAGGGAAAGATATTGGTAAGGGCCAATAGGTTAATAGTCAGCCCATGAAAACTATAATTTGATACTGGCAGGGGATAATAGGTTTGTTGTTAGCCTATGAAAACTATATCTGGATTTGATATTGACAGCTAGTCAATAGGTTCCAAGTTAGCCCATGAAAATTAGGATAAGAGAAAGATATTTAAGTTACCCATATATTCTTAGTGATCCTATGAAAACTAAGTAAATGGATAAGTAGTCCATAAACATTTAACATGTTAATAATAACTCTAGAAACTATAATTGAGACAGATAGTTAGAATGAATGAGAATGGGTAATCCAGATTTGATTTACTTGTTTTTCATATCAGCATAATGTTTTTGAAATATTATGTTTTAACCATTGTCGATGCAGGAGCACAGTATATGGTTTTATAAATGTTTTAGGATACTAGTAAGGGAAAAAGTCATTCCCTAAGCGGCGTAGTCTCACTAGATATCTATATGGTTTGAAATGAAAAATTATTATTCATACCAGGCTTTATACCTGACTTGAATGTTTTTTCCTTAAACTCTTACGTACTTAACAAATTTTGAGTAGGCTGAGAGTTAAAATTTCCAAGTGTTGTTTTAGATGAATAAAGCTTTCGCGGATGTGCAAAAGGCAAGCTTGTTATAGAGTTCTTTTATTCCGCTGTGTGTTTGATTGTAAAGGCAAAACTATTTTAGTACCTTATTATATACTCTGATCAACCAAATGGGCACCTTCATATATCGCTCTTGGCTTATTTTGTAATAATTATATGTTATCTAAACGTGATCTATCAACAGGGATTATGTAATCAGTTTAGAATATTTTGGAATGGAATGTGGAATTTTTTGTTTAATTTTTTCCCCATATTCTTGTGTTTCTATGTATCAATGTATCTAATATTGACGTATTTGGTCGACGAGGATTAATAACTATGGATGACTACAGCATCCATAGCCGTTAGTTTGGGCCTCCAAATAGAGGGAAGTTACTAGTTGGTATCAGGGCATGGGTTTATGGAACTTTAAAAGAAACTTAAACCTAAAAGATTTTCCAAACATAATCCAATGAATCAGATAATAAGATTGGGGTTTGGGTTAACGTTATAGTAACATACTTGTATTTGCTATATATGGTTATATATATATATATATACGAGTATGGTGGCACGTCCGTTGGACGTGTGCCAAGAAGGAAGGGTGAAAATTTTGTGTGCGCTACAGTTATGGTAGTGAAAAACACACATAGAGAGAAACATACATACATTTGTACACAGATATCTGTGTTCATCCTAGCAAGTAAGGCCTTAATCTTAATAAAATTAGTCTAGCATTGCGACTGTCACAATCAAAAACTAATTTTTCTAACAAAAATTGTGTGATCATATCATGGTCAGAACGTATCCATATTAGAACATGAAAGGTGAAAATGGGTTAATTTTTATTGCTTTCAAAAACATTACAAAGTACTACACAAAATATAACCCAAGCAATAATAGGCCGTATGTATCTAAACAATTTAAAATTAGAACTATGTACAACAAATTTCCAAGCCGCTTGAAATCACTCCTAACAGCATAATATCCCTTCTTTCAATTCACTAAATAATCCTTCAAAAAGCCCATTACATCGCTTTGTTTCCACACCTGTGAGATAATAAACATTTTGTAAAGGCTGGTAATAAGTAATGCCATATCACATGCTGCCTTCTTCTCTAACCATTCTTCTCCTGTGAATTACTTGAAAACTACCCACCCACTTCCGTCCCTGTAACCGCTCCTATCCTCACACTTCCACTCATCTCAATTAAGCTAGGTAAAGCTTATGTATGCAATACATTGGCGTGAATGTGTAAAGCAATGCATTTTAAAAGATATTATGAGAAAAGGAGTATTATTTATTATATGTAGAAACAAATAAATACACATTTGTTTATGCGAATACAATATTTTAACAATAGTTGTATGAGGAATTGTATGATACAACATATGTGTTATAATAACAACTCAAATTTCTAATTTTCCACACAATAATCAAATATATATAATACTTACAGTGAAATATATGCAGGTGACTTCTTGCAATGATAAATTAGGCATCGTTTAAACTTAAAAAGGTAAAAAGAAGAAGAAAAGGGTATAATAATGTACCATAGTACTGTAAGGACTCACCTTACTATTACAGATAACTCCAGCATTGTAAACAACACTAAAATCGGGCCTAAACGCCCCCCAGTTCATCTCCCCATTTGGCCTAGGCTTTTTGATCCTCATTGAACAATGCAAAAGTATATGTCTCAAACTTTTTATCAGGCATTAATGGAGTCCCCTTCCCTTTATTGTACTTCTCAACCAACCCACCATTGTAAGCCACAGCGGTCTGCAGATCAGCTCCAACTGACTCGGTTCGCCAACAGTCCACCAGCCGGTTTCACCCATAACGATTTCCACACCACCAAATCCCAAATTTTCATTATACTATGAACCGATTCCATTTGGGTTAATATAAAAAATGATAAGAAAATGCAAAAAATAATTTATCTTAAGACATCAAGTTGATCTCTCATATTCATTTGGTTTGTTCTCTTAGTTGTAAGCTTCTCTTAATTCTAACCTTTGCATGAATTATTCAAAATAAAACATGGAACTTCAAATGTTGGATCGCATTGTGCCAGCCTATAAAATTCCAGCTAATGGTCCTGATGAGTCTTACTTTGTTGAAGATTCAATGTTTAAGCTAGATTGTACTCTTGCTACCAATAACATAATTTCGTGCTTAAGCTCCTTTCTTCTACCTGCAAATAAACGCTTGTCCAATCCGTGTGTATGTATATAATGTATAAAAAAGGATTAAAAATTGAATAAATAACTCAATAATGCATGCACATATAAATGTCTAATCATGCATGCATATCACCAGTTATTTCGTCTAAAGAATGAACAACTGAAGGCATGATGTTTTTAAGTATAATCATCACTATTTTTATCACATGAAATATGTTATTCATATGTAACTTTACTATCAGAAAGGTGACTAAAATGAGTTAAACATGAAACCAAAATAAAAAAACCCATTATTATCATTGTTGTATGCTCTTATTTTAAGAGAACCATGCATTTTTTCCATTAAACAGATCAGGAAGAAATATTCAAATGCTATAGACATTATATTTGAATGTAAGCTTACAGTTGTTTGCATTTCTTTAAGTAGAATAGCCATGTGTTATCCATTTTATTTATCGTCTACATCTTCTTCTTTCATTGTAAAACAGTCACAATTTTAGCGGTAACACAAATCATGCAATAAAATTTTCTTTCTTTCATTGCATAACATTCACAGTTAGTGGTAACCCAAATCATGCAAAAAAATTTTCTTTCTTTTGTTTCAAAAAAGAAAAAAAAAGAAATAACAGATACAATTTTGATCAAGTCTACTTGATGCAAATCGTCAGGAATGCTTTTTTAAACGAAATCGTAAAGTAGTTTACTGATGGATATACTAACCCGAATTTTTGACAAACACGCACTGATTCGAATTTTTGACAATATGGATATACAATGAATCTAATAATATGGATATACTAATCACTAATTCGAATGTTTGACAAACACGCACCTTCGGGTTAGAGGGATTTTCAAACTGTTGAAGAATATAAGAATTTGGTGTTTTTGCAGCTATATCCTCAGCTTCTCGCATGCCCCTTTCATACTCTTAACTGGATTAGTTAGGACCAATTCGGCACCAAAAGCTTTGAGCACGATCCTTCTCTCAAGACTCATAGAAGCAGGCATTGTGAAAATAAGCTTATAGCCTTTAGCTGCTGCCATGAAAGCTAGCCATATCCCTGTATTTCTACTGGTTGGTTCAATTATAATGCTCTTACGAAGAGAAATTCAAGAATCAAATGAAAACAATGTTAGTCTGTATACAAAAATACATACAAATATCTGAATGGTGACAATAATATGCCTAATAAATGTACTAAGCCAAGAATTCAATGTTATCCGAAATATATACAATTCTTCATATAAGTTTTTGTAACAACCTTGATAGAAGTTCACAGTCATCGATTCTCAATAGAATACTAAGACTTTCTCCACTCAATGGAGTACATTTCCGTAAATTGTATGATAAATACTAATAATGATGTTGCACAGGCTCATATCAGCTACTGACTGTTTCATACTTTTATCCCCTAAGGGGCTAAGTCATAACAATGCATTTGTTATAATGTTGCTTCAGATGCGCAAACGCACATGCACATTATGACGTTCCACTTGTGCATCAATTACTCCAAGATTCATATTTTATCACCTAAGGTGTTAACTTTTACTGTGCATTTCTTGTAATGTTGCTTCAGAAATACATGCACACATGTACGCACACATGCACGCACCCACTCACTCATTTCAGTAAACTATGCGGAAGCAAAAGAACAAATATAGCTGAGTAGTGAACATTTATTTCCATGAATAGATATATTTATATACCCACTGATCAAGCATTCCCGCAATCATGTCTTAATAAAGTATGTTATGTTAGCCATATAATACTATTTATGCATCATCAATTGATCAGTACGTTGGAAAATCAAAAAATATTAAGAGATTATTCCTAAATACCCATACATCTTACATAAAGGTTCTCATTTCGTTGAAGTCATGGTTTGGGAAGGAACTAAATAGTAAATATTAAAATGCACTGGCTGCTTTGTCGAAGCAATAAGCACATGCAACAAATGGTATTATAAAACAAAATTAAAACCTAGAGTTATGTAGTTACAAATAACAAAACTCTATTGGAGACAAATATAGTAAAGAATATATCAGTCATAACTAACTCAATTGTTCGATTTAACTTTTGAAAAATTCATGTGAAGAAACGAAGTAACTGATTGGAATTTATTAAACACATCTATTTTTTCAGTGAGTAAGCTCCAATCTCACTGTTGGTATGTTTAGACAAACATATAATTATGCATAGGTAAATGAAGTATAGGAGTTGTTATATTTAAATACTGCATAGGTTCCATTTTTGATTTATGTTTTTGAATCAAATGAGCCTGCAAAGTGACTACTGGGATGAAACCAACCAAACAAAGTAAACACTAAACAGGTAAAGCATATGAAAATAATTGATTAAGGAAATATACCAAACACCATTGGAGCGTTTATGGAAGGTATACTTTGAACCATTTGGAACAGAAACAGAAATAAACTGCAGTAGACAATAGAACAGTAAACACAAAGTGATACTAATATAGCAAACCAAATCAGTAAAGTAGGCAGTAAATTTGAGAGCTTACCTACAGGAAGATAGGCAGACCACTGAATGGCTGGAGAAATTAGCGGTGGCAAGCAAAGGAATTATAGGTGATTTGGTATCCTGATGATCGACAATCATCACCGCAGTAGAGCGCGTCTACGCAGGCAGTGCAATGGGAGTAAGGGGAGAATAGACTGTAGTCAGCTTAGGCCCGTCGTTTTGAGAAGTGGGAATAGGGAAGTGGTAATGTTTTCGGCGGAGAAGAAAATGGGAGAAAGTGAAAATTGAACAGGGAGAAGAGAAGGGAAGAAAACTGTAGAGTAAGTTGGAGAGTCGTGCAGATTGGGGAACATGGGTTGAGGCGGTGGGTGAAATACGAAAATGCCTTAGAAGAATTGTGTTGGTTGAAGTTGGAGTGGGGTCATTCTGGTCGGTTCAAAAAAGGCTTCACTTTGACCGGTTGACCAAAAGTTTTGCTTTATAGTATAGATAAGTATGTATTCTCCTCTCTCTTGGACCGTTCTTCTGTATCTTACTAAGGCTAGTATGAAGATTTATGAGAAATGAGATATGGAAGCAGGAAACGGAAGAGGAAATATCGATGGAGGTAGCACCACAACTAATGGAAATGCTCGACCCACTCCTAGGAGGAACCAGGGTCGACAGGCTTATGCTAGTAATCAAAATGCTGATGCCAATGCGAGTGTTGAAAATCCACCAGTATATATGGAGGTGATGTATCAGTTCTTTTTTGGTTTGATGCAAGCTGGAGCTGCTGCTGGTGTTGCTAGAAATGTAGGAGGAGATAATCCTAGGGCTCCAGTTGGGAACAATTATGCTTTGCTGAGTACAGATTACACCAGTTTGAGTGGGAAGCCATTCTTAGGAACGGAGAGTTCCATAGAGGTTTAGAATTGGATGTTGCATTTTAAGCGTATATTTACTGGTTTAGGCCCGAATGATGGGCAAAAGAGAAGATTGGCCTTTAGACAGTTGTAGGAGTCGACACTATATTAGTGGAATAGTGTCACTACTGAAGTTCCGGAAGAGAAATTAACTTGGGTTGATTTTAAAATGAGATTTGAGCAGAAGTTTGTATCTGAGTTTGCTAAGTCTAAGATGATGAGGAAGTTTATGAATTTAGTGCGAGGAGAGATGTCAGTGGTCGAGTATGCTATTAAGTTTGAAGAGCTGTCTCTAAATGGATATGCTGTTATAGATACTGAAATCAAAAGGCACGAGAAGTTCATTCCTAAATTAAGGCCCGAGCTAGTTAGAATGACCATGACATGTGTCTGTGATTCTTTTAATATAGTGGTGGAGATGGCCATTCGCACGAGAAGTTACTTGTTGAGTTTGCAAAAGAGAAGTCAGTGGAAACTCAGGGTTCTCATGGGAAGAAGAGGAAGTTCTATAAAAAGAAGGGGGCCCATATGAGAGATTACTAAGAAAATAAACGCAGAGGTAGTCTGCTATAAGTGTGACAGGAAGGGTCACCTTGCTAATGAGTGCTGGTCAGAAAATGGGATGAAAGCTGCAATAAGAAGAATGTGAAGTGCTTCAACTATGATCTAGTTTGGCATCGCAAGAACCAGTGTCTTGAGCAAATTAGGGAGGACAAAAGAATAGTTTTTTCTATAGGACCAGCTAGGCCTACTACATCAAATAAAGGAAAGATTATGATGGAATTTACACTTTTGATTTAGAGTATTCTAGTTAGAGTACTTTTTGATACCGGTGCATCACATTCATTTATATCTCAGTGTTTGGTTGATAGATTATATTTAGAACCCACCTACCTTATTACTTGCTTAAGGGCCGTGAATCCAATTAGAGGGTATGCAACTCTAGGGTTAAGATGTGACTAGTTAGAACCTGACTTTCTAGGTCATACGTTTACCAGCAATTTGTACGTTATTGATTTCACTTAGATATCATAACCATTTTAGGTATAGATTGGTTGGGTAGGTATGAGGCTAGAATATTTCGCTGGGATATGGAAATATCACTAAGAAATTCTAATAGTCATAACAAAGTGATATTCTCGATAGAGGATACTGATCGGAGTGCTTATGCATTGCTTAATGCCATGGAGGTAGGAAATGAGTTAAGTCAGGTTCGGGTAGCAAGAAAGTTTGCAGCTGTCTTTGACCCAGTCACTGGACTACCCCCGAAAAGAGCTGTTGAATTTATAATAGATCTGTGTCAGGAGCCAAACCAGTAAGTAGACTACCTAGAAAGATTACTCCAACTGAGATGAAGGAACTGAAGGTGAAGCTAGTGGATATAGATGGAAGGACTTTTACTAGACCAAGTAGTTCACCTTAAGGTGTGGCCACGGTGTACGTAAAGAAACATGATGAGTCGTTAAGAATGTGCATTGACTATCGTAAGTTAAACGAAAGGAAAATTAAGAATAAGTATCATTTTTTAAGAATAGATGATCTGATTGATCAGTTGAGTTGCTCCAGAGTGTTTTCCCAGTTGGACTTGGCGAAGGTTTCCATCAGTTAAGAGCAGCGGATGATAATATTCCTTTGACATCATGTCAACCTAGGTATGGTTCATATAATTGGTTGGCGATGCCATTTGGATTAATGAATGCACCTGCTTTCTTTGTGGATTTAATGAATCGATTTTTTCGAAAGTATTTAGATAGGTTTGTGTTGGTGTTTATAGATGACATTCTAGTCTACTCTAGGGATGAGAGAGAGAATGAAGTTCATCTTAGAGTGATACTTGAGAAGCTGTGGCAGAATTAGCTAAAGGGAAAGTTTACCAAGTGTCATTTCTTGAAGAAAGAGGTAAAATTTCTTGGTCACATGGTTTCAGAGAAAGGATTGTCTGTCGATCCAGATAAGATAGAAGCCATAAATAATTGGATGAGACCAAATATAGTGACTGAGATCAGAAGTTTTCTTGGACTTGTTGGCTATTACCGAAGATTCAGTAAGGATTTCTCGAAGATAGCAGCATCCTTAACTAAGCTGACTGGGAAGGAAGTGAGATTTGGTTGGTCCGACGAATATGAGGAAGCATTCCTTAAGTTAAAGCATTTGTTAACCAATGCACCAGTGTTAGTATTTCCAGACAGAAACCAAGGATCGGTGATGTATACTGATGCATGTGGGACTGGATCAAGAGTAGTATTGATGGAAAATAGTAAATTCATCGCCTACGCATCTAGGCACTTAGACCGCATTAAGTAAGATATCCTACTCATGACTTGGAGTTAACGACGGTGATTTTTGCCTTGAAGATTTGGAGACATTATCTCTTAGGGGAGAGATTTGAGTTGTATACTAATCTTAAGTCTTTAAGATATTCATTCTCTTAGAAGGAGTTGAATATGCAACAGCTGAGATGGCTGGAGTTTTTGGCTTCTTAGGATTTTGGAATAGAGTATACACCAGGAAAAGGTAATAAAGTGGCTGATGCTCTTAGCAGAAGATATCAAAATGTGGTGTTGGCTATGTTAATAGAATGGAAAGATCTAGAAGCCTTGGCCTGCTGTAGTGTGCAGTTAAGATTGACTACTAGTTCTAATCAAAGCACTGCCATGTTGTCCTATTTAGAAGTTCAACGAGTGTTGATCGAGTAAATTTCCTCTAGGCAGAAGGAGGATCCAATATTAGCGGAGAGGATAAGAAGGCTTGACGTTGGAACTGAGATCGATGATCCAAAGGATTTTAGCCTTGACTAGAAGAATGGTTGAGAAAGAAGAGACGATTGTGTGTTCCGAATGTGGAGGACTTAAGGAAAGAAGTTCTGGGAGAATGTCATCGGTCCAAGTTTATGATTCATCCTGGAGGGACCAAGATGTATCAGGATATGAAGAGGAGCTTCTGTTGGGAAGGTATGAAGAGGATGTTGGCATGTGGGTTAGGGAGTGCGCTATCAATAAGGGAAAGCCGAACATCAGAAGCCGAGTGGGTTGCTTCAGCCTTTCGAGATTCCGGTTTGGAAATGAGAGTCGATATCTATGGACTTTATAGATGGCTTGCCAAGGTCAAATAGAGGTAATAAAAGTATGTGGGTTATAGTGGACAAATTGACTAAGAGTGTAATGACATGGATTTTTCGTCGCTATATTTTGAATATTTAAATGATTTTAAATATTAGATTTGGAATATAAATTGATTTTTGAATATGAAGAGTTTGGTTGGAAACGTTAAATGAAATTAAATTCCAAATACAACGAGTATCGTAATACGAAAATAGGGTGAATAGTTAAATTTTGGGCTGAATATAAATCGAAATGACTTTTAAAGTGAGTATAAAATCTATTTGAATTAGAAATTATTTGGTAAATTTTTAAAACTGAAATTTCTACAGATTTCGTCAATTTTTGAAATCGTCGACTTAATCGACGCGTTATAATAGCGATCCAGGACATGATCACGAAATTAGACGAAACTAGTTCCACTGGATCCGTAATAGTGTATTATTATGAGATTTCAAATTTCATAGTGTTTGGATTTACCGTTGGTCGTGTGATCTAAAAAGGTCTAAAAATAATTTAATTTAATTTAAACAGCCGATTTAGAATGTTATCTTTTGCGTACGATGAAATTAGGCCTCGAGATTTTTTCATTGTGTTCAGAATAGTGGTATAACATTAGAAACGTCAGGCGGCATGCCTCAATAGGGGCTCAAAATTTCGAGGTACGTAAATGAGAAATTTTCAATATTAAATTTTATAAATAAAATAAAGTTCAATCACAACCACCCTAAACCCAGAAGCAGACCTAACAAGCCACCCTAACCACATGCCATAGCCGACCTAGCATATGAAGCTGCCCTCTCCTTTCATTTTAAAATCACGAACCTCTTCTTTCTCTCCAATTAAAAATCACGTACCCTCTTCTATTTATAATCGTGAAATTTTTCCCCTTGGGAATTCAAAAGCTCGTTTGTAATAAAAAAAGGGAAAATGGAGGGATTCGTATTCACGACTGGGCTGATCTGAGGCGACGACATTGATGAGTCCATGATGGAGCCGGGCGATCAATCATGATGGTCGCAACTTTCGGTAGGGAAGGCTGGAGCAAGGCACGTGAGGTGGTGCATATTTTAGGTTTTCAGGCAATCTGGGGTAAATCGCGACGCATGGCGGAGGCTAGAAGTGAAGTCGAGAGGGGGCGAGCTTCAGGGGTGAGGAGATGGACGACAACGCATGGCAGGGGGTTTGCTGAGCGAAATTACGGTGGTCATTTGGGCGTATACGCCGGGGAAAGGAGGAAGCTCGACATTCTTTTATCGCGTACAGGTGCTAATGTAGTCACGTGTACAGCTGGTTGTCGTATGCGATGGGAAGTGAGAGGCAGTCGAAGTTGTTAGCCTGGAAAAATTGGTCATGAGTATTGAAGGTAATTAACCTTTTTAATTGCTGTAACTAAATAGAAAATTTACAATATTAATAGAAATTGAAGATTTATAAATTACATATCGTTTACATGCGAGTTCCAAAAATCACGAAATCGATCACGTTGGATTCATAGTTGCGAAATATACGCAATGGTATGGCAAATTAAAAATTAAGGTGAGTAAATCTCACTCATTTGGATTACTGCAATTAATATTAAATGATTAAAATTAATTTTGGATGATTGGTTGAATTTATAAATTAATATCAGTTGGATGCTATATTACTTATATCGGTGTGTGTGTATATATTAGTAGTTGGGTATACTCCCGCTATTGGAGTGGATGAGACCCTATGCACCCCGCATAATAGCGGATGACCCTATATACCACGATATCTCCCTCGAAGTGGGAAGTGTATTTTATGTTATCTAACATCTGTGGATGCAAGGAAACAGGTTGGAGAAAACCAACTGAATTCCTTAAATATATTTGTTGTTTTTCATATATAGTGATATATGTTGGAATTGAATAATCTGTTATAGATTGTTGTGTGATTTGAATGTTGAATGCTATAGTTGCACTGGTCTTAATTTAATGATCCGAGATTTTCGACCCTCGAAAATCGACAGCAATACGTCCACCGTATCGAATGCCAAGTAGTCGGTGCTGGAAATACCAGTTCATTAAAGGTGTAGAAGAAAAAGGTAGAAGAAGAAGAAGAGAAAACAACAACACAGAATCTCACAATCGCTATGGAACAAAATATAATACATATATAATAACAGATTAAAATACGTCCTTATACAGCAGAATAATAATCAAATACGGAAGTGCGCCTTGCCATCCAGATCCTTCTAAATCTGTAATGCTCGGTCTGACCCGAGCATTATAATAAAATAACACTCGAGTCAGTCTAGAAAACTAACGTGAGAAAACACACTCAATTTGAATTATTATTATATTTTCAAAATTCCTTTGAAAACAAAGATATCTCGTAAGACCACGCCACAAATAAAGATGCCGAGTTTTTACCTTGCGGTAATCAAAAACATTTTTATCAAATCCATCTGATATTATGATAGTGCCTATAGAAAGTAAATAGAATATAGCTGAAATGCTTGCATCTCATGTTCCAGTATAGTTGGACACAATCAAAACCGTACGGCGCTTATTGGAGATTGAGTTTCATACAATGGAAGGACTACTGGGTACTACCCGTCACAGAACCTGATCCAGATTGGCGTACTGAGAGCCACTCCCGATCCCCTACAACACAAGACCAGACTACCCTTTAACCTGGTTAGCCCGAATAAGATCACCCCACGGTTGGGATCAGCAACCGCCCACACTACCAAAATAAAGGGACTCCAGATAGAGGTAACCTTACCCTACTTCCTTGCTGCATCTCCTCTATTTTAGCCATTCTCGGTTGATGAGACTTGAGGCCACGATTACCTTTTTAGTAAGATTCACTTAGAATACTCATTGTCTTCCAATGACAATGTTCTGATAACATTCGTCCATACAAGCCTGTTCCCGGTCCGAACGGAACTGAAGGCACTACTCCTACTACATTCATTTTGAAATCACCCTTGGGATTAGTAGCGATTAGCCCTTGCACTTCACTGCTCCATCTTCGACTCCAAGCACTTGTCTTGATTCCAAAAATGTACTAGTTGGATTGAAGTGGTTTTCAGATAAGTTATCCGATGCCGGTCTCTTTGAAACAACAATCGAAATTGGTCAATATTGATAGTTGGTTATTTAACTATCAAATTAACATCCATAAGCAATCATCTGGTCTAAATATAATCTTTCTCGAAATATTTATTTTCAAAATATCTTTAAAAAATCTATAAATTCCTCTCAATGTTTGAAAACAAATTTTCAAATACTCAAATCCGTAACAGGATTCCCCGACATTTCAATACATAGAAATGTTCTCAAATTTCTATTTTCTATACTTAGGAAAATATTACCAGTCTTGTTTTCCAAAATATTTCAATTTTAACTCTCCAGGAGATTATTTCGCAACTTAATCCAAAATTCCTGGAAATCACAATTAATTTCCTCTTCTCAAATCATATCCTTTTCATAAGCCCTTTTCCAAATCTCGAGAGAATTCATAAAATAATTTTTCTTTCAATTACTTAAAAACTTTATATATATAATAAGTATTTAAAAGATAAATAATTTATTTTATTTTTAAAATATGATCAAGTAACTATTTAAAATTTCGAAAACACTTTTATAACCTTAATAACCCACTTTAGTTAAATAAATAATTTTCATGAGCTGATTTTTAAAGTTGGAATTTACTAAAATAGATAGTTCGTGTTTTAAAAATCTACTTACCAAATATTTAAATCTTAACTAGTTTAAAATTACATAGTTTTCAAATAATAAAATTTCCTTTCAAAAAAACCAACTCGCTTCTGAAAATAAAATAAAATAAAAAATATTTTAAAATCTAAAAAAAAAACAATTTAATTTATAACTTTATCTCGATTGCACAGCACATCGATTCATTGTCGATTTCTCAATCATTCTCATTTGAAAAATAGGATTTTTTGTTTTTCTCAACCCTGTCTTCATATTCTAATATAAATTTCTCCTATGAACCTATATTCTCATTTATCACCTGATATAGAATTTCTTTACTATAAACATCTTTTATTAATTTTATAACCCCTTTTTTCTTTTCCTGTTTATAAAAAACAAATATATTTATAAAAATCCCTTATATCAATTTATTTCTTATAAACTCACTAATACTTCCAACCTATTTTCAATATTGATTTTGACTCCTTTTTATATATTTCCAGAATATAATTTCTAAACTCTCTAATATAATTCATTTTAAAAAATCTCCATTTATTTATCCGAAATAGTCAAGTAGCCAAATAAATTATTCTTCCAAATTCATTTTTCTTAAAATAACTCCAATTACAATATATATTTCATTATCAAATTCTCTTCAATTCCATAAAATTTTAAAATATATTTATAGTTTTAAAATTTATCAAAATTCAGGCCAGTGCTACAATAGCATCCAATAATTCCAATCACTACGATAATCTATACTAGATTTTCTACACAAATCATATATCACCATATATGAAAAATCAATAATAAATTTGAGAAATCTAGTTAGATCCATCCAACCCGTTTCCATGCATCCACAAACGTTAATACACATAAAATGAATACCAATCCAACTTCGAGGGGGACATCGTGGTATGTGGGGTCATCTGCTAATACTTCCAACCTATTTTCAATATTGATTTTGACTCCTTTTTATATATTTCCAGAATATAATTTTTAAACTCTCTAATATAATTCATTTTAAAAAATCTCCATTTATTTATCCGAAATAGTCAAGTAGCCAAATAAATTATATTCTTTCTAATTCATTTTCCTTAAAACAACTCCAATTACAATATATATTTTATTATCAAATTCTCTTCAATTCCATAAAATTTTAAAATATATTTATAGTTTTAAAATTTATCAAAATTCAGGCCAGTGCTACAATAGCATCTAATAATTCCAATCACTACAATAATCTATACTAGATTTTCTACACAAATCATATATCACGATATATGAAAAATCAATAATAAATTTGAGAAATCCAGTTAGATCCATCCAACCCGTTTCCATGCAGCCACAAACGTTACTACACATAAAATGAATACCAATCCAACTTCGAGAGGGACATCGTGGTATATGGGGTCATCCGCTATTGTGCGGACGCATAGGGTCTCATTCGCTATATATATGCGGGAATATCAATCACTCCAATATGTATACGCACTACCATGTATAATATCACATCTGACTGATAATTATAAATTTATCAATCTAATCAAGCATCCAATGGTTTAAATTTAAATTTAACATTTTTAATTTAACTTCAGCAATCCAAATGAGTGAGAAATTCTTACCTTTATTTTCGAATTTTCTAACTGATCCCATTTTTAATCCCAGCTGTATACTTCTTGTCTACGAATACAAACTCATCTTGATTCATTTATTTTGGACCTCGAATGTAAATTTTAGTTTAAAATAATTAGCTATCCCAATTTATACGTTTTAAATAACTAAAAATGTAATTAGACCAATTTACAGAATTATACCTCAAAATCGATATCTCTCACAAACAACTGCTCACTTCGACCGCCCTCCATCACCCCCACGTCCCATGTCTGACCACTGCTCTACCATCGAACTTCCCCATGAACCCCTGAAACATCTGTGACTTCCAGTCGCGACCCTTGCTGCCGCTTGAGCGCCATCGCCGCTCGATGGAACCACCGCCGAACCACTTTCGCCTATACAAATAGCCTCTACAGTTACAGCGAAACACAAACGCGACCTCGACTCTATCCCATGCCACCAAACGAACCACCACCGCCTTGTTCTGCGATCTCCCTTCCCTCCCCAGCCTCGTGCTCCACCATACTGTCACGTACGAGCTTCCCAAACCCCAACTGCAAATCGACGCCAAGCCATAAGCCCCCACCTCTCGAGACTTGCATCGCGCCTTCAACGATAACCCCAACACCAGCCACAACCCGAGGCCATCTCCTCCCCAATCCAATGACCACTGGAACCCTCATCAAGCCTTTGCTATTCTTTCTCTGAAGAATCGAATTCGACTTCGATTTCGAATGCCTCCCTTACGAGACTGGCTACTACTATTTTCGTGAATAGAAAAGTTAAAGAGGGGAATACGATTTCTTTGATTCGACTGAGGAAATTTTCTTATGATTTTAAAATTTCAGTCAACTATATTTATTTTTCATTTAATTAATTGAAAGAGATAGTGGATTAAGGATCTTAAGGCTAATTTAACACTAGAGATGGGGTGAATAGTGTTTAATGAATTCTAAGGCTTATATGAACTAAATTTAAATTATGACACAAACAAATGCAGAACTTAAACAAAGAATCAAACACAGATGCAGAAGGTAAATAAAAAGCGGTAAAGGGAAAGAACACACCAAATTTTATACAGATTCGAAGTTACCCTACGTCCAGTCCTGTACCAAAGCAAACCACCTCATACAGATTTTTATTAAACCAATGTCGAGATTACAATCCTCAATTTATAAAGGCCTTGAGGTACCCTCCTGTCTCACGAGTCCGGGGAAAACTCTCTTGATTTATGGGCCACAAGATTACCTTGATCTCCAGGCATAACCACACCTTATAGAGAGACTCGATAAACTTTTGATTACAAATTGGTCCTATAACTCTGAATAGCACTTTGATCTTCGAGAGAGGGCAGAGAATCAAATAAGAATGAGATTCTAATTTGATTCACTTGAGAATTTGGTAGAATTTCGGCACGATATTAAAAATATTAAAATTATATAACATGGATTTGTGGAGAAGAAGAAGTGAAGAAAATATGAAAATAGATGATTAAAAAATTCATTTGTGAAGGCTATTTATAAAGCACCACTGGTCATAACCATTCGCGAAGAGATTTAAACGAATAGACACTTCTTTTGAAAATTGAAACTTTTGAATTCAATGGCCACCACGTCGACATGGCGTATCCCATGATGTCGACATCCCCTTGCTAAAAATAATGTAATTTTTTTTTTGAAAATGGTATTGAAATGAAAAAAAGATGAAATTATTCTGGAGTAAAATAAACGAATTTTACTATGTTTTAAAACACGAAAACAAAGGATATTTTAAGGCTAAAATATCTTTCTAAAAATCATTTGAAAAGACAGTTTAAAGGCTAAAACATTTTGAAAAGAAGTTTTGAAAATCATTTTTAAAAAACCATTTTGAAGTAGTTTTGCAAGCTTCTTCCTGTAGAATATCTCATCACATCAGGACTTGAGAATTTTTACAAAACCAGGAAGTTCGTGGGTTTGTAAGCCGCTTTTCGTAGGTTTGTAAGCCGCTTGTCGTAGGTTTGTAAGCCGCTCGTCGTGGATTTTAAGCCATTAAGAAGGTAGAAATGGGTTCCACCCCAAATGAAATTCAGAATGAAGATTTCCATGCTATTATGAAGTTTTAACAAAAACTAGACACATATCTTGAAATCTTGATCTTAATACTCTAGAGTCTTTATCTTGAGTCTTGAGTCTTTATACTGATCAGTCTTTAGTAATCAATACCTGCATATATGTATATCATGCATATACATATCTATCTAGATTATAGTGTTAGTATATATTTTATAATAAGATAGTTAAAAAGGTTGTTATCATCAAAACTAACATCTCATTTCCTAACAATCTTCCCCTTTTGATGGTGACAACATGTATTCATAAAATATACTTACTGTACCATAACTCCTATATAACTCCCCCTTACTCCATGACTCCTCCTTATTCCAAACCATCATAAATCCCCCATACTCCAAGCCAACTACTATTTTATAACTTATCCTCCTTTGTCATCAACAAAAACTTCTAACTAATAAAATTCCTGAACTTGTTATAAGATAATCAACCATAATATAATAGAGTAAACCATATATAAGTGTAATAAGTGCTAAGTGTGATCATAAGTGTAATCAAATAAATCAATCATTAGCCAATCATATTTACAGTAATTATTCAATCCAAACATATACACAAACCATTCCAAATAAGTTAAGTCAGTCAAGTTTTAATACACATCAATCAAATCAAACAAATAACGTACAGAATAACTAGACATTCCTTGGTACTTCCACCCATCCATCTTCTCCAAAGATAGGGTCTGCTTTAATGGCATCCCATTCTTCTTTATCTTTGTCGAGAGTGAATGGTGGAATTCCTTCGAGATCGTCCTTGTTAAGGGCTAAGATCATCCAACGAAGGGCATCAAAATTTTTCCCTTGCTCTTTGATCCTCTGTATTTGACTTAATTCTAAGTGACACTGATTACGAAGTATGAGTGTAAGAATATTCTTGAAGGAAGTGATATTTTCTTCAAGATTGTCACTTAGATTCTTAATCGGAGAAGTCATAATTCAAGAATAAAAAGAACTATGAAAGAAAATGAGTAGAGATGAAGTTTGAAAATTTATTCTGGAAGAAACAGATATAAATAGGGATAGAAAATCATTGAAATGAATAGACATAAGTTAGTTACATGAAATAAAAATTTGAAAATGTAACTAGTTTCTGCCCATTGGATGTTGACATGAGGGGATGGTGTATGTCGACATGCCTCTGCCTAAAGTGACATTTTGCTTTGTTTTGAACACTATTAACAAATTTATTAAACTAAAAATTGTATAATATAAAAACAAGCAATTACAGAGACAAGTGAACAAGAATAACAAGAAATGAAAGATTCCATTAATAATTCTAGTCAACATTACATAAGATAATATAATATTAACTAAAACAAAGAAAATATAAAGATAAAACTTAAGATAACATGAACTAAAACTATTTAGATGAAGATGAAGAAGATGATAGTCCAAGTACTAATTTTCCCAAAGAACTTGTCGATTTTAGTGGAAATCTTATCCATTTTCTTACTCATTGATATTTTAAGTGTCTTTTGATTTTCCACTATAATTCTGTGATTATTGAAAATAGTTTTGTTGGATGGATTAGCGAGATTGGTAGGATATACTTTCTAAGGAGGTTTCTTAATCTTCCTCCTCCTCAAGTTCCATTCCTTCCTCTTCCTCTTCTTCTTATTCGTCTATTTCTTCCATCTCTTCATGAGCAATCCTTTCTTCCTTTTCCATGAGTGTTTCATATGGTTGAAACACTAATGGAATTTTCATAAGGGAAACGTTTCCATGGTTGAACACTTTTCCAGTTGTAAATTCTTCCCTTTTGAAATCAACTCCAAAGTAATTCAAAATTCGGGTATGATAAATTCCATGGTATAATGTGTTTTCACCATGGTAAAGTTCTTGGGCCTTAGCTCATCCAAAATAACTTGAGCCCAATTAATATCATAATTTCCAAAAATTGCAAAAGGAGCTTCGCAAACTTTCAAAGTCGGGTTGTTGTAGTTTTCCGATCTTGGTATAAGAGTGTGTTGGATAAGAAGATTAATAATTCTTGCTTTTGGACGAGAATAATGATTTTTGAATTCAAAATTGTCATCCCCTTCAAAAATGTGATGAAATTCTCTCGATCATTTTCATTGATTTGAAATTCTAAGAGATTCATTTCGGTATGCTTGCATCCCAAAATATTTTCTAAAATTTCACAATCCAAAACAATTTGTGTTCCTTTAACACTACTCTAAATTTTTCCTTCTTCCCCATCATAAAAACCGCGATTCAAATTCGCATAAAATATTTTAATAAGGTTTGGATAACATACAAAATCATTTTATTTGTTATCAATTAGACTAAGAATAGAACATTGTTGAAAAAGATTTTCAATTTTCATAAGAAGGAAAATCTTCAAAAATAGCAAATTTTTCCGTATGAATTTTACCAAAGTTTACATAGTTGATGTAAGCTTTGATAGCTTTCGGATCATTAAAAGAAATTTTTTGACAGATCATGGAAGCCTAATGGTGTTAGGAGTGCTTGAAGAGGCCATTGAAGAAGTTTGAGAGGAGTTGAAGATAATGAAGATAAATTTGAAATTTGAATGAAAGTGAAAAGTGATGATAAAGAGAGTGAGATAAATAGAGATTCTATGGTCATGTTCTCTGGTTAAGAGGCATCTTTCCAGAGCATTGAAGTTGGTGAAAAGATGGAGGGAAATTCAAAAGTTTGAATTCAAATTTTGAAATCAAATTCTAAGGGGCATGTCGACATGGGGTATCCGGGTATGTCGACATGTGCCTACTGATTCGAAGGACAAGTGTCTAATCCTATTTTCTAATAACTATATGTATTACATCCTATATTTTAATTATATAATTCCTATGATAACATTAAATATAATAATACTTAAATATTAATAATTTAATATTTAAAATAATATTAAAATAGTATTAATTTTTTTGAATTTAAACTTCAAATTTCAAGGATAAATTTGAATTTAAAATTCAAGGAATTTAATAAAATCAAGCAAACAAACAAGCATCCATTCAACCAATAAAAATTAAAAATAATGTAATTGCGTAACTATTTTTAGATCCATACTCCCATCGTCGTCTGATTCATGAATAGCAGTGAAATACACATTTGAATTTTCCGTCTTCTTTACATCGTCGTTGGATGATGAATTTGAGTCATCAAGAGTTGATGTGTGTGCTTTCTTCCTTTTCCTTGACGAATCATTGTTTTGAGGGGATAACTGTTTATCTAGATACGGACAGTCTTTCCTATAATGCTCGACTTTATTGCAATTGTAATATCTATCATTCTTGACGTTCTTTGCATTATTTCTTCAATTCCTTTGATCATTTCTTTTGTAATTATTCATTTTTCTATATAGGAATTTCCAGAAGTTTCTTGTCATGAAATCAATCTCCTTATCGCTATCTGGTTCTGAATCTTCAATTGTTGCATTGAATGCTAATGACTTCTTTTCTGTAGCCTTGTTTTCTCTTCTTCCTTGCAGTTGAAATTCATACGACATTAGATTCCCAATCAATTCTTCTATTTTCATGAGACTGATATCATTTGCTTCTTCGATTGTAAGGGTCTTTTGATCCTATTCTGGAGTGAGTGAATTTAGAATTTTTCTGACTTGATCTTCCTCCGAAAAGCTTTTTCCCAGTGCAATTAGTGAATGAACAATATCTTAAAATCGACAGTACATGTCGGAAATGGACTCATTTTCATGCATTTTAAACAATTGAAACTGATTAGTTAATGTGGAAATTTTAGTCTGTTTAACTTTGCTTGTTCCTTCATGAGTAACTTGCAAAGTTTTCTAGATTTCAAATACAGACTTACAAACAGACGCTCTATTTAACTCATTCCTATCTAATGAACAAAATAGTATATTCATGGCCTTTGAGTTATTTTGTGCAACACCCTTTTGCTCAGCAGTCCACTGGCCAAAATTGTTAGTTAGTTCAATATATTCAGTTTGTATGATATTCCAAGTGTCTAATCCTATAGATTGTAAATAAATTTTCATTCTACAAGCCCAATATGCATAATTACTGCAATTGAAAAATGGTGGTCTGACAGTAGACTGACCTTCTACAAATGACCTAGTTTTAGTGATAACAGAACTAGTGCTAGAGTTGACATTACCAGTGTTAGTAGCCATTAAAACAATTTTCAAGTTTTAGATTACTAAAGCTATGAAAACCAATGCTCTGGTACCAATAGAAAGGGATAACGGATTAAGGATCTTAAGGCCAATTTAACACTAGAGGGGGGGGGTGAATAGTGTTTGATGAATTCTAAGACTTATATGAACTAAATTGAAATTATGACAAAAACAAATGCAGAACTTAATCACTAACAATCACAGAATCAAACACAGATGCATAAGGTAAATAAAAAGTAGTAAATGGAAAGAACACACCGGATTTTATACTGGTTCGGAATTACCCTATATTCATCCGGTACCAAGGCAAACCACATCATATAGATTTTTGTTAAATCAGTGTTGAGATTACACTCCTCAATTCATAAAGGCCTTGAGGTACCCTCCCGCCTCACGAGTCCGGGGCAAACCCTCTTGATTACTGACCAGAAGATTACCCAATTGATTTTCAAGCACAACCGCACCTTATAGAGAGACTCGATAAACTTTTAATTACAAATTGATCCTATAACTCCGAATAGCACTTTGATCTTCGAGAGAGGGCAGAGAATCAAACAAGAATGAGATTCTAATTTGATTCACTTGAGAATTTTGTAGAATTTCAACACGATCTTCAAAATATTAAAATTATAGAACATGGATTTGTGGAGAATAAGAAGTGAATAAAATATGAAAATAGATGATTAAAAAATTCGTTTGTGAAGTCTATTTATAAAGCACCAATGGTCATAACCATTCGTGAATAGATTTAAAGGAATAGCACTTCTTTTGAAAATTGAAACTTTTGAATTTAACGGCCACCATGTCGACATGGGGTATCCCATGATGTCGACATCCCCTTGTTAAAAATAATGTATAATTTGTTTTGAAAATGGTATTGAAATGAAAATAGGATGAAATAATTCTGGAGTAAAATAAACTAATTTTACTATGTTTTAAAACACAAAAATAAAGGATATTTTAGGGCTAAAACATCTTTTTTAAAAATCATTTGAAAAGATAGTTTTAAGGCTAAAACATTTTGAAAAACAGTTTTAAAAATCGTTTTTAGAAAACTATTTTGAAGTAATTTTGCAAGCTTCTTCCTGTAGAATATCTCATCACATCTGGACTCGAGAACCTGTACAAAATCAGAATGTTCGTGGGTTTGTAAGCCACTTGTCATAGGTTTGTAAGCTACTTAACGTGGGTTTGTAAGCCACTAAGAAGGTAGAAATGGCTTCCATCCCAAATGAAATTTGAAATGAAGATTTCCTTGCTATTATGAAGTTTTAACCAAAAACTAGACACATATCTTGAAATCTTGATCTTGATACTCTAGAGTCTTCAATCTTGAGTCTCGAGCCTTTATACTGATCAGCCTTCAGTAATCAATACCTGCATATCTATATATCCTGCATATACATATCTATCAAGATTATAGTGTTAGTATATATTTTATAACAAGATAGTTAAAAAGGTTGTTGTCATCAAAACAAGTATCTCAGGTCCTAACACAGATTCCATTTGAAGGGAGGAGGAAGGAATTCGTTATTAAACAGAATGGCAGCGTGTTGAAGAAGGTAAGGTGGCATGTGATTTTAGGTAACGTATGGGTTTTAACTTACAGAAAGACTGTTATGACATTGATTTTTTGACTATATATATACATATATATATATATATATATACATATTCTTTATTATATTATAATTCAAAATATCTCGCATTGGGTAACTAAAAATCAATAATTCCTATCGAACTTCAAACTTTT
Source organism: Allium cepa (assembly GCA_030765085.1). Lineage (NCBI taxonomy): Eukaryota > Viridiplantae > Streptophyta > Magnoliopsida > Asparagales > Amaryllidaceae > Allium > Allium cepa. The sequence goes on along the minus strand of CM060931.1, from coordinate 265,096,284 downwards.
ATTATCTTTATTATTATCAATATAAATTTTACAGGCCCTTTAAAATATTTTTAACAAGCTTAAATCCCAAGATTCAAACAATTTAACCAATATTCAATTATTAAATTAAATAATTATATTATCCAACAAATTGCTGTATTTAAACTCTGAATCTATTTTATAAATAAAAACCAACCTTTCATATTAAAAAATCAAATTATAATCCAAATTAAATATTTAAAACCATTTAAGTATTCTAAATCGAACGTCGAAAAATCCTGGCCATTACGTTCCACCCCCTTAAAAGAATTTCGTCCTCGAAATTGCTAAGGCAGAAAGAAAGTTCCAAACCCATTTACTTATCCAAAACACACCTAATGAGACTCGATATTCACTCTCTAATCTTTTTGTTCCAACCAAAGTAATCATTTTCAATTCTGATTTCAAAGCCCTTTGTTTCACTTACCAATTTGAAACCAAATTGTCGTTAACAAAAAATTTCATAATTTTTCCAACACCCCAAATTTTCAAAAAATTTTGGCAATCTCCCTTATACGGCGGACCTTTTGTAATATGACAAGAGAGATAAATATATATACATCGACCCACATGGTCGAAAAACAAAATGATAATAATATTTTTATATTTTGCAGTATTTAATTCAAAAACGTGCCTTATTTTAGCATTTTTAGTAAGCGGCTTATTTTTTTAGCAATTAGCCGGACCAAAGTTTAGCCAAATGGCCTCCAGATACCTATACTTACTCCATTTAAACACATAAGTATTAAAACATGAAGTTTATTAACATTTCACTAATTTAAATAGCTAAAACTCATGAATTTCATAAGCAATTATAAGATTCCGTCACTAATTTTAATTTCTTCCAACCAATTCTTACATCATTTTCATTCAATTCGAATGATTTTCAACTCATTTTTCATCCATTCAATTTATTTTAAGCCAAACAAGCCCATATTCATTCCAAATGATTTCAAAATCAATTTTATTCACATTCTAATTATTCATAGAGTTTTGTTTACTTCTATTTACGTCAAACGACGACTTTTCTATGCAAATTCGACGATAATCCCTTGAATATCCACTTTAGTTTATAATTATTTTAAATTGATTCCAACTGAACGTATTTTAAGTTCTACTCGATTTCCTTTAACTTGTTCGCAGCCAATACAATTACATTCCATTCATATTTTCCTTCATTACGTTCAAAATCTATTTAATTAGCTCGGAAACATTCCATGATATTTTTATTTGATGGTCATTTCATAAATTATTTAAGCCAAGCTTCCATTTAAAATATTTACTTAAGTTGATTTATTTTCTTCAGTCATTTCAATTAAACACTCAAGTCCATTTCCATTGGCAAAACCCCCTTTCAAACTAATTTGATTCTTTTTCGATTAAATCCATTTCAATTACTAATTTACCTAATTAGTTTATTCACTCAATTCACTTCAAACTTCTAATTTCCACATTCAAATTCATTTAATTAATATTCGAAGTCAATACTCAATTTATTTACACTTAAATTGAATCCATTTATATTAAACTATTCCTATTTCAATCTAACATTTCAATTGTTAATTCGCTTACAATCCAAGTCGAATTTTAGTTACACTCAAGTTTAATTTCAAAAATCCATTTTTTAACTAACCATCCAATTTTATTTAACCGAGTTAAATTCCATTACATATTCAATTAACTAATTTATTTAGCTAATTAGCTTAATTCTATTCTTTAAATCAATATTTGATTTTTATTTTAAAAATCACTTCAACTACTTTACTTGAGTTCAATTTTATTTTAACTCGAGATTTACACTTATTCATAGCCCAAGCATATTTCAATTTTTATAAACTATCTAAACTTATTTATTCCAATTCAATTTTTTGTTTAACTCAACTTGCTCTAAATTCAACTTCATACCATTTTCTTTAATTTATCTAAGTAAGAATTCAATTTCTTTTAATATCATCTACAACTCAATTCAATTTGAATTTTCAATTCATTCACATCCCAATTTAATACATTTAACTAGCCTACTTCGCTTATTTATTTCATTCAAATCACCAACAATTAAATTTCAGCAATTTAGTTTTCCCAATTTAATCTAAGTTAAATTTCATTTTAACTTTTCCACTTTTGATTTTAATTCCAAAATTCACTGCCTATGTTTTTCTTCAAAACCATCCACCACTTATAAGTTTTATAATTGATCTCCTGATGATCTCTAAATTATTTATATAAGAAATTTAGAAGTCTTAAACACCCGATATTTATTTTAAATCGTTTTGAAATCAACATATATATATATAACTCTTTGTTTTCAAACAAACCATCCATTGGAAATTTTTAAAATTTCACTTGGTTCCATTTCAAAACAATTTCGTTCCGGAATTTTTACCAAAAAATTGTTTTTCCCCCAAAAACAATCCAAAACAACGACCATGGCAGCAATCCATCACTTAGAAACTCAAAAATGAACACTGATGATGTCACAATCATCATCAGAATTATTTTCAGCGACCGAAGTGATTTCAACGCTATAACATCTCCAAAATCCATTTTAAACCACTTCCTCTCGAAATCCCTTCCAAAATAATATTATCATAATATACTTTCAACCACTCTGGAAAACTTTTTGAAAAATCTCTGGGACTATAAATTCTTTCAAATTCTGGTTATAGTCAGATCTTAGTTTTTTTATTTAATTGTATAACCTCAACTTATATAATTTCCATTTAGGTTATATAAACTATTTATAATCTTGTTTCGATTATAACATCATCATTCAACACTCCAAAAACATTATCGCAATTTTTTTAGAAAATTAACCCTTTTATATGAAAATATAATTTGGCTAAAATTATTTCATATACCTGCTTCAAACCATACTATGTCAATTTATCGTGTTCAAGTGTTTAGAAACTCCAATCGATTTAATGGCATCCCACTATTCGACAAGAGTTTATATGCCACTCAACCAATAAGTTAACACAATATAAAACCGTTTTATATTCGCTAACAAATAAGCACTCATATCTATTGTTACACTCAACTCATTCTAGAGTACTACTGACTCTATCTCTAATGAGTAATCCCCAGCAGAGCCAAGGTTCTCGCTTAACCTTCAACTCTAATACCAACTGTAACGATCCATGATTTTCGACCCTTGAAATTCGACATCAATACGTCCACTGTATCAAATGCCAAGTGGTCGGGTGCCGAAAATACTAGTTCATTGGGGTGTGGAAGAAAAATGTAAAAGAAGAAGAGAAAACAACAACATAGAATCTCACAACCATAGTGGAACAAAGTATAATATGTAATAACATATTAAAATACAAGATCTGTACTATTAATATACATACCATTATCAGAGTACAACAATCCAATTCATTAAATCTGGAAAATTTAATAACTGTCCTTACATAGAGAAATAATAATCAGATACGGAAGTACACCTTGCCATCTAGCTTGTCCCCTGAGCACAATAGCATCCTGTCCTGAATCTGTAATGCTCGGTCTGACCCAAGCATTAAAATAAAATAATACCCGAGTCAGTCTGGAAAACCAGCGTGAGAAAACACACTTGATTTGAATTATTATATTTTCAAAAGTCCTTTGAAGACAAAGGTATCTTGTAAGGTCACGCCACAGATAAACATGCCGGGTTTTTACCTTACGATAACCAAAAACATTTTTATCATATCCGTCTGATATTATGATTGTGTCTATAGAAAGTAAATAGAATAGAGCTGAATGCTTGCATCTCACTTTCCAGCATAGTTGGGTACAATCAAAAGCATACGACGCTTATTGGAGATCGGGTACCATACAATGGCAGGGCTACTGGGGTACTGCCCATCACAGTACCTGGTCCAGATCAACATACCGAGGACCACTCTTGATCACCTGTGTGACGCCCCACCTCTATACCCACGCTAGCCAAGAACACTACGGTGTAGTGCTGTCAACTAGCACGGAGAATAAGGCTGTTGAGGAGCGACCATCCGTGTAATTGCTTTGTGCGAACACCGATATGTTAGATAGTAAAAACATGCTTTTAATTTCAGAAGAGAATCCGGCATGCCGATGCAAACTCAAAGCTACCACACGGTGGCTATAATAGTCTAGGACAAATATAAACTAATAACACAGATAAATATAAATGCGGAACACAGATAAATCAGAAAATCTCATATATATATAACTGATGTCAGTTACAATACGTTTACACGGTACATGTGATACAACTACAATAGTCAACTCAGGAAGTTACATATACAAGTACATTAACGTATATAATATACATGAATACATATCTTCCTATACAATAATACAGACTACTACAAATGACGACTACTCCAAAAGATATGAAAGAACTTCATAGCTCTAGCAGCAACCCAAAGCAGAATATCTACAACCTGTAAATACTCGGTCTGACCCAAGTATTAGATTCAAAAGAAAATAATACCCGGGTCAGTCTAATTCAAACTCAGTTATTAGTGCACAGAAGCAATAATAATTAAATAATGAATAGACGACAGTAATTAAACCAAATCAGTATGCAATTCATAATATTGAATTGAAACGAACAAAACAGTTCAAAACATTTAAATATCAGTTAAAATATTAATTCAAGTAGGGCTGCAGTACACGCACGCGTGCACTGCCTCGCCACTACAGAATATGGAATACGCAAAAAGATCCATAAGTCAAAACAAAAAGAATATCATACACGCCATACCGTGTGGCTGCAGTTCACGCTTGCGTGCACTGCCTTGCCACTATAGTGATGATGTACTCAACCGAATACCGTGTGGCTGCAGTTCACGCTTGCGTGCACTGCCGTGCCACTACAGTGATGATGTACCCATAAGATCAACGAACCAAAATCAACGAAGGTTCAAATATCAATGCCACGAACTCGGTGGTCAAAGTAGACAGATATGCACAATAAAAACATTTCGACCACATAAACCACATAAATCAAAAATGCAAACAGTGGCATGATCAGGAATGCATGCTCAAGTACATCAGCAAAGGGTTGTCACACAAATATGCAGTGTATAACATGAAGACACAACTCAAATGAAGGTGAGAGCACCAATGAAATGGTGCCACAGCACACATCAGAAAAGGAGAGACTGCAACAAGTCTGCATCCAAAACACAAAGCAGTGGGACAGCTACAAAAATAGGAGGAGGGTGAGGGCACCAGGGGTATGGCACCACACACACAGACACAAGAACAAACTGCAATTGAATTGCAGACACCACAAGATCAAATGAAAGCATGGACATAAGTGCACATAGCAATGTACAGGTATATGCTAAAGAGGAGAGCACAAAAATTAAGGCAATACAATGTAAACATTGCCTAGCATACATATGAATCAATCTCATATGTACAACGATCACCCAAACAATGCAACAGTGGAAAACACTAGTGAAAAGGGTCACAAAATGATGGTTCCAGAATGAAATGAAACAGAAGAAGGCAGCAGAATTTTGCATGAATGGCTACAAGTATATGAAATGTACTTGTAAACATATGAATGCCAACAGTATCAAGTGAATCGAGTTCAAGTCAAACCAACATGGTGATAACACAACCACAATGAAACTGACTCAAGAACATATGCATACATAGCTATATATAAGTGCAACAGCAAGTAGGGACTGCAAAATGTGCAGAGGTGAAAAGAAACAGAACCAGACCAACATATGAAATATGAATATGTACATGAACATGAGCTGTAACAAGACTTCAATATGTTCAAGCAATCAGGAGTTCAGGGAAAACGAGGGCAATTTAACTCGAAGTAGAACAATACACTATGACTAGTTCTTCTTGTGCAATACCAAGTCTAACAAGGAAATTCAGACATGTGTATCTGCAACTAAGAAACAACTCAAAACATTTTAGACACGCTCTGGTTAATCCTGAAAACATGAAATCAGAATTGATATCGAGCCATCACACACAGATATATATACATACATATATGTATGTATATACATGGAGATGACACATACATAAACATAGTACGACAGTGAAACAGTTTGAACAAAGTCAGGTCATATCTCAAAAAGAAATGACAAAATAAGCAACAAAAGAAAAAATGCTCAAATGTCTGCATATTGAATATGCAAACAAGGGTGGCAGTGGACAGCAAAAAGTTGCAGTGAACAATCAAAGGAATGCTCAAGTGTCTGCATAATAAATATGCAAACAAGAGTGGCAGTGGACAGCAATAAAATATGCTCAAATATCTGCATATACAAACATGTGCAAATACAACACATAACTGGAACAATGGTCAACAATGTATAGTGACACATGGTAGTAGTGAAAACTCAAATAACCAAACTTCTCGAGTGAATTCGACAAAGTATGTACACAAGTAACCAAACTGCAACAGGCAACAGTATGCAAGTGCAAAGACAAATGCACATGTCACCAGAAATGAAGCACTGCAACTCAAAGAGCATCAAAAAATGCAAATCATGATGAAACACAGCAACAACCATCAAAATCCACCCTGACATTGCAGACTAGCTCAAGAGCATCAGGATATACTACAGATAAGAACTCATGAGAATGTAATGCACAAGTCAGAGACAAGGTTATCAGAAATCGAATAGCTCAAAAACCACGTGTATCAAGCTAAAAGCAACCGAGTACTCAAGGCAACAATCGAATCGAACAAGGCCGAAAATCGAACGACATCAATATCGTAAAATCAAGCAACCCAAGTAAATCACAAAAGCACAAGATTTAACTAGCTAGAGTTTAAATTAGATGTGAGTAGTAATTACTCACCATGTCGACGAATTTAGGGGAAGCCGAGCACGAGAGCATCGATCGACGCAGCCACGAGCAAGCGAAGGAAGACGAACGACAAATGCAAAGGGGCCGCCATTAAATTTCTTTTGTTTAGGGTTTTATAAAAATGAAAATGAAAAAAGGGAGGGATCGGGTTAAAGAAATTAGAGAGAGGAACGGGTTAAAGGGGGAAAAGGGAATGAATTTTTCACGGCATAAAATAGTTAAGTGGGCCGAGAAAACTAAAGCCCGAAAACCCCTTTTAACCATATACAAAAGAATTTTAATTCAAATTTAAAAATTCAAACGGAAATTTGGGTCAATATTAATCGTTTAATGTCGATTATAAATCGACACGAATACCGGGTTGTTACAGACTCCCCTCCTTAAAGAAATTGCGTCCTCGCAATCATAAGGAACAAACGGATAAAAAGTAACAACCATAAGAGCATATCATCACAAGATGAAGAAATTCGGAATACGAAGTTCACCATAAAGAGCATGAAGGAGCAAGCCAGAACGTGTTTGCTCAAAGTCAAATCTAGTGAAACTTCAATTTCTTCAATAATACCGGGCTCAAGAATAAAGATCGGAAATCCCAAAGGCATTTCCGTAATTGGAAGACGTGGAAAACGTCATGAATAGCAGAAAATTGAGCCGGTACACTGGCGTAGTACAATATAAACGCCAAAGAAATCTTTTAATTTCATAAAGGAAATTCACAAATTATCAACAAAATCTAATTATCAATAGATAATTCAGAGATCTCAAATCACAAATATTCGATTATCAAAAACGATAATCAAATCAACAAGTATTCGATTATCAAAATCGAAAATCAATCTTAAATCACAAATATTTAATTATCACAAACGACAATTAAATCTCAAATATCTAATTATCAATAGATAATTAGAAACAATAAATATCTGATTATCAAAAACGATAAATCAGAAATCACGAATCAACGATTATTTAATTATCACAATTAATAATCAAATCACAAATATCTAATCATCACAAACGATAATTAGATCTCAAATATCTGATTATCACAAGCGATAATCAGAAACAATAAATATCTGATTATCAAAAACGATAAATCAGAAATCATAAACATCCAATTATCAAAACGATAATCAGAAATTACCACAACGGTAATCAAATTTCAAATTACAAAATTTTCAATTATCGAGTCCGAAATTAACCGAAATAGCAAACGCACATGGCTCACAACCACGAGTTTTACTAAATCGTTTAATTCACTTCATCGTTTCCTTGAAAGTGTTAAATTGTGTATTTTAAGTAAATAACATTTTACGTTCTCAAACGGACAAGTCCGGAATTAAGCGAATCAGTAAAAGAAAGGGGTCATAGTCCTCGATTTTACTGAAACGTTTAATTCGCTTCCTCATTCTTTTGAAAGCGCAAATCGTAAAAATTTTGAAAACAATTTTGATTTATATTTTGAAACAATTTTTAAAATATGTGATTAAAACAACGACATCAGAAGCAACTTCGATAAGTGGATTTTCATTTATCCAAAGAGTCACAAGAATCTTTTCAAAGATAGAAAGGGGTATCATACCCTAAACTTGTATTCATAACAAGTCAATAACACACGAATTCACCAATGCACAAGAATTGATAAAACTTATCAATAGAAATCACGAAAATTGGTGAAGCACAAATTCTAGAAATCCTCACAAGAAATCCAGATAACACAAGCTAAGAGTATGAGAACTCGAACGCGAGTATGAAAACTCGAACCGGAGTATGAAAACTCAAACGCGAGTATGAAAACTCGAACCGGAGTATGAAAACTCGAACGCGAGTATGAAAACTCGAACCGGAGTATGAAAACTCAAACGGAGTATGAAAACTAGAACGGAGTATGAAAACTCAAATGGAGTATGAAAACTCAAACGGAGTAGGAAAACTCGAAGGAGAGTATGGAAACTCGAACGGAGTATGAAAACTCGAACGGAGTATGAAAACTCGAACGGAGTATGAAAACTCGAACGGAGTATGAAAACTCGAACGGAGTATGAAAACTCAAACGGAGTATGAAAACTCGAACGGAGTATGAAAACTCAAAGGAGAGTATGGAAACTCACCAACACGCGAGCATGAAAATTCATCAACACATGTAACGCAAAGCGAGAACGGGAGCACAGAATCTCACCTACACGTGAGCATGAAAATCACCAACACGGGCAACGCAAAGCGAGAACGGGAGCACGGAATCTCACCTACACGCGAGCATGAAAAATCATCAACACGTGCAACGCAAAGCGAGAACGGGAGCACGGAATCTCACCTACCCGCGAGCATGAAAAATCATCAACACGTGCAACGCAAAGCGAGAACGGGAGCACGGAATCCCACCTACACATGAGCATGAAAATCACCAACACGTGCAATGCAAAGCGAGAACGGGAGCACGGAATCTCACCTACACGTGAGCATGAAAATCACCAACACGGGCAACGCAAAGCGAGAACGGGAGCACGGAATCTCACCTACACGCGAGCATGAAAAATCATCAACACGTGCAACGCAAAGCGAGAACGGGAGCACGAAATCTCACCTACCCGCGAGCATGAAAAATCATCAACACGTGCAACGCATAACGAGACGCTATCTCATGGTTGCAAGCCATTAATTTTGACACACGAATGGCCCGAAGACCGTGGGGCGCTACCCCACATGTGTGAGTTGAAATCACACAGATTGAGGTCCAGACTAACCAAAAAAATCAAAAGAGGTATGTGTGAGTGGAATCACACAAGTGGTGTCTAGTCTAACCTCACAATCAAAAGAAAAGTATGTGTGAATGAAATCACACAAGTGGTGTCTAGACAATCCTCAAAGCCCAAGAGATATGTGTGAGACGAAATCACACCGATGAGGCCTAGTCTAACCGTAAAAATGATCGTCATGATCAACGAGAAGTGTCAATTACACTAAGCTAGTAAATATAAAAGTTTAGCTTCATGTCCCATAACCACTTGCTTAACTTAAATATTTACGAACAAACTGTAAATCTTCACTAATAAAATTTGTCACTAGAGGTTCAATCGAACAAGTCCAAGAATTAACCGGCGAAGTAAACGCAAGCGTTATATACCACTCGTTTTACTAAGTCGTTAATTAGATTTCTCATACAAGTGAAATAAAGATTTGTATATACTAATAGATTGGAAAACAGTTTCAAAAACGAGTTTGGTATTGAAAATAGAGTTGAAAACATTTTGATAAAAGAGTTTTTGATATTTGCTACTAGTATTGAAACCTTTATATCTTTAAAGTGACAAATCACAAAAATGATTGTAAAAACAATCAATCACAAGAATTCACATACGAAGACGTGAATAGAATCCAAAGAAATCGATACCGAATTCATCGAAAGGTATGTTCACAAAAATCCCGAAGAGAAGGTCATCAAAGTTGCTAATAAATGATAGCAACAAATCGGGAAATAATCAAGAATCGATTAAATTCGAAAACCAAATCAATTCACTAAGATTCACATTCGAAGACGTGAATAAAATACAAAGAATTTCGATTCCAAATCCATCAAAGTAGGAATACCCAAAATTCCTGAAATAGAAGTTATCAAAGTCGACAAAGGTGATAACAACTAACTGGAAACGAAGAATCGATCAACAATTGGAAAAACAAAGCAGAACGAGCATAAATGCTTGAATGACTTTAACAAAAGTAAAAGTCAAGTCAACGTCGATATCGACAAGGCAAAGACCAAGACAATTTCTTTTATACCAAAGAAATTTTAAAACTATCAGAGAGAGGCACATGAAAACCAACAAACCATGGATAAACAGACAGAGTCGACAATTGGAATGCAATTTGTCTCAAAGATTGATACCCAAAACCCAATTGTATGGAAACTGCATTAAGTACACGAATCAGAGATAAGAATGCATATATATAGCAGTTCGAATAAACAATGCGAGTTCAAATCGAAGTGGGTACAAGTTGCAGCAATATGCACTTGGTAGAGCATATATACACTGATACTTAGAAGTGTAAACTCAAGTGAGCAAGTGCGATAGAGAATAGCAGCAATGCTCACGAATAAGCGTTAGGAATTCATTCCTAACAATCAAAGATGATCTTAAGACAAAGATGTGAAATAAAACATCGACAAATAGTTGTAACACATGTACTATCTAAGTTATGTTTTATATTTGTTCTAAACCCCAGGCTTTGATACCAAGCTGTGACGCCCCACCTCTATACCCACGCTAGCCAAGAACACTACGGTGTAGTGCTGTCAACTAGCACGGAGAATAAGGCTGTTGAGGAGCGACCATCCGTGTAATTGCTTTGTGCGAACACCGATATGTCAGATAGTAAAAACATGCTTTTAATTTCAGAAGAGAATCCGGCATGCCGATGCAAACTCAAAGCTACCACACGGTGGCTATAATAGTCTAGGACAAATATAAACTAATAACACAGATAAATATAAATGCGGAACACAGATAAATCAGAAAATCTCATATATATATAACTGATGTCAGTTACAATACGTTTACACGGTACATGTGATACAAGTACAATAGTCAACTCAGGAAGTTACATATACAAGTACATTAACGTATATAATATACATGAATACATATCTTCCTATACAATAATACAGACTACTACAAATGACGACTACTCCAAAAGATATGAAAGGACTTCATAGCTCTAGCAGCAACCCAAAGCAGAATATCTACAACCTGTAAATACTCGGTCTGACCCGAGTATTAGATTCAAAAGAAAATAATACCCAGGTCAGTCTAATTCAAACTCAGTTATTAGTGCACAGAAGCAATAATAATTAAATAATGAATAGACGACAGTAATTAAACCAAATCAGTATGCAATTCATAATATTGAATTGAAACGAACAAAACAGTTCAAAACATTTAAATATCAGTTAAAATATTAATTCAAGTAGGGCTGCAGTACACGCACGCGTGCACTGCCTCGCCACTACAGAATATGGAATACGCAAAAAGATCCATAAGTCAAAACAAAAAGAATATCATACACGCCATACCGTGTGGCTGCAGTTCACGCTTGCGTGCACTGCCTTGCCACTATAGTGATGATGTACTCAACCAAATACCGTGTGGCTGCAGTTCACGCTTGCGTGCACTGCCATGCCACTACAGTGATGATGTACCCATAAGATCAACGAACCAAAATCAACGAAGGTTCAAATATCAATGCCACGAACTCGGTGGTCAAAGTAGACAGATATGCACAATAAAAACATTTCGACCACATAAACCACATAAATCAAAAATGCAAACAGTGGCATGATCAGGAATGCATGCTCAAGTACATCAGCAAAGGGTTGTCACACAAATATGCAGTGTATAACATGAAGACACAACTCAAATGAAGGTGAGAGCACCAATGAAATGGTGCCACAGCACACATCAGAAAAGGAGAGACTGCAACAAGTCTGCATCCAAAACACAAAGCAGTGGGACAGCTACAAAAATAGGAGGAGGGTGAGGGCACCAGGGGTATGGCACCACACACATAGACACAAGAACAAACTGCAATTGAATTGCAGACACCACAAGATCAAATGAAAGCATGGACATAAGTGCACATAGCAATGTACAGGTATATGCTAAAGAGGAGAGCACAAAAATTAAGGCAATACAATGTAAACATTGCCTAGCATACATATGAATCAATCTCATATGTACAACGATCACCCAAACAATGCAACAGTGGAAAACACTAGTGAAAAGGGTCACAAAATGATGGTTCCAGAATGAAATGAAACAGAAGAAGGCAGCAGAATTTTGCATGAATGGCTACAAGTATATGAAATGTACTTGTAAACATATGAATGCCAACAGTATCAAGTGAATCGAGTTCAAGTCAAACCAACATGGTGATAACACAACCACAATGAAACTGACTCAAGAACATATGCATACATAGCTATATATAAGTGCAACAGCAAGTAGGGACTGCAAAATGTGCAGAGGTGAAAAGAAACAGAACCAGACCAACATATGAAATATGAATATGTACATGAACATGAGCTGTAACAAGACTTCAATATGTTCAAGCAATCAGGAGTTCAGGGAAAACGAGGGCAATTTAACTCGAAGTAGAACAATACACTATGACTAGTTCTTCTTGTGCAATACCAAGTCTAACAAGGAAATTCAGACATGTGTATCTGCAACAAAGAAACAACTCAAAACATTTTAGACACGCTCTGGTTAATCCTGAAAACATGAAATCAGAATTGATATCGAGCCATCACACACACATATATACATACATATATGTATGTATATACATGGAGATGACACATACATAAACATAGTACGACAGTGAAACAGTTTGAACAAAGTCAGGTCATATCTCAAAAAGAAATGACAAAATAAGCAACAAAAGAAAAAATGCTCAAATGTCTGCATATTGAATATGCAAACAAGGGTGGCAGTGGACAGCAAAAAGTTGCAGTGAACAATCAAAGGAATGCTCAAGTGTCTGCATAATAAATATGCAAACAAGAGTGGCAGTGGACAGCAATAAAATATGCTCAAATATCTGCATATACAAACATGTGCAAATACAACACATAACTGGAACAATGGTCAACAATGTATAGTGACACATGGTAGTAGTGAAAACTCAAATAACCAAACTTCTCGAGTGAATTCGACAAAGTATGTACACAAGTAACCAAACTGCAACAGGCAACAGTATGCAAGTGCAAAGACAAATGCACATGTCACCAGAAATGAAGCACTGCAACTCAAAGAGCATCAAAAAATGCAAATCATGATGAAACACAGCAACAACCATCAAAATCCACCCTGACATTGCAGACTAGCTCAAGAGCATCAGGATATACTACAGATAAGAACTCATGAGAATGGAATGCACAAGTCAGAGACAAGGTTATCAGAAATCGAATAGCTCAAAAACCACGTGTATCAAGCTAAAAGCAACCGAGTACTCAAGGCAACAATCGAATCGAACAAGGCCGAAAATCGAACGACATCAATATCGTAAAATCAAGCAACCCAAGTAAATCACAAAAGCACAAGATTTAACTAGCTAGAGTTTAAATTAGATGTGAGTAGTAATTACTCACCATGTCGACGAATTTAGGGAAAGCCGAGCACGAGAGCATCGATCGACGCAGCCACGAGCAAGTGAAGGAAGACGAACGACAAATGCAAAGGGGCCGCCATTAAATTTCTTTTGTTTAGGGTTTTATAAAAATGAAAATGAAAAAAGGGAGGGATCGGGTTAAAGAAATTAGAGAGGGGAACGGGTTAAAGGGGGAAAAGGGAATGAATTTTTCACGGCATAAAATAGTTAAGTGGGCCGAGAAAACTAAAGCCCGAAAACCCCTTTTAACCATATACAAAAGAATTTTAATTCAAATTTAAAAATTCAAACGGAAATTTGGGTCAATATTAATCGTTTAATGTCGATTATAAATCGACACGAATACCGGGTTGTTACAACCTGCAACACAAGACCGAACTACCCCTAACCTGGATAGGCCGAATAAGATCACCCCGTAGTTGGGATCAGCAACCACACACAAAGTCGAAATAAATGGATTTAGACAAGGGTAACCTTACCCTACTTGGAAGCTACCCACCTAGCCTTGCTGCACCTCCTCTGTTTTAGCCATTCCCGGTTGATGAGGCTTGAGGCTACGATTAACTTTTTAGGAAGATTCACTTAGAATGCTCATTGTCTTCCAATGAAAATATTCTGATAGCATTCATCCATACAAGTCCATTCCCACGGAATTGAAGGCACTACTCCTACTACATCCATTTTGGAATCACCCTCAGGATTAGTAGCGATTAGCCCTTGCGCTTAACTGCTCCATCTTTAACTCCAAGCTTTTGTCTTCATTTCGAGTACATGGATCGAAGTGGTTTTCGGATAATTTATCCTATCCCGGTCTCTTCGAAACAACATTCAAAGTTGGCCAATATTGATAGTCGGTTATTTAACTATCAATTAAACATCCACAAGCAATCATCTGGCTATAATATAACCATTCTTAAAATATCTTTAAAAGATGTATAAATTCCTCTCAACATTTGAAAACAAATTTTCAAATACTCAAATCCGTAACAAGATTCCCCCAACATTTCAACACTTAGAAATATTCTCAAATTTTTAATTTCTACACTTAGGAAAATATTACCAGTCATGTGTTCCAAAATCTTTCAATATTAACACCCCAGGAGATTATTCCGTAACTCAATCCAAAATTCCTGAAAATCACAATTAATTTCCTCTTCTCAAAATCATATCCTTTTATAAGCTCTTTTCCTAATCTCGAGAGAATTCATAAAATAATTTTTCTTCCAATTACTTTAAAACTCTATATATATAATAATAAGTATTTAAAAGATTAATATTTTATTTTATTTTTAAAATATGTTCAATTAATTATTTAAAATATTCAAAACACTTTAATAACCTTAATAACTATGAATCTATATTCTCTATTATCACCTGATATCGAATTTCTTCACTATAAACATCTTTTATTAATTTTATAACCCTCTTTTGCTTTTCTTGTTTATAAAAAACAAATCTATTTACAAAAATCCCTTATATCAATTTATTTCTTGTAAACTCCATTAATACTTCCAATCTATTTTCAATATTGATTTTGACTCCTTTTTATATATTTTTAGAACATCATTTTTAAACTCTCTAATATGATTCATTTTAAAAATCTCCATTTATTTATCCAAAATAGTCAAGTAGCCATATCTATTATATTCTTTCTAATTCATTTTCCTTAAAATACCTCTAATTCTAATATACATACATATATATATACATATATATTTTATTATCAAATTCTCTTCAATTCCATAAATTTTTAAAATATATTTGTAGTTTTAAGATTTATCAAAATCCGGCCAGTGTTACAATAGCATCCAATTATTCCAATCACTATAATAATCTATACTAGATTATTTAACACAAATCATATATCACTATATATGAAAAATAAACGATAAATTTGAGGAATCCAGTTGGATCCATCCAATCTATTTCCCTGCATCCATAGATGTTAATACATATAAAATAAATACCAATCCCACTTCGAAGGGGATATCGCGGTACATGGGGTCATCTGGTATTATGCGGGCGCATAGGATCTCATCCGCTATATATATGCGGGAATATCAGTCACTCCAATATACACACACACATACACGACCATGTATAATATCACACCTGACTGATAATTATAAACTTATCAATCTAATCAAGCATCCATGGTTTAAATTTAAACTTAATTTTAAATATTTTTAATTTAATTTCAGTAATCCAAATGAGTGAGAAATTCTCTTTATTTTCGAGTTTTTTGACCGATCCCCTTTTTAATCCCAACTTATATACTTCTCGTCTATGTCTTGATTCATTTATTTTGGACCTTGAATGTAAATTTTAATTTAAAATAATGAGCCATCTCAATTTAAACCTTTTAATTAAATAACTAAATATTTAATTATACAGAATTCTACCTCCAAATCGACATCTCTCCTAAACAGCTACTGACTTCGATCGCTCTCCATCACCCCTACGTCCCACGTCTGACCATTGCTCTACCATTGAACGACCCCATGAACCCCTGGAATATCTACGACTTCCAATCGCGACACTTGTTGCCGCCTAAGCGCCATCACCGCTCGATGGAACCACCACCGAAACACTTTCCATAGCTTTGCCTATACCAATAGCCAAGCGAATCACCACCGCCTCGTTCTGGAATCGCCCCTTCCCTCCCCAGCCTCGTGCTCCATCACACTGTCGTGCACGAGCTTCTCAAACCCTAACTTCAAATCGACGCCAAGCCATATGCCACCACCTCTCGAGACTTATGCCGCGCCTTCAACGACAACCCCAACGCCATCCACAACCCTAGGCCATCTCCTCCCTAATCCAATGACCAACGGAACCCTCATCAAGACTTCATGATTCTTGCTCTTAAGAATCGAATTCGACTACGATTTTGAATGCCTAGCTTTCGAGATGACTACTATTATTTTCGTGAATCGAAAAGATGAAGAGGGTTATACAATTTCTTTGATTCGACTGAGGGAATTTTCTTTTGGTTTTAAAACTTCGATCGGTTATATTTATTTTTCGTTAAACTGATTCCATTCGAAGGGAGGAGGGAGGATATTCGTGATTTAAACAGAACGGCTGTGTGTTGAAGAAGGTAAGGTGGCATGTGATTTTGGGTAACGTATAGGCTTTAACTTATAGAAAGACCGCTACGACATTGATTTTTTGACTATATACATATATTCTTTATTATATTATAAATCAAAAATATCTCGCATTGGGTAACTAAAAATCTATACTTCCTATCGAGGCATGCCGTTAGGTGTTTACAATGTTATACCCCTATTCCGAACGCAAGGGAAAAGGTTTCGAGTCCTAATTCGATCGTATGGAGAAGATAGCTTTTGGACCCAATTATTATATTAAATTTTTGATATGGTTTTCAGCGCATTTATATCTCGTATGTCCAAACGATAACTCCAAACAATACGAAAATTGAAATCCGATATAATACAATATTACGGATCCAATGGAACTAGTTTCGTTGAATTCCAAGATTGTGTCCCGAAAGGCTATTCTTAAACGCCAATTTAAACGATATATTTTCAAAATAGAACAAATCACTTTTAAATCCTAATTTTAAACTTTTATTATCTTCATTATTATCAATATAAATTTTACAAGCCCTTCAAAATATTTTTAACAAGCTTAAATCCCAAGATTCAAACAATTTAACCAATATTCAATTATTAAATTAAATAATTATATTTTCCAACAAATTGCTATATTTAAACTCTGAATCTATTTTATAAATAAAAATCAACCTTTCATATTCGAAAATCAATTTATAAAACAAATTAAATATTTAAAACCATTTAAATATTTCAAATCGAACTTCGAAAAATCCAGGCCGTTACACTTAATTTTGGTATTTTAAATACCATAAATATTATTTTTGAATTTGAAGGAATTAAAAGGAGATTTTGAATATAAAATATATATTGGTATTTGGATTATTTAAGGAAGTTGAGTTAGATAAAATAATAACTTGTTTTTAGAATTTTACTTAACTATTTTAAAATATTTTAAGTAGAGATTTTAAAATAAATTATGTAAAATATTTTTTATAAAAAATGGATTTTGAAATCATATCTCTGAAAAGAACATGGAAAGGAGTTAAAATTGATATTTAAAATAGATTTGGAAAAAAAATGAAAATTATAAAAAAAATGGAATTTTATAAGTGAGATTATTTTTATAAACAAGAAAAGCCCAAATGAATTTATAAACAATGTTTATCAAAAAGGAAAGTGATATCGATTGATAAATTAGGAATATAAGATTTACAATGTGAATTTTTATCGAGATGTGAAAATAGGTTTTGGGAAAATAGTGGATTCTATTTTGAAAAGTGAAAATGGTTAGAGAATCGAAATGAAATTGATGTGTTGTGAATCGAGAATAATTTACAAATTGAAATTGGTTGTTGGTATTTTAAAAAATATATTTTATCGAGAAAGTAAGTTTGTTTAAGAGGAAAATTCATTTATTTAAAACTATATAAATTAAAGCTGCTTTCAGTATTGAAATACTTCGAAAATGGACGAGATTATAAGTTTGTATAATAGATTTTGGAAGATGTAAAAGAAGTTAATATAAATTTCGGAAAATGCAGGAGATACGATAAGAAAACTCCTAAGTATTGATATTAGAAATGATTTTGAAAATGGACTTAAACTATTTTTCTAAGTGTAGGAATGAAAGCTTTTTGGAAATATTAGCGACGAAGGATTTATATCGAGATATCTTTATAAGTAAAGGATTATAAATTGAAGTTGGAAATATCTCGCTAAGTGTAGAAGTGAGTTACAGATTGAAATATCCTATTATGGATGTAAGTATTGAAATTGGTTTTCAATTATTGAATACACTGGAGGAGATTTGAATATATATCTTTGTAAAGATATTTTGAAAATAAACGTTTGGAAAATTTATAAAATAAGGCCTAATGACTGTTTATGGTTTTTTGATAGTTAAATAACCAACTATCAAATCACGCCAAATTCGTTGATCGCATCGAAGAGACCGGGATCAGATTTAATTATTTGAAAACCACCTCGATTCGGTTTGTACATTACAAATTATGAAATCAAGAAGCTAATTGAGATGGTGTGACGACCCAAAATTTTGGTTATTTGGAATTGGAATATTTAATTAATTTTAAATATTTAAAAATTAATTTTTAACTTAAATTTCAAATATAATGGTTTATTGGATAATTTAATTATTGAATTTAAAATTTTAACATTGGTTAAAACATTGAATCTTGAGTTTCTAGCTTATTAAAAATAATTTAAAGGCTTATTAAATTTATATCAATAAGAATGAAGGTAAGTAAAAATTTTAAATTGGATTTAAAAGCAATTTAATCGATTTTAAAAATAACTTGTTTAAATTAACGTATAAAAATAGCCTTCCAGGGCACAGTCTTGGATTTCGATGAAAATAGTTCCATTAGATCCGTAATAATGTATTATATTAGACTTCAAATTTCGTAGCATTTGGAATTATCGTTTGGTCGCACTGGACATAAATGCATTGAAATTAATATCGAAAATTCAATATAATAATTGGGTTCACAAAGTTATCTCCTCCTATGATCGGATTAGGGGTTGAAACCTTTTCCATTGCATTTGGAATAGGGGTATAACTTTATGAATGCCTAGCGGCACGCCTTGATAAGGGTTCGAGATTTTATGTTACGCAATCAAAATGGTTTGAAAATTCAAATTATATATATATATATATATATATATATATATATATATGACTGAACATATTCACATCAACCCTTTTCCTTCATTTCAAAACACTATAGCCTTCCCTTTATACGTAAACATCACGTCTCCTTCTCTGTTAATAATCATGTTTCCCTCCCTTTTCATAACAGCCGACTATAATACAGAAGGAAAAAAATTAAAAGTTTCAAAAAAAATTATTTCCTAATCCACTAGATAAAAAAATATGAAACTAGTTGCAAAAAATCTTGTTTTATGACGAGCTTCAATCTGGTGTAGTGATTGTGGGGTACGACATGGTTCTGTATCTCGATAGTAATGGTTGAACGCAAGTTAGTGGCTAGGGATTGCTTTTTTTGGGGATTGAAGGGGTTTTAGCTCGAACGGAGATTAGATGAGGGTTCGACAGGGTGAGGCGCACCTGGGAAGAATCTTGGTGGCATGTGGCTCTCAATGGATCATTGCGACCTATACGCGTGCATGTGGATGGCGTATTTGGATTTTCTGGTTCGTGTATGGAATTGAAGGGTTGGATGGAGGGAGAGTTCGATAAGAAGTTGAATGCCAAAGTCGGCTAGGCAGACGACGATCAGGAAGCAGTGAACTCTTGTGTGTGCATAGTTGAGGGAGGGGTTGAATCAGTGTGCACTGGAAAATAAAGAAGGGGGGAGGAAGAGGAAACAGTAGTGGGCTGGGTTTGTTTGTGCTATGAGCTTTCTTTATTTAAAAAAATAGAAAGAAGGAAAAGAAGAAAGAAAAAAAGGGAACTATAGGAAAATGAAAATAGAGGGGGGGGGGTTAGGAAAAGCACTATTCAGAGCAGGTCGGGTCGGTTATTATGGTAATGGGCTTTGTTTATATAAAAAAAATATAGTTTATATAATTGTTTATAATAAAATCTTTTGAAACTTGTAAATCGAATATCTTGTTTATTCTAAATCGGAACCCAACGTAGTCAGTTGCGTTGGGTCTATAATAGGGAGATCTATCCTATAGATTTAACTTGGTTGAGTTTAGAGGTTGCAAAATTTTCAGATAAATTCAAATGCGTTTGGATTAAATCGAAACCAGAACGCGAAAGCGATAATTAAAATCAATGTGAGTAAGTCTCACTCATTTGGATTATTGACATTAATTTTAAATAGTTAAAATTAATTATTGATTGAGTGGTTGGATTGATAATTATTATCAGTTTGGATATTATTATATATATTAGTGTCTATATATATATATATATATATATATATATATATATATATATTAGTAGTTGGATTGATATTCTTGAATATATTAGCGGATGAGACCCTATGCTCCCCCATAATAGCAGATGACCCTATATACCATGATATCCCGCCTCAAAGAAGGATTGGTATTTTTATGTTGTATTAACATCTATGGATGTAGGGAAATAGGTTGGAGGGATCCAACAGGATTCCTCAAAAATGTTGAATTTAGTTTTCTTATATAGTGATATATAATCTATTGAATAATCTGTGATAGATTATAGTGTGATTTGAATTGATTGGATGCTACAATAGCATTGACCTAGATTTTTAGTATTTTAAAATACCGTAACTATATATATATTTGAATTTGAAAGGAAAAAAAGGATTTTTGAAGTGAAGTATTTATATAGAATTTTGGATTAATTAGTAAGAAATTTTACTTATATAAAATAAATATTTTGACTTTAAAATCTGTACTTAACTACTTCGGAATATTGTAAATAGAGATTTTTGGAATATTGTGTATAAAGGATTTTAATAATAATTCTTAAGTGGTACTTGCTAAATATAAAAGTTTTTAAAAATTGAGATTTAAAAATAGATTGGGAGAATAAAAAGGGAATTTGGAAATAACTATAAAATTGGTTATATTAGATCCTTAGTAAGATTTCTAAAGAACGGAATGGAAGTAAAATCGAGATTTGGTTGTTTTTGGAATATAATTGGGTTATTTAAGAAGTTAAGTTATGAATGGAATTCAATTTAAGAAATTGATTTATAAATGTAATTTAATTTAGAAATAAATTTATGATGGATGTAAGTGATGTGAAACTGTTATAAACTGGAATTGAAGAATGTGAGATTTATAAACAATGTTTATAAGTAAAGTGAAGTGATTATCATTTAATAAATTGAAGGTTTAAATTCACGTAAGAATTTATAATCAGACCGGTAAATTGGTTTAGAGTAAAAATGATAAATTTACTTTTAGAAATGTGAAAAAGGGATTTACAAAAGTAGGGCATAAATTAAATTGGTGATAAATCGAGAGAAATTTATAAATATTACGTTGGTTATGTAGGATTGAAAATATATTTTTGTCGAGAAGTTGGATTTATTTAAAACGGAGGATTTTTAATTATTAAACTAAGTAATTTAAAAGGTATTTTTCAAAAAAATTAGTTATGTAATCATTTTAAAATATGTTTAAAAAATATATTTAAATATTAGTAAAAGTTGCTTTAGAATGATTTGTTTTCAAGATAATTATTAATTAATTAGTATTATCATTTTTAAAGATAAATTATTCAATATTAATCTTGTCTAATATAATACTTCTATTTAAAGAGTATTTGCCTAAGTTTAGCTTGGGAATTTACATAGAAATTTTATAAGTATCATATTGGGAAAATTACTAAATAAAGTTTTCGAAAAGTGGTGGTATACTATCATGGAGGAATCGAAGGCAGAGATTGCTTGAAGTTAAGTTTTGGATTTCTCGAGGATAAAGATGTAATCATTGAGCTGTGAATCCATGGTGGA
Source organism: Allium cepa (assembly GCA_030765085.1). Lineage (NCBI taxonomy): Eukaryota > Viridiplantae > Streptophyta > Magnoliopsida > Asparagales > Amaryllidaceae > Allium > Allium cepa. The sequence continues at coordinate 265,073,774 of CM060931.1, read as the reverse complement.
TATCGCAGTGGTGCTTTCCATACTTATTTTAAAGGGGTTTTCAAATATTTCTGGTTGAATGGTTAGTAAACCTACTTACTCTAATAATATAAGTACATACCTTATGTTGAAGAGATTTAATTTATTAAAATTAAATTAAATGAGACTTAGTGTTTTCAGTGGAAAATGAACTCTTTGGTTGAATGATTGTTTTTTGATAGTTAAATAACCGACTATCAAACCTGACCCAAAACATAACTTTGGGATTACCTAGGAGAAACACGGGAATTATATGGTACAGTTACCGTCGGAAGGTGAAATATTGTATGTATAAACTCTTTTCATTCTTCTAGGACGATGATAAGAAAATCCATCCACTAACGGTTAGGAGGTGATCTCTAATCTTATTTTTTTCAATTTATTTCCAAAAGAACTGGGGTTGAGTTTACTGGAAAATATCGAGCGTTGTTTCAAAGAGACAAGGATCGGGTAAGTTATCCGAAAATCACTTCAATCCAACGAATACGTTTTCAAAGTGAAGACAAGTGCGTGTAATTGAAGATAGAGCGGTGAAGTAGAAGGGCTAATCGCTACTAATCCCGAGGATGATTCCAAAATGGATGTAGTAGGAATAGTGCCTTCGGTTTCGTTTAGACCCAAAACGGACTTGTATCGATGATTTCCATCAATACAATGTCATTGTAGGACAATGAGCATTCCAAGTATAAAATCCTTAAAAGGTAATCGTAGCCTCAAACCTCATCAACCGGAAATGACTGAAGATCAGGGGAGATGTGGCAAGGCTAAGTGGGTCGTACCCAATTCGGGTATGTTTATCACCTTTCTAGATACCCTCGAGTATTATTACTACGATGCATGGAAAGAACTTGGTAAGGGTGGGAACACCCTGGGTGATAGCATATTCGATCTATCCAGGTTAGGGGTAGTCCGGTCTTATGTTGTAGGGGATCCAGCGTGGTCCTCGGTATATTTTTCTAGATGTGTACCGTGATAGGTAGTACACCAGTGCCCAGTCATTCATAAGGAATCCATTCTCCAATACGTACCTTTACGGTTTTGGTTGTAGAGCCTAGTGTGCTGGAATTTAATTAATGTAACAATCTCGGCTATTTGAGTAAGTATTTGTACCTAGACACTATTGTAATATCAAATAATTTTTATATAAAATGTTTTGGTTATCGTAAGGTAAAAACCTGTCGTGTTTATGTGTGGCATGGTCTTACGAGATACCTTTGTTTTTCAAAGGATTTTGATAACTTCAATAATTCAAATTGAATGTGTTTTCTCATGCTGATTTTCCAGACCGACTCAGCTGTTGATATATTATAATATGCTCGGGTTAGGCCGAGTATTACAGATACAGGATTGGATGCTATGGAGCTCAGGATACGAGCTAGATGAGGAAGACGTATTACTCGTATTTTATTTTATTATGATGTGTACTATAGGCTGTAAATTCAGCACTTGTGAGGACAAGTTATTATAACACTCTAGTATTGAGTTATTGATGTAATGTACTCTGATGATGTAATGTGTAAATAACAATTGTAGTTCTTTTTGTATAAAGACATGTTATTATCTATTACATATTGTTACGCAACAATTGTGAGGTTCTGTGTTGTTATTTCTATTTTCTTCTTCTATCCCTTTCTTCTTTTCTCAACGATGTGGTATTTCCGGCGCTCGATTGCTCGGTATGTAATACAGTTAACGTACTGATGTCGATTTTCAAGCGTTGAAAATCCGGGTCATGACAGATAGTGATATTGAAGGAGATTCCATTTTTTCAGACCCAGAATAACTTGTACGGATGAATGCTATCATTGTGCTCGATAAAGGTGGGAACACCCAGGGTGATAACATATTTGGTACTAGTAGTCAAGTGCTAAGCCCGTCTTATGTGGCAGGGTACAAGATGTTATTGTCAACTAGGGTGCATTGGTCTAGAGATGCACTCATCGAAAGGTAATTCCTTACCCGACCATAGTATGGACTCCATTCTTCAATAAGCATCGTATGGTTTTGATTGTATACTAACTATGCTGAAACATGAGATGCAAGCATTTCAGCTCTTTTCTAATTTACTTTCTATAGACATTGTTATAATATCAGATCATTTTGATCTAAAATGTTTTGGTTAACGTAAGGTAAAACCCTCGTGTTTATGTGTGAAGTGGTCTTACAAGGTACCTTTGTTTTTCAAAGGATTTTGATAACATTAATAATTCAAATTTAGTGTGTTTTCTCACGTTGGTTTTCCAGACTGACTCGGATGTTATTTTATTATAATGCTTAGGTCAGATCGAGTATTATAGATTCAGGTTAGAATGCTATGGAGCTCAGGAGACGAGCTAGAGGAGATTCAGGCATATATCACGTATTTGATTTTATTCCACTATGTGTATAGACTATATATTCGACACTGGTGAGGACAAGATATTATAACTGTCCGGATTGATTATTGATTGATATAATCTGATGATTGTATATATATTAACATCTACAAATTCTTTTGTATAAAATTTGTTGTTATATATTATATGTTGTTCCGCTGCGATTATGAGACTCTGTGTTATTGTTTCTGTTCTTTTATCTTTTCTTCTTCACCCCTAATGATCTGGTATTTTTGGCACTCGATTGTTTGGCATGCTATGCAGTGAACATATTGGTGTAAATTTCGAAGGTCGAAGCCTACCAGTTCATTACAAAGAGTGCCATTTCATTCCAGTTAAATTAACTAGAACGACACCTGTTTTAGCTCAGTTGTTCTTAAAGAACATAGTTATACTGCATGGATTCCCAGTAGTATAGTCAGTGACAAAGATGCTTTGTTCGCTAGTGAATTTTGGAAGAGTCTACATAAAGTGATGGGTACCAAGCTTAATATGAGTATTGCGTATCACCCTTGGACGGATGGTCGGACAGAGAGAGTCATAATACTCGAGGATTTACTGAGAGCTTGCGTATTATACTTTGGCGGATCTTGGAAGGATCACCTACATTTGGTTGAGTTTTCCTATAATAACAGTTATCAGATAAGTATATGAATGGCGCCATTTGAAGCTTTGTATGGAAGACCATGGAAATCACCAGCTTATTGGTTGGAGACTAGAGACCGATTAGTCTTAGGTCCAGATTTGGACAGGGAGGCGTTAGAGAAGATTGAGTTAATCCGAGGAAGGATAAAGGAAGCTCCATGAAGACAGAAGAGTTATGAAGATAAGAGGCGTAAGGACCTAAAATTCTCTGTTGGAGACAAGGTTTTCATTAAGGTATCACCTATGAAGGGTGTGACACAATTTGAAAAGTTAGGGAAGTTGGCCCCAAGATATGTAGGTCCATTCCAGATTATAAAGAGGATTGGAAAACTCGCATAGAGAATAGAGTTGTCGAGCAGTTTGGCAGGTGTCCATAATATATTTCATGTGTCTCATATTCGCAAGTATGTGCATTATTCTAAGACTACGATTCCTCTGACAGGGTTGGAAGACTTAGTAGTAGAGCCTGATTTGACTTTTGATAGACAACCAGTTCGGGTTGTAGGTAGTGATGAGAAATGATTCAGGGATAAGACAGTTAGGTTGGTGATAATTTAGTGGAGCGACAACGAGAAGGGCTGTACTTGGGAGATAGAGGACATGATTAGATATACTTATCCTTATCGACTTTGAGGGTATGTCTACATTAGATTTATATAGATAGTTTCTAGTCAGTTTGGTTAATATGGTTGTTAGGAGTTGTTACAAATGATTGCTATGTCTAATATTTAGTCCTTACTAAATTTCGAGGACAACTTATTAAGGGGGAGCCTGTAACATTCCTAAATTTTTGATATCATTATTCAAGAAATTTAATTAGATAAATTAAATAGAATAACGATGATAAGGGGATTGAGATTTGAATAAATCATATAAAGGGTCGTGCTTAATAATAAAACAAATGGGATTTAATTTGGTTAAGGGTAATTAAATTACACATGGGCACATTAGTAAAATAACCTCTTTATTTTACACAGCTATACATTTCTCACTATTATCCATTCATGTTCATTTTTCTCAAATCTAAAATAAACGCGAAAAGCCTAAGGAGTCGGCCATTATCAAAGAGGAATTCAATCTAAAGCTAAGGATCAAAGTTAGGAAGGATTAGTCAACAACAAATCTCAAATTCCTTGTCATCTCTAAAGTGAATAATAATTTTATACCATCTCTCTTTTATTTTATGATTACATGTTTCGTATTTATGATTAAATTCATCTTTAAAATGATAAGGATGATTATATGCTTGAATTATGTTATGTTCGAATTATTTTAATTCAGATGCTTATGAATTTGCTCGGTTTTAAGGGAAAACCAAGGGTTTATGATTTTCTAATGCCATGGAAATTTTTTATGTTAATAAAAACATGATTTTTAAGATGAGTTTTGATTTTCATAATTTTCCAAGCTTTAGAAAATTTGTTATGAATTCTAAAGGAAAATATGATATGTTTGAGTTTAAAATTTTATTTCGAGCGTTTCGGAAAGAAATTGGATCTTAAATTTTAATATGTTTGATGGCATGATAAAATTGAATTTTTGTGATTTTTGGGGATTTTTCCCAATCAATTTACTAAGGGAAATAGATCATTTTAAGAGAAGGACTTATCTGCAAAAATTGGATTTTTATATAGCAAGGCTTAAATGTTTGAATTTATTTTGGTTTACATCTAATAAATGCAGCGATTTAATGATAAAGCATTTGAAAAGTTTTAAAGTAACCAATCAAGAAGTTACAACTGGCAGGTTTGTTATAAAGCAATTGCCATGTTAGCAATAAAATCAGCGTTTCAGAAAAAAGGCGGTTCTACCTATTTTGGAGGCACCTTTCGACTCCTTCACCTCCGCACCATCTTAGTCAAAACCATCTCTGTCGAAACCCACATAGTCGGAACTAAGGCACATTGTACCAATGGAATTGGTACGAAGTGAATTGGTAATTAGCAAAAGGTAGGGTGTCGAAAGCAATGCTTTCATCAAGGTCGAAACTAAGGTTCACTTTTAAAAGGTTAGTGCCTACCCAGTTTTTGAAGGGACTTCGGCTGAGTCAATACCTTATAAAGTCGAAACCTTAGTTTGTTTTCTAAAGTTAAATTCTTGCCCTATTTTACTTAAAACTTTCAACGTAATCGAAGGCCATGCTTTCGGAAGCGACTTTATAAATAAGCTTTTGAATGGGTACTTCCTCCTTAATTAAGAGCCTTCGAAAGGATTGGTTATGACCAAGTCGGGACTAAGCCGCTAATTATCTTTCGACCGTACTGAAGCGATCTATGCTATCAAAGGATTACCGCCGTTTTAACTTAAACTAAGCCTTTTCCTGAATGCTTTCGAAAGGTGTTAAGCGTTTCGAAGGCAATGGAGTCGAAAGGAGTTTTCGACTCTATCCTTCCAAGTTTTAATTTAAAGTGTAATGCTTTCAACTAGATGGTTCCGGCACCATCAAATTTTCCCCAAACAATTTTATAATTGGTTTCGAAAGAAATACTTTCATATATAATCAGTTTGACCCAAAGAATGTTTTTAAAGAGTTAACCCAATGTTTTTCATTTGTTTCAAAGCTATATTTTAAAGAATATTTTTGATACCATCGAAAGGCATTATTTGTTTGGAAAGAATTGATTTATAGTGCATCCGATGCTATATACTTAGAGTTTTGAAAATTGGTTTTCTATGCTTTCGAAGGAGGTCGTCCAGTGGTTTCGAAAGTGATGTTTTAAAGTTTCAAAAAAAATAACTTATTCTCATTTTAAAAGGAAACATCATGGCATAAATAAAGATTTTAGAGTATTATATTTTCTTGTATTTATTCACATTGTAATTAACCCATAATGGTACTTTGGGAAGGGAAAATAACCAACTAGGTTGACCCAGTAGTGAATATAACTTATGAAATGATTAAAGCTTAATTAAATATATTAGCAGGGGCCAATAGGTTCACAGTAAACCCATGAAAACTGTGTAAAGGGAAAGATATTAGCAGGGGCCAATAGGTTCGTAGTCAGTCCATGAAAACTATAATTTGACACTGGCAGGGGCCATTAGGTTTGAAGTTAGCTCATGAAAACTATATATGGATTTGATATCGACACTTAGTCGATAGGTTCCTAGTAAGCCCATGAAAACTAGGATAAAAGAAAGATATTAGAGTTACCTATAGGTTCTTGGTGATCCCATGAAAACTAAGTAGTTGGACTGATAGTCCATAAATATTTAACAGGTTAATAATAATCCTAGAAACTATAATTGATGCAGATAGTCATAATGAATGGGGATGTGTAATTCAGATTTATTTACTTGTTTTGCATATCATCATAATATTTTTGAAATATTGTGCTTTAACCATTATGAATGCAGGATCATGGTGTATGGTTTTATAAATGTTTTAGGATACTAGTGAGGGGAAAACCCATTCCACAAGGCGGCATGTTCTTACTAGATATCTAAATGGTTTGAGATGGTAAATTATTATTCATATTAGGCTTTATGTCTAACTTAAAGTTTTTGTTTTCTCTTTAAACTCTCGGGTACTCAATTAATTTTGAGTAGGTTAAGAGTTAAGGTTTTCAGGTGTTCTTTTAGACGAGTAAAGTTTCAGAGGACGTGCAGGAGGCAAGTTTGTTATTAGAGTTCTTTTATTTCCACTGTGTGTTTGATTATAAAGGCAAAACTGTTTTAGTGCCTTATTATATATTTCGATCAATCAAGGGGGCATCTTCATATGTCATTCTTGGCTTATCTTGTAATAATTATATGTTATTTGAACGTGGTCTTTGTGCTGGGATTATGTAATCAATTTGAAACATTCGAAATAGAATATGGAATTTATTGCTGTTTAATATTTTTTTCAATATTCTTGTATTTCTATGTATCAATATATCTAATATCACCGTATTTGGTCGTCGAGGATTAATAATTATAGATGACTGCAGGATCCACAGCCGTTTGTTTTAGACCTCCAAGTATAGTGATGTTACAGTCCTTTTATTTAAATAAATGAGAATATTATGGTATTTTACATGTTTAAACCAAAATTTAATTTTTTTTCTAAATCAATATTCATTTATCTTTATTTGGGGGTAAAATGGTAATATAGTGTATGATTTAATTTTAAGAAAATTTATTTGCATATTTTTATTTTTATTTATAGGAAATGAAGTGCAAATATAAAGAGGTTTCATGGATGTATGCATGCATATATGTTGAAAGCTAATGAAGAATGGAAATGAAAGAATTTACGCAATATGGAGGAGCCCGCATACCCACCAACTAATGATCCATAATTAAAAGCACATCCACATGTTAAGAGAGGCTTAAAGGCATGTTAGTGGTGATTAATTATTTTTCTAATGATTACTTGAATGTTACACTTTCTAAAGGGTGTTTTTGGCAGTCCCTTAAAATATGAATTAGGGTTTTAAGAATTTATAAATGCCAATTATATTTCATGTAATTATCATCTTCCTTTTATGCAATATTGTAGCTACAAATCAATGATAAATAAAATGTTTCTTTAATGGCTCCTTAGCCTTGCTCTTTTCCTTCTTGAATTTTTAATTCATGCTTACTTTTATTGCTATTTTATTCTATGCTCTCTTATTTACTTTGTGCTCCTTTTATTTCATGTTAGCAATTTTATTATTGTAATTATTTTAGTTTTATTTCATGCAAGTAGTTAGCTCTCTTTTCTTGAAATTATCCCTCATTTTTCCTTTTTTTTATATGTTAAAATCATTTAATGTTATCATGTATTCAAATTAGAGTAGCTAAACCCCTTCAATTTAAGGGTAATGAAGCTCTCATGAAACAAATTAAATTAACATAATGATTTTATTTATAATCTCTTTTTGTACTTAATGGAAACTTTGAATGATGGTGGTTCATGCCTCTTTTTAAGTGAATTGGATAGTCTATGTTGACATTTTAAATAGGATATGCTTATTCCATTGTAAACATGAACTATTTGGTCATTTTCCTAAGTGATTTTGACGATGAAAGTTAAGCTGGAATCAAAAGTTAATGGTTTATGTTACTAATTCATAGTAAATAGATCATGCTTAAAATATATTTTAATTTTAATTTTATGTCATTTTCAAGAATGTTGATAAGTGGGTTTAAATGGTGTGTTAGAGTTTGATGGTTTGAGTTATGCTAATTAATAGCACAAATAAATCATACTTATAATAAGCACATCTATCATTTCTACTTAATATTTTAATGAGAGTTTATAAATGAATTTGTGTTGATTTATATGAATGATTGGAAATGGATTTGCCTCTAGATTGCTCCTGAATATAATAGGTTGATTAACTTTTGCTCCAATTTATTTTCTACAATTTTCTAGTTTAAAACAGTTTCAAAGTTTTTGAGCTAATTTGATTGAGTAATTTTAGAATTTTAATCTTTCCTATGGATCGAGCCGTATTCGCATATGTACTACAGCTGTACGCCGTGCGCTTTCGGTTTTATAACGAATATATATATTTCGATGATTTTTCTAAGTAGAATTAAAATAAAATTACTTTTCCCAGCAACAGCGCCAAAAACTTATTAGAAGATGGATTTTCTAATCAATGGAAAATCTATCATTTAATAAGCTTTTGGCGCTGTTGCTGGGAAAAGTAATTTTATTTTAATTCTACTCATTGATTTATTTTTATTGATTTTATTGTGTGTTCATTTTATGAGATTTGAATTAAAAAACAAAAGAATTTTTTATTGCTATGTGATTGTGTCTTGTTTTTATTTTCATTTTGTTTGTGTGCATCCCTTGTTTTCTTCACTTTTGTTTTGTTCACCTTTTTGGCTTGTCCATTTGTTTTTGTTGTTACATTTTACATTTGTTGACATCTTATGTTTTGGTTTTGTGTTATTATTCATCAAAAAAATCATTGCATTTGTGCATTTCATTTACCGTCAGTTGTTGTTCACTTGTGTATTTTTTTTCTCTACGTCTGTGTATTTAGTACGCATTCTATTTTATTAGTTTCATTTCAAAAAAATTACAGTTCATTTGATAAAACATATCATTTCTACCTTAATTTGTGTTCTATTTTTTAAAATAGATCTTCCAACCTCTCAATATTACATTTCTCAAACATCCGTCACGGGGACAACAATCACCTTGCAATTTTGTTACATTTTCATAGCTTTTATATAAAAAATAATAATTGCATTGCTTTATCTCCATTGCATATTCATATATAAAAAATTTACATTTACATCTCATTCATGTTGCATCCACAACTTTCTATACATCCAAATCTCACAAACTGTAACGACCCAACTTCCATATCTCCAAGAAGTCGTATCGCTAGTAAGAAAGGGATAGAAAAGAGAAAGAAAGAGAAGAAGAAGAAACAACACATCAGAATCTAAACAGCGGAACGAATAAATTATATTAATAACATAAAATATTACATAGTTTACAACCACTATCAGAGTACACAGATATACAACACATACTAGACAGTTATAAACACCTGTTTAGTATTTACAACATAATACAACTCACAGACAATCACAGAACACACAGCGGAGTACTAATATCTAACGCAGAAGCCTCTTGCTCCGTTGCTCCTCCAATATTCGTCAAAGCTAACCTAAATCCCTTGGCTACTCGTAAAAATTTGAGTACCCAAGAGTTTATGAAAAACAAAATAAACTCCGGGTCAGACATGGGTCTGATGTGAGTAACAGGTTAAAGTTGCTTAACTTCAAAAACCTTTTGAAAAGAAAGGTATCACGTAAGACATCCCACACATAGACATGGAAAAGTTTTTACCTTACGCTAACCAAAACATTTGATAGGAAATCCAGTGATATTATAATAGGTCTAGGGTGTTCAAGTAAATATGAAATAGCCAAAATTGTTACATTTATTAAATTCCAGCTACTAGCCACAAAAGTGGGTAATACAATCAAAACCGTTGGCACTTATTGGATTTTGGATTCCATACAATGGCAGGGCTACTGGGGTACCGCCCATCACAGTACGTGGCCTAGATCAACGTACCGAGGAGTACGCCCGCTCCCCTGCAACACAAGGCCGGACCCATTCCTTACTGAACAGTTCCGAACAAGACAACCCCGCAGTTGGCGCGCGATTCCAACTGCCCACACAGCCGAATAAAAAGAGACTTCTAGACAGGGATCAATCTTGCTCTCCAGTGGGAGCTACCCACGAAGCCTTGCTGCACCTCCCTTGTTTTAGCCATTCCCGGTTGATGAGGCTTGAGGCTACGATTACCATTAGAGAACACATCTCTTAGAATGCTCATCGTCCACCTGACGATGTGCTTAAAGCATTCAATCCATACAAGTTCGTTCCGGGTTCGAACGAAACCGAAGGCATTATCTCGTTACACTCATTTTGGAATCACCCTCAGAGTAAACGACGATAACCCTTGCACTCTGAATCACCATCTCGAATCTATAAGTACTATTCCGTCAAACTCATTACGGAATCACCCATAGAGTTATACTGACGTATAGCCCTTACACCTCGAGTCTTCACTCTTCACATAAGATTCACGACCTATCGTTAATTTGGATCGATGTGGTTTTCGGATATCCAAATATGGAAACCCGATCCCGGTCTCATCGAAATCCAAGGCGTTTCTTTCAGGTCCAAGTTGTTTTAGAGTTCAAAACAATTCAATTACATTATCTATATACACATAGATAGATAATTCAAAGATTCACAACAGATAAATATCCTTATCATAACAACAGATAATCCACATTTATCACTATTAAAAGATAATCCATATCAATATCACAATGCAACCAATGCATCCATATCAATCAACATAACTAATCTCATCTCTGAGATTCAAACCATTCAGGGTAACCAATAACAACCATTCATAAGCAATGACTTATAATCATACCATCTATAATTAATTTAAAATGAATTAAATTAATTACATCATCTTTAATTAATTTAAAATGTATTAAATTAATTACTTACACAATATAAATCTTGCTTGCAACATAATTAATTATAAATTAATTAATTAATTAACCTCTAATTTGTCATCTTAATTAATCAATCCTGATTAATTATACTTTAACTAATTTCACAAAATTAATTACTCTAAACCCAATTACAGTAATTAACCTTTAATTACTTCATTAATTAATTAACTATAATTAATTACATTAAACCTTAATTAATTACAATTAATTAATTATACTTAATCATTTATGATTAATTAATTAATCTTAATCAATCAATCTTAATTACATCATTAATTATATTAATTAATGACTCTTAATTGTATTTAATTAATTATCCAATTAGATTAATTATCTTCAGTAATTAATCTTACATAAACTAAAATTATTAATCATCTTTGATTAATCTCATTCTGTAATTAACTTCCCTTAATTACTTATTAAATTAATTATCCCTTAATTAATTTCTGAATTAATACCTTGATTAATTATACAAAATAATTGAATTCAAATTATTTTCACAATCCTAATATCATTCACTAATTACATCCAGTAATTATCACTAATTACTTTACCGAGTAATTTCACTTCATTAATTACATCAGGTATTAATTATCAAATCCAATGTTTAAAATTAATTAAACTTAATTAATTAATTTAAACCTATCTTAATAAACCCCATTAATTACATTAAGTAATTAATGTCTTAATTACTTTTATTTAAGTAATTAAACTTAAATAAATTACATAATTTATTATCATTAATTAATTAATCTAATTAATTATTTAAAAATTAATCATATTAATTAATTGTTAAATTATCTTAAGTTAATGACCATCATTAACCATTAACTCTTTAATTACTTTTCTTAAGTACTTAACCTTCATTAATCAAAATTAAGTAATCTTTAATATCCAATTAATTATTAATAAAAATCTAATTAATAATTCTTAACTACAAAATTAATTATTCCTAATTAATTAATCTTAATCATTAATTAATTAGTTTAAACCTTTAATTACTTATTTAATTAATCCAAATAATTAATTAATCAAATAAATAAATTATGCATAAATTTCCTTATAATTTAATGAATTACAAACCCTTAATTTCTAATTTACACAAGATCAAACTTTGTTATAATTCAAGTTACCATTTATAAAGTACTAAACAATTTACTTAAATTTTACCTTCAAATTTCATTTTAAATTTAAGGTTTAAAAATGAATTCAAAATATCTTTAGCAGAGTTTTTAAAACACATTTTTAAACTTTTTATTTCACAAGTTAAACATATACTCATTTAAATAAGATGTTCAAAAGCCTTAAATCCAAATTCATATTTAAATTCAAATCAATTTGAATTATACTTCAAACATTACAAATAGTTTAAATCATTTAAAATTTTAAACTTTCTTACATTTCAAAACTGAAATACTTATTTAAAATTTAATTCCAAATTATTCTACAGATTTTAAAACATTACTTACCCTTTTAAACTTTATTTAAAATTCAGTCTACTTAATCATTTTTAGAGTATTTAACTATTCAAGGTTAAAGTCTTAATTTAATTTAAACTGAGTTTTAAACTTAAAATTTGAATTCCAGGATCCAAACTTGGATTTACAATTCTGTTTACCTTTGCTTTCCATTTTTACATTTCAGTTTAAACAAAATTTATAACACATTACTGGTTTACAGTTTAAAATCTGATGCTATACTAACCCGAGCTAACTAAAATCCAGCTTCGAGTCATCTAACCCCCTCCTTCGAGTAAAACACCGTACCTACTCGAGTTATTCTCGAGTTTCCTCCTGCACATACCCAAGCAACCATCTGAAACTAAAAGTGCACGGTGCACCTGCACCGTGCCTCCGGCAATCACCAGCCAATTCCGGTGGCTTCCCTACACCTGCGACCACCTCCCTAATCCACTCCGATCATCCCACAACTCACATACAACTCAAATTAGAAATTCGAGTTCCCATCCTAAACCTGGAATAGAAAGACCACAACCCCATCGAAACCTGTCAACTCATCATCTATGGTGCTCCGACCCCCTGAGGACCTCCACCACCGGCCACAGCTTCGTTTATGACCAAACTATCGACACTTAAAACCGAGTTGAACTCGATCATCCCTATAATCCATACAGACCCAATCAATATGCCCAGTTATAACTAGGGCTACAGAAACCAGATCACTATCGCTGCTTCCCTGTTGATTTTCATCAACATTAATAATTTTTCCCTGAATCCATGCTCAATTCCAAATCAATGCTGAAGATTACAACATCCAAAATTTTAGAGATTACCAGAAATCTCTTATTTTTCCTTTTCTGTTCATTACAGAACTCCACCTAACCCTTCTTCCTAAAAGTCTGGATTTTAATGCTAAAAATCATGATTTGATTGATAGATTCATTCCTTAATACTGAATCTTTAAATTCATAGTTTGAAAATTTGTGTTTTTTTTAAAACATGCACTGGTATTTAAAGATATACAGAGATACTCAAATTTTTTAATTTAATTAAATTAAAATTTAAACCTTATTCTATGATAATTCAACATCTAGTTTGTAAAATAGATCCTAATAAAAATTGTTTACAGGAAGAATTGAACTTAATTCAAAAACATGGATCATCAAATATTGAACAGAGTAAATTCTGTTGAACAGAAACATGTCTCACATATATATACATAGCAGGTTCACACAACACATTCATCTAATAATCACAAACATGCAACCAGAAATTTTATACTAAATTTTTATTTCAAAAATAAAGTTACTCACCAGATTTAAAATGAAGGCAGAGCTTTCCAGATTTGAAAAACAGGTTGATGAAAAGCTTCAGAAAACTTTGAATCTCTAAAAACTGAAATCCATTTGCTTGAATTAAACTTTATACTTTAAAACGAAGTTGCTTGCTTTGATTAGAAACTGAAATGTTTTGCTTAGATCCCAGGTTTGCTTTGCATGCAGCTACTACAGGATTTTCAGATTTTAAGAAATGCAGGTTTGCTCTTTTTTTTTCTTGAAGAATTGGAAGGCTACAGTTTTAAAGAGGAGTTTGATTTGCAAGTTTTACTGAATTACAGGAATTTTGCTTACAGGCTTTGCATGTTTTGAACTGGGCATTTGAAGATGATTTCAGATTGTAATAATTTTTTTGAAGGGGATTACTGATTTTTGGGATGAACAAGTGATCATAGATTTTAGTTTAGGGATGATTTGTTTTTATGAAGTATTGATTCATACTTGCCTTAGAAAAATTAAAATAGAAAAGAAAAGAAAAGGATAAGAAACACATGTATTTATAAGGGTGAAATTTGATTTATAAAAATGGAAGAAAAATAAGAGACACTTGTCTCAAATTTTAACAATTGTCAATTTCCTTAGCTTATTTGCTAACATGTGTTATGTTGTGTCTTAATATTCTTACACTTGTCTTAAAATCATAATTAGTATTTAATCAAAAGTTTACTTAGTATTTATTTAAAAGTTAATTAGTATTAATTTAGTATGTTATTATAAGATGAATGTAAACCTATGTTTAATAAATTGGTTAATCATGTATTTATTCATATGTATATAGATTTTAAAATGAATAAATCAACTATATTTATAAAATTAAACTTATACAAATATTTCAAAATCAAAACAAATAAAAAACATTTATACTTTAAATTTTAAAAACTTTGAATTCAAGTTCAAATTGAATTTGAAATCTAGTTTATTTACAAATACCACTACAAATTTGAATTTTGAAAAACAATAATTTTTATTAAAAATTTACTTGTTGAAACAATGTATTATTATATTTTTAAAAATAACAATATTTAATAACCATAAATAACTTATTAAAAGAATTTGTCTCCTTATTAATAAATTATTTATTTTATCACATTATATTTAAAAGAAACTCAAAATAACCTCATTGTTATTTATTTAAATTTTAAACTTGAGTTAAACATATTTTAAATCAGTTCAATATTTATCTTATGTATTTAAAACCATATTTATTTATTAAATAACCTTTTTAAAAGTTTAACCTTTAAATAAAATCATAATTCAAAATTTACTAAAGATACATATTTTATATAAACATGATCTATTTATTAATCAGATTAAAACAAGATCTATATACAATATATACAATATTCTATGTATATTATAAATAGAAAACGATTATTAGATTTAAAAAGATAAAATCTATCAATTAACTATTTATTTTATTGGATTATTAAATTAATTCAAATCTTATTACAAATATTATCAAATCAATTTAATTTTTATTTCAATTACTAAATTGATATTGCTTTAAAATTCCAGGTCATCACTTTCCTTCCCCCTTAAAAGAATTTCATCCCCGAAATTTAAAAAGGTAATTTAATAATCTATTTAAAGATCAAATTTTAAAACACAAGCATATACCAAAGATATGCTAACAACCATAGCAATCAATTCACCCAATCAAACAAATCTAATTATCCAGAAAAATTCTGGATAAAACTTTCACGAGTTTCTCCGGTATAAATATCGGGATACTCGCTCTATAGATTCCAAACAATCAATACTATTAAGCTATAGAGCTCCAATTCATCTATATCTACAGAACTAGGCAGCATATCAGACTACAGACGAGTCTGACTCAACAACCCACCTCTAGAACAGCTGGTACCAAAACCAGAGATAGACCATACACGTACTTCCTCAGAGATACGTGAAACTCATCGAATTCCAGTTATCCAATCTGACAATTCAATCCTGAAAAACCAAACACTGATCCAACCAAAACATAGAGAAGAGATCCAAACATCACTGAGCTATCCTTCTAGACTTACTCAAAACTTATAGTTCCTGAATCAGAGAAAACTCCAACAATAACGAAGTCTCCAACTTCGAATTCCAAATTTCTCGGTCCCTTATCCACAAAAGTTTCAGACAAATCCTGGGCTGCCAACATCCCAAACTGATCAGCATAACTCCTTGCTGATTCCTCTAGAAACAATCAGAACCAAAAATAACCCATCACAATGATCACCTCAAGATCAATCCAAAACCAAAACACAATTCTATTCCATAAACAGCAGAAAACTACAAACTTTTCCTGATCCGGAAAAGAAAATCAGAAACACTTCCAAACTGCTTCCGCTGCACAACTCTGATCCGAAGTAGATAAGAAAACGCTGACGAAGAACACAAGCACCAACTGGACATCACCTCCGGAAATATGGTTCAACGGATCCATAAAAGAAAACTCAGAAATTCTTTCAAAACTGAGTTGCTTCATCAAACTCCATCTCTAGGGAATCATCCTTCAACTAAACAGAACCACCGGTTCCCCTTCTGGAGTACTAGTCGAAAAGAAAACACAGTCTCCAGATGCGGACAAACTTCTGTCTTCCCAGAAGACATCCAGAAAAATCTCCAACCATCTAAAAGAACATACAAACAATCGCAAGTCACTTTTGCGACCAACCCAGATAAATTTCCAAATAAAACTGTTCTCTCTTTACCAAACAGAACATCTTACACTGGTCTAGTCAATTCAATAAAGAAACGGATTCACTCTGCAGCTTCTGAACTCCATCTTCATAAAAACTACTCAGCCAAGACCTCTCTGTCGGCTCATAGAACATTCCGAGCTGCACTACTGACACCAATTCCAAACTTCCTAATCCAAAGCTCTTCGAGAAACTCGGACTCCAAAGCTAACCACAACATCCTACTGAATCCAGCCACAACATCGAAGCAGAATACTTCCAAAACTAGTTCCAAAGAAATATCTTCGGACACAACCATAGTCACTGCATCTCATCATGCAGTTACAACTTCCTGAGGTCAAAATACTATTACTTGTTCCAGCTCAACTGACAGAGCCAAACTCTACTCTCCAAACTCTGCACTTGAAAGATGTCTCAAATACTTCAACACAACAAAACTTATTCGAGACGGTATTAGGTCTACAGTCTCGATAGATACACTTCCAACCACAAACATACAAACCCCAACCAATGGCAGTAATCGTGTTACAAACACTACTACCTCATCTACCTTTATAACCTATATTGGGAAAACCCGAACAGGTAACCCAACAGATAGATAGAAATAGATAAATATATATAAATATATATATATATATATATATATATATATATAATTACAAATACGCTCTCTCAAGATAGACACCACTCCAGAGCCTAGGTATTCACTCAACCTAATGCTCTGATACCACTGTAACGACCCAACTTCCATATCTCCAAGAAGTCGTATCGCTAATAAGAAAGAAAGGGATAGAAAAGAGAAAGAAAGAGAAGAAGAAGAAACAACACATCAGAATCTAAACAGCGGAACAAATAAGTTATATTAATAACATAAAATATTACATAGTTTACAACCACTATCAGAGTAAACAGATATACAACACATACTAGACAGTTATAAACGCCTGTCTAGTATTTACAACATAATACAACTCACAGACAATCACAGAACACACAGCGGAATACTAATATCTAACGCAGAAGCCACATGCTCCATTGCTCCTCCAATATTCGTCAAAGCTAACCTGAATCCCTTGGCTACTCGTAAAAATTTGAGTACCCAAGAGTTTATGAAAAACAAAATAAACTCCGGGTCAGACATGGGTCTGGTGTGAGTAATAGGTTAAAGTTGCTTAACTTCAAAAACCTTTTGAAAAGAAAGGTATCACGTAAGACTTCCCACACATAAACATGGAAAAGTTTTTACCTTACGCTAACCAAAACATTTGATAGGAAATCTAGTGATATTATAACAGGTCTAGGGTTTTCAAGTAAATATGAAATAGCCGAAATTGTTACATTTATTAAATTCCAGCTGCTAGCTACAAAAGTGGGTAATACAATCAAAACCGTTGGCACTTATTGGATTTTGGATTCCATATAATGGCAGGGCTACTGGGGTGCCGTCCGTCACAGTACGTGGCCTAGATCAACGTACCGAGGAGTACGCCCGCTTCCCTGCAACACAAGGCCGGACCCATTCCTTACTGAACAGTTCCGAACAAGACAACCCCGCAGTTGGCGCGCGATTCCAACTGCCCACACAGCCGAATAAAAAGGGACTTCTAGACAGGGATCAATCTTGCTCTCCAGTGGGAGCTACCCACGAAGCCTTGCTGCACCTCCCCTGTTTTAGCCATTCCCGGTTGATGAGGTTGAGGCTACGATTACCTTTAGAGAACACGTCTCTTAGAATGCTCATCATCCACCTGACGATGTGCGGAAAGCATTCAATCCATACAAGTTCGTTTCGGGTTCTAACGAAACCGAAGGCATTATCTCGTTACACTCGTTTTGGAATCACCCTCAGAGTTAACGACGATAACCCTTGCACTCTGAATCACCATCTTGAATCTATAAGTACTATTCCGTCAAACTCATTACGGAATCACCCACAGAGTTAAACTGACGTATAGCCCTTACACCTCGAGTCTTCACTCTTCACTCTTCACATAAGATTCACGACCTATCGTTAATTTGGATCGATGTGGTTTTCGGATATCCAAATATGGAAACCCGATCCCGGTCTCATCGAAATCCAAAGCGTGCCCTTTAGGTCCAAGTTGCTTTAGAGTTTAAAACAATTCAATTACATTATCTATATACACATAGATAGATAATTCAAAGATTCACAACAGATAAATATCCTTATCATAACAACAGATAATCCACATTTATCACTATTAAAAGATAATCCATATCAATATCACAATGCGACCAATGCATCCATATCAATCAACATAACTAATCTCATCTCTGAGATTCAAACCATTTAGGGTAACCAATAACAACCATTCATAAGCAATGACTTATAATCATACCATCTATAATTAATTTAAAATGAATTAAATTAATTACATCATCTTTAATTAATTTAAAATGTATTAAATTAATTACCTACACAATATAAATCTTGCTTGCATCATAATTAATTACAAATTAATTAATTAATTAACCTCTAATTTATCATCTTAATTAATCAATCCTGATTAATTATACTTTAATTAATTTCACAAAATTAATTACTCTAAACCCAATTACAGTAATTAACCTTTAATTACTTCATTAATTAATTAACTATAATTAATTACATTAAACCTTAATTAATTACAATTAATTAATTATACTTAATCATTTATTATTAATTAATTAATCTTAATTAATCAATCTTAATTACATCATTAATTATATTAATTAATGACTCTTAATTATATTTAATTAATTACTCAATTAGATTAATTATCTTCAGTAATTAATCTTACTTAAACTAAAATTATTAATCACCTTTGATTAATCTCATTCTGTAATTAACTTCCCTTAATTACTTATTAAATTAATTATCCCTTAATTAATTTCTGAATTAATACCATGATTAATTATACAAAATAATTTAATTCAAATTATTTTCACAATCCCAATATCATTCACTAATTACATCCAGTAATTATCTCTAATTACTTTACCGAGTAATTTCACTTCATTAATTAAATCAGGTATTAATTATCAAATCCAATGTTTAAAATTAATTAAACTTAATTAATTAATTTAAACCAATCTTAATAAACCCCATTAATTACATTAAGTAGTTAATGTCTTAATTACTTTTATTTAAGTAATTAAACTTAAATAAATTACACAATTTATTGTCATTAATTAATTAATCTAATTAATTATTTAAAAATTAATCATATTAATTAATTGTTAAATTATCTTAAGTTAATGACCATCATTAACCATTAACTCTTTAATTACTTTTCTTAAGTACTTAACCTTCATTAATCAAAATTAAGTAATCTTTAATATCCAATTAATTATTAATAAAAATCTAATTAATAATTCTTAACTACAAAATTAATTATTCCTAATTAATTAATCTTAATCATTAATTAATTAGTTTAAACCTTTAATTACTTATTTAATTAATCCAAATAATTAATTAATCAAATAAATTAATTATGCATAAATTTCCTTATAATTTAATGAATTACAAACCCTTAATTTCTAATTTACTCAAGATCAAACTTTGTTATAATTCAAGTTACCATTTATAAAGTACTAAACAATTTACTTAAATTTTACCTTCAAATTTCATTTTAAATTTAAGGTTTAAAAATGAATTCAAAATATCTTTAACAGAGTTTTTAAAACACATTTTTAAACTTTTTATTTCACAAGTTAAACATATACTCATTTAAATAAGATGTTCAAAAGCCTTAAATCCAAATTCATATTTAAATTCAAATCAATTTGAATTATACTTCAAACATTACAAATAGTTTAAATCATTTAAAATTTTAAACTTTCTTACATTTCAAAACTGAAATACTTATTTAAAATTTTGATTCCAAATTATTCTACAGATTTTAAAACATTACTTACCCTTTTAAACTTTATTTAAAATTTAATCTACTTAATCATTTTTAGAGTATTTAACTATTCAAGGTTAAAGTCTTAATTTAATTTAAACTGAGTTTTAAACTTAAAATTTGAATTCCAGGATCCAAACTTGGATTTACAATTCTGTTTGCCTTTGCTTTCCATTTTTACATTTCAGTTTAAACAAAATTTATAACACATTACTGGTTTACAGTTTAAAACCTGATGCTATACTAACCCGAGCTAACTAAAATCCAGCTTCGAGTCATCTAGCCCCCTCCTTCGAGTAAAACACCGTACCTACTCGAGTTTCCTCCTGTACATACCCAAGCAACCATCTGAAACTAAAAGTGCACGGTGCACCTGCACCGTGCCTCCGGCAATCACCAGCCAATTCCGGTGGCTTCCCTACACCTGCGACCACCTCCCTAATCCACTCTGATCATCCCACAACTCACATACAATTCAAATTCGAAATTCGAGTTCCCATCCTAAACCTGGAACAGAAAGACCACAACCCCATCGAAACCTGTCAACTCATCATGTACGGTGCTCCGACCCCCTGAGGACCTCCACCACCGGCCACAACTTCGTTTATGACCAAACTATCGACACATAAAACCGAGTTGAACTCAATCATCCCTATAATCCATACCGACCCAATCAATATTCCCAGTTAAAACTAGGGCTACAGAAACCAGATCACTATCGCTGCTTCCCTGTTGATTTTCATCAACATTAATAATTTTTCCCTGAATCCATGCTCAATTCCAAATCAATGCTGAAGATTACAACATCCACAATTTTAGAGATTACCAGAAATCTCTTATTTTTCCTTTTCTGTTCATTACAGAACTCCACCTAACCCTTCTTCCTAAAAGTCTGGATTTCAATGCTAAAAATCATGATTTGATTTATAGATTCATTCATTAATACTGAATCTTTAAATTCATAGTTTGAAAATTTGTGTTTTTTTAAAACATGCACTGGTATTTAAAGATATACAGAGATACTCAAAATTTTAATTTAATTAAATTAAATTTTAAACCTTATTCTATGATAATTCAACATCTAGTTTGTAAAATAGATCCTAATAAAAATTGTTTACAGGAAGAATTGAACTTAATTCAAAAACATGGATCAGTAAATATTGAACAGAGTAAATTCTGTTGAACAGAAACATGTCTCACATATATATACATAGCAGGTTCACACAATACCTTCATCTAATCATCACAAACATGCAACCAGAAATTTTATACTAAATTTTTATTTCAAAAATAAAGTTACTCACCAGATTTAAAATGAAGGCAGAGCTTTCCAGATTTGAAAAACAGGTTGATGAAAAGCTTCAGAAAACTTTAAATCTCTAAAAACTGAAATCCATTTGCTTGAATTAAACTTTATACTTGAAAATGAAGTTGCTTGCTTTGATTAGAAACTGAAATGTTTTGCTTAGATCCCAGGTTTGCTTTGCATGCAGCTACTACAGGATTTTCAGATTTTAAGAAATGCAGGTTTGCTCTTTTTTTTCCTTGAAGAATTGGAAGGCTACAGTTTTAAAGAGGAGTTTGATTTGCAAGTTTTGCTGAATTACAGGAATTTTTCTTACAGGCTTTGCATGTTTTGAACTGGGCATTTGAAGATGATTTCAGATTGTAATAAAATTTTTTAAGGGAATTACTGATTTTTGGGATGAAGAAGTGATCATAGATTTTAGTTTAGGGATAATTTGTTTTCATGAAGTATTGATCCATACTTGCCTTAGAAAAATTAAAATAGAAAAGAAAAGAAAAAGATAAGAAACACATGTATTTATAAGGGTGAAATTTGATTTATAAAAATGAAAGAAAAATAAGAGACACTTGCCGCAAATTTTAACAATTGTCAATTTCCTTAGCTTATTTGCTAACATGTGTTATATTGTGTCTTAATATTCTTACACCTATCTTAAAATCATAATTAGTATTTAATCAAAAGTTTACTTAGTATTTATTTAAAAGTTAATTAGTATTAATTTAGTATGTTATTATAAGATGAATGTAAACCTATGTTTAGTAAATTAGTTAATCATGTACTTACTCATATGTATATAGATTTTAAAATGAATAAATCAACTATATTTATAAAATTAAACTTATACAAATATTTCAAAATCAAAACAAATTAAAAACATTTATACTTTAAATTTTAAAAACTTTGAATTCAAGTTCAAATTGAATTTGAAATCTAGTTTATTTACAAATACCACTACAAATTTGAATTTTGAAAAACAATAATTTTTATTAATAATTTATTTGTTGAAATAATGTATTATTATATTTTTAAAAATAAAAATATTTAATAACCATAAATAACTTATTAAAAGAATTTGTCTCCTTATTAATAAATTATTTATTTAATCACATTATATTTAAAAGAAACTCAAAATAACCTCATTGTTATTTATTTAAATTTTAAACTTGAGTTAAACATATTTTAAATCAGTTCAATATTTATCTTATGTATTTAAAACCATATTTATTTATTAAATAACCTTTAAATAAAATCATAGTTCAAAATTTACTAAAGATACATATTTTATAGAAACATGATCTATTTATTAATCAGATTAAAACAAGATCTATATACAATATATACAATATTCTATGTATATTATAAATAGAAAACAATTATTAGATTTAAAAAGATAAAATCTATCAATTAACTATTTATTTTATTGGATTATTAAATTAATTCAAATCTTATTACAAATATTATCAAATCAATTTAATTTTTATTTCAAATTACTAAATTGATATTGCTTTAAAATTCCGGGTCATCACACAAACACACCTGCCTTTGCCCCATACATCATCAAAGACCACCTAAACTCCAATAAGCATCACCGTAACCATTCCTCAAACCCTCCAACATACTACCCAAAACAATCCTTCATTAACACAACCCATAACAGCATCACCTCAACCATCATCACCACTTCATCCCTGCCTCTGCCACCCAATACATCAACCTCACCCAATCCTGCTACTCAGTAACTCCTCTGCCTCACCCACCCTCCAATAAACATCAGAATCCACTCTCAAATTCAACCATCTCCTTGCTTCAACTCCTCTACCCAACAATTCCATTACCATACTTCCTTTACGTCAACCATCCATCATCACAAACCTAAAGCATACTTTAGCAATTTCAAACTGCAACAACTCCCTCGAGTTCATCCAAAACCCTCCACTACCATACTTCAAACTCCTCCCCACTGCCTTCAACAAAACTGTAAGCTTCATCGGACACCAAACCCTCCTCTGGCGAAAAAAAAAACCAACCACAACCACACCACTACATCCATCACCAATACAAGCCATCCACTTCTTTCCTTCCATCTCCAGACCAAACAACCTTCTACATTCATTCAGTTGCCTTGCACGTCTCCATACCCTATGCCCACTTCTTACACTATCTAAAAAAAATCTCACCTTAACAAAGCTGCAAATTCCATCATCCACACAATCTCCACTACCCATAACAGCAACTGCAAACCATAGCCAACAACTTCCTCCATTGCCTGCATCTCCTTAAGCCTCCTTCGGTCGCATTCACCATCCCAATACCACACTTGCACATATACATCTTCCATAATTGTCACAAACACTCCCTCCATCACCTTTCTACAACATCAAAACTTCCTTCGACCCTTACAACATTAAACAACCACTTCAAGCTTTATTACCTCAAGAATCGATTTTTAACTGGGCCGGGGATTGTTTGGGCTGAGTTGTTTATTTTATTTTGAACCTTTTTTCTTTCTTTTGTTAAATTATTGCTTCTCTTTTCAAAAAAAAGGGGTTTTGTTTTTTATTTCACTTGGGTTTTTCACGCTGTGTTAATTTTTTAGTTCACTTCGGTTAATCTTCATTTCTTCGAGTTTAAAAAAAAGGAAAAAATTATTTGCTTTTGTTTTTCGTTCTCTTTAAATATATATTCATCTTGCTAAACCCCTTTTCAAGTTGCAAAAGTAGAAGGAGACAAATTGCCCTGCTCTGCTTGTTAAATAACTGCTCTGCTTGCTTGCTATGTAAAAAAATTATCATTTTAAATAAATTGCTAATAATTATGCACGCCCTGGTATCGTGCTCTCATGTCTTATTTTTGTTTTTCTTGCATTGTTGGTTGCTTGCATTTAAAAAAAATTCAAAAACAAAATCAAAATCTCAATCGAAGTTGCATTACTAATACACATTTAATTTAACTTTTGCATTCATTTCATCTTATTTTCTTTTCTAAGGGCAACATCCAAATCCACATAAGGTGGGGGATTTCATCACCCCTTCCTTGACTCTCAAATTTCATATCATCTTAGAATTTGACTAATAATAACAGTTAGACGTTGGACTTAAGGATGCCGCGAGCTCATCTAGGGCTTAATTATATCTTGACAAATTGTCTTCTTTCGACAATCTAATTTCTCGGTGTTTGGACTACGGTAGAGCAATAATCATATATAAATATTACGATGATTCATAAATATTATAGTGATTGTTTCTCTGAAGGTATTTAAACCTTCGGTTGCATTGCTACAGTGATTCGTGGTGCACCGATAACTCACGTTCGTTACTTGGCTAAGGACTATTTTGTCGGATTAGGTCAAAGAGTGATTATACAATTCTGGGTTAGAAGCTACTAAGGACAAAAAATTTGTAATTAAGTCCTTGCATTCATTTAGTTGCATTAGTTCATGCATATTTTAAAAAACAAAAGAAAAAAAATCGAAAAGTAAATTTTTTTACATTTCACTTAATTTAGTTTTTTTACAAAACTAAAAAAATCTTTTCAAATCTTTTCCTTTGAAAAAATATCAAACAAAAATCCAAAAACAAGCATTTTCCTTAAGTTAGTTTTATTTATTCCAAAAAAATCTTTTCGAAGAACAAATACATATTAAAAAAGAAAAAAAATTCGAAAATCCAAAAAAACAAAACAAAACTCAAACCCTTTTGAAGAGAAATAAATTCTTTTGGTAAATATCTTTCCTTTCAAATACACACACACACACACACACATATACATATAAACAATTTTTCACTTCATTTTGTTTTCTAAACCTTGTTTCATTCCCTTAAACTTCATTCTCACTTTTTTTTCACCTTGACCTTTTCACTTGTGCATGAGTATTCGGATTTATGACACAACAATGAACTTAAACAAACGATCCTTTAATGATGGCGAACGAAAATGCCCCTTGAACTATCATGTATAGAATTTTTTCTGATAGAGTTTCAATTCCTTCTTATATCATATTACCTGCCCCAATGGGTAGTCACTTTGGAATTCATTCAAATCACATTGCCACGCTCCAAAAATTTGGCAATTTTGAACACGACGACCTGTACATTGTAGGATCATTAAACTCTAATAATTATGTGATGACGGAATCAAAATTTGGTTAATTCCATTCTCCCTTACTGATTACACTAAAAAATGATTGTATAGCCTACCTTCAAACTCGATCAAAACTTGAGAAGAATTCATTAAAGTTTTCTTAAAAAAATTCTACCCCTCGAAAAAATAGACCAAAATCCGAAACAAAATTGTAATTTTTCATCAATTCAGGGGTGCACCTTTCGAAAAATATTTTGAAAGATTTAAAGAGTTTTTGATAAAATGTCACACCATAATTTCAAAAAATGGACCATTTGCCAAATCTTGTACGATGGACTTGAAAATAATTAACGAACCATGCTTAAATCGATGTGCTAAGGCAAATTGCTTGCCCAACATCATGACGATGCTTGGCAATTCCTTGAAAACTTGGCCAAAAAATCATTCCAATGGGAACGTTCTAATGAAAAATCCACTTATTCATGATCAAGCACACACTCAATAGGATTATCTTTAGTTTTGAAAGCTAAAATTAATGCAATGATTAATAAATTCAACAATGTTTTCTCATCCAATCAAATGAACCAAGCTTCCCAATCAATGTGTTATAAGTGCAACGATCTGAATCCATAGCCGATCAGTGTCATAATTCGATAGAACGGCTCAATGCTTTTGAGAAGGTTAAGAATGACCTATTTTCTCCAACGTATAATCCTAGTTGAGGAAATCATCTTGATTTTTTATGGAACCAAAATAATTTAAAATGAATTTGGTTCGTCCCTATTTTCAAGCATTTCCGAACAATGCTTCGAATCCTTCCTTTCAGCCCAACCACTTTCAACAAAATTTTGTAGGTCTCAAAATCAACCACAACAACCTTTTGCTCCTCGGGACGATAAAAAATTGACTTCACTTGAGAAACGTCTTGAAACTTTGGCTAAAGCAATCACTTAAAACATCCAATCAAATAGCAATTTGCAAAATTTGTTAATCTCGTACATGTAGAATACGAGTCAGTTGATTGCCAAACATGAAATGCAAATGAGTCAATTAGCCACCTTTATAAGTGCACGTGAACAAGGCACATTCCCAAATTGGTCGGTTCTGAATCCTAGAAATCAAAGTATGAATTCAAATCAAGCCTGTGTCGTTTAAGATAGTAATGTGAACTAAATGAATGTTATCACGACTTTACTTTCCGGTAAACAAATCGATGACCAAGCTGACAATCCAACCTATTTACTGAAAGTTCCTCTTGACACTTTGAAAACGATAAGAGATTCTGAATAAAGCATTGAGCCAAACATCGATTCAAATGCCAATCAAAATTCTTCTTCTATGCAAGTAGACCGAACTACTGAGTATTGAATTCCATTTCCACATCGCCTTCGACCCATGAAACATTCTGATCAAATGGAAAAGATGTTGGAAATTTTTAAACAAGTCAAATTTAACATTCCCTTTCTTGACATCATTCAATAAGTCCCTACTTACGCTAGGTTTCTCAAGGACTTGTGTACTCAAAAAGACACACTCATATATCCAAGAAAGTTTTCTTAGCTGTCGAACTTAGCGAAGTCTTGTCCCAAAATACAAAGATCCTTGATATCCGACGATCTCATGCATGATAAGAGACAAGACGATTAATAATTGCTTAATAGATTTGGGTGTGAATGTCAATTTCATTCCTTATTTAGTTTACCAACAACTTGGCTTGGGTGAACTAAAACCGACAAAAGCAACTCTTCAATTTGCCAATCGTTCGATAAAGAAACCCATGGGAGAACTCGAGAATGTACTCATCAAAATTGGTCAATTTATATTCCCCGATGATTTCATCATTTTATAGACACAACCATTGAACAATCCGATGGGTCAAATTCCATTGATTTCAGGTCGACCTTTCTTGGCTACTTCAACGCTCTTAATCAATTGTCGAAACGATTCGATGAAAATTTCTTTTGAAAACATGACTTTAGATCTTAACATCTTCAATCTTAAAAACCAATCGAATGAATCACTTGACCAAACGTTGGAAGTTTCTTTCCCAAGTCAAGTACTTCTATTGACATGATCCATATTTGTTTAAGTATTGTTTGGACCAAATCATTTGACGCTGCATTCCAGATTATGAAATTAAGAGTGTTCTTTTGTTTTGTCATAACCAAGCTTGTGGTGGTCATTTCGGTCCTAAGAAAACAGCGGAACATGTGCTTCAATGTACTGGCCTATGCTTTTCAAAGATGCCTTTGAGTTTTGTAAAACTTGCAATCGCTGCCGAATGTTAGGAAAAATCTCTCAATGAAACATGATGCCTTTGAACCCCATTCTTACGATCGAAATCTTTGACGTTTGCGGTATTAATTTTATGGGACCGTTTACA
Source organism: Allium cepa (assembly GCA_030765085.1). Taxonomy (NCBI): domain Eukaryota; kingdom Viridiplantae; phylum Streptophyta; class Magnoliopsida; order Asparagales; family Amaryllidaceae; genus Allium; species Allium cepa. The sequence goes on along the minus strand of CM060931.1, from coordinate 265,045,592 downwards.
ATTCTTTCGAAAATCTATACATTCCTCTTGCTGTTGATTACGTCTCTAAATGGGTTGAATCCAATCGTTGTAAATCAAATGACCATAAAGTGGTTGTGAAATTCATAAAAGAAAACATTTTTTGAGGCTTGGAACACCTCGCACAATAACAAGCGATAATGGAACCCATTTCTGCAATCGATCATTGAATCTCAAATGAAGAAATACTTGTTAACCCACAAGCTATCCACTCCTTACCATCCTTAAACATGTGGCCAAGTTGAATTTTCAAATGGTCAAATTAAACAAATTTTGGAGAAAACTGTAAATAAAAATCAAAAAGATTGGTCGCAAAAATTAACAGATGCGCTTTGGACCTTCAGAACTATGTATAAAACCAATCTTGTGATGTCTTCTTTTAGGCTAGTATATGGAAGAGGGTGCCATTTACCCATCAAACTTGAACATAAAGCGTTGTGGGCAATTAAGAACAAAAATTTTGATATTGAAAAGGATGGCGAAAACAGAAAATTGCAAATCAATGAATTAAAGGAGATTTGGAACGATGCTTATGAAAACGAGAAAATTTATAAAGAAAGAACGAAAAATTTTCATGAAAAGTTAATCCTAAGGAAAACATTTTCCTCAAATCCAAAAGTTCTTTTATATGACATTCGACTTCATTTGTTCTGTGGGAAACTAAAATCAAGGTGGACAGGACCATACGTGGTACGTATTTTTCCACATGGTGCTGTAGAAATAGAAGACCCTAGGGATGGATCGATTTTTAAAGTCGGTGGTCATCATTTGAAACCTTACTTGGAGTTGGCGAGTGACCGAGAGGAGGAGCTCATGATTCTTCATGAGCCATACTACGTCTAGTAAGAAATGTCAACCCTCTCTTGTAAATTTGTACATATTTTCCTCTTTACACTCATTATATCATGCATTGACTATGGGAACACAGTCAAACTCAAGTGTGGGGGGAGTCTGGTTCCCATTTTGATTTTTCATGGTTTATTTTTTGCATTTCTTTCAAAAAAAATTCCATGGGTGATTACAAGTATAAAAGTTTTCTGAAAATTTACTTGTCTTAACAAAAACAAAAATAAAAGTTTGATTACAAATAACTATGGTTTAACTAGTATATAGGAAGGTTCATAGGTGATAATTATGAAGTATATCCTAATTGTAATCTTTATTTAAAAGAGTGGTTGATTTAAAGTAAAGGCGATAAAAATTTTGATCTTCTAAGTTAAGTGGTGCTAATAAGATGATTCTACATAACTCTCTCTTTTCAAAAAAAAGTTTTATAAAAATAAGAAACACCTAGAGTCATATGTGCACGTGTAAGTGTGTACACTCGCTATGCTCTGTACCCTTCTCATGTAAACCCAAAGGCAGTGCGTAATCTGTATACGTGGCCTCAATTTATCTAAGTTAGGTGTAAGTATATAAAATTAAAATAATAAAAATCTAGAGCCAGGTGTTCGTATGCAAGTGTGTACACTCTCCACGCTCTATACTCTTCTCACGTAAGCTCGAAAGACAGTGATTGATCGGTACATCTGGCCTTAGTTTATCTGAGTTAGGTGTGTAAATAATAATGTTAATATTTTTCAAGAGAGAGGAAGCAATTGAAATCCAAGCACTACTTTCACTTATTTGATTTGACTTGTTATTCAAAAGAAATTAAAATGCCACTTTGTAAAACTTTGATAATCAACTAAAGGATTTATTTCATAGTTGCATTATATTATCAACCGAAACAACTAGCCAAGCTTGAGTCTAATGGTAATGATAACATTTTTTGTTGGAAATTTCGATGAGCAAAATGACTAAAATTTCCTGATAATGACCAAAACTTATATTTAACTTACTTATATCAATTTAAAAGTAAATTCTTTATTTGTAAATATTTTCAAAAACTTGCATCATGTAGTCACATTAGACTTTGCATATCGCATTTGGATTTTGTAGGTAGTATCTGCTGAAAACCCTTATGAGACAACACTCGTCCTACTAGGGACACCTAGAGGTTTATAGGCTTGTTGCATACACTCGATGTAATCATGCTTCCTAGGAAAACTGATTTACCCTAGCTTTAGTTTATTCGAGGATGAATAAAAAGTTAAGTGTGAGGGTATTTGATATGCACGTAAAAGTGTATATTTTTACTTTCGTATTTAGTCTTCTTTTATTTAAATAAACGAGATTATTAGGGTATTTTACACGTCTAAACCAAAATTTAAATTGTCAAATCGTCATTCATTCATCTTCATTTGGGTGTAAAATGGTAATTTTGTGTATGATTTAATTTTGAGAAAATTTGTTAGCACATTTTTATTTTTATTTACAGGAAATGAAGTGCAGATATGAAGAGGTTTCATGGATGTATGCATGCGCATATCTTGAAAGCTAATGAAGAATGGAAATAAAAGAATTCAGACAAAATGGAGGATCCCACAAACCCACTAACTAATGGTCCATAATTAAAATCACATGCACATGTTAAGGGAGGCTTAAAGGCATGTTATATAATATTAATTATTTTCCTAATGATTACTTGTAGGATACACTATTTAAAGGGCACTTTTGGTAGTCCCCTAAAATATGAATCAGGTTTTAAAGCATGTATAAATACCCCTTATGTTTCATGTAATCATCTTCTTCTTTTTATGCAATATTTTAGCCACAAATTAATGATAAATAAAATATATCTTTAATGGCTTCTTAGTCTTGCTCGGTACCTTCTTGCATTTTTAATTCATGCTTACTTTTATTGCTATTTTATTCTATGCTCTCTTATTTACTTTGTGCTCCTTTTACTTCATGTTAGTAGCACAGATTTTATTATTGTAATTAGTTTAGTTTTATTTCATGCAAGTAGTTAGCTCTCTTTTCTTGTAACTAGATCTTGTTTTTCCTTGTTTTTTTATGTTGAAATTATTTTACATTATCAAGTATTCAAATATGAGTAACTAAACCCCTTCAATTTAGGGGTAATGAAGCTCTCATGAAACATATTAAATTAACATAAAGATTTCATTTATAATATCTCTTTTGTGTTTAATGGAAACTTTGAATGATGGTGGTTCATGTCTCTTTTTAAGTTAATTCGATAGTCTATGTTGACATCTCAAATAGGCTATACTTATTCCATTGTAAACATAAACTGTTTGATCATTTGTCTAAGTGATTTTAATGATGAAAGTCAAGCTAGAATTAAAATTTGATGGTCTATGTTACTAATTCATAGTAAATAGATCATACTTAATTATATTTTATTTTTATTTTTATGTCATTTTCATGAATTGTAACAACCCGCATATTTGTCGATTTTATATTTAAATATTTTATTTGAATATTTTATCGATACTCGGAATTTAGTCCGAAAAGCTACTTTTTGCATACGGTCGAATTAGGACTCGGGACCACTCCCATTGAGTTTAAAATGCCGTTTGCGACCTTTTTGAGTATAAGCTTCGATATGTTTGGAGAAAGTTGATTTTTGCCACTTTTCACTTAGGGCTTTGGTTTGGGCTGAGCCCAATAACCCCACTTACTAGCTCAGTTCCAACCCCCTTTCCTCTTCATTACTTCATAATTTCCTTATACATTCAAGCTTCATCAAAATGGGGGAAGAGAAAAAGAAATAGGAAATCCTAAGCCCTAGTTCCATTAGCAAATCCATCTTCTTGCTCCAAACTCAAGTGAACCCATTGGTAAGCATCTCCTTCTTCTTCTCCAACTCATTCTCTCTTTGATTTCAGAAAATTCCTAAACCTAATTTAGGAAATGTTTCTCTTTTAAGCTTAGATTCAAGCTTCTAGTGTTGAGATTGAAGAGGGATTGATCTTAGCTTGTTCTTAAAGCTTCTCCTTCATTGATTTAGGTTCAAATGTGAGATTTTTATCTCACATCTATGCTTATATTTATCTTCGAATGTTAGGTATGAATTCCTAACACTTATTCGTGTGCATTTGCTTTTGGTTTGGATTGATTTGGTGAATATTCCAATTTTTGGTGTTTTGAGTTCAATTCGTTAAAAATCCTAACTTTGATGTTTGAACATGTTTTTGATGATGCATCGAGGAGCATATACGGCCGGGTAGTCGATTGGCATAAACCCTTAGTGCCGTTGCTCGTGCAAATGCAATTTGATCGAGATTTTGCACCTCATCCAAAATAGGGAAGGGGAGTGCTGGCAACAGGTTCGGCCGACCGAGCCCCTGGGCCGGTCGACCGACCTGCTACCCAGGCACTTCCTGCCTCTGTTTGGAAGTGCCGGTTACAGGCTTCGGCCGACCGAGCCCCTGGGCCGGTCGACCGACCTGCTACCCAGGCACTTCCTGCCTCTGTTTGGAAGTGCCGGTTACAGGCTTCGGCCGACCGAGCCCCTGGGCCGGTCGACCGACCTGGTGCCCCGAGCACTTCCAACCCCTGGTTCGGTCAACCGACTCAGGGAGTCCGGTTGACCGACCTGCTGCTATTTGCCAGCTATGCCTGTTTTGCCTAGTTGTCTGAATTTCCAACTTTAATCGATTCGTGTTGTTTCCCTTTTGTTGTTATCAATTGTTATTGACTTTGATGACTTATTTTCTTTGGGAATTCTTGGAATATCCATTTCGATGGATTCGGTATCGATTTCTTTGGATTTTATTCACGTTTTCGAATGTGAATCTTAGTGATTGATTGTTCCTACAACTTTCTTTGTGATTTGTCAATTTAAAAATATAAAGGTTTTCTATACTAGTAGTAAATATCAAAACTCTTTCTTCAAATGATTTCAACACTATTTTATTACAAGGCTCGTTTTCTTAAACCGTTTTCCAATCTATTAGTATATACAAGCCTTTGCCTCACTCGTATGAGAAATCTAATTAAACGACCTAGTAAAACGAGTGGTATGAAACGCTTGCGTTTACTTCGTTGGTTAATTCTTGGACTTGTTCGATTGAATCTCTTGTGACAATTGTCTAGTGGAGATCTACAATTTGTTCGTAAATATTTAAGTTAAGCTAGTGGTTATGGGACATGAAGCTAAGCTCATATATTTACTAGCTTACTGCAATCGACACTTCTCTTTGATCATGACGATCATTTTATGGTTTAGACTAGCATTGTGCGATGTCTTTTTGTCCACGTGGAGGACTGTACGTCATTTTTATTGAGCTTCGGCTCACCAGGAGGAGCTTCGGCTCAATGTCTGCAATGGGGGACTATACCCTATCAGGAGGAGTTTTGATTCACCAGGAGGAGCTTCGGCTCAAAGTCCGCAATGGGGAACTATACCCTGTCAGGTGGAGTTTTGATTCACCAGGAGGAGCTTCGGCTCAAAGTCCGCAATGGGGGACTATACCCTGTCAGGAGGAGTTTTGACTCACCAGGAGGAGCTTCGGCTCAATGTCCGCAATGGGGGACTATACCCTGTTAGGAGGCGCTCTGGCTTATTTTTATGGATTGGCCATCCTTTTCTTGTGATTTCTGGATTTCGTGTGTTGATTTCTGGAATTTATGTTTCACCAACTTTTACGATTGGCATGGATATATATGTCATTTATTGTGGCTTGGTGAATGAAATTAGGAGTATGACATTCCTTTTTGTCTTTGAGAAGATCTTTGCGATATTGATTAATCTCTTATTGATTTTTCAATTAGTTATTTATCACAGCTTGTCATTGTGATTATTATACGTTTAGTCATATCTCTTATTCTATATCAATTTCTTCTGATATTTATAGCTAGACTGATCCGTTTATTATTTTCTTATTAAATAATACTCGGGTCAGACCGAGATTTCACAGGTGCTTCTGCTTGACTCCTTATCGGACCATCATCTGACTTTTGGCTAACTACTTAAATTAGTAGTTTATTTTGTTGTATACACTTGAGATATGGACTCATAGTTGTATTCTTTTGTATAGCACGTGTTGCTATTCTTTTGTATTATTGTGGATCTTATTTGACCACTACTCTGATATACACTTTCATGTGTTATATATGTTCATATCTATTTCCGCCTTTGTGATATGAATTATCTGTGACTGATTTGTGTTATGTTTATTTCTATATTTGTTTCCGAAGACCTTTATAGCCACTGTGTAGTAGCTTTGAGTTTGTGTCGGTATGTCGGATTTCCTCTTGAGATGAAAAGTTATATTTTTATCTGGCATATCGGTACTCGCACAAAGCAATTATACAGATGGTCGCTCCTTAACAGCCTTATTCTCCGTGCTAGTTGACAGCATTACACCGTAGTGTTCTTGGCTAGCGCGGGTATAGAGGTGGGGCGTCACAGCTTGGTATCAGAGCCAAACTTCGGAACAATGTAGAATAATTCCACAAGGATCGTTGTCCTAAGTCCATCTTAGGAGTCGTGCTTTAGGATTTAATTCGAGTCTTCGTACCGATTCATCCTATTTTCTTTATGATTCCTTGTTTTATCTATCAAGATTGCTTGATATTCATTTGTGAATAACCTTCTTCTTCTTTCTTCTTTCTTTCTTAAGGAAGAGAAATGGTTAGACCAGGCCGTCCCTGTGCCGGTCAATCTAGTGCTACTCCCCAAGATGGAGTTTTTATGTCTGCCCAGCAGCTTTTATATCTCGTGAAGAATGCTCAAGCTGCAGGACCCAATCCAGAGCCTACTCATCCTAGATCCGGTTTTGCACGCTTGTGCAGAGACTATACCGATTTGGGTGGAAGGCCATTCAAAGGATCCGAGAGTGTTATAGAAATTCAAGCTTGGCTCAAATCATGCGATCGCATCTTTTCTCGCATGAACCTTATTGACCTTCATCGAGTCCAAGTGGCTTCTAGCATGCTCCAAGAAAGAGCATTAGATTGGTATGAGCTTTTAATTTCTGAAATCGTTGAAGCGGATCTCACTTGGGAGCAATTCCGGGAAAGATTCGAATTGAAATTTGTGCCGGAGTCTGAAAAAGTAACTTTGGCCCGGCGTTTTACTGACCTTGTTCAAGGTGGATCTTCTGTGACAGACTATGTCGCATCTTTCGAATCTCTTTCCAAATACGGGGTTGAATACATCAACACCCCATTGAAGAAAAATCAGTGATTTGTCTATGGCTTGAATAAGAATCTTAAGAAGTCATTACTTCTGAAACTTAAGGTTTCATTTGATCAGCTTATTGATATCGCTCTTCGTCTTGAAGAGGCCGATAGAGAAAGTGATGTCGAGGTTGGGAGTGCCAAACCGAACTCCAACAACACCAAGAAGAGGCATCCCTTTATTAGGCTCCAAAGTCCTAATCCTAACAAGAGGGCGAAGCAAGAGACTTCTATAGCAAATACTCCTATCCCTAATCGCAGAGAATGCTACAATTGTGGCTCTAGGGACCACTATATAAATAGGTGTCCAAGGCCTATTTCTTGCCGCTATTGCAAAAGTGCAGATCATTATATATCTTCGTGTCCCAAGCGTCAAAGCAAGAAAGAAGGAAAGCTGCAAGCCCCTTGCAACTCTCCTCTTAGTCAAGGTATTTTACATTCAATCCTTGATGGCGTTATTTTATTTCGTGATCTTCTTATTCGAGTTCTTTTTGATATGGGTTCCATCTCACTATTTTATATCAAAAGAACTTGTTGATTCTTTCCCTTTAAACAATTTTGGGCTTGATGTCTTCCTTGAGAATTGCGAATCCGGATGGTAGATCCGCAACACTCAATTTGCTTTGATGTCGAAATTATTTTATGTGATTTTTCTTTCCGAGCCGATTTTACTTAGGCTTCGGAATTGATTTTTGTAAGGACTGGCTTAATCGTTGTGAAGTCCATATCCTATTTTCCGTGTGGACTATTCATCTTCGACATTTTTATCTGTTAAGCAGATTTCTATTTTTCTTGAGATTCCGATTTCAAATTTTTGAAGGCATCGTTTTATTCTTTAAACCCTCAAAATGAGAAAAGTGTTATTTCTCATATCTAAATAATTTGTGAAACTTTTCCGGTATTTTTGAGTTTGTCTTAGGATTTATCACTAAGAAATCTTTTGTATGGTGTTAAGGTCTTTCTAGTTCGACCTTGTCACCGATTTTCATTTGGCTACGAGTTGCGGGAGTTCGCATTCCACTTACCGCATTCCGCACTCGTTACGGTTCTTATGAATGACTTATTTTGTCATTCAGTTTGTCCAGCTTATTTCATCCATTTTATAGGTCGAATATTCTATGTATATCTCGATGACTCCATTCTAGTATTTATTGATTTTGGATGAAAATAGCAATTTAAAAATCTTTGCAAATCTTTTTCATAAGATTTATTTATAAGTACAATTTGATTTTTCTCTTAAACGAGCAAAGAATATTCTCAAAACTTTTAAGATATATTTTCATCATATAGAAGATGAGTTTGTGATTGTATTGCCCATTGAGTGCTTTAAGAATTCTAGTCGATGCGCTTGATCAACGTTATCGATAGGAATTTCCTAAACGCTTTGATGAGACAATCAGACACGATATATTGACTTGTAAAAATGTAAATTTTTCTAAAAAGATTATTACATAAAGATAAATGTAATTTTGAAAGTTTTAGCTTTTCGAGAAAGAAGATTATTCAAAAGAAATTCTTTCTTTCCGATACTCTTATTCTTGTGATTCCTGAAGGGGAACCAAGACTTTGCTATTTCTACTGATACTAGTCGTATTGGTTTGGATGCCATTCTCTTGCAAATGGGAACGTGCTGTCACTTGTGCTTCTAAATCATTATAGCTTATCGAGACTAGATATGCCGCTCATGATCTAGTGCTCGCGGCTATTGTTTTTACTTTTGGAATTTGACATCATCATATTTGGATGAGAAATTTGTTCTCCACCTCGATCATAAATCTTTGAAATATTTATTTCTCATAAGGAACTTAATCTGCGTTAACCTCGTTGGCTCGAGATTCCTTGCATCTTATGATCTTGATATTCTTTTATTCCCGGAAGGGAAATCGTGTTGCCAATGCGCTTTGTCGTAGGCAACAAGTGGTTGATTCTTTGATGTTGTCTGATGGAATTGTCTTTTTATCAAGTTCATCGGACGTTTTTATGTACTTCTTTTTATTGAGTTTCATCTCGTTTCTTTTATGGACTCGCGTCTGATGTTCTTTTATGGTGTTCGGTTCATCGGATGTATTGTCACTATACTGCATCGTTGTTCCGGTTTATTGATTCATTGGGCGTACCGTTTTTGTACTACGTCGGTGTTCCGAAATTATTCGGGCTTTTATTCATTGGGCGTACCGTTTTTGTACTACGCTGATGTCCCAAATTATTTGAGTTTCTAGTTTCTCGGGCGTACCGTTTTTGTACTACGCCGTTGCACCGGCTCACTTTTATGCTATTCTTGACGTTCTCCACGTCTTTTATCTACGGAAATGCCTTAGGGATTCCGGTTTTTATTCTTGAGCCCGGTGATATTGTGGAAATTAAAGTTTCACCAGATTTGATTTTTGAGCAACATCCTATTCGAATTATTGCTTCGGAGCTCAAACGACTTCAAAATAAAGATGTTCTTCTTGTGAGAGTTCAATGGTCCTCAAATCCTATGGATTGCTCTTGGGAATCCAGAGAATTCATCGAGCGATCCCGTTCGAGCTAACTCTTTCGTGCTCTTTATGGTGAACTTCCTATTTCAAATCTTCTTTTGTGTTGAATATGCTTTTATGGTTGTTACTATATATCTTCTTCTTAAATATTGCGAGGACGCAATTTCTTTAAGGAGGGGAGTCTGTAACAACCCGCATATTTGTCGATTTTATATTTAAATATTTTATTTGAATATTTTATCGATACTCGGAATTTAGTCCGAAAAGCTACTTTTTGCATACGGTCGAATTAGGACTCGGGACCACTCCCATTGAGTTTAAAATGCCGTTTGCGACCTTTTTGAGTATAAGCTTCGATATGTTTGGAGAAAGTTGATTTTTGCCACTTTTCACTTAGGGCTTTGGTTTGGGCTGAGCCCAATAACTCCACTTACTAGCTCAGTTCCAACCCCCTTTCCTCTTCATTACTTCATAATTTCCTTATACATTCAAGCTTCATCAAAAATGGGGGAAGAGAAAAAGAATTAGGAAATCCTAAGCCCTAGTTCCATTAGCAAATCCATCTTCTTGCTCCAAACTCAAGTGAACCCATTGGTAAGCATCTCCTTCTTCTTCTCTAACTCATTCTCTCTTTGATTTCAGAAAATTTCTAAACCTAATTTAGGAAATGTTTCTCTTTTAAGCTTAGATTCAAGCTTCTAGTGTTGAGATTGAAGAGGGATTGATCTTAGCTTGTTCTTAAAGCTTCTCCTTCATTGATTTAGGTTCAAAGGTGAGATTTTTATCTCACATCTATGCTTATATTTATCTTCGAATGTTAGGTATGAATTCCTAACACTTATTCGTGTGCATTTGCTTTTGGTTTGGATTGATTTGGTGAATATTCCAATTTTTGGTGTTTTGAGTTCAATTCGTTAAAAATCCTAACTTTGATGTTTGAACATGTTTTTGATGATGCATCGAGGAGCATATAGGGCCGGGTAGTCGATTGGCATAAACCCTTGGCGGCGTTGCTCGTGCAAATGCAATTTGATCGAGATTTTGCACCTCATCCAAAATAGGGAAGGGGAGTGCTGGCAACAGGTTCGGCCGACCGAGCCCCTGGGCCGGTCGACCGACCTGCTACCCAGGCACTTCCTGCCTCTGTTTGGAAGTGCCAGTTACAGGCTTCGGCCGACCGAGCCCCTGGGCCGGTCGACCGACCTGGTACCCCGAGCACTTCCAACCCCTGGTTCGGTCAACCGACTCAGGGAGTCCGGTCGACCGACCTGCTGCTATTTGCCAGCTATGCCTATTTTGCCTAGTTGTCTGAATTTCCAACTTTAATCGATTCGTGTTGTTTCCCTTTTGTTGTTATCATTTGTAATTGACTTTGATGACTTATTTTCTTTGGGAGTTCTTGGAATATCCATTTCGATGGATTCGGTATCGATTTCTTTGGATTTTATTCACGTTTTCGAATGTGAATCTTAGTGATTGATTGTTCCTACAACCTTCTTTGTGATTTGTCACTTTAAAAATATAAAGGTTTTCTATACTAGTAGTAAATATCAAAACTCTTTCTTCAAATGATTTCAACACTATTTTATTACGAAGCTCGTTTTCTTAAACCGTTTTCCAATCTATTAGTATATACAAGCCTTTGCCTCACTCGTATGAGAAATCTAATTAAACGACCTAGTAAAACGAGTGGTATGAAACGCTTGCGTTTACTTTGTTGGTTAATTCTTGGACTTGTTCGATTGAATCTCTTGTGACAATTGTCTAGTGGAGATCTACAATTTGTTCGTAAATATTTAAGTTAAGCTAGTGGTTATGGGACATGAAGCTAAGCTCTATATTTACTAGCTTACTGTAGTCGACACTTCTCTTTGATCATGACGATCATTTTATGGTTTAGACTAGCATTGTGCGATGTCTTTTTGTCCACGTGGAGGACTGTACGTCATTTTTATTGAGCTTCGGCTCACCAGGAGGAGCTTTGGCTCAATGTCCGCAATGGGGGACTATACCCTGTCATGAGGAACTTCGGTTCACCAGGAGGAGCTTCGGCTCAATGTCCGCAATGGCGGACTATACCCTGTCAGGAGGAGTTTTGATTCACCAGGAGGAGCTTCGGCCCAAAGTCCGCAATGGGGGACTATACCCTGTCAGGAGGAGTTTTGATTCACCAGGAGGAGCTTCGGCTCAATGTCCGCAATGGGGGACTATACCCTGTTAGGAGGAGCTCTGGCTCATTTTTATGGATTGGCCATCCTTTTCTTGTGATTTCTGGATTTCGTGTGTTGATTTCTGGAATTTATGTTTCATCAACTTTTACGATTGGCATGGATATATATTTCATTTATTGTGGCTTGGTGAATGAAATTAGGAGTATGACATTCCTTTTTGTCTTTGAGAAGATCTTTGCGATATTGATTAATCTCTTATTGATTTTTCAATTAGTTATTTATAACAGCTTGTCATTGTGATTATTATGCGTTTAGTCATATCTCTTATTCTATATCAATTTCTTCTGATATTTATAGCTAGACTGATCCATTTATTATTTTCTTATTAAATAATACTCGGGTCAGACCAAGATTTCACAGGTGCTTCTGCTTGACTCCTTATCGGACCATCATCTGACTTTTGGCTAACTACTTAAATTAGTAGTTTATTTTGTTGTATACACTTGAGATATGGACTCATAGTTGTATTCTTTTGTATAGCATGTGTTGCTATTCTTTTGTATTATTGTGGATCTTATTTGACCACTACTCTGATATACACTTTCATGTGTTATATATATTCATATCTATTTCCGCCTTTGTGATATGAATTATCTGTGACTGATTTGTGTTATGTTTATTTCTATATTTGTTTCTGAAGACCTTTATAGCCACTGTGTAGTAGCTTTGAGTTTGTGTCGGTATGTCGGATTTCCTCTTGAGATGAAAAGTTATATTTTTATCTGGCATATCGGTACTCGCACAAAGCAATTATACAGATGGTCGCTCCTCAACAGCCTTATTCTCCGTGCTAGTTGAAAGCATTACACCGTAGTGTTCTTGGCTAGCGCGGGTATAGAGGTGGGGCGTCACAGCTTGGTATCAGAGCCAAACTTTGGAACAATGTAGAATAATTCCACAAGGATCATTGTCCTAAGTCCATCTTAGGAGTCGTGCTTTAGGATTTAATTCGAGTCTTCGTACCGATTCATCCTATTTTCTTTATGATTCCTTGTTTTATCTATCAAGATTGCTTGATATTCATTTGTGAATAACCTTCTTCTTTCTTCTTTCTTTCTTAAGGAAGAGAAATGGTTAGACCAGGCCGTCCCTGTGCCGGTCAATCTAGTGCTACTCCCCAAGATGGAGTTTTTATGTCTGCCCAGCAGCTTTTAGATCTCGTGAAGAATGCTCAAGCTGCAGGACCCAATCCAGAGCCTACTCATCCTAGATCCGGTTTTGCACGCTTGTGCAGAGACTATACCGATTTGGGTGGAAGTCCATTCAAAGGATCCGAGAGTGTTATAGAAATTCAAGCTTGGCTCAAATCATGCGATCGCATCTTTTCTCGCATGAACCTTATTGACCTTCATCGAGTCCAAGTGGCTTCTAGCATGCTCCAAGAAAGAGCATTAGATTGGTATGAGCTTTTAATTTCTGAAATCGTTGAAGCGGATCTCACTTGGGAGAAATTCCGGGAAAGATTCGAATTGAAATTTGTGCCGGAGGCTGAAAAGGTAACTTTGGCCCTGCGTTTTATTGACCTTGTTCAAGGTGGATCTTCTGTGACAGACTATGTCGCATCTTTCGAATCTCTTTCCAAATACGGGGTTGAATACATCAACACCCCATTGAAGAAAAATCAGTGATTTGTCTATGGCTTGAATAAGAATCTTAAGAAGCCATTACTTCTGAAACTTGAGGTTTCATTTGATCAGCTTATTGATATCGCTCTTCGTCTTGAAGAGGCCGATAGAGAAAGTGATGTCGAGGTTGGGAGTGTCAAACCGAACTCCAACAACACCAAGAAGAGGCATCCCTTTATTAGGCTCCAAAGTCCTAATCCTAACAAGAGGGAGAAGCAAGAGACTTCTATAGCAAATACTCCTATCCCTAATCGCGGAGAATGCTACAATTGTGGCTCTAGGGACCACTATATAAATAGGTGTCCAAGGCCTATTTCTTCCCGCTATTGCAAAAGTGCGGATCATTATATATCTTCGTGTCCAAAGCGTCAAAGCAAGAGAGAAGGAAAGCTGCAAGCCCCTTGCAACTCTCCTCTTAGTCAAGGTATTTTACATTCAATCCTTGATGGCGTAGTGTTACACCGCTAGTTGACAGCATTACACCGTAGTGTTCTTGCTAGCGCGGGTATAGAGGTGGGGCGTCACATGAATGTTGATAAGTGGGTTTGAATGATGTGTTAGAGTTTGATGGTTTAAGTTATGCTAATTAATAGCACTAATAAATCATACTTATAACAGGCACATCTATCATTCTACTTAATATTTTAATGAAAGATTATAAATGAATTTTGTTAATTTACATGAATGATTGGAAGTGTATTTGCCTCTAAATTGATCCTTAATGTCGTAGTTTTATTAACTTTTTCTCTAGTTTATTTTCCACAATGTTCTAGTCTAAAACAATTTCAAAAACTTTGGAATAACTTGACTGAGTAATTTTAGAATTTAATTCTTTCCTTATGGATCGACCCAAACTCAATACATACTACAATTGTACGACGTGCACTTGCGGTTTTATAATGAATATATTATTTGATGTTTTCTAATTGGTAGAAAATCCATCGTCTAACAGTGGACATTTAAGAGGAGGAAAAGGTGGTTCTCCTTCATCTACTCATTATTTTAATACCATTTCAAAATTATTTTGAATACTCAACACCAACCATCCTTATTGTAACGGGTAGGTTTTCGACCCTCGAAAATCGGTACTAATACGTCCACTGTATTGTGTGTCGAGCGTTCAAGTGCCGGAAAAACCGATCGTTAGGGCTGAAAGAAGAAGATATAAGATAAAAGAAACAAAAACAATCATAGGATCTCACAACGCAATGGAATAACATATATTTATCAACATAATGCTTTACAAAATCATTTAAAAAAATGATACATCAGAGTCATACCAACACAATTCTACCCTTGGACAGTTATAACAGCCTGTCCCTACCCAACTGATACAAGATACATATAATACAACGGAAACAAGATAATAACTAGCTATCAATGAAGCCTCCTACTCTTAGCTCCTCCAAGACGTATCTGCGTAAAACTTGAACTACTTGGATGCCCGTAAAAATTTAAGCACCCATGAGTTTTAGGAAAGAAAACAAAACCCCGAGTCGAACATGGGTCTGGTGTGAGTAAACTTAAGTAATTGAATTATTATATTTAAAACTCTTTTAAAGTCAAAGGTATCTCGTAAGACCACGCCGAACATAAACATAGACGGGTTTTTACGTTACGATAACCCAAACATTTATATTAGAAAATCCAGTGATATTATAATAATCTCTAAGGGTGAAAATAATGATAATCAAGTAGCTATGATGCTCGTGAGTGTACATCACAACAATAGTAGGTATATAATCCAAAACCGATAAAGTGTGTTCACAATTGTGTAGGATTCCACATAGGTGCTCCCGGTGCTTTGAGAAACGGTCCTTCTGCAACAAGATCGAAGATATCCTTCCAAAGCAGCATACATCCGTAGTTATGTACCATAAGAAAACATTGTTGGTCTCGCTAAGACTAAGTGCATTACCCCATGCATGCATAACAACTGTAGGCAACGTCTAGGTGGAGCCTACTGCACCCTATGGGTTTACCATCCCTATTGGTTATGCCTCTTATCTCAGGTTTTAGTCATTACTGCTGGTGAGGCTACGTTCGGCATTCTAACTCACATGCCGCCATCAAAACAGATCATGGAATCCCACATGGATTCCAATACCCCAACGGGTCTTGGAATCACACATGGATTCCCATATCTCAAATCGATCTTGGAATCACACATGGGTTCCCATACCCTAATGGGTTTCTAAACCACACATGGATTCCAACATCTCAATATATTACAAAACTCCTTCATAGAACCGTATATGGTTGTTGGAGTGGTTATGGTACAGGTCATCTCTTACGAGTACACTCCCCAGCTTACCAGACGCCTCAAAAACCAATCATCGATTTTCGGAATGCTCAATACCGGTTCTTTAGGAAATAATCAAACAGTACATAAAAGCAGGGATCACCTCCTAACCATTTAAGTGGATGGATCTCCTTATCATTTGTCCTAGAAGAACAAAGGAGTTCATACGTATAGTATAGCACCAACGATGGTAACTATACCATATAATTTCCGTGTTTCTCCCACATATTTCCAGAGTTAAGATCATTTAGTGTTAAGAAGGGAATTTCTTCCCTACCAAAAAAATTAAGAAAGATTACATATTTAGGCCAAAATTTGATAGTCAGTTATTTAACTATCAAATAATCAAACAGAGATCACATTTCCCGTGGAAATCACTAAGCCGCGTTTAATTAAATTCCCATTAATTAGAATCTCTTTTCGGAATATTTATCAAATTATTCATATAATTATCTCACCGAAATAAGTATATTTACAAACCATTCCTTTCAAAAATACTTGAAAACTTCTAAAAATAGATATGTAAAGTACCATTCAATATCAATCATGGATTGCAGTTTACGTAATGGTCACGTCTCTATCCCAGTGAAAACATAATAAACTATAGGAATCTCAGCCCCTAGAATTACTCCTTGAAAATCAACCATTTCTTTCCATATCTCTTTATTTCATAAATATCTCCAAATCTATTTATAAAGCTTCTTTATAAATTTCCAATTTTAATTTAGAAATATACTCTTTTATAAATCTCAAATCAATTATAAAACTTCCCTTTTCAAATCACTAACCATTTATAACTTCTTTTCTAAAATCATTCAAAACCCAACTTACTTTCCGAGCTCAAACCTCTTCCAAAAATATAACTTCTTTAACAAATCCTTTTATAAATATCATTTGTGAAACACTTAAGAAAAACCCTTTTATTTAGTAAAAACTCCTTTCATAAACAAGTTATAACCCTTTTATTTAGTAAAACTCCTTTCATAAACAAGTTATTACTTATAAATACCTTTATTAAACAATAGTATAATTTGAAAATCGTTTATAAATTTTAAAATCTAATTTGGTTAAAGAACCTGAATTAATTCAAAAATCCACTTTATACGTTCAAAAGAGGCTTAACAATCACAATGGTACTAACTTAGGTTACCATTCAATTTCAATTTGAATTTCAATTCACTTAACAGTTATTTACATAGGTCAAAAGGTATGTAAATTCAATTCATGTCTAAAACAGGGAATAGCATGTCAATATAAACATTGGCATATACATGTCCAAATAACGTAATAGCAGGATGGTGATTTATCATACTAAATAGATGTCCAAAAAATTCAATCAGTTTACAGCAGAACAGAAATTTATTCTGCTAAAACACATGTCCACACAAACAACAATTGCATTACAGTAGAATGAGGATTTATTATGCTATCAGATGTCCAAACAATCAACTTATAGTAGAACGGCGATTTATGCTGTTAACACATGTCCACACAATAAACAATTACATTATAGCAAAACGGGAATTTATTCTGCTAACACATGTTCACAAAATAAACAGTTACATTATAGCAGAACGAAGATTTATTCTGCTAACACATGTCCACACAATCAAACCGTTTACGTAAATCTTTTACAATTGTTTGTCTACTAAATGATATCGACATTTGAGTCCCTTGTATTCAAAACTATCTTTGAAAAAAGAAGTATCTTTAAAAGAATTTGATTCTTGGAAAACAAGGATTAAAAACTTAAAACTCCATCAAATGATTAATTACAAGTTAACTCTTGTTAAATCATAATTAATCTTTATTAAATCGAACTTAATTTACTTATAAATTAATATATAATTATACCTTTAATAAATAATTTATTTATAAATTAAACCCTTAATCCTTTATTAATTATTAAATAATAATAAAAAACCTTTATTAATAATTAATTAATCTTAATTATTAATTAATCTTAATTGTTAATTATTAATTAATCTTAATTATTAATTAAATAATCTTTTAATTAGAACTTAAAAAATAAACTAAATTTTAATAAATAGCTATTTAAATTAAAACCTTAATTAATTTATAATTAAAAATAATTAAACACTTGATTTATTACATAAATAATTGACCTTATATTTGATTAATAATTAATTAAAAATAAATCACGTGCTTAACTCATAATCAATTAAAAATCAATCTTACTTTTAAAAAGATAATTAACTAGTACTAATCTTGAATTAATTAAAATTAACAAACCTTATTTAGTACATAGTTAATTATTAATTATAAAAACTAATTAATTAATAATTAACTATTAATTCTTAATTAACTATCCTTAATTATTATTATTAATTTTTTAAAACAATTCAAAACACTTTAAAATATTAAATCCTTTCAAAAGTTGGAATTTTTGTCAAACCGCATCCATAACGAGTATCGCTATGGATACTATAGCTTCTAAACTTGACTAACATCTTAAATAGTCTTTTAAAATGCTTACTTATGACCTAACAAGTCAAGTTCTAACTGGTCACATCTTAACCCTAGAGTTGTATATCCTCCTATTGGATTCGCAGCCCTTAAGGAAGTAATAAGATAGGTGGCTTCTATACTTAATCTATAAACCAAACACTGTGACATAAATGAATGTGATGCACCGGTATCAAAAAGTACTCTAGCTGAAATACTTTGAATCAAAAGCATACCCTCCATCACAGTCTTTCCCTTATCTGTTGATGTAGGCCTAGCTGGTCCTATAGCAAAAAAAATTATTTTTTCTTCCCTAACTGATTCCGGACACTAATTCTTGTAATGCCCAACTTGATCACAGTTGAAACGTTTCACATTCTTCTTAGCTGCAGCTTTCTTCCCATTTCCGGACTGACATTTATTAGCAAAGTGACCCTTCTTAGTCTTCCATTATTATATAATAATAATAATATCCTCGTCTTTGTCCTCCAAAATAAAGTCTTCAAATCTTGTAATGCTCAGACTGACCCGAGCGAATTGAAAAGACAAAACACTCGAGTCAGAACTAAAAGATCTTATGAGAGTTAAATGAAAAGTAAACAGTATGAGTGGAACGACGTCAAAGATGTTTACGGGATTTGACATCTCCTATCCAGTGTCTAACGTGAGTGCAGTAACTTAAGAGATGCTCAGGATTCACATCTCCTGAGGATCCGTTAAACTATTTACTATGTAGTAATATACGCTATTATAACAATGTCTATAGTAAAATAAACTTACTTTTAAATAGCGTTAAGGCTTTACGTTTTCCACCTTAATAATAGTCCCAGTTGTCCATCCAGTATCAGCGCATCTCTAGATCGGGAGACTATCCAAAATAATCCACGGGCTACGGGAGAAATCCAAAATCGTACAAGGCGCGCTAGGGTAGGTGACACGGCACAACTAGGCAATGCCATGGTAGATATACCAATTATGCTTCCGGACCGGTGGCAGCGCGTAGTAGCTACTACCGCCCACCTTGAGCCACACCCCCAAAATCAAAAGGGCCCAAATCAATCACAAAGTAATAGAATGTTATCGAAGGAGTGTGTCCGATAAAAGGTGCTACCTTCTTAGCCCGTCAGTCGCTCCTATTTTAGCCACCTTATGCCAACTCACTGGAGTCGGGTCCACGTATTTACCTCAAAGGAAATGTCGCCACCATCCTACTTTATTCTGGAACCTCCACCGCGTACACAGTTGTTAAAGTGGTTTTCGGAGTTGGCAGAGAGTATGACAACTTCCGATTCCGGTCTCTATAACAACCAAACGTTATTATAACACCGCAGTCATTTTAAATAATTATACTTCAAAACCAGAATATAATATCCATTTTGAAACCATATAATTACGATATCAATTCCGTTCAAAAACTAAATCAATATGATATCATTTGTATAAAAACCCAAATCAATATAATATCATTTTTATTTCAAATATATCCTTTTCCCAAAATCATAGCACTTTCAAAGTTATACACTTCGAAACCAAACACTTTAAATTATAACACTTTCAAATCATAATACTTTGAGACTCATAACTTTGAAACATAACTTCCATCACTTAAACGATTTAAATATTAAAATACTTTATATAATAAACTAGCTTCTTATATTTCACCAATCAATTCCAAATGATATTGATTTCAAAACAGATTTTATTCACAAAATAAAACATTTCAAATTTAATATATTTCAAACTTTAAATATTCACAATTTCAAACTGAGTTTGGTAATTACGATTCAACAATTCACTTTCTATTATTTAATTTGAAATATTTTACATAATAAATCCATTATCATCTAAATAAAACTCAAATTACATATAAATTTATTTATACTTAAAATATTCATTTAATTCACCCTAAACCAAAATCAAGTTATAAAATCATATCTTTTAAAGTTCCAAATTTAATAATTTTACATCAACTTATTTGAGTTTAATTCTTACATAAATTCAATTTCAAATAAATTTCTAATTTATCTACCAACCTTAATTTATTTAAATCATTATAAACTCTATATTAAAATAAAATTTAAATACTTATCCATATTATCACAATGGAAATCGAACTTATTATTAAGCTTATTCTATATTAAAATAATTTATTCATAGCTTAAAAATTAAGAATAAAATAGCATTTATATAATATCTAGAATCGATATTTATATAAAACCATATATTTCTTTAGAAAACCGTAGAAATCATTTCAAAATATTTTTATATATAGACAACGGTGTCTGTACATAATTTTATAACCTATGGTCAAGTGATATGGATGTTTACCATTTCAATCTGTAATTTAAAATATAATTATGGTTATATATCATTTCAAATCGCAATCTCGAATGAAATAAAAATCCATAACAACTTACAGTTTATAACAATATAAAATACAACATCCATTTATCCAATATCAATCATCAAACATTTACCACAATCATCATCCAATTCAATCAATAACATCAATATAGAATAGATAATAAATAATAGGTATTTACTGGCAGTTTATATTCAACAATAAATTTAAATAACTATTTAACTGGTAGTTTATATGCAATAATAAATTAAATAACAATTAATTCAATAAATTCAATTTAACTGAGATGATGATTAAAAATATGCCAAAGAGTCATAAATAAATTTCTAATCATAACATAAATCAATTTAACAAACATAAGAAATTTTAGAAGTTGTGAGTGGATTAAAACACTAACCTTTTTATATTCAACAAGAAATCGCGCGTGAATTGGACCTCGTACGTAAAAGTTACGCGCATTAGAATGATTGAAATTGAAATTAAAATAAAATAAATAAAAAAACAGACAGCTCACTTCCGCCACGTCACTGCTTCTCTTCCAAACCCTACAGGCACGCATACACTAAAATGCGCCGCCACCGCTCGCTCGAACGCGTGTGCCGTGCCACCATCGGCCTGCCGCCAACCTTCCTCCGGCTTCCCCCCACCCACGTGGCAGCCCAAAACGTGGCCTCTGGTCACCCAAAATCCAGTAGCTGCTGTCGATTTTATGACCTAATCGAATTATTGCCATCGATCTACTCGTCAAAATGCCAAGAAACTCACGCCGATGAACTCCCCTCTGCCCGCTCTACAAAAGCCATAAATCAATTTGACGATCCGACAACGTTCATCTGACTTGCGCTCGTTGAGAGCTTCAAATCCATATATAATTCGATATAGTTTGTGGAGTTTGAAATTTTGATTTGAATTCGATATTAAAATTGGACTTTGAAATTCAAGGCTTGTCTGCCATTGAGCAAGAGGAGCAATAGAGATTTTTGTACATATAGAAATGAGAAATAGAAAGGCTGCTAGGGTTTATAACGAGGTATATATAGATAAAGCTGAAAATAGGATAGATGGACATGATTGATTTACACGCTGAACGATAAATGGCCCGAAAAGCCCGTTTCGACTCCGGAATGAAACTGAGTTAACCCATATATCAAAATATGTGTTTTTGAATGTTTTAAAATCAATGGAACATGTTTCAAACCCAAATTCCATCGTATGAAGAAATTATGCAAAATTCAGTTTATTTCAAATTGATTTCAATTAAATGATTTCTAGGCGTTTCGAGTCCGTACGATCAAACTACAAGTCCGATCGCTACGAAACTTGAAATCCTACAATAACTCACCGTTACGGATCCGATGAAACAGGTTTCGTCGAAATCCGAGCCATTGGCCAAAATGGCTATTTTCCAAGTTAATTAAATTAATTAATATTAAATTAATTAAATCAAATTTTCTATTCCAATTCTATAATTAGCAATCTTTATCATTTTTTATTTCTTAAACCTTCACAATAATTTAGACAAGTTTAGATATCAACTTTTAAGTTAATTAATTTACCCATTACCGTATTGAATGTCAGTTTTAAATAAATTCACTAATTATCAATTGAAATTCCAATAAATCCATTTATTTGATTTTAAATCTTGTTATTCAATCCATTATCATCAAATAGATAAAATTAATATTGGTTCATGGTTATTATATTAATATTCTCAAATTTCATCTTAATCACCATTAACGTAATATTTAAATATTTAATTTCATTTATTTGCCATAAATCTAATTACTATCTTTTAAATTTAAATAAATTAATAAATCTCGATTTCCATTCTTTTTATTTACCCAATCAACATATTATGAATAAAATTAACATTACCTTCAAATATTAACACAATTTACATTAACATAATATTTAATTACATTCATTGAAATTTATTTCCAGTTTAAATTAACAGGTTTAATAGAGGGGTAATATACAATAATTGTTACCGTTAGTTTCTAATTACGCTTATAAGTTATAATTAACAAACAAATGTTACAATTGCGTACATAACACTGTTTCATCCAATTATCAATAATTCTATACTAATCCATCAATTGATTCACTATTTACACTTGTTTTCTTATATTCACTTTATAACCAAAATAGAGCATTTAAATGGCAATGGATTAGAATTTCATTAAGATTTGTAACAGTTAACTTGGATTAACATTGTTTCATTTTAATTTAGTTATTATTACGTTATGAAATTACAAATTTTTATTTCCTTAAATATTAAATTACCAAAATCTTAATAAATTAACAATTTCAAATTATAGAAAATTATGGGGCGTTACAATTTTATCCAAAACCATATTTTGATATAAAGGAAATAATTTCTAAAATTATTATATATATTTGGAGTGTTTGGATGATAATATTGTAAATCAAATAGGATTATAAAAATGAAAATAGTTCATATAACCAAATGGGAATTTGTATAAATGTAAAATTATACAAATGGATTATAATTAAGTTGAATTCAAACTAGAATTTGAAAGTTTAAATCCAGGAAGTTTGGGAAAAATGTTTTCATAGTGGTGTGGAAAAATAATAATAATAAGAGTAATATTTTTGAATATTTTTGAAAGGAAATTGTTTTAAATGGATGTTGGAAGTGATATAGCATTGAACTCACTCCAATCGTCGAAAAAAAATTCTGGTGATGACTACAGCATTACCAGTATTCATTTTCGAGTTTCGAAGTGACAGATTGCTACCGAAATTGATTTGTTTAGATTTGATGGGTATAACCATAATTTTTTGAGAAAGTCCAAAGAATTTTTTTTGGAGTAAAGCCAGGGTTGGTTTAAAATGTAAAAAGGTGATTTCGGGGATATTTGAGATTTCAAGATGTTTTGGGGAAAATACTAGGTGTTTGAATTATGGAATCCTTATTTAAATAATCTATATATCATCGGAAAATTAGTAATAAACTTATAAATTGAAAATAATTCTAAATAAGGAAATTTATGTAAATTAGATTTTGGAATTAAATTTTAACTTAAGTAAAGTTAAAATGGATAAAATTAAAGTTTAAACAAAGCAAATGGAAGAAATAAATGATGTGATGGCCATAATAAAAAGGAATTAGTGAATTAATAAAGTGGATTGTATAAATTGGATTTGACGTATGCAAGTTAAATAAATTAAATTGGTTAAAGAAAATGGTATTAAGTTTAGATTTAACTTAAGTTAAGTTAAATAAATTGGAATGGCTTATATAAAATAAAATTGAGATGAAATGGATAAAAATATAATTGGGCTATAAATAAATGTATAGTCTCGAGTAAAAAATAAAACATGAATATATTGGAGTGTGGAAGTGGTGGAGATATGAAAAATGAGTTGTGTGACTGATGAAGTGAAAAGTGAAATAGAAAACCCGAAATAAAGACCCAACTTGAATTATAAAATAAATTTGAACTCAAGTATGTTGGTTGAAGTGATTTTCGAAAATAAAAGTCAAATATTGAATTTTAAGGTGGAAATGAACTAATTAGATAATTAATTAGTTAATTGGATACAAAATGGATGTTAAGAGGGTTGAATAAATTTGGATCGTGAGTTGAAAAGGGAATTTGGTAATGAAACTTGAGTTAAATAAAATTCAACTTAGTTGGTGAGCGAAGTAAATAAAAATTTAAAATGTGTCGAGTAAAATGGAAATAGTTTGAAATGGCGACAACTCAAGTTATACATAAACTAAATTGGAATGCAAATAAATTGGTATGGCTTAAGATATTAAATAAATAGATTTGAGTATAGAATTAAAATTTAAGTGGATTAAATGAATTAACTAATTAATTAATTAGTGATTGAGTCGAAATCAATTCAAATAGCTGGATTTGAATATAAAGAGAGTATATATGAATGCAATGTAACTAAATTGATGAAGAAATAATTGGAAATAGAATTAAATTAAATATAAGTTGAGTTGGAATCAATTTAAATATTTATAAACTATAATGTTTATTCTATTAAATGAATAGCGCCAAATTTACATAGAAAAATGGTTGTTCGGCGTAAATGGAAGTATATGGAATTCTATAAATTAATAGACGTGAATGAAATTGATTTTTAATCAATTTGGATGGTTTGTTTGGAATTAAAATAAATCAAATGCAAATGATTTGGTTGTAAATCATTCCGAATCGAATGGAATGATATGAAAATCAAGTGAAAGCAAATTGAATTAGTATCGAAACCTTATTAATTGGTTATGAATATTGTTAGTATGCATTGCTTGTGTAATCCATGTGTTTAGCTATTTAAAACAAGTGAAAGGTTATGAATTTCAATTATTTAGTACTTACAATTTGAATTGAGAAAGTACAGGTACCTGGAGGCCGTTTGGCTGGATTTGGTCGCACTAATTGCAAAATAAATAAGCCGCTTGCTTAAAAACGCTAAATAAAGGTATGCCTACGCATTAAAAGATAGAAAATTTGAAATATTATTATATACTTTTGTTTTTTGGTTGTGTGGGTCGATGTATATATATATATATTTATCTCTCTTGTCATATTGCAAAAGATCCTTCGTACAAGGGAGACTCTGCCAAAAAATTTAGGAAATTTTGGGAGCTAGAAATTTTTTGAAATTTTTTTGTTAACGAAGAATTGTTTTCGAATTGGATTTGAAAATATAGGATTCTGGAATTAAAATTGAAAACTAATTAATTTAGGAGAGACAAAGGATTAAGAAAGAGAATATCGAGTTCCCACTAAGTGGGTTTTGAAAAATTAATGGGTTTGGAGCATTCCTTCTGCCATAGCAATTTCGGGGACGAATATCTTATAAGAGGGAAGGAATGTAACGAACCGGATTTTTCGACGTTTGATTTGGAATAGTTAAATGGTTTTAAATATTTAATTTGAATTATAAATTTATTTTTGAATATGAAAGTTTGGTTTTCATTTAATAAAATAAAACTCAGAATTTCAATGTAGCAATTTATTGAATAATTTTTTTTTGAATTTTATAATTGAATATTGGGTAAATTATTGTGTCTGGAATTTTAAGCTCGAAAAAATAATAATTTAAAATCTAATGAAATTTATATTAATAATACTGAAGACGGTGCAACTTTTAAATTTGAAATTAACAGTGATTTGTTCTGTTCTAAAGATATATCGTCTAAATTGACTTTTAAAAATAGTCTTCCAAGGCACAGTCTCGAAATTTGACAAAACTAATTCCATTGGATAAGTAATAGTGTATCATTATCGGATTTCAAATTTCGTAGCATTTTAGGGTCATCGTTTGGTCGTACGGGATAGAAACGTGCTGAAATTGATATCAAAAATTCAATATAATAATTGGGTCCAAAAAAATATCTTCTCCATATGATCGAGTTAGAACTCGGAACCTTTTTCATTAAGATCGGAATAGGGGTATAATATTATGAATGCCTAGCGGCACGCCTCGATAGGAGTTTGAGATTTTTAGCTGTGAAATCGAGATGAGTTGGAATTTTGAAATAATATATATTTATATTGACTTGATCTATATAGTTACATCAGCTGCTTTCCTTCATTTCAAGTCATTGTACATCCATCCCAACATGCTACCATTGTATCTTGTCCCCTCCCTCTTCTTTTTAAAATGCACGAAGGCAGGTGGATGCAAAATAAAAGAATGCCGAGACTAAAAAAAATAATATAATGGTGGCCTCAGGAATTCAAAAATCACGTTCGTTTTGTCTTCACCTCCATTCTCAAATTAATTGGAGAATTGAATCTGTTTCATCTCCAAATAAAAAAATATCAATGCTTATCTGCATAAAATAAAATTCGTTCGATCGCGGAAAAACAGGGTCGCGAGCGAATCGCCTGGCTCGATGGAGACTCGGTGGCAGGCAGCGACAGAAGAGGTTCGCGCTGAGGTGTGGGCATGACATGTCGCTCGGTAGTAGGTTAGAGTCGAACGAAGGGTGGGCAAGCTTGGCTCGTACGATTATTGAGATGGAGGGAAGGCGTGGGGATGGTGGGTGATCGTGGCCGATTGGAAAGGGGTTCGAGAGAGGATGGTCGCGGTTGAATTGGGTGATTGGGAGAATCGAGGGAAACGTGGGGCGAGGCTGAGATGGTGCGTATGGGGAGGGAGGAGATCAGTGATGACTGGAGGAGGGTTCGTTGATTGAGGGGTTTAGCAGTAAGGTATAAAAAAAATTATTTTATTAAAATTTAATATATATATATATATATATATATATATATATATCGGCAAACAGTTAAATTGATAAGATTTTGAAAAAAAAATAGGAGTTTTAAATGTATGAAGAGTTTATATAAAATTAGATTTTTGAATCTTTATAGATTATTTTTATAAGTTTATGTGGTTTCAAAAAGAAGAAAAAATAAATTTAATTAGTTATAACAATTAATGTTTTGAGTCGATAAAATTCAAAGCAAAAAATTTAAATTATCTCAATGATTAATAAAATCCGTAATTTGCTTGTACGAGGTATAAAATCGGGAAGAAACAGGTCGGATTTGGATCAGATTGCAAATTAAAAATCAAAGGTGAGAATTTTCTCAATCATTTGGATTTCCATAATTAAATTTAAATGTTTAAATTTAAATTACTAGATGTACTTGGTTAAATTACAATAATTATTATCTGTTGAATATATATATAATTATATATATTTGTAGTTAGATTTGATATTCTCGCATATTTCCGCGGATGAGGCCCTATACGCCCCGCATAATAGCGGATGACCCTATGTACCGTGATATCCTGCGTCGAAGCAGGATTGGTATTTTATTTGTTGACTAACATCTATGGATGGAAGGAAAAATAGGTTGGAGGGATCCAACTAGATTCCTCAAAATATTTATGGGTTTATATATATTGATATATGGTATGATGGATAAATTTCTATGAATTGCATGTGAAATGAATTATTAAATGTTAAATAGCATGAGAATTAAATTGGTAATTTTAAATACCATAAATAATTAATCTAAAGGAAATTTAAAATGGAAGATTTTGAATGAAAAATATTAAAACTAAAATTGGATTATTTTGAAAGGAATATTAAGTGTAGCGAGATATATATAAATTAACTTGGTTATATTCAACTATTTTTAAATTGGTTTAAGTAGAGATTTTAAATAAAATAATACTGAGGATATGGAAGATATATTTTCTGAAATTTTGGAAAGAATTGGAATCGATATTAAAAATAGATTTGAAATAAAATTGGTAATTATCAAGGAAAGGAATTTATAAAATGAGATATTATAAAAAGATTGTTTCACAAATAAGCGAAAACTCAAGGGAGTTATTAAATTTATAAACAGAGTTTGTAAATAAGATAAAATGATATCAGTGGATACGTTAGAATATAAGTTATGGTGTGAAATTATATCGAGTTATGGGAATCATTTTGAAAAGAAATAGTGGAATATATTTCGAATGTGAGAAATAGTGATTTAGATATGTTCAATGTGATGCGAATCAAGAGGGATTTATAAATTGAATTGGGAAATATTGGATTTTCTAAAAAAAAATCGAGAAATTAAAATTTGTTTTAAATGGGTTTTTAAATTACTAAACTATATAATTTAAACTACTATTAGGATTTAGAATATTCCGAAGTTAGTTATTATAATACTTAATAGTTATTGAAATAAATTCTAATTTTATAAACCAGCTTTGTAAATTTATTAGTAATTGGATATGAATTATTAATTCTACTTAAGATTTGATAACCTATATTCACCTGGAAACATGTTTCAAAAATAAACCATTATTCTTATTATATATATTTAAATGTTTTAAATTCATTTATAAACCCTCTCGAGATTGAAATCGAAGTTTATAAAATGGATAAGATTTTAGAGGAAAGATCTTATAGCGGTACTATGGGAACTGAGATAAATTTCTAAAGTATAAAATTGGTGAACTTCGAAAGGTGAAATAAGATTCACAAAGGAAGTAGGAGTGAAAAATGTAATTATAAATAACCATAATCACTTTGGAAAATATTAAAGGAAGTCAACTAAGAATCCCGGAATTTATAGAATTCGTGTGAAACGGGTTCGGAATTTACAAACAAAATTGTAAATGATTTTGAGAAGAGAAAAAGGAAATAAAAGGAATATTTTCCAAGTGTTGAATATTAAATGAAGTGGGACAAATATTCTAAGTATTGGGAACGGTTGGAAATGTTCCATGAAAATAAAAGGATTTGAGAATTGTTTTCAAATGTTGAGGAACTGAAAGTAATATCTTATAAAGATATTTTGAGATAAATTTTTGAAAATTTATAATAAGGTTTAATGATTGTTATGGATGTGTATTGATAGTTAAATAACTGACTATCGAATTTTGGCCAATTTCGTTAATCATTTCGAAGAGGCAGGGATCAGATTTAATTATCCAAAAACCACTTCGATCCAGTTTGAATGCAACGAATGAATACCGTGAAGATGATGAAGACTGTGATTCAGTTTGTCCAAACCCAGGATGAATGCTATCAGAATATCTCATTGGAGAACGATGAGCATTCTAAGTGAATGTGTTCTTTAAAAGGTAACGCTTTGCCTTGAGCCTCATCAACCGAGGAATGACTAAAATAAGGGAGATGCAGCAAGGCTAAGTGGGTAGCACCCAAGTTGGGTAAGGTTACCCCTTTATTCAGCCGTGTGGTGGTTGCTGATCTCAACCGTGGGGTAATCTTATTCGGTCTATCCAAGTTAGGGGTAGGTCAGTCTTGTGTTGCAGGGGATCAGTTGGTACGGTATTCTAGAGGTGTACTATGACGGACGGTACCCAAGTCATTCGATGGAATCCATTCGCCAATAAGCACCGTACGGTTTTGGTTGTGCCCAACTATGCTAGAACGTGAGATGTAAGCATTTCTGCTGTATTCTATTTACTTTCTATAGACACTATTATAATATCAGACGGATTTGATAAAAATGGTTTGTTATCGTAAGGTACGAACTTGTCGTATTTATGTATGATGTGGTCTTACGAGATACCTTTGTTTTCAAAGGATTTTTGATAACTCTAATAATTCAAATTGAGTGTGTTTTCTCATGCTGGTTTTCCAGACTGACTCGGGTGTTATTTTATTATAATCTCGGGTCAGATCGAGTATTACAGATTTAGGTTAAAGGCTATGGAGCTCAGGAGACAAGCTGGACGAGTTCAGACATATATCACGTACTTGGATATTTCCGCTGTATGAGGACTAATTGTTATAACCGTCCAGATTTGATGTAATGATTGTGTACTCTAATGATTGTAAGTATTAAACAGTTATAGATTCTTTTGTATAAAAATCTGTTGTTATATATTATATATTTTTCCGCTGCGATTGTGAGATTCTGTGTTGTTGTTTCTTCTTTTTGTTCTACCTTTTTATTCTTCACCTCTAAAGAACTGGGATTTTTGGCACTTGATTACTCGGAAGTCTATACAGTGGACACATAGATGTTGATTTTCGGGAGTCGAAAAACCCAGGCCAGTACACTTACTAATTACAATAATTAAATTTCAAAATATACCCTAATACAGAGAAGATAATTGATCCAATTATTTTTCTTTGAAATCCAATTTTTCATGTTAAACCATAGATTCAAATACTAAATTAATTCCAATATTTGATTGCAACTATAAAAAATTCCTAGTTCCATATTAACTAAAATATTTTGTTACACCAATTTTAATTGACTACAAAGTTAAATTTCAGATTGGATTAACTAAATGTGTGAGAAATAAAATCATTCTTATATTTTATGGTAATTTAAATATCTATATATTTTTTGTTTACAAAAAAAAGGTAATAAATTTACTTATGAAATAACTAATTTCTTATTCTATGCTAAATCCAATTTCAATAAAATAACATATGATTTCTCCTTTAATACATCGTTTATTTTATTCCATATTAAACTTTACTATTATACCCAAATTAAACTTTGCAATTATATTCCAATTAGAAAATAAACAATCATTTTATTCTTTACAACATTAACGTTTGTTATTTAAAATCTTGTTGTTAATATGCAACCCAACATTATTTTACATCAATAGATCATAAATTTTTAATTTTTGACAATTTTGAATTTCAATGTCTTATTTAATTTAATATTTTTAATTGTTAAAAATACGGGTCGTTACAATCTCCCATAGTCAAAACTTTTCGTCCCTAAAAAGGAACAAGAAAGAATCAAGAAATTTGATATATTTTATTGAAAATAGTCAATTTATAAACAATTTAAACTTAGTTAGTTTTTACATAACTTCGAAAATAACCCAATTTCCATGAAATTTTTTCTAAGTCTTAAATTTATGAAAAATATCGGCAGCGTCTCCTTTGCCCGGTTAGGCCCGAAAAAATATCAATATCAATAATTACATGATATACATCTTATATCAATAATAAAGCGTCCCAAACCATGAGAAAACAATAAAATACTGCTACAAAAACCGTAATCCGAAAATGTACTTATTTGTCGGGCAAACAAAACTCGATTTATGAAACCAAAAGCAACAGCTATTGCTTCCATAAACATGTATCTTACTTACATAATCCAAAAGAGTTAAAACTATTTAAAAGAGTAATATATTAGTTGTTCCAATTAATAGCACAAGCAATACGACATATGTATTAATCATATGCCAAAAAAGTAGTTTGACCATTACATGCAAAAAAAGAATCAATCACATGTCCATAGCAACCAAAAACTAATGGTTTGTCCAGGTTCAAAAACTTTTCATTGTACAAGGGTGATAATAAACTACCAAGCGTACCTTATGCTCAACAGCCTTAGGTAATTACTCAATAGATTATTCATATAGCCTCAAACGATTTGAAGTGTCATTTCTTAAACATCCCATAACCCAAACAACATAAAATTTAAATAGTATTTAATTTTGTAGGATGTACATATATCAGTTGTACCGCAATATCAATTCTGATTGCTTGCTTCACTTCCAAACTAGTATTGATAACCCGATCACTCTAGTGTGGACTTTGATCCGATTTCTTAATTAGAAATCTCCATTCTCCTTGCATAGCCATAAACTATGATAGAAAACTTCAAAATCATATCAAAATTTTGTATTAAATGTTCGATGTTAAGAATTGAGCGAAAAATCCTAACTTGGACTGGTGCGAATTACCATAAATCATGTATTCAAATTTGGATCATAACGGTTATGCGGTTAAACTAATCTACGCCCAACTTACATATTTTATTCTATTGGTTTCTTCAACACATCATTTGCTTTTTATTTATTTTGATTCTCATTCATTCATACAAGATCATTTTTTATTAATTTGTATTCATTTACTTACATAGATTTTTTCCCATTCAATATTTAAAATAATAATTCTAAAAGTATTACATAAGTTTCTTGCAGTTTAATTCACATTTATTTATTTATACAACTTTATTTCCATTTAATATTAATATTTATTAATGAATCATCTCATACTTAAGTTTCTCTACTTTTTAATTCACATTTATTCCTTCATATATAGTATCATTTAATATAAAATCTATTTATGAATCATTTCAACATTTTCTCAAGCTTATAATTATTTACTTAAACAATATTCACTTTTTACTATTTAATTATTAAGCATTTCAACACATTAACTTAAGTTTATAGCATTTCTTGTACTTAATTCTTTATTTATGAATGTAATTCCATTGTGAAACATTTTTATTACTTAAGTTTTTAATTGTATAATATTCCATTATCTTTTAATTTACAAGTTACAAAACTTCAATCAAAATTATTTTCTCTAGTTTCATTAAACACTTAGCTTTCAATTTTAGATTTCAATTTGGAAGTTTCTGACCATTTAAATCGTCAAAAATTCCATTTCGATTCAATAATTGAAAATCATTAATTAATAAAAAAATTAAGAACTAAATATCGGGTTTCGTTTCAAATTATCTTGAAGTAAAATATACTTATATCTTTTTTATATCAAATCATACTTAGGAAATTTAAATTTAAATTTTTTTCACCAAATAATGGTGTAGCAAAGCTACTATAGTAGTCTTCCCACTTTGAAACTTGAAAATGAATATCGATGATGCCGCGGTCATCATCCAAATTATTTTACAAAGATTGGAGAGGAGAGTACAGAGCTTATTTTCATTAAAATTCTTTTAAAATCATTTCTTTCAACTCTCATTGAAAATATTTCTATCCAAAAATACTTCTAAATAATACTATATTACTTTTCCAAAATCTTTGAAAACCAAATTCAAAACAACAAAATTTAAGTTCTCAAATTTTCAATTTAAATTCATTTTATTTGTAAATCATATTTTACAACCATTTTTATAAAATTTAACTTTCCAACAAACAAACATATCACATACAACTGTATCAATTTATGAAAACTTGTTCTTAGATGCAAAATATAATACTAGGTAAATTATTTCATTTACATATTTCAAAAAAACAATACCGTGTCCATTTGCCTTTTTAAGTATTTAGAAATCCTTATCGATGCCACAGCGTCCTATGTACTGACCGAAATTCATATATACTCAACATAACAAATTAACACAATGCAAAACATTTTTATTGCATTAACAAATACGCTCTTTCATATATATATATACACATTCTAGGGTATTTATAACCCTATCTCCAATGAGTTTACCCCCAATAGGCTAAGGCATCTCTAAAACTAAGCTCTGATGCCAACTATGACGACCCACTTTTTGAACAATTCAAGTCGACAATAAACCACACATGCCTAATCCAAACCATTCAAAATGGAAGATTATCAATGAGGTTTAATTAGAAAAAAGAAGAAAAAGAAAAGCAAACACGGAATCTCGTAGCGGAATGATAAAATATAATAATCAAATAAACAGTTCATGAAGCTATTTTACAATATAAATTTAACTTTCATATTGCAACAAAATTAGAGTACAAAAAAAAAACAAACTAAAATAATGCAGCAGAACAATAACTGTAACATCCTGATATTTTTAACCATTCGCATCCAAACATGCCGGAATTAAATTTCTCAAAATATCAAGTTGTTAATTTATATTTGGCAAAACTTAGCATATGCAGTAAATAAATAAATCACAGAATCACAAACACAGAGTAATACAACAAAAATGCAGCGAAAACAAAAGATAGTAGTTCATGAAGCTACTATATACATATCAGAGTTAAATCAGATACAATAGAAGTTTCAAATACAATAGTCAAACACAAGATCAAAATACATCACTAGAATCAACTGAATATCTGAAAGCTGGATAGATAGCTGGATCTCCAAGCGAAGATTTTACTCCAAAGGCGAGTCTCAAAAGTTGTATCACTCAATCTGACCCGAGCGTAAAGCAAAACACAAAACACTCGAGTCAGGATTAACATTCTTATATCAATAAATCCAACTCAAGTGGAATAACAACTAAAATACAAGTAACTCAAAGGATGTTTGGGATAAAAATCCTCTAAGGATCCGTTAAACTATCTGTTTGCACAAAAAATGGACAAACACCTCCAAATCGTATGGATTAGTTGATTTTATGTTGTTTCTAGCGATTTGGGTGATTTACGCAAATATATAAAATAGATGGACTAAACTGTAAAAGACTCACAGATTTATAGTGGTTCGGCCAGAACGTGCCTACGTCCACTTTATATGTTATTCTCCTTTTTCTTTCAGATTACAAGTACAAGTACAAAGCTTTGTATACAAGTATATGAAAGCTATTTGTAAGTTCCTTCCGTGCTTGAGCACTCAAACTTGTCTGCCATTGTTGTACCCCTGCCCCTCTATTTATAGAGTGAGGGTGGGGGCAGCGGTCTTGGATGTATATAGCTGCTGGTGGGCCTGGCCTAATGCAATCTGGCCTGGTAACTTTGGATCGGCAAGGCCTTGGTTCGGTGATGGTTGGGGTAGCTTTGGTCCGGTAGCGAGGGCGTTGCTTAGTTCGGTGGTAAATGATCCGGTGGTAGCCCTCCTTGGCCTTGGTTCGGTGGCACGAGAAGTGAGGTTGGTTCGGTGATGGAGTGGAGGGCCTTTGGTTCGGTAGGTGTTGGATTGGGGTAGCCCCCTTGCTCCTGGTTCGGTGGTACTGGAAGTGAGGTTGGTTCGGTGATGGAGTGGAGGGCCTTTGGTTCGGTAGTTGGGGTTTGGTATTGATCTGGTGGTGCTTCCTTTCATTGATTCGGTGGTGCTGGAAACGTACCCAACATTTGCCCCCCAAAGTGGGGCATATGCCAGCATATGTCGCGCTTTGTTTTCTCGTAGTTTGGATAGCTTCATTCGGTTTTGAGTGTCGAACCGGTTGGTCCGGTTATCCTGCACTCGCCTATAAGTAGGGGCATCATGCCACTGTTATTCCTTTACCTTTTGAGATATCCGAACCGATTGATTGCCGAATCAACCTCCTATTCTTGCCGAATCAAACCCTAATCTTTGCCAAACCAGGTGAGACCCTATTCTGCCGAATGAATGTTTGTTTTCAACTACCGAATGGACTCAGGGACCTTATGTACCGAATGAACTTGAAAACTTTGAGCTTAAAGATTTAATACCGGATGGACCTCATACCGAAAATGCTGAATGAACCCTGGTATTGGGAATGCCGAATGAAATTTTACATTTGCTTTACCGAATGACACTGGGAGTTTGAGCGTTCTGATTTACGAGTGAAATTTCAGACTATATACACTTGCTTGTTTATATCCTCTGTCTTAACAATATGTTTTTCTTTTGTGTTTGTAGGAAAATGTCTCGCAAAGTGAAAACTTGATCAGAAAAAAGAAAATCTACGGATAGACGAGAGTCCCCCTTTGTGCCCCCGGCCCAGCCAGGACCGGAACGTCGTGGACCCATCCCGAGGCCGCTGGTAGACGGGTATGGTCCCCAAGTGCTTCTGAACTCTCCTCCTGATTTCTTTCCGAGCTCTCTCAGAGAGGAGCAACTTGACGTTATCTCCCGCTCCTTTGGGATTGATAGAGCATGCATGTTGTTGCCAGGGGAGGGGGTCATGCCATATAATCCCCCTGAAGGATACTTCGCGTATAGCCGATACCATTGCATGTGCGGGGCCACTCCTCCGATTAATGCGTGGATAGTCAGCTTCATTACTTACCTGAAAGTGGCTTCTTTCCAGCTTCAGCCCAACTCCTATGCTATCCTGGTGTGTTTGCTCATCATTTTTCAACGGAAATATGGGCGCCCCCTTCTAACCGGGAAATCCGATATCTATATAATCTGAGGGGCTACAAGAAGGGGTCTCTGTACATTAGTTTAGAGTCGGTCGTGTCCTTCAAGCCGGTCTTGGACTTATACTCGAAGTTTACCATGTTTAAGAAGGAATAGTTCTTCGTCAAGGACGACTCCGTTTCTTTTCACCTTTTCACTTCTGGCTGTAAGTTGAATTCCATTCGTAATTTCTTTATCCCGACTACAATGATTCTTCTTACGTGCTTTTATTTCTTGCTAGCGACAGGTGGCTTTGCGGTCGTGGAAAACGATCACCTTGTACAGATGGCTGCGGAGGTAGAGGCTATCTCAGGAAGGGATAGGTCGGCTTCATACC
Source organism: Allium cepa (assembly GCA_030765085.1). Taxonomy (NCBI): domain Eukaryota; kingdom Viridiplantae; phylum Streptophyta; class Magnoliopsida; order Asparagales; family Amaryllidaceae; genus Allium; species Allium cepa. Next base: position 265,009,477 of record CM060931.1, on the reverse strand, counting down.
TGATCCGGAATGCCACTCTCCTGAAGCACAACTTGATTTTGCCACGTCAATCTGTGGTTAAGCAGAGAGATACAGCCGAGGAGAGGGCTGCTAAAGCTAAAGATGGGGCCACTGCGAAGAGTAGCAAGAGGAGACCTTTCTCGGTACCCCCAGTCGTCGGGGGGAAGAAGCTTAAGAAGTCTGACGGACCCTCCCCTGGCACATGCCCAAATATTCCGGAGGAGGAAGGTGGAGAGGAGGAGAGAGGCGAGGAGGAGAGCAGAGGAGATGGAGAAGGTGAAGGACAGGGTGGTAGTGGTGTCGGGGCTTTGCCTTCTGAGCAGGCAGGGGAGATCCAGGAGTGGACGGATGATGCCTTTCGCCAGGCTTTTGAGGGGTTGGAGGAAGGATCAGCCTCGGTGGAGAAGGCGAAGAAGGGTGACAAGGCTGGGACTGGTGCCGATCCATCTTCTAAGGGTCCTTCAGCTAAGGCGACTCCGGCGGTTCAAGGTGAATTCTTAACTTTTGCAGACTCCCCTTATGATAAGGACTTAGTAATATTTTATGGCTAGCTTCCGTCCTGGAATGAGATTCAGGACTTATTGCAGTATCCCACTCCCCCTCAGGGTTTGTAAATTAAGCGTGTCTTCCTACTTAACATATTTCTTGGATCATACTTTCATGCATGCTTGTAACACCTGATTTTTATTCCAGGAACAGGTAAGGTGGCCAAGACATTAGATATTCGGCACCGCCTTGAACAGTACAAGCTACTCAAAGCTTCTGCCAAACCAAAGCCGGGCGATCTTCGTTTGAACCTTCACCTGGCCCTCAACCTCCAGTCCAGCCTATCCATGATGTTACTGAGAAGATACTGAGTTTGTGCCTTCCCCACATCCGTCCGAAAATCCAACCGACACCTCGATAGACCATCCTAGTTTGGTTCGCAACCCATTTGCCGGCCATCCGGATCTGGACCCGAGTTTTCAGGACATCTCTTTTGACAAGGCCACGGGTGAGCATCTTCTTCCCCGCAATCCCATGGTACGGGTGCTTGATGAGGCTAAGTCCTTAGACCTCGATTTGCTTACTACTCGGATTGTGACCATGGGGAATGAGGCCAAGGCAAGCATCGATCGGGTGGCTGAGGAGACCAAGAGGCTAATGGAGCATCACGCTCGACTGGCCAAGGCTGGGGAGGAAATCGGAAGTGCTAACATTCGGTTGCGGATACAGGTTTCTGATCAGGCCAAACAGCTTGCCGATCAGGCTATCCAGATATCCCAGCATGAAGCGGCCTCCCGACAACTAAATAAAACCATGGAAGAGGCTAGCAAGGCTGAGTTGCAAAAAATGGAGGCTGTTTGCAAAGAGCGAATTAACATGGCCATTGCAATGGTGGATGAGGTTCGGAGAGCGGATCTCGAGCGGGTAGAGGAGTTACCTGGGAGGCTTGAGGCCGCAGAGCATGCTCAGGCCAAGTTGAAGGAGGAGATGGAAGTGATGCGGAAGTCCCTTCAGGCTGACTGCTCGAGATACCGATTGGAGTGAGATGCTGTTGTCGCATGGCTGTCGGCTTCTGAGGCCCGGATGAAAGAGTTTGAGGAGAACGAGGGGATGATGGATGAGATGCTCCAGGACATGTATTTCCGTACTTGAAGGCAGGGCAACCTGTCCTGGATGGACGATTATCCCCGGGTTATGGCTAGGATATATCTCCGGGCTTTGGAGGAAGCTAAGGCCGATGCGTATAAGGAAGGTGGTGTGGATTTCAGGATGGATGTGGTTACGGCCCAATTCACTAAGGAAGAGAAGGTGACGGTTAAGGAGGGCATGCGGCTGCTTGCTGCGGATGAGGTAGGCGTGCAGCTAGATGATGATGATCAGGGAGCAGACGCTGGTAAGTCTTTCCTTTAGATCTTTTCATGATTTGATTGCTTATCTTTTACGACTATTGATGGATTCTCTTCTGAATTGAGCAGGCGAGGCCTTTGGAGTACATGCGGGGAGTTCTGACCCTGCAGTTAAGTAGATCCGGAAGGCTAGCGGGATGGAGGCGAAGCTCCGATTCCTTTACTTGAATTATACATATTTTGGTTGCTGTCTATGTCAGTTCGAAACATTAATGTAACTTATAATTATATTATTTGCAAAGAATGACTTTCTGTAATTTTATAACATAAGCTGATTCTATCATGTTCGAATGTGGTTGTTATTTTGATATGTTGCATAAGAAATACAGCTGTGTGTTTATGCATGTGATTTAATCGCATTTGATGCTAAGTTTCTGCTCAAATTATTGTTTCATGTCTTGTAATGCCAATATGACGTGTGAATAAATTAAAGCAACATATTTGCATACAAGAGAAGATAGTACCGCCCTTTGTGTTTTAGTTGTAAAGGGTTGCTTTGAATGTCTTGCGTGACTGAGTATGGAATGTAGCTGGGTGTTCCGTCATCCGGATGTGAGTTCATATTTCCACAAGTGAGAGTTCCCCTATTTTGTGACCTGTACTTTAAGGATTGTTATATAGGATAGGAGAAAAGTTTTTGATTGAAATGGAAATATGAGAAACAGTAAAACTTCCAATCACGGAAGGCCGTCGATATGCTTAAGTTCGTGGCAAACGGGTTTTGTAGTCACTTTCCCTAGCTGTGGGTCTTGGAGACATTTGTCACCCATCTTACGCCTCCGCGGGGAGTTTATCTTTTTTACCACAGCCGCACTTAAGACATATCGGAGCCGAGATCGCGCACAGTAACTACCCGAGCCATTATGGCCCGTAATCGTGGGTATTATTCGATTTACTGTGGCCGGCTAGCGTAGGTGCCGATCGTCAACCGTGAACTACCCCTGGCTGGCCACACCTTATGTTGGGGCTTAAAGTAGGTTCACAGTTGCCGGCGAGCCGAACGCCGTAATGAGCTGCCATCAGCTATAGTCGACCTTCTTGATGGCTTATAATCGGCTCATTACAGTTGGCTTTGAGGGCAGTCGCGAGCAATGAGTTAACCCGCAGTAGAGGGATGCTGGAGCAAAAGTGTCTCATTGGCGAGTGCATAGATTCGCATAGTACCTGTTGGGTCTTGTCCAGGTGAGGTTGCGCCGTGAAGTGTCCAGAGTGGAAATGTCATTATACATGATTTTGTTCAACTGCAAAGGATAAAGCTTAACAAGCAGCCAAGATATAAAGGAACAAGTTAAAAAAAGACAAGGTTTTTTAAAGTGGTTCGGCACGTAAATGCCTACGTCCACTGATTCTCTTTGTTAATTCACTTCATATGGGCTGTACAAGTTAAGAAAAGTATCGACGGAGGTGTTGGATGTTCCATGCCCTCTGGAACACCTCTCCGTCCACTGTTGACAAAATATAGGCTCCGTTGCGGAGATCTTTATGAATTACACAGGGTCCGTCCCAGATTGGATCTAGCGCTCCGGGGCGCGGGAAGATCCGCTTGAGGACAAGATCTCCTTCTTGTAAGCTGCGGTGCTTGACTTTGGAGTTGTATTGTGCTGCCACTTTTCGCTTGTGAGCTGCTGCTTTGAGTGCTGCATCATTTCTTCTCTCCTCAATTAGATCCAAAGACATGTGGAGGAGTTCTTCGTTCTCTTCTAGGTTGTAGTGGATCCTACGGTGGGAAGGCATTATAGTTTCAACAGGGAGCATGGCCTCCGATCCGTATGCCAAAGAGAAAGGAGTATGCCCTGTTGATGTTCTGTAAGATGTGCGGTAGGCCCAAAATGCCGTAGGGAGTTCATCCACCCAAGCGCCTTTTGACTTTTCAAGTTTCTTCTTGATTAGGGTTTTGAGGATTTTGTTGACAGCTTCGACTTGTCCGTTTGCCTGGGGGTAAGCCACAGATGAGAAGCTTTTGTAAATTCCATGCTCTTGGCACCAGTCGGCGAATTCCTCGCTGTCAAATTGAAGTCCATTGTCCGATATGATTTTGAGTGGAACCCCGTACCTGCATAAAAAAATTTTGATCAAGAAGTTAATAACTTTTGCCGAAGATATTTTATTTAGAGGTTCCGCTTCCACCCATTTGGTGAAATAGTCAACTGCCACTATGGCATATTTAGCTCCGCCTCGGCCCATTATTAGTTCGCCAATCAAGTCAATTCCCCATATTGCAAAGGGCCAAGGGCTGGTCATTTGAGTAATTTCATTTGTTGGTAGTCGAGGAATCTTAGCAAATTTCTGACATCTGTCACATCTTTTGACGAAGTCTAAGGCGTCTTTGTTTAAAGTGGGCCAGTAATGCCCGTATCGGAGTATTTTCTTTGCTAGAGTCTGTCCTCCGGTGTGATCTCCGCAACTTCCTTGATGGATGTTGGACAAGACTTCCCTGGCTTCCCTTCCAGCGATACACCTTAATAAGGGATTAGAGAAGCCGCGCCGATAGAGGATGCCTTCTTGTAATGTGTAGCGGGAAGCTTTCCTTAAGGTTTTCTAAGCTTCATTACGTCCGTTGGGCAGTATGCCACTTTGTAAGTATTTCCGGATGGGGGTCATCCAAGTTTCTTCTCCAATTGCAGCTATCATATTCATTGGCTCGTAGCTCGGGGCCAGTTGCTTTGAGATGGTTATTCTTCGGGAAGCAGTGTTGTCCTTCATGCTAGCTTGCTTTGCCAGTTCGTCGGCCTCCTGATTCTCTTCTCGAGGAATGTGTTTGATTAAACAGTGATCCAATTGATTGAGCAGCAACTTGGTCTTCTTTAGATATGATGTGAGTCGTTCTCCTCGAGTCTGTAATTCTCCCAGTATTTGATTTACAATAAGTTTAGAGTCACTATGGAGACATAAAGAACCGACTCCAATCTTCAGGGCAAGTTCTAATCCGGCTATCACTGCTTCGTATTCTGCGTCATTGTTGGTGGCAGCGAATTCCATCATTAGGGCGTAGTGCAGCTTCCTTCCCCTGGGGGTGATTATCACAACACCTACCCCCGAGCCCTGTTCATTTGATGCTCCATCTACGAAGAGATTCCACTTGATATCTTCTGCTATTTCAAATTGCTCCTTACCTTCATTAGTAGTGAATTCGGCAATGAAATCAGCTATGGCTTGCCCCTTGATAGCAGTGCGAGGATGGTAGGTGATACCATATTGACTCAGTTCAATGCACCACTTAAGTAGTCGTCCAGAGGTGTCGGGGCGGTGGAGTACCTGCCTTAGCGGTTGATCGGTTAAAACTCTGATGGAATGGGATTGGAAATAGTGTCGCAGTTTCCGTGACGTGATTAGCAAACAGTATGCTAGCTTTTCAAGTTTAGGGTATCTGGCCTCTGCCCTAGTAAATCTCTTGCTTACAAAGTATACGGGCCGCTGCGCGTTGTCATCTTCTCTCACCAAAGCGGCGCTTAAAGCATGGGACGATACAGCATGGTAAAGGTATAGTTCCTCGCCTTCATTCGGAGTTGAGAGTACTGTGTGTTCGATTAAGTTAAGGAAGGCTGTCGAGCATTCGTCAGTTCATTCGAACTTTCCTTTGTCTTTCTTTAGAGCTTCAAAGAAAGGGATGCATTTGTCGGTTGCTTTAGAGATGAACCTGCTTAGGGCGGCCACTTTCCCGTTTAGGCTTTGCATCTCCCTTCGAGTGGAAGGTATCTTGATATCTTGTAAAGCTCGAACTTGTTCGGGGTTTGCTTCAATCCCCCTGGAATGAACGATAAATCCGAAGAACTTTCCCGACGATACTCCGAAGGAGCACTTTAGAGGGTTCAACTTCATTCCATATTGGCGAAGTACTTGAAACATCTCATCCAGGTGGTTTATATGATCGTTGGCTTTTCTCGATTTTACCAGCATGTCATCCACATAAACTTCCGTAGTTTGTCCTATTAGTTTCGCAAACATCTTGTTGACAAGGCGCTGATAAGTAGCTCCGGCGTTTTTATGTCCAAAAGGCATTACTTTGTAGCAGTACAATCCCCGGTCAGTGATGAAACTAGTGTGGTCTTGATCGGGGGCGTGCATAGGGATCTGGTTATATCCTGAGTATGCGTCCATAAAGGATAAGAGTTCGTGCCCGGCAGTGCTGTCCACGAGTTGGTCGATTCGGGGGAGTGGGAAGCCGTCTTTCGGGCAAGCGTCATTTAAGTTGGAGAAATCGATGCATGTTTGCCACTTCCCGTTAGCTTTCTTTACCAGTACCGGGTTGGCGATCCATTTTGGGTAGATGGCTTCTCGTATGAAGTCATTGGCAAGTAGGCTCTTCACTTCTTCCTCTAGGGCTGCTGATCGTTCTGCCCACATGCTTCTCTTTTTCTGCTTTACTGGCACCTTCATGGGATCGATGTTCAGTACGTGGCATGCTACATCTGGGGAGATTCTTGTCATATCAGCGTGCGTCCATGCAAATACATCCATGATGTGGCGAAGAAAATCAATGAGTTGATCCTTTAACTCTTCTTTTAGTTGAGATCCGATTTTCAATAGTCTACTTGAGTCATGTTTGTCTACAGCTACGAATTCCATAGCCTCTGCAGGCTCGGCGGTGGCCTCCTCCTCTTTGTCCCTGGGGTCTAATTCATTGAAAGGGTCACTGGTATATCGAAGAGGAGGGGCTTTCTTTAGTTGATATGCTTCCAAGTTTTTCATGCAGAGAGTAGTCTCTGCATTTTTCACTTTATCTTTTCTGTGGTTATTGCGAAGTTCAGTTACATAGCAGTCTCGAGCAGCGTCTTGATCTCCCTCTATTTCTCCTATTCCATTATCTGTTGGAAATTTCATCTTCAGGCACCATGGGGCTAGGACAATTTGGAAGTCAGACAAGGCTGGTCTTCCCAAAAAGGCATTGTAGGTCGAGTGGTTCTCTATTAGCACAAATGTTTGCTTTCGCACAACGGAGCGGGGATGACTTCCTATTTCAACACAAAGGTCTAGTTGCCCGAGGGGCATCTTCGCATCCCCAGTGAAACCATGTAGTGGTTTGTTGCAGGGAGACACATCCTTCATTGACAGCTTCATTTTGTCGAAAGCATGCTTGAATAGGATATTTACTGAGCTTCCAGTGTCTATTAAAATTCGAAAAACTTTGGTTGGACCAAACCAAGCAGAGATGACCATAGGATCCATGTGTGGGTACTGTCTTCCCTCTAGGTCACGCCTACTGAATGTGATGTCGTCATTCTCTTTCCGTTTCGGGTGGCGTTCTTCCATGACAGAATTAACGTAGCCTTCATCGTTCCTAAGTGACTTACCGTATCTTTCCATCTCCGCCCAGCTTTTATCGGCGACGTGCGGTCCTCCTGATATGGTATGGACCACTATCTTCTCTTGACTAGAGCTGCTGGTGTTGCGATTTCCTCCGCCTGCTTCTGGAGGGAGTAGTCCAGGATTCTCATTGGCAGGAGTAGAAGTCATGTTCTGGCTTTTTACATAGCGTTCCAGTCTCTTCCTTCTGATGTGTTCTTCAATCAAGTCCCGAAGATGGTGGCATTCATTGGTGTCATGTCCATGGGATTCGTGGAAGCGGCAGAACTTTCCAGATTTGAGTGCGTTATCCGACTCCTTCTTGTGCGGGGGGCGCTTGTATCTAACTTCGTCTTGAGTGGCTAGGAAGATGTTTTCGATTGTTTCATTCAAAGGAGTGTAAGAGTCAAATCTTGGTCCTGGTCGATATGAGCGCTTTTCTCCCTTCTTGCCCCTAGCATTGTCTCTAGAGTCATTTCTTCGAACATCCTTTGCTGCAGCGGTGACCCTGTCTGTAGCCGTCTTAGCCTTTTACCCTGACTGCCTCTCAGTGGCAGCGTCTTCAAGTCTCATATACTTTCCAGCTTCATGGAAGAAATCAGGTAAAGTAGCCGGCTTTTCCTTGGTTAATCTTCTAGCAAATTTTGTGTCCGGATGTACACCACTGCAGAGAGCCATTAGGATAAGTTTCTCGTCGGCATCTTGGACTGCGGCCGCCGCGGCGTTGAATCGGGTTAGATATTGTTGCACTGTCTCTCCGGGTTTCTGTTTGATATTAGATAAGGAATAAGCGTCATTGGGTTGTTCCATATGAATGCGGAACTGGCTGATAAACTTTTCTTTCAACATTTCCCATGAGCTGATGGACCCTTGGGGTAGGTGGCAGAACCAGGAAGTTGCTAGATCTACCAAGAACAGTGGGAAGCACTTACACAATACTCCCTCCGTTGCTCCGCTCATGAGCATATGCTGGATGTATCTCTGTAAGTGTACGATGGGGTCAGAGGTTCCCTTGTAAGGTTCCATCGTTGGCATTTTCCATTCCCGGGGGGTGATGGCAGTTTCGATATTGCGGGTGAAGGGGCTGGTTACCCTAGCACCTATCCCCCGATCCCTTTGTTCCCGTTGGACGCACTCTCTGAACAACCGCGCCATCCTTTCATCAGAACTTGGAGCGGATAAAAACAAGTTTGGTTCTTCCCTGCGGGATTGACTCCGTCTAGATGACCTGTAAGGATGGTATCGTTTATCACTTCTGACATTCTCCAATGGCTGCCTCTGGTCTTCCGGGGGCATGCTGGGGTCAGCCACAGTTGGCCCTTGCCTTGATCTTTCCCTGCTGGGTTCTGTTCTCAGCACTTCCTCGGGTCCAACTTCGGGCCGGACACCAGCTCGGCCCCGTCTACTGGTGTTTTCATGGTTAGGTAGCATGACAGGCTCAGCCATATCCGACCTCTGCCTGGCACCTCCCCCGTTGGGTTCGGTTCCAAGTGTTTCCTCGGGTCGGAATTCGGGCTGAGTCCGGGCTCGGCTCCTATTATGGTTGTTTCTGTTGTTAGCCTCTTCAAAGAAGAAAGACCTTTGTCGCCTCCCGGATCCTCCAAACCGGGACTCACCCCATGATTCAGTGTTGCGGTTGGATTCTTCAGCATCTCTTAAGCATGACATGAGTTGGTCCACCAAGGCTTCTTGTTGAGATGCGAAGCGGTTAGTTACTTCAGCCACAACCTTGTCCAGATCCGCCCTTGTAATTGGTTGTTCCGTAGCAGGGGCTGTCGGATTTGCCGGATTTAAATTTGCTGTTGGAACTGGACGATTGTCTTGGTCTCTGATCATTGGATCTGGGATGCTGCCAGTTGCGATGTCCTTTCCTTTGTTAGCATCTTTCTTCCGTCCGGGAGCTATATTTTCCAAGCAATGAACGGTGTTGACAGGAAAAGGGTTGAGTGGGAGAAGCTGAAGCTTCGAGCTCCTTGCCCTCTCAGTGAAAGCACCAAAAATGTTTGCACAAAATATGGACAAAAACCTCCAAGTCGTATGGATTAGTTGATTTTATGTTGTTTCTAGCGATTTGTGTGATTTACGCAAATATATAAAATAGATGGACTAAACTGTAAAAGACACACAGATTTATAGTGGTTCGGCCAGAACGTGCCTACGTCCACTTTATATGTTATTCTCCTTTTTCTTTCAGATTACAAGTACAAGTACAAAGCTTTGCATACAAGTATATGAAAGTTGTTTGAAAGTTCCTTCCGTGCTTGAGCTCTCAAACTTGTCTGCCATTGTGGTACCCCTGCCCCTCTATTTATAGAGTGAGGGTGGGGGCAAGGGTCTTGGATGTATATAGCTGCTGGTGGGCCTGGGCTGATGCAATCTGGCCTGGTAACTTTGGTTCGGCAAGGCCTTGGTTCGGTGATGGTTGGGGTGGCTTTGGTCCGGTAGCAAGGGCGTTGCTTAGTCCGGTGGTAAATGATCCGGTGGTAGCCCCCCTTGGCCTTGGTTCGGTGGTACGAGAAGTGAGGTTGGTTCGGTGATGGAGTGGAGGGCCTTTGGTTCGGTAGGTGTTGGATTGGTCCGGTGGTAGCCCCCTTGCTCCTGGTTCGGTGGTACTGGAAGTGAGGTTGGTTCGGTGATGGAGTGGAGGGCCTTTGGTTCGGTAGTTGGGGTTTGGTATTGATCCGGTGGTGCTTCCCTTCATTGATTCGTTGGTGCTGGAAACGTACCTAACACTATCTATTATGTACTAATATACGCTATTATAATAATGTCTAAAGTAAAGTATAATATGTTTCAAAAATAGCGTTAAGGCGTTACCCATATCCCCCTTAACGCATTTTATATATTCTCAAAGTCTATACAGTAACATAATCTCCCTCGTACTGGGCGTCGTCAGAGGGAACTCCATAGGTATGGTACAAAACAAAAATCATACAAGGCTCATTAGGGTAGGTGACACGACACAACGAGGCAATGCCGGGGTAGATATACTAATTACGCATCCGGGCTCGTTGTAACGCATAGCCGCAGCTACCGCCCACCTCGAGCCACACCCCCAAATCAAAAATCAAAAATGGCCACCAAATCAATCACAAAGTCAGAATATAATATCGAAGGAGTGTGTCTGATCAAAGGAGCTACCTCATTGGCCCGAGAATCGCTCCTATCTTAGCCACCTTATGCCAACTCACGGGAGTCGGGTCCATGTATATACCTCAATAGGAAGTCGTCACCAGCCTACTTCATTATGAAATCTCCACCGCGTACACAGTTGTTAAAATGGTTTTCGGAGTTGGCAGAGAGTATGACAACTTCCGATCCCAGTCTCTTTAACAACCAAACGTTATTATTACACCGCAGTCATTTCAAAATAGTATATACTTCAAACCAAAATATCATTGCCATTTTAAAATTATATCGATACGATATCATTACAAAAATCATATCACTTTCAAAGTTATTACATTTTTCGAAACCAAACACAATTATAACACTTTCAAAAACATAATACTTTGAAATTCATAACTTTGAAACCATAACTTCCACCACTTAAACAATTTAGATATTAAAATAGTATATATAATATAAATAGTTTTAAATTTAAAATTACTTTATAAAATAAAATAATGTCCTCATACTTCCCAAATTGATTCAAATCAACTTAAATCCAAAAAATCAATTTAAATCAAATCTCAATTCATAAATTTCAACTCAATTCAATTTCAATAATCCATTTCAATTAATATCAATTTCAAATACAAATTTGATCCTCAAATAAACCATTTCAAATTCCATATATTTCAAAGCATTAAATATTCAATAATTTCAAAACTAAATTTTTATTATTCCATATATTAAATTCAATTAATATTATTTAGTTTTGAAATATTTACTTAATAAATCCAATATCATTTAAGTAAAACTTTCAAACTTCAAATACATGAATATTGCTTTAATTTATTTAAACTTGATATATTCATTTAAATCACCTTAAACAAAAATCAAGTTATAAAATCATATCCTTTAAAATCTCAATTTAATAAATTTCAAATCAAAATTATTTGAGTATAATTCTTAAATAAATTTAATTTTAAATCAATTTCAAATTTATCTTCCAACCTATATTTTTTTAAATCATTATAAACTCTATATAAAAATATAATTTCAAATAAATATTTAACCATAATATACTTTAATAAAATCAAACTTTATTATTAAACGTATTCTATATTAAAACAAATTTATGCATAGCTTAAAATCAAGAATTTAACTATATATAAAATAACATTTATATAATATCAAAAATCAATATTTTATAAACCATATATTCCTTTCCAAAACTGTAGAAATCATTTTAAATATATATATATATATATATATATATGTATAGACCAACGGCATCTGTATATAATTTTCTATCCTATGGTCAAGTGATACGGATATTTATCATTTCAATCCGCAATTTAAATATATATATATACACGGGTATATATCATTTCAACCTGCAATTCTGAATTCAATTCAAATGAAAATCGCTTGGTTCTATCATTGCAACCCATAACGATTTTCTCCCATTCTACAGATAGTTCGGGTATGTATAATTTCGACACATAGGGAATTATATACTAACAGGGAACTTGCAGAGTGATAACAGATATGATAATAATATAATAGGCATTTATAAATAATATAAATAACAGTTAATGGTATCAGATGTCACAGGTGGACAGATACAGAAAACAGCATATATATAGTAATGTAAATAACTAACAGCGGCATACTTCAATCGTCGTTTCAATTGAAATCAAATTTAATAAATATAAGAGCGTTAATCTAGAGTGATTGCTCACCTTTCGAGGCTAGAAGAGATTTGACAATAGAACAAGCTATGAATTCCAAAGCAAAGCAAGATTGGAACGAATCGACGAACAAAGCTGATAGATAGGAGTTGATGAAATCAAATCAGAACTAGATTGATGAAGATAATTAGCATAAGTCAAAATGTATATATAACTATATATAGCTATATATAAAGTCATATTCTAAATCCAAACATATATTAGATTAGATATACATATATATATATGGTTTTCAAAATTATAGTTTTAAATTAAAACACACATATATACATTATATTATGCAATACTCTATATATAATTTAACGATCAAATATCAACATGTATATATATATATATATATGGTTTATACATAATAGATGTGTCGGGATTTTAAATATTATAGTTAAATCAAATGAGACCTAAACTTTACAACTACATTGCTTCTGACATATACAAATAATACTAATATATACAACTTGCATACGTACAACAGAGTGTATGCAAACTATTATAACCAATATATGTAATCAAAAAATTTAAACATATAAAATAAAAATCATACAAAACCAATAACACACAGTCTAAAATGTATAAATATATATACAAGACGTTATTTATGTTTAACTATACATATACGCGCTCTTTAAAACATAAACACGGTGATATATAAATATACTTGGAAACCAACCGTACCCATATATGAAAATAAAACTAAATAGATATATATAGCCAAACAAATATATATAACTGTATGTATACTATTTAATAAGTAGGAATGCGAACACTTATAACTTATATAGATGACATGAAATAGCCGAGCACGCTTACAAGGTAAGGTGACCAGCTTATGGCCTTCAGACAATATATACTAGAATCAATACGATCTACAACATAGTAGAGAAATGTATAAACTATGTAAATAAATAACCAAATCATATCTACATGTTACCAAATATACGAAGGCCCGAAAAACTATGCAAAAGTAAATATGTTAATAACTTATAAAATACTTTATATAACACGAGAATGGCTACTTTTATAATAATATATATAACAAAACTGTTTCGACTTTATAAACAAATATATAAACTAACCTTGTATAACCATATATATTAGGACATATACATATTATAAACCTATGTAAATTAAATTAATATGTATACAAGATAACCTAACTTATACCTATATAAGCAGATATACATATTCAACTGTAAATGTATATATATATATAGAACTGTATAATAACTTTATAATGATAGCTCAGGTATGTTTCAAATAAATAGAACTCACACACAACAACTATACACACACACACACAAACAAACAAAAGTATATTTATCAATAGATTTTGAAAACTTGTATAAACTTACATATACACATCTATACGAATATACAAATGTAAACTCTCGGCGTAAAAAAAAATCATAACCACTGAAAAAATGATAATACATAATACTAAAATTTTGAACCAATATGATAATATATTTGAGAACTGGCATAACCTATATAAATCTATATGCCATAAACTAATGAAAACATAGAACCCATATCAATATATACATGACATACATAAAACAAACATCATCAGGTTAAAACAAATCCTATCCAAACTTATATAGAAACATATCTTATATAAATATATATACCCAAAAGAATGTTGTAGGCTAGGTGTTTGAAAGATGCGGCTACTGCTGCCATACCTTAGTGAGCAACGAAGGTGAGGAGGAGGAAAGCACCAGCGTTAGGCGAGGCCAAACTGATCTGGGCTACGGGGTCGGAGGCTTAGGCTAGATGAGGTTGCGGGAGTCAGATGGTGGAAAGGGAAGTGGCGTCTGATGGAAGAAGGAGAAGGGATAGATCGGCAGTGGCTTCATGGTATGGGTGAGCACGGTTTCAGATGAGAAGTGGCAGGGATTGGTGTTTTTGAAAATTAGAAGAGAAGTCAAGAAGACGGAAAAAATAGATGAGCAAATTGGAAAGTGGCAGTGAGGAGAACAAGAAAGCAAGCATGGCTTTTGAACAAACAAAGAGAAACTCAAAATGTAAAGTCACGACTGTTTGGTTTGAGGAACATTAAAAGTTCATGGCTATTAGTGTGACGTCCCACTCCGAGACCCCCATTAGCAAAGAGTATTATTAGATAATACCGTCTGCTAATACGGAGAATAGAGCTGGATAGGAGCGACCATCTATAGCCTTGCTTTAACTATTAGTTGAATACATCGACAATTGTCGTATCAAGCTGATCGACATATCCAATGAATACTTAAAACAAAACCATAGGTGGCTGGAGGATCTATCAGAACAGAATATAACAACTCAAATGTAATATACATCACAGAACAGTAGATCATCATATACACATATACGGATACATAACAGAGTACACAAACTGATACATGTCAAGTGGTATAGTAAACCACGATATACAGGCGAATCCAAAAGAATACATATCAGAGTTACAACAAAAAGGACCACACAAAAAGCTATAACATAAGGAGCTAGCTGAATAGTCCATGCAGAAGCAAAATAGGCTAAGTTCAAAAGTACCTAACCTGAAACATCTCGGTCTGACCCGAGTATAAAATACACGGGTCAGTCTAGCTAAACAAATTAGTTAGATAAACTAAACAATAATGAACCTGCAAGGCCATAAAGTATGGCAAATATCTCTAAAAGAGATAACACAATCATCTAACAAAAGATGAATTATAACAAGACAAGCCTCATGTCATCGGCAACACAATAAACAAAGGATACGAATATCCCAAAACAAGCCAAAAAGGCCAATAACAAATACCAATGAAGGAAACACAAGTTCCGCAAGGTAACTGCTATATATCGTGCGGCTCAAAAAGACCAACACCGAAGGGCGATACCTAGGGAATATAAATATCTATGAAACAAAAGATGCTCGAGCTCAGTACTATATAACAAGGATCCATAAGAGACAACACCCAGAGGAGACAGTCCGAAGACACTATCCTGAAGGTGATGAGCCAGAAGAAGACAGTCCGAAGACACTATCCCAAAGGCAACAAACCATAGTGGCGAAGGTCCGGAGGCCCAGTACTGGACACCACTAACTGGCAGAATGTGTCACAACTCTCGAAAAGGAATTCGAAAAGTGTTAACGTGAGTCCCATAACCATCCGTTCGCACTAAACGGTTTACTATCCGTTAGTCAATTTCACACTCAAAGCAGTACAAAGTTTGCCTCATCTTATCGGTATACCAGACCCAAAGGTCAAAACGTTCGAACGAATAGATTGGGAATTAACCGAGAAGATGAACGCACGTGTTCATAGCACGCGTTTTATCTAATCATTTAATTCTCCTCACACTTCGCTCGGAGTGCGAAATCGTGTGTGTTTTAAATAGAATTTATAAATTAGAGAAACGAGATTTTAATACAATTTTAAAAGATTATTTTATAAACACCGTGTATGAAGTCAAAAAGGAATTATCAAAGTCAAAGATGAATGATATCAACAATCAGAACAACCAAAGCCGATAAAAATTGGAATTTCAATCCCAAAAGCAAATTGGGCAGAAGACTGTAGATTCAGACGTCTGAAGTATATGGTACAGATGTCTGAATCTGGAAAATTAAAAGTTTTCATGAATCCTATTCAAACGTCTAAACCATACCTTCCAGACGTCTGAAATTGGCATTTTAAGCCTATTTACTTTCTGGTTGCACCTGAACCAATTCAAACGTCTGGAACCACGAATCAGACGTCTGAATATCGGGGAATAAAATTTTCCAGTATAATATTCAGACGTATGGAAATGAGGATTCGGACGTCTGAAACCTATTTCTCAGGTATTTCCTGAACCTAGGCCATTGATGGCCAAAACAAATCGAAAGCGATCGGATGAGCGATGATTATGGGGGCTTACATCAAACGACTGCCCATCCTTAACAACTCACTCAAACACTCCGAACAACATAAACATCAGCCATAAATGGATTTCATAGATTTGGCTTCAAGAATCATAAATTGGAAATTTCACCGAATCAATCCAAATCGAAAGCAAACGATCATGCAAATATATTAGGAATTCATTCCTAACAATCCAACATAGTTGTAGACACGGATGTGAGATAAAAATCTCACCTTTTAACTCAAAAACAAGGATGAGAAGCTCAAATGCAAAGAAAAAACCAACCACTCTCCACTTCAACCCTACAAGCTTCAATCTAAGATCAAAAAAAGTATTTCCTAAGTTAGGTTTAGGAAACTTTCTGAAATTGAAGGAAGATAGGGTTGGAGAAGATGAAGAAAGGGCTTACCAATAGCTTCTCTTGGATTTTGGAGTAAGAATTTGAGTTTGCAAGAGGAAACTATGGCTTGGAGTTTCTAATTCTTCTTCCTTTCCCCCATTTTCAGTTTAGCGTAAGTTCAAGAAATGAAAATGAGTGAATGGAGAAGAGAGGGGCTGAATTAGGGTATTAAGTTAAACTAATGAGCAGAACCCAAACCCAAAAACCCAAATAGAAAAAGTAGCAAAATTCTACTTACTCCAAACATATCGAAGTTTATACTCAAAAAGATCGCAAACGCCATTTTGAACTCAATGGAAGTAGTTTCGAGTCCTAATTCGACAGTTTGCATAAAGTAACATTTCGGACCTAAATCCGACTAACGACGCTATATTTAAATAAAACACTTAAATATATAATCGTTAAATATGCGGGTTGTTACAGATCTCCCCTCCTTACAAAATTGCGTCCACGCAATTCCTAGATACGATATTTGTAACAACTACATACATACATCAACCAAAAAGAAAAGGAAATAAGCTTGAGATGAGAAGATATTCTCGCCGTTGCCAAGCAAAGATAGAAAACCTGGATAGGATCGCCCGATAAATTCTCTGGTTTCCCAAGTACAGTCATTGGGATTAGCGGACCATAGAACTTTAATGAGCGGCACGTCATTATTTCGAAGGTGTCGCACCTCCGTGGCAAGCACGTGAATAGGTTGTTGCACAATAGATAAGTCTGGTGAGATCTCAAGCTCTTGCAAATCATGAGAATCGATAATAGAATCCGACTCTCGAAGACACTTTCGAAGTTGAGAGACGTGAAACACGTCATGAATGCCAGATAAATGAGCAGGAAGTGAAACGCTATAAGCCACAGGGCCAATACGTTCAGTAATAGAAAATAGTCCTATAAAGCGAGGAGCCAATTTCCCAGTCGTACTGAAGCGCATAACCCCTTTCAAAGGAGAAACTCGAATAAAAACATGATCACCAATCGAGAATTCGAGAGGCTTCCTATGGTTATCCGCGTAGGATTTCTTGCGCTCTGTGCCTCTTTCATTCTCAATCGAATAAGGTCAATCTTCTCGGAAGAATCACGAACAGAATCTGGGCCAAGAATAAGCTTCTCCCTAGATTCCAACCAACAAGAAGGTGATCGACATGGCCTTCTGTATAAGGCTTCGAAAGGAGCCATGCTGATACTGGACTGAAAATTATTATTGTAGGAGAACTCTACAAGAGGTAGGTGATCCTCCCAACTACCACCAAAATCAAGAATACAAATACGGAGAAGATCTTCCAAGATACGATTCACCCGTTCAGTCTGTCCGTCAGACTGCATATGATAAGCTGTACTAAATTAAGCTTTGTTCCTAAAGCTTGTTAAAGAATCTGCCAAAAATAACTCGTGAATAAAGGATCATGGTCACTCACAATAGAACTAGGAACACCGTGAAGTCTCACGATTTCCTTGACATATAACTTAGCCAAATGCGAAGCAGTCCTATTAGACTCAATAGGAATAAAATGAGCAGACTTGGTGAGGCGATCAACAATAACCTATATGCTAGAATAGCCCGATCTCGAAGGAGGTAGGCCATCAATGAAATCCACAGAAATCTGATCTCATTTCCACAATGGAATCTCTAGAGGCTGAAGAAGACCAGAAGGACGCTGACGTTCGGCCTTAATACGCTGACAAGTCATGCAATTACTCACATAACTCGCCACATCGCGCTTCATGCCTTCCCAATAATAAAGGCGATGCATATCGGCATATATCTTACTACTACCAGAATGAATAGTATACTTAGAATGGTGACATTCATCAAGAATGTCATGCCTAAGTGCAAAATCAGAAGGCACAAAAAGACGGTTCTTCTTGCGAAGACACCCATGAGAATCAATGCTGAAGTCCCACAACGCCTCATCACAGGATCCAGACTCACAAAGCTGAATAAGATGCAACAACTCTGGATCACGCCGTTGAACATCGGCAATACGATCCAATAAAATGGGTCGAGCTCCCAACTAAATAATAGAATAGGAGAGTGAAAAGATGAACCTTGATCACGAATTTCACAAAAAGATAGAGTCACAAGAATATTCCATTCGGCAAGCATTATAGAAACAACAGCCGAATGTTTGCAACTAAGCGCATCAACAACACGATTACCCTTACCAGGGGTATACTGGATATCAAAGTCATAGAAAGCAAGAAACTCGAGCCAACGCTGTTGTCTCATATTGAGTTCCTTCTGAGTGAACAAATACTTCAAGGATTTATGATTGTTATAGAGAATGAAGCGCTCGCCCAGTAAATAGTGTCACCAAATCTTCTAGGCGAAGATAATGGCGGCTAACTCAAGATCATGAGTGGCATAGCGAACTTCATTCGGATGCAGTTTCCTAGAAGCATAAGCAACTACCCGAACCTTCTGCATAAGAACAGCACCGGGACCACTACCACAAGCATCGATGTAGACAACAAGATCATGATTCCCTTCGGAAACCACAAGAATAGGAGCATTAGTGAGAAGTTCCTTTATTGTCTGAAAGGAAGCTTCACACTTGTCGAACCAGATATAACGAATGCCTTTCCGAGTAAGGTTGGTGGGAATAAGCACAACACGGGAAAAATCCTTAATGAACCGACGGTAATAACCCGCCAATCCAAGGAAACAACTAATCTCATGAACATTCTCAGGCCTCTTCCAATTCTGGATGGCTTCGATCTTTGAGGGATCGACTGAAATACCCTCAGAGAATACAACATGGCCTAAGAACATAACCTTATTCTCCCAAAAATGGCACTCGGAGAATTTGGCTCTAAGCTGATGGTAACGGAGAGTACTCAAGACAATTCTCAAGTAATTAGCATGCTCGACTTTAGACTTAGAATAAATAAGGATGTCGTCGATGAACACAAGGACGAACTTATTGAGATATTCTCGGAATACTCGATTCATTAGATCAACAAAGAAAGCAGGAGCGTTTGTCAAACCGAACGGCATAACGAGCCACTCAAAAGAACCATATCGAGTGCGAAAAGCTGTAAGAAGTATGCTATCCTCCGCGACTCGTAACTGATGAAAACCCGTGGCAAGGTCGAGCTGAGAAAAGACCTTAGCACCACACAATAGATCGAATATATCATCGATCCTAGGCAATGGATACCAGTTCTTGATGCTTAACTCATTAAGCTTGCAATAGTCAATGCAAAGCCTAAGAGTTCCATCGGACTTCTTCACGAAGACGACAGCGGATCCCCACGGAGAAAAACTGGACTAAATCAACTGCTTGGACTCAAGCTCTAAAAGCTGCTTCTTGAGTTCCTTATTTTCCTTTGTAGACATCCTCGTGAGAGGACGACTAACTGGCTGCGCGCCTGGAATGAGATCAATGTGGAACTCAATTGCCTGCCTGGGTGGCAAACCCGAAACTGGCTCAAAAACATCATAAAAGTCATAAGCAATAGGAATACGAGATATATCATCATCATCATCTCGAGAGTCAAGAGAATATAAAGCCATTTCGGAATTATCCACATTCCGAAAACAAGTGATAGCTGAGTAAACGAATTCGGATATCGAAGATATAAAATCCTCTTAGAACAAATAATCGTGGCATCGTATCTCACTAGCCCTTCCATACCCAAAATCATGTCAAATTCCAGATAAGAAATAACGTGCAGATTCACACGAAAAGAAAAGCCACATAAAACAATCTCAACATCATCACAAAACAAGCTAGGGGTCGTGGATCCTCCAATAGGATT
Organism: Allium cepa; assembly: GCA_030765085.1. Lineage (NCBI taxonomy): Eukaryota > Viridiplantae > Streptophyta > Magnoliopsida > Asparagales > Amaryllidaceae > Allium > Allium cepa. The sequence goes on along the minus strand of CM060931.1, from coordinate 264,989,414 downwards.
CGCAATCCTCAATGAAGTAACCATACAAGAAACATCCAAAGATAAATCAACGACGAGCTTCTTCGATACGAAAGAATGTGAAGCACCCGTATCGAAAAAAACTCGAATACTATGATCATGAAATAAAATAGAACCTTCTAAAATAGACGGAGATAAACCTTTGGGCTGAGAAGAACCTCCAGAAGCCTTAGCAACATAAAGCTTTCCAGACTTGGCATTAGCAGGAATAGTAGGGCAGGAGGAAACATGATGACCTTCCTTCTTGCTATAGCGGCAGAAGAGAGGCTTAGGACAAGATCGAATCATATGATCAGGAGAACCACAATTGAAACACTTCCGAATGGAAGGTGTTTCAATAGACTGAGACTGAGAACTAGAACCACCAGTCTTCTTCTTCTTGGAAGGAAAAGACTTGGACTTCTAAAATGGAAACTGCTTCTTGTTGGGGTTCCTGGGAACCTCAACATCATCACCACTATCGCACTCTTTCTCGATAGCTTCGAGATGGAGTGCATAATCTACCAACTCCTCAAAAGAAATCTTAAGCTGGAGCAATGAAGACTTCTTAAGATATTTCTTAAGACCAGAGACAAACTTCAGATTCTTCTTATAAGATGTGCTAATGAATTCTAGACCATACTTAGATAAAGCCTCAAATGATGCAACATACTCAGAAACAGAAGACTTCCCTTGCTTCAACTCAAGAAAGCGATGGGTCAATAAAACTTTTTCAAATTCAAGAACGAACTTGAGTTCGAATCGTTCCCGAAACTGAGTCCAAGAAAGAGTAGACTCATCAATTTCGGCTATAAGAAGCTCGTACCAATCAAGGGCACGCTCTTGCAATAAGCTAGAAGTTACAAGAACACAATCATGATCAGAAAGATCCATGCGAGAAAAGATACGCTCGCACGTGCGAATACAAGCTTGGGTCTCAAGAACAGACTCGGAGCCTTTAAACGGCTTTCCTCCAAGTTGAGAAAAATCACTACACAGGCGTGCAAAGGCAGACTTGCGAGGTGGAGATACTCGAGTAGGAGCTGGAGGCAAAGTGCTCCTAAACAACTTCAAAAACTGATCGGCAGACATATAAACGCCATCCGGATGTGAGCCGCTAGATTGCCCAACACCCGAGCATCGTCCCCTGCCTCTTCCATCCATAAGCTGAAAGTTGAGACAAGAACAAGATTATTCACAAGGTTGATATCATTAATCCAAATGTGGAATACTATGGAAAAAAATGCATTCCTAGACGTATTCCCAAATTCAATCTACTCTCAAAGGCACAGAAGGAATATAGAGGCACGATAGTTCAAAGATTTGTACACTAATACACTTTGATGTACCGGAATATGTGCTTCTATTCTGTGTTTATCATATTTTGTTCTAAACTCAGCTCTGATACCAAGCTGTAACGCCCCACTCCGAGACCCCCATTAGCAAAGAGTATTATTAGATAGTACCGTCTGCTAATACGGAGAATAGAGCTGGATAGGAGCGACCATCTATAGCCTTGCTTTAACTATCAGTTGAATACATCGACAATTGTCATATCAAGCAGATCGATATATCAAATGAATACTTAAAACAAAACCATAGGTGGTTGGAGGATCTACCAGAACAGACTATAACAACTCAAATGTAATATACATCACAGAACAGTAGATCATCATATACACATATACGGATACATAACAGAGTACACAAACTGATACATGTCAAGGGTATAGCAAACCACGATATACAGGCGAATCCAAAAGAATACATATCAGAGTTACAACAAAAAGGACCACACAAAAAGCTATAACAAAAGAAGCTAGCTGAATAGTCCGTATGGAAGCAAAATAGGCTAAGTCCAAAAGTAACTAACCTGAAACATCTCGGTCTGACCCGAGTATAAAATACACGAGTCAGTCTAGCTAAACAAATCAATTAGATAAACTGAACAATAATGAACCTGTAAGGTCATAAAGTATAACAAATATCTCTAAAAGAGATAACACAATCATCTAAAAAAAGATGAATCATAACAAGACAAGCCTCATATCATCGGCAACACAATAAACAAAGGATATGAATATCCCAAAACAAGCCAAAAAGGCCAATAAAAAATACCAATGAAGGTAACACAAGTTCCGCAAGGTAACTGCAATATATTTTGCGGCTCAAAAAGACCAACACCGAAGGGCGATACCTAGGGAATATAAATATCAATGAAACAAAAGATGCTCGAGCTCAGTACTGTATAACAAGGATCCATAAGAGATAACATCCAAAGGAGACAGTCCGAAGACACTATCCTGAAGGTGATGAGCCAGAAGGAGACAGTCCGAAGACACTATCCCAAAGGCAACAAACCGTAGTGGCGAAGGTCCGGAGGCCTAGTACTGGAAACCACTAACTGGCAGAATGTGTCACAACTCTCGAAAAGGAATCCGAAAAGTGTTAACGTGAGTCTCATAACCACCCGTTCGCACTAAACGGTTTACTATCCGTTAGTCAATTTCACACTCAAATCAGTACAAAGTTTACCTCATCTCATCGGTAAACCAGACCCAAAGGTCAAAACGTTCAAACGAATAGATTGGGAATTAACTGAGAAGATGAACGCACGTGTTCATAGCATGCGTTGTTATCAAATCATTTAATTCTCCTCCCACTTCGCTCGGAGTGCGAAATCGTATGTGTTTTAAATAGAATTTATAAATTGGAGAAACGAGCTTTTAATACAATTTTAAAAGATTATTTTATAAACACCATGTATGAAGTCAAAAAGGAATCATCAAAGTCAAAGATGAATGATATCAACAATCGGAACAACCAAACCCGATAAAAATTGGAATTTCAATCCCAAAAGCAAATTGGGCAGAAGACTGCAGATTCAGACGTCTGAAGTATATGGTACAGACGTCTGAATCTGGAAAATTAAACGTTTTCCAGAATCCTATTCAGACGTCTGAACCATACCTTCCAAACGTATGAACTTGGCATTTTAAGCCTATTTCCTTTCTGGTTGCACTCGAACCAATTCAGACGTCTGGAACCATGAATCAGACGTCTGAATACTGGGGAATAAAATTTTCCAGTATAATATTCAGACGTCTGAAACCTGTTTCTTAGGTATTTCCTGAACCTAGGCCATTGATGGCCAAAACAAATCGAAAGCGATCGGATGAGCGATGATTATGGGGGCTTACGTCAAACGACTACCCAACCTTAACAACTCACTCAAACACTCCGAACAACATAAACATCAGCCATAAAAGGATTTCATAGATTTGGCTTCAAAAATCATAAATTGGCAATTTCACCGAATCAATCCAAATCGAAAGCAAACGATCATGCAAATATATTAGGAATTCATTCCTAATAATCCAACATAGTTGTAGACATGGATGTGAGATAAAAATCTCATCTTTTAACTTAAAAAGAAGGATGAGAAGCTCAAATGCAAATAAAAGACCAACCACTCTCCACTTCAACCCTACAAGCGTCAATCTAAGATCAAAATAAGTATTTCCAAAGTTAAGTTTAGGAAACTTTCTGAAATTGAGGGAAGAAAGAGTTGGAGAAGATGAAGAGAGGGCTTACCACTAGCTTCTCTTGGATTTTGGAGCAAGAATTTGAGTTTGCAAGAGGAAACTAGGGCTTGGAGTTCTAATTCTTCTTCCTTTTCCCCATTTTCAGTTTAGCTTAAGTTCAAGAAATGAAAATGAGTGAATGAAGAAGAGAGTGGCTGAGTTAGGGTATTAAGTTAAGCTAATGAGCAGAACACAAACCCAAAAACCCAAATAGAAAACGTAGAAAAATTCTACTTACTCCAAACATATCGAAGTTTATACTCTAAAAGATCGCAAATGCCATTTTGAACACAATGGAAGTAGTTTCGAGTCCCAATTCGACAGTTTGCAGAAAGTAACATTTTGGACCTAAATCCGACTAACGATGCTATATTTAAATAAAACTCTTAAATATATAATCGTTAAATATGCGGTTTGTTACAATTAGATTCAAGTTGGATAACTAATAGTCATCAGAAATCTAAAAGACTCGGTTGCGGAACCGATACGCTGAGCGTTCCGCAGACTGCACCACACACCAGTCTATGAAATACAGAAGTGAATATATCACAGAGATTAGCACTATGAGACAATCAAAACAGTATACGGATATCAGTGGTACGACCATCCTATCAAAATTTGATAATCGGTACCGAAAATGCTGCTAATTTATCGGAAATAAGATAAACGAAGCAATAGAAGTCCAAATTTAGAGAAACGAATTATGACGTCTTACTCGGAAGATGATTTACAAATTTACTATAAAAAAATATTCAGGTTTGAAAAACATTTTATTACCATCAATTTTTAATTGATATAAATTGAAATAAAATTACACAAGAAATAAACTTTCATATTTTCTGATGAAAATTTACCAATTACTATGTTTAACTAGACGTATTCCAAATATTAAAATTTTATTTTAAAATTTTATCTTTTATAATTTCACAAAATTCCAATTAAATATATTAATAAAACAAATAAAATTATTCAAAATTTACGGGTCATTACACTCTCCTCCATTCAAAACTTTTCGTCCCTGAAAAGAAACGAGGTAGGAGAATAGAAACAACCAAAAAGAAAATAGATTGAAAAACAGAATAAAACAATTAATTTAAGCCATATAAATTCAAATTTAAACCAATTAATATTCAACAATTAATTTTAACTTCAAGGTATTTCATTAATTTGATTTAATTTCAATTCATTAATGTTTGATACAAAAAGGTTTCTTTGAAAACAATTTCTTTTTTAGTTTGTCTCATTTACTATTCAATCAACTTATTATTCTATTTATCTCAATTAACATTTTTATAATTAATATATAAGCGTATAACATTTACTATAACCACTCAATTTTTATTTATAAATTATTTTAACATCAATTTTACATTGTAAATTATTCAATTACATATTCAACTTCTGAATGATTTAGGTAAGTTGTATTAGATGTAATTGGGTATTATACAAGTAAATTTTCTAATCCAATTAGTTAAATTTTAATATTCATTCAAAATTTTGGCTTCATTTTATAATTGAAATCACCTTTTAACATAAATTTTAAGATTAAATTTTCGATTAACTTCAAACAATTTAGAGATAAATATATACATATATTGTATATATCAAATCAAATCTATAATCATATACCAATATATATAATATAAATCAAGTCATATTTTTAGAAATTCAAATTAATTTTATTTCCAAAACAAAAGTGTAGCACTGGTACAGAATGGTCGCTCCACTTCGAAACTCGAAAATGAATGTCAATGATGCGGCCGCCATCACCGAAATTATTTTCTAGCGACAAAAGAGAAGAGTACTGATTTAAACATTTAAAATTCTTTGAAAAAATTTATATTCAAAATATTTTAAATAAATAATATATCCTTTAAAACTTTTAAAATCATAGTTTGAAATCATCGGAAATTAAATTCCCGATTTCTAGATTTAAATTCATTCCAATTCAAATCAGTTTATAACCATGTTTTATAATTTCATTTATTTATATGTTGGTAAAATCATTGGTTTACAAAACAATAAATGAAAATCAAATATTATCATTTTGACAACCAATTCAGTTGAACATTCAATTTTAGAAAATTATTCTCATATATATATATATATATATAATATAATCATACAAAATCTATTTCATTTACCAATTTGAAAACAATATTGTATCAGTTTGCCCTATTCAAGTGTTTTGGAAATCCTATCGATGTCGCTGATCACACGAATCGATCGAAATCCCAAATCAACATCAATAATTCAAACAACATAATATATATATATATATAACATTTTTAGTATTAATTTACAAATACACTTTCTCGCTTGACGATACAAGAATGGATTCCAAAGCAAGGATAGAGATTCAAATTTGATGGACTCAAATCGAAGAGTTCGAAGACAGGTTTGAAACGAAGATAAGATGGTTAAATAACAAAATAGGAAGATGGATAACTTTATATAAATCACGGGCAACCTTAACCGGGTCGACCGTGACTTCAAGAATGAGATCGATGCAGAATTCCGAGGCAAATCGGTATCAGATCACAAGAGATATAATTCGGGCATAGCAAAAGATAAAAGCATCGTAAACCGAGGATACATAAATCTTTTGTGAATCAATGCTTATCGTAAAGGAGTTTCATCCCTTTACAATCATTTGAAGATTGGCGAGACCGCCAAGTTATTATAGAGATTGTTTGAAGTTGAGTTATGGGATACTCCTGAATACGAATAGGGAGAGATAAGGATGGATTTTGGAACCGAGGGGAACGTTCCAAAATTAAAAGGAAATTCAAATCAAAGAGGAAGGAATTCATGCTCGAACGAAAGTGATTTCATAAATAAATTTACCCTATATGTTGAGTTTTGCCTAAAACCTCGCTCTGATACCAAATGTAACATCTTGATATTTTCAACCATTCGCATCCAAACATGCAGGAATTGAATTGCTCAAAATATCAAGTTGTTAATTTATATTTGGAAAAACTCAGCATATACAGTGGATAAATAAATCATAGAATAACATACATAGAGTAATATGACAAAAAATGCACCGGAAACAAAAGATAGTAATTCATGAAACTGCTATATACATATCAATCTTAAATCAGAAATAACATAAGTTTCGAATACAGTAGTCAAATACAGGATCGGAATACATCACTAGAATCAACTGAATATCTGAAAGCTGGATAGATAGTTGGATCTCCAAGCGAAGCTCCGACTCCAAAGGTGAGTCTCAAAAGCTATATCACTCAGTCTGACTCGAGCGTAAAGCAAAACACAAAACACTCGAGTAAGGATTAACATTCTTATATCAATAAATCCAACTCAAGTGGAATAACAACTAAAATACAAGTAACTCAAAGGATGTTTGGGATAACCATCCTCTAAGGATCTGTTAAACTATATACTATGTAGTAATATACGCTATTATAATTATGTCTAAAGTAAAGTATAACATATTGTAAAAATAGTGTTAAGGCGTTAGCCATGTCCCCCTTAACGCATCTTATATATTCCCATAGTCTATACAATACTGTAATCTCCCCTGTACTGGGCATCGTCAGAGGGCGCTCCATAGGTATGGTACAAAACAAAAATCGTATAAGTCGCGTTAGGGTAGGTGACATGGCACAACTAGGCAATGCAAGGGTAGATATACCAATTACGCATCCGGGCTGGTGGTAACGCATAGCCGCAGCTACCGCCCACCTCGAGCCACACCCCCAAATCAAAAATCAAAAGTGGCCACCAAATCAATCACAAAGTCAGGATATAATATCGAAGGAGTGTGTCCGATCAAACAAGCTACCTCATTGGCCCGAGATTCGCTTCTATTTTAGCCAGCTTATGCCAACTCACGGGAGTCGGGTCCATGTATATACCTTAATAGGACGTCGCCAACATCCTACTTCATTCTGGAATCTCCACCGCGTACACAGTTGTTAAAGCAGTTTTCGGAGTTGGCAGAGAGTATGACAACTTCCGATCTCGGTCTCTTTAACAACCAAACGTTATTATTACACCGCGGTCATTTCAAAATAGTTTATACTTCAAACCAAAATATCATTGCCATTTCAAAAATCATATCGATACGATACCATTACCAAAATGATATCACTTTCAAAGTTATAACATTTTCGAAACCAAACACTTGAAATTATAACACTTTCCAAAATGTAATACTTTGAAATTCATAACTTTGAAACCATAACTTCCACCACTTAAACAATTTAGATACTGAAACAGTATATATAATATAAATAGTTTTAAATTTATAATTAATTTATAAAATAAAATAATTTCCTCGAACTTTCCAAATTGATTCAAATCAACTTGAATCCAAAAATTCCATTTAAATCAAATCTCAATTCATAAATTTCAACTCAATTCAGTTTCAATAATCCACTTCAATTTATATCAATTTAAATACAGAATTGAACCTCAAATAAACCATTTCAAATTCCATATATTTCAAAGCTTTATATATTCCATAATTTCAAAACTACATTTTTATAATTCCATATATCAAATTCAATTTACTATTATTTAATTTTGAAATATTTACTTAATAAATCCAATATCATTTAAATAAAACTTTCAAACTTCAAATAACTTAATATTGCTTCAATTTATTTAAATTTGATATATTCATTTAAATCACCTTAAACAAAAATCAAGTTATAAAATCATATCCTTTAAAATCTCAATTTAATAAATTTCAAATCAAACTTATTTGAGTATAATTCTTAAATAAATTTAATTTCAAATCAATTTCAAATTTATCTTCCAACCTTAATTTATTTAAATCATTACAAACTCTATATAAAAATATAATTCTAAGTAAATATTTAACCATAATAATTTTTAATATAATCAAACTTTATTATTAAACTTATTTTATATTAAAACAAATTTATACATAGCTTAAAATCAAGAATTTAGCTATATATAAAATAACATTTATATAATATCAAAAATCAATATTTTATAAACCATGTATTCCTTTCCAAAAACCATACAAATCATTTTCAAAATATATATATAGACCAACGGTGTCTGTATATAATTTTCTATCCTATGGTCAAGTGATACGGATATTTATCATCTCAATCCGTAATATATATATATATATATATATATATATATATATACGGGTATATATCATTTCAACCCGCAATCCCAAATTCAATTCAAATGAAAATCGCTTGGGACTATCATTTCAACCCATAACGATTTTCTCCTATTCTCATATCGTTCGAGTATGTATCATCTCAACCCATAGGGAATTCTATACTAACAGGGAACTTGCAGAGTGATAACAGATATGATACTAATATAACATGCATATATAAACAATATAAATAACAGTTAATGGTGTCAGATGTCACAGGTGGACATATATAGATAACAACATATATATAGCAATGTAAATAACGAACAACAACATATTTCAATTGTCGTTTCAATTGAAATCAAATTTAATAAATATAAGAATGTTAATCTAGAGTGATTTCTCACCTTTCAAGGCTAGAGGAGATTTGACAATAGAACAAGCTATGAGTTCCAAAGCAAAGCAAGATTGGCACGAATCGATGAACACAGCTGATAGATAGGAGTTGACGAAATCAAATCAAAACTAGATTGATGAAGATAATTAGTATAAGTCAAATTATATATATAACTACATATAGCTATATATAAAGTCGTATTCTAAATCCAAACATATATTAGATTAAATATATATATGGTTTTCAAAATTATAGTTTTAAAATTAAAACACACACATATATATTATATTTTGCAATACTATATATATAATTTAACGATCAAATATCAACATGTATATATATATATGGTTTATACATAATAGATGAGTCGGGATTTTAAATATTATAGTTAAATCAAATGAGACCTAAACTTTACAACTACATTGCTTCTGACATATATATAATAATAATATATACAACTTGCATACGTACAACAGAGTATGTGCAAACTATTATAACCAATATATGTAATCAAAAATTTTAAATTTATAAAATAAAACTCATACAAATCCAATAACACACAGACTAAAATGAATAAATATATATATACAAGACGTTATTTATGTTTAATTATATATATACGCGCTCTTTAAAACATAAACACAGTGATATATAAATGTACTTGGAAACCAGCTGTACCTATATATGCAAATAAAAATAAATAGATATATATAGCCAAACAAATATATATAACCATACGTATACTATTTAATAAGCAGGAACGCAAACACTTATAACCTATATCCATGACAAGAAATAGCCGAGCATGCTTACAAGGTAAGGTGACCAGCTTATGGCCTTCGGACAATATATACTAGAATCTATGTGATCTATAACATAGTAGAGAAATGTATAAACTATGTAAATAAATAACCAGACCAAATCTACATGTTACCAAATATATGCAGGCTCGAAAAACTATGCAAAAGTAAATATGTGAGTAACTTATAAAATACTTTATATAACACGAGAACGGATACTTTTATAATAATAATAATATATATAACAAAATTGTTTCAACTTTATAAACTAATATATAAACTAACCTTGTATAACTATATATACTAGGACATATACATATTATAAACCTATGTAAATTAAATTAATATGTATACAAGATAACCTAACTTATACCTATATAGGCAGATATACATATCCAACTATAAATGTATATATATATATAACTGTATAATAACTTTATAACGACAGCTCAGGTATGTTTCAAATAAATAGAACTCTCACACAACAACTATATATATACGAACAACAGTATATTTATCAATAGATTTTGAAAACTTGTATAAACTTACATATACACATCTATATTCGTATACAAATGTACACTCTCGGCATAAAAAAAATCATAACCATAGAAAAAAAATGATAATACATAATACTAAAATTTTGAACCAATATGATAATATATTTGAGAACTGACATAACCCATATAAATCTATATGCCATAAACTAATGAAAACATAGAACCCATATCAATATATACAGGACATACATAAAACAAACATCATCAGGTTAAAACAAATTCTATCCAAACTTATATAGAAACATATCTTATATAAATATATATACCCAAAATAATGTTGCAGGCTAGGTGGTTGAAAGATGCGGCTACTGCTGCTATACCCAAGTGAGCAACGAAGATGAGGAGGAGGAAAGCACCACGGTTAGGCGAGGCCGAACTCGTCTGGGCTGCGGGGTTGGAGGCTTAGGCTTGATGAGGTTGCGAGAGTCAGATGGTGGAGAGGGAAGTGGCGCGTGATGAAGAAGGAGAAGGTAGGAATGGCATTGGGGTGGTTGGGGCGGGTTTTTAGTGCCCCATACCCGTCCCGGATTTTTTAGATCTCGCCCTAGACCCACCCCATAGACCTGGTGCGGTTTGGAATTTTGCCCCATACCCGAGACCCGTACGGGTCAGGGTAGACCCGACCCGCCCCAAGACCGGATGAGTCTCATGTATTGATTCAAAATTGTGTACCAACTTACATATATTTATTTTTTCATACTCGTTATCACCAAATAATACATGAAATACAAATAAAAACGTGTCTAAGGAAAGTTAGTAAAAATGATGTGTACAATAACAATTCAGAAAATATATAAATATGTTATTGTATAATTATCAATGACGCAACTCAATACTCTAATTTTTTTATATAGATTATTTATTGGAATATTTCAATATCCATGCTAGAATCACTTATATTTAATAATAGTAATAAAGCAGTTTCATAAGATGTTAGTAGCGCGGGTCAGGTTGGGGCGGGTCAACCGAGCCCCGACCCGACCCTACACCTGGAGCACTCAAGAACGGGTCATGGGTCTACCCTCCCCAATGACCCAATGGGGCTGGTCTGGACAGGCCAAAACAGGGGCGGGTCGACCGGGTTTGGACCCTAGACCCGCCCCATTGCCATCCCTAGGAGAAGGGAAAGATCGGCAGTGGCTTCATGGTATGGGTGAGCACGGTTTCAGATGAGAAGTGGCAGGGATTGGTGGTTTTGAAAATTAGAAGGGAAGTCAAGAAGATGGAAAAAAAAATAGATGAGCAATTTGGAAAGTGGTAGTGAGGAGAAAAAGAAAGCAAGCATGGCTTTTGAATAGACAAAGAGAAACGCAAAATGTAAAGTCACAACTGTTTGGTTTGAGGAACATTAAAAGTTCACGGCTATTAGATTCAAGTTGGATAACGAATAGTCATGAGAAATCTAAAAGACTCGGTTGCGGAACCAATACGTTGTGCGTTCTGTAGACTGCACCGCACACCGGTCTCCGAAATACAGAAGTGAATATATCGCAGAGATCAGCACGACGAGACGATCACAATGATATACTGATATCAATGGTACGACCATCCTATCAAAAGTCGATAATCGGTACCGAAAATGCTTCTAATTTGCCAGAAATAAGATAAACGAAGCAATAGAAGTCCAAATTTAGAGAAACGAATTATGACGTCTCACGTAGAAGACGATTTACAAATTTTCTATAGAAAAATATTCAGGTTTGTAAAACATTTTATTACCATCAATTTTTAACTGATATAAATTGAAATAAAATTACACAGGAAAATAAACTTTCATATTTTTTGATGAAAATTTACCAATTACTATATTTAATTAGATGTATTCCAAATATTAAAATTTTATTTCAAAATTTATCTTTTAAAATTTCACAAAATTCCAATTAAATATAATAATAAAACAAATAAAATTATTAAAATTTATGGGTCGTTACACTAACAGTGAATATGGTCTAGCAAACTCTGTTTTCGTCTTCAAGGAATAATGGTCTATAAACACTAAAATACTCGGGCTAACCAGAGCGCAATGAAATAACAAAACACCCGAGTCAGAACTAAAAGTTCCAATATAAGTTAAATCAATAACAATTAAATATGGGCGTAATAGCTTCAAAAATGTTTGTAGGATTTTTCATCTCCTATCAAGTGTACAACATGAGTGTAATAACTTAAGTGGTGTAGTGGGATTTTCCATCTCCTAAGGATCGGTTAAACTGTCTATATGTAGTAAGATACGCTATATATGTAGTGTCTATTAGTAAAATAAAGTATTAAAATAGCATTATAGCTTTACATTGATCCCCCTGAACACATTTTTAAACAGGTAGTCTATGTAGGTCCTGTAACATAACCAGTAATGTTGGTAGCCAGTGAGTCGCCTATAGGTACCATACTAAAACAAAATCATAGTGTGCAGGTATAAGCATAAAAGTATGACAAGGCACGTGAGGCAATGCCCAAGGTAGGATTCTACTAGTTTACCCTTTCAGACTGGTTGTAAACCTCGCTGCAACGACTGCCAACTGAGTCTACCACCCCAAAATCAAATCAATGTGCACTAATCAAATCAAAAAACAATAAAGTAATACAAAGGGGTGATGGCCCCTAAAGGTAGCTAACCCCTTGGCCAGACATCCGGCCTCGGTCTCCTTAACAACCAAATGCCATTTTACACATCGGTTGGTTCTTTTAAATTTCAGGAACAAGTCATATTTCATATCAAAATATCAGATTCACTTCAAAATCATTTCGAATTCAAAATAGGTTAAACTTTCATATCAAAGCATTCGAATTTAAATCAATGGTTTAAATCTAAATAGTTCCCCTTTTAAAACAGTTTGAATATTGAAAATGGTTTTAAATAATTAAAATAGTTTGAATATTAAAAATGGTTTGGATAATTAAAATAGTTTTAAAGATTGGAAATAATTTTGAACATGAAAATGTTTAATATTGAAAATAGTTTGATGATTAAAATAGTTTATATATTAAAATAATTTGATTTTTAAAATAGTTTATATTAAATTGTTTCCTTTTTTCACAACAATTTGAACTCATGTTACAATTTCAAATCACAACGAGTTCAATTTTTCAACTTCCAATTCAAGTAAACTTTATATTCAAAATTCAATTTAAATCAGCCTTGATTCAAAACAATTTCGAATTTTACTTCAAATTCAATTTACACGGTTTTATTCACATGGCTGAAAATTTCAGTTCAATTTCTCATTTTTAAACAATTTAGTTTAAATCTGTTTCACATCTAAAACTTGGAAATATCAATTTAAACCATATTAATTAAAGTAAATGCAACGTTTAAATTAAAATTTAAACCTTTAAAACAATTCGATTCTGAAAAATTTAGATCATATCCTATTTCAACTTTAAGATTCAAATTAAATCCTTTTAACAATTTATTTAAACAGTTTGAATTTCAACATTTCAAATCTCGAATTAGAAAATAATTTAATTCATATAAATCAAAATTCTATTTCTTTAAAACAATACCTTTTAAACCAATTTAAATTCAAAATTTCAAACCATTTACTTTAACCAAATCCGATGTTCGTATGTAAGTTTCTACTCCATGGCCAAGTGATCATTTATTTCCATTTCAATTACATGGATGGATATATATATATATATATATATATATATATATATATATATATATATATCATTTCTACCTATAATTAATAACATAGGTATATATCATTCAACCTATTTCTTAATTCAACTTTGAAACAATTCAAATGACAATTTATATGATGTCGGTAATATACAGGGTGATAACAGGAATATATGAAAATAAATAGATAACCATACATCCAACATATCCATCAAAAGACATCTAACTGCAATCAACATCCAAATCAACCAATATATCGTAATAGTTATTAGTTATCAATTATCAGTGTTTAACTAGCAATTAATTTCCAATAACAATTTAAATGTCAATTCAATTCAATATCAAATTAAAATTCAATTTAAATGTAAATTTAAACTACCGAGCAGCGATCAATAAAATTAATCACTTTATAATTTTAATTTAACTAACATCATATAATTTAGTATTACGTGAGTGGGTTTAATCACTCACCTTTATACGAATCTGAAAATAATAGACTTCTACTCAATATCCCCTCTCTAGGTTTTCTTAGTCTCCTTCTTGATTTCCAGCTTTGTTCCTAATTTTTTCTTTTGGTTTGATTTACTTTTATTTGCCTCCTTGTTATATATATATATATAGAAGGTTCGAAAAAAAAGACCGGAAAAATAAGAATTGAAAAAGAAAAGGTGTGACGGCCCAGAATTTTGAACATTTGAAATTGGAATATTTAATTGATTTTAAATATTAAAGAATTAATTTTTAACTTGAATTTCAAATATCACTATTTATTTGGAAATTTAATTATTAAATTAAATTAATTGGGAATTGGTTAAAATAGTGAATCTGGGATTTTAAGCTTGTTAAATATATTTCAAAGGCTTATAAAATTTGCATTGATAATGCTGAAGGTAATAAAAGTTCTAAAATTGAAACTGGAAATGATTTGTTCAGTTTTGAAAATATATCGCTTAAATTGATACTTAAAAATAGGCTTCCAAGACTTAGTCTCAGATTTCAACGAAACTAGTTCCATTGGATCCGTAATGTTGTATTATTATCAGATTTCGAATTTCAAAGTGTTTATAGTTGTCATGTGGCCGTAAGATAGAAAAATACTCTGAAATCTATATCGAAAATTTAATATAATAACTGGGTCCAAAAAGCTATCTCCTCCATACGATCGAATTAGAACTTGAAACCTTTTCCATTTCGCTCATAATAGGGGTATACTATTATGAACGCCTAGTGGCACGTCTCGATAGGAGGTCGAGATTTTGAGTTCTGAAGTTCGGGATGATTTAAATTTGAAATTTAAATATAATGTAAATATTATTTGACCGGTCAAATTTCCCTTCACTTTAAAACTTTTTCACCTCATTTCAGAGCACTGTAGCCATCCCTCCACATGTTAGCGTCTCCTATTGTCCCCTCGTCTCTTTTTACACGCGTCTTTTTAAAAAAAAGGGAGAAAATCATGAACTTCAATATAAAGATAAAGGGAAAGTTGCCGTTCATTTTCTCCCCTCTATATTCCAAATCTTGTTATCCCCTCTTTCTCTGGCATGTTCGATTCGAAATTCGAATGTGGAAATAAAATGTATATATTTCTTACTCGATAAAATAGGAGATAGTCGCTCATCCTCCGCTTCTTTTATCGCAAAGCTTCGGTCGTCTTTATTTCATTTTGTCAATCATCGTAGTCGCGCTAGGGTATGCGATCGAGTCGATCGGCATAGGGTAGACCCGAGACTGCGATGGGAGGTGTTGCGTTCGAACTGGGGGTAGCAGGTGCTGCCGCGTCGATTCGTGCAGAGTGATGGGTTTTGGGCCGCCTTCGAGAAGCTGTTGTCGAGGATGATGGTGGGGCTCGAGTGCGTCTATGGTTGTGGTGTTGTTCGTCGTTAAGGTGGGAGATTTGAGTTATGGTGATGTTTTGAGGTTTGGGTGGGCAGCTCGTTTAGGAAGAATGGTTGAAGCATCAGCTAGGGTGAGCTCGTTCATGAGCAGCGACAGTGAGGTATATCTGCGATTTCACTTTCTCTTTTTCAAAATTAAACACACACACAGATATATATATACACACACATACACACACACACATTGATAACAGTAGTAAGTGTGCATTTCAATTTAAATATAAAAGCATATTATACGAATAGGTTACAGAAAACAGAAGATTGCTAGAGAATATTGTACAGTAAGATAGATGAACAATTCTTTTTATTTAATATATAAGTTTGAAAGGAAATCTTTTTATTTTATGAGAATTTAATATATATGATTTTGGAAAATACATAGGGATTTTAAAATGTTGAAGAATTTATTTAAAAATTGGATTTTTGAATCTATATAAGTTATTTTATAAGTATATATGTGGGTTCAAAAGAAAAATAAAGAATAAACATACATACATACATACATATATATATATATTCACTTACTGTTTAATCATAAAAATGAGTATTAAGGTGGTTAACTTATTTAATTAGCTTATTTTAATTATTTTAGTCATCAAAAATATTTTTATTAAAAGAAAATTAGTTTAAATTAATTAGTTTATTGAATTTATTAAATGGTAATTGATTTCGATTAGTTCAAATATTAATAAATCCTATAATGTTGTACAAGGTCCAAAATCGTGAAGGAACAGCCGGTTGGGTTGGATTTCAAAACAAAAATCAAAGGTGAGTTAATCTCATGAGCATTCTAAGTGAGATGTGTCCTAAAAAGGTAACGCATAGCCTCGAGCCTCATCCGGGAATGGCTAAAACAGGGGAGGTGCGGCAAGGCTAAGTGGCTAGCAACCAATTAGGGTAAGGTCTCCCCTGTCTAAATGTCCCTTTTTATTCGGCTGCCTGGGCGGTTGCAGATCCCAACTGCGGGGTGATCTTATTCGGGCTATCCAGTAAGGGGTAGCTCCGGTCTTATGTAGCAAGGGAATGGGGTGGATCCTCGGTACGATTATCTAGACCACGTGCTGTGACGGGCGGTACCCCAGTAGCCCTTCCATTGTGTGGAATCCAATCTCCAATAAGCGTCTGTACGGCTTTGATTGTGTCTAACTATGCTGAAACGTGATATGCATGCATTTCAGCTAGATTCTATTTTACTTTCAATGGACACTATTATAATATCAGACAGATTTGATAAAAGTGTTTTGGTTATCGTAAGGTAAAAACCCGACATGTTTATTTGTGGTGCGGTCTTACGAGATACCTTTGATTTCAAAGTATTTTGGAAACTTTAATAATCCAATTGAGTGTGTTTTCTCACGCTGGTTTTCCAACTAACTCGGGTGTTATTTTATTTATAAAGCTCGGGTCAGACCGAATATTATAGATATAGGAAAAGATGCCGTGGAGCTCAGGAGACGAGTTGGATGGCGAGATGTATCACACGTACTTGATGTATTTTCCGCTATGCTATACAAGCTGTGTCTTTAGTTTTGTGGGGATAAGTAATATAGATGTCCAATATTATGCTATTGATTGTATTGTACTCTGATGATGTAATGTATAAAACAGATATGGTTCTT
The DNA here is from genome assembly GCA_030765085.1 of Allium cepa. NCBI lineage: Eukaryota > Viridiplantae > Streptophyta > Magnoliopsida > Asparagales > Amaryllidaceae > Allium > Allium cepa. The sequence goes on along the minus strand of CM060931.1, from coordinate 264,971,821 downwards.
GTTGTATAAAGATCAGTCATTTATCTATTATAGTCATTTATCTATTATATATTGTTCCGCTGCGATTGTGCGATTTTGATATTATTTTCTATTTTCTTCTTCTACCTCCTTCTTCTTTAACCCTAATGGTTCGTATTTCAGTTCACTTTGAGTTGTATGATGGAGAATAATGTCGACTCAAGGGGTACGGGTTTGTGGGCTGTTACAGTGGTATCAGAGCCGAAGGTTAAGCGAGAACCTCGGCTCTGGTGGGGATTGCTCATTAGAAATAGAGTCAATAATACACTAAGAATGAGTTTGAGTGTATTAATAGATATGAGCGCGTATTTGTTAGTGAATATAAAAATTGCTTTATATTGTGTTGATTGCTTTGTTGAGTAGTTTATGGATTTCGGTCAATACGAGTAATTAACGTTATTGATAGGGCTCTCCAAACACTTATACAGAACAATTCGACATAGTATTATTTAAATAGGATAAATGAAATAATTTTGCCCAAATTATTTTTATATATGAAATAATTTTCCATAAATTATTATATGGTTGCTTGGTTGTTAGGAAATGATAATACTTGAATTACTATCATTGCTGTTAAGAAATTTGAATATGAATTGAAATTTTAACCTAAAGTTAAGAAATTAATTCATATACAAAATGGAATTTGTAAATGTGAGTTGAAAATGTAATTTATAATGAGATAAAATTCCAGAGTAATATTTGAATATGGATTGAAAGGTTTTGAGATTTGAAATTTTGGAAATTTAAATTCCTTTGAGTTTGAAAATGATTTTTCAAAGGTTTTGGAGGAATAATGATGATATTATTTCAGAAATATTTTGAATTGGGAATGAAATCTGGTGAGATTTGGAATCAAAAGTGTTTGAAAATGTTTTAAAAGAAGTAAAAGCATTGAGCTCACTTCGTTCGCTGGAAAATAATTTCGGTGATGACTGTAGCATCGTCGATGTTCATTTTTGAGTTTCCAAGAGAGAAATTGCTACCAAAATGTTTTAAGTTGGAGTTGTTTGCCAAATTGGGATTGGTTTTAAAATTCAAAAGACAATTTGATATGCAAATGAATTGTGTATACAATTGATTTCAAAAATGATTTTGAAATGTTGAAAAATTGTTTAAACTCTGGAGTCTTAATTAAAGATGTTTATAGTATACAATAAGTTTGATAACTTATAGGAATTTGGAATTGGTTGAAATAAGATTCAACTTGAAAAGGGTTAAATAAAAGTAAGTGTGAAAACAAAATAAGTTGGAAGCTAAGCTAATTAAATGAAGTTAGCAAATGGAATTTGAATACGTGAAAAATTTATAGAAGTTTAAAATTTTGAATTGGATCGGAATGTAAGTGAATCTAGTAAAAGCAAAAGTGAATTTGAGGAATAGTCTAAGTGGACTAAGTGAAATGGTTACTTAAATAAAAAAAATATCAGTTAGAAATAAATTTGTGAACGAACAAATGAATTTACATTTGTTTATGGGATTGAAAATTGAATATTGGAATCAATATGAATTATGTTAAGTAAAATGGAATTGGAAAATATAGTTTGAGTGGATTGAAAGCACAAAGTTCTAAGAATTAAAAATTTATTGGAAATAGAAGTAAATTAGTGAATGGAACTAATTCAAAGTAACCATATGGATCAGATATGAATGGAAGATATTCGATATAATTCAATATTTAAAATGGAAGGTAGATTGAATTCAAATGAAATTGAAAATGCAAGCGAATATAAATGGACATATAACCAAAGTGATGAAGTAGAAAATAAATATAAGAAGTGTATAAAATACTTATATTGAACTTAGGAAATAGATGGTGAAATTCTTAAGTAAAATTTGATATTGAGAAAAATGTTCTAAGTTAACATTTGAATAAGATTATGTAAAATGTGAAATGGGATAATTGTGAATAGGTGAATAGAAACCAAATAAATTTGAATAAAAAGGAAATTGATACAGTCAATAATCAATTGAGATAAATACATAGGATATATGTATATTATTTTATTCGCATAGCGATTTGATCCAGATTCGAGCATAGAATTTCGAGATAGTTATATCGATCCGAGTTGGGATTTTTCACTCGATTTTCAACTGCGAACCATGGATATGGATTTTTGATTGATTTTGAAATTTTCTATCATAGTGGATGGCTATGCAAGGAGAATGACAGTCTCTGATCAAGAAACCAGATCCAAGTCCATACTAGAGAATCGGGTAGACGATGCTTGTTCGAAAGTGGAAATTGTGTGATCGAGCGAGCGATCGGATTTGATACGGCGTACGGATGATATAAGTACATCGTACGAGCTTAAGTAAAGCAAATATTTAAAATTTAGAAAGGAAGTGAATAAAATGATTTTGAATGCTATGATTGGATATTGTTACTGAGTAGGGTGCAGGTAATTAATAGCAAAGGATAAATTGATGTTTTCAAATTCAGAAGATAAATTGAATTGCCCGACAAAAGGTATGAATTTAAATTTCTGTATGAAATTTGATGATTTTATTATTTAGCCACTTGGCTTTTGTTTGTTTTTTTTAAAATTTAGAGGCCCATAGAGGCATTTTGTAGTTGTACCGAGCTGGCCGCGTAAAGGAGAAGTTGACGAAATTTTTCGAAAATTTAGAGAGTTAGAAAAATTTTGAGAAAATTTTGATAATTTAAAATTTGAATTATAATTTGAATGGTTGACTAAGTAAAGTTGTTTGGGAACTATGGAAGAGTTTGAAAAATTAGTAAGAGGGATAGTGTTCTTTAATAGAAAGATTTTTTTAAGAAGTTGTTAAAAACTCTTTGGGTTTGGGAAATAGTTAACGGGTATTGGATTATTCTTCTTAACTAGTAATTTCGGAAATAAAATTCTTTTAAGGGAGGAGGAATGTGACGACCCGGTATTTCGAACATTTGATTTTGGATATTTAATTGATTTTAAATATTAAAGAATTATTTTTTAACTTGAATTTCAAATACCACTATTTAATTGCAAATTTAATTATTAAATTAGATTAATTGGGAATTGGTTAAAATAGTGAACCTTGGATTTTAAGCGTGTTAATAATAATTCCAAGGCTTATAAAATCTGTATTGATAACGCTGAAGATAATAAAAGTTTTAAATTTGAAACTGGAAGTGATTTGTTTAGTTTTAAAAATATATTTTTTAAATTGATATTTAAAAATAGCCTTCAAAGACTCGATCTCGGACTTCAACAAAACCTGTTTCATTGGATCCGTAATATTATATTATTATCGGATTTCAAATTTCAAAGTGTTTAGAGTTGTCGTGTGGCAGTACGATAGATAAACACTTTGAAATCTGTATTGAAAATTTAATATAATAAATGGGTCCAAAAAGCTATCTTCTCCATGCGATCGACTTAGGACTCGAAATCGTTTCCATTTCGCTCAAAATAAGGGTAGAATATTATGGACACCTAGCGACATGTCTCGATAGTAGTTTGAGATTTTGAGTTGCGAAGATCGGGACGATTTAAATTTAAAATTTGAATATAATGTTTATATTATTTGGCCAATCAAATTTTCCTTCATTTCAAAACCTTTTCACCTCATTTTAGAGCACTGTAGCCATCCCTCCACATGTTAGCATCTCCTCTTATCCCCTCATTTCTTTTTACACGCATCTTCTTAAAAAAAGAGAGAAACCGTGAACTTCAAAATAAAGATAAGGGGAAAGTTGTCGTTCATTTTCTCCCCTCTTTATTCCAAATCTTGTGATTCCCTCTTTCTCTGGCATGTTCGATTCGAAAGTGGAATGTGGAAAAACATGTATATATTTCTTACTCGATAAAATAAGAGATGGTCATTCGTCCTCCATTTCTTTTATCGCAGAGCTTCGATCATCTTCATTTCATTTTGTCAATCATCGTAGTCGTGCTAGGGTATGCGATCGAGTCAATCGGCATAGGGTAGACCCGCGATTGCGATGGGAGGTGCTGCGTTCGAATTGGGGGTAGCGAATGCTCCCGCGGCGATTCATGCATAGGTGATGGGTTTTGGGCCGCCTTCGAGAAACTGTAGTCGAGGATGATAGTGGGGCTCGAGTGCGGCTATGAGTGGGTGTTGTTCATCGTTAAGGTGGGAGACTTGAGATATGGTGATGTTTTGATGTTTGGGTAGGCAGCTCGTTTGGGAAGAATAGTTGAAGCATCAGCTAGGGTAAATTCGTTCATGAGCATCGGCAGTGAGGTATATCTGCGATTTCTCTTTTTCAAAATTAAACACATATATATATATACATACGTTGATAACAGTGGTAAATGTGCATTTCAATTTAAATATAAAAGCACATTGTATGAATAGGTTACAGAAAACAGAAGATTGCTAGAGAATATTGTACAGTAGGATAGATGAAAATTTTTGTTTATTTAGTTTATAGGTTTGAAAGAAAATCTTATTATTTTATGAGAATTTAATATACATATTATTTTACAAAATATATAGGGATTTTAAAATGTTGAAGAGTTTATTTAAAAATTGGATTTTTGAATCTATATAAGTTATTTTATAAGTATATATATGGGTTCAAAAGAAAAATAACGAATATATATATATATATATATATATATATATATATATGTTCACTTATTGTTTAATCTTAAAAATGAGTATTAAGGTTGTTAACTTATTTAATTGGCTTATTCAATTATTTTAGTCATTAAAAATATTCTTATTAAAAGAAAATTAGTTTAAATTAAATTATTAGTTAATTGAATTTATTAAATGGTAATTGATTTCGTTTAGTTCAAATATTAATAAATCCTATAATGTTGTACAAGGTCCAAAATCGTGAAGGAAATAGCTGGTTGGGTTGGATTTCAAAACAAAAATCAAAGGTGAGTTAATCTCACTCATTTGGATCGCCTTAAATTTAAATAGTTAAATTTAATTTATTGGCTGTTTTCTTGAATTGATAATTTGTTATCAGCTTGGATGTGATATGTTATATATAGTATGTGTGTGTGTGTTGGAGTGATTGATTTCCCGCATTATATAGCGGATAAGACCTTATGCGCCCTACATAATAGAGGATGACCCAATATACCGCGATATCCCGCCTTGAAGCGGGATTGGTATTTAAATATTGTGCTAATATCTGTGGATGTAGGAAAACAGGTTGGAGGGATCCAACTGGATTCGTCAAAATGTTGAATTTATTTTATATTCAATAATGTGATTTATTTGATAAATCTGGATCATATTGATTATATTAGAAATTGAAATAATTGAATGCTATGGCTTAGTTGGTATTTGAGAAAAATGAAATATATATAAGTTTGGATTTTTAAAGGAAATTAAAAGGGAAATTTCTAGGTAAAATAGTTATAGTGAATCCAAATAATTTAAAGGAATGAATTTGGAAAAGAGATAAAGATTTGATTTTAAATCCTATATAATAAATTCAAGGATGGGAAAATAGGGATTTTGAATAAATGGAAAAAAATTTATTTAAAATAAGGACTTAAGCAATATTATTTTGTAAAGCACAAGGAAATATATTTTTTAAATTCAAGATTTGAATGAGTTCGAAAAATAAAAGGAGAATTTTGAAATAAAGTATGAAATTGGTATTTTCGATAAGTAAGAATTTAAATCATGAATAAGGTATGAATATGGGATAAATGGGTTTTGAAATAAATTTAATAAGTAAAGGAATTTATTTTAAAATGGGGTTGGTTTTGGAAATCGATTTGAAAACCGACTAAGTGTTGAAACTGTGAATAAAGGAGAATGAGATTGTGAAACTTGTAAACAAGGTTTATAAATAAAGTGAAATATTTATCAGAGGATAATATGGAAGTATAAATTCACGATGGGAATTTATAAGGAAAGGATTATTTGTTTAAAAATAATAGTGGTTTATTTTAAAGGTATGGAAAGGAAAGTGTATTTTCCTGAAAAGCCAAGTATATTTTCAAAGTAAGAATTTCAAGTATCAGTTAGAGGTTTAAAGTTGTTTTTTTAAAAGAATGTTTTTAAAGGATTATTAATTAGTTGTTTAAATTTATTTATTTTAAAGTAAAAATTTATTAAGTTGATTATATAAGTAAATTATTTTAAAATTTTTAACTAGTATTATTCATTAAAGATAATTACTTAATACCTTATAGAATAACGTTTATTTTAAAATTAGTTTTGACTTAAGTTTTACATGAGAAGTTATTATAAAGTTTCATAACTAGTATTTTAAATAAAGTGTTTTAAGTAGTTTTTATATTAAATGTTTAAAGTATATATTTTGGATAAAGTGATTTAAATTATTTTAAAATCTAAGTATTAAGACTTGGTAAATTTCAATGGAAATAAACAATATTTGGAAATTTATCACGTGAGAGAAAAGTGATTTGAAAACTATTTTCAAAGAGTAGAAGTGTAGAAAAATAGCTTGCAAAGATATTTTGAAATAAATAATTTGGAAAATTATTTAAATCTGATGGTTGTTTGTTGATGTTATTCAATAGTAAATAACTGACTATCAATATTGACCAATGCGCTGATCGGCTCGAAGAGACCAAGATTGGAATTAATTTTCTGAAAACCACTTCGATCTGGTTTGAACATTTTCGTGAGGAAGACAAAAGCTTGGAGTCGAAGACGAAGCAGTGAAATGCAAGGGCTAATCACTACTAATCCTAGGGGTGATTCCAAAAGGGATGTGGTAGGACTAGTGCCTTTTGTTCCGTTCGGACTCGGAACGGACTTGTATGGATAAATGCTATCAGAACATCGTCAGAAGGACAATGAGCATTCAAAGTGAGATGTGTTCTAAAAAGGTAACGCATAGCCTCGAGCCTCATCAACCGGGAATGGCTAAAATAGGGGAGGTGCAGCAAGGATAAGTGGCTAGCAACCAAGTAGGGTAAGATCACCCCTGTCTTGATGTCCCTTTTTATTCAGCTATGTGGACGGTTGCTGATCTCAACCGTGGGGTGATCTTATTCAGACTATCCAGTAAGGGGTAGCTTCGGTCTTGTGTAGCGGGGGATCATGGTGGATCCTCGGTACGGTGATCTAGACCACGTATTGCGATGGGCGGTACCCCAGTAGCCCTGCCAATGTATGCAATCCAATCTCCAGTAAGTGCCTATACGGTTTTGATTGTGCCCAACTATGCTGAAACGTGATATGCAAGCATTTCAGCTAGATTCTATTTTACTTTCAATAGACACTATTATAATATATGACGGGTTTGATAAAAGTGTTTTGGTTATCGTATGGTAAAAACTCGGCATGTTTATTTGTGGCGTGGTCTTATGAGATACCTTTGATTTCAAAGGATTTTGGATACTTTAATAATCCAATTGAGTGTGTTTTCTCACGCTGGTTTTCCAGACTGACTCGGACAGACCGGGTATTATTGATACAGGAAAGGATGCTGTGGAGCTCAGAAGATGGGCTGGATGGTGAGACGTATCACACATACTTGATGTATTTTCTGTTGTGCTGTACAAGCTGTGTATTCAGTTTTGTGGGGACAAGTAATATAACTGTCCAGTATTTTGCTATTGGTTGTGTTGTACTCTGATGATGTAATGTATAAAACAAATTTTGTTCTTTCTATATAAAGATCAGTCATTTATCTATTATATATTGTTCCACTGCGATTGTGAGATTCTGATATTGTTTTCTATTTTCTTCTTCTACGTCCTTCTTCTTTAACCCTAATGGTTCGTATTTCCGTCCACTTTGAGTTGATATGATGGAGAATAGTGTCGACTCAAGGGGTACGGGTTTATGGGCTATTACAAAAGGATTCAAACAAGAAGAACTGATAATGAAATATATGATCAACATTTGAAAAGAAAGAAGAAAGTTTAAAAAAGGAAAAGATTTGAAGAGGAAGAATATTTGAAGAAGAAGAAGATTTGAAGAGGGAAAAGCAAAAAAAAGATCAAAATGGAGGCTAGGGTTTCATTCGCATCATTTATTATTTATAAGGTTAGAGTTAGGTTTAAAGCTGTTGAAATTTGAAAAGAGAGGTGGCTGTTAAATAGAAGTAAATGAAACGAGGATTCAGGTTGAAAATGAATGAAAATGTAATAAAGTAAATATGAATAAACTAGGTATTGAAATAAAGTGAATATAAGTAGCCTTTGTAAAAGTAGCAGCTATTAAAAAGAGGTGAAGGAAAGAATTAAAAATATGAAAAGTAGCTCACATTTGCAAAATGAAAAAGTTTTAAACAATGTAAATGGAAAGGATAAATGGAGCAAATAGGGAAACAATGAAAAGAGTGTGGCAATTATTAATTAGAAACAGAATGAACAAACCAACTCTACACTGTAAACAAACTTTTGGAATTCAGATTTTAAAAACATTTGTTCACTTAATTAATTTTGTTAACCCCAAACATACTAAAATTGACGTCCATTAAAGATTTAATTAGCACATAATAAATGAAAATAAATTCTGTACATAAATTTGTGTAATTAATTAAGATAATATACAATATTAAAAATATAACAACATAAATGAGGTAATATAAACAGGTGTGTGTGTGTGTATCGCCACTTATAGTTTGCATTCTTAAATAAAAGGTATGAAAATAATCCACATAAGGAGGCAATGAATGAAGAGTAAATTAGAAGAGTGAAGATGGAAAGGTGAATTATGTTGCAATTAAAATCTAATCAAGTCTAAGTGAAAAGGAAATAGTCAAGTATAAATCTATTTTGCCCCATTTACATTCTCCTATTAACGTTTAACTTAATACCATATATGAGATTTCAAATCTAAATAATCCATTTTTTAACGATATAATTGGATCAGAAACATATGTTTATATTTAGGTATAAACATATATGCAAAAAAAAAATTAAATTTTGAAACAAATTTGAGTACGTACAATTTGAATGTAATATTTCTCATTGAAATCCTCATTATATTTTTAACGCAAAATGTAAGTTGCACATATCACTAATTAATTACCATTTACTTCTATTTCTTACTAATAGTAAGATTTAATTGCTATTAATTACATAATTAAATCTCAAAACATACCTTAATACTAGGAAGATAATTGATCCAATTGTTTTCTTTCGAAATCTAATTTTTCACATTAAACCCAAGATTTAAATGTTAAATTACTTCCAATATTTGATTACAACTATAATAAAATCCTAGTTCGATATTAGTTGAAATATTTAATTACACTAATTTTAATTAACTACAAAATTAAGTTTCAAAATGGATTAACTAAATGAGTGAGAAATAAAACAGTTGTTATAATTTATAGAAATTTGAATATCTATACATTTGTTATTTACAAAAAAAGGGTCATAAATTTACTTACCAAATAACCGATTTCTTATTCTATGCTAAAACCAATATCAAATGAATAACATATGATTTCTCCGTTAATACATCATTTATTTTATTCCTTATTGAACTTTGCAATTATATCCAAGTTGAACTTTGCAATTATATTCCAATTAGAGATAAACATTAATTTAATTCTTTACAACATTAATGTTTATTATTTAAAACCTTGTTGTTAATATGCAGCCCAGCATTGTTTTGCATCAATAAACCATAAATTTTGAATTTCTGACAATTTTGAATTTCACTGTATTATTTAATTTAATATTTTTAATTGTCAAAAATACGGGTCGTTACAATAGTTAACATTTAGGATTAACAAACTAAACCTACTTATCCGATAAGAATCCAAAAAAGTGATGTCTAGGCTTGGGATTGTCAAGTATTCTCCCCTCTCCCGTTACTGGCATAGCCTAATGGGTGGAGTTAGTCAAAAAGATTGGTCCAAAGTAACACTTAGAGTTATTCAGGCCTTGGGGAAAATTTCAAATTAGATTTGAAAACTTAAAACTATATTTTAAATTTAAATATTAAGGTTGAAATTTAAAACAAAGGCTAAAAAAAGTTTAAAACTGTCAAAAATATTTTGAAAAATAAAATAATCTTTTTTGAATTTTTAATATATGAGTTAATTAATTTGATTATTTAAATAAAATAAAATAATTAATTAAAGAGCTAATTAATTAAAAAACACACACAGAAAGATATATATGTGTGTGTATGTAACTATAATTGTTACAATTATATATTTTTGTAAATTTGTTTAAGACAAATTACATTAAAATTTCTAGTTAATTTAAAATTTTAATTAAAATTTTTAATCAAATAAATAATTTATTAAAAATATTAATTAATAGCCAATTAATTAAAATGTATACATATTGATATGAATATATAAACAACTATAAATATTAAAATTATTGTTTATTTTAAACAATTTAAGATGAAAATACAAATTTTAGAAATATTAGATAAATTTAATTAATTAAATATGATTTGATCGATAAACTAAAATTAATTAAATATTTAATTAATATGAATTAAATTAATTAAATATGATTTAATTAATAAAATACGTACGTACATACATATACATAAATACATAACTTACATAATATATAAATGTGATTTCTGCAATGCTAAAATATTTTTCCATGAAAGCTTACATAACTGTTGCTCTCGAGGTTCTATCGACATTCATTGTCCTACCACAACACCAGAACAGTTACTGAGCTTATTCCAAGATCAAGGTGAAATGGGTATCCATTTTCGTACAAATATCCGATCCTATAATAATGCATTTTCATTCACGTCTATGGGTGCATCAATTGATAATAACCTAGCCAATGCTAGAGAAGGAGTTTACACATACCGCGCGCAAGGTTCAATATATCATAGTATTGGAAGTCTTTTACCCTTGGCAGGAAGTAGACCAAGATATTTACAACTGTACATATATGACACTGACCATGAAATTGACAACCGACTTCAAGATAGTGAAGCAATGAGACCGGAGATAATTATGATTTTGAAACAAATTTTAGATTCTCATAACCCATATGTCTCAATACTTCGACAGTTGGGGCAACAACCTAACGTGCAAAAATGTAGGATCAAAATCAAAGAGATCACAATAGATCGACATCTTCATGAGCTGCCAACCACATCCCAAGTTGCTGGAATAATAACTGGAGATGAACCAGACAATTTGCAAGGTCGCGATATCATTGTTGAGACAATAAGTGGAAATCTACAGAGAATATCAGATACTGCAGGTTTTTACGGCCCGCTGCAATACCCACTATTGTTGCCTTACGGTCAGCATGGATGGGATTTAAGCATCCACGAAAATGGAAATACACCTATTAGTTGTACATCTTACTACTCTCATATTTTACAGGTACGTATAGCCTAATTGATATCCAATATTATCTGTTCGTAAATAGCACAAACTTCATTTACATCAACATCAGTACTAACGTTACTTGGCCTACACGCACAAACACGACCAACAGAGACATCACTTATACTGCTTGGTGGTCGTCTATTTCAACAATATGTCGTTGATATATATGTAAAAATAGAAACAATGCGGCTAAGGTTTCTTCGCAATAATCAGACTACTATCAGAGCGGAGTTATACCAAGGTTTACAAGATGCCTTAGCCACTGGAGACACATCTGCCAGTAAGTTTCTTTATCTCCTTCAATCAACTATTTGATGTTCCCAATAATTGCTAACCACTTAATTCACTACTACTCAATCCTATGCCTATTCACACATTAGGAAGTGTTGGTGTCAAGAAGATTCTTCCTTCCTCCTATATTGGTAGTCCACGAGATATGCATCAAAGATACCAAGATGCAATGGCATTAGTGTGAAGGTATGGAAAGCCTGACTTATTTACTACTATGACATGTAATACTAACTGGGTAGAAATTACACAAGAATTGCTTCCCGGTCAACAACCACAAGATAGACCGGATTTAACAACTAGAATTTTCCGATCAAAACTAGAGCAACTTAAAACTGACCTATTTGACACGTTTGTTTTAGGTAAAGTCGTTGCCCATGTCCACGTTATTAAATTCCAAAAAAGAGGACTACCACATTCTCACATTCTACTTATCCTAGATGAAAACGATAAAATAAGCAATCCTGATGATTATGATGCTTTAGTTCGCGCTGAAATTCCATGTTCACATTTAGAACCCGAACTACACAACGCTGTAATGAAACATATGATTCATTATCCATGCGGACATTTTAACCCAAGAGCTGTCTGCATGAAAAATAACCACTGTAAAAAGGCTTTCCAAAAGCTTTTTCTCCACTTACTTTACAAGGAACTGACTCTTACCCTATTTATAAAAGACGCGATAACGGAATACAATATCAAATTGGAAGCCACATAATCGATAACCGTTGGATAGTACCATATAATCCTTACTTACTTTTGAAATATGATTGTCATATAAATGTTGAAATTTGTTCAAGTATTAAATCTGTGAAATATCTCTATAAATATGTTTACAAAGGTTTAGACCGCGTTTCTGTGGGACTATCCACTACATCCGACGATAACGATGAGATTTCAAAATTTGTTAACGCTAGATGGATTTGTGCTCCTGAAGCATTATGGAGAATATTTAAATTTTCCCTAAGTAATATTTTTCCGTCTGTTACCGGCTTACAATACATTTACCAAATAGACAACAATTATTATTTCGTGCAGAAGAGCACATACACACTATTTTGGATGATCAACATAGATGTAAAACAATGCTCACTGAATTTTTTTGTAAAAATGTTTTTGATGAACAAGCACGTCAATATTTATACTATAAGTTTCCTGAAAAATATTGGTGGGATTCTACAAGTAAGCAATGGAACCGTAGGCGAAATAACCGTAGGGCAATTGGTAGAATTTACACTGTATCTCCCACTGAAGGAGATCGTTACTATTTGCGCCTACTACTAACACATGTTAGAGGTCCTCTATCTTTTACTGATTTACTAACAGTTAATCAAATAAAATATAGCACATTTAAAGAAGCAGCTGAACATAGAGGTTTACTTGAAAACGATGATAGTATAAAGGACTGTTTGACAGATGCTTCACACACACATATGCCTAATGCTTTAAGAAGATTATTTGTTACAATTTTGGTATACTGTGACCCATGCCATGTGCGTGAATTGTGGGAAGAGTTTTTACCTTTCTTACTTGAAGACTATCCCACTACATCTGCTACTACTGTGACCAATTCATTTTCAGTACTTCAATGTCTGTCTGACCTCGACAACCTTCTCAAACAATATAACAAAACAATTTTTGACTATGACATTCCACATACTAATTTCAACCACTATACCCACACAAACACATCCACTCTTATTTCAGAAGAGCAACGCATAGAAATACCCAATAATGATATCAACTCTGTACATAACTTGAACTCCGAACAAAAGAAGGCATTTGACACGATAATGTCTTCTGTTGAAAGTGGAGCTAATACTATATATTTCATAGACGGTCCTGGAGGTACAGGAAAAACATATTTATATAGAGCAATCTTAGCACATTTAAGAATTCAAGGTCATATTGCAATTACAGTCGCTACTTCTGGAATTGCTTCTCTTGCTCTTCCGGGAGGTCGAACTGCACATTCTCGATTTAAAATACCAATTAATTTAGACTCTTCCTCTACATGTCATATTCCCAAGCAATCTGAACTCGCACAACTTTTATTGACTGCTACTATTTTCCTATGGGATGAAGCTACCATGGCTCACCGCCATGCATTTGAGGCCGTAGACAGAACATTACGAGATTTAACTAATTTTGATGCACCATTTGGAGGAAAGATTGTTATTTTAGGCGGTGATTTTCGTCAAGTTCTACCCATAGTCGTCAACGGTACTAGAGCTCAAACCGTCGACGCATGTATAGTACGATCGTATTTATGGCAAAATGTTCACGTAATTCATTTAACACAAAATATGCGCGCAAAAGATGATCAATCATATGCACAATTTCTTTTACGTATTGGAAATGGAGATGAAGTCTATGTTCAAGACGACATTATACAGCTCCCAAATGATATCGTTGAACCTTGGACCAATAGTTCGTCACTCTATGCTCTGATTAATAAAGTCTTTGCTGAACTCAATGACAGATTAGGTGATCCTAACTTCATAATGGATAGAGCAATATTAGCCCCTACAAACGAAATAGTAGATGACATTAATAACAAAGTTATAGAACTATTTCCAGGTAGTGAGCGCATTTACTACTCCTTTGACAAAGTCGAAGAGATACACATAATCTATACCAATATGAATTCTTAAACTCACTTGCTCCGGGAGGTCTACCCCCACATAAATTAAGACTAAAAGTAGGTGCACCAATCATGTTGCTTAGAAATATTGATCCACGAATTGGATTATGTAATGGCACCAGATTACTATGTCGTGTCTTTGACAGAAATGTGATAGATGCAGAAATAACTGTTGGACATTTTCGTGGTACAAGAGTATTTATTCCACGTATACCCCTAAAGCCTTCTGAGAATACTAACATGCCTTTCAACCTAATACGTAAACAATTCCCAATTAAATTAGCTTTTTCCTTAACGATTAATAAATCACAAGGACAAACCATCCCTCGGGTTGGTATTTATCTTTCCGAACATGTTTTCAGTCATGGTCAGCTATATGTTGCTTTATCAAGAGGAGTTTCAAGAAAAACAACAAAAATTTTGGTGAAAAATGGAAAGATTCCGAAAAGGACTGCACACATACTAGAAATGTTGTGTACAAGGATGTGTTGTTACAATGCACTCACGAACTTAATTAACAATACTTCATTTTTCCGCTTCACCTGCCATACTTCTACTATAATTACTACTCTAAACTAAAGGGTCCAAATATAAGTTCTTCACAGTTGTTTTACTACTCTATTTAAATAAATTCGGTACTTTACGACCATATATGAGTAATATCTTCACTTACAATATTTTTCTTCATTTTATTGTTTCTTCGTCATATATTCAACTACAACTTCTACAAAATACAAAACTGGACTAACAAAAATTCCCTCTTTTACTACTCCAACTCACTTTCAATTCCCATATATAAATCCCTTATAAAACGTTTTTAACTCCGCCATCAGCTTAATGTTGATGCCGGTCTCAAGCCCGGAACAAGGAGGAGGGGAAACGGTTACAACAACTACTCACAACATTACGTACACATCAACGTCATTTCATAAAATTCAACAAACCTCGCATCCACCGTTTCTTAATACATGTTCCTCTTGCGCACGTGCATCGCACGTGCCAACGTACTCGTATAAAATAATATAAGTGGAACTGAAATAAACCCATAACAAAATTTTAAAGTAAGTACAGACATAAAGTACGCATATCATGATTTCAGATGTGTTTGACACATGAATTGCGATCGATACCACCCTAATATGTTTGTGTAGATTTTGCATCTCTAATATATAAATTTTTCCTCTATCATATATGTACAAATATATTACATGCATACTCTTCAGTTGTGGAGAAAATTCAAGCTAAGGATGGTATGTATAGTACTATAAATATATTGCCTAGATGAGGTTAGATATGAGTACGTATTTATTGAGCAAACTTAAGGTACGTGCATTATATATAGGTAGTCGCGAAATGGCATGTATGAGTGAATAATCTCTTTTGATTTATTGAGCAAACTCAAGGTCGAGATAGGATTAGGACAAGAACCATGAGTTGGGAGTTGTATATGATGCAATAGATAACTCACATCGCTTGCAGGCTTATGATTTGTATAGAAAACTCAAGTTCAAAGTCCCAAGAAAAGCAAGTCCTAACATCCACTGGAGAAATCAAAAGATATCTATGTTTTTCTTAGGGGTTTGAGAAAGATATGTGGGAACCTTATTAGAAACTGAAACGAACACATTTAACCTTTCTAATACTGTAAGAAGATATGCTATACAAGTTTAAATAATCCACTTCTATAAATTTGTGCAGCTAATATAATTGATAAAATGTTTATTAGTTAAAATATACAAATGAACTAAATTAAGATTGATATAGAAATATAAAATAGACTTACCAATAAATCTTTTGGCATGTTTTGTCACTTCAAGACTAATGCAAGAGCGAAATTATATAACTGCTAAGACATTTGTGCCTTGGTCACTTAATTGTTTATTTGTCCAAGGCTATGTATTATCTTCTGTGAGTTTTGAAATTTTAAGTAATATAAGAATATGGCTATTTGATCCAAATTCGATCACATATGCCATGATTCGTAACCTCGATGTAATTAATTATTCTGAAATAAGCAAGTAAACTATAATGCTTGATCATGTATTCAATAAGATTGATTGTAGTAAGGATCTTGTTGTGTTAAATTTATAAATAGGCCAAAAGCCACAAGAATGACCTAGGAATTCAATCACCAAAATTTCAGTTTGATCAGTTTGCATAAGGTGCTACTTATTTGATATCCTTAAATATTAAGGATGACTAAGTTCACTTCTGTAAAAAGTTCAATATAGTCTTATAACAAGGATTTCCTTTAAATGGTTCAACTATTTGGAGAGTCAAGCGAATGTGCGAGGGTGGATGTAACTTAGGCTCGGTTGGGATAAAGAGAGTCAGCTGTCGCATTTGCAATATGACGAAACATTGGAAATGAGAATTGTAGCAGATACTAGCTATGGAATTAAAAATTTTTTCCTTATATAATATTATTTTCTATGAGAGTTATTTCGTTGAGTGTAAGATATTTGATTCGAAACTCTCAACTGTAAACTAGTTACAATAAATGAAAAATATAGCTCATATTATATGCTTGAATAAAGCTTCGTATTTCGTACAATGTAATAGTAATGATAGAAATAGTGGAAGCATGCCATATAATATTTATCAGTTGATGCATTAAGAAACAAAAAAATGATTTCATAAATATATAAAATATTATTTGTGGAATAATAACGATTTTCGGTATTGACTAAAAATAGATATAGTTTTATTTTGTTATGGATATTTGTTATGAAATAGATCTATTATAAAAATTATAGAAAATAAGTAAGTATATGAAATTCTTCTAATTATTTTGGAATAGTAGACTAAGTCATATCTTTGAGAAATGATTCTTTAGCCATATGATTATGAATTATATGATATCACTGAATTATATCTCAAACGATTAAGGACAAAGCATCTATTCAATGGGAGCAATAAAAGAGTTGGAGAACTCTTTGGATTGATATGTATAGATATATGTTGTTCAAACTCTAATGCACCAAAATGGATCCACTGACTTCGTTAAATTCAGAGATAAATTATCAAAGAAATGGACATGTGTATGATACACAAGTAGCGTATTACCGGTAAGTTCACGGAATATAAAATGGAAGTTGAAAAAAAGTGTATTGGAAAAGGGTTCCAAAGTATATCTAAAAACGAATAAGATTCAATCTCAAAATTCACTTGTCCCTATGATACATAAAGATGTATCAATAAGGAATAATGGGATTTTGTTGAACCAAGTAAATCGATGATGAGTGATATTGAGCTGCCTTCTTTCCGTAAGGATGTGTACTTAAGAGTAAGTAAGCAAGGTTAAATTTAATTTTATCTAAAGCATAGTTTATAAGATCATACATGATAAGAGTTGATAAGAAACCCCTACATATCATATGTCAAGAAGTTGACAAGTTGTGCAAATCGAGAGGCAGCACATAATACTTGCTCATAAGGGATCTCATGTGAACCACCCAAAAGATGTGACGATCCGCAAATCTGTACTCTCTGAACCGACACGAAACCACGCTTGTCTGACCCAGAGCGCATCGATTGTAGATAATCATGAGAAAGAAAATAAAAGGTAAGAAGAAAGAGAGAAGAAAGAAGAAGAAGAAGAGAAGAAGAAGAAGAAGAAGAAGAAGAAGAGAGAAGCAGAACCAAAACAATACAGAATCTCACATCACAGCGGAATAACATATAATATGGATCAATAATCTTTACAAAGAGAAAATGTAATATACATAAATCAATATCAGAGTACACACTAAGTAATCATCAGCTTGGACGGTTATAATAACATGTCCTCATAAATGCTGATAATTTACAACAACGACAATGCAAAGCAGTGGAAAAATAAACATATACGTGTATACGACATGAAGATCTCCAGCCCACCTGCTGAAACTACAAAAGCACCAAAGCTGAACCTGTAAATATACTCGGTCTGACCCGAGCATTGAAAGGGAAGAACACCCGAATCAGTCTGGTAAACCAGCGTGAGAAAAACACATCTCAACTGAATTTATAAAGTTATCAAAACTTTTCTTTTATCAAAACAAAAGGTATCTCGTAAGACCACGTCCGCACATAAGGGTTTTTCTCTTACGATAACCAAAACCTTTTCATATCAAATCCTATTATATTATAATAGTGTCTATTATACAAAAGATAATCAACATAGCTGAAATTGTTGCATTATTAAATTCCAGCAATACTAGGCTCTACAAACAAAATAGCAGGCACGTAGTGGATTTTGGATTTCCGTACAAATGACTAGGTGAAGGGACTACCTTTCCAAACCAAACTCGGTATGCCTCTAGAGTGATGCACCTAGGGAGCAGATACTGCCTGCCTAATCCAACATAAGACCGGCCTACCCCTCGTTGGATAGTACCGAGCATGTCATCACTCCAGTCCTTACCGATTTAAATCCATGGCCACAAGCATACATCGACAATAATCAGATACACGACGTCACAGCGTGTAAAGATATATCTTAAAGAGTGATGACATCTCCTATTGGGCGCCCACTTAGCCTTGCTGCTTCTATACCTGTTTCGGTCATTTATCGAGGAGTGAGACCAAAAAGGTATCGACTACCTTTCACATATCACATCATCATCTTTGAATGCCATATTGTCATTCCCGTTGACTACTAATTGCCTTCCACAAAAATACAACCCTTGAGCTCGTATGTCTTAAGGAGGGTGTTAAGCTAAGAGAAGTTGCCTTCTCTGCCACCACAGATGTACTTTTGTAAAAACCAATTTATGTAATCTTAGAAATGCAATGTCAGACAATCATCCATATAAGTTCGTTATGGGACTAGACGAAATCGAAGGTACTCTCCTACCACATCCGTTCGGAAAATCCCTAGGATTAGTAGCGAATAGTCCTTGCGTTGGATATTTCATTACGAAGAGACTACTACTACATCTATATTGGGATTTTAAACCCAAATGATCAACAAGTGGTCCTTTACTATAAAAATCCTAAATATCAATATCATCGACCAATTTGAACAATCGTCGTAAATATGTTGTTCCGAAGTGGTTTTTAGATAAATTCGATCCCAGTCTCTTCGCATCAATAATGCAAAAGCATTTCTCAACCTCATACAAAAACCAAGTCTCATAGACTTACGATGTTTCCAACCTTCAACTTGATTCCTTCGGCCAAGAAGGAAGCTGGATTGATTGGAGTAATCACTCCACACTACACGAATTAACATTCTCAACACAAATGATAATAAAGCCTACACAAATGGCTAAGTACTAAGTGTACGACTAAATAGTTTCTACATCAAGTCGAGAAATTAAAATGGCCAAAAATATTATTTAGCACTCAAACAGTCACTAAACCTGATTTATTAATAGTTTATAAATCTAATCACTTTCCAGTTATTCACTTTAAAATATCTTTTTAAAAAGATAATATTCAAAACCATTTCACTTACTGGATATTTGGAAAACCATTTCCATATCCTAATTTCGTTTCCATATCCTAATTTCAATAATAA
Organism: Allium cepa; assembly: GCA_030765085.1. Lineage (NCBI taxonomy): Eukaryota > Viridiplantae > Streptophyta > Magnoliopsida > Asparagales > Amaryllidaceae > Allium > Allium cepa. The sequence continues at coordinate 264,952,123 of CM060931.1, read as the reverse complement.
GTGAATTTTACAAATCATTCATTCCAACACTTAGAATATATTTCATATACTCAATTCAATGACTAAGTATATGTGCAAATCTTTAAGGAAAATATTCTTCAAAACATATTTTATTTGGATCAAAATGAATATTGAGTAAAACATCGTTACGACAACCCAAAAATACTAATATAGGGATTCAGCTAATAATATTTAATATTTCTTTTCAAAAATCATTTATCATAACAAATTGTTACAGCCCATTCCTTTCTTACTTTCACGAAAACGTCCATTTCAACAATAAATGTTGAAATCTATGTTTTAGATACTTGACGTATTTTAGATTGCTTTTCCAAACTATTTAAACTCCATTTTAATTTATCACTTCCAAAACATTCATTTAAAGGGTTATTCACATTAAAAAAACATAAATATGATTCCTTTATAAACTTTTATATCTAACTTATCAAATTAAGTAGATTTCACATTTATCAAAACCATGTTTATAAATTTTTATTTACATTTTATAAAAACTTCTGCATATGGAACTCCCTTATTAACAATTTCCATTTATCTCATTTAAAGGTCAAAATCTAATTATAAGTTAATTTACTTATAAATCTCATTATTTGCAAATTTATTCTTTTTATAACTTCATCAATTTATAAACCTTATTTACTTATAAGGTTCATTTATAACTAAATTTTAATATAAAACTCGTTTATAATCCCATTGCTTTTACTTATAAAATATCAATTTTATAAATCTTATATATAAACCATTTATAATATGTTCAAAATTTTCAATTTCGCTTAATTTACAAAATAGTTAACTTCATATTTCATATTTAAGTATATTTCACAAAAAAACATAATTTTTATAACATAAAAATTATAACTTTTTATTTATTTATATCCATTTCTTTAACAATTCAAAAATGCAAAGACCTACCTTTCCGTACCCTTTTAGTTGACATTAAATCACACTTGTCTAACTCAAATTGTATGAAAGACGAATAACTAAGATAAAGAAGAGGATAGAAGAAGAAACAGAAACAGCAATACAGAATCTCACAATCGCAGCGGAACAAAATATAATATATAATAACAGATTTTAATACAACAAACTGTAACTGTAATATACATGGAATCATTAGAGTACAACAGTCAATAATCAATCTAGACGGTTATAATAACTTGTCCTCACAAGTGCTGAGTACTCAGCATACACACACAGCCGAAAAAACCAAGTACATGGTATACATCTGAAATCCTCTAGCTCATCTCTTGAGCTCTATATCATCCTAACCTGAACCAGTAATACTCGGTCTAACTCGAGCATTATAATAAAATAACACCCGAGTCAGTCCGAAAAACCAGCGTGAGAAAACACATCAATTTGAATTATTACATGTATCAAAATCCTTTGAAAAACAAAGGTATCTCATAAGACCACGTCACACATAAATACGACAGGTTTTCACCTTACGATGACTAAAACATTTTATATCAAAATCATTTGAAATTATAATAGTGTCTATAGAAAATAAACTATAAAATAGCTAAAGTGATTGCATCTCACGTTTCAGCATAAATAGTATACAACTAAACTGTATGATGCATATTGGAGAATTGATTCCATACTATAACCGGGTAAGGTACTACCTTCGATGAGTGCATCTCTAGATCAATGCACCCGGGTCTGACAGGAACATCTTGTACCTTGCCACACAGAACCGGCCTAACACTTGACTACTAGTACAGAATATGTCATCATCCCAGTCTTTCGACCTTTTTGAGATCTCATGGACAACCAACCCATAAATATGTAGATATAGGTTATCTATAAAGATGATGACATACCCTAATGAGAGTGATCCACTTAGCCCTACTGCATGCCATTTTTTAGTCATTCCCGGTTGATGAGGCTTGAGGCTACTTTACCTTTTTGAATAGCATTCATTCTTGGAATGCTAACACTGCCTTCCAGGCAACAATGTAATGATAGCTTTCATCCATACAAGTGGTCCGGTGTCTGGACAAACCGAATCTCCTCCAAGATCACCATCTCCATTAACTTCGAGATTCCACATTTCGTAACGCTTAAATCGAATCGAAGTGGTTTTTCAGATAATTAAATTTGACCCCAGTCTCTTTAAAGTGATGAACGAATTTAACCAGATTTGAAAGTTGGTTATTTAACTATCAAATAACACACATAAACAGTCACTAGGCCCAATCTAATAAATATTTCAAAAATATTCATTTTAAAATATCATTACAAAGATATATATTCAACTTTCTCTAGTATTCCAACATTTGGAAACAATTCAATACTTATCCATAACAGGATATTTTAAAACCACTTCACACTTAGAAATATTTTTGAATTCAATTTATAACACTTAGAAATATATTCCTATATAATTTGTTTTATACTTAAAATGTTTTTTCCAAAACCCACTTTCTAATACTTAGGAGAATATTTATTGGCAGATTCTCGAAAATCATTTCTAATATCAAACTTAAGAAATATTTTATAACTTATCTCATAATCTATGGAATTATTAATAAATTCTTTTTTACAATTTCCAAAACCAATTTATACTCTTTTAAAAACCCAACCAAAAATTTATAACTTCTTTAATGAATTTAGATTTCATTTCGAAGTTCTCACATTTCATAATTTTGGAAATTCCATCTTCTTCCAAAATTCCTTAAAAGATTATCCTTATCAAAATCATATCCATTATACAAACCTCATTATAAATCTCGAGAGAATTTATAAATAGATTTCAATCATTTTAAACTCTATATATATATATATATATATATATGATAAGTATTTTTAAAGAATAATAACTTATAATCAAAACACTTTTAAGTAATTATTTAAAATATCAAACACTCTTAAATAACCATCAATAACACATTTCCAATTCATTTTTATATAAAACTAATCAATTTACAAAACTTATTATAAAAATTTGAATTCATTTCAGTAAATATTAAATATTTGAGAAATCTACTTCCCAATATATTTCAATGCTAAAACAGCATTAACTATATAGTTTAAATAAATAAATATCCCATTTCTAAACGAACTTAATTTCTCAACAAAATCTATTTTCAAACTCCATAGTACAAATTTCAATCTAAAATTCCCTCTCGATGCATATCACATCGATTAGGTTTCAACTCCATAACCATTGTCACATTTCAAGAAAAGAATCACTATTTTTAATAACCAATTTTCACCTCTCGTTATAAATTCAGCATGTGAATTTATATTTCCCATTTATCAAATGATAATCATTTTCATTTTATTCACAAACATCGTTTACGATTTACAAACTCATTTGAGTTTCACACTTTGTATAAAATATTCTCATTTATTCATTTATAAATCCATCCTTTTATAATTTCCATTATATTTTCCAAACTATTTTAAATCTCGTTTTCAACTTCTTTTCCGCAATTTCAGAAATATCACTTAAGATTCATTATCCAAATACTTTATCCATCGCTTAAAAATCTAAATTTAAAATCTCTTAGGAAATAGTTAAGTAAAAATCTCAAAGTCGAGTCATTTATTTTATATAGTCAACTTCTTTTAGATAATCCTAGATTTCACAAGAAACGCTGATTATTTCAAAAATCATTTTAAATTTCTTTTAAAAACTCAATTTATCACTTACAGTATTCCCGAAAACCAATCTTTTATAAAATTCAAATTCATCCCTTTAAAATAATCCAAATTTCCATATAAATATTTTAATTTCCAAAATTACCTTCGAATTTCTTTTTAAGATTCAAAGATATTATTTATGATATTTAGAATATGAAAATTAGGGCCAGTGCTACTATAGCATCCAATAATTCAAATCATATCATAATCGATCACAGATTATCCAAACACATCATATATCACTATATATGAAATAAAAATCAACAATTTTGTGGAATCTAGTTGGATCCCTCCAACCTATTTCCCTACAACCATAGATGTTATATAACATAAAATACCAATCCCGCTTCGTGGTAGGATGTCGCGGTAATATAGGGTCATCCACTATTATGCGGGGTACATTGGGTCTCATCCGTTCTAATCGACGGGAATATATCCAACTACTAATATATATATATATATATATTATATGACATCCAACTGATAAAAATAATTTATCAATTCATCCAATAAATAATTTTTAACATTTTAAAATATAACCAGCTATCCAGATGAGTGAGATTTTGTCACCTTGATTTTTAATTCGCCAAAATGTTTCGTTTTTGAATTAAAATAGAACTGGCATTCAAATTTCAATCTAAAATTCTAAAAAGCTCCAAATATGTCCATACTAGCTCCATAGCATAGTATTCAAGAATACAAATCCAGCACAACTTGTTTCGTTCGATTTCGACCTCGTATGACAAAGTTATAGCATTTACATGATTACACGATTTTAATATAAATAGATTTACAATTCCTTATTTTATTATTTTACCCTCAAATAAATCAGGCCATTCATTCCTACATCCCCAGATCATGGCCATTGATTTCCTTATCTTCCCCATCACGTTATCTTCCTCGTAAAGCATGCATGAATCCATTCGTACGTAACACTGAAGAGATGGCTGTACCCACATCTCTTATCGAGACAACGATCGAACCACATCACCAAATGCGCCGCCCCAGGCTTCACCATTTCCTTAATTCCGGCCCCCCAACTCCACATCGTTGTCGTGAAAAATGCCTCCAAGATCAGCAGAACGCGAGCCATTTTGCGCCTCCAAGTTGCCCCGATTCAGGTCATGACCATCGATATTGAAGATCTTGAGGTGCTTTATGATTTCTTAGTTAAAGTCTCGGCCTAAAACTGCAAGGATGGGGAGATAAATGAGGGAAAATACAGTTTGTTTTCGGCCACTAAAGAGGAGGGTGGCGGCTACGTTCTTTTGAGCTAGGGTTTGTGAATGGTCATCTATATATATAGGCAACTGCAAATTACTATTCACACGTAAAATTTTCAAACTTCAAATGAAACATGCCACCTGGCGTTTATAATGTTTTACCCCCATTTTGAACACAATGGAGCAAGTTTCGAGGCTTAATTCGGTTGGATGTGAAAGATAGCTTTTTAAATCCAGCTATAACATTAAATTTTCAATATTATTTTCAACGTATTTCTATCCCGTATGACCAAACGGTAACTCCAAATGCTACAAATTTTGAAATATGATAATAATACACTCTTATGGATCCAACGGAACTAGTTTTGTCGAATTTGAAGACTATGCCCTGGATCGCTATTTTTCACTATTAAATTAATATATAAAATTTTAAATTTCAATTTATCGACTTTTAATTCAATTCAAAAGTCCACTATCATCACTCTAGTTCAAATAGAGTTTAAATCAACTTTATAAATCTTTTCATTCATATTTAACTCCAGATTTACATACTTATCCAAATTCAAATATTAAATTTACTATTCACCTAATCCATTTAACCGTTATATTTGAAATTTGAATTCATTATATAGTTTCAACCAAAATCTACATATTCAAAAATCAATTTATATTCCAAATACAAAATTTAAAATCATTTAAATATTCAAAATTAAATGTTGAAAAATCCAAAATGTTACATTCCTCCCCCTTACTTATCAAATCAAATTTACAACTCCGTATTTACACTTCTCTAAGTCTTTTAGACTTACCTATACTAACTAATTTCTATTTATTTGTCAAAACCCTTTATTTCAAGCTATAATTTCAAATCAAATTTATTTAACAAATTTTCCAAAAAGTGTCAAAAAATTTCTAACACTCTAAATTCCCGAATTTTTTTGACTGAGTCTCCACTGTACAGAGAGCCCTTTACATTAGTGTTACAAAAATCTGAGTCGCTTTTAATGTGTAAGCATACCATATATTAGCGTTATTAAGCGAGTTCACTTAATTAATATGTAATTAGGCAACCAAAATCTATCCAAATAGCATCCATGTACCTGTACTTACTCAAAATAAGAACATGAGTTTCATAACCATGAAATTTTTATTACATTCCATCCTTTAACAAACATAAACACGTGATTTACATAAAACAAACATGTTATAACATGTATATTTCGAATGCGTAAACAAGTATAAGGTTCAAGCATTTAATTATCCATTTCCAATCAATATATTTTCAATTTAAATCGATTCAAAATCGATTCATTTGCATTCTATTCAGACCCACATTTATTATATTCAAGTTCATTTTATTAAGCTTGGAATCATTCCATCTAGTTCGATTCTCGAAAAATTCAACTCAGGTTCAAGCTCTTGCAGTCATATTAATTTCACTTCCAACTTATATTACATCTTTTCCATTCACTTTAACATAATGTTATTCGCCTCATTTTATAATGAATGGCATTTCATTCCATGCTAATTTATTTATAAACTATTCCATAAAATTATTTCTAAGGTTTATTATAAGCATTCCATACCGCTAATGAAGTTCATATTCAGCTTTATAACTTAAGTTCATACCCAATCTTATCCAATCCATACTCCAAAATCATATCTAATTCATTTACTTTTAAATTGAATTCATTTATAACTTAAGTCAACACCATTTCGATTTTATTCGACAACATTTCAAAATATAATTAATTCGCTCACACATAAATTGAATTCCATTTATAACTCAAGTCATTAACTAATTCATCAAATTAGTTACCTCCATTTTACACTTCACAATTAGATTTTTTTTAATTTCTAAAATCACTTCCTTTTGTTGGCTTGAGTATAATCCATTTTATAATCCAAATTTGGATTTCCATTTCTTCACCAAATATCCAACCATTCTTATTTTGTTTTCTTCTATGCAACCCTTTATAATTTATAAGTTACACACTTATTTTCCATATTTTTATCAATTCTATACTTGAGTTGATTTCATTTTAAATTTATAATTTATAGCTATACAATCATTTTACAACTCAAATTTGTATATAATACAATTTGATATTCTTTCAATTCCAATTCAATTTTGTTTAACTTATCTAAAGTTAAATCTCAATTCATTCAATCCATTTTTACTAATTCAAATTATTTAACTTACATAAGTAAACTTTTAATATCATTTTGAAATTCACATTTCCTTTCTATTCATATCATTCCCAACTTATAAGTTCAAAAACTTATTTTATGATATATTTTTTTCCTTTTAAAATATTTAAATAAGGATTCCAAAATTCAAACACCCGACATTTTTTTCAAGTTATTTTGAAATCATATATATATATATAAAGCTCTTTTTGGTTTAACAAACCATTTCTTTGGAATTTTCAAAATCAACTTGATTTTATCCAAAACAAATTCTTACGGAATTTCCAAAACAACACTTGTTTTCAACAAAAATCTCCATATTAAATCACTATGGTAGCAACCCATCATTTAGAAACTCGAAATTGAACACCGATGATGTCATGATCATCATCGGAATTGTTTTCCAATGGCCAAAGTGAGTTAAGTGCTTTATTACTTCAAAAATCCATTTTTAAATCCAATTTAAAGCATTTTCTATTTCAAAAATAATATCACCATCGTTTATTTTAAAACACCTTGGAAATTTTTCCAAAAATCTCCGAGATTTAAATTTCCAAAGCCTGCTTTGAATTCATTTTTATTTTAACTCGTTTGTATAAAGCATATTTATACAATTTCAATTTGATTGTATAGATTAATTCCAATTTATAACCTGATTTAGATTATAATAATAACAACCAAATACACCAATCATATATACTATAATAATTTTGGGAAATCATTCCTTTTATATCAAAATATAGTTGGGTCAAAATTTTCATCTACCCACTTCAAAACCATACTGTGTCGGTTTATCATGTTTAAGTGTTTAGAAACTCCTATCGATGTCGTGGCGTCCCACTACTAGGCCAGAATTCATAAACCACTCAACAGATAAATCAACACAATAAAAAAAATTATATTCACTAACAAATACGCGCTCATTGCTATTAATACACTCAAACTCATTCTAGGGTGCTACTGACCCTATCTCTAATGAGTAATTCCCACCAAAGTCAAGGTTCTCACTTAACCTTCAGCTCTGATACCAAATGCTACGACCCACCATTCTGTACCCTTTTAGTTGACATTAAATCACACTTGTCCAACTAAAATTGTATGAAAGATGAATAACTAAAAGAAAGAAGAGGATAGAAGAAGAAACGTAAACAATAATATAGAATCTCACAATCGCAACGAAACAAAATATAATATATAATAACATATTTTTATACAAGAAATCGAAACTGTAATATACATACAATCATCGGAGTACAACAGTCAACAATCAATCTGGATAGTTATAATAACTTGTCCTCACAAGTGCTGAATATACAGCATACACACACAACGGAAATAACCAAGTACGTATATATGTATGAAATCCTCTAGCTCGTCTCCTGTGCTCCATAGTATCCTAATCTGAATCTATAATACTCAATCTGACTCGAGCATTATAATAAAATAACACCCAATTCAGTCTGGAAAACCAGTGAGAAAACATACTCAATTTGGATTATTACAAGTATCAAAATCCTTTGAAAAACAAAGGTATGTAGTAAGACCATGCCACACATAAATACGATGGATTTTTACCTTACGATAACCAAAAAAGTTTATATCTAAATCATCTGATATTATAATAGTGTATATAGAAAATAAACTATAAAATAGCTGAAATGTTTGCATCTCATGTTTTAGCATAATTAGTATACAACTAAACTATACCGCGTATATTGGAGAATGGATTCCATACTATAACCGGGTAAGGAACTACCTCCGATGAGTGCATCTCTAGATCAACGCACCCAGATCTGACAAGAACATCTTGTACCCTGCCGCATAGAACCGGCCTTGCACTTGACTACTAGTACTGAATATGCCATCATCCCAGTCTTTCGACCTTTTTGAGATCTCATGCACAACCAATCCATAAATATGTAGATATAGGATATCTAGAAAGATGATGACATACCCTCATGGAAGCGACCCACTTAGCCCTACTTCATGTCCTATTTTAGTCATTTCTCGGTTGATGAAGCTTGAGGCTACGTTTACCTTTTTGAATAGCATTCATTATTGGAATGCTAACACTGCCTTCCAAGCAATAATTCAATAATAGCATTCATCCACACAAGTTGTCCTTGGTCTGGACAAACCAAATCTCCTCTAAGATCACCATCTCCATTACCATCGAGATTCCACAATTTGTAATGCTCAAATTAGATCGAAGTGGTTTTTCGGATAATTAAATTCGATCTTGGTCAATTTGAAACGATCAACGAATTTGGCCAGATTTGATAGTTGGTTATTAACTATCAAATAACACACATAAATAGTCACTAGGCCCAATTTAATAAATCTTTCAAAAACATTCATTTCAAAATATCTTTACAAAGATATATATATTCAACTCTCTCCATTACTCCATCGTTTGGAAACAATTCAAATGCTTATCCATAGCAAGTTATTTTTAAACCACTTCACACTTAGAAATATTTCAAACTTCAATTTATAACACTTAGAAAAATATTCCTATATAATTCATTTCAAACTTAAAATGTTTTTTTCCAAAACCCTCTTTCCAATACTTAGGAGAATATTTATAGTCAGATTCTCCAAAATCATTTCTAATATCAAACTTAGGAAACATTTCAACTTATCTCATAATCTCTGTAATTATTAATAAATTCCTTTTTTACAATTCCCATAACTGATTTATACTCTTATAAAAACCCAACCAACAATTTAACTTCTTTAATAAATTCAGATTTCATTTCGAAGTTCTCATATTTCAGTATTTTCAGAAATTTCACTTACAATTCATTATCCAAATACTTTATCCATCACTTAAAAATCGCTATATAAAATCTCATAGGAAATAGTTAAGTAAAAATCTCAAAATCAAGTCATTTATTTTATACGATCAATTTCTTTTAAATAATCCTAGATTTCATTGGAAACACTAATTATTTCAAAAATCATTTTAAATTTCTTTTTAAAACTCAATTTATCACTTATATTATTCCTAAAAATCAATCTTTCATTAAATTCAAATTCATCCCTTTAAAATAATCCAAATTTCCATACATATAATCTAATTTCTAAAATCACCTTTGAATTTCTGTTTAAGATTCAAAAATATTATTTATGGTATCTAAAATACCAAAATTAGGGCCACTGCTACTATAGCATCCAATAATTCAAATCATATCATAATCTATCACAGATTATCCAAACACATCATATATCACTATATATGAAATAAAAATCAACAATTTTGAGGAATCTAGTTGGATCCCTCCAACCTATTTCCCTACAACCATAGATGTTACATAACATAAAATACCAATCCCGCTTCGTGGTAGGATGTCGCGGTAATATAGGGTCATCCACTATTATGCGGGGCACATTGGGTCACATCCGCTCTAATCGACGGGAATATATCCAACTAGTAATATATATATATATATATAACATCCAACTGATAAAAATAATTTATCAATTCATCCAATAAATAATTTTTAACATTTCAAATATAACCAGCTATCTAGATGAGTGATATTTTATCACCTTGATTTTTAATTCGCCAAAATGTTTCGTTTTTGAATTAAAATTGAACTGGCATTCAAATTTTAATCCACAATTCTAAAAAGCTCCAAATCTGTCCAAACTAGCTCCATAGCATAGTATTCATGAATACAAATTCAACGCAACTTGTTTCGTTCAATTTCGACCTCGTATGACAAAGTTATAGCATTTACATGATTACACGATTTTTATATAAATAGATTTACGATTCCTTATTTTATTATTTTACCCTCAAATAAATCAGGCCGTTCATTTCTATATCCCCAGATCATGGCCATTGATTTCCTTATCTTCCCCATCGTGTTATCTTCCTCGTAAAGCACGCATGAATCCATTCGTACACGGCACTGAAGAGATGGCCGCACCCACATCTCTGATCGACACAATGATCAAACCACGTCACCTAACGCGCCGCCCCAGGCTCCATCATCGCCTTAATTCTGGCCTCCCAACTCCACATCGCTGTCGTGAAAAATGCCTCCAAGATCAGCATGAACGCGAACCATTTTGCGCCTCCACGTCGCCCCAATTCAGGTCATGACCGTTGATATTGAAGATCTAAAGGTGCTCTACGATTTCTTAGTTGAAGGCTCGGCCTAAAACTGCGTGGATGGGGAGATAAATGAGGGAAAATATGGAATGTTTTCGGCCACTAAAGAAAAGGGTGGCGGCTACGTTCTTTTGAGCTAGGGTTTGTGAATGGTCATATATATATATATATATATATATATATATATATATATATATATATATGTATGTATGTATGTATGTATGTATGTATGTATATATGTATGTATATATATATATATGTATGTATGTATATATGTATATATATATAGCAACTGCAAATTACTATTCACACGTAAAATTTCGAAACTTCAAACGAAACATGTCGCCTAGCATTTACAATGTTGTACCCCCATTCTGAACATAATGGAACCGGTTTCGAGGCTTAATTCGGTTGTATGTGAAAGATAGTTTTTAAATCCAACTATAACATTAAGTTTCCAATATTATTTTCCACGCATTTCTATCCCGTATGACCAAATAGTAACTCCAAACGCTACAAATTTTGAAATCTAACAATAATACACTCTTACGGATCCAACGGAACTAGTTTTGTCGTATTCCAAGACTATGCCCCGGATTGCTATTTTCACTACTAAATTAATATATAAAATTTTAAATTTCAATTTATCGATTTTTAATTCAATTCAAAAGTCCACTATCATCACTCTAGTTCAACTAGAGTTTAAATCAACTTTTTAAATCATTTCATTCATATTTAACTACAGATTCACATATTTATCCAAATTCAAATATTAAATTTACTATTCACCAAATCCATTTAATCGTTATATTTGAAATTAGAATTCATTCTATAGTTTCAACCAAAATCTACATATTCAAAAATCAATTTATATTCCAAATACAAAATTTAAAATCATTTAAATATTCAAAATTAAATGTCAAAAGAACCAAAATGTTACATTCCTCCCCCTTACTTATCAAATCAAATTTACAACTCCGTATTTACACTTCTCATCAACCTGTTTCCCTGCAACCATAGATGTTATACAACATAAAATACCAATCCTACTTCGTGGCACGATATCGCGGTAATATAAGTTCATCCACTATTATGCGGGGCGCATAGGGTCTCATCCGCTCCAATCGGTGAGAATGTATCCAACTACTAATATATATATATATATATATATATATAAAATATAACATCCAGCTGATAAAAATAATTTATCAATTCATCCAATCATCCAATAAATAATTTTTAACATTTTAAAATATAACTAGCTATCCAATTGAGTGGAATTTACCCACCTTGATTTATAATTCGCCAAAACATTTTGTTTTTGAATTAAAATTGAACTAGCATTCAAATTTTAATCCAAAATTCCAACAAGCTCCAAATCTGTCCAAATCGGCTCCATAGCATAGTACTCACGAATACGAACCCAGTGCAACTTGTTTCATTCGATTTTGACCTCGTATGACAAATTTATAGCATTATAAGATTACACGATTTTAATATAAATAGATTTATGATTCTTTTTTTATTTTACCCTCAAATAAATTAGGCCATTTATTTCTGCATCTCCAGATCATGGCTGCTGATTTCCCTATCTTCCCCATCGCGTTATCTTCCTCCTGAAGCATGCACGAACCCATTCGTACGCGACACTGAAGAGATAGTCGCACCCATATCTCTGATCGATATAACGATCGAACCACGTCACCTAATGCGCCGCCCCAGGCTCCACTAACACCCAAATTTCGTCCCCCCAACTCCACATTGTTGCTGTGAAAAATGCTTCCAAGATTGACACGAACGCGAGCCATTTCGTGCCTCCACGTCGCTCCGATTCAAATCATGATCGTTGATCTCGAAGATCTTAAGATGCACTATGATTTCTTAGTTGAAGTCTCGACCTAAAATTGCATGGATGGGGAGATAAACGAGGGACAATATGGGATGTTTTTGGCCATTAAAGAAGAGGGTGGTGGCTGTGTTCTTTTGAGCTAGGGTTCGCGAATGTTCATATATATATATATATATATATATATATATATATATATATATATATATATGCAACTGCAAATTGCTATTCACGCATAAAATTTCAACTCCAGACAAAGCGTGCCACCCGGCATTTATAATGTTTTACCTCCATTCCAAACACAATGGAACAAGTTTCGGGGCCTAATTCGATAATATATGGAAGATAGCTTTTTAAATCCAACTATAATATTATATTTTCAATATTAATTTCAACATGTTTCTATCCTGTATGACCAAACGACAACTCTAAATGCTATGAAATTTGAAATCCGATAATAATACACTCTGATAGATCTAATGGAAGTGGTTTCGTCGAATTACGAGATTGTGTCCTGGATGCTATTTTTCATTATCAAATTAATATATAACATTATAAATTTCAATTTATCGACTTTTAATTCAATTCAAAAGTCCACTATCATCACTCTAATTCAAATAGAATTTAAATCAACTTTAGAAATCATTTCCATTCACATTTAACTCTACATTCACATATTTACCCAAATTGAAATATTAAATTTACTATTCACCAAATCCATTTAATCGTTATATTTGAAATTTAAATCCATTCTGTAATTTTAACCAAAATCTTCATATTCAAAAATCAATTTATATTCCAAATACAAAATTTAAAATCATTCAAATATTCAAAATTAAATGTCGAAAAATCTGGGTCGTTGCAAAAAATTATTAAAACATATATATTTTCAAAATCACTCTGAACTCTTTTTAAATTGAAATCATTATTTCTATATTTCAAATTCCAAAAATATGACCCAATGCTGCAAAAGTACTAGATAAGGGGATTCACATCAACAATAGCAATCATGCAATCTATCACATCAAATATCACACAATACAACATATATAACAATATGCGTAAATACACATCAACCATAGTGAGATATCATGTTGGATCCCTCCAATCTGTCGCCTGCAACAAATATGCGTATGAGAATAATGTACAATATCTGCTTTGAGGCAAACGCATGTATAAAGGGTCATCCGCTTATACTCGGGAATGTATAAGGTCTCATCTGCTCCAATAGGTAGGAATATATCCAACTACTAACTACTATAGTATAACATCCATACAACCACTATACGTATATATATAACATCCAATGGTTATCAAAACAACATAATAAAAATATTCCCACATATATAAAAATATAAGCAGGTCGGAAAGAGTGAGTTTTACTCACTTTGATTTCTAGCCGTCGTTGCAGCATTTTATTTCGATTAACATTAAACGAGCATTTAATTTTAACCAAAATTTTCACTAGCTCCAAATCCACCTAAACCAGCTCTAAAATGTAGTGCTCATCGACACGAACCCAACACCGCTTGTTTCGTGCAAAATGAACCTCGCACAAATAACTTATGCATTATTAAATAATCTTTAGTTAATTTTATAATTAACTTAAATAATTTAATAAAAGTTTTTAAAAAAATTAAACCTTCCTCGGTTTTTTCATTCGTTCCCTCCCAAGCATTCACGCTACAGGCGACCGCGCTCCCTTCACGTTTCTTATTATTATAAATATTGTTCGATCGCTCAAAAATCGCGCGCTCGCCCAAACCATGAACCACCGCTGACGTTTAGAACTGCCGCTGCCCTCGCCCGGTATCGTGAGTGCCCACGACCACGAGTGCCTCATGCGTTTCGATCGTCGAAAAAAGAAACCCACGAATACGCTTGAATGGAGGCTGTTTTCCCTCCATCCACCTCGCCAAATTCCATCTCGCCCATTGATTAGACTTGCCTCGTCTTCCTTAAAGTTTTGCTAGTTGAAGGTACGAGCCAATATCACCTCTAGTGGTCCTGTGTAGTGGTGACCATTAGATGGTGGATGAGGCTGGAGGAGAATGGCGGCTATTGCATATTTTGGTTAGGGTTTAGTGAATTTGGTCATCTATTTATAGGCAATATAAATTACTATTCACCCGAATATTTTCCAAGCTCTAAAGGAAGCGTTCCGCCTGGCGTTTATAATATTTTACCCCTATTCTAAACACAAGGGAACATATATTGGAGGCTAATAACATCATATTTGGAAGATAGGTTTTCGAATCGAATTATTTTTATTAAATTTACTTAAATAAATTTCTATGCGTTTCTGTTTCACACGACCAAACAATAAGTCTGATTGACACAAAATTTGAAGTCCCATAATAATCACTATTACGGATCTAATGAAACTGGTATCGTTGAAATCCAAGATAGTGTCAAAAATGACTATTTTTACACGTTAATTAAATATTAAAAATTTGAATTTTCGTTTATTAGCTCTTAAATCCAATTTAAAAGTTTGCTAACTCCATTCTAATTTAAATAGAATTTAGATTAATTTTATAAATCATTTTCATTCAAATTAAGTTCAACATTCAATTATTTAACTGATTTAACTTATATTTTTTATTTTTCAATATTTAAATTCAATTAAATATTCTAAATTCATACAACTACATTCTTTCCCCTTTAAAAGAATTTCGTCCCCGAAATTACTAAGTAAGAAAAATGCTACAACTCCATTAACTTTTCAAAACAAATTAGTTGAACCAAATTCTTTTAAGTGTTTAATTTTCCCAAAATCAATTAGTTACAACTTTTTATAAAAACTTTTCTAAGTTTTCAAATTCATTCATAGCTATCAACTAATTCCATTTAAAAAATCAACTAATATCATTACAATTTGTAACTCAAAAATTAAAACTTTTAGTTATCAAAAAAAAATTAAATTTCTCAAAAAATTTCTAACGCCTTCAATTTTCAAGAAAAATTGCCAGCATTTCATTTGCGTGGTTCGATCATAGTAAAATCACAATATATACATACATATCACAAATATACATCTCATCATCGAGGATGAGGCATCCAGTAGGGAAAAATTACAAAAGTATGATATGTAATCCAAGATATGTACCTTATATATGTTTAGCGACCATATACGGCTAATATAGCGTGAAAACAAGCTCCAAATGCGAAGCAACGTCATCCGCACCTACTACACACTCAACAAACAAATGAGAAACATATATATGGAAATAAATCAAAATATATAACACAACTATACAACAATATATGCAAAGGAAACACATACAACATAACAAGTCATCCAGCAACCAATATCTATCAAATCAATACATAACCAAATCAATATACATTCCAAATTTTATTAACATCCATTTATTCATATTCAAGTAGTTTACGTTCAATTTGGTTTAACACGTTTAATTCTAATTGATTTAATATTCAATTTAGATTGAATTCTAGTATTCACTATATTCACATTTTTATACAACACTTCAAATGTTAATTTTATCATCACTTCTTAACTTAAGTTTCATTCAATTCTTAACAACAACATTTCTTATCCATGTTTATCACTAATTCACTTTTACAATTAAAGTTGATTTTCATTTTAATAACTAAATTTCATATCCATTTAATACTAATTAAGTTAAAATTCTTTTCAACATTCATTTTATTAACTTCAATTTCAATTTATATTCAGCTTCACATTTCTTAACATTTCATAATTAACAAATCTAAATTTTTGATTCCAACTTATTGTTACAAAATTCGTAAGTTATACACTTATTCACTTCAACTTTCATGAATATATACTTATGTTTTCTTTCATTCTCATTTTATAATTTCAAATCATGGTTATATAATCACTTTACAACTTAGGTTTATATTCGTTTCAAATTCAATTCAATAACTCCAATTTATTTAACTTTACCAAAGTTAAATTATAATTTCATATTCCAATTTTAAAATTTTCTAATTACAAGTTCAAAAACTCTTGTTTTTAACTTGTTATTGCTAAATGTATAAATTAAACAACTTAGTTAATTAAACTTTCAAATTCATATTATATAATCACTTACCACTTAAGTTTAATTTTTATTTCAATAACTTATCTAATCTAGTTCAAATCCAATTCACTTTATTTAACTTTCCTTCAGTTAAATTTCAAATCATATATTTTATTATGCCAACTCAAATTTATTTAACTTTACTAAAGTTAAATTTTTATTTCATATTATTCGTTTTGTTAGTCCGATATATTTAACTTTTACTTAAGCTATTTGTTTTATTCCATGTCTTAATTTTAAATTTATTAATTCACAAACTCATTTTCTATATATTCTTACCAATCATCCTTTGGATTTTAAAAATCAACTTGTTTATCAAAACAAAACTGATTAACAAAATCACTAATGGTAGAAAATCCATAACATAGAAACTCGAAAATGATACTGATGATGCGGTTGTCATCGTCCTTATTATTTTCCAGTAACTGTAGTGGATTCAATGCTTTTTCATTTCTTTTAAAGTCCTTTTTATATTTATAAATCACATTTATAAATTTTTACTTATATACTTTCACTATTTTACTTCACTTATATAAGATTCATTCCAAATTTATTTATCTTATTTAAATTTATAATAAACATAACAACAAATAACAAATGATAATAATCAAGTATTACCATTCATTAACAACCAACAATCAATATACATAATTATATATAAAATATAATCGAGGTAAAATTATTTCATTTACCCATTCAAAACAATATTATGTCGATTTGCCTTGTTTAAGAGTTAAGAAATCCCTATCGATACCATGGCGTCCCACATACCGACCAGATTTATAAAACACTCAACAGATCAATCAACACAATACAAAACATTTTTATATCACTGATAAATACACGCTCATACACACACACTCAACTCATTCTATTGTATTACTAACTATATCTATAATGAGTACACATCAAAGCCTAGGAGTATACTAAACCTAAGCTTTGATATCTCCAGTGACGACCCGCAAATCTGTACTCTCTGAACCGACACCAAACCACGCATGTCCGTCCCAGAGCGCACCGATTGTAGATAATCATAAGAAAGAAAAGAAAGGGTGAGAAGAAAGAGAGAAGAGAAGCAGAAGAGAGAAGCAGAACCAAAACAATACAGAATCTCACATCACAGCGGAATAACATATAATATAGATCAATAATCTTTACAAAGAGATACTGTAATATACATAAATCAATATCAGAGTACACAATAAATAATCATCATCTTGGACAGCTGTAATAACCTATCCTCACAAATCTAATAATTTACAGCAACAACAATGCAAAGCAATGGAAAAATAAACAAATAGGTGTATACGACATGAAGATCTCTAGCCCGCCTGGTGAAACTCCAAAAGCACAAAAGCTGAACCTGTAAATATACTCGTTCTGACCCTAAGCGTTGAAAGGGAAGAATGCCTGGATCAGTCTGGTAAACCAACATGAGTAAAATAGATCTCAACTGAATTTATAAAGTTATCAAAACTTTTCCCATTTCAAAACAAAAGGTATCTCGTAAGATCACGTCCACACATAAACACAGATGGGTTTTTCCATTACGATAACCAAAACCTTCTCATATCAAATCCTGTTATATTATAATAGTGTCTATTATACAAATAATAATCAACATAGCTGAAATTTTCAAATTATTAAATTCCAGCAATACTAGGCTCTACAAACAAAATAGCAGGCACGTAGTGGATTTTGGACTTCAATACAAATGACTAGGTGAAGGGACTACCTTTCCGAATCAAACTCGATACATCTCTAAAGGGATGCACCTAGGAAGTAGATACCGCCTCCATAAACCAACACAGGACTGGCCTACCCCTCATTGGATTGTACCAAATATATCATCACTCCAGTCGTTACTGATTTAAATCTGTAGCCATAAGAATACATCAACAGTAATCAGATACACGACGTCATAGCATGTAAAGATATATGTAGAAGAGTGATGACATCTCTTACTGGGAGCGACCCACTTAGCCTTATTGCTTCTATCCCTGTTTCAGTCATTTTTCGGGGAGTGAGACCAAAAAGCTATAGATTACCTTTCACATATCACATCAACATCTTTGAATCCCACATTGCCATTCCCATTGACTACTAATTGCCCTCCGTATAAATACAACCCTTGAGCTCGTATATCTCAAGGAGGGTGTTAAGCTGAGAGAACTTGCCTTCTCCACCACCATAGATGTACATTTGTAAAAACCATGTACGTTATCTTAGAATTGCAATGTCAGACAATCAACCATACAAGTTTGTTCTGGAACTAAACGAAACCGAAGGTACTCTCCTACCACATCCTTTCGGGAAATCCTTAGGATTAGTAGTGAATCGTTCTTGCATTGGATATTTCATAACGAAGAGACTACCGCTACTATATGTATATTTGGATTTTTACTCCAAATGATCAACTTCACTATGAAAATCCTAAATATCAATATCATCGACCAACCTGCAAAATCATCGCAAATATATTGGTCCGAAGTGGTTTTCAGATAAATCTGATTCTGGTCTCTTCGTACCAATAACGCAAAAGCGTTTCTCAACCTCATACAGAACCCAAGTCTCGTAGACTTATCACGTTTGCAACTTTCAACTTGCTATCCTTTTGCAAAGAAGGAAGCTCAATATAATGGAGTAATAACTCTGCAATACATGAATCAGCATTCTTGACACAAACGATAATCAAGCCTACACAGATGGTTATGTACTAAGTGTACAACTAAATAGTTTCCACATCAAGTCGAGAAACTAAAATGGCCAAGAATATAATTTAGCACTCAAACAATCCCTGGGTTTGATTTATTAATCGTTTATAAATCAAATCACTTTCCAATTATTCACTTCAAAATATCTATTTAAAAAGATAATATTCAAAACCATTTCACTTATTGAATATTTGGAGAACCATTTCCATATACTTATTTTAATAATAAGTGAAATTTACAAATCATTTCATTTCGATGCTTAGAATATATTTCATATACTTAATTCAATGATTAAGTACATATGCAAATCTTTAAGGAAAATATTCTTCAAAACATATGTTATTTGGGTCAAAATGAATATTGCATAAAACATCGTTACGACAACCCATGAATATTAGTATATGGATTCAACTAACTATATTTAATATTTCCTTGTGAAAATCATTTACTATAACAAAATGTTACAGCCTATTCCTTCCTCACTTTTCACGAAAACGTCTATTTCAACAATGAATGTTGAAATATATGTTTTCGATACTTAACATATTTTAGATTGCTTTTCTAAACCATTTATACTCCATTTTAATTTTTCACTTCCAAAACATTCATTTAAAGGATTATTCACTTTAAAAAAACATGATATGATTCCTCTATAAACTTTCATATCTGACTTATCAAATTAAGCAGATTTCACATTTATAAAACCATATTTATAAATTCTTATTTATATTATATAAAAACTTCCATATATGAAACTCCCTCACTAACAATTTCCATTTATCTTATTTATATATCAAAATACAATTATAAGTTAATTTACTTATAGATCTCATTATTTGCAAATTATTTCTTTTTATAACTTCAGCAGTTTATAACCTTATTTACTTATAAGATTCATTTATAACTACATTTTAACACCTACAAAACTAGTTTATAATCCTATTACTTTTATTTATAAAATATCAATTAAATAAATCTTATATATAAACCATTTATAATAAATTCAAAATTTTCAATTTAACTTATTTTACAAAATTGTTAACTTCATATTTCAAAAATCATATTTAAGTATATTTCACAAAAAAAATTACAACATAAATACCATTTTATTTATTTAATATAAATCCATTTCTTTAACAATCCAAGAAGTATTAAAACATATATATTTTCAAAATTACTCTGAAATCCTTTTTAAATTAAAATCTATTTTAAATTACAAAAATATGGCATAATGCTGCAAAAGAACTAAATAAGGGGATTCACATCAATAATAGAAATCATGGCATCCATCACATCAAATATCACATAATACAACATACATAACAATATGTGTAAATAAACATCAACCATAGCGAGGAATCCTGATGGATCCCTCTAACCTGTCACCTACAATAAATATGCATATGTAAATAATGTACAATGTCTTCTATGAGGCAGACACGCATATAAAAAGTCATCCGCTCATGCAAGGGAATGTATATGGTCTCATCTGCTTCAACAAGCAGAAATATATCCAACTACTAACTACTATATCATAACATTCAAACATCCAATATATATATATACTTATATATATGTATATATATAACACCAACGATCATCAAAATAGCATAATAAAAATATTCCCACTTATATAAAAATATAAGCAGGTCGGAAAGAGTGAGTTTTACTCACTTTGATTTCCAGTCATCGTTGTAGCATTTTATTTCAATTAAAATTAAATGAGAATTTAATTTTAACTAAAATTTTGTACTAGCTCCAAATCCATCCAAACCAGCTTTAAAATGTAGTGCTTGTCGAAACAAACCCAACGCTGCTTGTCTCGTACGAAACAGACCTCGTATGAATAAGTTATGCATTATTAAACAATCTATAATTATATAATTAACTTAAATAGCTTAATTGAAGTTTTAAACAAAATTTTAAACCTTCCTCGGTTTTTTCATTCGTTCCCTCCCAGGCATTCACGCTACAGGCATCCCCATTTCCTTCACATTTTTTATTATTGTTCTTTGATCACTCAAAAATCGTGTGCTCGCCCAAACCATGAACCACCGGCGACGTCTAGAACTGCCGCCGACCTCGACCGGTGCTCCACCACCATGAGAGCCCATGGCCACGTGCGCTTCGCACATTTTGATTGCTGAAAAAAGAAACCCATGACTGTGCTCAAATGGAGGCGGTTTTTCCTCCATCCACCTCGTCAAACTCCATCTCGACCGCTGATTAGACTTGCCTCGTCTCCCTCTATGTTTTGCTAGTTGAAGCAACGAGCTAACATCGCCGCTAGTGTGTAGAATATGGTAGTATATGATTCTCGTTTGATGATAATAAACATATATATATATATTCATTTAAATATATTTGTTATTGTAATTTTTTATTTTTCATATAATTAAATAAATATTTGTTGATAAATGACTTAGAATTCATATTCAAATAAATATTTTATTCAAACAAATATTTTATTACAAATTCGAATAGTACAAATTTGAGCTCTCACTACATTTATACATTTTTCATTTACATACAATTTCAATCACAACACAATTTTCACTTTACAATGTTCACCTGACTCCAAGAAGCATTCAAGAACAATGGTCAGAGTATGGTATACACTTATACAACATATTCAGGAAAGAGATAAAAATACTACAGTCAAGTCTTTTAGATGTTAACAAGTCAAAGTTTTTCAAGTCAAAACTATTTAAGATTCAAAGCCATGGGCCATGAACGAGAAACAAATTAAAATGCCAGAAAAGAACTGAACGTAAATTTAGGATTTTCATCCCTATATAACCCAATTACATCATTGGTAGTAAACTCATTCGAGTTCGAAACAAAAATCCAGAGCATACTTTTAAATCGAAAATAATTTTGTAACTCGAATCAAAGTCGGGAATTAAAAGTGGCAAAATTCACGTACCAACGCAGAGCATCGATTTGATCTCGACTTAACTGAAGCGATCATGAACAAGTTAGTCGATCAGAGAAGCATCGAAGTGAATTGAGAGCACCAAAAAACGATTCAAGCTTCAATCTTTTAAGCGGCGCCTCAAATAATCAAAACCATAAACTTTAAAGAGGAACAAAAGAGACGGCATGGATAAGCAGTGAAAAGAATCACACGTATCTTATTGGGCCGAAGAAATAAAAAGGGACGGTTTCTTTTAATAACAATTGGGTCGGCTTTGTTTATTTGTGTTTGGGCTTAGAGATTTTGATTAGGGTTTTTAGTTTGTTTTGTTTATTTTATTTTGAAATTTTTTTTTATGTTAACCTATGTAACTTTCTAGTTATGTGAGTAGGTTACGAACTACGGTGGTGTAGTTAGAGAATTCGCAACTCGGTGGCTAAGTTGTGGCAGGGTTTTGAGCATTGAATTAGGTAGTCATTAGCGGTATCCAAGTTTATGTGTGTAAGCGTCTGACTACTTAATTTTTAGTAGAAATCTTAGAGGCAGCATGTAGGCAGGGTTTTGTCGAAGTTGGGTAAATTTGTATGTGATCTCTTCAGTATTTATTATCTGTGATGGTTTTTATTCCGCATTAATTTTTATTATTATTAATATTGCCCTATTCGCTCCCTTCTAGGGTGAAAACGGCCCTACATAGTGGTCCCATGTAGTGGTGGCTGTTAGATCGTGGATGAGGCTGGAGGAGAATGGAAGCTATTGTATATTAGGGTTAGGGTTTAGTGAATTTGGTTATCTATTTATAAGAAATATAAATTACTATTCACCCGAATATTTTTCGAACTCCAAACGAAATGTGTCGCTTGGTGTTTATAATGTTTTACCTTTATTCCAAACACAATGGAATATATATCGGAGGCTAATTCCATCATATTGGGAAGATAGGTTTTCGAATCAAATTATTTTAATTAAATTTACTTTAAAAAATTTCTATGTGTTTCTGCATTGCACAGCCCAACCGTAAGTCCAATTGACAGAAAATTTGAAATTCTATAATAACTTACTATTACGGATCCAATGAAACTAATTTCGTCAAAATCCAAGATAGTGTCAAGAATGACTATATTTACACGTTAATTAAATATTAAAATTTTCAATTTCTGTTTATTCGGTTTTAAATCCAATTTAAAAGTTTACTAACTCCATTCTAATTTGAATAGAATTTAAATCAACTTTATAACTTATTTTCATTCAAATTAAGTTCAACATTCAATTATTTAACTGATTTAACTTATAATATTCATTTTCAATATTTAAATTCAATTAAATATTATAAATTCAAAAGATTGAAAATTTGGGCCGTTACAAAAGGAGTTTGGGATCAACCCACATTGTTTAACTAATTTATGTTATGAAAGTAAATTTCATAAACTCAAAATTAGGTCAGTTTTATAAACAGAGGCAGTTCATAACATGCTTTTGCATGCCTATTCCATCCAGGTAATAAACACTTATTGTTTTAAGAAATTTCAACTTCACAACGAAGGAATTTCTTTAGAAATTATTGCTAGTAAAATGGATTTTGTTAGGATACAAAGATAAAAAATTACATCAGATGAAATGAAAGTAACTAAGCAAGTACATACACAACTCATTGGAATGTCTGATGAGAACATTCGCACATTAAAGTGAAATTATGAGTTTCATATCAATGCCGAGGAAATAATTTCCTTAGATGTTAATAAGCCGTGAAGAGTATTGACGCTATCATATAACACGATGCTTAAATCCAAAATGGATTCCAAGTATATTACCAAAATATAATTTTGATAGTAGTATCTAAGAAGATATGATCCATCAATTATAAATGTGTCTTCGAGAAGAAAAGCAATGTCATTGGATATAATAAGAAACCATTGAAACTTATTCGATTAACGGTGGGTGAAATGGGTGAATTTCAAAAAAAAAATCCTAATTGGAACTTAGTGGATCTATGAAGTTACAAGCCATACCAGATCCAATCAAGTTAATTAATTAATTGAGCATTTATATGTTTTAAATATATAAATACACACTCATGTGCATATATAAGTGTAGTGTAACGACCCATAATTTTGCTACTCCAAAAATGAGAGATTTTGTTTATTTTAAATTTAAAAAAGGTTCAAAACTTAAATAAATAAGTTATATGTGATAAATAATAAGGGAGAAATTATTTATTCTTATAATTACTAATTAAAAAGTATAAATTTGAATTTTAGAACAAAACAACAAAAGTTAAGTTTTGTAAAAATAAATAAAGTCTTAAATAAATAGGTTTAAATATTTATTTAAAAAGTTAAATCATATTAAAAACACCTAATAAAGATTATAAAAGTATATTAAATGATTTAAAAACATGTTAATAATCGTTTTACAAAATAACCAAAAGTTGTCGTATTTTGTCAGTTTTACATACACTGTAAAAATAGAGCTTTTGATATTATCTAAATGTTATTTTAAAATATGAATAGACATGATTTAATTCATTTAAAAGAAGGAAAAAAATTGTTTTAAATTTGGTTTACATAAATGCATAGTTTAATTAAAACGTCAAAATGTGACCGTAAAACATTTTATTGAAAATTGACGTTTTGTCGATTAAAAGTTGTCGCAGCGTTTTTGCATCTTTATTTTCTTGCATATGAACATATACTAAAATAGTATAAATATTATTTAATTCGCTAATCAAGTTTACTTTTACTAAACAAGTTTAAGAACAATTAGCAAAAGTAAACACAAAAGAACAAAACATGTCACATCAAATCCAACCAAATCTTTACTCCTCTTTATTTAAATATTAAGTGATTAAGACATAAAGTGATGATGAGATAAAGTGATGTTAAGTGTTGAAAAAGTAAGATAAAGTAAGGATATTTTGGTAATTTTGTAAAGGGTTAGTTTTGTAATTTACCACTCCTTACTTTTCCTATAAATACTCATCCATTCTTCTCATTTTCTTCATATTTCTCATTCTTCTTCCTTATTTTTGAGCTTTCTTTTTCTCATTAATGGCTTCTCCTCTTTAATAGAAGTAGAAGGGTTAAAAACAGTGGAGTACTTAAGCACTAATCCACTTGTTACTCTCTAACCTCTTCTTAATTCACTTCTTCTTCTTCTCTTCCTAAAAATGGCCGTAGGTCGTGAGTTTGGGAGTTGATAAGGACGAGGACGCAAGCAGTATGGAAGGAGAAGGCTATGGCTAAGAGCAAGAAGGGATGTGGGGTGGTGGCCAAGCACTTGAAAAAGGTGAAAGAATATTTGGGTGGTGGCTTAGCGAAGCGTTGAATTAAATGAATGTTGGTAGAATTTAAAACATTTTGGTAAGAGGTGAGAAAGTTCTCATCGTTTTTAAAAGATCGAATTTTGATTTTGTTATATAATCATCTTATTACATATGCAAGTATACACCCCTTTAAAATATTGCTATGGATGTTTGGTTATGTTTGTGTTATGTTTGACTAAGTAGCAAGTGTTTACGGTTGTGATTATTTATCATGTTAGTTTATGTATGGTCCATAATTATGTTAGTGATAAATATTAACTTGATTATGTTCAGTTTGGTTAAGTATCCCCTTTGTTAAATAAGACCCAATTTTGGTGATATGATATACTTTGGAAAAATAAGTCTCTTTTTAATTGGAATTGAAATTAAAGTAAAATAAAAGAGAATTTGAAATTTGAAGTGAAACGGGATTAAAATGGATAGTTAAATTGAAATTGAAATTGAGATGAATAGTTAAATTGAAATCGATTTTGAAAACTAAAGTTGAGATTGAGGTTGAATTGAAGTTTAAACTGAAATTAAATTTGAAATCTAAGTTTTTATTGAGTTTAATTTGAAGTTAGAATTGAAATCAAATGAAATTGGAATTTAAACTTTAATATTAAAATAATAGGAATAAAATAATATTATAATATGGTAATGGTGAAAATACATTACTTTAAAAAGTGAAAATATAGATTTAAAATGATTTTAACGATTTTAAAAGTGTTAAAATTCAATTCGAATAGATTATTTCAAATATTGAAAAATAAGTTAAAACTAGGTGCGTCGCGCAACGGTAGTTTGCGATTTCGGGTCGAAAAGTTCAAATGAGTGTATAGAGTGGAATATAGCTCGGAATTCTTCGAGATAAGAAAATTCCATACTATTATATCCATATATTCTAAGCAAGCAAAGAAAATCAAAATTTTGTTGAGTAGATTTTGAATTAAGTCCAAATCAATTTTCTGGAAAAATCGCGCTAGTGTAGTTAAGTGACCATAACAGGAAATCTATTTAAATGAACGTTTTTAATTATGGAAAAATGTGGAATAAATTTGATAAATCTATTTAAATAGTTTAAAGAGACTTGGATTGGAAAGTATGAATTTTCAAATATGTAAAAGTTTTTTTAAATCAAATAAACTTATATAGCACTTTCCGTAACACTTTTATGCTGCGAATTGTATAACTTTTTGAATTTGAGTTTATAACGATTTTTCCAGAATCAATTGTGTATGTTTTTAAAAGGAAAATTAAGCATTCGAAAGATAATTTGAAATCTTTAAAATCAATTCCAAAATAAAATTGATATCTGAGTATGCGGAAACGACTAGTACATTTGTCCCGCTTGTGAGATCTGGGAAGATAAAACAAGGTGTTTAACTAAGGTTAGGAATGGAGCAACTAGTGCCCTAAACTTACTCGGTCCATGTTTTCTTTTCTTAGGCGAGGGGTGGAACAGATCGAAAGGAAAGCCCGAATGCTTTAAAATAAAAAGATTGTATTATGTTTCCGAAATAAAAGAAGATTGGTATTATCAAATTTAAGCAATCACAAAAGTGAATGATTTCGATGATCCAATTTACTCAAAAATGTTTTGCTAAAATTGATTTTAGGGTTTATCATAAGTGAAGTCTTAAATAACAATTTTTTTGACCCATCTAAAAGTTAAGGAATTTGGATCAAGAGTTAAGTGGGGAAATTTGAGATATTATCCAAAGCAAAAGAATAAATTACTTAGAATTATTCTAACTCAAAAGAAAGAGATTTCAAAATCATCTGAAAATAATTAAAGTGAAAAGAGACTTAATAAATCCTGTATACTCATATTCACTTTTTATCGATGATTGGATTTTGAAGGAACCAGGGTCTGATTTGGGTGATTCCTATCCGAAAACCACTTCGAACAAATGTATACGTTCGAATGTGAAGACATGTTAAAGATGATGATTATTGAAGACCATGGATCTTCAAAGCGTGAGGACTGCTTGTTGAACATACTCTGGGTAGCTCCCATTATAGAGTTATTTATAGCAGTGGTCTCCTCGTGGTGGGGATTTTTCGAATTACAAGGACTACTCGCTACTAGTGTTGTAGGAGAGTGCTTCAGTTTGTCCAGTTCTTGGACAACTTGTATGAATGTTTGTCTTACATTGCATTTCTAAAGATTATGTACATTGGTTTTTACAAACATACATCAGTGGTGGCGGAGAAGGCAACTTCTCTTAGCTTAACAGCCTCCTTAAGACGTATGAGCTCAAGGATTGTATTTTTGTGGAAGGCAATTAGTAGTCAATGGAAATGGCAATATGGCATTCAAAGATGTGATATGTGCTATGTGAAAAGGTAATCGTTGCCTCAAGCCTCATCAAACCAGAAATGACCGAAATGGGATTAGATGCAGCAAGGCTAAGTGGGTCATTCCTAAGTAGGGTATGATCATCCCCTTCTAGATATATTTCTTCTCGCTATGACGTTCGGGATATAAACTAATGTGGTGTGTAGAAACGAGCGCTCGGTTAAAGGTCGGTAACGACCGAGGGATGACATATTTGGTACTATCTAGTTATAGAGGTAGGCCGGTCTTGTGTTGGCAGAGGAGCTTTCTGATGGTTCCTCGGGACATCCATATAGAGGTATACCCATTCGGAAGGTAGATCTTTCACCTGGTCATTTGTAGGGAAACCCATTCTTCAATAAGTACCTACGATTTTGTTTGTAGAGCTTAGTATGCTGGAATTTAATAATGGTAACAATTTCGGCTAAGATTAATAAGTTTATTTGCACATGTTTTCAAAGGAATGTCGTTAGAAATAATATCAAACGTTTTGAAATATAAATGTTTTTTAGTTATCATAATGTAGAAACCCGTCCGTGTTTATGTGCGGGCGTGGTCTTACGAGATACTCTTTATTTCCAAAGGATTTTATTTAAAGGCTGATATATGACACTGTCATTTATTATTGAGTTTTCTCACACAGGTTTATCAAGCCTGATCCTGGTATTTGCAATACTCCGGTCAGGTCCGAGTAGTTTCAGGTTTAGTTGAAGACTATTGGAGTTTCTAGAGGAGAGCTGGAGATATTCATCTATGTATGGACATATTCTATTATCCGCTGTATTTAGTTTGTTTTAGTTTGATGTTTGTCAGCAATTGTAAGGACAGATGTTTATAACTACCCAGGCTGAATTTAGGTTAGACTCCGATATATGTATTTAAAAGTTTTCCACTGTAAAGATATTTTTTCAATATTATATGTTATTCCATTCGTATGAGATTTTGTTCTGTCTTATTTTCTTTATTACCCTTCATGTTCCGTATTTTCATGCAAATTGAGTGGATATGTGTGGTTTATTGTCGGCATAAAGGGTATGAAAAAATGGGTCATGACATGTAAAGTGCAACATAACAAGGTGTATATGGTTAATTATTACATAGGTAGATATTGGGATTAATATCCACTATGTAAACATTAGTCATTTATATATTTGTTAATTGTCTAAAAATTTGTTTAATATATTAATAAAATATATATATTTAAATTTAAATCTACAAAATTATTTATATATAATAAAACCTAAAATATCTACTCTAATTTTTACCAAGTTAATATATTTTAAATTCAAATTTGTTATTTAAAATATGTAATTAAAACTTTGTCGCACATGTTAAAATTAGAAACTGTACCATAAAATATTATTGAAATGTCTTTAATTAAATTTAAATATGTATATTTATATAAGATAATTAGTATGGCCAAAAATAATATATTTAATTAAATTTAAATATGAATTAATTAATTTATTTATATTTATATATTTTTTATTTACCAATGAGGCATATCATTAAACTATATGTCGTGTTTTTATAAGTTTATTAATAAAACACAATTTTTCAAAAAAAAAATTATTTATTTATTTAAAATACACAACACCGTTTTAATATGTATAAACATTATATATAATATTATAAAATAAATATTTTTAAACTATATATATGTGTAAAACATTATTTAACTAGTAAAAATTTATTTATTTACTTGTATTACATATTTTATGTATGTAATTAAAATATCCAACACTATTTTAATATATATAAACACTATATATATAATATAAATAAATATTTTAAAATGATACATACGTAAAAAATACTTGGCCAGTAATTTTAAAAAAAAACTATTTTTTAAAAGAATACATATATATAAAGAATAGCATTAAAAGTAAACACTATATTAAATTAGTCAAGGTCCATGCTCAACTTGTAAGATCACTAGATTGTGTATAGGAAGTCTTGAGTTAGATCCCTTGAGATACCAAAATGAGTGCACTATTTAAATTGTCACTCTTTTTATAAAAAGAACACCGAGTCAAACTAAAATTTGTGTGTGTGTGTGTGTGTGTGTATGTGTGTGTATGTATGTATATGTATATACATATGTATATTTTAATAAAATAAAATTACGTTTTTGACCAAAGAACTTTTTGAAAAAAAATTAACAACCAAAAATAATTTAGATATTAAATCAAATATATATTGTTTTAAAATAGTATTAAGGTATTTTAATTTTAAAATTAGTAAATAATTCTTTAAAATTAAAAAAAAAACATTTATAATATTTATAATATATATACAGGAATGCAAACATGGTCGAACGTAAAATATTTACACATATTTTTAATTTTAGTCTTTGAATTTAAATTAACAACTTCATGTAGATTGATTATTTAATTTAGTTTAATATACATTAATGTCTATGGGTATATAATAACATATATCCAAAATCGTTATAATGAACAATATATATAATATTAAAATAAACTTAATAAAAGTAGCCATTGATTTATACGGGGATTCAAATCGTCTCAATGCTCTCCTAAATCTTTGCCTAAAGGTGCCAACTTCGAAGTGCCACCACTTGAAAGAGTTTCATATTTGTTTAGGGGTATGTAAGATCTTCGTTATGGGCTGGAGTACATAGGGTGATAGCCATAAGGTGTGGGAGAGATGAAGCAAAAAAATAAACTACAATGTGGCGGCTTAGGTTCACTTAAATAGAGGATCTAGTAGAAATATAGTTCCACTATCTCCTCTTACCATGTCATGCCCTAAGACTCTATCTCCCTCCTTATTTTTGGTCGACCTAAACTTGGTTAACGATGTACCAAATGGATCTCAAAGCTCGATAGTAATTAATTCCATTTAAATCCAATTTAAATTCTTACCGATATTGTATATCAATATATATATATATATATATACATATAACTTTTATATACACACCATATTAATTATTAGAGGCTACCCCGTTTACTAAATTCACACCAAATATTAAATACAACAATGACTAAAATTTATTTAAATATTAGTTAATTTAATTAGTTTACAACACTTTATAAACTAATTAAATCGAGTGATGATTCAGAGACTAAAACGAATTCGGTTGTGTGACTCATGGGTGTGAATTCTATAATCGATTAATATCTAAATAATTCAAATACTAGCATTCACATGTTATCTTAGCAAGTGATAGTATTTTCGAACTAATCACTTACAAATTTCATCAGTAAAATCCAGTTTTAAAATTTAAGCATTAGACCTTTTAGCAATGATTGTCTACACCAATCCAGTTTCGTATTTGGTCAAATTCCAATGTTATCTACGTTCAACTCGGTTAGTCCATGAACAAAATCCTTGGTTCAATGATAATATTTACTATTAACCATACTACTATGGCCAAAGATTTTGACATTCAGTTGACTACAATTGACCGTGATATAACCTCATACAACTGAGGAGATGAGTGTTAAATTGAATAGTGTTTTGCTTTTAATGCTTCAACTCAAACCAAAATATAGTCGCTTGATGGTCATGATGTCGTGATTTAACTTTAATTAAAGTAGAGTATCCATATTGAAACTCAATAGTACTCTCGATTCGAGAGAATTGTCTAATATCGTTACATCGAGATTTCCTATTTGACCTTGTTGTTATTTACCAACAGGAAACACTTAGATGAGTCATTCAATATTTATCCAATAAATATCGATACTTGACCATTTGGTTCCCCCAACAGTCGTGAGTAACACACTGCCCAAAATTTAGAGACCGTTATGGTCTCAATGGAAGTATCAATGTTTTTTCTTGAAATATCTTGATCGAAAATATTGAAAATAATATATTATCTTATTTTGTGATAATTTTATAACGAACATATCATCGAAAGATTTTCTACTTAATGTACTTTAAATTAATTACTTAGTTAATTATATTAATATATAACAAATTATACAATTAAAATCCGATACCTTTATTACGAATAAGATTGTTTATAGAGTTAGATATAGGTAATAAATTACATAATTCTCTCTAGGGCATACAACTAACTATCACAACTTCCACTTGCACTTGGGGCCAATTATGGAATCTTAATCCCATTATTTTGATCAATTTTCTCTAAACTAGTTGAATTAGTCTCTTAGTGAATAAATATGCTATATTGTTATAATTATCTACTATGTCAATCAACACTCTCTGATGTTGATGAATTGTCTTTATCATACATAACGTTTTGGGATATGTTTCTTTACTTCTAGTGAGCTCTAGGTTGTTTCGTGAACTACATCGTGTCATTATTATCATATAATAATGTAAAAGTATTTTCATCATTTGGAATCATCATAAGCCCAGTTTTAAATTTGTGTTCTTAAATTTACATATATTGTTTTTATTATGTGCCCATTCAAGATGATGCGCTCAGCCTAATTATTGAATTAGCCACAACCTCTTTTAGGAACATTTCCAAATAAGCTTCTTAACAAATATTGATCATGATTTTAGGATTGATATATTATACTCGGTATCACCTTAACACAAGTAAGTCAGCGACGGGAGAAGGTCCGTAGCGATAGGCTTAGTAAGAGATTCAAAGAGTTCAGCACTAGGTGCATAGCGATTTTCTTTTCGCAATCCAACCTAGTTGGCTATACCAGATAGTAGGCTACCATCCTAGTCTCCTTTGATCAAAGTGGACAAGTCATGCCATAATATGTCTTTATTTCAAGGGACTGGTCCTTTTCTTTTGTCTGAAGTTTAAGTCCAAATACTCCTCCATAAAGAGTTTAATGTTTTTGATAATTCTTCGATGTTTCATAATACTTAAGTGATAGAGTTAGGGGTATGCCCCAGAGGAAATTTAATAAATTATCAACTCTGTAATAAAATATCTTTTGAAACCAATTTTTTTTTCTTTCTATTATATACTTGTCATACTATGTTATATTGATTAATTATTTAATTTAAGTATAATATATAGAAAATACTTAAGTAATATGTTATATGATAGTATTTGTAATGTGTTGTAATTTTGAGAAATTTATTACATTAAACATAACATATTACTTCAAATATTCCTAATCGTGATGTTTTGAGAAAAGGATATCGATGCATCAATTGAAACTAGAGTTTGTAATACTCTTTAAATGTTAGGTAGTGTATTCCTCATAGCTGCAGGGGGAACTAAGGAGTTACATACTGGTATTATTAGATAAATATGGAATGAGTCACTTGAGAATTTTCTGTTGGCTAATATTACTAAGGTCAAACAATGAATCATGAAGTTACGATATTACACAGTTATCTCGACTTGAGAATGTTTTTTAAATTTAATGTTGGCACTCCACTTTGATTATAGTTATATCATGGAATAACATCCATCAAATGACTATAGTTGGATCTAAGTTGAAGCGATTGAAGTGAAACATTATTTAATAGGGAATTCGTCTTCTAAGTTATATAAGGTTAGTATCATGATTAACTGTAGTCAATTCAATGTCAAAGTCTCTGGCCAGAGTAGCATGGTAAGTAACAATTGTTATTATTAAAAAAGGACTTTGTGGTTGGATTAAACAAGTTGAAGATGGATGATATCGAAATGTTGACCGAAACCAATTTCATAAGTCCTAAAATGATATGGTTTTAACAAAGAGAATTGGTTTAGAGAATCGTTACTATCGGGTAAAGCTTAAAATAGTAAAATTAGATTTTATCAAAATATGTCTAGGCGAAAAATTCGATCAAACTGTTACACTACTAGCTAAGGTGACGTGTGAACATTAATATTTAAATTGTTCAATATTAATCGCTGATTGAATTTACACCTTTGAGTCGCACAACCGTAATGTCGAACACTCCAGAATGCCACACGATTTAATTAAATTATAATTGTTGTAAATTAATTAAATTTATTAATATTTATCATATATTAATAGTTAAATTTTTATTTTGTTTTGGGTGCTATTAATAATTGATAGGGTGTGTATATAGAAGTTATATAAGTACTTAACGATGGATAATATCGATCTATATTTAAATTTGATTTAAATAAAGTAACTACGAAATGGGTTTGGAAATTTTAAAGGTTCATAAAGCCTTAGGTATTGGTCGGCCATACAAGAAGGGGGTGGAGCATTAAATGCTCAAATATTGATTTGAAATGGTAGAAAAGATTGGGTAGACAAAGAAGATTAGATCATCACTCTTTGCTTTATCTAAAAGCCTATTAAAACCTTCTACTCTCATTCATTTTTGCCACATATCCATTCTATCCTACCCAAAAATACCAAGGGGGATTAGCCATTCATTTCTAAAATAAATTGGAAACAAAATCACTTAAAAAACAAGCGGTGTTCATCCCCAGTATATTCCAATTTCTAGAAGTGTTTCGATCAGATCTAAGGAGTTGGTTCTTCGTTCAAAGTGCATTTGTCGTGCTTTTGGTTTTGGTAATAATTAAATTACAATGTTATTTTATAATCACATATGTTGATCACTATATCTATGTTGTCTAGATCCTAACTATTATAACAAATTTATGTATATTTATTGTACAACCTATTGTGTGTATTCAAAATTATTCAAATAAAAAACATTTCAAACATCATTATAATATTTATATTATTTTCGGCTATACTTAAAACATTTTAAAAAATTAAAAATTAAAAAAAAATGGTTCTAACAATTATTAACATGATATATGTGATTATATATATGGTATTTTTTATATATTAAATTATATAATACGAATATATATACATATATATATATATTCAGATTTAAAAAGAATAAATTAATTTTTAATTCTATATTATAGGTATTAATATAAATAAAATTTTAAATCCTTTTAATTAAATAATGTATGTGTTATTTAATAAAAATTGTTTTTAATGCTAAATTCATACAAAACTGACATAAAACATTTTTTTAGTTAAAATCATTTTTCAATCGAGAATTTAAGAAAAAAAATTAATTTTTAATCATATATATATATATATATATATATTTACATCAATGATCTATAGATAAATATATTTTTAAATTAAAGTATAGAATTATTAGGTGTATATTTTGAATTAAAATTATATATGTGTGTGTGTATTGTAAGTTGAATTTAAACTATAAAATAAATATTTATCTAGATCAAGATCTGTTGTTGAATTTTATTTTAGCACGTGATATTTCGATATTGATTGAAACTGTTCTAAATTGGTCAAAATATCTATTTAAATATAATAGAATAACCATAATCATTATTTTATATACATACATACACACTCAAAGATATATATATATATATATATATATATATATATATAAAACCATGGATAAGAAACGTATATATAAAGCGATAAATATGGTTGTTGCAATGTAAATCCTAACGCTATAAACGATCACATTACCAAGTGCACATCTTAGATGTTGCACATGCACTATACATATATAAGTGCATTTGACATACTTATAAATATACTTCAATTAAATTATAGTACATTCTTTTATGGAACTAAAATTAATTAAACTTCACAGGCCCAACAAAGATCTAAAACTATTTTTTTCTTAAATTCACTCATTTATTTTATTGCGACCCATCCCAGTTCTTTCAATGGTACCGAACTCAATAGCCTATATGGTCTAAATTAAAAGTAATAGAGCTAAC
Organism: Allium cepa; assembly: GCA_030765085.1. NCBI lineage: Eukaryota > Viridiplantae > Streptophyta > Magnoliopsida > Asparagales > Amaryllidaceae > Allium > Allium cepa. Next base: position 264,916,081 of record CM060931.1, on the reverse strand, counting down.
TTGTTAATGCTTACCCATTTAGTAGGGTGTCTAGAAAGGTAGTGTCTAATGTTGAGTTTGTATAATCAAGTACACTTATCTGCTTGGCTACTAGCATGGCCCGAAGGATGAAGTAAGTCCGAAGGTTATCCCTAACATAAAGGACAGAAATGATTTGGGCCCTTATTCCAATTTTCAAAATTTGAGTAATATTTTGAATTTAAAACTTAAGTTTAAAACATGAAAGAAATTTTATAAATGTTATAAAATAGTTTTCAAAATTATTTTTAATATTAATTATTTATTTATTTTTAAATTTTGTATAAATTAATTGGATTAAATAAATAATTAATTAATTGAAGGTTAATTAACTAATTAAGACTTATATTATGATATTTGTATATTTATCCTAAAAAGTTTAAGGTAAATAATTATAATAAATTTTCAAAATTAATTATATTTTAAATAAAAATGTTTTAATTAATTTAATTAATTAAATGTTGATTAATAATTTATATGCATACGTAATGATATATGTGTGTGTATAATAACTATAAACGTTATAGTTTTTATTCAATTTTAAAATGTTTAAATGTACAAAATTAAGTTAATTAAATATTGATTAAATAATTAACTAAATATAATATATTTATTAATATTAAAATTAAAATTAAATATGATTTAATTAAATAGAGGGTACTATAAGAAACCTAAATTAGATCCAAGGAACAAACACATATGTTTAGTATATATACTATGATTTTATATGTGTTTGACACTTGAATGATCATGAGGGTATTTCATACAAAATACATTATTCCATAAGTCGATAGCACTAAAATAAATATATTAAACATTATGAATCTCTTATATAAATATTATCCTCCACCATTTATATAGTAATAAATTACTTTCATAATCTTTAGTTATTGAACAAACTCAAGCTAGAGATGCTATATGTACCATTGTTGGTATGTTGACTAGGTGATGTAAGATTACTAGATTTATTTATTGAGAACACACATGATACATGTACTATGCACAGGCCATCACAAAATGTTAGGTACGAGTGAATAATATCTTTTGATTCGATGAGCAAACTCAAGGTCAAAATGAGTGTATCAGCCTGAACTTCTAATGAAAATAAGTAACTAATTAAAAAGGGCTTTTTGGTAATTTTACATAAAGCCGAAAAATCAAAATTTACAAATGAAAGAATTTAGGGAATTTGTCTTCTCTATTATGTCAAGTAGATTTTTCTAACATAAATTTATACATAAAAAGTTGAAAACTGATACTGTATGAATGACATATGAATTATTTACTATAGCATGCATTACAGAGCGAAACATGTCAAAGCCCTAGTGGAGCTGAAGGGAGTTACGGGTTTAATGCCTATATAAGGGTTGTTTCTAACCATAATTCACACTATCTCTCATTTTCTTCCACTTTGTAGTCATGTTTCCATAGTTCTTCATATTCTTTTCTTCTTCCTTGATCCCTAAAACAAACTCTTTAAGTAAATCAAAATCCAAACTTCAAATATAAATAGAAAATCAAAATAAAGAAAAGGAACATAAAATAAACAACTATAAGCTACGAAGAGAAGGAGAAAATGTCAAATCAAATCATAGTCAAGGGAGAGGTTTCTTCAAATAGCATTCCAAGGTGAGCGGATTTATCTACGACCTGATTATGGTGGAGAAAGATAATTAAATTTCAATTACATATCTATTCATGATTGAAGATGTGATTTTTAATTTAAAAATATAATTTTTATTGAAGATTTATGTGATTTAAAAAGCCCTAGATAATGATTTCAACAACATAATTGTTGTAAACTTGGTGGGAGGGTAAATAGGATTAAAATCACCTTAAAACTTTCTAAACCTGCTACTATATATTAGATTTGAATTGATCTAAGTTAAAAAGAAATAGATCTATGAATACACCCATAAAGAATCACCTAAACTCGATTCAATTAACTTTGAATAAAATATGTGGAGGTGAATCGCTGAATAATTATACACAATTGATGGTAAGAGTTACGAAAGACGTTTGGAGACAAATAAGATTGAACTAGCATGTAGTTACCCAATAAATGTTAAATAGTATGAATACAAAAATTATAATCAAGATAAGAAAGAGAAGATGAAGATAAACAAAAAATATGGATGAGCCATGACTAGGTCAGAAGTCGGACTTGAGGATTAGATGTCGAAATTTATGACTGAAGGAAACCGAAAGGAATACACTATAATCTGACTAGATTCAAACGTCGACTCAAATGTCTAAAGTTACAGTCAGATGTCTGAATTGAAATTCAGGCATTCGATTGCCTATAGTAAACTTTAGTACAGGAAGTCGGATGTTTGGATATTAAGCCAGATGCCTGATTTACTTAAGCAAGCCCAGGTTGACCTGGACATGGTGCAAGCCAAGTATGATAGTTTGGGGAAACTTGTTCCACTTCCTTGACTTTCGAGAGTTCACATAACTACTTAAATATGTGTACTCTGATGGATTAGCTTCACTCTTAGTGACATACTTAGCTTCACGCTTCATGATGTGGTATAACATGACACTCAATGCGATGGGAAAATATATCACAACTAGACATTCTTATCGTTACTGTAGTGCACTTTATTACATGTTTTAACATATTATACTATGAAAAAGAGTAACAAAGATCTCCACGGTAATAGAGTTTTATGTCTAGTCAGGCGGTTGAACCTACATGGGAGTTGTATTATTAAGCGACTTCTTCGACTTCAGGTTGAATGATATAGAGTGTAGGCCATGTTTACCACTGAGACGGTTACTTCATGCTTTTGCAGGCCATAAATCACAGAGTTGTGTACTCAATGCATGTTCAACCGCTGCGATGTATGCTTCTTGCATGTGTGCGATTTAAGAGGATTATCACTGAGAATGCTAACCCAACATATTATTAGGCATGTGGTTTATTGTCGAGACCATATGCTAGGGATATTCCTAGAAATACTCAGTTTCGGATTTTCCAACCTTCGGGTGGAGAACTTTGTAGATTAATATTAGATTTAGACACATTAAGGATTGTCAACCTATAATGTGAAAAGTGAATAATTCCTTATATATAATACATGCACATAAATGAACACCCCTAGGTTATGTAGATTTTAATTAAATTTAAGTATTTATCAACACCATACCACTAGTGATATGTTTCACTCTGTAGACCTTGTCTGATCCCTTTTGTTTGTTACGCTTTATATTTATCACAAGAGGATAGGGTAGTAGGTGAGGTGACTAGGATGAGGTACAGGGAGACTGTAACTTGGCACTTCGAAGATATATTTATTTACAGTCATTTTCCTATGTACTGTACCCTTAGGCTTATTTTACATTCTTGTTTGAAGGCTACTTGTAAAACACTCCTTATATGGACCACTATTTTTTAAGATAGTGTTGGTTCGGATTATTTTAATTAGTTTTATCTAAAAGTACGGAGTATATTAAAAAAAATATTTGCATGTATCACATAAACTACAAAAACCTAACGATTTGTACTTCTTGGAATGACATGAGTTCAAAAGCCGTGTTTATGCTTTGAATTGGTATGTCTGAAGGTGTGGGTTGTTACAGCTAGCACCAGAGTTTAGGTTCATATTATGTAGATATTAGGTGTGTATTAAGAGAACATACTTATTGACGCAATGGATAAACGAAAAATGGATGAAACGATGAAAAGTAGAATCGATGGATTGAAAATACCCAAGTTCCCAAATCCGTCGATCTCAAGAGATACAGGATTCTAGCTATCTCCAACACGTTGATCGCGCACGATACCGTGTTAAAAGATCTACGATTCTTCTACGTTGATCTCGCGCACGAGATTCCGTGAATCGGCTTCAAATCCGTTGATTCGAGCGCACTCGAATAAACGAAAATGGAGAAAGGAGTTAACACTCAACTTCCAATTTTCAAGAGGCACAAAGCACTCAAACAAAAGTTTATTCATAATCCAATTCTTTACAAATGACACAACCCCGCTATTTATAGAGTTTTACAACACAGGTCGGCGACCTAACAAGCACGACCTAACAGACCCAAGACCTAAGTCTCACACAACTTAACAGATCACACAACCTATTCCTTACAAAGTTACATCCCACGTGACCTACGACTTATATATAATCGAGCTACAACATAAAGGAAATTCAACACGAGCTACAACACATGACATAACAACATACAAACGACTTACGAGTTACAATACGCGACTCAACAAAATATATCATCATGTGACTTAAACACGCGACTTATGACCTATCTTCGGTAGCGACTTAAGAGATGCATGCGGCATAAGGTCGAGCGACCTAAAACTTGAGCGGTTTAAGAATCAACGGGACCTAAGGCAATGGTGACATAACTCATTAGGTCGTTATCTTGCTTGAGCATAGCTCGTTAGGCCGCTCGACGACTTAACATAGGTCGCTGGATCATCCTTTATGGCATAACTCGTTGTACCCTTCTCCACTTCATAACTCGCGTGACTCACTAGGTCGCTCTAGCGACATAACTTGCTGTTGGAATACTCTTTAGGTCGCAAGCGACTTAGGGAAACCGAGCTATCATCCTGCGCTGCATCATCCTCCCCCGGTTGACAAGAATTCGACCCCGAATTCACACTTTCCTCTTCTTCGACACGCTCATCCCCGTGATATGGAATCAAATGTTTGACGTTGAAAACGTCGGTGATGTGGATATGATCCGGCAGTCCCAACTGATAAGCATTATCATTTATCTTCTTCAAAATTTCCACTGGACCAATCTTTCGAGCTTTCAATTTGTTGTAAGTTCCAACTGGAAAACGATTTTTCGTCAATACCACGTACACAAGATCACCCTCTTTGAAGTCCACACTCCTTCGCTTCTTATCTGCCAGTTGCTTATACTTCTCATTTGACTTAAGCAATCGTTCATGAACAATCCTGTGACACTCCTGCAACTCATTCACGAAATCACAAGCTCGTTTAACAACACCTTTTTGAAGTGGAACTATCGACAAATCTAACTGTCCCTTCAGAATTGCTGAATATACTACTTGAAATGGACTGAATCCAGTACCCCGATTAACGGCATGATTATGTGTGAATTCTGCCTGACATAACTTCACATCCTAGCTCTTCAAATTATCCTTCACAAAACATCTCAACAAGTTTCCCAACGATCTGTTCACCACTTCCGTTTGCCCATCAGTTTGTGGATAATAGGCGCTACTAAAATTCAGCTTAGTCCCAACCATCTTCCATAGACTCAACCAAAAATGACTTAGAAATCGAGTATCCGGTCAGAAACAATGGTCTCCGGTAGCCTATGTAGTCGATACACCTCTTTAAAGAATAATTGAGCAACACGGACTGCATCGGCGGTCTTTTTACAAGCTATGAAATGTGCTATCTTCGAAAATATATCCACCACAACATATATAGAATCATTCCCTCATTGTGTTCTTGGCAAACCACAAACAAAGTCCATGCTAATATCAACTCATGGTCTAGTAGGCACGGACAATGGCATATACAATCCTGCATTCGTAGCTGTCCCCTTGGAAACTTGACAGATGTGACATCTCTCCACAAATCTCTCAACTTCTTTCCTTATGAAAGGCCAAAAATATGATTGAGAAATCAACTGCAAAGTATGATCTCTTCCCACATAACCCTCTTCATGCAATTCTTTCACAATCTTCATTCGCAAACTGCATTCTGGTATACACAATCGATTTCCTTTGAAGAGAAAACCATCCACCAACAGATACTCACCCGTCTTTCCTTTCTCGGCTTCATCTATAATCTTAGCAAAGTAAGGATCCTCAACAAACAATTCTGGCAAAACATCAAACCCCATCACTTCCACTCTCATCGTAGTCAAGAAATGATTTCTTCTACTCAATGCATCTGCCACACGGTTTGTAACTCCCGACTTATGCTTTACCACAAATGTAAATTGTTGCAAGTATGCGATCCATGAAGTATGCCTGGCTGCAACCTTATCCTGTCCCTGCAAATGTTTCAATGCTTCATGATCAGTGTACAACACAAACTCTTTATGAAACAAATAGTGTCTCCAATGTTTTATGGCTTGGACGATAGCATAGAATTCCACGTCATAAGTATTATATCTCATCTTTGCTCCCAAAAGCTTCTCACTGAAATAAGCAATTTCAACACTCCTCCAATTCCAACCTTTGATGCATCAGTATGTAATTCAAATAGCAACTGAAAATCCGGCAAAACTAGAATTGGTGATGTCGTCAAAAGTTCCTTGATTCACCCAAAAGCAAATCCTGCTTCCTTTGACCATGAAAACTGCTTGCCCTTCATACAATCAGTAACAGGTGTCATCACGCTACTGAAATGTGGAATAAACCTTCGGTAGAATGATGCTAAACCATGAAAACTTCTAACTTCTATTATCGTCCTGGGTTGTGGCCATTCCTTGATTGCTTCAACTTTATTCTGATCCACCTGTATTCCTCCTTCAGATACAACATATCCCAAAAATAAAACACTTCGAGTCATGAACACGCACTTCTTTGTTGCCGCGTAAAATTGCTCCTGACGAAGTATCATCAACACTTCACGCAAGTGTTGTAGATGTTCTTCTATGTTTCCACTGTATATCAATATATCATCAAAGTATACCACCACGAACTTTCCAATAAATGGTCGAAAGATCTGATTCATCACTCGCATAAAATTACTAGGTGCATTCGAAAGACCAAATGGCATGACCAGCCATTCATACAATCCTTCCCGCGTCTTGAATGTTGTCTTCCATTCATCCCCTGGTCGAATTCGAATCCGATGATTCCCACTCTTCATATCAATCTTTGAAAAGATACCAGCTCTGCTCAACTGATCTAACAAATCATCCAATCTCGGCATCGGAAATCTGTACCTCACTATAATCTTGTTTAGTGCTCGACTATCTGTACACATTCTCCAAGTTCCATCCTTCTTCGGCACTCACAATGCTGGTACTGCACAAGGACTTAAACTTTTTTGTACGCGCCCTTGTTCAAGTAACTCCTCCACCTGCCTTCTCAACTCTTCGTGCTCCTTTGGACTCATTCTCTAATGTGGTCTATGCGGTAACACAGCTCCCGGAGCAAGATCTATCTGGTGTTATATGTCTCTCAACGGTGGTAACTCTTTTGGCAATTCCTCACGAAATACATCTTCAAACTCCTTCAACACTGGCTTGACTTTCTCCGGAATTTCAACTGCTTCACTACTTTCACGTCCAATTAACAGAAATACTTCAGGCTCATCCTCCACTTCTTTGACGAATTCCTTCAAAGATAACAGATTCTTTAGTTCTTCAATCTCCTCCAACTTGCTTTCATCTTGTTGTCGCTTTTTAGGAACTAAAGTGATTTTGGTGCCCTCGAACATGAAACTATAGCAGTTAGTCCTTCCATCGTGTTGCACAACTCTATCGTATTGCCACGATCTCCCTAACAACAAATGACATACATCCATATCTACCACATCACACCAAATTTCATCTTTATACTTCTTTCCGATGGAAAAAGTTACACAAGCTCTTCGACTAACCTTCACTTCCCCACCTTTCCTCAACCAAGCTAATTTGTAGGGTTTGGGATGCTTCTCTGTCTTTAATGCCAACTTCTTCACAGCTTCTGAAGAAATGATGTTATCATAGCTTCCCGCATCGATGACAAACTTGCAAACCCTTTCCAAGATAGTGCACGTTGACTGTAAAATATTACTCCTTAACCAACTAGTCTCCTCTTCCTGCTTTGGCGTCAAGCAAGATCTCCTCATCATTAAAGAATATCCTTCATCTCCCGACAATTCTTCTTCCTCCTCAGCTTGTGGTGAATTGGAACATTCTACTTCTGCATCCTCATCCTCAACCTCAGCAACCATCACTCGCTTCTTAGGCTTCGAACATTCATTGCTCTTGTGACCAAACTCCTGACAGTTTTAACACTTGAAATTGTTGTTAACCTTGGCCTTAGCAACTTCATTGATAATCGGTTTACTAACAGCCTTGGAAACATTAGTATTGCTACTAGCTCCTTTCACTTGATTGTTGGAATTTGTAAACACACCACCTCCTCTTCTACCTTGCCTCTCCCAAACTAGAGCCTTTTGGTGTGCTTCAGCCACGGATCTTGGATCAAACATATTCACCATATCCTGAATTTGTATTCTCAACCCTCCAACAATAGCTGTCAACTGTTCCTCCGTCTCCATGATATCGTTTCTGGCAATAAGTTGATAAAACTCATCTGCATAATCATTTACCGACTTGGTCCCTTGTCTTAGATTCTGTAAGCGTTGATACATAAGAGACTGATAATTATAAGGCAAGAAAGTAGCCTTCATCAACTTCTTCATCTTCTCCCATGACTCAATCTTTGACTTTCCCATTCTTTCCCGTGTAAGTTTAGTTTGTTGCCACCATGCCATAGTTCTTCCCCTCAATCGAGTAGCAACCAACTGAACTCTACGATGCTCGGGTACTTCTTTGAAGTCAAAAATTTCCTCAACATTTGATAACCAATCCAGAAACTCTTCCGCAACCATTCCTCCTTTGAATTCTGGAATCTCTGTTTTCATCCTCGACTCCCATTTACGATCATCTTCTACATTCCGGTATTGACTTTGTACTTGGTCTCGATCTCGATAATGAATACTACCTCTATCACCATCTTCATCATAATCAAATGTACTTCGATATCTATCTCGACCATCAACATCTCTATGACCACGCGTATCTCTTCTAGCATCATGATATGCCTCTTCTCCAAACTCACGTGGAGTTCTTCTCTCTTCATTTCTGTACTCATGATGTTCTTGCCTCATAGAAACTGATGATTCTCTTCGATCTCGATGGGATTGTGGTGACACCCTCCTCGCTTCCGAAACCGATGGCGAAACTCTGTTTCCTCCATGATTCGAGACTGGTGACCTTCTCCTTTGACTTTGATTCATATCATTCATCAATTTCTCTAACTTCCCAATACCTTCATCAAACTTTTCATTAATACGTTGTTTCATTTGCTCAGCTTCTTGTCTTCGATATACATCTTCAACATTTTGAAATCGATTAGCTCTTCGTGGAGGCATTGTCGAATCTTCAATAAATCCAAACACTTTAATTCTCGGCCAGCACTTACTCTTGGCTTACACTTAGCTTGGCTCGGCTCAAAGTTTAACTCTCGGCCTGATCTTCAAAAATGATGCACACCTCCACTTATAGCTCGGATCTAACTTCAACACTTCAAATCTTCTCCCAATAGGCTCAGCTTAGCTATGATTGGCTAAGTCTAGCTCCAATACCAAATTGACGCAACGGATATACGAAAATGGATGAAACGATGAAAAGTAGAATCGATGGATTGAAAATACCCAAGCGCCCAAATCCGTTGATCTCAAGAGATACCGGATTCTAGCTATCTCCAACACGTTGATCGCGCACGATACTGTGTTAAAATATCTATGATTCTTCTACATTGATCTCGCGCACGAGATTCCGTAAATCGGCTTCAAATCCGTTGACTCGAGCGCACTCGAATAACCGAAAATGGAGAAAGGATTTAACACTCAACTTCCAATTTTCAAAAGGCACAAAGCACTCAAACAAAAGTTTATTCAAAATCCAATTCTTTACAAATGACACAACCCCGCTATTTATAGAGTTTTACAACATAGGTCGGCGACCTAACAAGCACGACCTAACAGACCCACGACCTAAGTCTCACACGACTTAACAGATCACACAACCTACGCCTTACAAAGTTACATCCCACACAACCTACGACTTATATACAATCGAGTTACAACATAAAGGAAATTCAACACGAGCTACAACACATGACATAACAACATACAAACGACTTACGAGTTACAATACGCGACTCAACAAAATATATCATCATGTGACTTATACACGCGACTTACGACCAATCTTCAGTAGCGAATTAAGAGATGCATGCGGCATAAGGTTGAGCGACCTAAAACTTGAGCGGTTTAAGAATCAATGCGACCTAAGGCAATGGTGACTTAACTCATTAGGTCGTTATCTTGCTTGAGCATAGCTCGTTAGGTCGCTCGGCGACTCAACATAGGTCGTTGGATCGTCCTTTCTGGCATAACTCGTTGTACCCTTCTCCACTTCATAACTCGCGTGACTCATTCGGTCGCTCCAGCGACATAACTTGCTGTTGGCACACTCTTTAGGTCGCAAGCGACTTAGGGAAAACGAGCTATCATCCTACGCTGCATCACTTATATATTTTAAAGAGTTATTGTGTATATATGTATGTATGTATACTAAACAAACACACACATACACATTCCAATGATGCTTGATATTATTTGAGGAATGTTTCTAATAACTATAGATAAGTAAAATGAACAATCAAACTAGAGTGGTTCTGGTGAAACAGCCGAGATTTTAGGTGTGAACATCCTGGTATGGTTCCTAAGAGGCCAGATTAACACAACCCCAACAGAAGGCCCATAGCACAACCATATAACGCAGCCCCAAAACTCTGCATGCTTTGGACTTTCCAAATTATGTCAGGATTTCAATAGTTTGGGTGGAAAGAATTACTTTGGGACTGAATCTTTTTTTAGATGAGATGCGGATGAAAAACTATGATCGAAAATTTATTATGATGGGTGAGAAAGACGCGATAAAGAGACAATTGGCTTCATGAGACTTGCAAGGGGAAGCTTTAAACTAGTGGCATATTATTATTACTGACCAGAAGAGACTGGGATTACTTGGACCAAGTTTAAGAGGTTCTTTAAGACTAAGTTTATATTGGAGGCCGAATAGGGAGTGGAGCTGGAAAAGCTTACTCATTTAAAATAGGGAGACTGTAGTGTTAAGCAGTATGTTAACGAGTTCGATCAACTGGCCAAGTATGGCCTTGACCTTATCAATGCACCAGTGAAGAAGATGATAAAATTTTCTTAAGGGGTTAAATTCATCTTTGAGGGATATTTCTTTAAGCCATGTACCCATTTGAGCTACTTTTGAGAGCTTGGTTGAGATGGCACCGCTGAATTCAATTGCTAAGGAAGGACCTAAGAAGATATAAGGGAAATCAACTCAACAAAATCAACGCAAGGGTGGAATTAGGGCTCTATGTAAGATAATGAAGCATGGAGTCAAGTTTGAGAAGTGCCATTTCGGGCAATATTTGGAAAAGATTGCAAAGTAAATTTTTCGAGGATAAATTGCTACAACTACAACCAGTTTATACATATGAAGTGGGAGTGTCTGACATTATCTAAAACTTCTACTTAGGTAGTTCCTACATATGCTCTTGATGTTGTTCCTTGTTCGAGCACAGCTCCAGCTACGGAAGAAGGGAAGAAAGTCATCCTGGAAGGTGTGTTAACTCTCTTCAATATATCAATTCGCATTTTATTTGACATTTGATAATTTCATTCATTTATATCGAGTAACTTAGTAAATGAACTACACTTAGATACTAGCATAATCACCGACCCTACTATAGTATCAGATTCTATTATGGGATCAATCCATTTATCCATGATTTGTAAGGGTTTAAAATTATATATTTTGGATGTTGAATTTGATTGCAATGCTTTTGTATTAGGATTCTCTGGGTTTGGTCTAATTTCGTGGATGGACTGCACGACTATGTATGGAGCGGTGTTGGATTGTGATAAGACGATGGTTCATTTGGGTGCTTGTAATGGGTGTAGCTTGAAGGTTAACTATGATCCCGAAAGTTTTGTTATGTTGAGTTACCTATATTCTCTAGACCTATCACATGATGAGTTAATTATCATACCTATAGTTCCTGATTTCTCAGATGTCCTTACTGAAGTTTCTAGTTTTCCTCCTCGTCAAGAGAGCAAATTTTGAAATTATTTAGAAGATAATGCCAAACATGTTGCCTCAACCCTTAGGCATATAGCTCCTAGAGAAATACAAAATCTTAATAAATAGTTGGACGAGTTATAGAAGAAGGGCTATATTAAGAGTACATTTCAAAATGGGGACCACCTACTATCTTTGCTAGTAAAGTAAACGTCTCCTTAAGGCTTTGCACTGATTATCGTGAACCGAATAAGCTAACAAAGAAGAATCATCATCTAGTGCCACATATAGATGATCTCTTTTATCGGCTAGTTAGAGAAGGTATTCTCTTAACTTGACTTGGCTACCTGATTCCATCAGTTGCATATGACTGAGGCCAATGTTTATAAACCGCTTTTCGTACACCCGACAGACTTTATGAGTGGTTAGTCATGCAATTTGGACTAACAATGCGCCAACATATTTCATCGACCTCATGGGGTCAAGTCTTTAGAGGAGTTCTAAATAAGTTCATGGTGGCAGTTGTTGACGATATACTTGTTTATTCAAAAATGAGGAAGAGCACCAGTTGCATTTGGGAGAAGTCCTTGATACTCTCTATAGAAATAAAGGCAAAATTCTCCAAGTGTCACTTTTGGCACAAGGAGGTTTGATTTCTTGGACATGTTGTTTTCGAGAAAGGACCAACGGTAGATCATATTATAGGTCGCAGTACATGATTGGCATGTATCGAAAAGTGCTATGGAGATAAGAAGTTTTGTGGTTTTTTAGGCTATTATAGGAAGTTTATTAAGGACTTCACAAAGATTTATGCACCATTGACAGGCCTTACTAAAAAGAATTTAGTTTTCATTCAGAATGTAAGCATACTTTTATTAAGCTAAAAGTGTTATTGACCAATGTACCTATTTTGGTACTCCCTAATGGTTCAAAAGCATTTGCGGTATATGCCGATGCTTATGGCACAAGACTGGATGAAGTTTTGATGCAGGAGGGTAGAGTTGTTTGTTATGCAAGTCTAAAGTTGAAGGTAAGAAAAACTATTCAACCGATGATCTTGAGTCAGCAGCTATTGTTTTTTCTCTCAAATCGTGGAGGCGTTATTTTTAAGGGAACAGTTTGAATTCTTCTATAACACGCCGGCTAAATATTAATGGGAGTTTACCATTTTACCACTCGGACCAATGGACACAGAAAGAGCGATCTCTTGTATACACTACTTTGGTCAACACAGATGCATTTAAAATATCTGAACATATAGGAAATGTTACGTATCTCATCTTAACACAAGGTAGTATACATGAGTTCAAACAATTTGTATGTAAATCACATATTAGGAACACATTACATAATGGTTTCACAAAACAGCAGACCAAAAGGATAGACATAAATACATAGCAGAACATTTGTACAACTAGACGTCGAATTACCATCGCATGTTTACACTGCCACAAAACGACGTCCTACCCATACATAGACAAATATATAAAAAATACATATGACCATACCATATAGAAACAACTAGCACAATTCAACGAACTCAAGACGGGTCTCTAACATTGTCCTTCCAAATGGCTCCGACCATACACCCGAGGCCTATTGCAATCGTGCGACCATTAAGCTCTAAATCTACCATTACCTTAAAGTTATATACGGTGTGCCAATCTACATCCATTTCAATGTCATAGGAGATGACCTCAAAATGAGATAAAGAAATCATCCTGCAATGCCTCGGTCTGACCCGAGAGTTGTTATAAAAAAACCTCGAGTCAGGCTAGAAATTTAGCCGTGAGTACAATCGTACAATATATAGTATAATGAATGTGCAATGTAGGGTTCTATAGGGTACATAAGTTACACACAGGGTCACACACCAAACAAATTTCCACATTCCCGTTTTTCTAAATCGGTTACAACACTTATGTCACTACACTATTCAATATAACATATATAGTTTTAACTCTAATCAACTGATATATCATATCATGTCATTTCACTTATGAGTAACCTGGACTTGCATAAATTCAAATCAATATTGAAAAATAGTCATTTTCAAGTTGAACGACATTTCTAATGATGATTATAGAAGGCCTGAGTCATCTTCCCATATTGTGAATCCAAGAGGATTACACGCTGATAAATCTCATCTATGGATTTACCCTCTACATAGACTAATCTGCCCTGACAAGTCATCCTGGTATATTTTACGCGTACACTTCCGATCAGTGGTGATGTGCACTTCACATGATCCCTTTGTTGTCGTACCCTCCAAGCATCTAGAGGCATGATAAATTTTACTGATGTTATAGTCCATTGCACCCTATCTCCATTTGTGGCGCTACTTCTCTTCATTTGCACTACGTCTCTAACGACCTTTATTATCCCTGAAAGCTTTAAATGACCTAATAATAAATCGTTTAGACAATGTTAGCACCAAAATTGGTCACTAACACCCTTAGAAAGATTGTATAGAGAGATTAATGAAGAAAGTAAATTAAAATAGAGAACAGAGTACAAATTTAAATGCAGAGAACAAGAACACCAAATTTATAGTGGTTCGGCTTAATTGCCTACGTCCACTTTGAGGTTAATCTTTATGGCTATCTCCATTACTTGAGTACAGATATAATCCGAAAATCAATCGCTTGAATACAAGTTTGAATGAAGAAGAGGAGAGTATAAACAATGGCAGAGTCTCCGCAGTGTTCTCGGAAAAAGATCCATTTCGCTGTGCCCCTGCCTCTCTATTTATAGACAAAGGTGGGCTGGACTTCCCTGGTGGGCCTGGCAGTTGGATATCACGGCCCAAATAGAGTAAATTCTGTGTGCCGACCCGAACATGCCGAACGGCTAAATGTCGATCCATCGTCTTCGTGCCGAACGACGTGGTGTTACGTAGGAAGAGTTGGCCGAGCAATCAATCGAAGCCAGACGAGATTGAAAGAGTGCCAAACAATATTTGGTTGTCGAACGTTCTCGGGAGGCCGAACAATCTCTGGATGCCGAACGATCTTAAGCCGAGCGTCCTTGTTATGCTAAACGATCTCCTCATGTCGAGCGTAGCGAAGCCGAACGCTCTGAGTGCCGTGGGAAGCATGTGCACCGAACGATACTGGAAGCCGAACCAATGACTTGGCCAAACAATGTTTGTATGCCGAGCAGAACCTAGGACGAACTGTAGTTGTTGCCGGACAATCCTGCCATGCCGAACGTTCTCACATGCCAAAAATTACTTCACCCCGCACGTCTCTCAATGCCGAATGCTCTGTCATACTGAGCGTTCCATAGAGGCCGAACGAACTTGGATGCCGAGTGATATAGAGCCAAATGCTACTAAGTACCGAGTACCTGCTGGATGCCGAACGTGACGATATGCCGAACAATCCAAAGGGGCCGAGTACCGAGTTGCCTGGTCAAATCTCTAGGAAACACTTGCCCTCCAAAGCGTATCGCGTGGCCGAACGTGATGCGCTTTGTACTACGTGTCCTTTGTGCTTTACTTCGAACCCTAGCCCATCATACTCGAGGGTTGTTTTTCTTGTGAATACCAGTTGTGGAGGTGTGTGCCGAACGTAATGTGAAGGCCGAGCGGTACAACCGAAGCCGAATGATCCGTGTATGCCGAACAAACTGATGCCAAACAATAGTTTTGACCGGTTCTACTGGTCATCGTCGTTTTGCCTTCTCCTTCTTCCTTATAAAGGCCGGCGCCTTCCCCTTTTTTCTCTTTTCACTTTTTACTCCGCTACCATATACTTGCAAACTTCGCCTGTTAATCAGATACTAAAGAATTAATCAATCCTTCCTAAGTCTCGATCTACCAACTAGGTATTTCCTCCTCTATCTAAATCCTTTCCATGATTAAACAGTTTCCTTGAGTTTGTAAATTAGGGCCATAGCCAAAAGGGTTACGTGGATAGAGGAATCAAACTTCGATTAGTATAGGGCTGGTGTGAGGTAAGGAGAAATGACCAGGAATGATCACTCAATTATAGTTGTTGGGTGATGTACTGTAGCTCGGCTCGGTTTCTTCATGCCAAACGAGACTGGAAGAAAAGAAAGAATAGAGGAGGAATGGGAGGTGGTTAGGATGCCGAACGGCATGACCTGGAGTGACTCGTCGAGCGACCCACTCTTGTTGTTCGGCGTGGATGGAGGAGGAGAGGAGAAAATGGAACTGTAGTCAAGGGCGGAGTGCTGAGTGTCAAGGCTCGGCATAACCCTGGTTCGGCGTGACACATCATTTGCCGAACAGTGGATTGGAAGGTTAGGGAGGAGGCATGAATTAGTGGGGATGTCGAACGTTACTTTGGCCGAGAAGGACTCAGGCCGGGCGTTATTTAGGCCGAACGATAGTTTTTCCGAACGAGAGCTCGGCCGGACGATACCTTGCCCGGTCGACAGTTAAGCTGAACTACCTTTAGGCCGAACGATCATGAATGCCGAACCATATTTCTGTCGAACAAACATAAATGCCGAACCACATTTTATAGGCCGAATGGAACTTAGGCCGAACGATCAATTGCCTTGCCTAATTACATAACAAAACAAGGACAGAAACTTCAGCATACTACTGTATCGAACTGACTTGGACTGATAACCTCTTAGTTTCAGCAGACATAAACCTGAACTTCAATTGACATAATCGGATAACTTCTTCTAACATTCTCTGAATCCGAAACTGTAATTACCATAAGGTGGGATTTTGGAGACGGTCAGCGATGACGGTCTTCGAAGGCGATGATTCGGAGCTCAATTTATATTATTAACTCTGTGACTTTCAATTTTTCAGTGCTTACACACGATTGATCGCACTAGTTCACACACCACATGGGGGGAATATTTGTGTTGTTAATTCTAACGTCGAGCATTTTTCAAGTATAGTTCACACAGGTGCTTAGCTGAATTCACTATTTATTGAAGATGTCTAAAAAATCCAGCTCTGCCACGATTTATGACAAACTGGGGCCATCCACTCAACAGGAAGTCATAGATGTCTCAAATCCATCGACCTCCCCTGCACATAACTTAGCACCCGATGCCCTGGAGGCATCGAATCTCTTAGACAACCCTGCCGATTCACATGCTTCAAAAATCAATGAAGTAGCGCTCCAGCGAATATGTTCCATTCACGGAATACCTTTTGACGACGTGTTGGTTCCATCGGGGCACGATCGGCCACATCTTACCCCGGTCGGATACACGGCGTGTAATAAATTCATGTGCTGGGTTGGCAACGTGCCACCGTTCAATTTATTTCTTCGGGACGTGCTGCAATACATTGACATCGCTCCATCGCAGATGCATCCATATGGTCATGCCTTTATTTATGGCACTTACATACTCTTCATGACCGTCTTCTCTAGGCCTCCAACTCCTGGCGACATCAGATACATATATATGATCAAGAAGCGAGCAGATAGCCCCTCTTACATGTTCCTCGAGCCATTTCGTAAATGTCAAATCTTAACCGGGGCGTGGAGCAAATTTGTCCTGTACAAACCGGAATGGTTCTATGTGCGTTGCCCCCTGGTTTTGCGAGGAGATGGGTTGAAGGAAGTAAGTCTTCTTCTTGGGACAATACTCATGTTTTGGTCGAGGCTATGCCTTTTCTAACTCTTGTTTCATCTTCTCAAGTATCAATCCACATCCTGATGGCCGTGGATATTCTGAGGTCGTTGAGGCTATTAGAGCTTTTCCCATCGAGGAATGAGACATCCGAACTCTCATTTCTAATGAGTCACTATCGCGGTTCAGACTGTTAGCAAAAGGTCGTCGGGTAAGCCTTCCCAAGGGCGTCTCCATACCCAAGCCCGCATCCGGTAAGGGAAAAAAATTAGCTGAGTCGTCATCACGCCACACCCCTGATGTACAGGAAGAGGGGGAAATCAAAGAGAATGAACCACCCGAAGCACAAGGTGAGAATTTGGGTCCCGCTTAAGGTCCTATAGTCAAAGTGCATGATATCGAAACGTCATCTTATCCTTCAGAGAGGAAAAAGGGACTGACGTACAAGATTAGGAAGGAAAAGGTTAGCGGAACTTCGAAGATTATGCTTATTCCAACAGAGAAAAAGGCCCCTTCACAGCATGTAGAAAGTTCTTTAAAAGGCCTATCGAACCTCTCCATTCCGGATGATCTGCTCAATTACGGCTTTGACGATCCGTAAGCATTTCAACTTCACTCGCCCATCAGAGGCGATGCAGGCGCTCTAGCCCAGAGTCGGGGAGAGAAAACTCCCGTTAGTAAAGCAACTGGTCCGTTGGGGGGAAACACTAGGACACACAAGAACACTTGCACTTCAATTTTCGCTTAGATTTTGTCGTCACACTACTCTTTGCTAATTTGCTGTTATTCAAATTCTGTGCAGTGGTATGGGGCGTTCACATGGATTCGATCGCCTTCATGGTTCGTCTGTTCTTCATCACTCTAGACGGGACTCGGGTTTCGGGAGACGTCGAGATAGGGATGGTGACGGCGATAAAGACTATCATTCCCGGGACTCGTCATCTCTAAGGAAGACTTATTATCAGCCAAAATACCACCAGGATACCTATTCTCACGGGGAGCAAAGTAAAGACAAGCGCGGCCACAAGAGGTCGCAAGCTGATGCTCCCCGGGACCAACACTCTGATTCCTCCTCCACTCGACAGTCCCGAGATTCTCATAGGAGAGCCGAACTTTCAAAGCCATCTCCACCCGCTCCTACAACGGACCCATCAGTACTGGAGAGACTGGTCGAGCATAAAGATAAATTTCCGAGAATCTATTTCGACGGCCTGAAATTCCTCCCGGCGATTCATCCTATCCCCGGACACGTCAAGCAGAGCGTCATCGCCTGTACAAACAACGTCGATGTTCAACACGACGCGATTGTTCACTTGGCTGAAATACTATCCGAAGTCTCCGTAGAGCGCCAACTTGAAATCGATCGCCTGAAGCTTGAAGCTATCCACGACAAAGACATCATTAAGGTTCAGGACGAAGAAATCACAACTTACAAGTCCGAACTTGAGGCCGCCCATCAGAGCGCCAAGGATACTGCTGAGGCCATCACTCGTCTGGAATCGACTCATAAGAAAGAACTTGACGAGGCAGTTCAACGATGTGGGGCTTTGGCTCTAGAGAAGGACTCTGTTCAAAAGGAGAGGGACGCGCTCAGCCTTCGAGTCAAGGAGCTTGAGGAGCAGCTTCGTAGGGAGAGAGAAGAGAAAGCGGCCGCCCAAGAAGAGTCACAACGATACTGTGACGAGATCGTTGCCACTCGACTTCTAAAAGAAAAACTTGAGGCCGAGCTTTCCAAAGTTGAGGCGATAAAAAGTGAGGCCCAAGAAGAGGGCAAGAGGATGGTGTCCATGGATTTCGACTCGCGTCTCGAGGCGGCTAGAGAAGAGGGCAAGGAAGTGGTCAAAAGCATGTTTAACCTGCTAATCGCTGAAGTCAACGCCCACGTTCTCATGCATCGAGACTTGACTTTTTGGACGAGGGCTATTTTGAATCTTTAGCCGAGGC
Organism: Allium cepa; assembly: GCA_030765085.1. Classification (NCBI taxonomy): domain Eukaryota; kingdom Viridiplantae; phylum Streptophyta; class Magnoliopsida; order Asparagales; family Amaryllidaceae; genus Allium; species Allium cepa. The sequence continues at coordinate 264,896,710 of CM060931.1, read as the reverse complement.
ATGGGAGGCTTTGATAGAAATCAGGAAGGCCGAGCACGACACCGAAGAGATTGATGAGGGGGCATTGATAAAAGAATATCTCAAGGGAACTGAGCCTTCGGACTTATCGACGGTTAAAGCTATCTATTGCAAAGGCTTCCCCTTAAAGAAAGGGAAAGAAGTTATTACTGGTCCATCCGGGGTCGTGCCTCCAGCTCATGCGCCTATTCGATCGGCCGATCGGCCAATACTCTATCCATTCGAGCAGCACATTGGTTACAATCCGAAGGACCCTGGCCTTGGCGTCCATATTCTGTCTTCCATTCCGGAGGGTGAGACCCCCTTGATGGCTGAGAGCCTGCCGGAAGCTGGTAAATAACTCTTCACTTTAAAATTCCGAATTTCGTCATTCTAAGACTATTATATTCTAATGCTTGTTTTCCATGCTTTCGCGCAGGTCGTTCTGAACCCGGGCCCATTTTGAGGAGCGATGTCACCAAGGAGGTGGAGGAAAAGATAGGTGAGGCTAGTCAGGTAGGAGAAGCTCTCGGGCCAGATGCTTAGGTGATTGGGGCGCTAGATGAAGACAAATCTGAGACTTCTTCTCCCATCGAGGGGAGTTATGAAGTAGAGATCACGGGCGCCTCCGAACACACATCTGAGCTGAGTATGAAGGAGCGGCTGGAGAAAGAGAAGAAAGAAACAACCAAGATCAAGGTTGAACCTCAAGCCGTGGACCCCGACGATAATTTGAATAAGCCGCTGAAGATCATTCTCCCTGGCAGATCTAAACCCATGGATGTCCCTCATACTTCTTCGGCTGTCACTCCTCCATCAAAGAAGGGTACCAAGGGTAAACGCGGAGGAGAGGAGTCATCTGAGAAGACAGCGGAGGTGAAGAAGGCAAAGAAGCACAAGAAGTAATCATTACTCTCGTTTAACGAGAGTCAGTTTAGATTATGCAAGTACTTTTGTTTTCTTAGTTTATGTAAATAAACTTTTGATTCCGAGCTTCAAAGGAGTTGTAATGGAAACTTATCTTTGATGAATAAAACTTAGTTTTTCTATCTTTCCATGGCCCTTCAATTTTCTTTGTGATTGTGATTCAAATCCAAGCTGTTGTGAATATAATAGACCTCTCGATTCATCTTCATATAGCTCAGAAATTCTTTGAGAGCTATCTGTTTTTTCTTCCGCGCTCCAAGCACTTAGAATATTTTCTAATACGTACGTCGAAGGCTCGATGACTTCAAGTCATTTATGTCCAGTTCGTCTTCAACGGACCTGGTCATTTAAATCGTTTATACTTGAGTCCGCGCTCTGGGGACTTAGAGTACTTCAGTCCGCACTCCGGGGACTTAGAGATTTTAAATCGTTTATACTCGAGTCCGCGCTCCGGGGACTTAGAGTACTCCAGTCCGCACTTCGGGGACTTGGAGATTTTAAGTCGTTTATACTCGAGTCAGCGCTCTGGAGACTTGGAGTACTCCAGTCCGCACTCCGGGGACCTTGAGATTTTAAGTCGTTTATACTCGAGTCCGCGCTCCAGGGACTTAGAGTACTCCAGTCCGCATTCCGGGGACTTGGAGATTTCAAGTCGTTTATACTCGAGTCTGCGCTCCGAGGACTTAGAGTACTCCAGTCCGCACTCCGGGGACCTGGAGATTTTAAGTCATTTATACTCGAGTCCGTGCTCCGGGGACTTAGAGTACTCCAGTCCGCACTCTGGGGACTTAGAGATTTTAAATTGTTTATACTCAAGTCCGCGCTCCGGGGACTTAGAGTACTCCAGTCCGCACTCCGGGGACTTAGAGATTTTAATCCGTTTATACTTGAGTCCGCGCTCCGGGGACTTAGAGTACTCCAGTCCGCACTCCGGGGACTTGGAGATTTTAGGTCGTTTTATAATCAAGTCCGCGCTCCGGGGACTTAGAGTACTCCAGTTCGCACTCCGGGGACTTGGAGATATTAAATTGTTTATACTCATTCGTACGTCATCCAGAATAATACGGTTTCATTTGCCTGTCACAGGATTATCATACGCACAAACATTAGTCATTCATGGAAAGATGGCTTCAAGCCTTTTTTAATGAAAGCAGGCTGAATTATCTTACTACATGCCAAGATCTAGAAATAAAAGCGTACTAGAAATAAGTACAACTAATACATGAAAGAAATAGACTAAGTATACTAATGCCGCAAGTGCTCGCTGTTCCATGCTCGGGGGAGTGTCGCACCATCGACGGTCGCTAGCTTGAAAGTTCCTTCTCCAAGCTTCCGTTCGATGACATATGGGCCCTCCCATGCGGGATTCATGTGAGATGGGGTCGGGAAAACTCATTTCAAAACGAGGTCTCCCATACCAAAAATTCTTGGTCGGACCTTTTCGTTATAATATTTGGCGACTTTATGTCTGTGTGCGGTCGCTTTCAAGTTGGCTTCTTCGCGTTTTTCGTCAATGAAGTCCAATGATTCCAATAAAAGATTCTGGTTCAACTCGAGGTCGTAATGAGTCACCCGATGTGACGGAACTTCGAGTTCCACGTGTATGATGGCTTCCGTGTCATATGCCAATGCGAATGGAGTGTGGCCAGTCGCGACCTTATGGGTGGTCCTGTAGGCCCAAAGCGCCGTTGGAAGTTCATCCACCCACTTGCCTCTAGCCTTTTCCAGACGCTTTTTCAATATGGACTTGATTATCTTGTTTACGGCTTCCACTTGTCCGTCGGCTTTCGGTTGAGCAACCACTGCAAACTTCTTCTCAATGCCGTATTTCTGACAAAAAATCTTTGAACTCCTTGCTCTCGAATTGAGTTCCATTGTTTGTAATGATGGTCCGTGGAAGGCCAAAACGGCATATGATATTTCGTACGATGAAACTAATAGCCTTCTTGGTGGTTATTGTGGCCATAGGCTCTGCTTCTGCCCATTTGGTGAAGTAGTCGACCGCAAATATTGCATATTTCGCTCCACCTTTAGATATGGGTAAAGAGCCGACTAGGTCCATCCCCCACATTGCAAATGGCCAGGGACTAACCATCTGCGTGAGCTCCGTCGACGGAGCCCTCGGGATCTTTGCATATATCTGGCATTTGTCACATCTTCTCACATAGTCTGCGACATCCCAATTCATAGTTGGCCAGTGATATCCATAACGGAGGACTTTCTTCGCTAGTGTCTGCCCCCCAGTATGCTCACCGCACTCTCACTCATGGACTTCCTTCAGGACTAGTTTTATCTCATCATGGGCAATGCATCGGAGTAATGGGGTTGAGAATCCCCTTCGATACATTCTTCCGTCCTGTATTACACAACGAGAAGCCTTACGAAGGACTTGTCGTCTTTCGCTCCTTTCTTTGGTTAAGGTCTCGAATAGCAAGTACTGACTGATTGGGGTCATCCACGATTCCTTCTCGATTTCTGTTTCTAACACGAAATCAACCTCCACCATATCTATACTCGGAGCATGGAGGGTTTCAACAGGAAATAATCTCATTTGTTGTGCATCGCCTGTGCTTGCGAATTTTTCCAACGAATCCGCTGCTCTATTTTGCTCACGCGGGATATGTGAAATATCATAGTACTCGAGATTCGCTAGCAGCTCCTGGACTCGGACCAAATATAGGGCAAGTCTCTGCCCCCTCGCTTGGTAGTCTCCTCACACTTGGTATACCACCAGTTGAGAGTCGCTAAAGATCTCAACCGATTTTACTCCCAGTTCTTTAATAAGTCTTAAGCCGGTGATCAGCGCGTCATATTCGGCTTCATTATTCGTCATCGTGAATTCGAGCTTCAAAGCGTGCAAACCGATCGGTTTTCTGGAGTTACAAGAACTATGCCAACCCCCGAACAATGGTCGTTAAATGCCCCATCGATGTACATCTTCTATCGAACGGGAGGCATGACATTGTGATCGTTTGATTCGTCTGTCATAGTGAATTTAGCAATGAAGTCAGCTAGTGCATGTCCTTGTATGGCCCTTCGCGGCAGGTAAGTAATGTCAAACTGACTTATATCAATATTCCATTTTAAAAACCTTTCGGAAGTTTTCGGTCGTTGGAGTATCTGTCGCAAAGGTTGATCGGTATAGACACTGATTGAGTGTGCCTGAAAATACGGGTGAAGCTTGCGTGAGGCAATCACCAAGCAATAAACTAATTTTTCAATCTTTGGATAATTTCTTTCTGCCCCCGTCAAGCATTTACTAACATAGTAAACTGGCTTCTGAACCCGGTCTTCCTCGCGAGCCACGGCTATGCTGATAGCGTGCTGGGATACAGCCAAGTATACGTACAATGTTTCATGGTCTATTAGTTTTGATAATATCGGGGGACTTTCCAAGTGCCTTACAAGAGCCCGGAATGCTTCCTCACAGTCGGATGTCCACTCAAAATTCCTCTTTCCTTTCTTTATGACATCGAAGAAAGGAATACACTTGTCCGTGGCCCTGGATATGAATCGGCTCAGCGCGGCCACCTTTCCATTCAAGCTTTGCAACTGTTTTATGGTTTTAGGCACTTGTATACCTCGGATAGCCTGGATCTTCCCCGGGTTAGCCTCGATGCCCCGCGCATTCACAATGAAACCCAGAAACTTTCCTAATGCTACGCCGAACGTACACTTCACAGGATTGATCTTTATTCCATAATGCCTGAGTGTGTCAAACATTTCCGCTAAGTCTCGGATGTAGTCGTTTGACTGCCGTGACTTCATGAGAATGTCATCCACATAAACTTCCATTGTTTTTCCAATCTGGTCTTTGAACATCCGATTTACCAGATGCTGATAAGTTTCTCCCACATTTTTCAATCCAAAGGGCATCACTACATAGCAATACAACCCGACGTTTATGACAAAACTGGTATGTTCTTGATCCAGGAGGTGCATTGGGATTTGGTTATATCCGGAGTATGCATCCATGAATGATAGTAACTCATGTCCGGCAGTTGAATCGACCAGTTGGTCAATCCTTGGCAACAGGAAACTGTCCTTCGGGCATGCTTTGTTTAAATCAGAATAATCAACACAAGTTCTCCATTTTCCATTCGCTTTCTTCACCAGCACTGGGTTAGATACCCATTCGGGATAGAGGGCGTCGCCGACGAACCCATTGGACTTGAGTTTGTCCACCTCCTCTTTGAGAGCTGCGGACCTCTCCGGGTCCGTACCTCTCCTCTTCTGTTTTACAGGAACGTAGTTGGGGTCTATGTTCAACATATGACTGGCAACTGTTGGAGAAATCCCGCACATATCGGAGTGAGTCCAAGCGAAAACATTAAGATTCGCTCGGAGAAAGTTGGTGAGGTTCTCGGCCACCACGGGGTCGAGTTGTGATCCAATTTTAAGAATTTGTGACGGGTCATCCCGGCTGACTGGGATGTCAATTGTGAGTTCAGCCGGTGCTGCATTGGTTTCTATGGGTCCTCCATCATCGTCTCTCGGATCTATGTCTCTATAGATCCAAGAATATTGCCCGAGCCAGGGATCGGGCGCTACTTATCAACCATCAGCATTTCATATGCGGACGGAGCGGTCCGCAACCTTTCCTTTCTCTCTACGCTGAGCCTCTCTCAGCTCAGCCACATAGCAGACACGTCCGGTCACTCGATCACCGTGTACCACTCCAACACCACTATCTGCGGGAAATTTTAACGTCAGATACCAAGGTGCCAATGTTGCCCTAAATTCTGCCAGGGCTGGACATCCTAGAAATACATTATATGGAGAGTCGACATCCAACACTATGAACGGTAGGATTCGCACCCTCCTGCGCTCGCCTTGCCCCAGTTCAACAGGAAGTTCCACATATCCCACTGCATCTATTGTTGCGCCATTGAAGCCATGGATTCTGGCTTTAGATGGTTTCAAATCCTTGGTCTCCAACTTCATTTGGTCGTATTCCTTCTTGAATATGATGTTAACGGAACTTCCGCAATCAATTAGAATTCTCTTTACGAACGTCGGCCCGATTGTCGCAGATATGACCATTGGGTCGATGGTAGGAGCCTCTACCTTATCCGCATCTCTGCTCCGGAATATGATATCATCATTCATCGTGCGCTGCTGCTTTGCAGGAGTCCCATCCTCCACATTCAAACAGCTCTCATACTTCGCATGTCCTAAAGAGTTCGCATATCGCTCCATCTCCTGCCAATTCTTATCCACTGGATGAGGTCCGCCAGCAATCGTATTAATAACCAATCTACCCATAGTTCGAGCAGGTTGTTCTGGTTGGTGTGGGGCCGGCCCATGTTCAGGGTCCGATGTTTCTTGCCTCCCGTCATGTTGGTCTTTGACAAATTCCTGCAGCTTCTTCTGTCTAATCAGCTTTTCTATTGCATCATGGAGGTGTCTACACTCCTCTGTGTTGTGCCCATAAGACTCGTGAAAGCGGCAATATTTCCCGATCCGTCTTTGTTCCTCTGTAGATTCCTTTGGGCGTGGTTTTCTATACTGGAAAGTATTGCAAGTTGATAAATAGATGTTCTCAAGAGATGCGTTCAACGGGGTGTATTCATTATAGGTCGGGATCCTTGACTTCCATCTCTGTAACGATTTGAAATTTTCGATCCCGAAAATTCCAAATAGTTATGAAAAGAAGAAAGAGATAGAAGAATAACAGAAACACCAAACATCTCACATTCGCAGCGGATAAAATATAATAATAAATAATAATAGCTTACAAAAGAATACTATATCTGTCGATTACATTTAATATACATCAGAGTTGCACATTATATACAGTCACTGAATATTTACAATTATCAAGTCTCGGATTAATAATAATATAAATACAGCGGAATGCTCTATACGATATTGCCATCTAGTTCGCCTCCTGAGCTCCAGAACGTCCTAACCTGAAAATCTGTAATACTCGGTCTGACCCGAGCATTACACCAAAGTAACACCCGGGTCAGGCTGGAAACCAGCGTGAGTAAACCCAATTAACATGGAATACCAAAGAAATCAACTTATATAAAACCCGGGTAACTTATACCAATTTAACTAATTCATAATTTGCTAGAGACAACACTTATTTTACATATAAATTTCCAAGTACCAAACTTGGATAAAATAATCCAATTCACTAAAATCATTTCACTCCTGCCTATTGATTTCTCAAATCAATTCATAAAAATTCGAAGTGGTTTCGGGTATCTCCCAATACCCGATCCCGGCCTCTTCGAGTCTCATACCATCCTATCCCAAGTTATCTGAAATGGTAAACACAACATTACATATCAGAGATATCAACTCATTCAAAGCGTCCAATACCATTCAATCGTTCATATCAAAAGTGATCGCTTCCAAATTAACTCAATTTATTCTAATGGAATTTCTAACCTTAACCATTAAGATTCCTTCATTTAACATTAGTTAATTCCAAAACAATTAATTAGACAACCTTCAATTTCAACTAGATTAATCACCATGGATTAATTCATTTTTTATTTTTTTCAACTCCATTCAAGTAATTATCTTTGATTAATTTTTCGATATTAATTATTCTGAACCAAATTAAATACATAATCATAATTACTTTATAAATTAATCGATTACTTCATAATTTAATTGTCTATATTAATTACCTTAATGCTTAGTTACTTATAGTAATTAATTCCTCATAAGTTATTATTTATTGACTTGATTTAATCTTAATTAATCAAATTTTAATTACATTAATTATTATATAAATTAATGATTTCCCATTATATTTTATCGTTCTAATCTAAATCAATTACTTTAATTCAACCACCATATCAATCATTCTCGATCAATCTCAACCTATAATTATTAATTACATTAAGTAATTACCTATCAACCATTAATTTACTATTCTAAATTAATTTAACTTGATCCTTAATTAATTAATTCAAACCCTTAATTACTAAATTAATTAGTACAATCATTAATTAATTGAATTAATTCATTACCCATTCAAATTATTCTATCTATGTAATGAATTACCAATCATTAAGTCCTCATTAACTTTAAGATGAACCATTCTCTCATTTATGATTCAAGTTTAACCCATTTAATACTCAAATGGTTCGAGTCAAAACAAAAATTAATTCGAGAGTCAAAAAAAACCAAAGTCTCAGATCATCAACACACATTCAATCAACTCAATCAATTATTTAAACATGACCATTTAAGTCTAAATAAAAATCAATCGGGGTGAGATTTACTCACCTTTCAATTGTTTGGCAATCCATTCCAATCTTGATTAATTTCCATGGCTTCAGACCTTGTAACAGCCATTTTTCCATTTACACAAGTTAGGAAAAATCAAATAATTTATTTACCACTAAATAATTAAATATACAATCCTTCTAATGAAAACTAATCCAATATATTTATTAATTTAGTTCGAAACCGATAATTAGTTTCGTTAACTACTAAGATCTACTTTACTGTAAATTTTCGAATTCTTGTTCAACCCTTACATTAAACATGCATGTTGGTATACTTGTATTCCTTTATTGTTTCTGTACATATTAGTATTCCAAATCTAAACAGGAAAACAAAATGAATACCTCATCGAACAACGTGAATCCAGATCGAAAATCCCCCCTCTACCCACGATATTCACCTCAGTCAAGCATCTATCAGCGCGACATCGTCCCTAACTCGAGTTCCTCCAGCAACGAAAGCTACTCGAGATCCACCGAGCCTCCCTCCTTCTCACACGAGTTCGAGTCGAGCTCGTAAGCCCCTAATCCCAACTCGCGAACCCCACCGCGATCCCTTCCAGTCAACAACGCGACTCACCATCCACAAATGCCAATCGCCGAAAATCGACTCGCGTGTCCTTGCCGAGATGAACGCGCCTTCGCCCTCATTCGCCGCCCCTCCTTCATCTGGCCTCACGAAACCCACCAACGACTCGCTGTAAAAGCGCGCGCGACTCTCCCCCCCACCCCCCGCCTCGGCCATTTTTTTTCTTCGTTCGAATTGATTTCTTTTACTGAAGAAGAAAGGGGAGATTTTGATTTTTTTTTTTAGGGGTAAAAGATAGATTGCGAAATTAAAGGAAGTAACAGGCGTATACGAGAAGCAACCATATTTGAGTTGGTTAATACGTATATAAATAAATAAGTGTTCAAAATATTTCATTATAAATTTTAGTGCGTTCACATGCTGTACGCTCCCACAACAACCCCAAACACTATGAAACTTGAAATCCGATAATAATGCAATATTACGGATCCAATGTAACTGATTTTGTCGAAACCCGAGACTGTGCCTCGGAATGCTGTTTTTAAATTCAATTTAAACGATATATTATTAAAATTGAACAAATTACTTTTAAATTAAATTTCAACCATTCTATTATCTTCGGTATCATCATTATAGATTTTATAAGCCTTCAAATTATTTTAAATAGGCTTAGAATCACAGATTCAATAATTTACCCAATTTCAATTATTAAATTCAATATTTAAACTGTACAATTCAATGATTTAATTATCAAGTAAATATTGATATCTTGAATTCAAGTTAAAATTAACTTTTAAATATTTTAAGAATCAATTAACTATTCAAATTTAAATTGATAGAAATATCGGGTCATCACATTCCTCCCCCTTAAAAGAATTTCGTCCACGAAATTACTAGTCAGGATGAATGGCCCAAATCCCATTTACTTTTTCCTAAAAATTCACAATTCAACATCCTATCAATATCCTTTATTAAAGACCCACTATTACCTTATCCAACTTCCCAAACCTTCTATAGATTCGACCAATACCCCTTTTTGCTCAATCATCTACATTTTAGTTTTAAACCAAATTTCTGAATTATCAAAAAAATTCTAACTCTCTAAATTTTCGAAAAAAAATTCCAGCGTCTCCTTTGCGCGGCTAGATCAGTACAACTACAAAAGGCCACTACGGGCTCCCAAATTCAAAAGAAAACAAAACGCCAAGTGGCTAGATCAAAAACCCAATCCAATCTCATACAGAAATTAAAATACATACCTTTTTGTCGGGAAATACAAATTTATCTTTTGGAATCAAATCCAATTCCTTTTCCCCCTTTTTATACCTGCATAACCTACTTAGCAATAGTATCCAATCATAGCCCTTCCAAATCTTTACATACTTTTCCTCACAGAAGTTTTCATATCCATTTCTATTCAAATTAGTTTTCACCGTTTCATATGAATTCAATTTATTTTCGATTTCTAATATTGAGTTTTATATTTCATTTAAACTGATTCATATTAATTTCATTTACTAGTTTACTTAAATTTCCAGTTTGAAATTGTTTTGTCGTTAACCAATTTTCTCAAAAATTTCCAAAAATTTTCTAACTCCCAAAATTTTTGAATTTTTTTGGCAGAGTCTCCTTTGTACGGAGGAGCTTTTGCAATTTGACAAGAGATATAAATATATATATATATATATCGACCCACACGGAAAAAGCAAAAACAGTTCATATTTCCTATTTTTATTGCGTAGGCGTACCTTATTTAGTATTTTAAGCATGCAACTTATTTATTTAAGCAATTAGCGCAATCCAAACCAGCTAAACGGCCTTCAGGTACCTGTACTTACTCAGTTTACACATATAAGCACTATATATATGAAGTTTATAACATTCATTTTACTTAAACAGCTATAACACTTCAATTCCAAAAGAAATGCATTCAAAATAACATCCACAAGCAATTTATATGTTTCCAAAACTAATTCAATTGCTTTCAACCAATTTATATACCATTTCATTCAATTTCAATGGTTTGGAACTCAATTTCTTACATTCCATTGATTTTTAACCCAAACAAGCTCATTTTTACTTCAATTAATTCGAAAACCAATTTATTTAATCTCTATCAACTCACAGGAATTTAATTACTTTTGTTTACGTCATACGACAATTCATCTTATGCAATTTCGACGATATTGTATTTAATTTCATTTTATTTTCGTATTAGATTCATGCAAAACAATTTATTAAGCTTGGCACATTCAAACTTATAAATTAATAATCATTTCCAAATTAATTCAATCCAAGCTTTTATTAATGGGCTTTCACTTTTATTCGAAGCCAAGCTTCCATAAATTTTAAACTTAAGTGAATTTACTTTAATTTATTCCAACATCAAACTTAAGTCTACTTCTATTTGATTCTCATTTAATCAACTTCGATTAAATTTAGTTAGCCCATCCATTTTAAATTTTAATTTCAAATTCACCTTCTCAATTTATCAAAATAATATTCAAGCACAAACTTAACTCATTTACACTTCAAATTAATATGCCACCGAACTTAAGTTCAGTCTGATAATCCAATTCCAATCACAACTTTGGTTTAATTTCTTATTCTATCAGACTTCATCCATTTATTATTTAACTCAATTAACCCATTTTAATTTTTTCATTTATTTACTTAATTCATTATCGAGTTTGTTTTATTAATACAAAGCCATTCTCGAACTATTTCAACTCATCTGGATTTTATTTGCAACTCAAACCATTTCTATTACAATTTACTTCCATTATATCCAATTAACTTACAAATTTCATTAAATATTATTCAAATCACACTTGAATTTTATTTGTAATTCAAACCATCACATTTTCAATCCAACTCTATTTTATTTTTATTTTGCAACATCTCTTCTTTTTTAATTTATTATCAAATCCAAGTCGAATTCTATTTAAAAATTCGAATTCATTCCCAAATTCCATTATTAATTTATAATTCATTTTATTTAACCAAGTTAAATTTTATTAATATATTTTGTCCAATAATTCATTTAGTTAATTAGCTTACTTCCAACTTTAAATCAATATTCGATTTTAATTACAAATTCACTTCATTAAAATTCCAGTTTGGGTTTCCTTATTTTCCAAAATTCCAATACCTTTATTTAAAAAATTTAGAAATGCTTTTAAATTTACATCATTCTATTAAAATAGCTTTTTATCAAAATATTTCTTATGACTCGATGTCTCAACCAGTCCATCCTTGTTCTCATAGAAATTCAGTCATACGTTGATCAGGCGTAGGACTGAAAATCTATAAGTACTTGGTAAACCCATTTTCAACACCCAGAGAAAATACTTGAAAAATAATTTTATTGAAAATATAGGAAACGGTTTTTGGAAATAGAGGAAATATCTTTGGTGACAATGCTCTGAAAATCATCACCCCCATCCATGGTCACAGTTACATCCCAGGGTTACGTTGCCGTCGCAGCAAAAGTCCATGTAACTGCAGGCTCTCCGCGGCCTCTCGATTACGCCATGGATCCCACACAACAGATCACAGTTACATCCAGGGTTACGTTGCCATCACAGCAAAAGTCCATGTAACTACAGGCTCTCAGCGGCCTCTGATTTTTGCTGTCGAAAAGAAACCTCTCCACTCCTACATAGGTCGCAGTCTGCTGATATAAAATCAACCGCAGACTGTTGGCTCTCAGCGGCACACACGACTTTCGCTATGTTATACCATAGGTCGCAGTTACATCCTGGGTTACATTGCCATCGCAGCAAACATGTAACTATTGGCTCTCAGCGGTACACACGACTTCCGCTATGGTATGCTCAACTCATAATCCTCAGGAACTAGTTTTGTCCGGACTCCTCACAGGATCAACTTTAGAACCCCCCCCCCCCCTTGGGGCTCAAGGCAGCACCACCCGGTGGCACTCCTGAGAAGTTCATTCCAAGGGAGCGCCTTTTCCCCCAGAGCCATCATCAAAACACTTTATACTATACATTTAGTATCTTTCGAATCATACACCTAGTATGATCTCATACAAGGCTACTTTACACAAAATCGATTATTCCAAAATCGATAATTCTCAAACTAGGCTTTCCAAATTCCAATATTGATTTTATCCAAAAATCAAAAGCCTTTCCAAAACCAAAGGTTCCCAAAACCTTTTCTAAAATCCTCATTAGATCCTTTATATATATTCAGATATATAAAAAATTTAAAAATTTGGATCTTTTCAAACTTGTATAAAACCCTTGTATACTTCAAACACTTTCAAAATCCATCAGAGTGAGATATACTCACTTATTCCCATTTTCCCTTAATCCCCATTTGGATTATCACTCCAATTCTTATCTCAGTTGGGTATTAAATCAATAACAGTTTGAACTCCGACCAGATTATTTGAAAAATAGCTTGAAAATTGAAAAATAGATCATAAGTAGTTCAAAAATAATTATTAGTTTACAAAATAGCTATAAAATAGTTAACTAATTGTAAAATAGTCGAAAACTAGTTGAATAGTTTCAGAGATTTTAAATAATTGCAAAATAGTTGTAAAATAGAAATTAGTTTGTGAAATAGTTGAAAAATAGTAATTAGTTTAGGAAACAATTTGGAAAATGTTTAAATAGCTCCAAAAATAATAGTAAAACAAATATATAATAAGTTAGCTTTAAAAAGAAAGGTTGTATATATTTAATAGCTTAGAAAAATAAGTTTATATCAAAACAATTTATATTGAAAATAGTCAAGAGCCAACTGTTCACTTCCCTAACAATTCAATTTAAATCTCCATTTAAATTGACCCAATTCCAATTCAAATAACTCCAAATCCTATTGGACTTGATTAATCCCCAATTCAAGTTGAATCAATCTTGATTCCTTCCCCAATTTAAATCAAATTCCATTTAATTTTAATCCTGTTCGACTTTAATTAAATTTCAAATTATTCCAATCAGTTTGAATTATTATCAATTTAACCTATTTCAAATTCAAATTATTTCAACATAATCAAATTCAATTTCTCGTTTAAATTCTTAAACTTATACATCTTCAATCACCAATCCACTTAATTCAAACCAAATTCAATTTTGAACTAATTCAATTTAAATCTTGAATTTAAACTATCTCGAATTATATAAATTCGAGTTAAATCCTCAAAGGTTTGTTTACCCTTTTAAACAAAATTTACTTTTATTCAAAGTTTTAATCAATTTAATTTCTGAGTTCAATTCTCAAAATTCCATTTTAAATTATCTTAATTATGTATTTCAATGTTCAAATAAGAATTCAATACAAAGTTTTAATTTATTATTCAATTTTATCTTCCAGTTTTGAAGCCAGTTCTTAAACAAGTTTATTTTTCAAACTTAATTATTCAAATTATTTTATTTATACAATACCATTCTCAATTTAAAGATTTTCACTAACGATAGGATGATATCATCCAATTTATTTTAAAACATCCATCCATTTTCAATTTTTCAATCTCAAACCCTATTTGAGATCATACACTACTAATTCAAATTGTTCATTCAACTTATTTAACTTCTCCTAAGTTAAATTCAATTTACTTAATCCAGTCAACCTTACTAAATTTGATTTTCCGCTTCAACTTCAAAATTCTTTTCCTCTTAAAAACTTATATTACTTTGAGTTTTTACATCACACTTCAGGGAAAAATCAAAACTCAACCTCTTTCAAATTATCTTTGATATCACGTATATCCATACATATATACATATTTTCTTGGTCCCTCCAGCCATGTTTTACAATTTTAAACTACCCTTGGTTTTAAATTCAAATCAAATTTCAAACAACCCATTGTTTGCATCAAGTTTCAGTTATCCAAATAATACTTATTCATCATTTTTCATCACTTCGAAACAAAATTTTCAAATTCCGGGACCATATTTAGATTTTTATTTTCAATCAATTAAATTTTAATTTAGTTGTATTTCTATTTCTACTTAATTTAATTCAAATTCAAGACTTCAGTTTGGTTGTATTATATTACTTCTTAGTTTTCATTTTAATAATTTAGCAACCAATCACCTTAGTTATTTATTTAAAGGAAATATTACTTTATATATCAAAATATATTTATATAAAATCATTTAAAACCTTTATATAAGAAAATAACAAGTACGCCAACAGGGTTGGCGCAGTTGGTTGATGGTCCGGACTGCGTGATCGAAGGTCACGAGTTCGAGCCCCGAAATTGACAACCCTGTAACAAGTACCCGAAGTATGTGTTTGGCAGGCGCATACTTCCCTAGAATTTACAAGCGAAGCTTGGTTCTCTAGGTAATTCAAAAAAAAAATATGTATGTATGTATGTATGTATATATTCTCAACTCATTCTAGAGTACTACAGACTCTATTACATGAGTAATCCCCACCAGAGCCAAGGTTCTCGCTTAACCTTTTAGCTCTGATACCAAATGTAACGACCCGAAATTTTCGATCCCGAAAATTCCAGATAGTTATGAAAAGAAGAAAGAGATAAAAGAAGAAGAACAGAAACACCAAACATCTCACATTCGCGGCGGATAAAATATAATAATAAATAATAATAGCTTACAAAAGAATATTATATCTATCGATTACATTTAATATACATCAGAGTTGCACATTATATACAGTCACTGAATATTTACAATTATCAAGTCTCAGATTAATAATAATATAAATACAGCGGAATGCTCTATATGATATTGCCATCCAGTTCGCCTCCTGAGCTCCAGAACGTCCTAACCTGAAAATCTGTAATACTCGGTCTGACCCTAGCATTACACCAAAGTAACACCCGGGTCAGGCTGGAAACCAGCGTGAGTAAACCCAATTAACATGGAATACCAAAGAAATCAACTTATATAAAACCCGGGTAACTTATACCAATTTAACTAATTCACAATTTGCTAGAGACAACACTTATTTTACATATAAATTTCCAAGTACCAAACTTGGATAAAATAATCCAATTCACTAAAATCATTTCACTCCTGCCTATTGATTTCTCAAATCAATTCATAAAAATTCGAAGTGGTTTCGGGTATCTCCCAATACCCGATCCCGGCCTCTTCGAGTCTCATACCATCCTATCCCAAGTTATCTGAAATGGTAAACACAACATTACATATCAGAGATATCAACTCATTCAAAGCGTCCAATACCATTCAATCGTTCATATCAAAATTGATCGCTTCCAAATTAACTCAATTTATTCTAATGGAATTTCTAACCTTAACCATTAAGATTCCTTCATTTAACATTAATTAATTCTAAAACAATTAATTAGACAACCTTCAATTTCAACTAGATTAATCACCATGGATTAATTCATTTTTTATTTTTTTTTCAACTCCATTCAAGTAATTATCTTTAATTAATTTTTCGATATTAATTATTCTGAAACAAATTAAATACATAATCATAATTACTTTATAAATTAATCAATTGCTTCATAATTTAATTGTCTACATTAAATACCTTAATGCTTAGTTACTTATAGTAATTAATTCCTCATAAGTCATTATTTATTGACCTGATTTAATCTTAATTAATCAATTTTTAATTACATTAATTATTATATAAATTAATGATTTCCCATTATATTTTATCGTTCTAATCTAAATCAATTACTTTAATTCAACCACCATATCAATCATTCTCGATCAATTTCAACCTATAATTATTAATTACATTAAGTAATTACCTATCAACCATTAATTTACTGTTCTAAATTAATTTAACTTAATCCTTAATTAATTAATTCAAACCCTTAATTACTAAATTAATTAGTACAATCATTAATTAATTGAATTAATTCATTACCCATTCAAATTATTCTATCTATGTAATGAATTACCAATCATTAAGTCCTCATTAACTTTAAGATGAACCATTCTCTCATTTATGATTCAAGTTTAACCCATTTAAAACTCAAATGATTCGAGTTAAAACAAAAATTAATTCGAGAGTCAAAAAAACCAAAGTCTCAGATGATCAACACACATTCAATCAACTTAATCAATTACTTAAACATGACTATTTAAGTCAAAATAAAAATCAATCGGGGTGAGATTTACTCACCTTTCAATTGTTTGGCAATCCATTCCAATCTTGATTAATTTCCATGGCTTCAGACCTTGTAACAACCATTTTTCCACTTACACAAGTTAGGAAAAATCTAATAATTTATTTACCACTAAATAATTAAATATACAATCCTTCTAATGAAAACTAATCCAATATATTTATTAATTTAGTTCGTAATCAATAATTAGTTTCGTTAACTACTAAGATCTACTTTATTGTAAATTTTTGAATTCTTGATCAACCCTTACATTAAACATGCAGGTTGGTATACTTGTATTCCTTTATTGTTTCTGTACATATTAGTATTCCAAATCTAAACAGGAAAACAAAATGAATACCTCATCGAACAACGTGAATCCAGATCGAAAATCCCCCCTCTACCCACGATATTCACCTCAGTCAAGCATCTATCATTGCGACATTGTCCCTAACTCGAGTTCCTCCAGCAACGAAAGCTACTCGAGATCCACCGAGCCTCCCTCCTTCTCACACGAGTTCGAGTCGAGCTCGTAAGCCCCTGATCCCAACTCGCGAACCCCACCGCGATCCCTTCCAGTCAACAACGCGACTCACCATCCACAAATGCCAATTGCCGAAACTCGACTCGCGTGTCCTTGCCGAGACGAACGCGCCTTCGCCCTCATTCACCGCCCCTCCTTCATCTGGCCTCACGAAACCCACCAACCACTCGCTGTACAAGCGCGCGTGACTCTCCCCCCTGCCTCGGCCATTTTTTTTTCGTTCGAATTGATTTCTTTTACTGAAGAAGAAAGGGGAGATTTGATTTTTTTTAGGGGTAAAAGATAGATTGCAAAATTAAAGGAAGCAACAGGCGTATACGAGAAGCAACCAAATTTGACTTGGTCAATACGTATATAAATAAATAAGTGTTCAAAATATTTCGTTATAAATTTTAGCGCGTTCACATGCCGTACGCTCCCACAACAACCCCAAACACTATGAAACTTGAAATCCTATAATAATGCAATATTACGGACCCAATGTAACTGATTTTGTCGAAACTCGAGACTGTGCCTCGGAATGCTGTTTTTAAATTCAATTTAAACGATATATTATTAAAATTGAACAAATTACTTTTAAATTAAATTTCAACCATTCTATTATCTTCCGTATCATCATTATAGATTTTATAAGCCTTCAAATTATTTTAAACAGGCTTAGAATCACAGATTCAATAATTTACCCAATTTCAATTATTAAATTCAATATTTAAACTGTACAATTCAATGATTTAATTATCAAGTAAATAGTGATATCTTGAATTCAAGTTAAAATTAACTTTTAAATATTTTAAGAATCAATTAACTATTCAAATTTAAATTGTTAGAAATTCCGGGTCATCATAATCTCCCTGTTTCTTTTTTCTTTCCGGTATTTCCACTTCCGGATCCTTTAGACTGCCCGGGCTTGTTCTGGATGTTAACTTGGGTTTTTCAAGAATTATCACCGGTTTGCTTCATGGCGATGTTACCTTTCACAGACTCCTGAACGGGCCCTGGTGCCTTGTCTCGCCTTATCCACCGAGCTTCCTCCCTCCTTATGAACTGATGAGCTTTCGAATAAAAACGTTCCAGCGTAGCTGTGGGCTTTCCCGCCAACCAATCTCCAAATTCAGAATCTGGATCCACTCCGCGCATTACCGCCATCAAAATTGCATGGTCATTACGATTGCTCACTTTAATAGCAGCAACATGAAATCTCTGCAAGTATGCTTTCAATGACTCTTCCGGAGCTTGGATTACGCTTGATAAGGACATCACATCCTTTGGACGAGTGGTGTGTATTCTGAACTGCTCTATGAATTTCATTGCCAATTCGTCGAAGCTGGATATGGATCGCGGGGGAAGTCGAGTAAACCACATGGTGGCGATTCCAGACAGAGTGATTGGGAAGAACCTACGATTGGTTGCATCATTAGCTCTTGCAGAATCCATCATCCATATGTACCTCATCACATGCTGCCTGGGGTCAGTCTTCCCTTCGTAGGCTGGGATAGTCGGCATATTGAACTTCTTGGGGTACTCAGCCTGCAGGATACCATCCGTAAAGGGGGTATGGCTTCTGGACACTCCCCAATCTTCATTGGTCAAGCCTTGGTTTTCTTTCATCAACTGCCTGACTAGAGCCGTTAAGTCCAGAGTTTGTATGGAGGATGGAAGGTTGGGTTCCGTACCACGGGACTGTCCGGGTTGATGTCCCGCCTGATTTGAGTCTTGGAGATTCGAGTGTCCAGTCTCTTCGCAGGCTTGATTCCCAACGCCTGCTTGTGCACCTTCATCCTTATGGCGTCTACGCCTAGGAGGTTCGTCGGCTGAGGTTGACCTATCAGATTCAGAATAAGGCGCAGGGTTACCTCCAGCATTCTAGCACTGCTGCTGAGCGAGTTGAGTCATGAGGTTAGTGTTGGCTTGAATCTGTTTAGCAAGCTGCCTTCTACTTTCCTTGAGTTCTCTTATCAAGTCAATGAACTCCGTTCAAGAAACGACTTCCGCTTGGATTTGGGTGGAGGGCCCTGCACCTCTGGTTGTTTGCTAATTTCCAGGTCCAACTTGTTGTACGCTAGCAGTTTCATGGACAACTGCATTTTGAGAGGCCGATCTGGTTCGTGGTCTCCCCATGGTAGAGTTGTTGGTTGTAACTCTGAGTAGAATCAACAGATGCCTTATGAATGATTTTGGATCTCCTTTGGGGGATTTATGTAATCCAGTAGCTACAAAACAGATCTTAATAGCCTGAGAATTCAATTCTCAGTGAAAGCACCAAAATGTTAGCACCAAAATTGGTCACTAACACCCTTAGAAAGATTGTGTAGAGAGATTAATGAAGAAAGCAAATTAAAATAGAGAATAGAGTACAAATTTAAATGCAAAGAACAAGAACACCAAATTTATAGTGGTTCGGCGTAATTGCCTACGTCCACTTTGAAGTTAATCTTTATTGCTATCTCCATTACTTGAGTACAGATATAATCCGAAAATCAATCGCTTGAATACAAGTTTGAAAGAAGAAGAGGAGAGTATAAAAAATGGCAGAGTCTCCCCACTGTTCTCGAAAAAAGATCCCTTTCGCTGTTCCCCTGCCTCTCTATTTATAGACAAAGGTGGGTTGGACTTCCTTAGTGGGCCTGGCAGCTGGATATCACGGCCCAAATAGAGTAAACTCTGTGTGCCGACCAGAACATGCCGAACGGCCAAATGCCGATCCATCGTCTTCGTGCCGAACGACGTGGTGTTACATAGGAAGAGTTGGTCGAGCAATCAATCGAAGTCGGATGAGATTGAAAGAGTGCCGAACAATCTTTGGTTGTCGAACATTCTTGGGAGGCCGAACAATCTCTGGATGCCGAACGATCTTAAGCCGAGCATCCTTGTTATGCTGAATGATCTCCTCATGCCGTGCGTAGCGAAGCCGAACGCTCTGAGTGCCGTGGGAAGCATTTGCACCGAACGATACTGGAAGCCGAACCAGTGACTTGGCCGAATGATGTTTGTATGCCGAGCAGAACCCAGGCCGAAAGGTAGTTGTTGCCGGACAATCCTGCCATGCCGAACGTTCTCACATGTCGAACATTTCTTTACCCCGCACATCTCTCAATGCCGAATGCTCTATCATACTGAGCGTTCCATAGACGCTGAACGAACTTTGATGCCGAGTGATATGGAGCCGAATGCTACTAAGTGCTGAGTACCTGCTGGATGCCGAACGTGATGATATGCCAAACAATCCAAAGGGGCCGAGTACCGAGTTGCCTGGTCAAATCTCCAGGAAGAACTTTCTATGTGCTGTGAAGAGGCCTCTTTCTCCGTTGGAATAAGCGTAATCTTCGAAGTTCCGCCAACCTTTTCCTTCCTAATCTTGTACGTCGGTCCCATTTTCCTCTCTAAAGGAGAAGATGACGTTTCGATATCATGCACTTCGACTATAGGACCTTGAGCGGGACCCAAATTCTCACCTTGTGCTTCGGGTGGTTCATTCTCTTTGATTTCCCCCTCTTCCTGTACATCAGGGGTGTGGCATGATGATGACTCAGCTAATTTTTTTCCCTTACCAGATGCGGGATTGGGTATGGAGACGCCCTCGGGAAGGCTTACCCGACGACCTTCGGCTAACAGTCCGAACCGCGATAGTGACTCATTAGAAATGAGAGTTCAAATGTCTCGTTCCTCGGCAGGAAGAGCTCTAATAGCCTCAATGGCCTCAGAATATCCACGGCCGTTGGGACGTGGATTGATATCTGAGAAGATGAAACAAGAGTTAGAAAAGGCATAGCCTCGACCAAAACATGAGTATTGTCCCAAGAAGAAGACTTACTTCCTTCAACCCATCTCCTCGCAAAACCAGGGGGCAATGCACATAGAACCATTCCTGTTTGTATAAGGCAAATTTGCTCCACGCCCTGGTTAAGATTTGACATTTACGATATGGCTCGGGGAACATGTAAAAGGGGCTATCTGCTCGCTTCTTGATCATATATATGTATCTGATGTCGCTAGGAGTTGGAGGCCTAGAAAAGACGGTCATGAAGAGTATGTAAGTGCCATAAATGAAGGCGTGACCGTTTGGGTGCAGCTGCGACGGGGCGATGTCAATGTATTGCAGCACGTCCCGAAGAAATAAATTGAACGGTGGCACGCCGCCAACCCAGCACATGAGTTCATTACATGCCGTGTATCCGACCGGGGGCAGATGTGGTCGATCGTGCCCCGATGGAACCAGCACGTCGTCAAAAGGTATTCCGTGAATGGAACATATTCGTCGAAGCGCTACTTCATTGATTTTTAAGGCCTGTGAATCGGCAGGGTTGTCCAAGAGAATCGATGCCTCCAGGGCATCGGGGGCTAAGTTATGTGCAGGGGAGGTGATGGATTTGAGACATCTACGACTTCCTATCGAGTGGATGGCCCCGGTTTGTCAAAAATCGTGGCAGAGCTTGATTTTTTAGACATCTTCAATAAATAGTGAATTCGGCTAAGCACCTGTGTGAACTATACTTGAAAAATGCTCGACGTTAGAATTAACAACATAAATATTCCCCCATGTGGTTTGTGAACTAGTGCGATCAATCGTGTGTAAGCACTGAAAAATTGAAAGTCACAGAGTTAATAATATGAAATTGAGCTCCGAATCATCGCCTTCGAAGACCGTCATCGCTGACCGTCTCCAAAAGCCCGCCTTATGGTAATTACAGTTTCAAATTCAGAGAATGTTAGAAGAAGTTATCCAATTATGTCAATTTAAGTTCAGGTTTATGTCTACTGAAACTAGGAGGTTATCAGTCCAAGTCAGTTCGATACACTAGTATGCTGAAGTTTATGTCCTTGTTTTATTATGTAATTAGGCAAGGCAATTGATCGTTCGGCCTAAGTTCTATTCGGCCTATAAAATGTTGTTTGGTATTTATGTTTGTTCGACAGAAATATGGTTCGGCATTCATGATCGTTCGGCCTAAAGGTAGTTCAACTTAACTGTCGACCGGGCAGGCTATCGTTCGGTCGAGCTCTTGTTCGGCAAAACTATCATTCGGCCTAAATAACGCCCGGCCTTAGTCCTGCTCGGCCAAAGTAACGTTCGGCATCCCCACTAATTCATGCCTCCTCCCTAACCTTCCAATCCACTGTTCGGCAAATGATGTGTCACGCTGAACCAGGGTTATGCCGAGCCTTGACACTCGGCACTCTGCCCTAGACTACAGTTCCATTTTCTCCTCTCCTCCTCCATCCACGCCGAACAACAAGAGCGGGTTGCTCGGCGATTCACTCCAGGTCATGCCGTTCGGCATCCTAACCATCTCCCACTCCTCCTATATTCTTTCTTTTCTTCCAGTCTCGTTCGACGCGAAGAAACCGAGCCGAATTACAACACTTCACCCAGCAACTATAATCGAGTGATCATCCCCGGTCATTTCTACTTACCTCACACCAACCCTATCCTAATCGAAGTTTGATTCCTCCATCCACATAACCCTTTCGGCTATGGCCCTAATGTACAAACTTAAGGAAACTGTTTAATCATGGAAAGGATTTAGATAAAGGAGGAAATACCTAGTTGTAGATCGAGACTTAGGAAGGATTGATTAAGTCTGTAGTATCTGATTAACAGGCCAAGTTTGCAAGTTTAAGGTAGCGGAGGTAAAAAGTGAAAAGAGAAAAAAGGGGAAGGCGCTGGCCTTTATAGGGAAGAAGGAGAAGGCGAAACGACGATGACCGGTAGAACCGGTCAAAACTATCGTTCGACATCAGTTTGTTCGGCATACGTAGATCGTTCGGCTTCGGTTGTACCGCTCGGCCTTCACACTACGTTCGGCACACACCTCCACAACTGGTATTCACAAGAAAAACAACCCCTGAGTATGATGGGCCAGGGATCGAAGTAAAGCACAAAGGACACGTAGTACAAAGCGCATCACGTTCGGCCACGCGATACGCTTTGGGGGGCAAGTGCTTCCTGGAGATTTGACCAGGCAACTCGGTACTCGACCCCTTTGGATTGTTTGCCATATCATTACGTTCGGCATCCAGTAGGTACTTGACACTTAGAAGCGTTCGGCTCCATATCACTCGGCATCCAAGTTCGTTCGGCGTCTATGGAACGCTCATTATGACAGAGCATTCGGCATTGAGAGACGTGCGGGGTGAAGTAATGTTCGGCATGTGAGAACGTTCGGCATGGCGGGATTGTCCGGCAACAACTACCGTTCGGCCTAGGCTCTGCTCGGCATACAAACATCATTCGGCCAAGTCACTGATTTGGCTCCCAGTATTGTTCGGTGCAAATGCTTTCCATGACACCCAGAGCGTTCAGCTTCGCTACGCTCGGCATGAAGAGATCGTTCAGCATAAGAAGGACGCTCGGCTTAAGATCGTTCGGCATCCAGAGATTGTTCGGCCTCTCGAGAACATTCGACAACCAAAGATTGTTCGGCACTCTTTCAATCTTTTCCGGCTTCGATTGATTGCTCGGCCAACTCTTCCTACGTAACACCACGTCGTTCGGCACAAAGACGATGGATCGGCATTTGGCCGTTCGGCATGTTCGGGTCGGCATACAGAGTTCACTCTATTTGGGTTGTGATATCCAGCTGCCAGGCCCACCAGGGAAGTCCAACCCACCTTTTTCTATAAATAGAGAGGCAGGGGCCCGGCGAAAGGGATCTTTTTCCAAGAACACTGGAGAGACTCTGCCATTTTATGTACTCTCCTCTTCTTCATTCAAACTTGTATTCAAGCGATTGATTTTCGGATTGTATCTGTACTCAAGTAATGGAGATAGCAATAAAGATTAACCTCATAGTGGACGTAGGCAATTACGCCGAACCACTATAAATTTGGTGTTCTTGTTCTCTGCATTTAAATTTGTACTATGTTCTCTATTTTAATTTACTTTCTTCATTAATCTCTCTACACAATCTTTCTAAGGGTGTTAGTGACCAATTTTGGTGCTAACAGACAAAGTAACGAGGGACAAGGTCATCACTATTTGAGTTGCGACCCTCGAATTAGTCCATTAGGATGGATACTAGCAGCCTAGCAGTCAAATCTTATGCTGAACTCGAGAAACGT
The DNA here is from genome assembly GCA_030765085.1 of Allium cepa. NCBI lineage: Eukaryota > Viridiplantae > Streptophyta > Magnoliopsida > Asparagales > Amaryllidaceae > Allium > Allium cepa. The sequence continues at coordinate 264,872,318 of CM060931.1, read as the reverse complement.
TTAAACATATTAATTTTAAAATCTTTTGATTATCCCAAATGACATTTATTCTCAAAATTCCATTTTAAACCAATTATATAACCCATTGGATTAGTTGTATTCATGTAATAAAGTATTAACTTGTAGATAACAACATTGTTATAATAATAGAGATTAAACATGACACTGGATATTAGTAACTGGACTGAAAGATTACGTTATTTTAATTAAAGTGGATCCTTGAATTGTTTAACTAGGATTTATTTTTGTAATCCTAGTTTTTATTCTGATTATTAAATAATTCAATTTAAATAAAAAGTAAGAATTTCCTTTCATATTACTCCATTTCATATTTAGGGGCTTTTTAAAGATTTGAATATTACATGTCTTCTAATTTAATTTTAAATTCAAATATTTTAAATTTATCATTAAAAATATAAATTTTATTCAAAATTATGTATTTTCTTAACAGGTTAAATAAATTATATTAAAATGTTTTACATGCCATAATGATCTTAATGGCGCAAACCACATTCTAAACGGATCTTGTACGAAGAAAGTATGATCAATTTAAGCTAAGGGGTTTAATTGAAAACTGAAAATTTATAACTTTATATACCTATAACTTTATTATTATATATAAAAAAATTCAAGAATCTTTTAACGCTTTTATATCCCTTTACACACACATACATATATACATACATACGTCCTTCTTTGATTTCGTATGCATGCTATCTCCAACCAAATTGGGTTTCGCCTAAATGATCTATAAGCATTGAACTTATGTCCGATATTGTACTTTAATAAAGTCTGTTTATTCTTCAGTATTTAGCAATTTAAATATTGACTAAGGATCGAGTTCACACCAAAGAGTCAACACAATTACCTTAGTAGCTATTTCTGAATTCAATGGATATAACAATTATTTTATAAATATTATAAATTAAAAATAAATCAATACAAACATTAATAAAAATTTATGTCATTTTCAGTTATTTATGTGAAGCTTAAAATAATCGATTGTAATGATGTATAAAAATTGTAAATCGGTTTGCTTGAAAAAGGAGTTTGAATAAAAATAATTTTTTTATATGTTGGCGGTCGCACCATGATAATAAAAAATAATATTGTACATGAGATTTTTTGGCAATAAAAGCCTCTTGTAAATTTATTAATGAGGCATTTCACTAGAAGGACAAACTTTGCAGTCCAATTAGTTTCTAGGACACACATTCAAAGAAGTTACTTTCAAGGCCAAAGTCAGCAGAATAATTACTTTCAAGGACAAAGTCAGCAGTCCAATTACTTTCAAGGACATAATTTCATAGGTTTTTAGGCCCTAGAAACTAATTATTTTGTTTTTTGTCCTTGAAAGTGATTATTTCAGTTGTATGTCCTAGAAACTAATTTCACTTGCTAAAGAGGCCCTTGTGGCTAATTTCCACTTTATTAAATTTAAAATTTCTATATAGTTTGATAAAAATAACTAAGAAATATAAAGGAAAAGATGTAATTTTTTGTTGGTATAAGGTTTGAACTTGTAATCTTGTTTGTGTTTCAAAATTTTAACTTAAAGATATAAGTTTTGTGTTTACATTGGGATTCAAACTCCTGACATCTCGTTTGTATATAAGGATACTTTTGGAACTTCACTGTCGTTCCAAATATTATGTTTTTATTCCAACTATTAATAAAGATATATAATTAGATATTTATTTTGAAATGGTCATATATATTTAAATTTAACTTTAAAATTTTAACTATTAATAAGTACTATAAAGGCTTAGGGTTGCTCTTGCATCACTAGAGACCGAGGTTCCTCACTTCCACCGCCTCCATCATGCTGCCCTGCTCTGGAGCTCCAAGTTCATCTACCTCTTTTATCCTCCATTCTGAAGATGCCGGCTTGATCTCTCCCATGTGCGACCCTCGGTATCTTTGAAATCTCAAGATGAGATTTTTAGCTTAGATTTGGATGTAGAGATTTGCTTCTGCTTCGACCTAGTGGAGATCTCTAGTTGGATTTCATTTGTTGGCTGTGGGACTTACATTATAGTCTAGATCGATGATTTATTGCCTTTTGCAGTTTGCTCTCATCGGCTATTAGATTTTGGGTTGCATGTTTGGTCATTTGGCCATGCTATTGATGTTAGTGATGGTTTCCCTGCCTTTTTGGGTTGCATTGGGCATTAGCCTTACCATTTGATCCTCCTTTTGCTCCATGGGGATTGTTTGAGGCAGCCGGTGCGAGCCTCTGGGTGTGTTGTGTTTTATATGCTACTAGATTGATGTCTTAGTGTACGTGATAGCGCTTATCTTTTTTCATCACCTTATTTGTTTAATTTAGCGATTGCTTGCGCAATGGGGTTCTCCTAGATGTGGTGGCTTACGATGCTTTACTGAGCATTTCCGGTTGTCTATATTTTATCGGGCCTCCTAGAGTTGTGCTGGTTGGTAAGAGCAAGATTTTTGGGCATGTTGTTGATGCTCATACTTTCATTGTATCATCTTATTGGGCATGCTGCACAGTGCATTTCGTGCACTGTTTTACAACGTGTTTGTGATGTTAAGTTATTTATGTAGCAAGTTTTCTTTACGTATATGCTAGGTTAGTGTTTATTCAATCAATCCCCTTTTCAGTTTATGTTCATAGTTTGTTAGGTTGCGTTGTTATCTCTGTTTAGCTTATTAGGTTGCGTTGGTCAATATATCTTTTTATGACGTCTGTCTAGTTTGGTAAATGATGGTTTCCTTATCTTTTCGAGTTGCATCAGGCATTAGCCTTACCTTTTCATCCTCCTTTTGCTCTACGGGGATTGTCTGAGGCAGCCGATACGAGCCTTTGGGTGTGTTATGCTTTATGTGCTATTTGGTTGATGTCTTAGTGTACTTGATAACGCTTATCTTGCTCCGTCGTTTCCTTGGCTAGATTGATTTTATGAGATTGTTTTTGCTATTTTTGGTGCAAGTGTACGCTGCTATGCCTTGGAGATGTCCTTTTGGAAATTATTTGATTCTTTTTTATTCCAGCTGAAAATTATGGTAGCTTTCGTTTCTACGTTTGGGATATAGGTTCGTGTTCTTCATCTCTTGGGATTATGGTCTGTAGACACACTTCTTGTTGTCTAGCCCTTGGAAATTGTGGTTTTTGAAACTTGGGGTAAAACTCTTCTTCCCTTTGGAATGGCTGACTATGAGCATGTTTTCGTTGTATTGTTGGGTTTTCTGTGTTTGGTGCTTGTAGTTGGTGATATGTAGCTACTAATATGCTTTTGCCTCACATCCGTGATGTATTTTTGTGATAGTGGTTAGTCACCCTTAAAATCTAGGCTGCCGGACAAGCTTTGTTGGCTGCTATCTATTATGTATTTATGACCGTATGACCCTTGGGTCATACGTCCTTCCTATCAAAAAAATTATCAAATACATTTTACATTAAATCATAAATTTCTACATATATAGTTTTATCATTTATTTATAACAATAAACTACATTTAAAAATAATTATACATACATACATATACATATACTAAAATATATATATATACATACATATATATACACATACACACACATATATTAATCTAAATATAAAGTTAAGGCACATATATGTATCACTTACATATGTTATAATCCTGATGTTTATTAATCGTAGGTCACGACGGTTAATTTTTCAATTGTACCCTTATGTTAGTTCATAATTTAGTTATGATGTTTGTATTTTGAATACGAACATCTCAAAATATTAAAATATTAAGATTAAATTAATAAATTAATTTTAAATTAAAATAATAGTAAAATATTGTTATTCAACAATAATAATAAAAAATATTTTAAATAAAATAATAAATTAAAATATTTCTCAAACTATTTTATTAATAAATATTAAATTTTATTTAGTATAACTAAATATTGTCCATATAAACATAAAATAAGATATTGTGCAAACTAATAGATGGTTTTTTTTTAATTCACCATTTTAACATGCTCTCAATGCACCTGACCCAAATACACACACATACATACATACATTATGTGTGTGCGTGCGCATGCACACCTATATGTATATACACATGCTGACGTTATATAGTACGTAGAGTACATCACCTTTTTTTTAAATCTCAGTAACACATTGGGACAAAGAAGAAAGTGATCTCATATATTTGTTTGCTTCATCGGTTATCAAAACATAATAATAATCATTTTATATTATTTTATGATCTTTTAAGGAAAGCAAGTATTGTTTGTTATCTAATAGGTACCATGCATTGAAGCAGACAGACACAACTTAATTCTCCCTCGGGAGTTTACCGATCCGTTGGTTCTCCTGAATATAGTTAAAAAAAGTGTTGTTTGTTATCGTTTGACACTTGGTGTGTCGTTACACTTGCAACAGCTATAGCTATGCTTATATATATACAAATATATATACGTACATACGTACATATATACATATGTATATGCGTGTGTATGTGTGCATTCCTGTATGTATAAACACACGCTAACATAAGATAATATGTAGAGTATATCACTTTTTTTTAAAAAAATTCTTTAACAAAGTGGGCCGAAGAAGAAAGTGACTTAACCTCATAAACTCATTAGTTACAAAAACATAATATTAATCATTTTATATTATTTTACGATCGTCTAAGGAAACAAGTGTTGTTTGTTATCGCTTCGCACTTGGTATGTCATTACACTTGTATGTGATTTAGTTTAACTTTAATGAATGTCGTAGCACAAGCTTTGATAAGCCGTCTTTTTAGCAAATGGTAGGTAGTATTCGTTTTCATTTTCTTACCGTTTCTAAAAACTTAGGCCTTGATTGATTTCATTTAAATTTTGTGTTTTCAAAATTCATTACGAAATAGTGGAAGAGCAGACGATGGTGGAGGGATGATAGAAAGAACGGCGAGATGCTGATGGGATGGAGGGAAGACAAATAGTTGTATCGTTTTCCATGCTTTTGCTATTTTTCAAAATAAGGAAGAAAAAGGTAAATTTATTTTCTTTTTTGAATGATTTTTAAATTGTTTTTTTCCAAAAATATATATATTCATCATACACTTTTTTGTTCAAACGAAAACCCAAAGCAACAAATGACAAACCAAAAGCCTCATAATCAATTTTTGATCATCTTACTTGTTGATTATGACTCTTTATTGTTGACGCATGTATTCCAATTCATATCCATTCTAGCTTTATATCAACCTGATCTATTCTATTATATAAGAAAGAGAATATAGAAATCTTAGTATTCTTATCTCTCATTCACTCTCAGATTGAAGAGTGCATTCTTCTTAATTTTTGGTGCAATTTTTATTTTTAGACCCTCTAAAAATTTTCAATCTTCCATAAAACTACCATCATTAACATAGTAATTAATGTTATCATTATTCCTTTTGTTAAAAAGCTTTTATGTATGTTTGTTTCTTTTGATAAACTTATAATCATTATTTCTTAGTAATCCAAAAGAGATTACTTCCTCTTCTCCCTGTTACCATTAGAATTTTATATTCATCATGTAATGAACCACATTTCGGAAGGTTTAAATCGATAATAATCCACACATGTCCAACTTGAACAATCCGAAATATAGATAATCAATGGGGTTAAATAAGAAAATTAAGAAAAGAAGAAGAAAACAAACACAGAATCTCACAGCGAAAATGATAAAATATTATAATCAAATAACAGTTCATAAAGTTGTTTATATCATACATTTGATTATAATCTATACAACATTTATCAGAGTTATATATATATATATATATATCAGGGATAAATGAACAATACAGCAGAGTAGCATGATGCAGAGAATAATAATAGTAATAATATACCAATTTCGTCATCGTCCTCCAGAAAATAATCTTCAATACGCTGGAAAAAAACTCAAGACTGACCCAAGCGCAATGAAAAAGACAAAACACTCGAGTCAGGACTAAAATACTCTTAAGAAAGTCAAAACAATATGAAAAAATATGAGTGCAATAACTTAAGATATGTTACGATATTTTCCATCTCCTAAGGATCCGTCAAACTATCTATATGTAATAATGTACGCTATAATAGATAATGTCAATCGGTAAAATTAATATCAAAATAGCGTTAAGGCTTTACATTATCCCCATTAACACATTTTTATAGCATGTAGTCTATCCAGGTACTGTAACACAACCAGTAACATCGGTAGCGAGTGAGTCCCCTATAGGTACGATACTAAACCAAAGTCGTAATGGGCTCGTATAAGGATAAATATGACACGGCATGTGAGGCAATGACAAATGTAGGATTCTACCAGTTTGCCCTTTTTGGCTGGTCGTAACCCATCCGTGGCCGACCACGGCAACCAATCCAAACGAAAACATCGAATATGAAATCACAATAGTAATACGAGGGATCATCGTCGCTAGAGGTAACTAACCTCATTGGCCAGACATAGGCTTTTGTTTTAGTCATTTAAATTATGATACAAGTGTCAAGGCTATCCGTCATCGTTCTCTTACTTCATTCCAGTAAACGTTCGCCTATTCAACCACTACATTCTCGATATCATCCACGGCGTACACAGTTGTCAAAGTGATTCCAATATTGGCAGAGAGTATGCCAATAAGAGGCCCCGGCCTCTTTAACAACCAAACGTCATTTTACAAACCGGGTGGTGCTTTTATAATTCAAAAACAATTCGTACTAGCATATTCGCTTCAAAATCAAATCCATTTCGAAATCATCATATTCGCTTTAAAATCAAATCCATTTTGAAATCATCATATTCGTTTCAAAAATTATCAAAAATCATATCCATTTCGAAATCATCATATTCGCTCCAAAAATCATATTTTACTTCAAAATGTCAATTCAGTACGATATATCGGTTACACTTCAAAATTTGTTTAGAACTACAATTCAGGTTATGACTTCACTTAACCCAATTCGCACTTAAATCCAAGATTTAAATATAAACATTCCACCCATTTGACCAATTTGAATTTTTAGAAAATAGTCTAAACAGTTTTAAAATAGTTAAATAGTTAAAATAGTTTAATAGAAAATAGTTTGAGTATTAAAAATGGTTTATATGGCAAAATAATTTGGAAAATCAAAATTATTTGAATATTTAAGAATATTGATTTTAAACCGTTTATAAAAAAACAATTCATTTAAAGATAGTTTTAAAGTCAAACCGGTTCACTTTCCAAATTTTCCAATTCAAATCAGTTCCAATTTTCATTTCGATTTAATCGATTCAGTTCCGATTTCAAGTCAAATTTTTACTTTGATTCGAAATTAATTTGAATTTCAATTCCAAATTAATTTCACTTCCAATTCCAAATTAATTTAAATTTCCAATTCCAAATTTAAACCATTTCGACTTATATCAATTCCGAGTTCGATTTCCAAAATATTGATTCAAACATTTAAATCAATTTTTTCTTCAATATCCAATTTAAAATCCAAAACTTCAAATATAAATAAATTCCGAACTCAATTCCAAAATATCTCTTAATATCACTTTTACTTAGCAATATCTAAAGTTCGAATAAAAGTCCAATCTTTCAAAACAAATCAATTTCTGAAATTCATATAATATTTCGATTATATCTTAAAAATCTCAACTTCAATTAGTTAAACAATTCCTGCTTCAAATTTAAATTTCAACATTCCGAGTTCCAATTCAAAAATAATTCGATTTTTATTTTTTGAAACCAAATCATTTAAATAATTTCAAATCAAAATTTTTAAATCATTTAATTTAACCAATCTGGTGTCTGTATATAATTCTCAATCGTATGGCCAAGTGAATCAATTATTTCAATTTAATTCCATAGATGGATACATATCGTTTCGATCCAAAATAAATGTCATAGGTATGTATCATTTCAACATATTTATTAATTTATTCTAAATAATTTAATTCATAGTCTTATATACTGTAAATAATATACACAAGGATAACATTATATATCAAAATACATAAACATCCAAAATATCAACAAATAGTATCCATCACAACCAATCATCCAAACATTCAATAACATTCACAACAATTTCATAATTATCAATATCGGGTATTTAGCGGACAATTAAATTCTAATTCAATTTAACTGTCAATTCAAATTCTATTAATTAATTCAAATGTCAATCTAAATGTCAATTAAACTTATCAAACAACAATCAATAAATTTCAATCACTTCACGATATAAATTTAACTACATAAAAATTATTTTGGTCAATTGTGGGCGTATAAACACTCACTTTTATTTAACGACAATTTAAAATCCAAATAAAGGCCTAAATTTGAACAGTCTTAGAATGCAGCCAAACTAGTTCCATAATGTCTGGAATTTGGATACAAATGCAACGAAGAAAACTGCACGTCAATCCGAGCTCGTATGCAAAAATTATTCGAGTTAGAACATTTGAATTTTAATATAAAATAATTATTTAATAAATAAAATAAACGCGTTACACCATCTTCCTCAAGTCTACGAGCTGCTCATTCCAGTAACCCAACCGCACACATTCACCTACCATACACACGCATAACCCAACCGCATGCATTCACCTACCATACACACGCATCACCAACGATAACCGGAAGATGATATACGCACACCAAGCACACGTGCCCACACCACCACTACCTACATCCGTTGCCATGTCTCTGTCGCACGCACCTATCAAAGCGAATTTGAGCCCAAATAGTCGTGACTTCGTATTAAATCTACGGTGCCTCGTTCCGCCTACGGCGATCACCACTGTTGGATGTCTAGAGCTCGACGAACTCTAGAACTTTCTTTTTGGGGTCGAGCAATTTTGTTGAGAGTTAAGGGAGATCGGAGGGGAAGAAGTTGGATGAATTATGGCCGTTGAAGACAATAGGCAACGGCCATGATATTAGAGTTTCCAAAAAAAATTAAATAATAATTTATCTCGTTATGTGTGCCACGTTTATATAGTTAGGTCTAAAATCATCTGAACTCCAATCGAGGCGTGTCGTCCGGTGTTTATAATATTTTACCCCCATTCAGAACACAACGGAACTATTTTCGAGGTCTAATTCGATCATATGTGAAAGATAGCTTTTCAAGGTCAAATTATTTTAACGAATTCCTTAAATTGATTTATATGCGTTTCAAGCTCGCATGGACAAACGACAAGTCCGGTCGCTACAAAACTCGAAATCCTACAATAATTTACTATTACCGATCCGATGAAACTAATTTCATTGAAATCCAAAACAGTTGCCAAAATGGCAATTTTACTCGTTAATTAAAATATAAAGTTTCCAATTTTTTTAAACATTCACATTTAAATCCAATTTTAAATGTTATCCATCTTCATTCATATTTAAGTAAAATTTAAATCAATTTTCGATGCCATTTTCATTCACGTTAAATCTAGAATTTAATTATCTAAATAATCGTAGTATTGAATTTTTATTTAATTTAATTATCCCATATTAAAAACCCAACGAATTCTAGTTATCAATAATTAATTTATTTTCAACTAAATAAGTCAAAATTTATTATATAATCCAACTATTTATTATAAATACATTCAATACGTATAATTCCATTTCAATATTGTTATTGCCAAGATCATCGGAATTGGTTATTTCAAAATTTTATTCAAGTTCGTATTCAATAAATACCCTAATAATTCATTAAATTTTATTTTTAACCATTTTTATTCAATAATTGTATCAAATCCTATAATTTAAAATAGCTAAAAGTACGGGTCGTTGCATACTCCTTCAATCAAAACTTTTCGTCCTCGAAAAGGCTTTAAGTAAAAAAATTAACATACAATATATTTTATTTTAAAAATTCAACTTATAAAACATTAAATTCTTATTTACAAAACTTTTACTACACTCTCGCTATGCTCCTTCAATATCGATTTTGGGGAAATATAACTTATATATGTAATAAGTTATAAAAAATAAATTAAAAGCTTCAAAAAATTTCCAACTCCTGGATTTACGGAAAATATCGGCAGAGTCTCTTTTGCGTGGCTCGATCGGAAAATTTTTACAATATAATATATAACACAAATATACCCAGTGTATATCAAATATACGTCTCATCTCAATGATGAGGCATCCCTAAGGGAAAAAATATAAAATCGCGGTATATATCCGAGATACATACCTTATTATTAATAATACGAGTGAGTTCGCTCGTATTAAGCAAGCAAAAGCAATATAATGCGTAATCAAGCTCCAAAAGCTAGCATATGTCATCCATACCTACTAAATACTCAATAACAAATGAAAACATATATATAAAGAGTAAAATTGATATATAACATGGATTATGCAATAACTATAAACGAATATAGCAAATGCAACAAAACGACATCCAACAAACAATATCCATCTAATCTTATTCACAACAATACCGATTCACCCTTCCTAATGTCAATATTCCGTTTATTATACTTTCATTTCCTATTGATACTAAATTGATTTACTTTTAGTTTATTGACATTTATTTCATTTATATACAATTGGTTTTCTTTGAATTTATTAACATGGATTTCTTTCGAATTTAATTGGTTCACTTGATTAACATTCATTTCCTTAATTATTCAATGGATTTATATCCAATTCATTCTCTTTTATTTTTTTCATTCAACAAATTTGATTTCAATCCATTTTCATTCAATCAACCAATACCTATTGCATTCACATTTGATTAATTATAAATTAATGTATTTACATTCAATCAATTTACTTTCAATTGATTAATATTTATTTTAATGATATTAATTTAGTTATCATCCAATAAATTTTCATTTCATTAACCTTGTTAAGTTAAATTTATTTCATTATCACTTAGTATTAAATACTAATATTATTTATAAACAATTTAAGTTTATTATAAACGTCTTACAAAATTGCAATTCATTTTTATTATTATTCCATAACTTGAATTCATATTAATTCATTGATTCACTTAATTAGTTTATTTAATAAATTTATTCACTTCATTTATTCAATTCATATTATTAATTTACAAAAGTAAATTTCATTTTATACTTAATTCATATTAATAAATTTTCTTCACAATCTATTCATTTAACTTCTCTTAGGTTAACTTCAATTTATAATTTATTCTAATAACTTATTCCATTTTACATTAGTTAACATTCAATTTTTATTGAAACTCATTTATTTCCATTTAATTTATTTACATCCAATTTAAATTAAATTCAATTGTTCATATTAATTTTACTTACACGCATTTATTTTATTTAATTTCTTTCACATTAAACTACATTTCATTTTATTATTTTGTCTAATTCATTTCAAATACAATTCACTTTTATTTAAGCTTTTTGGACTCCATTTCATTTTTCATTTCATCAAATCAATTTTATTTAACTATCCTTAAGTTAATTATTTTTATTTCATTTCTCAAATTTAAAATTTTTCTTTTGTTTGCTTAACCAAAAATATTCGGCAGTTTTAAAATTTAATTTTACTTTCCTGTTCAAACCTATAAGTCATAAACTTATTTCTTATATATACTACTTCTAATTTTCAAGTTCAAAATTATTTCCTTATATTTATTAAATCATACTTAGAATATATTTTTCTTTCACAATCAAAACTTGTTTTAATCGAAAATAAATTTCCTTCGATAGAAATTCTCACTCAGAAACTCGAAAATGACGGTGCTGCAGTCATCCCCAAAATTATTTCCCAGTAACCAAAGCAAGTTTAATGCTTTTATTTCTTTTAATGATCCTTTCAAAATATATTTCTAATCAAAACACTTTCAAATAATATTACTATTAATTTCGAAGGTGTGAAAACAATTTTGAAAATAAAGGATTTAAATTCTAAAATTCTCAATTTTCAAATCCTTCTATTTATAATATAACTTATATGATTCCATTTCTTTATTATGAAAATATTTCTTTACTTTACATTTTTGTTATTTCAAACAATTTTTTTTCATAATTAGATTCAATTCAATTTAATTATCAAATGCTTTATAAAAAAAAATTCATTAAGTATTCGTTTTATTTTAATTCAACCAATAATCGGTAATAATTAAGTTATTATGATCTCCTAACAACTATCATTCATTAACAATTATCACTTTGTATATATAAAATCTAACTTAGGTAAAATTGTTCCTTTTACCCTATTTTAAAATAATATTACGTCGACTTGTCTTGTTTAAGTGTTTAGAAATCCCTATCGATAACATGGCCTCCTGCGCATCAACCAGAATTCAGAAACAACTCAACGGATAAGTAAACACAATATAAAACATTATATAACACTACCAAGTATGCTCTCTTATATATGTACACACTCAAACAGATTCATTTTAGGGTATTACTACCATATCTCTAATGAGTCAAACCCTACAGAGCCAAGGTTATCGTTAAATCTAAGTTTTGATACCAACTGTGACGACCCACATTTTGGAAGGTTTAAATCAAAAATAATCCATATATGTCCAACTTAAACAACCTGGAACATAGATAATCAATGGGGTTAAATAATAAAAACAAGAAAAGAAGAAGAAAACAAACATAGAATCTCACAGCGAAAATGATAAAATATAATAATCAAATAAGAGTTCATGAAGTTGTTTATATCATACATTTAATTATAATCTATACAATATTTATCAAAGGTATATATACATCAGAGATAAATGAACAATACAGCAGAACAACATGATGCAGAGAATAATAATAGTAATAATATACCAACTTTGTCTTCGTCCTCTAGAAAATAATCTTCAATACGCTGAAAAAAACTTAGGACTGAACCGAGCATAATGAAAAGACAAAACACTCGAGCCACTCTTATGAAAGTTAAACCAATATCACGAAATATGAGTGCAATAACTTAAGAGATGTTACAGGATTTTTCATCTTCTAAGGATCCATCAAACTATGTATATGTAATAGTGTGTGTTATAATAGATAATGTCTATCAGTAAAATAAATATCAAAATAATGTTAAGGCTTTACATTACCCCCTTAACATATTTTTACAGCATGCAGTCTATGTAGGTCCTGTAACACAACTAGTAACGTCGGTAGCCAGTGAGTCCCCTGTAGGTAAAGTACTAAACCAAAGTAGTAATGGACTCGTATAAGGATAAATATGACAAGGCACATGAGGCAATGTCCAAGGTAGGATTCTACCGGTTTACCCTTTCTGGCTGGTCGTAACCCCTTCATGGCCGACTGCGACAATAAATCCAAATGAAAAAGGTGCACTTATCGAATACGAAATCAAAATAGTAATACGAGGGATCAACATCGCTAGAGGTAGCTAACATCATTGGCCACACATAGGCTCCTGATTTAGTCATTTTAATTATGATACAAATGTCAAGGCTACCTATCATCGTTCTCTTACTTCATTCCAGTAAACGTTCGCCTGTTCAACCACTACATTTTGGATATCATCCATCGCATACACAGTTGTCAAAGTGGTTTCAATATTGACAGAGAGTATGCCATTAAAAGGCCCCGGTCTCTATAAAAACCAAACGTCGTTTTATACACCGGTTGATACTTTTATAATTCGAAAATAATTCATACTCGATATCAAAATATCATATTCGCTTCGAAATCAAATCCATTTCAAAATCATCATATTCGCTTCAAAAATCAAATCCATTTCAAAATCATCATATTTGTTTCAAAAATCATATCCATTTCGAAATCATCATGTTCACTTCAAAAATCATATTTTGCTTCGAAATGTCAATTCAGTTCGATATATCGATTTAACTTCAAATTTTGTTTCGAACTACAATTTAGGTTATAACTTCACTTTAACCCGATTTGCATTCAAATCCAAGATTTAAATAGAAACATTCCACCCTTATGACCAATTTGAATTTTTAGAAAATAGTTTTAAGTAGTTTCAAAATAGTTGAATAGTTAAAACAGTTTAATAGAAAATAGTTTGAGTATTAAAAATGGTTTATATAGTAAAACAGTTTGGAAAATCAAAATAATTTGAATATTTAAGAATATAGATTTTAAAACCGTTTATACTAAAATAATTCATTTAAAAATAGCTTCAAAGTCAAACCGGTTTACTTTCCAAATTTCGCAATGCAAATCAGTTTCAATTTCCATTTCAATTTAATCGATTCAATTTTGATTTCAAGTCGAATTTTTACTTCGATTTCAAATTAAGTTCAATTTCAATTTCAATTCCAAATTAATTTCAATTCCAATTACAAATTAATTTAAATTTCATTTTCAAATTAATTTCACTTCCAATTCTAAATTAATTAATTAAAATTTCCAATTCCAAATTTAAACCATTTAGATTTATATCAATTCCAAGTTCGATTTCCAAAATATCAATTCAAAACACTTAAATCAAATTTTCCTTCAATATCCAATTTAAAACCCAAACCTTCAAATATAAATAAATTCCGAGCTCAATTATGAAATATCGCTTTATATCACTTTGATTAGCAATATCTAAAGTTCGAATAAAAGTCCAATATTTTAAAACAAAACAATTTTTGAAATTCACATCATATTTCGATTGTAACTTAAAAATCTCAACTTTGATTAATTAAACAATTCTTGTTTCACATTTAAATTTCAACATTCCGAGTTCGAATTCAAAAATAATTCGATTTCCATAATTCGATATTTATTTTTTTAAGCCAAATCATTTAAATAATTTCAAATTAAAATTTTAAAATCGTTTAATTTAACCAATACGGTGTTTGTATATAATTCTCTATCTTATGGCCAAGTGAATTAATATTTTAATTTAATTTCAGGGATGGATATATATCATTTCAATCCAAAATAAATGTTATAGGCATATATCATTTTAACCTATTTCTTAACTTATTCGAAATAATTCAATTTACAGTTTTATATACTATAAATAATATATAAGACGATAACATGATATATCAAAATACATAAACATCCAAAATATCAACCAATAGCATCCATCACAACAATCATCTAAACGGTCAATAACATTCACAACAATTTCATAATCATCAATATCGAGTATTTTACGGACAATTAAATTCTAATTCAATTTAACTATCAATTAATTCAGATGTCAATTTAAATGTCAATTAAACTTATCAAACAACAATCGACAAATTTCAATCACTTCACAATATAAATTTAACTATATAAAAATTATTTCAGTCAATTGTGGGCGTATAAACACTCATCTTTATTTATCAACGATTTAAAATCCAAATAAAGACCCAAATTTAAACAGTCTTAGAATACAGCCAAATCAGTTCCTTAATGTTTGAAATTTTGATACGAATGCAACGGAGAAAACAGCGCGTTGATCCGAGCTCGTATGCAAAAGTTATTTGAGTTAGAATATATGAATTTTAATATAAAATAATTATTTACTACGTAAAACAAACACATTATACCATCTTCCTCACGTCTACAAGCTGTATATATATTTTAAATTGAATATTGGGTTTAAGGAAAAATAATATAATATACATTTTGTCTCGGTGATATCAAACTGATTTTGGTTCTTGATTTCCAATTTATCAGCATGGTCCGTCGAATTCGTGCTAATCTTGCTTTGCTTTAAAATTCGTGCTTGGATTCATAACTCATTCCTTTGTCGAATCTCTCTAGCATCGAAAGGTGAGCAATCACCCATAATTAACATTCTTATATCTATTAAATTTTATTTCAATTGAAATGATAATTGAAATATGCTGTTGTTAGTTGGTTACATTGCTTTATATATGCTATCATCTGTACCTGTTCATCTGTGACATCTGACACCATTATCTGTTATTTATATTAATGATATATGTCTGTTATTATTATTATCATATCTGTTATCACTCTGCAAGTTCCCTATTAGTATAGAATTCCCTATGAGTTGAAACGATACATACCCGAACGATCTGTAGAAGAGGAGAAAATCATTATAGGTTGAAATGATAAACCCAAGCGATTTTCAAATTTAATTGAATTTGGGATTGCGGGTTGAAATGATATATACCCGTATATAGTCAAATTGCGGATTGAAATGATAGATATCCGTCTCACTTGACCATAGGATAGAAAATTTTATACAGATACCGTTGATCTATATATAAATATTTTGAGAATGATGTCTATGATTTTGAAAGGAAACATATATGGTTTTATTTAAATTTGAAAATATTATGTATATGAATAAGTTTTAATATAAAATAGATTCAATAATAAGCTTTAAATTTAGTAAAGTTTGATTTAAGTAAAATATAATATGTTTAAATATTTATTTAAATTTATATTTTAAAATAAATTTTATAAAGATTTCTATAAGTTAAGGTTAGAAAGATAAAATTTAATTTATTCAAAATTGCATTTAATTAAGAATTTTGTTTAATTAAATCGATTTGACATTTATTGAATTGGAGGGTTTTAAGATATGATTTTATAACTTGATATTGATTTAAAGTAATTAAACGGATATTTCAAGTTTAAAATAAATCGAAGGAAATATTTAGTTTAATGTAATCTAAGGTTATTTAAATAATATTGGATTTATTAAGTGAATATTTCAAACTAAATAATAATGGAATTAAAATAAGATATATATATATATATATATATATATGAAATTATCAATTTAGTTTTGAAAATGTGGAATATTTAAAGCTTTGAAATATATTGAAATTGAAATAGTTTATTTTGTGGTTCAAATCTATATTTGAAATCGATATAATTTGAAATGGTTATTGAGAAACCGAATTGAGTTGAAATTGATAAATTGAGATTGAATTAAATTTGAATTTTGGAATCCAAGTTGATGTGAATCGATTTGAGAAATTTGAGGAAGCTATTTTATTATATAAAGTATTTTTAAAATTTTACTTAAACTATTTTTATATTTTACTTTATAAATTATTTAATATAAACTATTTTAATAAACTAATTATTTTAATATAAACTATTTTATTTTATAAATTATTTTATTTTATGTACTATTATTAATATCTAAATTGTTTAGAGGAAAGTGTTATGATTTCCAAAGTGCTATGATTTCAAGTGTTATGATTTTCAAAGCGTTATAATTTCATGTGTTTTGGTTTCGAAAGGGTCATAACTTTGAAAATGCTATGGTTTTTGGAAATGGATATATTTGAAATGGAAATGATATTGTATTGATATGGTTTGAAGTGGATATGATATTTTGGTTTTGAAGTGTAAACTATTTTGAAATGACCACGGTGTTATAATAACGTTTGGTTGTTAAAGAGACTGGGATCGGATATTGTCATACTCTCTGCTAATACCGAAAACCACTTTAACAACTGTGCACGTGATGGAGATTCCAGAATGAAATAGGATGGTTTGATGACGATTCTATATGGTATTTAGGTAGCCCTGACTCCCATGAGTCAGCTTGATGTGGCTAAAACAGGAGCTATACTAGGCCAAGTGAGGTCATTCCTCCTATTGGACACATTTCTTCGATACCATTCTATTGCTTTTGTGATGTGATTGGATGCACCCATTGATTTGGGAGTGTGCCACGAGGTGGGCGGTAGTAGCTGCTATGCGTTACAACCAGTCCAGTAGTGCAGATGGTATATCTACCCTGGCATTGCCTCGAGTGCCGTGTCACATGCCCTGGCGCATCTTCTAAGAGTTTGTTTTGTACCATACCTATGGGGTGCCCTCTGTGTAAACCTCTTGGAGGAGCGTAGGTACTGTATAGACTGTGAGAATATACAAAATGTGTTAAGGGAGATATGGGTAATGCCTTAACGCTATTTTAATACCTTTACTTTACTATAGACATATTATAATAGCGTATATTACTACACAGTAGATAGTTCCATGGATCCTTGGAGGATGGTTATCCCAAACATCCTTTAAGTTACTTGTATATTAGTTGATATTTCACTTGAGTTGGATTTATTGATATAAGAATGTTAATCCTGACTCGCATGCTTTGTGTTTTGCTTTACGCTCGGGTCAGACTAAGTGTCATCGCATTTAGACTCACCTTTAGGGTTGGAGCTTCACTTGGAGATCCATATCCATCTATTCATCTTTCAACTATTCAGTGGTTTGTTCAGACTTGTCATCTGTCCGTATTCGAGACTACATTGTATTTGAGATAATCTGTTGCATTTTATTTCAAACTCTGTTGTCTATGTAGCTAGCTTCATGAACTACTATTTATCTGTACCGCTGCTTATTGTTATATTATTCTGTGTCTGTGATTCTGTGATTGATTTATCTACTGTATATGCTGAGTTTTGCCAAATATAAATTAACAATCTGATATTTTGAGCAATTCAAGTCTGACATGTGTGGATGCAAATGGTGGAAAATATCGGGTCACTACAGCACGCGTATCAGAGCTCTGGTTTTAGGCAAAACTTAGCATATAGAGTAAATTTAATTTACAGAATCACTTTCGGTCGAGCCTGAATTCCTTCCTCTTTATCTCGATTTCCTTTGAATTTTGGAACGTTCCCCTCGGTTTCAAAATCCATTCCTGTCTCCCCTTATTCGTGTTTTCTGATTCTGGAGCATCGCATAGCTCCACTATATGATTTGAAAAAGGGGTGAAACTCCTTTACAACAGCATTGATTCACCGAAGATTTCTGTATCATCAGTTTAGATGCTTCTATCTCTTGTTATACCCTAATGTTCTCTAGTAGACGACCAGGGTAAATTCCCTAGTGATCGAATGTCGATTTGTCTCAGAATTCTACATCGATCTTATTCTCTAAGTCACGGTTGACCCTGTTAAGATCGCCCGCAATTTGTGTAAGTTTATCCATTCTTTTCTCTCTTTGTAATCTATTTATCTCCCTATCGAGCTTGTCTTCTAGTTAGAATTCTCTTTGATTAGGGTTCCCTTGGATTTGGATCTCTATCTAGCTTTGAAATCCATTCTAGAATCATCGAGTGAGGGAGTGTATTTGTAATTAATATAAAAATATTTTATATATTGTGTTGTTTAAGATGTTAAGCTTGAATTTTGGGTTTCAATCGATTCGTCTAGCTAACGCTATCGATAGGAATTCCAAAACACTTGAACAGAGAAAACTGACACAATATTGTTTTTCAAAAATTTGTAAATAAGATAATTTTATGCATGATTATATTATATATAAAGGTGTAAATTTTATGAAATTAATTAGTTAAATGTATTGGCTGTTAGGAATCATAGTATTTGATTTTCATTTATTGTTTTGTAAACCATTGACTATTGCAACATGATATAGATAAATGAAATTTTAAAATATGGTTTCTAACTTTGATTTTGAATTGAAATGAAGTTAAATTAAGAATTTGAGAATTTAAATTTTCGGTATTTTCAGACTTTCGGTTTTTAAAGTTTTGGAATATACTATTTGAAAGTATTTTCGAATATAAATGGTTTTAAAGAATTATAAAAGAAGTAAGTTGTACTCTCCCCATTGTCGCTGAAAAATAATTTCGGTAGTGACTGCAGCATCATCGACATTCATTTTCGAGTTTCAAAGTGGAGAAAGGAGTTAGTAGCTTTGCTACACTTTAGTTTTGGAAAATGGATTTGAATTTGAAATTCTTATGTATAAATTTGTTTATGAAATATATATGTATATAATTATTTCGGAATAGTTTGAAGTGAAAACGGAAATTTGAATCTTAAGTTATATATTAAGAATGGTTTCAATTATTGAAATAAAGTGAAACGTTTGAATAATTGGAATATCTGAAATGATAAATGGAATTAAACCAGCCTAAAATAATGAATTTGAACAAACTTATTCATATAACACTAAATTACATTCTAATATATATAACTTACCAAAAATATCCAAAAAGTAAAAATGTTAGGATACAATAAAGGGTTATACAAGAAGAAAACTTAAGTAATAAATTGTTCAGACTAAGATCTGGCTTAATTTAAATGTTGTAGATAAAAGAAAATTTGTATAGTATTTAATTGCACTCATAAACATTTATATAACTTACCTAGAAAGTTTAAATGTAATTAGAATGTAACTGGATAATAAAAAGATAATTTAATTTGTTGAACAATATATGGTTATCAAATATATAGACCTAATATATGTTGCAAAATAGGTTAAGTGGAATAAATTAAACAAATAAAAAGAAGAGTATGAACTTAAGTATAGTAAACTTGAATTTTAGCGGAATCAATTTAGTTGAAGATAAATGGAAATAAATGGGTTAATTAAAAAATGAATTGGTTTGAAAGAAATGTTGATAAAATGGAAGAAAATCAATTTTAAATTGTATGACTATTTATTAATTGAATAAAATGGATTGAACCAAATTATTGAACATTAATTTATCTAAAATCGAAATCTATATGGTTTTGAATTGTGGAAGTTGAATGTTGAGGTGGAATTAACTGTAGTTGATAAATAGATTTAATAGATGAGTAAAATAAAACAAATTTTGTTGTGTAAATTTTGTAATAAATGTTAATAAATGGGAACAAAATCAATTGAATAAAAAAATATGGAAATGAAACCAATCAAATGTGAATAATATATTTGACTGAATTGGAATCAATTAATTGAATATAAAGCAATTTTAAAATAAATGAAATTTATATGGCTTAAACTAATTATTTTATTTTATATTTCACATCTGTTTTTCTTTCTGGTTGTTTCTATTCTCCTATCTCGTTCCTTTTTGGGGACGGAAAGTTTTGAGTGGAGGAGAGTGTAACGACCAGTAAAATCTTAAAGGTTTTAATAACGTAATTAACTTAAATTTTGTGAAATTTTGAATATTTGAATTTGAAAATAAAATTCTAATATTTGGAATACGTATATTCAAACATAGCAAATGGAAAATTTTAATCAAATAATATGGAAGTTTATTTTATTGTATAATTTTATTTCAAGTTAAATCAGTTAATATCTGATGATAATAAAATATTTTTCAAACCTGAATATTTTTATACAATAAATTTATAAATCCATTTCTGAGTGATACGTCATATTTCGTTTCTTCAAATTCGAACCACTATTGCTTCATTTATCTTATTTTCGACAGATCTGCAGCATTTTTGGTACCGATATCGACTTTTGATAGGATGATCGTACCACTGATATCTATGTACCGTTCTATTCGTCACGTCATGCAGATCTCCGTAGTATATTTATTTCTGTATTCTGAGGTCCGGTACGCGATGGATGTGATAAAATGGTTCGTTGTAACAGTACCATAAACTGTGACTTTACTCCTTCCTTCGGTTTCAAATTTTGAACCATGACTGCCAAGCAACAATAAATTGCTCTATTTATTTTTGCCTGAATTAGCGTAAATAACGTATGGTCGTTGCTTTAATTTTATATTTGAAAGAAAATATATATAGAAGAATATGTGTAAAGTTGTTCATCTTTCCCATATAGCTTGCTATACATATCCTCCCATCCATTTTCCTTCCTCCAGATCCATCAATTTCTCCCTCATTTTTCCCGAGCTATGCACGTTCGCTCTCCTCCGCCCCGCTCTCTCTCCTCCACCCCGCTCTTTCTCTTCCTCCACCAACACAGCCAGCACCACCACTCGAGCCCAGCGACCTCTTCCCCTTCAACTGGCTGAGCCTCAACTTCCCTCCCTCCTTTCTTCAATTGGCTGTAGAGGTATACAATTTAAAGTTTTTTTGTAGTGTAAATTTTAGTTTGTGGTTTAAGTATAGTTTTAAAGAGAAATTTATAATATGTATAAGTTTTATTGGCTGTTGAGTTCATAGGTTTATATAAGTTCTTATATTATGTTATATATACATATATCTAGTATATGAGTTTCATGTAATCTGTTGTTGGGAGCATTAATTATATGAATCCAATATAACGTGTTGTTTACGATTCTGTTGAGTGTACTTTGTAATAGATTTAGATCTCAAAGTTATAACTGAGGTATACATTTATACAATATTCATTTGTTTAAAGATATGGTCTGCATATGGTCCATAGTCTGCATGTGTGTGTGTGTGTGTATAACTTATAGTTTATATATGAAAAATTATGAAAGTATAATTGTTTGAGTAGCTTATTTATATATACGGTAGTAGCATACATAGATGTTTATATTTGTATTTATTATGTTGTTGGTTTGCTGTGAAGAATTTAGTTTATATATATATATATATATATATATATATATTCTGTAGAGTTTGTAATTTACATATAGTTACAGTATGGGTTTGTATATATTAATATATATAGTTTATATTAGTTTGCTGTTGGATTTATATGTATATGTGTAAGTGTATGTAAGTATATATGGACGCCTATTTCTTGATTTTAGCATTTATTTATATGTATCTATTATATATGTTTTACAGTAAATTTTTATATATATTTACAAAATACACACACATATGGTGGTATACATATGTCATGTAGTATATAAGTATAAGTATTTCATAACATGTTGAAGTATATAATATATAAGAAGTTACATAAAAGAAGTATACACTATATAGTAACTAACTATATTCATTGAAATGTTTGTTGTTGTCATAAGTTCTCTGTTTATTTAATACATTTGTTATTTATATGATCTGTTAGACTATATTAGCTATATACTGAGCTTTTGAGATTATTTACATATTATAGTGGCACGTTTATGTGTGTGTCTATATATATATATATATATATATATCTTTAATATATCATGTTTGTGCAGATAAGTATAGATTTGATCTGATGGGTTTGTATTATATATGAGTTTTAGGTCAGTTATGTATTAGTTAAATATATATACTGTATCTACTATATGTTGACAATATAAATTTAATGTGTTTAAATATATATATAAGTTATTTTATGATTTTGAATATATATATATATATATGTTTAAAATTAATATTGATTTAAAAATGTATGTATATATATATATATATATATATATATATATATATTAAATTGAATATTAGGTTTAAGGAAAAATAGTGTAATATACATTTCATTTCGGTGATATCAAACTGATTTTGGTTCTTAATTTCCAATTTATCAGCATTGTCCGTCGAATTTATGCCAATCTTGCTTTTGCTTCGAAATTCGTGCTTGGATTCATAACTCATTCCATTGTCGAATCTCTCTAGCCTCGAAAGGTGAGCAATCGCCCACGATTAACATTCTTATATCTATTAAATTTGATTTCAATTGAAACGACAATTGAAATATGCTGCTGTTAGTTAGTTACATTGCTTCATATATGCTATCATCTGTACCTGTTCATCTGTGACATCTGACACCATTATCTGTTATTTATATTAATGATATATTTCTGTTATAAGTATTATCATATATGTTATCACTCTGCAAGTTCCTTGTTAGTATAGAATTCTCGATGGGTTGAAATGATGCATACCCAAATGATTTGTAGAATAGAAGAAAATCGTTATGGGTTGAAATGATAAAACCCAAGCGATTTTCAAATTGAATTGAATTTGGGATTGCGGGTTGAAATGATATATACCCGTATATAGTTAAATTACGGATTGAAATGATAGATATCCGTATCACTTGACCATAGGATAGAAAATTTTATACAGACAACGTTGGTCTATATATAAATATTTTGAAAATGATTTCTACGGTTTTGAAAGGAAATACATATGGTTTTATTTAAATTTGAAAATATTATGTATATGAATAAGTTTTAATATAAAATAGATTCAATAATAAGCTTTAAGTTTAGTAAAGTTTGATTTAAGTAAAATACAATATGTTTAAGTATTTATTTAAATTTATATTTTAAAATAGATTTTATAATGATTTCTATAAGTTAGGGTTGGAAAGATTAATTTTAATTTATTCAAAATTGTATTTAATTAAGAATTTTGTTTAATTAAATCGATTTGACACTTTTTGAATTGGAGGGTTTTAAGATATGATTTTATAACTTGATTTTGATTTAAAGTGATTAAATTGATATTTCAAGTTTAAAATAAATCGAAGGAAATATTTAGTTTAATGTAATCTAAGATTATTTAAATAATATTGGATTAATTAAGTGAATATTTCAAACTAAATAATAATGAAGTTAAAATAAGATATATATGAAATTATCAATTTAGTATTGAAAATGTGAAATATTTAAAGCTTTGAAATATATTGAAATTGAAATAGTTTATTTTGTGGTTCAAATCTATATTTGAAATCGATATAATTTGAAATGATTATTGAGAAACTGAATTGAGTTGAAGTTGATAAATTGAGATTGAATTAAATTTGAATTTTGGAATCCAGGTTGAAGTGAATCGATCTGGGAAATTTGAGGAAGCTATTTTATTGTATAAAGTATTTTTAAAATTTTACTTAAACTATTTTTATATTTTACTTTATAAATTATGTAATATGAAGCATTTTAACATACTAATTATTTTAATATAAACTATTTTATTTTATAAATTATTTTATTTTATATACTATTATTAATATCTGAATTATTTAAAGGAAAGTGTTATGCTTTCCAAAGTGCTATGATTTCAAGTGTTATGATTTTCGAAGTGTTATAATTTCAAGTGTTTTGGTTTCGAATGGGTTATAACTTTGAAAATGCTATGGTTTTTGGAAATGGATATATTTGAAATGGAAATGATATCATATTGATATGGTTTTGAAATGGATATGATATTTTGGTTTTGAAGTATAAACTATTTTGAAATGACCACGGTGTTATAATAACGTTTGGTTGTCAAAGAGACTGGGATCGGATATTATCACTCTCTGCCAATACTGAAAACCACTTTAACAACTATGCACGTGGTGGAGATTCCAAAATGAAGTATGATGGTTTGGTGACGATTCTATATGGCATTTACGTAGCCCTGACTCCCGTGAGTCAGCTCGATGTGGCTTAAACAGAAGCTATACCGGGCCAAGTGAGGTCATTTCTCCTATCGGACACATTTCTTCGATACCATTCTATTGCTTTTGTGATGTGATTGGGTGCACCCTTTGATTTGGGAGTGTGTCACAAGGTGGGCAGTAGTAGCTGCTATGCGTTAACACCAGTCCGGGAGTGCAAATGGTATATCTACCCTGGCACTGCCTCGAGTGCCGTGTCACGTCCCCTAGTGCGCCTTCTACGAGTTTGTTTTGTACCATACCTATGGGGTGCCCTCTGTGTAAACCTCTCGAAGGAGCGTACGGTACTGTATAGACTATGTGAATATATAAAATGTGTTAAGGGGAATATGGGTAATGCCTTAACGCTATTTTAATACCTTTACTTTACTATAGACATATTATAATAGCATATATTACTACATAGTAGATAGTTTCACGGATCCTTAGAGGATAGTTATCCCAGACATCCTTTAAGTTACTTATATATTAGTTGATATTTCACTTGAGTTGGATTTATTGATACTAGTATGGGCATGCGTTTTGCACATGGGTTGTTTGTATTATTGCATGTATTGATGTTTTGTTTGAATGCAAACATGTAGATGGAAACCAAGGATATTTTTGTAATTTCAAAAAGACACCGAGTAAATTGGTTGAATGAATTTTCTTTATTAGTAGTAAAGATAAGAATGTTAATACTGACTCGAGTGTTTTGCTTTACGCTTGGGTTAGACTGAGTGTCACAGCATTTGAGACTCACCTTTGGAGTTGGAGATGGATCTCCAGTTGGAGCTTCGCTTGGAGATCCATCTCCATCTATTCAGCTTTTAGCTACTCAGTGGTTTGTTTAGACTTTTCATCTGTCTGTATTCGAGACTAAATTATATTTGAGATATTTTATTGTATTTTATTTCAAACTCTATTGTCTATATAGTAGCTTCATGAACAACTATTTATCTATTCCGCTGCTTATTGTTATATTACTCTGTGTTTGTGATTTTGTGATTGATTTATCTACTATATATGCTAAGTTTTGCCAAATATAAATTAACAATCTGATATTTTGAGCAATTCAAGTCCGGCATGTGTGGATGCGGATGGTTGAAAATATCGGGTCGTTACAGCACTCGTTGACCTATCATCCACGCGCGTCATTAACGATAACCGGAAGATAATCTCAGCACACCAACGCGTGCGCCCACGCCACCACTACCTACGTTCGCTGCCACATCTCCATCGCACGCACACATCGAAGTGAATTCGAGCTCAAATAGTCGTGACTTCAGGCCAGATCTACGGCGCCTCACTACGCCTACAGCAATCACCACTGTTGGATGTATAGAGCCCGTCGAATACTACTACTTTCCTTCTGGGGTTGAGCAATTTCGTTGAGAGACGAGGTACATCGGAGGGGAAGAAGTTGGGTGAATTTTGGCCATTGAAGAAAATAGGCGGCAGCCATGATATTAGGGTTTCCAGAAAAAATTAAATAGTAATTTATCTTGTTATGCCTGCTGCATTTATATAGTTAGGTCCAAAATCGTCTGAACTCTAATTGAGGCATGCTGCTTGGCGTTTATAATGTTTTACCCCCATTCCGAACGCAATGGATCTAGTTTCGAGGCCTAATTCGATCGTATGTGGAAGATAGCTTTTCAAGGTCGAATTATTTTATCTAATTTCTTAAATTGATTTCTACCTGTTTCAAGCACACACGGCCAAACGATAAGTCCGATCGCTACGAAACTTGAAATCCTACAATAATTCACTATTACGGATCCGATGAAACTGGTTTCATCGAAATCCGAGACAGTTGCCAAAAATGGCTATTTTACCCGTTAATTAAAATATAAAATTTCCAATTTTTTTAAATATTCACATTTAAATCCAATTTTAAATGTTATCCATCTTCATTCATATTTAAATAAAATTTAAATCAATTTTCGATGCCATTTTCATTCACATTAAATCCATAATTCAATTATCTAAATAATCCTAGTATTGAATTTTATTTAGTTTAATTATCCCATATTAAAAACCCAATGAGTTCTAGTTATCAACAATTAATTTATTTTCAACTAAATAAGTCAAAATTTATTATATAATCCAACTATTTATTATAAGTGCATTCAATATGTATAATTTAATTTCAATATTGTTATTGCCAAAATCATCGGAATTGGTTATTTCAAAATTTTATACAAGTTCATTTCAATAACCACACTAATAATTCATTAAATTTTATTTTTAACCATTTTTATTCAATAATATATCAAATCCTATAATTTAAAACCGTTAAAAATATAGGTCGTTACACGTCATTTGTTTTCTATCATTTTTTTTTACATTTCACCCATTTAAATTTTCTTCGTTATGTTATCTCTTCTCATATCCATATATTCTATTATATAAGAAAGAGAATATAGAACTCTTAGTATTCTTATCTCTCATTCACTCCAGATTGAATATTGCATTCTCCTTGATTTTTGGTAAAATTTACTTTTTAAACCCCCTAAAAAAATTCAATCTTCCACAAAACTACCATCATTAACATGGCAATTAATGTTATCGTTATTCCTTTTGATAAAATACCCTTATGTACATTTATTTCTTTTGATAAACTTGTAATCATTATTTCTTTGTAATCTAACAGGGATTTCTTCCTCTTCTCCATGTTACCATTACAATTTTTTCATCCATCATTTGTTTCCTACCATTTTTTCACATTCCTCCCATTTAATTTTTTTTCATTATATTATCTCTTCCCATATATCAGTTTCATACATATGCTACAATTTAAAAAAAACTAAAATATCTATTTCCAATCTAATCAACTTTAAGATTCTATCCAAATAGTTTTTAGTCAATCTCTTTATTATTTATCTAACTATAATTTGATTGAAGTCATCATTAGTTCTTTAATTTCTATTCGTTTAAAAAATTATCATTTTAATCATCTTTTGTAGAGATTGTATTTTTATTTGTTGCTTTTAGTGTTGCAATATTCTTGGAAAATTGAATAAAAGCCTCCACAAAACCTTGCTTACTGATCTATCAAGCTGGATTTAAAGGTTTGATTTTGATTTTTGTTTTATATCTAATTTCACTTAATTTAAGGTTGAGTTTTTTGTTTTAGCTCTAACATATTATCGCAGATCTTTACTTCAAATTTTGTATTCAAAAATTGTTTATTCTTACTTTGTTACAATTTGTATGGATATGAATATTGTTTCCTTTATATTTTTAGAAGGTTACTGAATTTGTTAATGCATAGATATCATGTATTGTTTGGTTATTTTGTAAAATTTATAATACATGAAGCTTGACTAATTTTTATTCTTAAGTTTTTTACTTACATCGACGTTCACATTGTTTGTATTCATTTAGTACGATTATGATTTTAATTTCATTCATTCATTTTGTAGGGAATAATTGGCTTAGTAACATATATAAATATAAAATAATCTTAAACTTTTTATAATACACAACAGGTCAAGTTGGTCTTTTTTATTTTGAAATATAAGTGTATACAAAATTCAAGTTAGGAAAAACCTTATTCTTTCTTATTATTTAGTTTCAATCTGTATCATTATCAACCTGGTTTCCTCCATATTCTGTAGGGGGTTATTGGATTGATTAATACATCGATATTATAGAATTTTTTCATAAAATCCTTGATATGTAATGTTGAACTATTTTTTATTTCACAAGTTTTATATTTACATCGACGTTCATCTGATATGTGTTCTGTTAGTATAATCATGAAGTTTATTTCCTTCCCATATTTTGAATAGTATAATTAGTCTACTAACACGTGCATACCAAATAATCTTAAATTATGTATAATTTGAGACAAAATTAATGTTTTTCCATTTTTAAACATATGCATTCAAGAAAATCAAGTTGGGGAAAATATCATTTATGAAGTAAAAGAATGGTCAAATAATAAATTTTTATGTCGTATTTGAGAAAAGAAATATAAATGTACAAATATTACTTTTTTCAATCTACCGTATGCAACTTTATGTTGAAAATTTAGTTTTAGAAAGGTGTTATATGAACTTAATTTTTAATGAAATATTTTATTTTTCATACTCAACCTAGACTCGTTTTTGTAATATGAGATATTATCCATTTAACTATCCTACGGTTTAGTATATTTTCCTATAGTGATGCTTCATTGACCAAGAAATGTATATAAATAACACACATTTTCCTATTTAATGCATGGTTAACACTGATTTCTTGGAGGTCTTATGGAACAAAATAGAAATTATATTTTATTTTTTTACAAAGATTATTCGATGCTATATTGTTTTGATTTTATTTTGTAGTTTGGAGATATTTATCAATCATCATGAATTGAAGATGTGTTATTAATAATGTTTACAAGTAAACTAACTTCAAATGCAAACAACTGTATTTACAAGGAAAAAGTTGATAGTATTCATTTACTTCAAATTAAAACTAATTTGAGAATTATTACAGTTAATTCTCTTTTATAGAAATTTATTGTTAGAGAACAGTTACATAATAATCTTCATTAATCCTAATCAATTAGCGTACTTTTAGTTAATATAACATTTTATTTTTATGATGGATTAAGACTAATTTTTAATTACTTAATTGTATATCTCTAAAGTATACTTTTATTAAACATGTTGTGTAGCTCTCATTCATCCTATTTGTATATTTTTAAACAAACTAGGATCATGTTCAAGTAGTTGGAATCGTCAAAGTTATGATATGCATAGTGAACAAGTCAAGTTTTTTGAAAAGGCCTAATATAGTAAAAATAATACAATAGATACTATATACATAATATTAGTCAAAAAATTATTGCATAATTTATAAACCTAAATGTTACTCCAAATACAAAAGATAAAAGGTCAAATAGTTATAGGTCAACTACTAATTCCCATCTATGCTTTCAATTTCGAAAATAATGGTAGGTTTCGTTCCTTTAATATTTTTAGTTTTAAAGCTAATTGCTTTATTAAAAAAATTAACTAAATATGAAGTATGTGTAATTTAGTTAACTTGAAAATTTGGTAATATATTTATTTTATAATTCGATTGTTTGATGTTATAATAGAATTCAATCAAGCTTTCTTAAAATTAATACGATCATATTTATGGCAAATTAGTTTCTTAAGTTAGCATCGAAGATAATTAATACATAATAAATTCTCTAATCTGTTTCTTAACTACTAATTCCCATCTAAAATGAAGGCACTATCTCGTTACACACATTTTGGAATCACCCTCTGAGTTAACGATAATAGCCCTTGCATTTTGAATCTTCTTTCGAACTTCACTTGAGATTCACGACCTATCGTTTAATTTGGATCGATATGGTTTTCGGATATCCAAATTTGGAAATCCGATCCCAAATTTGAAAGCTAAAACATTTTAAACTTTAAAACTTAGTTAATTAAATTTGAAAACATGAATTTATTTAAATTACTTTGCCTTTTTAAAAAAACTGGTTACTCAAAATAACCTACCTGAGCCATGATACAAGATTCTCCAGCCAACCACTCAAATACTCGAGCTCACACTCGAGCAACTCACAAATACTCTCTTCCCCGAGACACACTCGCGACCAACATGAGATCGTCCCGAGACAATCCTTCTTCCCCAAAGCCAACAACAACCCAGATAATATCATGCACGCATGCACGTGCATGGCAACTACACTCCTTTTCGATCAACTTCTCGATCTTCAACACAATGCCAACCATCTCGCCAACCTGTATGTCCACCCAGGTCGATAGAAATGACAGCCAAACGAAAACGAGCATCCCCTACCAAAACTGGAACCAAACCTAATGGGTAACCTCCATTCGTCGATGAACTATACCTCGAGAACCCACGCCGACCTCACTGAAACTTTACCTCGAAGCCCAGCATCGTTTCCCTCCATCGCGATTGCCTTCGATGATCCATCGATGCTGAAATCATCTCGACTACCCAACACAACCAAACAGCACTCTAAACCCTACCTTTCCGTCCCCTGGCCACCATGGCCAATTATAAATCGGGCGACCATTTTTCCAGTGATCGTCAACCCACTGGCCACCTCCAGACCAAACCACGACACACCACTTACCGCCGATCGACGGAAATCGACAAAAGTACCAAATCCGTTCAACACAAATTATCTCATCAATTACTTACCTAAAAATCATGTTTTCATCACCTAAATTCATCATTTACTAATGCAAATCAGATTCTATAATCGAACTCTGATATTACGATGATTGATTTTTATCTTAAATTTAGTTCATTACTGTCACTCATTCTTTTTCAAATAATTTCCAAATATAAATTCCTAAAACTATTTTTAAAATTGATATTGCAACCATACAATCATTTGTTCTTCAGAAATCTTATCCTAATTTTGATCATATACGGAGTAATTGAATTTATTAAGAAAATTTTGAGCCTGTCGGACATAGGAATACTAATACATTTACACAGGCATTTGCATAGAACAGATCGGTATATATACAAGCATTCACAACTTTGCATATATAATATAAACATTTTTTTAGTATTACTTCAACTGTGACGCCCCACCTCTATACCCACGCTAGCCAAGGACACTACAGGGTAATGCCGTCAACTAACACGGAGAATAAGGCTGGTTAGGAGCGACCATCTATAGCCTTGCTCTAACTATCTATTGAATACATCGACAATAGTCATACCAAGCAGGTTGACATATCCAATGAATACTTAAAAAAAACCATAGGTGGTTGGAGGATCTATCAGAACAGAATATAACAACTCAAATGTAACATACATCATAGAACAGTAGATCATCACATGCACATATAGATATATAGCAGAGTATACAAACTGAAACATGTCAAGTGGTATAGCAAACCACAATATACAGATGAATCCAAAAGAATACATATATCAGAGTTACAACAAAAAAGACTACACAAAAAGTTTTAACAAAAAGGAGCAAGCTGAATAGTCCTTGCGGAAGCAAAATAGGCTAAGTCCAAATGCACCTAACCTGAAACATCTCGGTCTGACTCGAGTATAAAATACACAGTCGGTCTAGCTAAACAAATCAGTTAGATAAACTGAACAACAATAACCTGCAAGGTCATAAAGTATAACAAATATCTCTAAAAGAGACAACACAATCATCTAACAAAAGATGAATCATATCAGAACAAGCCTCATATCATCGGCAACACAATAAACAAAGGATATGAATATCCCAAAACAAGCCAAAAGGCAATAACGAATACCAATGAAGGTAACACAAGTTCCGCAAGGTAACCGCTACATATCGTGCGGCTCAAAAAGACCAACATCGAAGGGCGATACCTAGGGAATATACATGTCAATGAAACATCAGAAAATTTGCACGTGCTCGGTACTGTATAAACAAGGATCCATGAGCCCGAAGACTCCAAACCCAATATCACTCGAACGGCTCATAAAGTCCAACTCCAAAAGCAATAATATTAGGGCAACGAACCCGAAGGAACAAACCCGAAGGTACAAACCCGAAGGCAACATACCCGAAGGCAACATACCCGAAGGCAACAAACCTGAAGGAGACAGTCCGAAGACACTACCCCAAAGGCAACAAACCATATGGTGAAGGTCCGGAGGCCCAGTACTGGACACCACTAACTGGCAGAATGTGTCATAACTCTCAAAAAGGAATCCGAAAAGTGGTAACGCGAGTCCCATAACCACTCGTTCGCACTAAACGGTTTACTATCCGTTAGTTAATTTCACACTCAAAGCAGTACAAAGTTTACCACATCTCATCGGTAAACCAGACACAAAGGTCAAAACATTCAAACGAATAGATTGTGAATTAACTGAGAAGATGAACGCACGTGTTCATTGCACGCGTTTTATCTAATCATGTAATTCTCCACCCACTTCGCTTGGAGTGCGAAATCGTGTGTGTTTTAAATAGAATTTATAAATTGGAGAAACGAGCTTCTAATGCAATTTAGAAGATTATTTTATAAAAATCCGTGGATGAAGTCAAAAAGGAATCATCAAGGTCAAATATGCATAAACAACTAATTGGAATCAACCCGAATCGATAAAAAT
Source organism: Allium cepa (assembly GCA_030765085.1). NCBI lineage: Eukaryota > Viridiplantae > Streptophyta > Magnoliopsida > Asparagales > Amaryllidaceae > Allium > Allium cepa. The sequence continues at coordinate 264,839,386 of CM060931.1, read as the reverse complement.
TGGAATCACAAACAAATAGGCAAAATAGACCAAAACAAGCAGGTCAGTCGACTGGTCCTCTGCAGTCAGTCGACTGAACCATAACCCGAGAGTTTTTAAACTCTGCAGTCAGTCGACTGACTGCAGGGGGTCAGTCGACTGGCTGTAGTTGGAAATGTTTTCCAGCCTAGCAAATGGAGGTGCAAACTCTCACCATTTGCAACCGGTCGAGCAATGGACTTAAGGGCCTTTTTCCAATCGATAACCCAGCACCATTGACTCAGTGATTCACCACCAAAAACATGATCAAACATCAAAGCTATTATTTTCAAAGGTTTTTGACTCCAAAACACCAAAAATTGAAATGTTCACCAATTCAATCCAAACCAAAGGCAAATGCACATGAATAAGTGTTAAGGACTCATACCTAACAATCCAACATAGTTGTAAACATTGATGTGAGATAAAAATCTCACCTTTTAACTCAAAAAAACAAGGATGGAAAGCTCAAATGCAAAGAAGAGACCAACCACTCTCCACTTCAACTCTACAAGCTTCAATCTAAGATCAAAACAAGTATTTCCTAAGTTAGGTTTAGGAAACTTTCTGAAATTGAAGGAGAAAGAGTTGGAGAAGATGAAGAGGAGGCTTACCTATAGCTTCACCTTAAATTTGGAGCAAGAATTCAAGTTTGCAAAGAAGAACTAGGGCTTGGAATTTCTATTTCCCATTCCTTTCCCCCATTTTCAGTTATAGCTTGAGTTTAGAAGTGAAAATGAGTGAATGGAAGGAAAGGGGACTGAGTTAGGTTATTTACTTAGCTAGTGGGCTGAACCCAAACCCAAAACCCAATTAGAAAAGGTGGTAAAACTCGACTTACTCCAAATATATCAAAGCTTATACTCAAAAAGATCGCAAACGCCATTTTGGACTCAATGGAGGTGGTTTCGAGTCCTAATTCGTCCGTTTGCAAAAAGTAACATTTCGGATCTAAATCTGACTAACGACGCTATATTTAAATAAAAATTTTAAATATATAATCGTTAAATATGCGGGTTGTTACAGATCTCCCCTCCTTACAAAATTGTGTCACCGCAATTCCTAGAGATGATATTTGCAACAACTACATACATCATCAAAAAGAAAAGGAAATAAGCTTGAGACGACAAGATATTCTCACCATTGCCAAGCAAAGATAGAAAACCCGGATAGGATCGCTCGATAAACTCTCTGGTTTCCCAAGTACAGTCATTGGGATTAGCAGACCATTGAACTTTAACGAGCGACATGTCCTTGTTCCGAAGGTTTCGCACCTCCGTGTCAAGTACGCGAATAGGCTGTTGTACAATAGATAAGTCCGGTGAGATCTCAAGCTCTTGCAAATCAGGAGAATCGATAATAGAATCCGACTCTCGAAGACACTTCCGAAGTTGAGAGACGTGAAACACGTCATGAATGCCAGATAAATGAGCAGGAAGTGAAACTCTATAAGCCACAAGGCCGATATGTTCGGTAATAGAAAATGGTCCTATAAAGCGGGGAGCCAATTTCCTAGTCGTACCGAAGCGCATCACCCCCTTCAAAGGAGAAACACGAATAAAGATAAGATCACCAATCGAGAACTCAAGAGGCTTCCTACGGCTGTCCGCCTAGGATTTCTGCCGGCTCTGTGCCTCTTTCATTCTCAACCGAATAAGAACAATCTTCTCAGAAGAGTCACGAACTAAATCTGGGCCAAGAATAAACTTCTCCCCAGATTCCAACCAACAAGAAGGTGATCGACATGGCCTTCTGTATAAAGCTTCGAAAGGAGCCATACCAATACTAGACTGAAAACTATTGTTGTAGGAGAACTCTACAAGAGGTAGGTGATCCTCCCAACTACCACCAAAATCAAAAATACAAATACGGAGGAGATCTTCCAAGATACAATTCACCCATCCAGTCTGTCCGTAAGACTGTGGAAGATAAGCTGTGCTAAAATTAAGCTTTGTTCCCAAAGCTTACTGAAGACTCTGCCAAAAATGACTCGTGAATAAAGGATCACGGTCACTCACAATAGAACTAGGAACACCGTGAAGTCTCACGATTTCCTTGACATACAACTTAGCCAAATGCGAAGCAGTCCTATTAGACTTAATAGGAATAAAATCAACAGACTTGGTGAGGCGATCAACAATAACCCAAATGCTAGAATGGCCCGATCTCGAACGAGGTAGGCCGTCAATGAAATCCATAGAAATCTGATCCCATTTACACATTGGAATCTCAAGAGGCTGAAGAAGACCCGACGGACGCTGATGTTCGGCCTTAATACGCTGACAAGTTATGCAATTACTCACATAACTCGCCACATCGTGCTTTATGCCTTTCCAATAATAAAGACAATGCATATCGGCATACATCTTACTACTACCAGGATGAATGGTATACTTAGAATGATGACAGTCGTTAAGAATGTCATGCCTAAGTGCAAAATTAGAAGGCACAAAAAGACGGTTCTTCTTGCGAAGACACACACGAGAATCAATGCTGAAATCCTGCAACGCCTCATCACAGGATCCAGACTCACAAAGCTGAATAAGATGCAACAAATCAGGATCACGCCGCTGAGCATCGGCAATACGATCCAATAAAATGGGTCGAGCTTCCAAAATAAATAATAGAATAGGAGAATCAGAAGATGAAACTCGATCACGAATTTCACAAAAAGATAGAGTCTCAAGAATATCCCATTCGGCAAGCATCATAGAAATAACTGCCGAATGTTTGCGACTAAGCGCATCAGCAACACGATTACCCTTTCCAGGGGTATACTGGATATCAAAGTCATAGGAAACAAGAAACTCGAGCCAACGCTGTTGTCTCATATTGAGTTCCTTCTGAGTGAACAAATACTTCAAGGATTTATGATCGGTATAGAGAATGAAGTGCTCGCCTAATAAATAGTGTCGTCGGATCTTCAAGGCGAAGACAATGGCGGCTAACTCAAGATCATGAGTGGCATAGCGAACTTCATTCGGACGTAGTTGCCTAGAAGCATAGGCAACTACCCGATCCTTCTGCATAAGAACAGCACCGAGACCACTACCACAAGCATCGGTGTAGATTACAAGATCATGATTCCCTTCGGGAACCACAAGAATAGAAGCATTAGTGAGAAGTTCCTTTAATGTCTGAAAGGAAGCTTCACACTTATCAGACCAAATATAACGAATGCCTTTCCGAGTAAGGCTGGTGAGAGGAAGCACAACACGGAAAAAATCCTTAATGAACCGACGGTAATAACCCGCCAATCAAAGGAAACTATGAATCTCATGAACATTCTCAGGCCTCTTCCAACTCTGGATGGCTTCGATCTTTGAGGGATCGACTGAAATGCCATCGGAAGATACAACATGGCCTATGAACCTAACCCTATTCTCCCAAAAATGGCACTTGGAGAATTTGGCTCTAAGCTGATGGTGACGAAGAGTACTCAAGACAATTCTCAAGTGATTGGCATGCTCAGCTTCAGACTTAGAATAAATAAGGATATCATCAATAAACACAAGGACAAACTTATCGAGATATTCCCGGAATACTCGATTCATGAGATCAACAAAGAAAGCAGGAGCGTTCGTCAAACCGAACGGCACAACGAGCCACTCAAAAGAACCATAACGAGTGCGGAAAGCGGTAAGAGGTATGCTATCCTCCGCGACTCATAACTGATGAAAACCCACGACAAGGTCGAGCTGAGAAAAGACCTTAGCACCACTCAATAAATCGAACATATCATCGATTCTAGGCAACGGATACCTATTTCTGATGGTTAACTCGTTAAGCTTGCGATAGTCAATGCAAAGCCTAAGAGTTCCATCAGACTTCTTCATGAAGACGACCGCGGATCCCCACGGAGAAAAATTGGACTGAATCAACTACTTGGATTCAAGCTCTAAAAGCTGCTTCTTGAGTTCCTCATTTTCCTTTGTAGACATCCTCGTGGGAGGACGACTAACTGGTTGCACGCCTGGAATGAGATCCACGCGTAACTCAATTGCCCGCTTGGGTGGCAAACCCAAAACAGGCTCGAAAACATCAGAAAATTCACAAGCAACAGGAATACGAGATATATCATCATCATCTCGAGAATCAAGAGAATATAAAGCCATTTCGGAATTATCCACATCCCGAAGAACAAGTGATAGCTGAGTAGGCGAATCCGGATGTCGAAGATATAAAATCCTCTTAGAACAAATAATCCTGACAACGTATCTCACTAGCCAGTCCATACCCAAAATCATATCAAATTCCAGATAAGAAATAACGTGCAGATTCGCACGAAAGGAAAAACCACATAAAACAATCTCAACATCATCACAAAGCATGCTAAGGGTCGTGGATCCCCCAATAGGATTCGCAATCCTTAAAGAAGTAACCAAACAAAAAACATCCAAAGATAAATCATCAACGAGCTTTTTCGATATGAAAGAATGTGATGCACCCGTATCGAAAACAACTCGAATACTATGATCGTGAAATAAAATAGAACCTTCCAAAATAGATGGAGATATACCTTTGGGCTGAGAAGGACCTTCAGAAGCCTTAGCAGCATAAAGCCTGCTAGTAAAGCCTGCTAGACTTGGCACCAGCCGAAATAGTAGGGCAAGTGGAAACATGATGACCTTCCTTCTTGCAATAGCGGCAGAAGAGGGGCCTAGAACAAGCTCGAATCATATGATCAGGAGAACCACAATTGAAACACTTCCGAATGAAAGGTATTTCAGAAGACCGAGGCTGAGAATTAGAACCACCAGTCTTCTTCTTCTTGGAAGGAAAAGACCTGGACTTCTGAAATGGAAACTGCTTTTTGTTAGGGTTCATGGAAACCTCAACATCCTCACCACTATCACACTCCTTTTCAACGGTTTCGAGATGAAGTGCCGAATCAAACAACTCCTCAAAAGAAAGCTTAAGCTGGAGCAACAAAGACTTCTTAAGATATTTCTTAAGACTAGAGACAAACTTCAAATTCTTCTTATAAGAAGTGCAAATGAATTCAAGACCATACTTAGATAAAGCCCCGAATAATGCAACATACTCAGAAACAGAAGATTTCCCTTGCTTCAACTCAAGGAAGCGACGGGTCAATAAAACTTTTTCAGATTCAGGAACGAACTTGAGTTCGAATCGTCCCCAAAACTGAATCCAAGAAAGAGTAGACTCATCAATTTCGGCTATAAGAAGCTCGTACCAATCAAGAGCACGCTCTTGTAATAAACTGGAAGTTACAAGAACTCTATCATGGTCAGAAAGATCCATGCGAGAGAAGATACGCTCGCACGTGCGAAGCCAAGCTTGGACTTCAAGAACAGACTCGGAGCCCTTAAACGGCTTTCCTCCAAGATGAGCAAAATCACTGCACTGACGTGCAAAGGCAGACTTGCGAGGTGGAGATACTCGAGGAGGAACTGGAGGCTGAGTGCTCCTAAACAACTCCAAAAACTGATCGGCAGACATATAAACGCCATCCGGATGTGAGCCACTGGATTGCCCAGCATCCGAACGTCGTCCCCTACCCCTTCCAGCCATACGCTGAAAGTAGGATAAGAACAAGATTATTCACAAGGTAGATGTCACTAATTCAGATGTGGAATACTATGGAATAAAATACATTCCTAGACGTATTCCCACATTCTATCTACCACCAAAGGCTCAGAAGGAATAGAGTTAAGATGATTCAAAGATTTGTAACACTTATACACTTTGATGTACCGGAGTATGTGCATCTATTCTGTGTTTATCATATTTTGTTCTGAACCTGGCTCTGATACCAAGCTGTGACGCCCCACCTCTAAACCCACGCTAGCCAAGGACACTACAGGGTAATGCCGTCAATTAACACGGAGAATATGGCTGGTTAAGAGCGACCATCTATAGCCTTGCTCTAACTATCTATTGAATACATCGACAATAGTCATACCAAGCAGGTCGACATATCCAATTAATACTTAAAACAAAACCATAGGTGGTTGGAGGATCTATCAGAATGGAATATAACAACTCAAATGTAATAGACATCACAAAACAGTAGATCATCATATGCACATATAGATACATAGCAGAGTATACAAACTGAAACATGTCAAGTGGTATAGCAAACCATAATATACAGACGAATCCAAAAGAATACATATATCAGAGTTACAACAAAAAGGACTACACAAAAAGCTTTAAAAAAAAGGAGCAAGCTGAATAGTCCATGCGGAAGCAAAATAGGCTAAGTCCAAATGCACCTAACCTGAAACATCTCGGTCTGACCCGAGTATAAAATACACGGGTCAGTCTAGCTAAACAAATCAGTTAGATAAACTGAACAACAATAACCTACAAGGTCATAAAGTATAAAAAAATATCTCTAAAAGAGATAACACAATCATCTAACAAAAGATGAATCATATCAGAACAAGCCTCATATCATCGGCGACACAATAAACAAAGGATATGAATATCCCAAAACAAGCCAAAAGGCAATAACAAATACCAATGAAGGTAACACAAATTCCGCAAGGTAACCGCTATATATCGTGCGGCTCAAAAAGACCAACACCGAAGGGCGATACCTAGGGAATATACATATCAATGAAACATCAGAAAATTTGCACGTGCTCAGTACTGTATAAACAAGGATCCATGAGCCCGAAGACTCCAAACCCAATATCACTCGAGCGGCTCATAAAGACCAACTCCAAAAGCGATAATATTAGGGCAACAAACCCGAAGGAACAAACCCGAAGGCACAAACCCGAAGGTACAAACCCGAAGGCAACATACCCAAAGGCAACATACCCGAAGACAACAAACCTAAAGGAGACGGTCCGAAGAAACTATCCCAAAGGCAACAAACCGTAGTGGTGAAGGTCCGGAGGCCCAGTACTGGACACCACTAACTGGCAGAATGTGTCATAACTCTCAAAAAGGAATTCGAAAAGTGGTAACGTGTGTCCCATAACCACTCGTTCGCACTAAACGGTTTACTATCCGTTAGTTAATTTCACACTCAAAGCAGTACAAAGTTTACCTCATCTCATCGGTAAACCAAACACAAAGGTCAAAACGTTCAAACGAATAGATTGGGAATTAACTGAGAAGATGAACGCACGTGTTCATTGCACGCGTTTTATCTAATCATTTAATTCTCCTCCCACTTCGCTCGGAGTGCGAAATCGTGTGTGTTTTAAATAGAATTTATAAATTGGAGAAACGAGCTTTTAATGCAATTTAGAAGATTATTTTATAAAAACCCACGGATGAAGTCAAAAAGGAATCATCAAGGTCAAATATGCATAAACAACTAATTGGAATCAACCCGAATCGATAAAAGTTGGAATCACAAACAAATAGGCAAAATAGACCAAAACAAGCAGGTCAGTCGACTGGTTCTCTACAGTCAGTCGACTGAACCATAACCCGAGAGTTTTTAAACTCTGCAGTCAGTCGACTGACTGCAGGGGGTCAATCGATTGGCTGTAGCTGGAAATGTTTTCCAGCCTAGCAAACGGAGGAGCAAACTCTCACCATTTGCAACCGGTCGAGCAATGGACTTAAGGGGCTTTTTCCAATCGATAACCTAGCACCATTAACTCAGTGATTCACCACCAAAAACATGATCAAACATCAAAGCTATTATTTTCAAAGGTTTTTGACTCCAAAAGACCAAAAATTGAAATGTTAACCAATTCAATCCAAACCAAAGGCAAATGCACATGAATAAGTGTTAGGGACTCATACCTAACAATCCAACGTAGTTGTAAACATGGATGTGAGATAAAAATCTCACCTTTTAACTCAAAAAAACAAGGATGGAAAGCTCAAATGCAAAGAAAAGACCAACCACTCTCCACTTCAACTCTACAAGCTTCAATCTAAGATCAAAACAAGTATTTCCTAAGTTAGGTTTAGGAAACTTTCTGAAATTGAAGGAGAAAGAGTTGGAGAAGATGAAGAGGAGGCTTACCTATAGCTTCACCTTAAATTTGGAGCAAGAATTCAAGTTTGCAAAGAAGAACTAGGGCTTGGAATTTCTATTTCCCATTCCTTTCCCCCATTTTCAGTTATAGCTTGAGTTTAGAAGTGAAAATGAGTGAATGGAAGGAAAGGGGACTGAGTTAGGTTATTTAGTTAGCTAGTGGGCTGAACCCAAACCCAAAACCCAATTAGAAAAGGTGGCAAAACTCGACTTACTCCAAACATATCAAAGCTTATACTCAAAAAGATCGCAAACGCCATTTTGGACTCAATGGAGGTGGTTTCGAGTCCTAATTCACCCGTTTGCAAAAAGTAACATTTCGGACCTAAATCGGACTAATGACGCTATATTTAAATAAAATTTTAAATATATAATCGTTAAATATGCGGGTTGTTACATTCCATCACAAACACTAAATTTATTCTACCAGATTCAAGTTTTAAAAATATTTACTCACCAGGTTAAACATACACAGAGAACAGGATCTTCATTTATGCTCTGCAGGTTAAACCTATATATATATATATATATATATATATATATAGAAACCCTTTTCATTTAAGTAATTTATAAAGAAAGCATTTTAAAATCAAAGAATTGAACCTTATATTAAATAATTTTCTTATGTTCTAAATGTTTGTTTTATTATGGTTTATACTTTTATATACATTATATCAAGCAAATTTTAAAAAGAAGGTCAAACAAACCTTTTTATAAATCTTATTTAAACTTATGCTAAAGTACTTTTAATTACATATATATTGGTTTTTGAAAATATAGTATTAAACTGAACTAGCTTTGAAATTTTTTAACTTGAATTTATAACTTCCAAATCACAATATGTATGTGTATGTATATATATATATATATATATATATATATATATATATATTATAGTTTGAAAACATATTTTATTAAATTCAAACCATAGTCTTCATATTCACAATGTATATACATATATATACGTTATAAATAGAATACATTTTTATCAGCTTTGAAAAGATAAATTTTATCAATTAAATATTATTAGCTAAAAGAAAATTATTAAGTAATATTACCAATTTAAATAGTTAGAAAAATATTGTTAAATCAATATTTCCAATTTAAATAAATTTTTAAGTGAAGTATCAAATTTCTATTGTTCAAAATTCCGGGTCATCACATTCCTCCTCTCTTGTAACAACCCAGTATTTTGTGATTATTTTAATTGTTTATTTTAATTATTTAAATTGAAACTCCTAATTTAAAAACTTTATTTTATTTATTAAAATGAATAAATTTTGTTATTTTAAAAGTATATTTTTATTTTTGTGTGAATTATACTTTCAAACCTGAATAAATAGAATATTTTCCAGAAAAGTGGATTTTTGGTCAATCTGGTCAAACTTTGACTTTTAAATTTTAAATTTAAATATTTGTATTTTTGAAATTTTATATTTATTATGAAAATACATTTAATTTCAAGAATACTTCTTTTCGTTTCGTTGAAATCCGATTTGTATTGTGAAAATTATGCTTTTTACAATATTGTATGTAAATTTATTTATTTAATAAAATTGTCTATTTTAAATTATATAAATAATATTTTTATTTATCATATCATATTATAATATGTGTAATATGACATGTTAGGTATATATTTTATTTTTAAAATATTTTAAAGTGATGTGATAATTTTCCAAAGCTTCCTGTATTTTATTTTCAATTTTTAAAACCTAGTTTCTATTTTAAAGCTATTTTCTTAATCAATTTATATTTATCTAAAATTTATTTATTTATACATTACTTTGTTTTGTTTTTATTTATTTACTTACATTTTTCATGTGTTTAAAAATGAATAAAGAAAATTAGAAATATGAAGAGTTTTATAACCTTTCACATGCCTTTGACTTTTTACCTTCTTTTTACCTTTTCATTTGCAAATCAACACTTGCATTCAATTTGGTTGACCATATCCTTTCTTCAAGCTCATCACCATCATTTTTCATGAAAAAATAAGTTTCTCAACCCTAAACTTTCAGCCATCAACTTCTGAGCAAAAAAATTGGTAATGTTCTTTCACTTTTTTTCATTTTTTCCTTGTTTTATGCATTCATCTTGCACTTGCTTTCACTTTGGATGTTCGGCCTGTAGCCTCCACCACCACCACCACCATCATTCTCAGCTTTCATCACCTTCATCTCCTCTGACCTACATGGTCGTGGCCATCCTTGATGAGAAGCTCCACAAAAAAATTAGCAAAACATCGCCTTAAACATGCATAACCGATCACCATTGCCTCCACCACTTCACCACACCCCTTGGCCACCTCTTGCATCACTTCCACCAGCACCTACCCCGACCTAAAGTCACTGCCACACCATCCCCTAGCATCCAACAGGCCTGGCCGTTCCACATAAGGCCATAGCCGTGACTTGTTGTTACATAAAAATGCACCTTTGCCTTGTGTTTGTATATTTATGCCATTAATTACTCAAACCACTTTCATACCTTCACTACCCTTGTTGGGCCGAGCATATATGACCCATACCTGAACAAATACACCCATGGCAGTGCCTTATCACCCTATAGGCTGAGCATAGTGATGGTGGAAGCAAGTGCAAGTGTTTGATTAATTGTTGTTCCTTAATTGTAGCTTATTTAATGTCATATTTTGGTTTGAAATTCATGTTATATGTATTGTTTTGTTTCATATGTACAAGACAAATAGCTTTGGCTCTTCCTCACTTGAATCGTAGTCGTGCTTTCGTGCCTTTTTGGATCTCTGTCGTATGTCTGTATTTGTTATCTCCAGCTTGTAGAGGTGAGTATTTCTCACCAGACATTCCGTACTTATGTAAGTAGTAAATTGACACCCTGTGAATCTGTGGATATTATTATTATTATGTTATAACTGCTTATGCTATGATCATATGATGTTCACCCTATTTATACATCTGTCATATCATATGTTACTGTTATATGATGTTATTCTGTTTATTTATACCAGTTTATCACACTGCAAGTTCCCTGTAGATTAGAATCACTATGGGTTGAAATGATACATACCTGAACGGACTTTAGAATAGAAAAATCGTTGTGGGCTAAAATGATAGGCCTGGGTGATTTTTATTTATTTGCATTTACATGGGATTGCGGGTTTGAAATGATAGAACCCGAATTTTTCCTTTGTAAATTACGGATTGAAATGGTATATTATCCGTATCATTGGACTTAGGTTAGAAATTTTATACAGACCGTGGTTAAAATATGTTTTCTAAAAATTTTAAAAGTATTCTAGAAATGAAAATATTATAAAATTTTGATTTAAACTTAATTACAAATGAATTTTGTAAAGTATTATTGATTTTCCAAAAATTTATAAGTAGAATAGATTAATGGTAAGATTAGAAAATTTGAAATGTAAGTTATTTTAGAAATTTTGTTTTGGGTATAAATGGAATTTAAATTAAGTAGGAAAACATGATAAATAAATACAAAATTTGAATTAAAATGAATTTAAAATGATTTTATAAAGTGTTAATGATTTTTGAATAAGTTAAAGGGTTAAATAAATGAATATTTAAGTTGAATTTTGAAATATAACTTAGATTGGGAATTCGTGAATTTTGTTTAAAAATGAATTTTAAGTTAAGTAAATAAAATGAAAAATAAGTTATATTTGGAAATTTAAACTTAAGTGTTAAGTTAAAAATTTAATTATAAAGAACTGAAATGGAATGTTGAATTATATAAGTAAATTATTATTAATTGATTTTTGAATGAAAATTTAACTTTATAAAATCATGAATATAATGGTATTTAAATGACTGTTTTAAAAGTGAAAATATATGATTTTATAAGTTTAAAATGATTTAAATAAAAATTTAATTGTTTGTGAAATTATATTGAATATTTGGAATTAATTAACAACATTTTTGAAATGTTATTATTTCTAGTGTAAAGAATATTACAGCATTTGTAAATGCTGTAGTTGATAGAAATGAACTAAATGGCTAAACTGAATTAAGGGCTATTATAGCACTTTGTAAGTGTTGTAGTTGCTGAAATTAACTAAGGTTTTATTTGAACTAAATTAAACATACTAAAGCATTTTAAATGCTGTCTTTTGTTAAATGAATTGTTTTAAAGCATAACTTTCTATAGCATCTTCTAAGTGTTGCGATAGTTGAATTTATACCGTTTTGATAAATTTAAAAGAATAAATGAACTTTAAAAAGGCTAAATTTATGAGAATTTGATATTTGATTATTAAATATAATAACTTCACTTTTAAATGATTTAAATGGAATATTTAAATGATTTAAATGGAATATTTAATTGGTTTAATTGGAATATTTAATTGGTTTAAATGGAGTATTTTTATTTAAAATATAAACCATTTTGAATTGTGATTTGAAATGGTATTTAAATTAAATAAAACGAATGAGGTTTTGTAAGATATGATATTTTGATATTTTGAAATGGATTTCTGAATATTGAATTTTGAAACGATATTTGATTTCGAAGTATAAATTACTATTTTGAAATTTTAACCATAGGATGTATTTAATTTATAGTTTAACTGATCCTTAAAGGATGGACGATCCCAAGCATCCTTTAAGTTATTGTACATTACTATTATAGTTCACTTGAGTTGGTTTACATCATATAAGTATGTATATCCTGACTCGAGTGTTTTGTGTTTTACTTTACGTTCGGGTCAGCCTGAGTATTTACAGCTTAGCTTTGGATTTCTTTTTCTAGAGCTAGGAATCGTTGAAGATTCTGCTTGTCTAGTTATCTATTCCCTTTCAGTTTCAGTTGTTCTATTTCAGTTCTGGTATTTATAAACTTCTATGTAATTGGGATTTCAATTGTATATGTTTCAGACTGATATTATGTATTATGTTTTGAGAGTTTGTTATAATAGCTTCATGAACTACTATGGTATTTTAATTTCCGCTGTGAGTTATTCTGATATTTCTATGTCTATGGTTCTGTGATTGTATTTCATTTGCTCCAAATATTATTACAATGCGGTATTTTGAGCAATTCAAGTCCGACATGTGTGGATGCGAATGGCTGAAAATATCGGGTTGTTACATCTCTTAAAAGAATTTCATCCCCGAAATTTTAAAAGCAAAGATAATTTAATAATCCAACCAAGGTTTTATTACAAACATCAAAGCAAACATATCAACCAGTTACTATCAACCATAGCAACTATTTATTCTAACATACAAATCCAACTATCCAGACAAAATTCTGGATAGGACTTCCTGAAACTATCTAGAGTTTCCCAGGTACAAACACTGGGATACTCGCTCTACTGAATCTAGACTAGCTACATCACTCTGATCCTGAGCTCCTTCTTACCTCGATCTACAATCTGAACAGAATATCTAACCGCCGAAAAGACCAGCACGACCACCAGCTCTTTCTGAACTGCTGATTCCACAACCAGCGATGGATTATACACGTACTCCCTTAGAGATACGTTAAATACTTTGTGAATTCCAGCCATCCAAACCGACTACCCAATCCTTTAGGCCAAAATACTTATCCTTTCGAGAACACAGAAAGATCCAATACACTTCTAAGCTAGCTTTCCAGCCTTACCAAAGCTCCCTTTACCGGAGAAACCTTAACAATAACGAAGTTCCCAAAACTAAATTCCAGATTTCTTTGTCTCTTATCCACATAATTTCTCTGATGATCCTGGGCTACCCTCATCCTTCCTTGATCAGCTCAACCTACGCAGATGCCTCTCGAAACAAAACTGGACCAAGAACAAGACGGTCTCTGGATTCTACTCAATAATAGGGTCCTCCCAAAATCCACCGAAAACCAGGACACAAGCTCTACTCCTCAAGCATCAGTAGACTAAACTTACTTCTCCTATCCGGACAAGACAAAACAGGTGCACTCGCCAATCTGGCCTTCAGATCCCGAACGAACTTCCTATAGGAGTCTGTAATTGCTTCCACTCTAGAACAGCTGCCACCTTGCTTCCGCTGCGCAACTCTGATCTGGAGTAGATGAAAATGTCGTCAATGAACACGAGCACAAACTAGACAACACAGAAGTTCCATGGAATCTTGAGCTGCTTCACCAAGACCTCTTCCTAGGAGCCATCCTTCTACTAGCTGAACCATCGGTATTGCTTCAGGAATCAAGTCGATACAAAAACTCAATCTCTAATGCGGACAAACCTTTGATTTCCTTGAAGATATCCGAAAAAATCTCTGACAACATCTATAACTCCAACCTCTTCTTGAGACACCTCAATCCCAAGCAAAAGATTACCCAAGAGAACACTCAACTATCGCAAGTCACTTTTGCGATCCTACGCAGTTCAGCTCCAAAGATACTGTTCTTTCTTCACCAACAGAACAACTTATGCTAGTCTAACCAATCCATCGAAGAAATGGGTCCACTCTACTGCTTAGCTAGACGACCTTCCTGCTGGCACACAAAACACCTCTGCTACAACAGATGTCAAAGACTTCCTATCCATAAGTTCTTCGATCCTCAAAGCCATATCAACCAATTTCACAAAGAGCCTTTGAGATGGCAGACATCTCCTCAAGAAACTCGTGTCTCAAACCAAACAAAAACACCCTACTGAACTTAGTCTTGTACTCCAAAAGAAAATGCCTTTGGAAACATCCATGGTCACTGCGTCTCACCTTACAATTGCTCCTTCTTGAAGTCGCCAAGATGCCATTACTTGCTTCTGCTCATCCGACAGATCCAAACTCTTGAAAATCCCCTCACACAAGCACACCCAAACTTACACTTCAATGATGGACTCCGAACCTTTTAAAAAGACTTTCCTCCAGGATTGGTGAAATCCTTACCCATGCTGCAAAAGCTCGCTCGAGGCGGTATTGGGTCTACAGCCTCGGCATATACAATTCCAACCTTAACACTCAGACTTCTTCCATTTGGAGTAGTCGTGCTACACACACCACTACCTCTCCTACCTCTAGAACTTATGTTGGCAAACCCGAATAGGTAACCAACACATAGGTAATTATATATGTGTGTGTGTGTGTGTGTGTGTGTGTATAAGTACGCTCTCTCAAGAAAGAAATCACTCCCAAGCCTAGGTATTCTCTCAACCTAGCGCTCTGATACCAACGGTAATGACCCGCCTTTCATCTCACTGCAAGACGTGTCATTATTAAGAAAGAAAGGGGTAGAAAAGAGAAAAGATAGAAAAAAATGAACTAAACAATATCAGAATCTCACAGCGGAACGAATAAATTATATTACATCACATAAGATATATACATCAGAGTTATACAGCTTATACATCACAAACTTGATAGTTATAAAGATCTGTCTATCATACAACTCCAGTACAATACCTACTTCAACACAGAGATACAACAAAGAGGAAACTTTATATATCTATGCGCTGAAGCCTCCTACTCCAAAGTTCCTCCAAAATTCATCAAAGCTAACCTGAATCCCTTGGCTACTCGTAAAAATTTGAGTACCTAAGAGTTTAAGAAAACAAAAAATAAATCCTGGGTCAGACATGTGTCTGGTGTGAGTAAATGGGTTAAAGTTGCTTAACTTTGAAAAAAAACTTTAAAACAAAAGGCATCTCATAAGACTTCCGACACATAAACACGGATAAGTTTTTACCTTACGATAACCAAAACATTTGATAGAGAATCCAATGAATTATAACACGGTCAATTGTTTCCAAGTAAAATATAGAAATAGCCGGAATGCTTACATCTCACGTTCCAACATAGTTGGGCACAATCAAAACGTACGACACTTATTGGAGAATGGATTCCATACAATGACAAGGCTACTGAGGTACTGCCCGTCACAGTACGGGGCCTAGATCACCGTACCGAGGATCCCTCCCGATCTCCTGCAACACAAGGCTGGAACCATCCCTTACTAGATAGTCCCGAACAAGACAACCTCGCGGTTGGGATCAGCAACCGCCCACTAAGCCGAATAAAAAGGGACCTCTAGATAGAGAAAAATCTCATCCTACTTGAGCGCGACCCACTTAGCCTTGCTGCACCTCCCATGTTTTAGCCATTCCCGGTTGATGAGGCTTGAGGCTACGATTACCTTTTAGAACACATATCTTAGAATGCTCATCATCCTCTAATAACGATGTTCTGAAGGCACTATCTCGTTACACTCATTTTGGAACCACCCTCAGAGTTAACGACAATAGCCCTTGCATTCTGAATTTGCTTTTCGAACTTCACTTGTGATTCACGACCTATCATTTAGTTTGGATCGATGTGGTTTTCGGACATCCAAATTTGGAAATCCGATCCCGGTCTCACCGAAATCCAAAACGCCGTCTTTTAAGGCCAACTTGTTTTAAATTAAAACAATTTAATTTATTATCTATATTCACACAGATAGATAATTCACATATCAAAGATATATAATCCATATCATCACAATTCAACCAACGCATCTCATATCACAAAGCAACCCATCTCACATATCAGAGATACATGATCCAAGGCATTCAATATTATTCAATCATCCATAAGCAAGATTAATCAACCATACCATCCCTAATTAATTTAATTAACCATCAATGAATTAAATTAATTACTTAAATCCTGCTTACTTGACATTAATTAATTACAACCCAAATTAATTAATTATCATCCTAGATAATCATCCATGGTTAATTATCCTTTAATTACATTAAGTAACTAATCTTTAAATTAATTACACAAATTAATTATCCTTAAACCAATCATATTAATTAATCTTTGATTACTATTAATTAATTAACTATAACTAATTACGTTGACTCTTAATTAATTACATTAATTAATTATTCTATAATCACTTATATTGATTGATTATCCTTTAATTAATCACATTAATCAACCCTTAATTATTTTCATTAATTATATTAATTAATGATCCTCTAATTACTTCATTTATTAATTATTCTTCTAATTGACTTAATAATTAATCTTTAATTAATCACATTCATTAATCAACCTTCATTAATCATATTTAGTAATTAACTATCCTTAATTACTTAAACTAATTAATTTACTTCTTAATTAATTATATTAATTAACTCTTTAATTAATTACACTAAGTAACTAATTCTTAATTACTTCCACTAAGTAATTATCCTTCGATTACTTTCCATTAAGTAATTCCCTTAATTAATTACATCTTGTAATTACTCATTAATTACCTACACTAAGTAATTACACTTTATTAATTATATTAAGTAATTATACTTAATCAATCATCCAGTGATTATCTTTAATTAATTGACTGGTAAATTAACTTAAATTAATCACATTAATTTAATTAATTACATTGAGTAATTAATCCCCTTAATTACTTCCATCGATTAATTATACCGTAATTAATTACCTTTAATTTACTTAGATTAATTAACCCTTAATTAATCAAGTAATAAACTATTCTTAATTAATTAAACCAATTATCTTAAATTAATTACAGTAATTAATTTTCTCTTAGTCACTAGTTAATGATCCTTAAATTAATTACATTTATTGACTATCCATTAATTACTTCCTTAAGTAATTATGCTTTGATTTTTAACATAAATTAATTAATCATTATTATGCTTTGATTTTTAAGTAATTAATTTTTTATTAATTCCACTAATTAATTATCTTTAATTACTCACAACCTTAATTTAAGATAAATTCTTATCTTCATAAATTACTTAATTACATTATTAACTTTATTTTAAAAATCATTGGTAGTTAATTACATAATTAATATAATTACCTTAAAACAAATTCAATCATTAACTTTAACATTTCAAAATTTGAAAACTTGAATAAAACTTGTTAAATACCTTCTTTGGAAACTAAATTCACACCCATACTATATTTGAAAACTTCTTTTTAAAACTTCCATTTCATTTCTTTTAAAAGCTAGTTAATATATTTTGAAACTAGATTTACTTTTGCTTTGAAATTATTTTCATTTTAAAAATAAACACTTTTTAAAACTTAGTAACATTACTTTTTGAAAGCTAAAACATTTTAAACTTTAAAACTTAGTTAATTAAATTTGAAAACATTAATTTATTTAAATTACTTTGCCTTTTTAAAAAAATTGGTTACTCAAAATAACCTACCTAACCATGATACAAAATTCTCGAGCCAATCACTCAAATACTCGAGCTCACACTCGAGCAACTCACAAACACTCTCTTCCCCGAGACACACTCGCGACCAACACGAGATCGTCATGAGACAACCCTTC
The DNA here is from genome assembly GCA_030765085.1 of Allium cepa. Classification (NCBI taxonomy): domain Eukaryota; kingdom Viridiplantae; phylum Streptophyta; class Magnoliopsida; order Asparagales; family Amaryllidaceae; genus Allium; species Allium cepa. The sequence goes on along the minus strand of CM060931.1, from coordinate 264,821,148 downwards.
TTCCCCAAAGCCAACAACAACCTAGACAATATCATGCATGTGTGCACGTGCATGGCAACTCCACTCCTTTCTGATCAACTTCTCGATCGGCAACGCGATGCCGACCATCTCGCTGACCCATACGTCCACCCAGATCGATGGAAATGACACCCAATCGTAAACGAGCGTCCCATATCAAAACTGGAACCAAATACCAATGGGAAACCTCCATTCGCCGACGAACTATACCTCGAAAACCCACGCCGACCTCACCGAAACTTCACCTCGAACCTCAGCATCGTTTCCCACCATCGTGATTGCCTCCGATGATCCATCGACGCCAAAATCATCACGACTACCCAACACAACCAAACATCACTCCAAACCCTACCTCGCCGTCCCCTGGCCAATTATAAATATGGCGATCATTTTTCCAATGATCGTCGACCCACTGGCCACCTCCAGACTAAATCACGATGCACCACTTGCCGTCGATCGACGGAAATCGACAAAAGTACCAAATCCATTCAACACAGATTATCTCATCAATTACTTACCTAAAAATCATGTTTTTATCACCTAAATTCATCATTTACTAATACAAATCAGATTCTATGATCGAACTCTAATATTATGATGATTGATTTTTAGCTTAAATTTAGTTCATCACTGTTACTCATTCTTTTTGAAATAATTTCCAAATATAAATTCCTGAAACTATTTTTAAAATTGATATTGCATCCATACAATCATTTGTTCTTCAGAAATCTTATCCTAATTTTGATCATATACTGAGTAGTTGAATTTATTAAGAAAATTTTGAGCCCGTCAGACAGAGGAATACTAATACATTTACACAGGCATTTGCATAGAACATATCAGTATATATACAAGCATTCACGTCTTTGCGTATATAACATAACACCTTTTTAGTATTGCTTCAACATTTCATCACAAACATTAAATTTATTCTACCAGATTCAAGTTTAAAAATCTTTACTCACCAGTTTAAACATACACAGAGAATAGGATTTTCATTTATGCTCTATAGTTGAATTTGATCTAGACCTTTTCATTTGATTTAAATTCTTTGATGATGAAACTGAAACTGATGTTGATTTACTTGAGTTTGCTTGTTTAAGTTGAATCTGGAATTGCTTGTTGAATTTGCTTCTTGTTATTTGATCAGGTTTTCTTTTTGACTTTAGATTTCAGGGTGAAAGAAAATAAATTTTGAAAAGGTTTAAACTGAGATCAAGGGCCAGGTTTCACAAATTCTATTTATTATATAATTAAATTTTAAATGAAACACAATTGCCATTTGTTCATTTGCATGTTATTAAGGCTTACACATGTTTATTTGGAATACAAATGTCAAAACAAAATCCTTTATGTTTAAAACCTTAATTTAAAAAGTACTTAAGTTTTTATAATTATGTAATATGAATTTATAGTTATATTTATTTATATATTTACTAACTATCTTTATTCATGAAAAATTTAAAAGAAAGAATATTTTTAACCTATATATATATATATATATATATATATATATATATAGAAACCCTTTTAGTTTAAGTAATTTAAAAAGAAAGCATTTTAAAATCAAAGAATTGAACCTTATATTAAAAAATTTTCTTATGTTTTAAATGTTTGTTTTATTATGGTTTAAACTTTTATATACATTAGATCAAGCAAATTTGAAAAAGAAGGTCAAACAAATCTTTTTATAAATCTTATTTAAACTTATGCTAAAATACTTTTAATTACATATATATTGGTTTTTGAAAATATAGTATTAAATTTAACTAGCTTTGAAATTTTTTAACTTGAATTTATAACTTCCAAATCACAATATATATATATATATAGATTATAATTTGAAAACATATTTTTGTTAAATTCAAACCATGGTCTTCCTATTCACAATGTATATACATGCATAAATATATATATACACATTATAAATAGAATACATTTTTATTAGCTTTGAAAAGATAAATTTTATCAATTAAATATTATTACCTAAAAGAAAATTATTAAGCAATATTACCAATTTAAATAGTTAGAAAAATATTATTAAATCAATATTGCCAATTTAAATAAATTTTTAAATGAAGATTATCAAATTGCTATTGCCAAAAATTCCCGATCATCACAGCTGAGGGCACCTAGGAGTTACGTACTGATAGTTATTGGATAACCATGGAACGACACACTCGATAGTTTTCTGTTTGTTAATATAACTAAGGTCAAACTGAAAATATTGATGTGACTGATTTACACGGTTCTGTCGACTTGAGAATACCGTGGATCTTCAATATGAAAGCTCCGCTTTGATTATAACCAAATCATGACATGTCGTCCATCGAGTGACTATAGTTGGGTTGAGTGGAACTATTGAAAGTGAAACACTATTCAAGAGAGGATTCATCTCCTCGGTTATATGCGGTTAGTATCACAGTAAAACAAAATCAACGCATAGTCAAAGTCTTTGGCCAGAGTATTTCGGTTAATAATAATTGTTATTATTGAACCAATGACTTTGTATTTAGACTATAAAGTTGAATGTGGATGAGGTTGAAATTTTGACCATTACCAAATTCCATAAGTCCAAAGTGATATAGTTTTGACGAAGAGAATTGGTGTAAACAAATGTCACAACCGAGTAACGCTTATTAAACTAAAATTGGATTTTACTAAAAATGAGTAAGCAATAAATTTGGCCATAACATCATGTCATCTACTAAGTGACGCGTGAATGTTAACATTAGAAAAGTTCGATGTTAATCGCTGACCAAATTTACACCCAAGAGTTACATAGCCGAAATGATAAATTCTCTTAAAATTGAACTATGTTATTAGTTTATAATTATTATAAATTAATTAAATTAATTAATATTTATGAAACATTAGTTGTAAAATTTGAAGATTTAAGAAATAAATAATGTTACATATATTTATAACAGTTATAAATACATCGATCGATATCCAATATCCACACGCGATTAAATTAGATTTAATTGCATAGTATTTTGGCTTGGGTTTAGATGGATTTAAGGCCCATCATTAGGGTTGCAAAATTTCAGTTTTGGGAAGGTTTAGAGGTTGCTAAAACATAGAAAATTGGCTTGGAGATAATGAGTTGAGATAAAGTGAGAATGAGTAAAAGGTTTTCCTCGTTTCTTTCTAATACAACCCTATATATACATACATACATATGTATGTATGTATAACAGTTACTAACCTTTTTGACCGTTGTTACCTTCTACGTTACTGTTTAAAACATAACTCTCAATACACTCCAAAATTCTCAAATATATTTCAAATTAAACAATACTATTTGATAGAAAAGGTCGACGATTCCAGACTTACAATTTGACAGATCAAGCGTAACTAGAGAAGGGAATACATCGATTCAACTGGACTCAAAGGCATCATCAATTGGTATTTTGTTTATATATATTATAGTAATCATATCATATTTTATGATTTAACATTGATTATTCCCAAATCTGTATATATATTAATGATGTATATCTAGTCGGGTGAGATTTCGTAGGTATATGCAGTTGTCACAAATTAGTTTGGTTACGTGCATGGTTATATTATTATGTGTTATAATTTTTGTATAAAAAAATTAATTTTCTGTAAAAAATTAAATTGTGTCATTATTAGTTATTTTATGCATATTTATATATTAATTTAAATATAACCTAATGTATATTTTAAACATATAATTACATATATGTATGTTTATAATGTATAAACATCTTAGAATTTTTCCTTACACCTATTTATAAATAATATGAATTATCAATTTTGAAAATAATTTTTTTTATATATAAATAGTTTTACATTATCTTTTATTGATTATTTAAATTGTTTATTGTATCTAAAATACTCTTTCATTGGAAATTCGATTTTATATTTTTTTGAAATTACTACATCCATGCAGCAACTCATGGAAAAAATTTCAATTTTTTTTGATAATATTTAATATTTTTAATAATTAAATTAGTTCGGTTGAACATTTCTTTTATTTATTTAAAAATATTTCATTTCAAAAATCATGAAGAAATTTTTGAACTTATATTTTATGATCCTAAATTTTCGTAAATTTTAAATTTTGATTTTTTAATATTTAATACTAATATTTTTAATTATTATGATCAAAACTGTTTATCATATATATATAATAATGATAAAATTATTATTTTATATTTGCTATGCTGATTTCAATCTGGAAATAATTTTAATATATATATATATATATTTTAAGTATTTGAATGTAATTAATTATTCATATATATACATTTCATTTAACCATATATATATATTTAATTATTATATATATATATATATATATGTATGTATGTATGTATGTATAATTTTATATGTTTAATTATGTATGTATATTTATACAAATGTTTTAAATTATATATATATATATATATATATATATATATAATTTTGAGACTTTTAGTTATAAAATATATTTTAAATATATGTATATGTATTTATATAAATATACTCTGCATTGTAGATTTATGCACACATTTAGACAACATACAATACATACGAAATGAGCTAATTTGTCTGTTGCGATGTAAATCCCAACATCTATATACGGGCATGTTATACCCTTTATGGATTATTATGTTACACATGCTTGTTAACCCGGCTTTTTACAAGGCTACGGGCAGGCAAGTTTAACTTAATCGACTGCACGTTCATCAAGACCGGTGTACGATGGATTCAGTCCACTGGGTGGACGGATGACGCAACGCACTTGAAAAATGGAAATTGGATTGGACAGAGATGGGTCGACTATGATTTGGGTCAAGGAAATGTGGTTCGGTCTGGAAGTTAGAAGCCGTTCGGCATTGGAGTGAGAAGAGGTTCACTCGGCAGTGGACTAAGGTCTTTCGACACACATTGGTAGTTCGACATTCGGGTCGTTCGGCACACATTGGTGGTTCGACATTCGGGTCGTTCGGCACTCATTGGTGTTCGGCCTTCCAGGAGCACTCGACATTCAGTAGCGCTCGGCATCCAGGAGCACTCGGCATTTAGAAGCGCTCGACATTAGAAGATCGTTCGGCATGATGGGCGCTCAGCATTAGAAACTGTCCGGCATCAAAAATGGTTCGGCATCAGGGAGCGTTCGACATTGGATGGATCGTTCGGCGTCAGGGAGCGTTCGGCATTGGATGGATCGTTCGGCATCAGGTATCGTTTGGCATTGGAAGGACCGTTCGACATCGGTAGACGTTCGGCAAGGCAACCTCGCTCGGCATACGAGTACATTCGGCACGGCTACCTCGTTTGGCATATGAGTACGTTTGGCACGGCTACCTCGTTCGGCATATGGGTGTGTTCGGCACGGCTACCTCGCTCGGCATACGAGTGCGTTTGGCAAGACATTTTGGTTCGACATGGGCCGTTCGACCCTGATGGGCTCAGGTTACTCAGAAGGCCCAACAACTACCTGGACGTGTCTATAAATAGAGCATGTAGGACTTCAGAAAAGAGATCTTTTCTTCTGCTTTCAGACTTTCTTCTTTCTAAGACTAAGGCTAGTCTAACACTTGGTAACTGTAATCGCTTGTTACATCAATAAAAGTAAAGTTCTGGAGTGGACGTAGGCCGAAGTTAGCCGAACCACTATAAAATCTATTGTCTTTACTGCTTTCATTCTAATTTTGATTGTTCTTCATATTATTACTCTCTACATACATCCCATCTGTGAGCTGTGATTGTGATTCGGTGCTTTCATCTGGATTTGGGTGTTAGTGACCAATTTTGGCGCTAACAATGCACACACATATGTATATGTATATATACATGTATATATATAAATTAAATCATTCAAATTAGCTTTACATTACAAAATACTTAAATTTAAACAAAATATATGATTTTGTTTAAAACAAATTTAGAATTGTTCTAAATGAATTAGAATTCATAGGTCCAATAAAGATCCAATATGATAATTTTTTTGAAATTCACTCATAACTTCCGCTGCGGGCTAGTCCATTTCCAACAGGAACATGCATAGTTAACCAGTCAAGTTTTTTTTAAAGAAGCTTAACATAGTAACAATAATACAATGAGTGCTATATACATAATTATTAGTTAACAAATTATTGCATGATCTGTAAACCAAAATGATACTCTAGATACAAAAGATACAAAATTTGATTGCTCATTTCATATATTTTCTCATATCATAATATGCTATATGAATTAAATTAGTGTGGTGTAATGTCGAAATGTGTAATAATGAAAATGTTGTTTCACTAAGGCAAATTTAATCACTATCCCATTTCGAGCATAATTTCTCTACTCTAGGTTTGCAACACTATTATCAAACAAAATTATGTTTATATTTAGATTTATATGTTAAAAATTTGATAAAACTATGTTGAACCAATGTAAATTACATTTGAAAATTAATTAAATAACATGCTTAGTAATATAGTGATTAATAAGTTAGGAACAACCGATTGATGTGACATTTTCTATATAAAAGGCATTGTGCTCTAAATTATTAATTATACTCTATATGCTTCAAGACTATTTAAATAGATTTAAGAACACATTTTTGTTAATAACATTCATGAAAAAATTAATTTAAAAATTTACATCTCATAAATATGTATTTTCATCTTCATATATTATAAAATTTGAAAAATGCACCGTTAACAAATACGGGTTCGAATACGGGATCGCACTCGTGCTTAATGAAATCTTAACGAAAGTTTAGTTTCTAAAAGGGTGGACCGTGAACAAAACAAAAATGTATTTATTTGGGTTGGATTTGTTTGCATTAACAAAGTTATCGCCTACAAAGTAGTCCATCTGTCCGTACATAAGAGAATACACCTCGTCCCCCTTCATCTTCCTTCCCGCCATTTCCATCTCCGTCACTCACGACACTCATGAGGAATTCAGAGCAACCAAAAATCACCCATTTTTTCTCCAAAAGTTCCAATCCTGCAAAAATCAATACCACTTCTCCTGCGAAAATCACAACCACTATCTCCTATTCCCCTTCAACAAATCCAAAACGCTCACTTCAGAATTCCCTAACCTCTTCCCCCAAAAGACCCAAAACACAGATCGCGAACCCTGATGCTAAATACACACCTCTCGAGAAGCAGGTACTTGATCTCAAATCCAAGCACCCTGACCTTCTCCTCATGTTCGAGGTTGGTTACAGATATCGGTTCTTTGGGGTTGACGCGGAAAACGCTGCAAAAGTACTTGGAATATACTCGCATACTGACCGTAATTTCTTAACTGCGAGCATTCCAACATTTCGGCTAGGGTTTCATATAAGGCGTTTGGTTTCAAGCGGCTTTAAGGTTGGGGTTGTAAAACAGACTGAAACCGCAGCGATAAAGGCAAGCAAGGATAAAAATGTGGGGCCTTTCGGTAGGGAACTTACGTCTGTGTACACAAAGGCAACGCTTGAGGCAGGTGAAGATTTGGGGGAGATTGAGGAGGTTGGGGAGGGGCAAAATAGGAATTTTGTTATGTGTGTTGTGGAAAGAGAGTTGTCGGAGAAGGATTTGAACGTTAGGGTTGGAGTTGTTGCTGTTGAGGTTTCCACTGGTGAGCTTGTTTTTGGAGATTTTGATGATGATTTTATTCGTTCAGGGTTGGAAGGGGTGCTTCTGGACCTGGGACCTGTGGAAGTTTTGCTGGGAGAGCCACTTTCAACCACCACAGAAAAGGTTTTGGGTTTTCCTTTGAAATTGTTTATTTAGAAAGTATTGTTGCTTGACACAACGTAAATACAAATAAAAATAATCATTGGACCAGAAATGATATTAATTGTTATTTTCTAATTAATATTAGGTTAAAAATGTTAACATGAAACGACATCAATTGCACATCTGAAGTTGCATTATGCGCATGCTTGCGCCCACCCATACACGCATATGTGTATATATATAAAAGCAGTGAAAGACAAAGAAGGATCAATATTCTCCATTACTTGATTCCCTCGGAATTCCTCCATTATTTCTCTGAATCAACATATTCGGATTTCTGGGATTTAGTCAGCCTTTTGTAAATGCGATGTGTTTATCATGTAGACCATCGTCACAAATTTTTATACCATTCCAAGACTTTTAAACCTCTCAAAACTACATTTTAAATTAACGGTCATAATTATTTTTGAAGATCCACTTTAACTTATTATTTCGAGGGCGCTAGAAATCTCAAAACAATATGAAAATTTGTGAAGATGGCTGCATGATAGTAACACAACATCAACAAAATATAGTCAAATTTGAAATATGTTGATCAAGATAATTAAGTGATGAAGGCCTTGATCCTTTTCCCTTTTTTCCTTCTTTATGTGTGTGTCTCTGTATGTATTATATATATGTACAAGTACGGAGGCACGTCCGATGGACATGAGTATGGCGAACAGGTGTAAAAATGATTGGGTGCGTAGAGAACTATGACGAATGCGCACCGTGGAAAAAATATTACAATGGATTTATTCTTTTGTTCAATGTGCATATTTTATCAATTTTATATCGGAAGTTGATGTGGGGAATGGAGTAAGGCAACTACCTCAGTACAATTAGCTGATGGTTGTCCAACGGGCTATGGGTCATTATTTTACCCATCTATACTTGTAACAAACACAAATCATTGAGTAGAGGCTCGGCAATGTCTGTTTGGAATTCGTAAAATACATTTTTCAATTTCACAGTTGGTTTACTATGGAAACTACCAATCTCTGTCCGACCATCCATTGACGGATCTTGTTATAAGTTTGGAAGTAATAGCACCGACAACGAATGGAAATAAAACCGGTGCGATGGCCAAACATTTTGTGGTTGTAGCACATATTCATTGTTTAATTATTATTTTCAGGTAGGAACTAAATATGCGTAGATGTTGAATGCCCGTACGTGCGATGTGTACTCAAATATAAAGCTGTTCTATGTCAAACTTGGGCAAGCCGTAGAAATGAAATTAGTACGCTTGTACGCATGGAAGTGTACTACATGCACTACGCAATAGTGTTGAAAAATTTATTAGTTACATGTGTTGCGTATGCATATGCTCTGCCCGTACGTGATGAATGCCCTGTGCGTGTTGCAGCTGGGACCTACCATAGGTTGAGGTAAAAATCTTGGTTTGAGTATGTAGTACACAGATGGTAGAATTGCATATGTGGTGGTAGGTATATGGTGACAGTCCTTATGACTGAGAAGGCATGTGAAGTTGTACGTATGCATGAATGTTGTGTGGTAAAAAGGCCAAACTATATTACAGTGCCATGTTAAGAAATTTAACCGGTCGTGTATCCTGTACGTATGAAAGGAGTATGGTTGAGGGAAGATGACTTTGGAACATAATATGTACAAAGATTGAAGGCGTACTCCAGTCAAAGTTTGACAATTAAAAAATCAACTATGTCGTAGGTGTAAACAGGTGGAAGGCGGTGATGTTTACGTCAGTTATGTAAAAGGCAGAGGGTAGTAACGGGGGATAATGGTGACAGGAAGCTTGTTTGTTTGAGAAGCAGAGTTATCTGTTAAAAAAGCGTAAGAGGACGGAATTCAGATAGATTTTGGACTGTTTGTTTGAAAGTGCATGTAGCATGAAAGCTGTATAACTATGTATGTATTCGTAGGCTGCACATGCCAAGTTAAGTGATGAAAAAAATGTAGGCATCAATAGTGAACAGGTATAAACGTAAATAGTCTGAACTGTTTTCGATAGAAAAATTGCTTTGCAGGGATAACATGAACATGCAAAATTTGTGTAGATGCCGTAATTCATACATGGAGATCAACATTTCAACAGCGAACATGCAAAATTACAGTGGTTATGTGGAAAAAAAAAAGAAACAACATTTCAGCGGTGAACAAATTTATGTAAGCAGAAAAAATAGGGAGAAAGAACGTAAAAAAGGTGCATGCAGTAGTAGCCTTAACGCAAACGTTCCGTCAGAAAACGATCAACAATTTTATCATATTATTCAATCTGCAGGAGAAATAAAAATTATGTTAGGTGTAATAGGGATAAGCACAATAAGGTACATGCATGTATGCAGACATAGTATTGTATATATGTATATATAGGTAAATAAACGAAGATACACACACGTGTGTGTATAAGATATGGGTAGGAATGATTGCAGAAGCACACATATTGTAGCATACAACTTCAAGAGTAAAAAAAAGCACACATATTGTAGCATACCACTTCAAGAGTAAAAAAAGCATCCCAGTTGTCACTGTCAGAATACTGGGAAAGAAATTGCGGTTCAGCAGTTAGGGTCGCTTGTAAATCACTGTCGTAAAAGTGAACAGTTTTTTCATTTTTTTCCATGGTTTTTCCAGTTGGATGCAGTGGAAAATGGATGATGATGTTCGGGTTGGTATGATTTTTCGATTCAGCAGGAAGAACATTCTATGTTACGACGCTGTTTAACGGTCCTACCTTATCATCAACAAATGAGTGAACTTGCTTTGTTAGACGTGTGCTTTTACGTTCGATTTTCTTTGGGAGAGCAGATGCTGTACTGTATTTATTGTGCATCAAAGATTTGCGCTGCGTGGACAAAAATTATATGTGAGTTGAGAAATAAAATTAAAACTCGTGGTAGAAAAAAACCGCAGAAAAATGATCACAGTATGGAAGGTGACAATGGAGAGAAGCAGGTACAGTGTAGGGTTTGAGGGAGGGAATGAAAATAATAATTGGGGAAGCAAGAGAGACGGAAGTAGTACCTTTGTCATTATACTGTTGGGGAAAAGTGTAGCCAGGTTGCATGAAGGAAAGCTTGTAGTGCTGATGTAGTAATAAAAATAGTGGAACGAGTACACGTAGTGTGATGTGGGGTGATAAATGAGCTGTTTGATGGGGAGGGAAAGGTCTTTCACGTCGTGCTCGTTGTGCCAACCGACGCTGTTCGCGTTGTTGATCGTCCATCTGTATGACAGTCACAGGAGGGACAAAAATCTAAATCAATAAGTGATGAATAAAGACGGCAGCAAAGCGTGGTAAAGTTGATGTATGGGAAAAAACTGTTGACATGAAGGAGGTGGTAAAAAATGATGACTAAGAATTTCGAAGTACGGCAGGGGTCAATGAAATTTATAGTAAAGTAAAAAGGAAAAAAGGGGATGGAGTATCTAGTTGTAGGAAGAGCGCAGACATATGCAGATAGAGAGTAGTAAGCATAGTTTAAGTAGGGAGGATATTTGTGAACGCAAATAGGAGAGGGGAAAAAAGGAGATATTTTAGAGTTTGAACGGTTTAAAAACAGAACTGGTCAGCGCGGACTAAGTCATTACAGGTTAACCACAATAATTTGTAGAATTAATCAATTAAGGACTATTTATTAGAAAATGTATTTAAATCTCCAGTCTGGAAAGAAGCAAACATTGATTTATTTTCAATCAGCATGATGTTGGATTGGGGAAAAAATTGCTTGAAAAAGAGTGCTATGTTCACATCTAATAAAAATTAAAGCAAGATCTAAGTAAGTGAAATTAGGTATATGAATAGGTATGAGTGATGCAAAATTACTACTGGAAGATATAGGTGTCAGGAAAAAAAGTTTAAAATGGTAGAAGTAGCATGTGCATGTCATAGAGAAAAAAATGAAGAGTAATATATCCTTTGCGGAGACAGAAAATATTTGGTATGGACAGAATAATCGTAAAGTAAAATCTAAGTCATTAAACTAAATTAGGATGTCTGTAAAGTTGGAAAAACCAATGCGCTGGTTATGTATACCATTTAACGGTGTCCCACCGCTGTCTACTCTCATGCATCAGGAATAACTTTTTTTTCATATCGACTGTAGTAAATATTAACTGCAGCGCATATTTACCGAGCTACAGTCAAAATCCCAATTTAATGACCTAAGCCTATAGAGTACGTACGATCTGAGATAGGAATGTTCAATTAAACTTAGTAGCTACATGGTTTTGAATTCAATGAGGATGAAATAAAGATTTGGAAAAAAATACGTAATATACCATTGTATAGTAGTTGCAATGGAGAAAAAAAGAATACATGTTACGACAAGTATAAAGCAAGGAATTTAAATTAGTTAATGTATGAATGTGGGGAGAAGGAATTTCAGAAGTTGAAATGGTCGGTGTTGCATGTGTCCCATACAAAAAAGTAAAGGTAAAAAGCAACGTTCATAAAATTAGAAAAATTTATTACCATACAATTGAAAGGCGAAGCATAACATTAAGAAAAAATTCTTTTTCATAATCACCGTATGTAAACGAATCAGTAGTTGTTAAAGGTGTTTTTGGTATTAATTATCAAAGGATTTTTTGTGGAAATTTTTTTTTGGGTAAGTACAAATAATAGTAAATTAAATTATAATTCATTAAACATAGTTAGGATTGAAGATTCAGACAATCATGGTACTCAAATTAAAATTCATGAGAGACTGAAGTGGATTATGAAGTCAAATTTATCTAGAATTTTTATTTTTTTTAAAAATAATAGATAAGGTTATATAAGCATATAAGCTTGGGATTTCTTGGTTTTTAAAATTTTGAAATTGTAATGTTCGAATTAAATGTGAAATATGTAGACCTTTTGAAATTTGAATTATTTAAAAACTCATCTTTTCAGATTTGTAAACCATGAAAAATAAACTGGTAATGTAGATTAAAAATCCCATACCATGAGCGAGACCGGCTGTAATGATGACTTTGTCGAAGGGAGTAGACATCTTTGATGATGAAGCTGAATTTCGCGTACACTTCGTCGAGGGATTTTGAAGTGAATGACTTGATGACTTCGTTGTTATTCCGTAAGGTTCAATTACCGTGGGCGATTTTGTTACTATGCGCTGAACTTCGTCGACCCTCCTTCACACTAAGCCTGCAAGTAAACTGTGCACTTATATATGCACATAAAAGTATACCCACTCATAAGCACATTTTAATCCAGTAATATAAATAAGCAATATTCAGTCCACAGAAAAGTACATATACGCATTTTATGTGTTTTAAGGTTTATGGCTTTTGTCATTTTTAAACCAAAGTACATGTATTAATCCTTTTCCATTTAACAGTTGCAAGTATGCATGAAAACATATATGCAGATACATATGAAACTTGCATACAAATAGATGATCTTGGTAGGTTTGAAAATTCAGACCTTTATTATACTCAAATCAAAATACATGACAAACTTAATTGAGTTATGGAATCAAAATTATTTACAATTTCTTATTTTTGAAAACATAACAGAGCGGTTATATAAGTAAGTAAGGTTGGAATTTGAAAATTGCAATGGTCGAAAATAAATTTGAAATAGCAAGAGTATTTGGTTAAAAATTAATGTTTTTAGATTTGTAAATCGTATGTTCGAAATGAAATCTGAATGATGTAAACCAATTGAAATTTGAATCATTTAAAAATTCATCCTTTTCAGATGTGTAAACCGTGAAAAAGAAACTATTAATGTAGATTAAAAATCCCATATCGTGAGCGAGACCGGCAGTACGGATGAGTTTGTCGAGTAGAGTAGACATCTTTGTTTATGAAGTTGAATTTCGTGTAGAATTCATCATGGGATTTGGAAGTGAATGAGTTGATGACTTCGTTCTTGTTCCGTAAGGTTGAGTAAACATATCGTGAGCAAGATCGGCAGCACTGATGACTTTGTCGAGGAGATTGACATCTTTGTTGATGAAGATGAATTTCGCGTAAAATTCGTCGATTGATTTGGAAGTCAAAGAGTTGCTGTGTTCCGTAAGGTTCAGTATACATGACGATTTCGTTAATAATCGCCGAACTTCGTCGACCCTCCTTCACCCTGAGCCTGTAAGCAAACCATGTAAATTTGATAGTTGTAAATTCATAAAACCAAATATATGAAACTGAACTTATATATGCACATAAAAGTACACTAACTCAGAAGCACATTTTAACCCAATAATATAAATGAAGCAATATTTAGTCCACACAAAAGTACATATATGCACTTTATGTGTTTACGGTTTACGGCGTTAGTCACTATGAAACCAAAGTACATGTATGAATCCTTTCCCATTTAGCAGTTGCAAGTATGTATGAAAACATATAGGCAGATACATATTAAACTTGCGAACAAATAGATGATATTGGTAGAGTTGAAAGTTCATATATTCATGATCCTCAAATCAAAATACATGACAAACTTAACTGGCTTATGGAATCAAATTTATTTACAATTTCTCATTTTTGAAAAAATAACAGATCATCTTATATAAGAAGATAACCTTGGATTTTGAAAATTGCAACGGTCAAAATTAAATCTGAAATAACAACAGTATTTGGTTAAAAATTCATCTTTTAGATTTGTAAATCACAAATGAAACTTGCATACAAATTTATGTTATTGGTAGGCTTGAAACTTCAGACAATCATGATCCTCAATCGAAATACATGACAAACTTAACTGGCTTATGGAATCAAATTTATTTACAATTTCTCAGTTTTGAAAAAATAACATATCGGCATATATAAGAGGATAAGTTAGAGTTTGAAAATTGCAATGGTCGAAATTAAATGTGAAATAGTAAGAGTATTTGGTTACAAATTCATCTTTTTAGATTTGTAAATTACGTATGAAACTTGAATACAAAAAGATGATATTGGTAGGGTTGAAAATTGAGATATTCATGATCCTCAAATCAAAATAAAATGAGAAACTTAACTGGGTCATGGAATCAAATTTATTTAGAAGTTGTCATTTTTGAAAAAATAACAGACCAGCTTATCTAAACAGATAAGCTTGGAAGCTTGGATTTTGGAAATCGCAATGGTCGAAATTAACTCGGAAATAACAGGATTTTGTGGTTAAAAATTCATCTATTTACATTTGTAAATCGTCACACTGAAACTAATAATGTCGATTAAAAATCCCGTATCTTGAGGGAGACCATCCGTACCGACTGCGACATCGTCTATGACTCCGACTTTGTCGATGGATCTGGAAGTCAATGACTGGAAGACTTCTCCGTTGTTCGGTGAGCTTAAATAAACATGGACGATTCTAGTAGTAAATCGTGGTCTTTGTCAAGCCTTCGTTACCCGGTCCCTGCAAGTAACTTCACTAAGCATCAGATTTGGACCTCAGCGCAGCAGAGTGGGAACGGAAGGATAGTTGAGTCCCTACCTTGCCGAACCCAAAAATCGTAGAGAATCGGAAGATAAAACACAGCTTGGTAGATCGTCGATTTACATTTCAAACCGTTAAATTGGGAAACAAATCAAGATGGGGGAAGAAGGGTAAGGTCGTAGAAAACTTGCAAAGGAAAAGGAAGAAGGGTAAGATTGCAGAAAATACGGTTGAGCTGAAGGAGGGGTCGGGGAAGTCGGTTGACATGTAGGCGGAGAGAACAACGGGAAAAGAAAGTAGGGAGAGAAAATAAGAGTGGATCAATGTACTTAGTGTAGGAAACGGAAGAAGGTGAAGGCTGCGGGAAGCGGTTGAGGGTGGTTTAGGAAAGGCGGTTGACATTTTGGGGGAGAAAAAAAGGGGAAGGAGAAAGTGGCTAGCGGAGAAAGTGGAGAGAAACGGGTGGAATTTTAGTGCGATTAGCGCATGCATATGAGAAAGTACAGGTATGCCCCCTCTCCTGTACGTGTATGTAGCTATAGATGGATGGGTTGGTTGGGAAGTTAAAAAAGCTTCACCACAACAAAGTATTTGCATTATTAGTAGAGATGTATGTATTTATATATATATGTATGTGTGTGTGTGTGCGCGCACATATATCGTTCATTCGTCCCGTCCATAACCTATGGTTTTTATAGTCATATAGTTTGAAATCGAATGAAATTTTAGATGTTCAGTAAACACTGTAAATATCTTGCCTACAAAAAATAAGATCATTTAATTTTTTTAACAAGCTTAAAGTATTAAATCAATATCAATCGCCAATACATTTATTTCAATCTACAATTCAAAATATTACTTTAAAATATGTTAGGAGTATCGAAAGTAATTAAAATTTTGTGAAGATGACCTTGTGACATGTAAGAATACACTACAAATTTTCTTTTGGTTTCGAATTGCGCAAAAACTGTAAGGGTGTATATGAGTTTCATCGAAAAAGGAGTTTTAAAATACTATTCCTTATACAAACACATATACATACATGTGTGTTTGGTGAGTCTCCACGTGCCATTCCTCCAAGCTTTATTGTTTCATGACAAAGTTTTGGATTGAACTAATTTATGGATGTATAGATCATCTTTACAACTTTGTACCATTTCAAAACTTTGAACCTTTTGAAAATTAAAATAGATTATGAGCAGTCATATTTTTTTTGAAATGGTACTTAGATACAACATGTCACCAAGTGAACATAACACAAATCATTTGTCAATATATGTTCGAATCACGCTACGCAAGTTTCGAACTTGTGACCTCTCGCATCAAAGTCGAATCATTTAACCATTAGGACAATGGTGCTGGTCACAATCATAATTATTTATTTAAACCGTTGTTTTAATTTGTAATTTTGAAACGGGTTGAAGTTTCGAAATGATCCAAACTTTTGTATAAATATTCTACATAACAAGAATGATATATATACAACCAATTATCTCAATTAAACGAGTTTTGATATGAGAAAGTCGATGGTGGTTTCGAGGGAATAAAAATTGACATATCCAGATACTACACACACGTGTGTGTGTGTATGCATGAATATATATTGTTTAGACTTGTTTTGAAAATAAACTTAGAAAACAAGTTAAAAAATATCACTTTTGGCCGCATCAACAAAAATATGGTTAAAATACATCGGCGCGATATGGAATAGAGGCAATGTATTTTGAGATGATCTGAAAATTAACAAAGAGGCAGACTGGGTCCAATGTGACTTTGTTTTCTTCAATCACTGTATTTATTACAATTACTGTTCTACATAGCATAATTTTTTTTAGAGCAAAACAGAACACTTTCCACTATACTTTTAGGCGACGATAAAGAATGATATAAACAAACAATTTATTCTAGCTAAATTGCAACTCTAGCTAAATAGAAGAATTAATTTTACAAACAACACTTTTCGGTGCAAAATATTTAGTTTAATTATCAAGAGTCATCATAGTGCACTTTAATTTTAATTTTATAATTTAGTGTATGTATCTAAGAAGCAAATATACGTAGACTTATTTTAGCAAAAGTTTTTATTCAAATCAAAATTAATTGCTAATATATTTAGTATATTCATCAATGCAAGTACACTAAAGAGTAATTTTGTCTCGGTTGTATGATCCATTACGATGCTAAATAGCAATTAGCTATCAATTTGGGTCATTCGATTAGAAAGGAAAATTCTTAGCATCAAATACGAAAGATAAAAATAATATATAGAAAAACACCCATTACTGGATCTGTTTTAATAAAACATTCTCTTAAGTCCCGTATAATTTTCGTATTTTCTCCATATATTTACAGAATTATATTTGATCAAAGACAACAATAATGATAATGATCGCATAAGGGAAACTAAATCCCGTATACTTTCCATAAGCATGTAACACACAAAGCATGATCGACACACAAGCACGATCAAGTCACATAAACGAATTTCAATCTCCTTTTTAATTAATCAATTCTTTATTAATTAAAAATTCCTTTTATTAGTAAAACTCCTTTTAAAACTTTTTTTATTAATGAAACTCTGCTTGTTAATTAAACTTCACTTTTCAATTAAAACTTCATTATTCATCTCTACACATTTCAATACTCTCAAAAGTATTCATATACTTATATTGATGGTATAAGTATATTTACAAATCAATAACAAGTTTTACTTAAAACACAGTCAAAGAGTTTGAAAACAGATGTCACTCAAACATTGTTACAATAACCCTTCGCTTTTTTACTTGAAAACTTATACTTTTCTATCATTTTCCAAAGGCGCCATACTTGTTATTATATACTTGTTATTATCTAAATTCCATTATTAAATATCTAAATACTTTTCCAAAATCATTTAACTATATTTTCCACTTTTAAATCAGTGCTATCAAGGCGCGCGCCTAGGCTCAAAAAAAGCTCAGGCGTATGTTGTGCGTCTTTTATAGTTTGAGTGCACCTTTTTGCAGTTTGAAGCACCTTTATGTAAATCCAAATTTTAGTTTACAAAATAGTTAAATAAAAAGTTTAAATAGTTAAACGAATTATAACATATGGTTTAAAATTTAGTTAATACAATATTTAAATAGTTGAATGAATTTTAAAACATGGTTTAAAATTTAATTTGTAGTTAGTAAAATAGCAGATTAAAACTTGTATAAAAGACACATAAGAAGACCCAAGGCTCAAAAAAGCCCAAGACTCGAGGCTTGCGCCTTAGCGTCTTAACTACTTTGTTTAAAATATAACTCAAGGGTTGGAAAACAAATATTATTAAAACACCATATACTGCAAGCCCAAAACACTTCACATTTAATCATTATCTTTAAAACTCTCTTTTAACGATCTAATTATATTTTTAAGGGTTTAAGACAAGTGTTACTCAACATTGTCACGACAACCCAAAACATCCCTTTATAATTAATCTTTTAAAAATATTCTCTTTTAAAAGATCCAATTATATTCTTAATCTAACGAGTTAATATATTTTTACTTAACGTTACAAAATCATTCATTATAACTTAAGTGTTATAATCCAATTATTCCTTTATTTTTCATTCGAGATTTAACTTACTTTTCCAAGCTTATATAAACACTATAATACTGAAAACAATTTAAAGGAGATTGTTCTAAAATATTTAATAAAATACAAAAATCAATTCAAAGGACATTATATATAAACTTTAAAATACTTCAATAAATATTTAACTAATTTTCTAAAAACTATATGTACTTAGAAATACTTATGAAATAACATTTTGTTTAAAACATTACTTCAAAATGCTTATTTTAAAAACCTTAAAAAGGATGCTTTATACTTTAAAAGCCTTTACTTTAAAATCTACGAATAATTATAAAACATTTTAATTTTTTTAATTTTTTAAACTTCTTTTCAAAATACTTTAATAACTTTTCATGAAACTCCTTTAAAAGATTCTACAAAAATATCTAAGGTATTCAACCTTTTTATACTTTATAAAATAGAATATTCGAAGCGCATCTATAATAACCGTTTCGCTATACAGGCTTATGCCACTTCGCTTTTCAATTTCTATAACTTTTCAAACCAATTTCTTTAGCTCAAACACACCCAAACAGATGTAAAGAACAACCAAATATATATTTTCACAATATATTCACATTTTAACCAAATTAACATTTGTCAATTTGCAGGGGATTTCAAAGTGCATTTATAGCGACAATTTCGCTTCAACCATTCACGCACAATTTTCAATTTTATCAAACAACATTATAAACAATGTAAACAAGTCCGAACCACGATACATGTTTAGAGGTTATAAGAAATTATACTACATATAGTGTGCTGTCACTTGCTTTTCAAAGAAAGGAAGGGTCCAAAAGTAATAACTGGCATTGTTATTTATTTTAATTTATATTTTGCATAGCTAACATTATATCACAATAGTATACAAATCAACTGATGAGTAAATTCATCCATGCCCAAGGCAACCCTAGACGTAGAAAATCCCACTACGAATGCAACGACAAAGACGACGTCTTGATTGTTCCTTGTATGCAAAAGTTATGAGTTTTATAAGAAACGAGAATTTTTTTAATAATTAATTTAATTAATTACTCATTTAATCCAATTACCTTCTTCCCCAATTGATATGCACAAGGCCAAAATCATGCACAACCTACACACTGATTCTTCTCTCACGATTTCCTACCCTACGCTTAAGGGATCGAAGAACTGATAACTCCTAGACATCACACTGTGCAAGCACTTCCCAATGGTCTCCATCATGGCACAATCAGCTGCACCTACCAAAGACCAGCATGTAGCCTCCCCTGATACTTCCCAAAGTCGTGATCACAACCCCGTGGTCGAAGCACCTCTGTCCACCGCCATCACCTCCCTCTTCACGTGTCGATTCCAACCGTGCCATCGTTTCTACCTCCGGTCCCTCACAGTAAATCGCAACACAGTGAACCCCTGTACGAAAGCAATTGTCGCAATCTTCCCCGGTGCCTTGGAGCAACTTCGTTTGGTGTGGGGAGATGTACGTTGCCAAGATAAGTGCAACAATGATCGCTACTTCGCCCAAAGCCTCTTAAATCAATGCCGAGCTTCAACCTTAATCACGACTGCCAAACAATGGCCACCCAAATCGTCGCCGCACCTTACGATACTACCACTATCGATTTGAAGCTCTCTCCTCTACGAATTCAACGAATCCAAAGTCATCGAATTCCAACGCCTCAAGCTCATGAAACAATTGAAAGAAGAGAAAGAGGGGTGACGGTTGTTTACTGAAGAAGGAAGGAGGAAGAAAAGTGTAGAGAGAAAGGTAGGATAAGGGGTTATATTTATAATGTAAAATATATTATATTTTTATTTTCTTAATTAAATCGTCGAACTTTCCGAGCTCGCATGATCACATGAGATGTTCGATCGCTACGAAATTCTTCGGTGCCCAATAACTCAATATTTCGATCCCGATGACACTAGTTTCGTCAAAATCCGTGACGGTGCACCGGGATGATAATTTCACATATTGATTAAAAAGAATTATTATTAAAATAAGTTTAATCAATTTATTATAAATTGAAAGTTTACCATCACCATTTATTTAAAAGGAGTTAAATAGGCTTATTAAATCAATTTTATTATATTAAACCCAAGATTTAAATATTTAAAATATTCCGATATTTAAATATAAAACGTTCGAAATTCCGAGTCGTTACATCCTTCTTCTCTTAAAATGATTTCGTCACCGAAATTCCCAAAGGAAGAAAATGTCTTCTCATCCTTAGGCTTTTAAAGCCTCTCACGTTTTAGAAAATTTCAGCAGTACCTCGTTCGCGCGGCTAGGTATGAAAAAAATCACAACATCAATATACGTCCATATCTAGGACCTTCTATTTCTGGGGACAAAACAACAATATATACGTATGATATACCTTATAGAGCGTGTATGTTACATAACAAACACACCCGTTAAGCATAAACGTGTACCGTATTGCCAGCAATTTAACTCCACTCATGAAACAAACAGCAACAAGTTAGCCTTTGCTTCCATGTACTTGTATTTTACTTACATTACCCAAAAAGAGAGTTAAACATGACAATTGAAGCAATACAACTCATCCATCATATATCATGAATCTAAGCATATTAAATCATATATAACAATCATCTCACATCAACATGCCATTTCAACCTGTGTAATCTTCATTGCTAATGTAAGAAGCATACGATTATATTAAAGCCTGTACGATGTACATATGTCATCCGTATGCAATATTAAATCCGACCACTTGCTCGATCACATAAAATATACATCACTTGACCTCTTTAGTGTGGACTTTGATCAGATTCTTTGATTAGAAAATTTTGTTCTTCTTACATAGTCATATACTATGATAGAAAACATCAGAATCAGAAAACCTCATAATCGTATTAAGAATTCGTATCAAGTATTCACCATTAAGAATCGAGTGAAGAATCCTTGTTTGGATCGATGTAAATCACCTCGAAATCATGTACTCGAATCCTGGATCAAGAACTGTCGTGTGAATAAAATGATCCACGTACAGCCTACGTATCTATTTCATTGGTTTTTTTAAATACACCAATTATTTTTAATTCACATTTATTTACACCAATAGTATTTAATTTAATACTAAAATCATTTATGAATTTTTTTCTTCATAAAACATTACTTGAGTTTTTATAAACATTTCATAAAAACATATCGTTATTTTAAAACCATTCAATACTTAAGTTCATATTCGTATAATACTCTTCTACATCATAAGAGTATATACACAATATCAATTTGCTTTACTTAATATGAATGTTCAACAAATTTAAACTTGTTTTTACTATGTTCACAGTTTAAGGGTTACAAAAACTCTTTTTTATATTTTTACAAATACACTTAGCTTACTATTCCATAACGACTTAGAAGTTTCCCACCGTTCAAAATTGCCAAAAATTCTGTTTTGTTTTAACAAATGAAAAATACCAAATAACATATCATAACAAGATGCATACTCCAAACTACCCTAATACATATAGGATACATACGTCCATAATATAACTTAACCGAAAAGTTAAGACCTAAACACCGGGTTTCATTTCAAATCATTTTGAAATAATATTTACTTACTACATTTTGTATATCAAATCATACTTCTGCGATTTAAATCAAAATTTGTTTTACCAAAACAACTTTGTAGCAAAGCTACTATAGTAGCCTCCACTTTGAAACTTGAAAATGAACGTCGATGATGCTGCGGTCATCATCAGAATTATTTTCCAGCGACTGAAGTGAGTTCAGTACTTTCTATCTTTTTTAAAACCCTTTTGAAAACATTTATATTCATAAATACTTTCAAATAATACCAGTATTATTTTTTCTTCACAAACTTTGAAAAAGAATTTCCAAAAACATCGGGATTTAAGTTTTTAAATTCTTAGTTTAAATCTTTTTTATTTATAAACTATACTTTATAAACCATACTTATATAAAGTTACTTCCTTATCTAAATCATTTCATAAATATATATCTTTGTTTAGATTATAATAATAAACAACTTTTATTAAAATTAAATTCTAACCCAACATTATTATCGAATGCCTTATAGTCCAACTATGAAATTTAATTGACAAGGTGTCTGCTTCAATGTTCCCACAATTACTATTTATCCAACCTGTGCAGTGAAAATGTAAAACTGCTCATACACTGGTCAAGCACAACTAATCAAATAATAAATGATAATAATTGAATATTATCATTTTTTAACAAACAGTACATCATAAATAACTATATCAATTTTTGGAAATTATTCTATATACAAAACATAATCCTAGATAAATTATTTCATTTACCAATTTCAAAATAATACCATATCGGTTTATCTTGTTCAAGTGTTTAGAGATCCCTATTAATAACGTTAACAACATGTATTGGTCACAATCCATAAACCACTCAACATATTAATCAACTCAATACAAAATATTTTTATATAATAATAACAAATGCTCACTCTCATATATATAATACACTAAACTCATGATAAAACATTACATTACCCCATTTCTTAATGAGTTATACCCCACCAATGCTAAGGTTCTCGTTTAACCTTCAGCTCTGATACCAAATGTAACGAATGACCTTTTCGACCTTCGAATGTAGATACTAATACATTTACGGTATTCACGTGCTGAGCACTCAAGTGTCGGAAAGACAAAACGTTAGGTTAAAAGAAAAAGAAACAGAACAAGAAAGAAGAATACAATATCAGAATCTTACATGCGGCATGATAATATATAATATCTCAAAAGATCTTTACCAAAAATAGAATTTCAATATATATACAACAATCAAAGTAAACTAACCTATCATCGGTCTGGATAGTTATAACAATATGTTCTCACAAACGATGATAAATACAATACAAGAAATGCAGCGGAAAATAGAATACGTGAATATGTCTTGGAGGCATCCATCTTGAAGCTCCAAAGTGTCAACTAAATCTGGAAATATACTCGGGGTTGATCCGAGCATTATAAGAAAATAACACCTGGATCAGTCAAGTAAACCTGTGTGAGAAACTCAAATCATATGGATTTTTATATTTATGAAACCCTTTAAAAACAAAGGTATCTCGTAAGACCACATCGCAAATAAACATGGATGGATTTTTATCTTGCGATAACCAAATCATTTTTATTAGAAAATCCAGTGATGTTGTAATAATTTCTTGGGTTAAAAATAAATAAGAAATAGCTGTACTGCGTGTGAGCGTACACTATAGTAATAATATGTATACAATCAAAACTGCTAAGGGCGTTCGTTAATTGTGTAGGATTCCACGGAGGTCCCCTCGATACTTCGAGAACGGTCCTTCTACACAAGGATTAGAGACATCCTCTCGAAGCATCGTACATCCTTAGCCGATGTACATAGAAAATATATAGCTGGCTACAACATGAAGCCGAGTGCACCATTCATGCATGCCTAACTATAAGTATCTCTAGGGTAGAGTCGCCTGCACCATTGGGTTAGCTAAACCCCTGTGCTATGCATCCTATCTATGGTTTTAGTCATATTCGCTAGTGAGGCTACGTCCGGCATTCCAGCACACGAGTGACAACTCGAACAGATTTCGGAACCACACATGGATTCTCATATTTCAACAGATTTCAGAATCATACATGGATTCTCATATCTCAATAGATCTCAGAATCACATATGGATTCTCATATCTTAATAAATCATAGAATTCCACATGGATTCGCACATCCTGAATAGATCACGAAGAACTACATGTGTTCGAGCATCTCAAACAGATCTCGAATCCCCACATAGATTCCAGCATCTCGAACCAATCACGAACCTTTTTCAAAGTATAGAACACGCATATGGTTTTGAAGTGGTTACGGTTTCAAATCATCTTATATAAGTACCTTCCCCCGCTTATCGGGCGCTTCAAAAACCAATCGATAAATTTTCGTTAAACTCAACTTCGGTTCTTTTGAAAATAAACAGACAATACATAAGAGCGGAGATCATCTCCTAACCGGACGGATTTCCTTATCATTTATCTAGTAAAGCTACATTATAGCATCACCGAAGGTAACTGTATCGTACGATTCCCGTGTTTCTTGTAAATATTTTCAGAGTTATATTTGGTCAATTGCAACAACAATGAGAATGATCGCATAAGGAAAACCAAATCCCGTATACTTTCCATAAGCAAGTAATGCACAAAGCATGATTGATACATAAAAGCACGATCAAGTCACAAAAATGATTTTTATTACCATTTTTAATTAATTAAATTTTTATTAATTAAAAACCCTTTTATTAGTAAAACTCCTTTTGAAACTTCTTTGTTAATGAAACTTTGCTTATTAATTAAACTTCACTTTTCAATTAAAACTTTACCATTCATTTTTATACATATCAATACTCTCAAAAGTATTCATATACTTATCTCAACGGTATAAGTATATTCACAAACCAATAACAAGTTTTACTTATTTAAAACACCGTTAAAGGAGTAAAAAACAAATATTATTTGAACATTGTTACTATAAACCCTTCATCATTTTTTACTTTAAAACTTATACTTTTCTATCCTTTTTCAAAGATTCCGTACTTGTTATTATCTTTAAAATTTCATTATTGAAGATCTAAGTATTGTCCCAAAATCATTTAACTATATTTTCCACTTTAAAATATAACTTAAGGGTTGAAAAACAAATGTTACTAAAACACCGTTTACTACAAGCCTAAAACACTTTACATTTAACCATTATCTTTAAAACTTTCTTTTAAAGATCTATTTACATTTTAGAGGTTTAAGACAAGCATTACTCAATGTTGTCACGGCAACTCAAAACATTCCCTTTATAATTATCTCTTAAAAACATTCTCTTTAAAAAGATCCAATTATATTCCTAATTTAACAAATTAATATACTTTTACTTAATTTTACAAAATCATTCATTATAACTTAAGTTTCATAATCCAATTCTTCCTTTATCTTTTCTTTTGAGACTTAACTTACCTTTTCAAGCTTATATAAACACTTTAGAATACCGAGAACAATTTAAAGGAGATTATTCTAAAATATGTAATAAAATACAAAAATCAATTCAAATGATATTATACTATATATAAACTTTAAAAATACTTCAATAAATATTTAACTAATTTTCTAAGAACTATATATACTTAGAAATACTAACGATATAGTTTAAAACATTTTATTTAAAACATTACTTCAAAATACTTATTTTAAATACCTTAAAAAGCATGTTTTGCACTTTAAAAGCCTTTACTTTAAAATCCACGATTAATTATAAAACATTTTTAAATTTTGAACTTCTTTTCAAAATACTTTAATAACTTTTCATGAAACTCCTTTAAAAGATTCTAAAAAATACCTAAAGTATTCAATCTTTTTATACTTTATAAAATAGAAGTTTCGAAGTGCATATATAGTGACCGTTTCGCTATACAGACTTATTTCACTTCGCTTTCTAATTTCTGTAACTTCTCAAACCAATTTCTTTAGGTCAAACACACCTGAATAAGTGTAACCAAATATATATTTTCACAATATATCCATATTTTAACCAATTTAACATTTGACAATTTACCGGAGATTTCAAAGTGCGTTTGTAGTGACAATTTCGCTTCAACCATTCACACACAATTTTCAATTTTATCAAACAACGTTATCAACTTTGTAAACAAGTCCGGACCACGATATATGTTTTAGGGGGTTATAAGAGAGATTATATTACATATAATGTTGTCACTCGTTTCTCAAAGCAAGGAGAGGTCCAAAAGTAATAACTAACATTATTATCTATTTTAATTTATATTTTGCACAATAAACATTATAGTACAACAATATACAAATCAACTGGTGATTATACTCACCCAAGTCCAAGCCAACCCAAGACGTAAAAATTCCCACTATGAATGCAACGACGAAGACGGCGTCTCGATTGGACCTCGTATGCAAAAATTATGAGTTTTATAAGAAACGAGATTAATTTAATTAATTAATTAGTTACCCATTTAATCCAATTACCTTCTTCCCCAATTGATATGCACAGGACCAAAACGTGTACAATCCATACACACCGATTCTTCTCTCATCGGTTTCCTGCTCTATGCTCAACGGATTGAAGAACCGACAGCTCCTACGCATCACACTGCACAAGCACTTCCCAATGGTCCATATCATGACACACTCGGCTACACATACCAAAAACCGACCTATAGCTTCCTTTGATGCTTCTCGAAGTTGCGATTGCAATCCTATTGTCGGAGCACCTCTAACCACCGCCATCGTCTCCCTCTACGTGTGTCGATTCCAACCGTGCCATCGTTTCTACCTCCAGTCTGCCACAATAAATCACGACACGACACACCCCTATACGGAAGCAATTGTCGCGATCTTTCTCGGTGCCTTGGAGCAACTTCGGTTGGTGTGGGGAGATGTACGTTGCCAAGAGAAGTGCAATACGATCACCGCTTTGCCCAACGCCTCCTAAAACAACGCCAAACTTCAATCCTAATCATGACTATTAAACAATGGCCACCCAAAATCCTCGCCGCACCTAACGACACCACTATCAATTTGAAGCTCTCTCCTCTACGAAATCAACAAATCTGAAATCGTTGAATTCCGACGCTTCAAGCTCGTGAAACAATTGAAAGAAGAGGAAGATGGGCGGTGACTGTTTACTGAAGGAGGAAAAAGAAGTGTGGAGAGGAAGGTAGCACTGCAATAACTTCTTCATACTAACTCAGAATCAGACGAGACTTCAACCGATGAACTCTCACCTAAATTACAGAAATGGAACACTTAGATACTTTATCTTGTGAACGCATACTGTATTTCTCCATGGCGACTAATGGTTGCACTTAGCAAATAACAGACTGTAACCCTATATTTGAATTTTAATGAAAATTAGAATTAAAATTTCATATTTATCAAAATTCAAAACGTAAAAATTAGAATTATTTTATATATATTTATTTTTTATTAGTTAAATTAAATTTAAATATTTAAATGGGTTATATGGGTAATCCGCTTATTAAATGAATTGGGTCATAAATGAGTAAAAAAAATGGATCATAAATGGGTTGGGTCAAACTCGACCCAATCCATTTTGATCCAAACCAACCCAACCCATTTGATAGGTCCGTGTGAATCTCATATATATAACACACACGTGCATGTATATATACATACATATACCGTTCCTTTAAAACTTATCAAACCCAACTGGCTAACAAATCAGTGTTAAATCCATCAGAGCTGTTTGAGTTCTTCACTTCTTTGTTGTGTTTTTTATTTGTATCACAAAAATTCTTATCACAAAACTCAGCCGTACGACAGTATTGCTCAATTCTTGATCTTCAACTAATATCAATCTTATTTGCATGTTCATCAATTGAACTCGATACTGAAGCTCATCTAAGAGATTTTCTACTATCATGAAAACATTCATCTTTGCGGGTTTAATTTGCTTGTCTACGTCTTAATCCAATTTAAACCGTACCCCTCAAATTGAAGAAATTTCAACGTTCTCAATCTTCTTTTCCATCAAATCAACACTCGTTAACCACTTTGTAAAAATTATTATTTTCTTATGTATCACGTATGCATTCCCTTCTAATTGTTCAACATAAATGATATTTCTTAAAATTTCTAGAATATGTTTTAACGTTTGTGATTGCTTTTTTTCATCAAGTGAATTCAATTTAATGAGTCCAACCTTAATAATTTTCATATCTCAACAATTAGTTGATTAGCTTTCTTTGTTTACTCCTTTTTGCCTATTATTTTACCACACAATTAACTGAAATAACATCATCAAGTATGAGTTGTTTCAAGGATGTCATAAATGTTTACTAACTTTTCGATAATATATTCATCGATGTCATGCATTATGTCTCATCATTTATTTTATATTTTATGGTAACCGGTTCGTGATGGCTTAATATCCATTTAAGTACTTGTCAATTTATCCACCTTCTTCTGACTTCCACTTTACCATTTACTTCAGCGGTGACTTGTTCCCTCCAATTTCTTTAATTATGAACTAGCATAGCGGCACGTACTATGCACAACACAAAAGGAAAATGCTTTACACATTTTTTTCCAAACAATGTTACTTTACCATAGTCACCATCTTTCATATTCACACATGCTCTGTAACACCCCACACCTTTTAGTATACCCAAAAGAGCACACTTAAAGGCATGTTGCGTTGTAGATATAACTAAAATTTGCAGAAACTAAGATACACAAGACAAAAATATATAAACAGCGGAAACTATTATAATAATTTATTTAGAACAAAACCTCAGAATTATTTTATAAATCAAATAAGTCGTCAAATACCAAATACATCAAATGCCAAAATAACCTTACGTGTCTTGCGAAATAAAATCCATAGTATCAATAATATCAAAGTACAATACATCCCTCACAAAATGCCAGCTCAACAGAAAGAACTAAAAACTGAAACTGAAGAAAAGAACTACATGATAGAATCTCCTCCGAAGAAATCTCCAAATGCATGCAGTCTACCGTCCCTGCCCCTGATTGCCCATGGGAGAAAAGGGGAAAATGGAAGAGTGGGTCAGACTAAAAATCTGGTGAATGATAGTAATTACTAGAATATTTAAGCAAAGTAAAAGTAATAGACTTTACAATAGTTCCAGTATATAAAAAGAAACAAAGGAAATAGAGAGAAGGAATAAGCTGGAAATAAATACGAATTAACTAGATCAACATAATTGATTAACTTTGATTGTTTGCACTTGTTTTTGATAGCTGCTTAGATTAAGATGAATTCCTTATACTGCCCTTTGATCGGTCTGCTATTTCATAGAATCTACTGTGGGTCGGATGTTAAAACTCCCTACGTAGTAGACATTGGTGCCTACGAAAGGCACACACTAAGCGCGTATAACTCTTAACGTTTACTAAGCATCCGAATGGAAGTCGCACGCGTAACCGCCACCATGCTCATGTTACTTGTTGTTCCACCTATTGGGTCTTCTTATTACCTCAAGCTCCAGCATAAGCGTGTCCCTCGTCTCACTTCAGGCTTATGTGAGACACCTCGTTTCACTTTAGGGTTATGTGAAATACCGTGTCCATAGAAATAATAGGAAAAATGCCGTTGGTACTGGCCGTCATCCAAAACATATCTATTTGCGCCCCTTGCCCAAATCCCCATGATTTGGACTTCTACTTATTGGCCATTTACTACCGTTATTAACATAAGCGTGTCTCGTCTCACTTCAGGATTATGTGAAGCACCGTGTCCAAAGAAATAGGGAAATGTTATTTGGTACGTGTCCTACTTTAATTCTTCGCTTATTAACCTAGATAAATTATGTAAATAAACCTTTACTTTTGTTCTTACTACTGTGCTTATTAATTTATCCTAAGTCTTAAAATAAGCCTCACTCTCTTCTATTTTCTTATTATAACTGACGTTATAATCATGCTTATTACTTAACCCAAGGTCTAAGTGTAAAAATAAGCTCCTTTCATCTTATACTCTTTTTAGTTATAATTCTAAGTTATAACTGGCCAATTATCTTTAATTAGTCTAATCAATATCATAATTAGGCTCAATTTCAATCTTAATTCCATTTCTATTACAGTCTATACAATTTACATCTTATCTTCCGTTATTTCAGTATTCTTATAATTCATATTTGCATTCAATCTATTCTAATCCATACATGAAGAAGAAGGAGAAATAAAAGAAAACCGAAAATAGAAGAAAATACAAAGCGTAGGAAAAAGATGTAAATAACGCATAAATAACAGTAAGCAAATTAAAATACTGTAAATATACCGTAAATAAATGAAAAAACTATAATTAACAGAAATAAACTAAAATTAACTGAAAATAATAGCTAAAAGAAATAGACTGAAAATAATTCTAAAAACTGTAAATAAACTACTAAAAAGGTTATTCCGAAAATCGTAGTAGAACTACAACTATTGGAAACCCTATTATTTTAAATTACTTAAAGAAATCTAAAATAATTACAATCATTCACCTCTGGTCCTTAGCTCTTCCCAGATCCACTTGGGGTTGGTAAATATTTTAATTTAAAATGACTTTTTCCTTGGAAAATTATTTCGTTTAGGATCCTTTCTGAAAAGCTGAACCCAATTGGAGAAAATCTAGAATGAGAAAAAGTGTTTGGTCTAGGG
This sequence comes from Allium cepa, assembly GCA_030765085.1. NCBI lineage: Eukaryota > Viridiplantae > Streptophyta > Magnoliopsida > Asparagales > Amaryllidaceae > Allium > Allium cepa. The sequence continues at coordinate 264,790,272 of CM060931.1, read as the reverse complement.
TTCTATTTATAGAGGTAGAAGTAGATATCAGACCATTGGATTTGGAGATTGAATAAGATGCAACCACGTCATAGGCTGAACAGGAGCCGTCGGATGCCAGAATGGAAGGACCAGGTGAGTTGAAAGAATGCAAATGATGACTAAAATTCGCCGTCGAATGTTACTGGATGAAGGAAAATTTCTTTCGTCCATAACCCAAGGCGGGTCGATCGCCCCTTCCTCTAGGACAACCGAAGGGCACGGTTGGGTCGACCTCTCGGTCGACCTAGCCCAATTAATTTTTTTTAATTTTTAACCCTCGTATATTAGCTCAGATTCTGACATTCTATATATGTAAATTGACCAGAAAATTGCCATGGACACAGGTGCAACTCCCGTGGCTCAATTCTGATAACTTCATAAAGTTATTTATTGTTTCATTAGCTTAATTTCCAGGGTGTTACATTCTTCCCTCCTTAAGGGATTTCGTTCCCGAAATCTCTAAGAATAGAAGAATGAACTAAATGTTTTCATCCAAGTTCTACAACCAACTACTCAATCATCACCCATTCATCCACTGTCCTTAAGTTTTTCTAATGCGATTTATGATATTTATGAAATTAGTGTAGGGTCGATGTCCCTAACTAATGCAAAAGATTAGACGGTTCACTGATTCAGTTGACATTCTTTTACGCAATCATGTCTGTGCCATGTATCCAAATGAATACAAAAATTCCCTAATGATAATTGATAGTTCTATATGCGTGTTACAATCATTATCCAAATGCAACAATCATACGATAATCATCTATTCATAGCAACCATGGAAAATATGATAAAAATGCATACATTCATATGCATATGTTCTAGTGTCCTAGTTAGGCCAATCCCTAAGAGATAATAGTGCCTAATGTAAGTATATGCGTCCATAGCATTCACTTGCAACCACCAGCATACATTATACATAACATGTTCTAATAACATGCTTACATCAAATCCTACCATCTATAGGTTAAATCCTAAGTTCCACCTTCCAAAGGATAATAAAGGAAAGAATCTATTCAAAATTAAAGATGGAAAGTAGAAAATTCGAAATTTACTACCAAAGAGAGATGTGGATAAGAAGTTCGCATTTTCACGTAATCAATTTAATCTTCTTCGAAGTCTTTTCAACCTTTGTAAACTCTATCTAACACGAAAGCGATTTGCGCGGTCTTCCATAAAAAGCTTCGGAAGGTGCCATTTCAATGCTAGTTTGAAAACTACTATCATATGAGAATTCAACTAAAGGAGGATGCATCTTCCAAGTTTCTCAAAATCAAGAATACTCATTGTCAACCATGCGTGTCTTACTATCTTACTAATCTCATTTTACTGCTATTCTTTAGTCTGCACAAATGAATCAACATTCCTATGTTCTTGCTAGTGTCCTACGCACTCCATGAAAAAGTAATCACTGCTACAACCTTGCACTTTTTCCGTTACACTTAGGAAATGATTCCTATCTACTTCACATTTAAAGGCTTGGTTTGGTATTTATCACTTTATTTATAAAAAAAACCGAGATTTTTAAATTTTTAAAACATTAAATTCCAAAATCTTTGTCTTTAAAAGTGTTATCTTTAAGTTCTTATTAAATTCAAAAATACTTGGTTACTTAACATTATTTCCCAAATCTAGAAGGGAAAACTTTTAAAAATTTAAGTTTAAAACTTATTCCTCGTTTTCTTTTAAAGACTTTTACAACATTCTATAAAAATTTCGATTTTCAAATTTTACTTTTATTAAGTTTTTCATTTCCAAAAATTTATTTACTTTTTCACCAAACCATTATCCTTTAAAATATCTTTAAAATGTCATTATGTGTCCTTTTTTTAAACATCTTATTACACCCAACAGTTTTATACCTTAATGTATTGGAACTACTTTCTCTTATGAGAAACTATTAATGGTAAAACCTTATATGAATCCTTTAAAAGATGATTTTATGTTTATGTAAAATTACAAGGAACTTATTTTATATTTTTCGAAATAGGCTATACAAAATATGGTGCTTCCCATATATTGTATATCTCTTTCACGTATTTCTTTAAACTTGCACAAAACATCTTTATTTATAATTTAGTTTCATAGAAAATTTTATCATTATTCATTTCGTTCCAATAGATTAAAGTATTTTTAATTCATATTCTCTTACCATAGTCAATTTCTATGAAATTCTAATTTCCTAATATTTAACTTATACTTTTCTTTTTAGAAAAATTCATTTCATAGCTGTTTTTAATATATCCATAACTAGAAAACATTTTCTCATACTTATTTAAATATTTAGCGTACTTATAAACCACTTTATATCTATACTTGAGAATTTTCTTCAAAACACATTTTTATATGGGTCAAAACAGATATTGCGTAAAACACTGTTACTACAACCTAAAAATACTAGTGTACGGATTCAATTAAGATAAATACTAATAAACCTCATATACAACAACAACAACAACAACAAAGTCATTATTCCCAAACAAGTTGGGGTCGGCTAGAGATGGAACCCAAAAAAAAATGTATATGTATATATAATAATAATATAAATAAAAACTAAGTAAAACAATAATAATAATAAAATAAAGTCAAATATGTAAATTAATAATAATAACTAAGTAAAATAAGATAAAATAAAAATGTATATGTATATATAAGAGGAATGATAATAATAATACTAATACTAATAGCATTAATGATACTAACACTAATAAACCTCATATACTATGTAAAAACGTTTCCTTTGGAAGTCACCTACCATAACAATAGTGCTATAGTCTGTGTTTCCTTTACTTCTCATGAAAACATCTATCATAACAATAAATGTTGTAACCTACGTTTTCAATAATTAATAACCTGTAGGTTTTTATATTTAAAATCTTTGTTTATCTACGAAGAAACTAGCGAGCTATAATTCTTCAAAAAGAATTTTACTTTTAACAAAATTTATATAATATATAAACCAATTTAAATTTCATATCATTTTTCAAAAACCCAATATTTATTTCTTAAAAGAAAATATTAACAATGAAAATTTTCAATCCTAACAATTATATTCTACTGAGCTAAACATAAGGTGGATTTTCTTCTCACTACCCTAGGAGTACCCTTCCTAAATTTTGGTAATCCCATTTCCTTACTAAAATCTTTTAGCACTACCGTTAAATCCACTTATCTGAAACAATTGTAATTTCTGCAATTATCTACACATGAGCTTTCTTCCCTTTTTTTACAACTACATCTATTGTACATCTTTAATCTTTGCCTGCCCCTCTTTGGATTTTTACAATCCAAACCTAAATGTACAAAACCGTTTCTTAAACTCTTTCCAACGTGTAGACCAATACACTTCCTTATGCCAAAAGTGTCACTACAAGAATTTTGCCTTCCACCAATGAACGCGGAGCGTTAGAAGAACCTCCTCAAGATGAATAACATGCTTTTCCATACTCTTGAAAAACACGAAAATGTCGTCCACAAACACAATCACGAACTTATTCAGGACGACTCATCAAATCTACCAAATAGACTAGGGCATTGGTTAGCCCAAAAGGCATAACCAACCACTCAAAGAATCCGTCGGGTGTTCTAAATACGGTCTTATCAATGCTGTCATCAACGACTCTAAACTGATGGAATCCCGTGGTTAAATCAAGCAGAGAGAATACCGAATAGTCAACTAACTGGTCAAAAAAATCATCTATCCTAGGAAGTGGATAACGATTCTTCTTCGTTAGCTTATTCAACTCCCTATAGTTTGCGCAAAGTCGAAGGGAACCATCCGTCTTAGTAGTGAAGACGACTGATGCTCCTTACTCCGATATGCTTCTTCTTATGAAGCCTTTCTCCAAAAGCTCACGGATCTTGCTTCCTCAATTCCTTCCTCTTTCTAGGTGTCATGTGCCTCACGGGTAATACTACTGGTTTAGCATTATCAGTCAAATAAATTCTAAAGTCAATCTCTCTCTTAGGGGGTAGTCTCCTAACCTTTTTAAAAACGTCTGAAAAATCTCCGACGACAGGAACCGAATCTAACTCTGATGATGATGAATCGAGGGAATAAAGGAAGCTCAACATAACTGACCCTTGCCGGTTGCAAGAAACCTTGAGAGTCCTACCGCTGCATGTCTCTAGTCTAACGATTCTCCTCTCGCAATCTAATATCTCAATATGCGGATAACCAATCCATTTTCAAAAATCATCCCATACCTCGAAAATCCCAAAACATAGGCGTCGTAGTCAAATTCTATGTTTAGGATAAAATTTTCTAACCCCTACAAATCATAGATAAGTGTGCCGATCCTTCTATGGAGTTTGAAACAACAATGGGGTCTACTACTAAAGAGGTGTCTTAAGTGCAAACAACCTACCAAAGAACTAGAGATGGAAGAGTGATATTCCGGGATCGAAAGGAATTTGAACCGGACTTTGATGGGATTTTTATAAAAAATCTTTTATACTTAAAAACTAATTCTAAGAGTTCTTTTCTAAAAACTATTTTTAAAACAAGTTATTATTATTTTTGAAAAATACTTTACTTAAAAATAAAATTTTAGGAATCCTGTAACATGGCTCTGATACTAAATGTATCAACTGACATCCCTTAGTATACCCAAAAGAGCACACTTAAAGGTATGTTGCATTGTAGGTATAACTAAAACTAGCAGAGATTAAAATTCATAAGACAAAAATATATAAACAGCGGAAACTATTATAATAATTTATTTAGAACAAAACCTCAGAATTACTTTATAAATCAAATAAGTCGCCAAATAACAAATACATCAAATGTCAAAATAACCTTGCGTGTTTTGCAAAATAAAATCCACAGTATCAATAATATCAGAGTACAATACATCCCTCACAAAATGCCAGCTCAACAAAAAAGAACTAAAAACTGAAACCGAAGAAAAGAAATACATGATAGAATCTCCTCCGAAGAAATCTCCAAATGCTTACAGTTTACCTCCCTGCCCCTGGTTGCCTATGGGAAAAAACGGGAAAATGGAGGAGTGGATCAGACTAAAAGTCTGGTGAATGATAGTAATTACTAAAATCTTTAAGCAAAGTAAAAGTAATAGACTTTACAATAGTTCTAGTATATAAAAGAAAACTAAGAAAATAAAGAGGAGGAATAAGCTCGAATAAATACGAATTAAACAGATCAACATAATTGATTAACTTTGATTGTTTGCACTTGTTTTTGATAGCTGCTTAGATTAGGCTGAATTCATAATACTTTCCTTTGATCGGTCTGCTACTCCATAGAATCTACCGTGGACCGGACGCTAAAGCTCCATACGCAGTTTACATTGGTGCCTATGAAAGGCACACACTAAGCGCTTAGAACTCATAACGATTACCGAGCATCCGAATGGAAGTCGCATGCGTAACCACCGCCATGTTCATGTTACCCGTTGTTCCACTTATTGGGTCTTCTTATTACCTCAAGCTCCAGCATAAGCATGTCCCTCGTCTCACTTCAGAGTTATATGAGACACCTCGTTTCACTTCAGGGTTATGTGGAACACCTTGTCCATAGAAATAATAGGGAAAATGCTGATGGTACTGGCTCGTCATCCAAACAATATTTAGTTGCGCCCCTTGCCCAAATCCTCATAATTTGGACTTTTATTTGTTGACCATTTACTACCATTATTAATATAAACGCGCCCCTTGTCTCACTTTAGGATTATGTGAGACACCTCGTCTCACTTCAGGGTTAAGTGAGACACCTCGTTTCACTTCAGGATTATGTGAAACATAACGTCCATAGAAATAATAGGGGAAATGTTGTTGGTACCAGCCCGTCATCCAAACAATATCTAGTTGCGTCCCTTGCTCAAATCCTCATGATTTAGACTTCTACTTATTGTCCATTTACTATCGTTATTAACATAAGCGTGCCTCTCGTCTCACTTCAGGATTATGTGAAACCCCGTGCCTATAGAAATAAAGGAATGTTATTTGGTACATGTCCTACTTTAATTCTTTGCTTATTAACTTAGATAAATTATTTAAATAAGTATTTACTTTTGTTCTTACTATCCGTGCTTATTAATTAATCCCAAGTCTTAAAATAAGTCTCATTTTGTTCTATTTCTTATTACAACGTACATTATAATCATGTTTATTACTTAACCCAAGGTTTAAGTGTAAAAATAAACTCCTTTCATCTTGTACTCTTTTTAGTTATAATTTTAAGTTATAATTAGGTCAATTATCTTTAATTAGTCCAATCACTATCATAATTAGGCTCAATTTCAGTCTTAATTCCATTTCTATTACAGTCTTTACAATTTACATCTTATTTTCCGTTATTTCAGCATTCTTGTAATTCATATTTGCGTTCAATCTATCTAATCCATACGCGAAGAAGAAGTAGAAATAAAAAAAACTGAAAATAGAAGAAAATTCAAAGCGTAGGAAAAAGATGTAAATAACTCATAAATAGCAGTAAATAAAGTAAAATACTGTTTAAACCGTAAATAAATGGAAAAACTATAATTAACAGAAATAAACTAAAATTAACTGAAAAGAATAGCTAAAAGAAATAGACTGAAAATAATTATAAAAACTGTAAATAAACTACTAAAAAGGTTATTTCAAAAATCGTAGTAGAACTACAACTATTGGAAACCCTATTATTTTAAATTACGTAAAGAAATCTAAAATAATTATAATCACTCACCTCTGTTCCTTAGCTCTTCCCTTTAGGCCTTCCCGGATCCACTTGGGGTTGGTAAATATTTTAATTTAAAATGACCCTCCTTGGAAAATTATTCCGTTTAGGGTCCTTTCTGAAAAGGTGAACCCAATTAGAGAAAATTTAGAATGAGAAAAGGTGTTAGGCTTAGGGTTCTATTTATACGGGTAGAAGTGGATCTTAGATCGTTGGATTTGAGGATTGAATATGATGCAATCACGTCATAGACTGAATATGAGCCGTTGGATGACAGAATGGAAGGATCAGATAAGCTTAAAGAATGCAAATGATGACTAAAATTTGACGTCGAACGTTACTGGACGAAGGAAAATTTCCTTCGTCCATAACCCAGGCGGGTCGACCGGGCTGTTGACCGCCCATTCCTCTAGGTCCGGTCGACCTAGGGCACGGTTGGGTCGACCTCTCGGTCGACCTAGCCCAAATTTTTTTTAGTTTGTAACTCTCTCATATTAACTCGGGTTCTGACGTTCTATATATGGAAATTGATCAGAAAATTATCACGGACACAATTGTGCAACTCCCGTGATTCAATTCTAATAACTTCACGATGTTATTTTATTGTTTCATTAATTCGTTAATAAATTATTATAGCTTAATTTCCATGTTGTTACATGCTCCTTGAAGCAAGTATCATATTCGACAAGGGCACAAACAACGATAGCCTCGTCGACTATGGATGCTGTAATGGAGATATTTCATTGATTAGTGGTGGATATTTCATTGATTGTTTGGTCGGTGATGGTGATTTTTTCCAGGGTTTCTTTTAGTAATTAGAAGTAAATGTAATCATGTGCAAGAGAGATAACAAAGATGGTATTTATGAAATACTAAAAAGACACCGCGTAAATCTATTCATCCAGTTTTTTATATATAAATAGTGAAGATGAGTCAATTTTTCGTTTACTGCAAGATGAAAAATCAAATCAAATAAACATTGTTGAATGAGTCCCATGGTTTTTATTTCTCCCAATCCACTTGTTTTCTTCCTTTTGTTTCTAATTGTGTTCAATTAGAAAGAATTGATCTCTCCTCAGTTTGTGAATTTCATACTCCCAGTTCCCTTCTTATTTATTTTTCTATGATTGTTTTTATAGTATACTTCTCTAAGTTTCTTAATTATTTTATAGCAGATACTATTACCAATCGTTATATTTCGTGAAGTTCTCTATTCACTTTGTTTTAAACCAAAGTTATCACAGTGCGTGCTATAGTGTGAAATTGCCGATAACGCAAGATGTGCGTTATTTAATCTCTAATAACGCATGTATCATATATAGTGCAAAATAGCGTGCTATTTTGTTTATTAATTTACTTTAGGTATGGACATTTAGTAAAACCCAAATAAAATTAATAACACGAACTAGGACATATGTACGCTAACCAATCATATATCTTCAATAATAAATCAAAATCGTTTATCGAAGAATGACCATGATTCCCTTAAATGAAATTAGGTGTTTGGTAGGCGTACCATACTCAAAACGTTCACGTGAAAAAGTTAATACTTTTGTTTTACTCTAGCTATATATAAAGAAACTTTATAACCTTAAGAGTTAATTTCAATTTTAAATTTGATTGCTATGTTTTTTACATAGGGTAATGCTTTTTTTATTGTATAGAACGTAGTAGTTTGCATATTTGTGTGGTAAGATAATCAATGATAGTGTAAAATTTAATAAAACAACAGTGATAATCATAAACGTGTGTTTTTATATTTATGTAAATAAGGATCACAACTAAGTTAATTCCATTTAGTATAACATAAAAAAGTGCAAAATTTACAAAAGTAAACAAAATAATACTTTATAACACAGCGTAAGTCTTGCGCTATTTGCTGTCGACTACCTTGTTTGAAACTAAGTAAATAGGAAGCAAAATATATCACATACCTCATTTCAGTTATTTGCAACAAAAAACAACCAATACAATTCCAAATCAGATCGTGGATCACTAACATGGGTGGTGAGGCCTCTAAAGTATGGATTTGGCGATATTGGATTTGAATATTTGAACATCAAGATGCTTATCGTACAAAATTGGATTACTGGATGCTTATGTACGTTCAACCTGTAAGAGCACTTAAAAAGCTTATTAAAAGGAAGAAAAAGGAACAATAGAGCTCTAACCTCTTAACGATGGTTAATCCCAACACATACATTTACAATAGAAATCAATGAATGAAACCGTTGGAAATATTTCATATATATGTGTGTGTGAAGGTTCAGTGACACCCCTATTTTGGAGCACTTCTTAAACACTTTTATCATATCTTGAGCTACATTATTTCAAATGCTATAAACTTTTGTAAATTTTCAACCCACATATAGGAGACGATCTTTACAAAATAGACTATTTTGATATTTGTAGTCTTTTCAAAATCATAAGTCAATTATTCACCGTTTAAACATTTATTTAATCGTTAAATTTAAACATCAAATATATTATGCTACACATATTCAAATGAGTCAAAATTTTATTGAGGTGATCTTGAGCATGAGATGAAGATAATTAACAAATTTTGTAGCATTTGAAATAGTGTAGCTCAATGTATCATAGGGGTGCTCCAAAATGAGTGTCATTTCATTTAAATTTGGTAGGTGTTCAATCCACATATAGAGGATGATCTCTACAAAATGTGAGACCATTTCGATAATTGTAGCATTTCCAAAATCATAAGTCAATTATTCATCTTCAAACATTTATTTTAATCGTTAATTTAAACATATAATTTATTATGCTACATATATTCAAATAAACCCAAATTTTGTTGAGATGATCTTGAGTGTGAGATGAAGATGATTAATAAATTTTATAGCATTTGCAATAGTGTAGCTCAAGATATGATAGGCGAGCTAAATGGGTGTTTCAAAATAGGAGTTTCATTGAACCTTCCTCGTATATATGTATATATTCTATGCGTGTGTATCCTAACCATTGAATGATACAAACTTTTGTGTATACGTACATATGTTAATACCATAGTCAAGATCATCTCCACAAAAATTGAGATTATTTGAATATATCTAATACAATACATTTGATGAGTAGAATTAAGGGTTAAAATAATTGTTTTAACGGTAAATGTTAACTTATAATTTTGAAGAGGCTAAAAATTTCAAAATGTTCTCACTTTTTGCAAAGATGATATTTATATTGTGTAGATTACATGTAAAATTTTGTACCATTTAGAATAGTGTAACTCAAGATGTGATTGAGGTGCCATTAAACCTTTATGTGTATATGTGTCTATACACACACATACACACACGTATATACGTGCGTACATACAATTGGATAAGGATTCGATACATCTCATTCTACGTCCCTTATAATTTTTAACGTTTTAGTGCTACACTATTCAAAATCAAATGAAACTCCGACGACGTTCAATTTACATTGAACTTCATGTCAAAAAAAAAGAGATCATTTTAAAACTTCCGACGTATTCAAAATGTAGTAATTATCAACCGTTAAAATATATACTTAAACCGTCAATTTGAAATATGATTTTGAATGTGTTAGGATTATTAAAATTAATTAAAATTTTGGCGTAATGATCTTGTGATATGTAAGAATATTTTTAATAATAATTGTAATACCTTTGGTGTCACACTTTTTTGGTATTAGCGTGAACTATCAAAAACGTCCCTCTTTACATATTAACAAATTTTAATATTACTTAAAAATATGTTCTAACAATTAAACTTTCATCTACGCATGATTTAATAATAGTTGTAATTCGTTTGATGTCACACTTTTTTGGTATCAACGTGAATCATCAAAAACGCCATTCTACAAAAAGATGGAGTCCAGTGCACGAGACTCCCGCACGACAACGGGCTCTGTGAAGGTCAATAATGTACGTAGCCTTTTTCTCGCATTGCGAAGAGGCTATTTCCGGACTCGAACCTGCACGTCTAGATTACCATGCGGGTGATCTAACCGTTGCGTCAAGGCTCTACCTCTAAAAATGTCTTTCTATAGATATTAACAAATTTTAGTATCATTTAAAAATATGATTTAACAATTAAACCTCAAACTACATATGATTTCAACGCAAAAAATACGATTGGATATTCATGTAAGTCATTTTCTCCTGGATGTGTTAAATATATAGAATTTGTAGAAAAACAATTCACCCGCGAAGCGCATGCCATCATCACGCGCGAAGCGCATGCTGTAATGCTCGTATCTATAAACTTCCTTCGATTTCAAATTGTATTACTTGAAAATTGTAGAGGTGTAGTGGAACCCTTCTCTCTCTATGTATGCGTGCATGCCTCACACACAAAATATACTGAAGCACAACATTTGCTTTGTTTAGTTACTTATTTTAGTTAGTTCCAAATATTCATTAATTTGATCCGATCTTAATAGCTTTTGTTGGCTTATTCTGGTCCTTCATCTAATGTGCGAGTTGAGCGAACTTCTCGGGATTGTTTTAATGATGGGGGTGCGCTCGCTGAAGTGACTTCTTTGTACGAACACATAAATGGAAATGAATTGGGACTTGTTGCACAATCAAGTATTGCAGGAGAAAGTAATCACCGCCAAAGAATTGAGGTACATTGCTCCATAATCGAGTCATTTCTGTTGCAACTTTATTAGGGGTTCTTCTTCTTCTTATTTTTTTTCCTATTCAATTTTAGCACTACAAATTATATTTAATATACTTCCTTTACTATGCAAGCAATATTGTATTTAATTATTTATATTTGTAAAAAAATGATATGGTAAGATCTAACTCTAGGCAAGCAGAATTGAAATATTATGACTGAAGGACAACCGACATGGCCAAGAAGCTCATGTTCACTGTCTGAAATGAAATTTAATACTCTGTAGGAAATTATGGATATGCCGGAGCTTTCATGCCAGGCCTTAGCCTTAGCTATTCGTTACCTTAAGGAGTTTGGGATGGAGAGAATAATCTGTCTGGGTGCTTCCTTTAAACCTTTATCTAGCAAAGCTGAAATGAAGTTGTCAGCAAACACACTTGTTCAGCTCGAGGTACTGTGTAAAGTTTTATTTTGTACTGTGATCATAAATAATTAGTGATTTATAAGTACTTTCTTTACCAGCCAACATGTGAAATGTTATCCTTGCATCATCTGTATATTTTACTTCCAAAACCAAAGATATCAACTATAGTATAATTTCTGAATTGGTCAGTTACCTCATGATATAATTACAATTGTGACATTAAATGTTTAACAAAATTTGTTCTGCTTATTCATTGAATATATTCTTTCATGTTAAAGTTTCTTCTTTCTTTTCTCTCAGATTTTGAAGAACAACATTAATGGTGCTTCAGAAGGATCTTTGCTTCGGGTTATGGATCATACGTGTACTGCATTTGGTTCAAGACTTCTTAGACATTGGGTAAGATACTTAACTGAATGGAGTGTATTATCTTTAGTTTAATTACATTATAACAAGAGAGAAGTGTGGTCATGGTAACAATGACACCTGTTTTTTCTTGATTAACGTATTTCTTGAAGTAAATACCACTCTTCTGATTAACTATTATGTTATCAATCATCTAATTACTGGAAAATCTTCATACACTTTATGTTATTGTGCCCATCTCTGCAAATTATTGGATGGAAATAAGTTTGTAATAACTGGTTGCGTGATCAGATAATATACCCAACCATATTAATTGTGCATCTCTATTTTTGATTTGTTCCTCAATATGACAATGTGAGCGAAAAATTACATTTTTGGGTAAGGCATAAAGGTTGTCTTAGGAAAGGAGTTGTCATGTTATAAAAATTATCTATTGTTATAGGAATAATTCATCTGGATTTGTTTACATTTTTTCATCCCAAGTATCTTTATATAATATGTACAGTGATCTTATAATGATGCTTCGATAAATTAGAATGAATGGATCACATTAAGCTGGTTATAGGATCATGTTCGGTTTCAATAGTTTATGGATTTTTTTTCTTTCTTCCAGATTACTCATCCGCTGTGTGATCGAAACTTAATATCAGCTCGTCTTGATGCAGTTTCTGAAATTGCAGAGTCAATTAGTCCATGCGGCAGAACACAACAGTTAGTTGTGCTAGAAGACGATAAATGCTATAATCAGTTGGCAAAACCAGGGTTATGTAATGTCCTCTCTACCGTTTTGAGCACATGTGCTAAATCTCCTGATATTCAACGTGGAATTACAAGAATAATTCATAAGACAGCCAAACCAGCTGAGGTATATGCTAATTATTCATCTTCTTAAGAAGTGGTTTATTACATAATTAATTGATAACCATTATCTTTACTATAATTAGAGCCTATAGAGTTACTTCCATTGTATATAATATCCTAGGATCATCTTGCATTGAGACTGGGAGACATCTACTTTACATATTTTAAGGATGAAAATGTACTTCCTAATTTTAGTTCGATTTCTTTTTTCCCACAAAAGTTGTCGCCTCATCAAAGATTTTACATTAGACATAGATGCAATATTCCATTTCAATTGAAATTTCATGTAATTTAGCATGCATTATTCCAAAACGTGAATTGTGAAACTTTTGTATCAAATGCAACATGATAATAAACTATCCCTATATAATCACACAAACAACAATGAATCAAGGCTAAGCTTCAACGCGATGACAAAAACAACTTAGTAGGAAGCTTAAATAAAATGGTGTCTAAAACAGGCCGACCTAAGCAAACCTAGGTTGACTTAGGAGGGTCTAGGCGAACCCGAGCAACCCGAGCGTCGCTTAGGCAATGTGACATGTCTCGCCTGACATTTGGGCAGCCATCTAGCCCCATTTTTATGACATTGGTGTTATCAATACAACTTCTTATCATGCCAATTTATGCACAAGCTACACCTATATTTATATATGTAGGCGAATTTTGAGAATTGAAACAACAGTCTACATAGGATTAACAATTTAATCTATTGGTAATATATATTATACCTAAATTTCAAATATCAAACAAACATAATAGCAGAACTCACAATAAAATGTATTATAATTGGCTGAGAAAAAGATATTTTCTTAAGAAAAAAAAAAAAACATCAGGTAACCTATTTTAATGCAGCTAACAAGTTAGGGTCATCTGTTAAGGATCACCAGCTCAATTGGTTAGTGGTACGACGCTCTAGACTCATGTTCTAGAGGTCATGAGTTCGAACTCCTAAAACATCAAAATGAGTGCTTTGCTTGAATAAAGTACCACTCTCACTATCAAAAAAGAAGAAGAAAAGAAGTTAGGGTTCATTATTTATCATTTCTACTTGGTGTACAAGATTCTCGCTTGAGCGGAGCTTTGAATGTGCAAGTTGTATATAGTTTTATTTCATTACTGGTGGTACTGTTCCCAAAATTTGATCATTAAACCAAGCACCTGCAAATCTAAATCTGACAATGCATGAAATAAAACCTACAGCAGACTTGCGTATTTAAAGCAAACTGTGTCACATATAATATGTCTTTTACTATCTACCCATGAAGTGAGACAAATGTAGATTAGACATTTAGCACCAAGACTGAAGTTAGGACTGAGTATGCTAAGCATGCTAGGATAGACACATTAGTTTCGTGAACCTGTGCGGAAATGGGATTTAGTTTACGAGAAGTCTCCAATTTTAGAAGGCATAATTTACTTATATAATGACTTCAATACTTCCCAAAAAAGGAATAATTCCAATGTCCAAAAAACATGCTATAACTCAATTAGTAGTTAGTACATCAAATAATTCACTTATATAGTTTTTTTTAAATTCTTTTTAATATGGTTAATTACTACAGTAACTTTAGATCCTGAGGCTTCTAAATAAGCAATATATAAACCTATTACTATCCCCTAGGGGAATCCACAATTCACTTATAATTTTGTTGCCAAGTAATATTGGCTGTTTGCATGAGAAATTTGCTTCTTACCATTGAATTTTGTGCTTGTTGTCTGGGAATATATTTGAAATTATAATTCTATTTACAACTTATAGTCATGTAATTTTTGGAATACTTTGATAGCTTATGAAAAATTGCAAATGGATATTTTTAGAAAAATGTAACCTCACTTGGTAGGAGTATGTGAATATAATTTGGTTGCTAGAATGTAAGATAAGTTCCCTAGCCAACTCAAATTACAAGGATGGGACATCAAACACCGAGGCTTAAATTAGGATAGATTGTACTAAATAAATATGTTAGTGTAGATGCATTTATTTTCATCAACATGTGTGGAGCAAGGTTTAAATCCGGGTTTTCAGTTCTGTTTCGGTAGTATGAAAATTTTGAAATTTCGGTTCTATTTTGTAACTTTCATTCCAATTCGGTTTTTGACCTTTGGAACTTTTTGATTCTTCTTTATATAAATATCACAAACAATGTATGCTCTATTTATATGGAAATATGGAGACTATAAATAAAATAATAAGATATCTTGAGCAGTTTAATTTTGAGGTATGTTTTGAGGTTCTTTTAAAATACGTTTCATTAATATAATTTGATGTATGTCAATTGAGGTATAATATTAATTGTACCCCGAGTTAATATAATTGTGTGTGCGCTCACGCGCGCGCTTAAAATGCATCAATAATTTGATTCTACATTTTGAACATTTAAAAAAAGAAGTTGAATTCAAGTTGACTGAATAAAAAAGATATGATCTTGTACCTGATTTCTATGTCTACATGATGATATATTCAATTATAGCGAGACAAAGTCATACCACTTATGTGGATTTTTCGTTCTTGTTCTTTCCAAAACCGGGACAAAATCATTGCAAGTCTGGTGTGAACTTTGAACCACGGTTCAGAGCCAAAATTTGGTTAATGAGATGTCTAAAATATTAGGTGTAATTATTCATATAACAACTTCAATGCCCCCAACAAATGAGATTCAAATGTCCAAAAAATAAGGTTAAAACTCAATTAGTAACATAAAATAATATTTATAGTTATGTTGTCGGTTGAAAGTTGGTAGTTGATATGAAAACTTTGCGTCTTACCTTCGATTTTGCACATCTTGTCGGGAAATACATGTGAAATTCTAATGATTTTCGCAACTTGTAGTCTTGCATTTTTCAGAATAATTTGATAGTTTATGCAAATTTTTGTGTGTGTGTGTGTGCATAAATCTCACTTAGTAGGAGTATGTGAATATAATTTGGTTGCTAGAATGAGAGGTTCTCCAGCATACTAAAATAGTGAGAGTATTCATTAGCATGCAATCACATGCAATATGATAAATAAAAATTAAATCAACATACCGAAGCCAAATCAAAATACATAAAAATTAAATCAACATGCCGAAACTAAATTAAAGGAACATAAATCTAATTAGATGCAACCAAATAAAAAAAAATGAATGACAAATGGCGAAAATGCCATTTTATTATTTCAATTTTGACTAAACTATGGAACATTATTTTTTGGAAATTTCAAAAGCTTCAATCCAGTGTTTTCCAATTATATAATAGATATGTTGAATTTTTTGAAATGATCAAGTTATGTACCGCACTTATTATTTTATAAGTATATTTTTATTATATGATTTATGTATTTTTATATTTATATTAAAATTAAATTATCATTTTGTAGATGATAATGAGTTACATACTGATTTATTATTTTTTAGCATTTAGTATCTGTAAAGAAAATAAATAATAATTTGCATTCTTAATCAATTAATTTTTTTATATAGATTTCAACATATAAATATTTATAGACATAGATTTTGAATTTAACATTTGATAATTTAGCAAGGATTGAGAACTCGGTTTCGGTCTCGATTTCGGTCAATTGAAATTTTATTGATTTCGGTCAGTTTCGGAAGTTTCGGTTTATGTTTCGGTTTCGGTCATGATATCAGATTATTGTATTTTTAGTGAAAAAGTAACGATAACGTTGCAAATCTATATACAAATAGTCTATAAAAAGATAATGATACAACATACAACACAAGTCCAAGGCATGTTTCCTATAATAATAGAAGTCTAAAAATGTAAGTCAAAGGCCCAAGTCCAACAATACAAGTCAACCATACAAGTCCAAGGCATGTTTCCTATCATTTCAGCTCACGTAATTGAAATACATAAGAAATTGAAATTGGAAAGGAAGTAGCCCATCCAACATTTCAATTTTAATTGACCTGCAGCCCATGTAATAATTATTCAGCTCATTCAATTAATCTCCAGCCCATTTCAGTTTCAATTTCAATTTTACTTAACCCTAGCACTGCTTGTACTCATTCATACGAAACAAAATAATAATAATAACTACATCGGATCAAACCTAATAAAAAAAGCGAAAAGAAATAATTTGTTGGAAACTCCTCTGCTCGATTTCGTTGAAGCTTCTCTGCTCGATTTTAGTCGAAGGTCCTAAGTGATGCTCGAATTTGCTCAACTTCTCTTTAGCGATGCTTGAATTTGCTCAACTAACACTCGAATTTGGAATCGATTTCTTGAAGGTGGATGTGGTAAGTTTTGTTTTAGGTCGATGCTTTTATAGACAAATTTTTGATTCCATTGCTTAAAAATTGTCTGATGCCTAGTTTTTTTTTCCCATTTTCGATGAATCCTGCTTTTTTTCCCTATGCTTATCTCCTCTTCCTCTTACTACAACACCTTCGATTTATTTTATTTTTTATTTTTGAATTTTTTTTTTAAAAGGAACGAGACATTGACCTAATCTCGTCTCGCCTACGGCCGAAACCGATCCAAGATGGTCGGAATCTCGTGTTTCCGGCCGGAACCTCACACCATGTAATTTAGCACTTGTTTAAAAGGCAAAATGCTATATTGATTGAATTTCAAATATTACTTGAGAGAATGCTAAAAATACCTTAAAAATGGAAGTGTAATAGTAATGAATCAGTATATTTTATGCATTTAAATGTAGTTAATATCAACATCAGAAATAAGGATATTATATTATCAAAGCGATACAAAGTATTTATTTAACGACTAAAAGAAATGATGTTTAAAGGAAACGTCACAAATCATATTGTTATTTTAATTATATAAAAATTATAACTTGGTTTTTGAACCATAGTTTCATACCTCGATAATTTAGTTTATAATAAAAACTTATCAAAAACTAATTAACATCTGCCTTAAAAAGACAATCAAATACAAAAGAAAAAAATTTCCAATCAAAATTGTATATTTTTATGCATTAATTAACTTAAATTACGAATATACATATTTGAAATTTAACATTTTTATGAAACATATTAATTGAAAATATCAAGGTTCGACAACCCAGTTTCGGTCTCAGTCTCGGTTATTTAAAATTTTGTTGGTTACGGTCAATTTTGAAAGTTTTGGTTTTTGTTTTGGTTTCGATCATGATATCAAATTTCTGTATTTTTAATTGAAAGGTAATGATAAACTTGCAAATAAAATATAAAATATAGTATATATAGAGATAATTATATAACATACAAACACTATTAAATAAACATGGATGAAAATTTAATTTTGCTTAAATAACCGTAAATCAGAAATAAGTTAACCCTAAATTAAAAATAAGTTAATCCTAATATAAATTACCCCGCCCACTATTAATTTCATTTAAACGTATAAATTAAAGGCTTAAACTGAAATTCCCATGCCCTTTATCATTCAACCTATCCTAACCGTACCCCAAATACTATGTCGACTAAAATTATCTCAGCCGAATTTTTTATTACAAGAGGATGAAAAAAATAAAGGAAGAAAAATAAAACCGTGCTCGAAGTCGAAGTCGACGTTCGCAATGGTTGAATTCGATGATCCCGAGGTAAGTTAGTATTTTTGGACTAGATTCGATTCTCCTTTACTTTAAGGTGTTGTTTACCCCTTTTTTACAATCTGTGCAGCAATTACGATTTTTTTTCATTTTTTATCGACATGTAATATGACGATATTTCGACCTAAATCCCGTTCCGCCTCCGGTAGAAACTGAGTCAAGATGACTGGAATCTCGTGATCCTGGCCGAAACCTGATACAACAATAACAACAAAGTCATTATTCCCAAAATAAGTTGGGGTCGGCTAGAGATGAAACCAAAAAATATTCATTATTTTAGTGTCATTCTTAACAAAAGTAAATTTCGTTAATGATAAAGAGTTCACTTGATTTATCAATTTCAAAAGAGAAAATGTTGTAAATGTTTGTAATAACACATCTTTTAAAAAGGAAAAATTGTATGTATGTATGTCTGTAATGAAATACCAACTTTAAAAATAAAATTTATGTATATTTTTCTTTGTAACAAAGTACTAATTTTGGAAATAAGTAAACTATATAAACTGGAATGTATAATAATATAAGAGAACTAAAGATAATTTTACATATCATTGTGGAAATTTTGAGTTATATAGATTTGAATGAAATATTAACTTTATAGTTTTTATCATTGTAAGTGTGGTATATGATATATTGAATTATCGTTTTTAGGACTTGATAAGCTAAATAATAATTAAATAATTGGATTTATTTTAAAAGTTAAATTTTAGATTATTTAACTTGTTTAAATATATGAAGTTTAATGTAAAGTAATACGATAAAAATTAGGAGAATTTTGTAAATAATTGTAGAAATTATTAAATGTTGATATTTAAATATAAAAGGATAATAGAGATAATTAGTAGAAACATTTAACTTCATATATTTAAATATAAAATGTTACGATTAATATGTGAGAATTATCTCTATTATCATTTTATAATTGTAGTAATTGTTAAATGTTGATATTTAAATATAAAGTGCTGCGATTAAGGGTGTGAAACATAGTAAACTTCGAGAAGTAAATAAATACGAAATCATGTTAATAGTAGTAGGATACCAAGTTCTCTTACCATTCTATAGGTTCTTGGATTTGTATATTTGAATGGTGATATACTGATAAATTAAAAAAATACGATGACATTTCTATCTATTGTTGAAATTAATTAGTATGTGTAACCATCTCACCTTGACACCTCATCATGACATTTTCCACTTTATATGTAATATAACTTATAACTGCCATCAATGCATATTTGGATTGGTAATTTACAACCATGGATGAATGTTCTAATATTCTCACATAAACTGAAGGTAGGAAATCTATAATTAATGATGATTTTCATTTATAACCGTATGATCATTATAGATACCATACATCAAGTACTTACAATAAATCACAAATATAATAAAAATTCATATGAAAAAGTGAATAAACATTTCTATACTCACATAAAATAAATATAATGGTCATCTCCCTTGTTATTGTGATACACATTGCATCCGACCTAACTTGAAACATACACAGAGTAATCATTCATAAAATAAATACATCAAGCTTCATGCTGCACACTTGATATTTGGTAAAGTACTCCAAAGCTTTTAAAATGCATCAATAGAAGCATGACCTTCATTATAATTTTTAATATTCAAACAAATCTTGTGAATGCATCCGGATAACCTATGTCAAGAAACTCATTGCATGTTTCTAATTCCTAGTATCCACCAAAACTGTAATTACAACCAATTATGGGCATAAAAGACATTTTTGGATGATGAAATATCCAAATCGGTGACAAATAATTTATAAATAGCTTTAATGGTAAAATGTACATTAAATTAGGAAACTTATTACGGAGGTAGGGACAAAATATGATATGGTAGTGCTATACAATTTTCCTTGGTTAAAAGTACAAAAATTGATGGTCTATTTTAAGCAATTTGACAATTGTGAAGCATAAATGTCAATTTGCTTATGAAGGATAAATTAGTTAAAAAAAAGGGAAATAACTAAAAGTTGAAAAAAGGAATTTTTTTCCCAATGATTAAGGAGAGGTCACCTTAGCTAATATTTGATTTGTTCGTGAAAGTCATATATAAAAATTGGTTTCATTGAATTGAGATTAATATTTGACAAGTTACTAACAAATAAATGCATCCACTATCAATACATTAATTGCACATCTAAAATCATGAATTTAGCATTAATTTACAAACTAATTCACAGCTATTTATTGGGCAAAAGGAAGAAGAAAACGAATGTTAAGTATATTGTACAATTCGATTATTAAGTACTATTGACCATTCTTTTGGTATACTAAATATGAAATATAACGACCTACTATGATCTAAATCAAATTGTTCATTGAGATTCAATATAAAAACTGAATTGTACTAATAGTAGAGAAAAAAACTAGTGAATTAAGTGAGAAAGAAAGTCGAATGTCATCAAAGTTCAAATCTTACCATCTGTTTGCGCAAAAAATGGGCAAACACCTCAAAGTCGTATGATTCCGTTGATTTTAAGTTGTTTTTAGTGATTTGGGTGATTTATGCAAATATACAAAAAGCAGGGACTAAACTGTAAAAGACACACAGATTTATAGTGGTTCGGCCAGAACGTGCCTACGTCCACTTTATATGTTATTCTCCTTTTCTCTTCAGATTACAAGTACAAAGCTTTGGTTACAAGTAACTGAAAGTTGTTTGAAAGTTCTATCCGTGCTTGAGCTCTCAAACTTGTCTGCCATTGTTGTACCCCTGCCCCTCTATTTATAAAGTGAGGCTGGAGGTAGAGGTCTTGGATGTATATAGCTGCTGGTGGACCTGGGCTGACGCAATCTGGACTGGCAACTTTGGTTCGGCAAGGGCTTGGTTCGGTAGTTCATGGAAGTGGAGTTGGTCCGGTGGGACGTTGGTTCGGTGAAGGTGTATCCGGTGGTGAGTGGATGGAGCTTGGTTCGGCTATGCTTTGGACCGGCCTTGTTTGGAGAGGGTTTGGATCGGTAGTAGTGTGGTCCGGTGGAGGCTGGTTCGGCTAGGAGTTTGTTCGGTAGTGAGGGGAATTGGATGGTTTGGTAGGCACAGGGAGAAGGTTGGTTCGGCTAGGAGTTGGGAATGCCGAATGGACTTCGGCATTGGGAATGCCGGATGAATCTCGGCATTGGGAATGCCGGATGAGCCATGGTATTTCGAATGCCGAATGAGATCTCGTTTCATACTGCCGAATGGGCTTGAGTGTTGGAGTGCCGAATGGACTCTCGCATTGTTTCACCGAATGAACTTTTATATTTGAAGCTTGAGTGAAATCCTAGACTTATATACGCTTGCTGGCTGCTTCTTCTTGGTTCGGTCGTGGTGGAAATGCACACAACATTGATATTCCAGTTTTGACCAAAAATGAGATAACACTTTGCCCCCCAAAACATGTCTTGCGATAGGAAGGCGTGTTTTGTAATGCCATGAGCTGGATGTTGATATCCTGTTGACAACCTGTAAAGAGCTTAATATTTTATATGGCCCCAAATGACGACCGTTCGGGATCGAGCTATTTGGGATGAAGCGCGGCCGTTCATGCTCAAGCGCCTAACTTCAAATGATGACCGTTCGCGATCGAGTCATTTGAGGTGAAGTGCGACCGTTCGCGGTCAAGCGTCTAAATCCATGCGACGATCGTTCGAGATCGAGTCATTTGCGGTGGAATGTGATCGTTCACGGTCAAGCGCTTTACTTCAAATGACGACCGTTCGGAATCGAGCCATTCGAGGTAAAGTGCGACCGAGCCCGGTCAGAGGGCGGACCTCAAATGGCGACCGTTCGCGATTAAGCCACTTGGGGTGAAATGTGACCGTTCACGGCCGGTGCCGTTCGCGGCAAAAGATGAAATGGGACCGTTCGCGGTCAAGCGCCTTACTTCGGATGACGATCGTTCGAGATCGAGCCATTCGTGGTAAGGTGCGACTGTTGGCGGTCAGGGGGTGGACCTCAAACGGCGACCTTTCGCGATCGAGCCATTTGTGGCGAGATGAGTTGTGCCGTTCGAGGCGAGTTTGTGACTGTTCGAAGTCGGGCGCCGTTCGAGGCGAATTGTGACCGTTCGAGGTAGGGTGCCGTTCGAGGCGAATTGTGACCGTTCGAGGTCGGGTGCCGTTCGAGGCGAATTGTGTGCCCGGGGGGGGGCTTAATAATATCAGTGCCGGAGTTATTGTTTGGGGGAGTTTCCGAATCAAAGACTTCGGCAGTTCGCTGCCATGCAAGAGGTGCTCGTGGACCGTTCGCGATCCAACGGGCATACAAGTAAATTTTTCCATAGAATTGTAAATGTTAAAGCAATAATCATATGAATCTTACAGCAGAAATGTCCAAGAAGGAAGAATTTAAATGTTCAAATCAAAATCAAAGCAAAGAGCAGAATGAAGATGTCAAAGTGTAAACTCTTACTATAACGCGGCTGGTAGTCATTCAGAGCATGCCTATGGATCGTGCGCGATCGCTCACATGTGTAAATGATTTAACCGTGTTAGCGAGAGGTTTACAACTTGTTCATCGTTATTTTAATCAAGAAATCAATGGATAATCAAACGGTGCCCCGATCCAGGGTCACCTCTAGCCGATGTAGACGGTGGTCGCTCTGGCTCCACAGCTGGAGTTCGCCTCCTCACATACTGAAGGAGCATACCGTTCCTGATATGCCCTTCCACCTCGTCCTTCAAATGCCTACAATCATTAGTGTTATGACCGTTTAATTCATGGAATACACAAAACTTATCTGATTTTCTTTCGTCAGAGGTTGGATCCCTTCGTATTGGTCTACGATACGGAACATGCTCCTTAGTATCCTGATAAATTCGTTCCAGACTCTCATTCAGCTCAGTGTGAGTGGTGAATCGCGGCTCCCTCCGTTGCCGCTTTGTCCTGTCATCATTATTCTCAGCCTTTCTCTTTCCTTTGCTAGTCTCCGCACCCTTTCCAGGTGGGATTCCGCTCTTGATTGCGTAAGCGTCATCTTCTTCCTCTCTTTCTGCACTAGCATCTTCCAAACGCAGAAATTTTTCAGCCTCATGATAGAACTCTCCCAGATTCATAGGCGGGTCCTTGGTTAATGAATTCTTGAACTCTGTACTATCAGCTATTCCAGATACAGCCGCCATCATGACCATAGATGGATCTGGTCGATCCACAGATGCTGCCGCCGCATTAAATCGCGTTAGAAAGCTCCTCAAAGTCTCTCCAGTTTTCTGCTTCAAGGTTGCCAAAGTCATCACATTCTTGGGTCTCGCAATATGAACCCTGAATTGCCTCATGAATCTCTCAGTTAAATCTGCCCACGTTCCTATGGAGCCGCTCTCCAGTTGCCTAAACCATAACGCTGCAATGTCCGTCAAATACAGTGGAAAACACCGGGCCATGATCTCCTGTGATTCCCCCAGCACTTCCATGTGCCTCATATACTTAGTAAGATGGACCGCAGGGTCTGTCCTTCCATCGTACATATCTACTGATGGTAGCTTGAATTCTGGTGGGTTTCTAGCCATCCTAATCGTAGAAGAAAAAGGACTCCTGTTTACATCTTCCAAGTATCTGTTTACTAAACCGCCTCTCATAGCTCTTCTAACCATCTCTGCTAATCTGTCATTGTCTCCAAGCTGCAGTCCTCGTTCACTGACTTCGACCTGCCCCCCGAGTCCGCGGGAGTTTTCATGTGTATGCCTCCCTGGCTGAACGTTCATTCCTCTATTGCTACCAGGTGGCTCGGATGCCCCCATCTCTCTTCCCGGGGTCGGATCAACATACTCTGCGTGAGTGCCCCCTAGCTCTGGTGCTACGCCAGATGGTCCTGCTTCGTTCTGAACTCCAGTTGCTCCTTGGTTTTGTGCTCCAAGTTGTCCAATTTGCTGAAGCAAGTTCTGGATCATCTCTTCTTGTCTTCTCATCATAGCCTCCATCTCATCCCTGGTGATGAAGGCTGAAGCTTGGTTTGCTCCTAAGAAAGCCTCTTGACTCCCTTCCTGTTGACTCTGCTCTGGCCTTGGCCTTCTGCTTGATTGTCTCGCCATGACTCTTCCAATCTGAATCTCTAAACTCTCAAATTCAACTTCCAAGCGGTAGGTCCTTGAGTTCAATTCTCAGTGAAAGCACCAAAAATGTTTGCGTAAAAAATGGGCAAACACCTCAAAGTCGTATGATTCCGTTGATTTTAAGTTGTTTTTAGTGATTTGGGTGATTTATGCAAATATACAAAAAGCAGGGACTAAACTGTAAAAGACACACAGATTTATAGTGTTTCGGCCAGAACGTGTCTACGTCCACTTTATATGTTATTTTCATTTTCTCTTCAGATTACAAGTATAAAGCTTTGGTTACAAGTAACTGAAAGTTGTTTGAAAGTTCTATCCGTGCTTGAGCTCTCAAACTTGTCTGCCATTGTTGTACCACTACCCCTCTATTTATAGAGTGAGGCTGGGGGTAGAGGTCTTGGATGTATATAGCTGCTGGTGGACCTGTGCTGACGCAATCTGGACTGGAAACTTTGGTTCGGCAAGGGCTTGGTTCGGTAGTTCATGGAAGTGGAGTTGGTCCGGTGGGACGTTGGTTCGGTGAAGGTGTATTCGGTGGTGAGTGGATGGAGCTTGGTTCGGCTATGCTTTGGACCGGCCTTGTTTGGAGAGGGTTTGGATCGGTAGTAGTGTGGTCCGGTGGAGGCTGGTTCGGCTAGGAGTTTGTTCGGTAGTGAGGGGAATTGGATGGTTTGGTAGGCACAGGGAGAAGGTTGGTTCGGCTAGGAGTTGGGAATGCCGAATGGACTTCGGCATTGGGAATGCCGGATGAATCTCGGCATTGGGAATGCCGGATGAGCCATGGTATTTCGAATGCCGAATGAGATCTCGTTTCATACTGCCGAATGGGCTTGAGTGTTGGAGTGTCGAATGGACTCTCGCATTGTTTCGCCGAATGAACTTTTATATTTGAACCTTGAGTGAAATCCTAGACATATATATGCTTGCTGGCTGCTTCTTCTTGGTTCGGTCGTGGTGGAAATGCACACAACATTGATATTCCAGTTTTGACCAAAAATGGGATAACACCATCATATTATGCAACCATTACTAATTATTGAATTCTACAATTGAAATTAAGATGCCACTTTGAGTTGATGTGAAGCTCAAGATTGAATTGAAAATGAAAGAGTGAACAAAACGATTAGATAATCTACTTTAGATGATTAAAAAAAGTTTTTTATGCAGGGTTGAAATACACACGTATATATACAATAGAATAAGATACAAAGAAATGGGTAAACTAATTAAAGGGGAAAACAAAAAACAATTGCTACACTTGAATTTATTAAAATTCATCAAATGAGAAACTTTTAAGTGGAAAATAACTCAACCACCAAAATTTCAAGTTGATTATTTTAACTTCTTTTAACATCTTGAGATAATTTAGACATTATCCATAGTTTTTCAAAAGGTTCAATATAAAGAGTTAACTTTCAACTTTTTATTTTATTTTCATTGTCTAATTATCAACAAATAGATTGTGCATATTCAAAGAATAAAAGATTCAAATATAAGCTTGCAAATTATATATAAAAAATAAATTAGTTTGATATAGTTGACATTAATTTTTGATAAATAACTAATAAACTATTGAATTTACTTTCTATATTTTAATAACGCATCTAAAATCACGATCCAAACTTAAATTATAATAAATAAAAATGCATTAAACATACTAGTTCTTACTTACCTTTAGGAAAAATATAGACTGCAATATGTTGTACTTTTTTATTCTAGAATATTATGTTGACTTTTCTTTTGTGATAATAGATGCAATTTCAATGAAATATGAATACCTACAATAATTCAAAGGAAATTGTTTACAGAGATGGAACATAAAGAATGAAATATACATAGAGTAATACAAAATCTAGTGAACGAATGGGAAAGAGAGTTGAATATCCTCGGAGTTCCAACCTTAATTACCGTCAGATTATATGACCATTTTTGATGATCAAATTATACAATGGAAATTGCGGTGCCTTTTGATTTCTTGTGGAGTTCAAGATTAAAGAGAAAATAAAATGAAAGAACGAAACACAAAGTCTAGACATAAGGAGATCCAACATATATATATATATATATATATATATATATATATATATATATATATTGTAGAAATTATGACACCATTTATGATTCATGTAAAGCTTGAGATTGGAGTGATTATAAAATGAAAGAAGGGAAGAAAAAACGATTAGTGAATTCATTTTAGACGAGAAAAAAGAATGTTTTTTCTTAGGGATTGAACTACGCAGTATGTATAATAGAATGAATAAAATGGACAAACTAAATAAAGAAGAAGACAGAGAAACAACTATTACACTTAGAAATTATGACACCAGGTAGGGTTCATGTGAAGCTTGATATTGAAATGGATTATAAAATGAAAGAAGGAAAGAAAACGACCTGTCAATTTATTTTAGGTGAGAAAAAAGAATGTTTTTGCTTAGGACTTGAACTACGTAGTATGTATAACAGAATGGTATAAAATGGATAAAATGGACAAACTAAATAAAGGGGAAGACGAAGAACAATTATTACATTTCGATCTATTAAAATTAATTACATGAGAAATTTTAGAGCTGAAAATTAATGAACCGTCGAAATTTAATTTGATTTCTTTGAACTTCTTTTAACATCCAAGCACAAATTAGACACAATCCACGGTTTTTCAAGAGGTTCGAAATAAAGAATATAACTATCAACATTTTTTTATTTTCATTGCTAATCACCAGCAATTAGATTGTACATATTCAGACGACAAGCGATCCAAAATAAACCTGCAACTTAAAAAAAGTAGATTAGTTTAATAAATAGATAATTAAAATCACTTTCAATGTTTTTATTATGCATTTATAAGCATGGTCAAAACTAAATCCATACAAACTAATTCTTACATCTTACATCTTACATCTTACATATTTATAGGGAAAATGAAGAAGAAACTAAATTCTGAATGTGTTGTACCTTTGGATTCTAAAATACTGTACAGATTTATCTTCTAAAACGATAAATACAATTTCATCGAAAAGACATGTGATGATTTAAAAAAAAGTTTATATATGTATGGAGTAAAATGATAAATTATACATAGAGTAAGAAAAAAATCAAACGAATCAAGTGAAAAAAGGGAGTTGAATATAATCAAGTTAAAATAGTACCATTATATTATGTGACCTTTCTGACGATTGAATCGTGTAACTGAGATTTTGACATCATTTTGAGTTCTTGTGGAGCTCCAGATTAAAAGGGAAACTAATTTGAAAGGAGGAAACAAAGAGAATAGATGTTTACTTTTGATGAGAAAAAGAAACTGCGTCCTAGAGTTTGAACTTGATATAAAAATAAAATAGAACTAAATAAAATGAGTAAAACTAATAAAAGGGGAAGTCAAAGACATGTTGTTAATAAAAAAATGTTAGATGAGAAATTTCAGAGGGGTAAATGTGAAAATATACACATGAATCGGGAATAAATTAGGAATTTAATACTAAAATTAAGAGAAAAAAGTAAGAGAGGTAGGAGAGATACAATTTCAGTATCTTATAATTGATTGTTTTAACACCTTAATGGTGCATCTAAAATCACGATCTAAACTAAGTCTATAAAAGCAATAAATTAAAATACATCATACAAAGAGAATTGAGGTTTTAGTTTTGGTGAAAAAAGGGAACTTCTACGTAGGTTCATAGAGAAATAAAATAGAATTGAACAAATATATAAAACTAATTAAAAGAGAAAGTCAAAGAGATATGTTGTTACAATTGAATATATTAAAGTTAGTTAAATGATAAATTTTAGAGTGGTAGATGTGAAAATATACACATGAATCATTGATAAATTGGGATTTTAATTTTAAAATTATAAGGAAAAAACAAAAGGATCAGGAGAGTTCCAACACAAACATACATAATATGTTCTAGGATATCTACGGGGAAAAGGAAGGAGAAAATGAATTCCAACTTTGTTGTATCATTTGATTCTAAATTATTGTACGGACTTATCTTTCGAGATAATAATTTCAGTGAAAAGTGAAGAACTTTGACGATTCAAAGGAAATTGTTTGTGAATATGGAACAAAAAAAAAAGAATTATACATAGAGTAAGGAAAAAAATCAAGTGAATTGAATGAGAAATAGAGTTGAAAATCATGAAAGTTTAAATTTTACCATCATATTATGTGACTTTTTCAGATGGTTGACTTGTGCCATTGAAATTTTTATACCATTTTGAGTTATGGTCATGTTCCATATTAAAGAGAATTTGCAATGCAAGAAGGAAACAAAGAAAATATGTATTTAAAAATATGCTATTTTCTATTAATAAAGTTCATAATTTTGAAAAATGAAACCAAAATTTAAAATTTATCGATAAAAAGTGAAGAACTACGATAATTCAATATGAACATGGAATAAGAAAATGATTTATATATAGAGTAAGAAAAAATAAAGTGAACTGAGTGAGAAAGAGGGTTAAAGATCATTAAAGTTTAAACCTTACTATCAAATTATGTGACCCTTTACGATGATTGAATTGGGCAATTAATATTTTGATATCATTTTGAGTTATTGTCTAGCTACAGATTAAAGAGTAACTACATTGAAATAAAGAAACAAAGCGAATAAAGTTTTAGTGCTTAAGGTTTGAGTTTCATAGACAAATAAAATAGAACAAAACAAAATGAGTAAAACTAATGAAAAGGGAAGTCAAAGAAATATGTTATAGGTGAATATATTAAATGTTATTCAATGAGAAATTTTAGAGGGGTGAATATGAAAATGTACACACGAATCATGGAGGAATTATGATTTTAATTAGAAAACTATGAGAAAAAAGCAAAAAGATTAGAAGAGATCCTATATGTATATATCATTGATTGAGGATCCGGCCGGAACCACGAGATTCCAACCACCTCATATTGGTTCCGGCCATCACCGGGACGGGATTATGACATAATCTCATCCCGTTCAAACCGTGATGGAAAAAAAACCTCCAATTTGCGAAATCAGAAGAAGAATATAAGTGCAACAGCCGACAACAAAATGCATGCGAAATCCAAAGTCGAAAAAGCAAAACAAATGGGGGACCGTTTCGTGCTTGCACAGTTAAAGCATAATTTTTTTACCTATAACTAAACAATCGCAAACATAAATTACCACAATTTGTGCTTCAGCAGTCTTCCCAATTCGAGCGAGAAGCATCACGAGTTCGCCCAAATAAATTTGACAAAGCTTCGACGTCGCGTGGTCGCGTAGGTCTTCGAGTTCGCAGGGAGGAGAATCGAGCTTCAATCTGCGAAGAATGTGATTTTTTTTCCTAATTTTTGTTTTCCGCCTTCAGCCATTTCTAGCATCCGTTCGAATTATTTTTGCATGCGTCTGTGTTTGGCTGTGAAGTGGGAGGAGGAAAGAGTGCGTATATGTAAACGACCTTGTTTTTTTGTGCCTTAGCCTTGGACATGGACATTGTTTTTTTAACTTTGGCCTTTTTCTATTATACGTTGAACATGAAATTGTTTAATATTGCATATGTAAACGACCTAGAATATGTTGAACCGACTTAAATAAGTCGACTGACCTGAATATGCTGAACTGGCCTGAATATTGGATTTGAATATGGAATTGAATATTGAATTTGAATATGTTGGACTGGAATATGGACTTGAATATTGGACATGGACATTGAACTCGACTCAAAGTATTGAACTCAAACAATGAATTCTGACGACTTCAATGAATGTTAGTTATGCATTTGTATTTTATTTTTGATTTGATTTGGAATATTAAGTTGCTTAGCATTGACTTTTGTTAATTATAAATGCGTATATTATATCGTTTATTTATAATCTCAGGCACGTTATGGCAAATTCAAATGAAATCGGTTGGAATAATGGTACTGCGATCGATGACAATCTTCGAAAAATAAAATGTAATTTTTGCAATAAACTAATTAATGGCGGTGGTGTGACACGTTTGAAAGAACATCTGGCAGGAGTGGGCAGCGATGTATCAACATGTCTAATTGTCTCTAAAGAAGTTAAGCAACTTATACGATCATATATCGTTCAAAAGAGAAATGAACGAAGCAAAGAAAAACTAGACAAACAACGCTTAAAAGAGGAATTAATGAGCAGACCGCACCAACTATCAGACAATGAATACAAAGATGATGCATAACTTCGACATGTCATGCGGCAAAGCAGATATGCATTTAGAGATGAAGAGCTGCACAGATCTCATACTGTTAGACGATCGGATGGTGGTTCAAGTCAAACATTGCACAGATCTCATACCATTGGAAAATCTACCAGAATAGATGACGATTTTGAGACTCATGATGTTGGACGAATTGACTCATATATGCAAAAACGAGGAGGTAGAACTCATATTTCTATTAAATCTGCAATGAAAGGTATTAAAGATGCAAAAAAACATATATATCGAGCAGCTTCTAAGTTCTTTTTTTTCAACCATATTACACATAACGTTGCTAATAGTCCATATTATACGACAATGGTTGATGCGATTTCAGAATGCGGTCGTGGAATTGATCTACCAACTGCATATGAAATATCACACTCGTACCTTGAAATGGAAATAGAAAAAATTAGACAATATATTAAAACATTACATAATTTTTGGGATGAATATGGTTGCACACTAATGTGTGATGGTTGGAGTATGTAGAATTGACAAAAAATAATAAATTTTCTCGTGTACTTTACCCATAGAAAGGTATTTATCAACTCTATGGATGCCACAAATGGATTTCAAAGTGGAGAATATATTTGTGGGTTAATGGATGTGTTGAAACAATCGGTCAAAATAAGATAGTGCATGTTGTTACAAATAGCGGAGCAAACCACAAAGCTGTCGGTCAATTAATACAGAAAAGAAGACATTTATACTGGACACCATATGCAGCATACTGCATTGATTTGATTTTGAAAGATATTTCCAAAGAGCCAGAGGTAACAACTATTATCACAAATTGTCAATTAATAACGACATTTATATACAATCATGATTGGTTACTTTCCATCATGAGAAAAGAGACTGACAATAAAGTATTGATTAGACCGGCAGTAACACGGTTTGTAACACATTTCATTGCACTAGACTTTATTCATAAACATAAAGATGACCTGATAATGATGATCGTTTTGAAAGAGTGGACATCAAGACTTTCTAGACTCAATACTAAAAGCAAAAGAACAACAAATATTGTCTCTACACTAATTTACAACAACGTTTTTTGAACTGATGCCGCTTCCATCATTCTTGTTTTTGAGCCACTCGTGAAGGTTTTATGAATGATAGATAGTGATGACAAAACAGATATGAGATATCTTTATGAGGCGATGAATCAAGTAAAAGAATCGATAAGAAAAAATATTGGTGTAAGGCAATGCCAAAATGGTGTGATATAATAGACAAAAGATGGAAAAGACAATTAATCAACCTATTCACTCTGCAGGTAATTTGTTTTATTTTATCATCGTACAAATAGTGAAATACATAACATTTCAATAATATCTTACACTTGTTTCATATAAGTTATTTTTTTAATCCCATCATTCAATGTGAAGATGCAACAAACGGTGTAGAAGTATTAAATGAATTTAATAACATCGTTGAAAGAATGATGTCGGATATTATAACAGAAATTGAAATTGAAAAAGAGGTAAAACTAACATATATAATAATTATGATAAACATTTAACATTTAAGATATCTTTATTAATAATTGGTTTGGAAGCGCAAACTTTTGTTCCGACCGCAAACTTTCGAAAACACCTTTCATATATAATTTAACATTCATCTATATATGTTACCAAATCTCTTAAAAATTGGATCTAACAAATAAACCCACTTTACAAATTCAACACGCGCCTTTACAAATATTAATAAACATTAATATTACTTGAAATTAGGACCTGATAAATAGGTTTTTATACA
Source organism: Allium cepa (assembly GCA_030765085.1). Lineage (NCBI taxonomy): Eukaryota > Viridiplantae > Streptophyta > Magnoliopsida > Asparagales > Amaryllidaceae > Allium > Allium cepa. The sequence continues at coordinate 264,757,764 of CM060931.1, read as the reverse complement.
AATTATGTTCAAATATTATTAAATCTTAATGTTACTTTAAAATATGATATAACAAATGAAATTCCTTTATAAATTCTTTCTTTTAATAAAAGAAATATACATTCAAATTATCAAAAAAAATCATCAGAGACTAAAACTTAAAAATAAAAATTCAAACAAACTATGCATGAGTTCAACGCAAAATACGACTAAATATTTCTGAAAATTATGTTTTTGAGTGTTTTGAAACATATACAATTTGTTGAACAACTCACGCGTGAAGCGCGTACGGTAACGCTCGTATTAAATATTTAACTTATATGTCAACAGGTAGAAAGATATCAAATGAAAATTGGTTTCGGTTCTGCAAAAGCATATGCAGCCGTAATGACATGTTTCTCCGCTCAATCGTGGTCAATAATTGGAAGAGAAAATGCTCCGAATTTAACACGTTTAGCCATGTATATTTTAAGTCAAGCAGTTTCATTTTCAAACTGCGAAAGAAACTGGACTATATTTTCAATTATCCATACAAAATTACGAAATATAATAAAAATGAAAAATCTAGAAAAATTGGTATATGTGCATTACAATATGAGATTAAGAGCAAAAAATTCAACACGCCGCGATACTGAAAATCAGTTGATCGATTTGGACTATATATTACATGAAGAAGGTCCATTAGCAGAATGAATTACTGAGGTTGAACCACCCTTATCGACAACGATCCTTGGATGACCAATACACTGAATGATGCAGTCGCTGCTGTTGATGGTATATCTACACGAGCAACAAGAAGTCGAAGCAATGAAAATAGTAGTAGCTCGTCAAATGATGATCATGGTAATGCTGGTGGAAGTGGTGTTGGTTTAACAAGTAATTGTGGTATTGATTTTAGTGATGATGATGAATTATATAGACCAACTCAAACACATTCAAAAAGAAGGGGTGTCAGCGACAATCCTAACCGAAAAGATAGTAATGTAAATGTTGAATACATATATTAACATGATTATGAGCACCACAATTCATATACTTCAACTGATCCACCAACCTATAGTATTCTAATTCTGACTATACAGGTGGTAACTTATATTATGAAACAAACGAAATATATAGTGATATCTCGAGTGATCAAAATAGTCAAGCCACGCATACACCACCAAACGATGAACCATCGTCTTTTGATAATATGATGACGACATTTATGGGGTCAGGACAAATGCAGTATGGTTATCCAGCATATTATACAGCACAAGATGATGAAGAAAATTATGAAAACAATCTATATGTAGTCCCGAGAAATTGTTTCTTGAAGTAGTGTTGTATGTAACATTATTATTTTATCGTATACTATATTTTTATATGAATTTGAATAGTTTATTGTTGCTTTTTTCATTAAGAATACATAAATCCAATATCAGGACCGAAATCGAAGCAAAAATCGAAATAAGCGAAATTTTCGAAATTGATCGAAACCAACATGATTTCAAATGACTGAAACCGAGAACGAAATGGAGTTCTCGAACATTGGTATATATATGTGTGTGTGTGTAAAGATATAGCGAGATCTGTCCTTATTAACTTTTTACCATTTGGATTAAGGTTATCGCCAATATTTAGGAATATGTTACTTTCTATCAGTATATTTGTAAATAGATTGTGTGTCTTAAACTTCATTCATGACAAAAACAAAGTGTACATGCTTTATGTTTTATACACTACAGAAAAATGAGATCGATGATGGAAATGTCGAACGTTTTAGAAAATATTGTGAATCATAAAGATAACTTAAAATGAAATATATCTCTCAAACCGAGCTGATGTACAAATTACTTGATTATTAAATTTTGACATTGTTATTTATTATTCCTTATATTATAAGTTACTTATTAGTTTTAATTTTCTTTCATTCTTATAGTTCTTTCTTTTAAATGTTTTAAAAGTGTGTTAATTTTCATCATTAGAGTATATTTCATTTTTTTGACAACAAAAGTGACAAATCACTCATTATGTTGCCTCGGGTTCGAATCCACGACCTCTACAATCTGTCTAAAATGTTATATCTCTAACCACTTGAGATAGAGGTCCTTGACAAGTATATTTCAAAAATTCAAACTGATAAAAAACATGCTTGCTTATTAAAAATTGAACATGCTTACTTATACAAAGTACCTACATAATAATCGGTTGTCGAATAATGAAAAACTTAGCAAGTGCATTTCAAATTTTATATATTACCAAAAAAAAAAAAAATTAGTTGTTAGACTTTGGATCTTTCGTGAAAATAGATTTGATTAACAGAAGAGCTTATAAGACTATAGTTCTCAAATTGAATATATACATTTCTTGAACATTATACTTAGTTATTAATACTTATTATTATTCATTTTATAATTTATACATTAGTCCTAAGTTTTTACCATTCGTATTAAGATTCACATGTTTTAGAAATATGTTGTTTTCAATTAATAAATTCCATAATTTTGAAAAATGAAACTAATTTAAAAATTGATCACGCTTACTAAATTAAAAGCACTATACAAAACTATGATTATAGAATTGATACAAATTTTTTGATTCAAATTATAGACTAAAAAGTGACCTAAAAGACAAACTAAAGATATTTAAATAGAGCATGCAATTTGAAAATATATTAAATGAAATATGATATGTTGGATTTTAACTTGGTTGCTTGAGATTAGAGTGAATCAAGATTGTGGAGTTATATTAATTTTTTTTTTTTGGGATAAGTGACGCCAGTGAGATTTGAACTTTGGTTTTCTCCATAATATACTCAATCAACGAGAGTTAAGTATTTTAATTCTAAAATAAGGAGAAAAAGGATAAAATATTGAGAGAGGTCCGTCTTTAAGGTATATATAATAAGATATATAAGGTTTCACAATCTGTGCTACTTACTACAAATATGCTTCAATTGATGAACATGGGTTTAAAATTACTTCTTTTTTTGCAAATGTCTTAGTGTTTTTCTAGTGTCATGACTCCAAATCACATCTTACTACGCTATAATTATGTATATTTTATCATTAGATGTTGTTTCATGTGCTTTATATGTTATTTTAGAGGCTGTAACCTTCGAGAGAGAAGATATTCCTTGGTAAGAACCATTGTTCGGCATTTCTTGCTAGGGAACTAGACGGAAATAAGTTAGGGACTTGTTGAAAACACATTTCATAGTATATTGGAACATGTTTTTAAGCATATATAGTTTTATCCACAAAAATTACCAAATTTTAGATCAGTGCACTTTTTGAAAGGAAATCAGATGATAATTTCGCGCGCACACATATTAACTTGACAAGGAAAAAAATATATTTGTGTCTATCAAACGAATCGAAAGAAGTTTATAATTCTTCACATGGTTGCAAGTTGAACTAATACAAAATATCTCCAGCAAGCAGAAATAAAGAGAGCAAGAAACAATGACAACGAGAGGCCTGTGGGATGTCCCTAAAATTTTCAAACTGTTGCTCACTTGGCAAATAAATTCTTTGCCAAGTGAATCACACTTTTAACTGTTACAATAAATTACCATATTTTTCTGTTCCAAGTTCAAATCACACAATAAATACTAAGTAGTTAATAACGATATCGGCTAAGTATCAATGTGCAATACTTAAAATATTACGGTAATATTGGATCATATTTGTATAACATCGAACATGTTATAATATAGTATCAGCTGCATTTCAGTCAAGTACCAATCTTCCCCTACTTGTCTCAATCATATTTTTTGCTGAGCATGTTTAAATCCTATTCTGAATTCCGAACTCCGAACATAGACCCTTTTTTTTGATTTTTTTTTTTTTTGATTTTTTGATTTTTGATTTTTGAGGCATGTTTCTATGTTCCGGTTACCGATCTCGTATCCAATCCTGTACTGGACATTTAAGGATGTGATTGGTACTGGTATGATATTTGATTCCTGTTATGGTTTCTACTTCAGTTCTACCTGGCTAAGATTCAGCGATTATAATAGTGCATTTATTCTTGAATTCCCAGCGTTCTTTTGAATTTGATTTGATTTAATTTTGGAGTGGCTTATGTGCTGATATCATATCAAATTGCTATAGTTCGTAGCAGTCATTAGTGCAATCCTTACATGCGGAAAGCAACTGTCTAAGATTCATGTTAAAGATGAGGTTGTTGATGGTTTTGAAGTGTCTATGAAACAAACATTAAAGTCTACTCTACTCAGGAGACTCATACATACTGCTGCTTCATCTACAATACTCGCTCATGCTGGAGAGTTACTCTCATCTATAGATAATGATGCTGCAAATCAAGGAGACATGCTTAACTTATTCATTGCATCTAGCAGTCAATTCCCTGAGGTACTTCTTTACAGTTCCCAATTTACTTTGTAGCATTGGTAATTTTGTTTATGTTTCATTAAACAGGTCTATAATGGCCGTATAAATGTGGAGAAGGCAGAAGAAGAGCTGAACTCATTAATCATTCATTACAGAAAGCAGCTTGGAATGAGGAAATTGGAATTTATAAGTATATCTGGGACAACACACCTGATAGAAGTAATTATGCTATACAACAGCCGCCTTAATTTGCTTTGTTTCTGACATGTATTATCGATCCATAACATTTTCATTAATTGTACTTATTACGCTAGCAACTCATCCATACCAGTACCATTTCATGTACCTCTAACACTCTTTTAGTCTAGAAATAGAATAGACATTTTCCTGAATTTGTTAACTATGCTCTATATAAAATGTTTTTTCTAAACAAAATTTGATTCGTGAATACAACAAAGTTTTGTACTATTTGCTGTTGGATGATAACTTTATATACATACACACACATGCATGGCACACATGCATCTGCGCATACGTGCACACATGCATGCATGCATGCAACGACGCACACACACATTACGTCGTTGGTAGTACGCACCTGTATTTCTCTTTATTATGTTTACCTCTGCATCATTTATGGTTTCAACCGTATGTTTTTGTTTTGGTCTCTAGTTACCTACAGATGCCAGAGTTCCTACTGATTGGGTTAAAATCAATAGTACCAAAAAGACTATTAGGTATCATCCTCCAGAAGTCTCGAAAGCTTTGGATAGTTTGACACTTGCAAAGGAAGAGCTAGCTGTTATATGCAAAACTACATGGAGTAACTTTTTATCTGGGTTTAGTAAGTATTATGACCCGTTTCAAGCAGCTGTTCAAGCTATTGCTGCATTGGATTGTTTGCATTCCCTAGCCATTCTGTCAAAAAACCTGGTATTTACAGTGCTTTTATCATGATAATTCTAAGTTACAGATATTTTTTCTGGACTGATTAATATAGTTTCGTAAAAGTTTATTTGTTTACAATTACAGAATTATGTGCGACCAGTTTTTGTAAATGATGATGAGCCATGTCAAATATATATTCAGTCAGGTCATCATCCGGTGAGTTAATTATCATTCATGACAGATTACAATAATGTTGGGTCTTGTTTGTTTTTTGTTTTGAAATTCATGTTTGAATTACAAAGAAGACTAGTTTTTAATAGGACAATTTTTTCCATAGACGCACCCAAGAAAACTAATTGTGTGTATAGGTTTCTTCCGAAACTAATTTAAAAATATGCCTGCCTCCGAATTTCATAAAATAACTCATGCACGAATACGAATGTGCAAAATTGGGTGGCATTTATTTTTTTATTTTTTATTTTTTGTGCATTATGATTGCTTATGAAGTAATTGTAACATAAACTTGCAGTAGTTCCGTTGGCATCGTTATATATCTTAAAAGCATGTATGTGTCGAAGGTCTTAAGTTAAGTTTATTGTTTCAACTCAATGCGCACACACATGCACATGCATGCGTGTCCAGACACTTATGTTTTATACTCAAGGAACATTCTAATCTTTTAAATTTTACCGCAACAAGGTATAGTACTCGCGACAGTAAAAACCGATTGAAGATAAAAAAAGGTCTGCATCTTATGGTGTGCATGCTTTAGAGTCATGCTTCCAATGTCAATTATTAGCTCATTCATCACCATTGATGGTTTAAGTTCACACCCATTAGCAACTTCCTTATTGTTGTAAATAACCCTTAGTGATCCAAAATGTCTTCTACAACATTTCCTCCTCCAAGTGGATCTTTCAACATTTTTGAGTAAGTAGCAGTAGCACTACTCACAAACACTTCAAATTAACCAAGTATTTGAGCTCCAGTGCAATGTCATTTGAATGAGTGGGTATATATAATGGAAATGTGGAATTACTTTAGGAGCATAGAGAGTGTTTAAGAGCGACTATACATCATAGAAAGTGCAGCTGAACCTCACTACTACCACTGCTATTTGAACGTGGACTTGATATGTTTTTTTTGTAAATCATGACTTGGGTATATGTTAGCGAATATAATCTTAAGTAGGTTGTTCTCTTCCTCAATCTTAATACTCTTGTATTATCTTGTATCATATATGGTGGAAAGTAAGTCTCCTTTTGACATGTTAATCTTTAAAAGGTAATGATTCTCTTTATTTTCTCATGCTTTAAGAATCATGCATTTGAGAAAGAAGATTTTATTTGCTTACGTGTGTGAATTGTTGTTAGCAGTCGCTATTTTAGGAAGAGAAGAACATTCTCAATATCATTGTGATTCGATTATTCTATCAGATATATAAGGATGAATACTGTTTTGTCCGTGTTAACACACATACACACACACTTTCACGCACGCACAACTGTTGCATGGACCGGTATGCTTCGATTTTTCTTCTTCAATCAGTCACATTTTATCTAACCATATTTTAAAGGACAAATTTTTATTTTAGGTCCAAGAAAAAAAAACTTATTTCTACTTTAGGCCTCGTTCAAAACTATTTACAAAAATAGACATGGTTTTGCGCAATCCAAATTTTCACAAGTGTAATTTTTTTAAAAATGTTTGTGCTTGCGCAAATATGGATTACACAAGTGTAATTTTTTTTTATAAAAATTTTGTGTTTGTGCATTTTTTGGAATGCACAAGTGTATCTTGATTTTTTTTTTGTGCTTGCGCATATTTGAAATGCGCAAGTGTAAAATACCGTTATATGTAAAAAGATACATATTTTGTAGTAAGTTTTGACCGATGCGTAAAGTCGAAATAAGTTTTTTTCTCGGACTTATAATAAATTTTTGTCCTATTTTAAAATGTAAAACATTAATTTTTTTCCAAATAGTTGAATACAATATAATAAACGACCAAATGTAATATATTCATATAATGTTCTTTGTTCCATACATAAGCATTAGATTTTGAACATAAATACATATAAATATGTGTATGTATATGTGTGTGTAATATAATATATAATTTTTAAGAGAAATGAGTGATCATCTGTGAGGAGAACCCTCATTACACACACGTAGGACATTGTTAAAAGGACTTCATTTTTGGATATGGGAAGACAAATTTTAGGGGAACCCATCTAGAAAAGAAATTGCTATGAGGACTCCACTCTAGGAAAACGGTTTACAATTTTACTCATCACACAAAACAAAATTCGGTAATTACCCTTCGAAAAATGCGAAAAAAATCGATGATGGTTCCTTGAAAACTATTTTCGGTGGGTCTTGTCCAAAAAACATTGAAAAACCGGTGATTGATCACCAAAAAACTAAGGGTAGTTAATGATTTAATTTTTTTTTCTGCTGAGGGGGGTGGGGGAGGCAAATATTTTTGTGCGTCCCCTACCAATTTTCTAAAAAATGAAAAAAAGCCGCCCCCCCTCCAAATCCAGTTTTGGAGTCCCTTTAACAATGCTTTATATATATTGTACTTACCGTAAAATTCGAAATTGTAATTAGTGTACTATGATCTTTTTTGTTATTAAATTCATATTATATAATTATATTTTAAAATGTACATTGCATAAAACATCAGATGCATCATAATTAAATATGAAATACAATAAAACGATAATTCAAAGTATAATAATTACATATTAAAAAAGAAACGGAGTCTGTTAAAAATGCATCAATTGACAAATGATATTACAAAGTATGTTGGCAATTGCATTTTGAAGAAAAGAAAAGTTGGTCGAGACAAGGAATCAAACACAGGACTTGCAACACAATTATAATTTTAAGATGTGTGTAACAATGCCAACCAAGCCACTCAGGGCACTGTAATTTTGTGTTACAAACTCTAGGCATTGTAATTACCCAATTATTCTTGCTCATTCCATATTTGCACAACCTTTATTTATTTATTTATTTATTATTATTATTTTAAAATTTCAAAAGGATGACTATTTTGACAGTTAGTTTCAAAATGAAGGCCTGTGTGCGCAATTTTTTACAAAGAGCCTATCCTTAACTGTGTTTATTTTTGGAGAAAACAGGCGGTTGACTACCTTGTGCGAAATCCATGAATGTAGCAGCTTTATTGCGATGTAGTCCTCGCTTCATGATGAATAAATTGAACAGATGACACTGGTTGTTATTTATTTAAGTCTTGATGAAAGCAATTTTGATTTTTTTTTTTTTTTTGAAGATGGGCTAGTTAGATGTTTATGTTAGATATATTGGCTAAAGAAATTCATAGTTCGGTTGACAGAACAATTCTAATTATCCACTTTGAAGTGGGAAATAATACCTTCTGATACTAAAAAAATAAAATATGGCCAACTATAATATTTTTTGTCCATGTTAATTTGATGTATAAATGACTCTCTGCATAATAATGTTTCTCTTTTAGGTTCTGGGATCCATCCTAGGGGATAATTTTGTGCCGAATGACACCAATTTGCATGCCAATAGCGAATATTGTCAGATAGTCACTGGTCCAAATATGGGAGGAAAGAGTTGCTATATTCGACAAGTGGCCCTTCTTGCAATTATGGCTCAAGTACGTCTACTACACCACATGTACGATTTCTTTGTTTACTGCAGTTTACTAAATGTGCTCCATTCGCTAAGACAGTTTATATACTTTAATTCTTTCAAGTTACTGCTATAGTTGAATATGGTCATCCTAGGAGGGAGAATCTGTACACAGTTTTCCAGCTATACGCACGTCTTGGTGGGGGCTAAGAGGAAGTGTTGATTTTTAAAAAGGGGCCGTGCCTGGACTTACGATTTGCCTTTATCAATGCTATGGTTGCCCCCCTACTTCAATGTGACTGCTAACACTTAAATTATTTTATGTGCATCGTATGTGAACAGATGTGACATTTGTCTATGTTAGTTAAGGTCTAAATTTGAAAGTTATAATTCAGAATAAACACTCATTTTTAGAAGAAATACAAATTTATGCGAGACTGATGAAAATGGATCAGATCAAATAGTAATAGTAATTATAACAGAAAACACATGCTTTTAAATTGACATGCATGTAATTACTAATTTTTTGTTAAACTGTCTGAAAGCAAAGCGATTATTGTAAGCAACTCCCTCCAAACATGTTATGATAGCAACGATAAGGGGAATGTAAACAGTAGCAAGCATCTTTATTTTGAGAGATTGTGCTGTTGCTTCTCCTGAGGTATTTTGAAGTTAACATAATTTTTTTGCAAGGCAATCATTTTATTTTCGCTTTTAGCTGGGTGATCTCGCTATGAAACAAATTGATTGTGGGGTAAGATGTTGATAGGTTATATTGTGTTAAATAGATTTAGTTGCCGACATGGTAATAAATTATGCTGCAATTGCTCTAGTTTTGCTATATCAAGATACACTATTGCCCATGTCTAAATTGGGTATATACTTATTTGTTCACATATTGATGTAGTCATATTGTATTGATAGTGGTAGTTTAACATAATGTCATTTCCCAGAAGGAAAGGTTAAAAGGACGGGTCATTGGTGCTAAAACTAATTTTTTTTTTAAGAATCGGTATTTAAAAACATGATTCCCAATGATATTTTGTTTCATCTTTTGATATTATTTTCATCTATAAAAGCAGAAGAGGAAAAAGTTTCATTCAAGGTTGGAGATTTTTTCATGTTTAATCATATTAGAAACCGTTTCCACTTTGCCCACAGTCAACATTGCCCAATGCTTTGCTCCTTAACATATATGAAAGTTAAAGCAGTGCAGTAAGAAATGGAAGGAGCAAATATATGAGCATACACAGACAGAATTCAAATATGAATGCACCAAAATTCACTTTGAGTTCTATAAATAAAACGATAGGTCATTCAAATACTCGTATACTTTACATTTAGATTTTGAAGAACTTGGTATTACCAAAATTTATTTGATCACTTCTGTATTATCCTACAACGGGTGTATAAATAATGTATCCAAATCCAGGCTATAGTTGCATCACCAACAGTGGATTCAATATCAGTCACATCGGTGAACTTTTTACAAATCAAAATTCTCAATTCTCCCTTGCAAAAATTCATTCCTTTGGACACATGTTGTAACGACCCGCAAATCCGCACAATTCAAGCCGACAATAAACCTCATATGTTCAACTCAAATCGAACGAAGATGCGAACAGTTATGTGGAAGAAAGGAGAAAAGAAAAGAAAGAGAAACTAAACAACACAGAATCTCACAATCGTAGCGGAACAACATATAATATAATATCAATGAACTTTACAGAAGATACATTGTCATATACATACATCCATCAGAGTATAACAACAAATTATAATCATCAGTCTAGACAGTTATAAGGACATGTCCTCATAAATGCTGATAATTTAGACAACAATGCAGCAAAAAATAAACATATACGTGAATACGAACTAAAGACCTCCAACTCATTTGTTGAAGCTCCAAACCATTCAAATCTAAATATGTAAATATGGCCGGTCCGGTCTAACATGAGCATTGAAAGGGAAGAACACCCGGATCAGTTTGGTAAACCAGCGTGAGAAAATACATCTCAACTGAATTTTAAAGTTAAAAAAACTTTTCTTTATCAAACAAAGGTATCTCGTAAGACCATGCCGCACATAAACACGGACGGATTTTTACCTTACGATAACCAAAACATTTCTTATCAAATCTTGCTATATTATACTAGTGTCGAGTATAAAAATAATATATTAAAATAGCCGAAATTGTTATATTGGTTAAATTTGACGGCATAATAGGTTTACAAACATGATGACATGCACGTATTGGAGAATGAATTTTCATATAATGATAGGTAATGAACTACCTTACGTACAGTATATCTCTAGAGGAATGTACCGAATATGTACAAACAATCTTCCGCATCTAGCAAGACCGGTCTATCCCTATTTGACACTCAGACATGGCCTGGATGGAAACCGAATATGTCATCATCTCGGTCGTTAATGACCTATCCGAGACGTCTCGTAGCATACACCACATACTCAAAATATAGAGGGTTATTTAAAAATGTGATGATTATACTCTAATGGTCGCGAACTACACAGTCTTACAGTGTACCCTGTTTAAGCCATTACCGGGCAATGAGGCTTAAGGTAAAGTTTAACTTTCACATAGCACATTCCATTTTGAATGCTACATTGCCATTTCCACAATCACACAACTGATTTCTACAAACTTATATCTCCTGAGCTTGTACGTATCAGGAAAGAGTGTTAAACTAAGAGAAGCTGACTTCTTCGCCACCAAACAGATGATACATTCATAGAAATCAATCGATGTAATTAGAAATGCAACATCAGACATTCATCCATACAAGTTGTCTAGGTACAGGTCAAACCGAAGATACTCTCCTACCACATCCTGTCGGGAGTTACCCTTAGGATTAGTAGCAAGAAGTCCTTGCATATCGTAGATTTTCATAACGAAGTACTACTGCCACTATATATATAATAATATGCATCGCGGGTCTAGTGGCAAGTAGCCCTGCATCATGAAGATCTCCGTCTTCAAAAATCATCATTATAGACCTGCACTTTCGAACGTATATGTTGGTCCAAAGTGGTTCTCGGATAAATCCAACCCCGGTCTCTCCGGACCAACAATGTTAAGAGGCCCTCAACCTCATACGGAAACCAAGTCTCGTAGACTAATCACGTTTCCAACTCTCAACTTGCTATCCTTCGACCAAGAAGGAAGTCCGGTAGATTGGAGTACCATAGACACTCCACACTACTCGAATCAACATTCTTAACCTAACGATAATCAATCCTTGGCTTCGTGCTAAGTGCACGACTAATCAGTTCTCATATCAAGTCAAGGAACAATAAATGATCAAATTTGATAGACAGTTATTTAACTATCAAAACAACAAATAATATATAGCACATAAGCAGTCACTAGGTCCATTTAATTAATCTTTTATTAATTAAATTAATTTTCAAATATTTACTTCAAATTATCTTTAAAAAGATGTATCCTCAAAATCATTTCAGTTTCTGATATTGGAAAGCATTCCCGTATGCTTATATCAACGGTAAGTATATTTAACAACACTACCATTTTGAAGACACGTCAAATAGATTTCTATAACCATACAACTCCCGAGTTCATACGCCTCAGAATGAGTGTTAAGCATAAGAAGCAATGTTTTCTATACCACAATGTCTTTAGTACGATTATAAGAACCAATTCGTGTATTTTACAATGGAAGGTCAAAACACAATTTATTGGATCAAAACGAATATTGCGTAAAATATCATTACGACATCCAAAAACACTAGTATATGGATTTGATTAATTAATTATACATATACATATGTACATATACATACATATATACATATACAGATACATACATACGTATACACACACAGACACACATATATAAATCCCGTATACTATATAAAACATTTTCTTTTGGAAATCAATTACTATAACAATAGTTTTATAGTCCATGCCTTCCATACTTTCTCGAAAACGTCTATTACAACAAAAATGTTGGAATCCATGTTTTCGATAAAACACATTTTAAATCACATTTCAAAACCATTTAAACTCCATTTGAAATTATTACTTTCGATGCTTTACTTTTAAAGACTATCCCTTTAAAAACCATTAACTTCATCAAAAACATTGCTTTCAAAACATTCATTTGAAAGGTTATCTAACTCAAACTTGAATATATTCCTTCATATAAAAATACATATTTAAATCTCAATATAAATCGTTTTCATATTTATAAAAATATGTTTATAAGTCTCCTTTCTATTTTATAAAACTTCTATTTCATAAACTTTCTTTATTTATAAAATCCATTTACCAAATAAATTTCAAATTCATTTACAAAATATTTACAAATTCCGATTATAAATCAATTTCTTTATTTATAAAATATAACTTTTATAAATCCTTTATATAAACTATTCAAAAATTTCTATTTAAATTTTTTTCGCAAAATCATACTTTTACAACATCAAAAATCATACTTTTTATTTGTTTGAAAATAAATTCATTCCTTTTAATAATCTAAAAATTATTAAAACATATATACTTTCAAAATCACTTTAAAAATCATTGCAATTCAAAATCATTATTTTATAGTATTTCAAAATATTAAAAATATGGCCCCGTGCTACTATAGCACTAAATAAGCAAAAACATATCCATGTCATCAAATATGACATCCAATACGTCATATATATAAATATATGAAAAGTAAAATCAGTGTGAGGAATCATGTTGGATTCCTCCTATCTGTCCCCCTGCATCACATACAATATATAATCAAATAATATAAATTAACCGTTTAGAGGTGAGATCGTATACGCAGGGTCATCCGCTCATATACGGGAACGTAATAAAATCTCATCCGCTACAGGGGTGGGAATATATCTAAATCAACTAATAAAATAGTAAATCATCCAAACAGTCAACAAACAACATAAATAAAATTTTCCACACTTATATAAAGATACAAGTGGACCAGAGAGGTACGTTTATAGAAATTCCAGTAACCGCCAAAGCGCTCTGGTTTGACTTAAAATTGAACAGGCGTTCAATTTTAATCCAAATTTCTATTAGCTCCGAATCCATCCAATCCAACTCTATATCGTTGATTTCGCTGTTACGATTGCAACGCAACTTGTCGCGTTCAATTTTAACCTCGTATGAAAAAGTTATATAATTTATAAACATTCAAATTAAATAATTATAATTAATTTCTCTTAATTACAGTAATTAACTTTAATCACCTTCCTAGACAAATCCCTAATCCACGCGTTTAAACATCCCCAACACGAACAAAGGTCGCGACTTCACCTTAGCTCCACCGTCGCCGTGGTTGATCGGATTCGCCACCTCACCCTACTCGAACGCCCACGACCTCCAGCTCCCCACCATACCTAGATCCGTCGTCCCTAATCCCGTAGATCGCCTCGATTTCTTCAAAGTTTACCGCTACTATAAACCACGATCCACGGCGCCACGCACCTCCGATCTCCGATCAGAGACCATGGATGACCCCGACTTCCCACGCCACACTACTTTGCTATAGAATATTTAGCCTAATTCTTCGTCGATTGACAAGGCAAATGCTGACCGTTGGATCGAACGAGAATAGAGGCGGCTAGGTTTAGAAAATTAGAGTTAGGGTTTTATGAGCCAGTAAGAAGAGAGCTTTGGTCCTTATATAGAAGATTTTATAAAACACTATTCAAGCTTTAAAATTTCGGACTTCAATCGAGACGTGCCGTCTGACGTTGTATATGTTATATCCATATTTCAAACACAATGGAATATATATCGAAATCCAATTCCATCGTATACTGAAGTTAGCCTTCCAAAATCGAATTATATTAATTTAATTTACTTTAATTAATTTCTACGTGTTACGAACTCGCACGACCAAACAATACGTTCAACCACCATGAAATCCGACTGCGTATGATAATTCACTATTATGGATCTAATGAAACTGGTTTCGTCGAAATCCGAGACAGTGCACCAGAAGACTATTTTCACATATTAATTAAAACGAATTATTATTAAAAATTATTATTAAAACCGTTCTAATCACTTTAATTATAAATTAAAGTTTACACTAATCTTTATTATTTAAAATTGAATTTAAACAATCATTTTGAAATTCATTTATTCGAATCAAATTTAAGATTTCATTATTTAAACAATTCTAGATGTTGAATTTAACAATTTAATTATCAAATAAATCGCTATATTTGAAATTCAAGTTATTTAACTTATTAAATTAACCTTTCAATATTTAAAATCAATTAAATATTTCAAATTCAAATAACTGAAATTCTGGATCATTACAAGCACTTGCTTCTGATGTCGGGCATTAGTGATGTCATGGTTATTAACGACGCACAACACAAAAAGTGCAAAATCTTCTTGGAGCCTTGATACATGGCAAGGCAAACAAGATGCACTTTTTGATTTACTATGCATGTTTTAACGATGTATTTATTAGATATCAGAGCTAATCAAACAAGACTCATATAATTTATGCTTGTTTACCCATATTTATGAAGAAAAAGTTTTTTAAGAGTCTTTTTTTGCAAAAATGTCGTTTAACATAGAACAAATTTTATTTATAGGCCTCACAAAAAAACTTATTTCAACCTTAGGCCTCATTTAACATTTATTACAAAAACATGTCTTGTTTTCACTAGATCGGGATTTTGCGCAATTTGAAATTGCGCAAGCACAAAATCCCAATTGCACTAACACAATTTGAAAATGCACAAGTATAATTTTATGAATAAAAAATTTGTGCTTGCGTAGATTCAAATTGCGCAAGTATAAAACACCGTCATATGGAAAAAGAGGCATTTTTTTTAATAAGTTTTGAATGAGGTCTAAGGTTGAAATAAGTTTTTTTTTCTTGGGCCTATAAGTAAAATTTGTCCTTTAACATAATGCCATGAGCATAGAATATCATTTCGTATTACATCATTCAAAGTTTAGTTATTTGTTTAGATGTTCAATTTTAAATTTAAATGATTTATAGCTAATGTTTGATGACTAAATTTCATTTATAAGCTTATAGCTGATTTTGTATGTTTTTAGCGAGAGAAAAAAATGAGGAAAACTGACATTTCGTTGTATTCGCTATATGTGGTGTTATTTTGGCTAATTTATTTTATTTTGTATTACTATGATATCTATTATTTTATGCCGTAAATATTAACTTATTTAGTATATTTTGATCACATCAAACTACAAAAGTTATTAATTTAGATCTTACATCAATTTATCATATCATCGTATCAATTTACCATATCATCGTATGAATAAATATGTAGTATAATATAGTTTGTGCATACATGATTGATGTTATAGTACAACATACTTCATATGTATTACATAAGAGTGGTTAGTTTTTCCATATCAATAATTACATGAAGCAAAGAAATTTTGTGAAAATCCTTTAGAACAAAAATAAAATAAATTATAAATGCAATCCTATGATGCATACTAATTTTTATGCATCTTTGGATCATGATGAATGAACAGAAAACGATATTATTTTCTTCAAAAATTAGTAGGAAATTAAAAGTGCGTCCTTTTGTGCCATGCCTTTTTATGCCATATACACCATTTAGTAGGCATGTTCATGCGCACCGCGCTAGCGGTGGCAATTAGATCCGTCGGACCGGACCCGGCCGATTCCATGGGTCTTGGTTTTAGGTGGATTGGGTTGTTTAATTTGAACTATACGTTTTCAAAACCTAGACCCGACCCGGTACTGGGTTTGGGTCTGCTTGAGTAATTACACTTAATATGCAAATATTTATATGTTTTTTGGTCGGTTTTTTGGGTTGGGTCGGGTTTGATTAGGTCTAAATGCTATTTTTCGTTATCCGAACCCGACCTAAGACCCGCTGGGTTTGAGTCTTCTTGGATCAATCAGTTCAGGATTGCAGGTTTCGGTTCTAATTGCCAACCCTAGCCACGCCATGGGGATAAAAGGTGCAATCGCCATGTTGTGCCTTGCGCAATTGCGCACCTTTCATAACTAAGGGTAAATGACATGTGGACTTTTACAAGTTGACTAATCCATATATACAAATGGCAACACCATTGGCGCTTTTTTTTTCTCAGACCAATCATGCCTAGGTTTCCTTAATGCAGCTACTTGTAATTTTTATGGTCTGTGCCCACTGGCCACTGTTTGGTGTAGATCTCTGAAAAAACTGCAAGACTGGAATTGGATCTGTTTTCCGGAGTGATTAGGGAAAAAAATGGGTGGAAAATTTTTCCAGAGCGATCTGGAACTGTTTAAGAAAAGCTAAATCGATAGTTCGGTTGAATAAGGACGGTAATAATACAGTATTGGAACGGCTTGGGGTTAATATGAATTATCGGTTGAAAAGTTCGTATTGAATTCCAAGCTGAAATTGTAATCTTTTAACAAGCCAATAATATACAAAAGTATATGAAAATGATTAAAAAAATGAGAAATCCAATAATCAATATTAATGGTCATCATGTAACACATTGGTTTTTGTAGCAATAATGAGTTTCATTAGTCGGATAATGTGTTAATATTGACATATGAAACGTTATTTCTTTCTTCTATACTCTAGATTTCCTTCTTTTGAGAAGTTGAAAATCACAGATTTCAACTAGACAAGCAGTAATAAAAAGACCGATTCAAATTTGTAAATTATTCTTGATGATTGACTTCTTTTTAGAATTCAAGAATTTTATTAGGTTGGCTTCTTTCGTAAGCTAATCATTTATATAACATCTGGTATTTATTAGGTTGGCTCCTTCGTTCCAGCAATTTCAGCCAAATTTCATGTATTGGATGGTATTTACACTCGGATGGGGGCATCAGATAATATCCAACAGGGACGAAGTACTTTCTTTGAAGAACTAAGTGAAGCTTCTCATATTCTAAGAAATTGTTCATCTAAATCTCTAGTAATTCTTGATGAGCTTGGTAGAGGAACAAGTACACATGATGGTGTTGCTATTGCTTACTCTACTCTGCACTACCTTCTCAAACATAAAAAATGCATGGTTCTTTTTGTCACTCACTACCCTCAAATTTTGGACATTCAGAACGAGTTTCAAGGTTCTGTTGGTGCATACCATGTTTCTTACTTTACATCAGAAAAACATCTGGAAAATAAGGAATCTGAATCAGAAGTTTCTTCTAGTAACATAGACAAATCAGAGATTACCTTTCTCTACAAAGTAGTTAATGGTGCCTCCAACAAGAGCTTTGGACTTAATGTTGCAAAACTCGCACAGGTGATTCTACTTAATATTTAAATCATCAATTTATACGATAGGCATATTTGCTCAGCGATCTAACAAAGGAAAATGTTAATGTGTGCTGAAAATGTTAACATATGCTGATTGAGCACATGTTAATATTGATCAATTGACTAAATCTACCATTAATATATATTTTAATGATTATGGGAGATGGGTAATTTTGGGTATATCAATTAATAATTTTTTTGTTGCAACGATTATATTAACATGTGCCCATCATAACTCAATCATAAATTATCGTAATATACGTCAGTACTAGGTTGGTTCTGTTGTTATTATACTCGTTATCTGCCTCTTTTTGTCATGAAATGTAAGTTTCATTCAGTAGACACATTATCACTTTCTGTGCATAATTGCCCAGTAAAGGTAATGGTTTGCGCTGATACCATTCAGCAAAGAACAGAAATGACTAATATTTTTCATCTTTGTTCATTTATTTTGATGCTCAATACATTTCCCCTTATTCCAGCTTCCTTCTTCTTGCATTGAAAGAGCAGCTTTTATGGCTGCAAAGTTGGAAGCAGATGTCGAGGCTCGACGAAGCTATCAGACACAAAAACTGAGCTTCACACTTCACAAGCTTCTATCGTACCTAAAATCTTCACTAAATGATTGTAATGAAGACAGTGTCAGAAACTCATTGAGGGCTGCTAGAGAATTTGCATTATCGAGTTTAAGGTACGAGAGTTTGCACTACATAGGTCATTTAACTTCCTAAAGAATTAGATGCCAAATGATTGTAGAGTGGCATTAAACTATCAATACCTATGCTAAATTTTAATTTTATCCTAATATCACTTTCTTCTATACTAGTCTCAGAATTTTGCTGTTCACTTTCTCTCTTTTTGGTCCAAAGAACTTGTAAGATAATCCTTAGAGAAATCATATAAAGCCGAGTGTTGTACTAAAACCATATAAAGTTTAACAGAACTGCAGAGTCAACAATGCTAGAAAACAAAGTTCTACTTGTATGTTAAATTTGATACCGATCTTTTGTACGAATAAGATCACGGTTGAATAATCAACAAGTTTGTTTGTATTGCAGTGATGTTGGTATGGAGCAACTATTGCTGGAAACCCCTTGATGCAAGGAGGAATGGCATAGCTTATGAAGCTGAAGAGATGCATATTCAACTGTAAATTCTATTTAGAGATAGATCAGGTCTTTATTATCTTTTATAGCCCAAGGGGGCCAGGATTATAAGTATTTTGTTGTTGGTGGCAATATGAGTTGTTCTAGGGCTCAAGTACTTTTGTTTTTGAACGTCCAAAAGGGAAGAAACGAGGATATATATTATGACGAATTTTGCTAGTAGGCTTCAGGAAATAACAATTTATGCTTTTGGGCTTCAGAAAAAACTAATTAGCAAACTAGGCATCGTTTCGGTTTATGCTTGCGCAAATATAGAGTGCGTAAGTATAATTTTTTTAACTATATCTTACGCATTCCATAAATGCGCAAGTTTTATTTTAAAGCTTGCGCACTTATGGAATGCGCAAGTTTATTTTCGGGCATCAAAAAGACAGCTGAATCTGAGATTCATTTATCAACATTTCTACATTTTTTCCAAGTCCTCTCCATTTCTCAATCCAAACTCATTTTTCTTTCATATCCAAATCCACAATCATCTTATTAACCAAATAGTTGCCAAGCGATATATGGAATCATCTTTTTCATCGTTACAAAAGAGAGGTAATAATTAATGTTTTTGAAAATTAAGATATAATTTTGCTATTGTTGATGTTGTTGAAAATGAAGGTTATTGATGGTAGTTGTGTTAATTATTAGAGAATGACGTTGTTGAAGTAGTTGTTAGTGTTTAACGAACTAGAAAACCCAATTTAAATGTTAGTAAACTGAAATCCCTAATTTACACCTTAATTGTTTATTATGACGGTAGACATTAATGATTGGGAGATAGACGATGAAACTTTAATTAAACATTTTGATGAGGTTGAAGGGAAAATCGGAGTTGCAAGTTTAAACCACATTGACTTTGATGTCGATCATGTTTTGAAAACACAGTTCGAATCAGTACCGCATAAATTCCATTCAGGATCATCAACCTTACACGCTCGTTTACGTGAAGTTGTTTCTGCGGAAATGCCCGGTTATCAACATACAGTTGATGGAAATTTGCTGACGCGTATACATCCTGTTAGTCCATCCGTGCCAAAGGGAAAACGACAATTTCTAAACTGTTATTGCGGAGATATGTGTGTAGTGGTTGTTTGCAGAAAACAAAAGAATGCTGGACAAAGATTTTTCGGGTGTAGTTCGTACAACGAACATAGATTGAATCCTCGTCAGTATGATTGTTGCAATTATTTTAAATGGACTGATCAACCCCTGTGCGAAAGGGGACTTGAGTATGCCCACGAACTGCAAGGTGAAATAAGTCGTTTGAAAAGTGTGAATGAAGAACTAAGGACAAACAGCGGAAGGCCTAGAATGTGGTAGATGTTTGGGAGTTGGTTAAGTTGTCATATTTGAAATTTATGTTGAACCGTTGTATTTATAATATGTTGTTGCTAAAATGTTTATTTGTTGTAACCCGTAACGTGTGTAAGGTAGATAGTTTATTATGTTGTTAAAATGCATTTGATATTGTTGACTTTATTGATGAAATATATTGGGTATGTTATTATATTGATTTGCTTGTTTGTGTTTTTTTAAAGATTGAGTTGACTGCTTTTGGTTGAAGATTGCCTGCGGAAGCAAAATCTACTTAGAAAAATAGGTAATAAATCATCAAATTGAGGTTTATAGTTATGTCAGTGAACAAAAACTATGACTGTGGTATTGGAACTTATTTTGCAGATAATGTCAAAGGTTCCGACTATATTTTACTTTGATGGCGAATTGTTGGTTGATGATGAAGATAAACCTAGATATATGGGCGGAAAGCGAAAAGGATCGACAATAAAAAATCATTGTACTTTCGAAGAGCTTAAAAATAGGCATATGAAGTGACAAAAGCAAATCCTGTGATATATGATTTAAAATTAGCGGTCAAATGGGTTCGGGATGATGGTGCATCCGCTATTGATTTGGAGGACGACGATGATTTGAACTCCACCTTTTCAGTTGGGATGAGACTTATAGAAGTCTACGTTGTGAGAGTGGAACATGAAAATGTGGTTGAAACACAAGCACCAGTAATCTCTGGGGGTGAGTATATGCATACCACACAGTTACAAGAAACACAATGGTCGGCGTATCCATTGTATCTTTCAAGCCATCAAAGTGGAGATTTACAAACTTACTTCACAGGTACAGCGGAATGGCTGGAGTCTCTTCTAGTCAGGAACAAAATATGATGCAGAACACTATAAATCCAAATCAGTCGCAAGCATTTGAAAAGTGAGTACTATTATATGTTGGCACTTGTATTTGGCTTACGTTAATGCAAAATATATGACGATTGTTTTTTGTATTCCTAGTGGCGTAGATGCATTTACTGGTTGTGACGACGATGGTGCAGATTATCATGTTGATACTCCACAAGAGATTTGTGGACAATTGGATAGCATGGAAGTTGCTTGTGCGGATGATAGGATGGAACTTGGATACATCAAATGGAAGTTAACAATGATGCAATCATATATGCAGACATTGAGGAGGCTGATGATGTAAATGCGGAAGAAGAACAAATCACATATGAAGAGGCTCCGGCCGATGATTTATGCACGGCATCAATGATGGCGAAATCAATAATGGAAAATTGTCAACTAGACGTGGAAGTTTTTGGAAGAGAATGTGTGGAGAAAGGTCCACGAGTTGGGTTGATTTTTGAAAGCAAGCAGAAGCTTGTTGAACAGTTATGTGAATGAGCGATTAAATATTCAGTTTCGTTTCAAGTTCTAAAATCGCGTGCAAATCAATATACGGTCCGCTGTGATGTAGAAGAAACATGCCCTTAGCGTGTTCATGCAAGCCTTTCGGTAAGAAAAAATTCAAATTGGTGGAAGATAACTACATATGGCGGCGATCACACTTGTTTAAATGCAACCATCAACTCAAACCATCGACAGGCAACTGCTAAGTTTATATGCAGCAAAATACTTCCGTTGATTAAAGCTGAAACAAACACGACTGCAAGAACTGTTCAAGAGACAATGTCCAACATGTTTCATATTAAAGTGAGTTATTTTCGAGCCTGGCACAGACTGCAGAAAGCTGTTGCAATGATTCATGGCGATTGGGAATCGTCGTACGCGGAATTGCCGAAATATCTTAGAGCCCTACAACATACCAACCCCATAACCGTATATGATGTTATTCATAGTCGTGGTGTTTTTGATGGTGCTTTTTGGGCTTTCGGACCTTCTATTCAAGGCTTCGACCACTGTCGGCCCATATTGTCTATTGATGACACTCATTTATACGGAAAGTATCTGGGTACATTACTAGTAGCAACTGGGGTGGATGCAAATCAAGGGCTATTTCCTTTAGCTTTTGCTATTGTACAAACAGAGTCGTGGCAAACGTGGAGTTGGTTTATTCGTTGCATATGAAATTATATTCCATCCGTACGTACTAGATGTATCACCTTTATCTCGGATCGTATGAAAGGAATTCCACGTGCGCTTAGAGAAGCTTGGCCAATTGAACATTATCATTGCTTTTGTATCCGTCATATTAAAGAAAATTTCAAGGAAGCAGGGTTTGGTATAGATGAGCTACAAAATTTATTACACGCATGTGCCACGGCATCAGAGGTCATAAAATATAATGATCTTCGAAAACAGTTGAAGGATGTAAATCGAGATGCCGACGCGTGGATTGAAAGAAATTTGAAAGACCAAGAATCAAGCTGGGCTCTTTGTCATGACGGCGGAGTAAGATTCAATATAATGACGACCAACGTTTCCGAAAGCTTTAACGGTGTGCTCAAAGGAACTAGGAATTTACCCGTTAGATCATTGGTTGCACGAACGTTTCATCGACTGAACCATTATTTCGTCGAACGACGAACTCAAGGGGAAGAGTGGATGTCGCAACCCGCACCTAGGTGGGAAGCACTAGCGTGAAGAAGAATGGAAGAATCGAGGCTCATGTCTATAGAGAGATATAGCTTCGTTGAATGACAGGTGAAAGATGTGCATATGTTTGACTATACGGTGAACATCGAAGATAATGTTGCCAAATGTTTCGTGCAACATGCCGACATTAGATCATTTTCCGTGCTCCTATGTATTAGCGGCTTGTTCACGTGGTTCGGGTGGTGCTAATAGAGCGTATTTTGACTTAATCTCCACGTGGTACACGAAGGCTATGTATTCCGCAGCTTATGCTCCTTTATTCCACCCTGTACTAGATAGTCGACATTGGAACGTCTACAATGGTCCAATTATACAACCACCGCCTGTACGCAAAAATTCAGGCCGTCCTCGATCTACTCGAATAAAAGGTTTCATGGATCCGTCATCTTCATTCGGCCATAACAGATATAGAAAATGTGGTACTATTGGCCACAAGAAGAAAACTTGTCCACGATGAATTGTAATAGAAGTAGAACGTCTATGTTACTGTATGAGTTGTTTACTTTGTTATGTAATGATGTTGTCATTCGAATGGTGGTATGTAGAATGTTGTTAGGACTTTTTGTGTGAAAGTGTGTAATGTACGGTATTGAAAGAGTTCTCTGTCTTGGCCAGTGTCAAAAACACGCTTGCGCATGCTATGTTGTCAATATAGCTTGCGCAATCCATATATGCGCAAGCGTGTTTTTAAAATTACCTGAAAATAGTTTGCGCAAATGTGGAATGCGCAAGCTGTATTGACAATAAAGCTTGCGCATTCCACATTTGCGCAAGCTGTTTTTTGGGTCAGTTCAAAACAGTGAGCTGCTCTGCCAACTCCTACACCAAAATTTGCAAACTCTCAACTTCCTAAAGCATGCATACAACATTGCATTAACAATACCATCTCCAAACAAAACAAATAGCATGATTCAACTGACAAAATAAATAGATTGAATAAGTCGTACAATAACATAGAAACGAACAAGTCTTACAGTAAATAGATCGAACAAGTCATACAATAACCCCTTAACCAACCAAAAAAACAGCAACAATAAGACCAACGAATCCGTTTGTACAATAACCCCTTAAGTGATGGTGTCTTTCTTCTTCTTCTTCCGTTTGTACACGATGGGATCCGATCCTTGGCCTTCTTCGAATGTAAGAGCGGGTGTCGGCAATGGAATTTCTTATGGTTGGCTTGACCAAAAAATAAGTTCTTCTTGTTGAATTTTCCATTGCGGCACCTCTTGCGCATGCTCGTATGTCGACTGTCCAACATATCCGAATTGTTGTTCTCCTTCATGCCAAACGGGCCAGTCAGCATGAGTTTCTCCACCGGTGTATTGCTGCTCTACCTCGGGCCAAGCGGGCCATCCAACTGCAGTTTCGCCACCGGGATGTTATGAAGTCTCCCCCTCCACGTGTGCCTCCTCCCATTGGGCTTGTCCACCCGCTACTATGGTATGTGTCTCTTCTACAATACGTAGCGGCTTGACCGGCCTTCTTAGCTTGTTCCGACCCAAAATCGTGTCTAGTAATCGCCGTAGGTCAATGCACATGCTTTTGACCTTGTCCGACTCCATATGACTTTCTTCTATTTCATCCACGACTTCCAAAGCGTTGTATATTCCGTTTACCTAAACCATAAGTCATAACAATGCATCAATATGATATAAAAATTGAACTATAAAATTTTTGAAATGACAATACTAACCACATCACGTTCTAGAAGAGCACGGTGAGTGTACGCAACCAACTTCCTTGCCGATTTTTTAAGAATATAACGACGAGTAATTCGCCTATACAATACCCGTACTCGCTCAAAGGTGTCGGAGGCTCGCGTGCTCGTTCGGAACGATCAATTCTTGATTGCCAAATATCTATACTTTCCTCCAAAAATGCCATCCAGCTAGTGGGTTCTGGGTCAAGGGGGACGACAGGATCGGGAATGTGCTGATAATCAAAGGAAAACTGTCTCATAACCCAATCGGGTGCATACAACTCGAAGTCTAAAAATAGAATCAGTCGGCTCTTAGCAATCCAACCGGCGAACGCATACTCAATTTCCGGATGTCCAAACTTATTCACTAATGAATATGGTTCCCATGTAACCGCATCATCCGCCAACAAATCCAACTCATTACGGTAAAACTGTACATTTCTTGGCATCTCACGCCAACTCCTAGCACAATTTCACCTAGCCCCGAATGGAAGATACAGATCTAATTCGGTAGGAATTCTAATAGATGGTCGTCCAGCAGCAATATGCGACCATGACCATAGTTGCAACAATGTTGCAGAACCCCCTAAAACTTTTCGACGTTGCAAGGCAGCCTGTGACAACTCACTATACAAATAGCATAGAACAGCACTACCCAAAGAATGATATCCATAGATAGCCAGATCGTCCAAAAAAGGTAAAAATTTCAAACTTAATCTCTCTTTCGAATGATCGGAAAATAATCGGCAGCTCAAAAAATACAATATCACGGCACGAGTGCGGCGAAGTATATCGAAATCGGTCACCCCTTCGGGTAGTGGTTCGGAAAATTCACTTTTAAACCAAGTCATTGATAACTCACTTTTAGACTTAACCGCCTCTCTAGGTGGAAAAATACCAAGCAAATCATGAGCCAATTTGATGTAATCGATATCTAAATTTTGCAAACATACCGGATGACCGTCTGCTTTAAGACCGAAAAGAAAATGCACTTCCGCTAGAGTCACTATCATCTCCCCGACTCTCATATGAAACGTATTTGTTTCCGGCCTCCATCTATCGCGTAAAGCGGTAATAAGGTGATGATCGAGACGAATGTAGTCGATTTGCATAGCTTGCCAAAATCTGAAGATTCGTAGATTCGCCTCCAATCTTGGATCTTTATAATCGATCTCCTTGAGCTTGCTTGAATGATCACATATCTTCACAGTTTCAACACCCTGACATGTATAAAAGAAATTAAAATTGGTGCTTCATATTTGCATTTCCCCGGTTCACCAATATCAAACATTTACCTCCATTAATGTGTCGTTTTGGCTTCTGTGTTGTTCTTGAAGATAGAGAACACTTCTATCTTCGGGCCCGGGAGACAATTCTGCAAACTACAACAACCGTTTGTCACTACAAAAAATTTGTACAAAGTTAGGGTTTGGCTATATGAAGACTTCATATCCTTTTGCATTTTCAACAAAGAAACCAACAATTAGAGCACGTTGACATCGACATCATCATGACTACCAATTCCATTAACAACAATCATTTTTAAAGTAGTAATCAATTTACAATCAAAATATAATTACCTCTAATCAAAGAAGAAGAATAGCTTGCTTCCATTTTTTGCTTAATCTAGTGGATGATTGAAGGAATAGATCAAAAACAATGTTTTAGAGTTAATAGATTTAGATATGGAATGGATTGGAGGTTGGGAATGGGGAGTGTAACGACCCAGAATTTCTGTCATTTGAAATTCGTATATTTAATTGATTTTAAAATATTAACAAGTAAAATTTGTAAGTTGAATAAATTTATTTCGAATATCTAGATTTAATTGGATAATTAAATCGATAATTTAATATTTGAAATTACAGAAATAATTGAAAATTGGGTTTAATGTGATTAAAATTGATTTGTAAAGTTGTATTAAATCATATTGGAGTTAGAATGATGTTATAGAACTTTAAAAATTGAATTAAAAGTTAATTAGTGAAAATTGAATATTTTAATATTTAATTGACGAGTAAAAATAGCCATTTTTCATACAGTCTCAAATTTTGACGAAACCAGTTTCATCGGATCCGTAATGTTATATTATTGCAAGATTTAAAATTTCGTGTCAATCGGATCTACGGGTTGTCCGAGGCAAGCCAAAACGTATAGAAATTAGTTTAACCGATTTAATTAAAATTTGATCGTTTATTTCCGTAACTCGCACATACGATCGAATTGGCTCTCGATACCTATTCCATTGTGTCCGAAACGTGGGTTATACTCTAGAAATATCAGCCGGTACGCTTCGTTTGGAGTTCGGAAAATCTCGGATGAATAGTATTTTGAGAATTTTCTATATAAGGACTTCATGATTTTCTATTTGCAACACAAATCAAACCCTAACCCTAATTTACCTTCAGCCGTCACTTTCAGGTTTAATGGCCGATATCACTCGTTACTTTCTTCCCCGATTTCTTCCAATCTACGAATTCTTACGCTTTGACTTCAACTGCAAAGTTGTAGAGTGTAGTGAGAGCTACATATTCAACGGCTATGATCGCAAATTTCGCCACGGATCGATGGCAATATGAGTTCGAACGCGTAACGTTCGTGCACGATTTTCAACACCAAGGGGAGGACGAGCTCAATGATAATCAAGTCGATGGTGGCTCGCATGATGGGCTTCGACGTGGTATGCTTTGATCGACTTCTAGGTGCTCGATTGGATCGCGAAAATTCGTGAAAGGAGGGCGGCCGATGGGTTTTAGTTGCGTTCGTATAACCTGGGAACGAACGGGATGATGGAGATGAACACGAGCGGCCAGATGTTGATGCAGGGAATCGAACGGCTGCGATTGGTTTAAGGTTAAAAAAATAAAAAGAAAATGGTTAATTTATTATATTATAAATTGTATGAACTTTAAAATGTTATAACTCTTTTATACGAGGTCCGTTTCGCACGAAACGAATTGCGTTGGCTTCGTATTGACGAGCACTACGCAATGGAGCTAGTTTGGGGTCGTTTGGAGATAGTTTGAATTTTGAGTAAAATTAAACGCGAGTTTAATTTTATTCGAAATAAAGCACTGCAACTGTTATTGAAAGCTAAGATGAGAACTTCTCACTCAATCGAATTTGTTTCGATTTAAATTTTAAATAGTTAGATTTAAAATTGCTTGATTGTCTGCTTGGATGATAAATTTCTATTTGTTGTATTGAAATAGACCCTATACGCCGCATATTAAGCGGAGGTTATTATATTAAACACATATACCGCGATATTCCACCTTGAAGTGGAATTGGTATTATTCATGTACTTGGAGTTGATTTCCCGCATTATATAGCGAATGAGACCCTATTGTGCCGCATAATAGCGGATAATATTTTATATAAACCATGTACCGCGATATTCCGTCTTGAAATGAGATTGGTATTGTGCTAACATCTGTGGATGGAGGGAAACAGGTTGGAGGGATCCAACTGGATTCCTCAACAGTATTGATTTATTTACAGATATTTGCGATATATTCTGTTATCATATTGTTATATGATGTTTGGATGCCGTGGTTGATGTATTGGTGCTGTTGCAGCATTGGGCCTATTTTTGGAGTTTTAAAAAAATGTTAAAGTAACGATTTCGAATTTAAAAGGATTTTCAAGTGATTTTTGAAAGTATACATTTTATTGAATTTTGGAATTGATTCATTTTAAATAAATAAACGTTATAATTTTTATGTTATAAAAATTATGATTTTTTGTGAAATATAACCGAAATGTGATTTTTGAAATAAGTAGTTGATTAATTTGTAAAATGGTTTAAATTGGGATTTTTGAATTATTATAAACGGTTTATATAAAGGATTTATAAAATTGATATTTATAAATTAAAATATTGGAATTATAAAACGAGTTTTTATAAGTTTTAAAATGAAGTATAAATGGATTTCATAAGGGAATGAAATTTATAGATTTATAAATTGTGAAGTTATGAAATGAATAGATTTTGTAAAATAAAAGATTTATAAGTAATTAACTTATAAATCGGATTTTGGCATTTAAATGAGATATAAATAGAATTTGTTAATTAAGCGATTGTATGAGTTGAAGTTTTTATAAATATATAAATGTGAATTTATAAACATTGTTTTATAAATCCGAAATCAATTGAATTTGATAAGTAAAATATAAAAGCTTATTAAAGGAGATATATCCACAATTTTGGACAGTGGATAATCCTTTAGTTAAATATGTAAAAGTGTTGAATTTGGTAAACGATTTATGTTCACGATTTTGGACAGTGAATAATATATTAAAAAAATGTTTTAGGAAGTGATCTTTTAAATAGAATTAAAACGATTTGAAGTTGTTTTAAAATGTGTTAGGGATCGAAACCATAGGTTTCAACATTCATTGTTGAAATAGATGTTTTCGAGAAATAAGGAAAAGATGGACTATAACACTGTTGTTATAGTAAATAATTTTCGAAAGGAAATGTTTTTGTATAGTATTGGGATTTATATATCTATCGTATTTTCGAATCCCTATGCTATAGATTTTGGGTTGTCGTAACGATGTTTTACGCAACATTCGTTTTGACCCAAATAAATATGTTTAAAGAGAACGTTTTCCTTAAAAGAATAAAATATATACTTAATCGTGTTTTAAGTATATTGAATATTTTCTAAGTATTGAAAATAAATAGATTTGTGAATTACTTATTGTTAAATAAGTATTTGGAAATGTTTTCCAATGTAGAAATTGAAATGGTTTAAAGAATATATTTTTTTAAAGATAAATTGAAGTGAATATTTGGCAAGTTATTTAATTTATGAAGATTTATAAAAGGGCCTAGTGATTGTTATGGTGCTGAATATTTGTTTGTTTGCTTTGATAGTTAAATAGCCGACTATCAATATTTACCTTTAAATGGGTATTTGTTGTGATTTACTTGAATTGAATGCTACACTTATTTTAAAAATAAGCGCTCGTTATTCGGTTTAGCCGGGAGAGGACCTTTGGGTCATAAATCCCATTCCGAATAGTGATACGTTGTAATGGATAGCATTTGAAGACCGGTGTTGAAGACCGGATATTTTTGAAAACGGAAGGATTACCGTCGAATGTCTCTACATCGGCTGATCCTCGATATAGAGATTTTATCACCCTTTGTGATGGGAATTCCGGACGTGATTAGGGAATATCCGGATTTGCAAGGGCTTCTTTGAAGTGCCTTCGGTTCTGTTGGAACCCAGAACAGACTTGTATGGATGTGTGTCTGACATTACAATTTGAGATGTAAAGCTGGTTTCTATTAAATACATTTCTGTTGGCGGCGGAGAATTTATTCTCTTAGCTTAACACCCTTCTCTGAGACGTACGAGCTCAGAGGTTATGTAGTTGATGGTTACTAGGGATATATTCCCAATTTGGTAACGTGACATGCTGATTGCTGATGATCATTTGTTGATCAAAGCGTGGCTTTTATGAAAAGCGTAGCTTTGTGGATGAGACTTCGTCGGACCTCACACCCCGAAAATGGTCAAAACAGGAAGAATGCAACAAGGTTATTTGGGGATAGCGCCGCCATAGGGTACATACATTTCCTTATGGATAGAGGTGGTATTATGGTATGGAGCCCAAATACTTGACCTATGTGGTTGCTGCAAATTTATTTCTTTGTGGTTGTCGGTGAATCCCGAGATTTAGGTCGGTTACGACCGAGGGATAGCATACTCGTGTCAGTAGTTACCTAGCTAGAGGTAACCCGGCCTTGTGTTGGCAGAGATCCGGTTAGGTACTCGGGGCGACCTTCCAGAGGCGTACCCATGTGGCAATGGGAAGTTCCTTGGCCTGACCATTTGTTGGAAATCCAAAGAAACAATACGAGCTTTGTACGGTTTTAGTTGTAGAACCTGCCATTTAATATGGTAGCTATAGTATGCATACTATAATGGTACCTATGCTGGCTAAGATTAATATTGTACTTTCGAAATGTTTTCCTGCACTTTGCACTTATAGTAATAATATCAAAGAAATTTGCGTATCAAGCATGTTTGACTATTATAAGGAGAAATCTCCGCCAATTCTGTGTTTGCATTGTGTGTGTGGCGGGAGGCCTTATGGTAGTTACGTTTTCTAAAAGCATTACGGATCTATTTTAAAATATTTCTTTATTTATTTTTAAAGATAAACTGTTTTAAGTACTCATACCAGTCCCATGACTGATCTGGAGTTTATTGTTCCCTTCCTAAACTCTGGGTGCCCATCAGTTTCTACACGGGCAGCCTAGAGTCAGGTTATCAGGTCATTCTGGAATTCAGGAGTTGCTGTAAAGATCTGGAGGCAAGCTGGATGACATGGCGTATCAATTAGTATATAATATTTCTTTTCCGCTGTTTGTTGTTGTAAACTCTGATAATGTAATGTAATATGATGTAATGTAATAACTGATATAGTTCTTTGTTTTAAAGATATTGATTTATCTATTTTATGTTGTTCCGCTGCGAATTGTGAGATTCTGTTATTGTTTCTGTTTTCTTCTTCTTTCTTTCTTTCTTCTTCTATCTTTTTCTTCTTCTTTAACCCTAAGGTTGGGTTTTACATCCTTCTATTGCTCGGCAGTTGATACAGTGGACGTATTGATGTCGACTTTCGAGCATCGAAAAATCCAGTTCGTCACAGGAAGGAATTTGTTAAAAATTGAGTTGGGAGAGAAATGAATCTCAGATTCATCTCTCTGTCTTTTTGATGTCCGAAAATAAGCTTGCGCATTCCAAAATTGCGCAAGCTTAAAACTGATGCTTGCGCACTTATGGATTGCGCAAGCTTTGCCAAAAAAATTATAACTTGCACATTCCATAAGTGCGCAAGTTATAACTAAACGAAGCCTATTTTTACAATTAGTTTCCTTTGAGGCATGTTTGTGCAATATGTTTGGGCCCGGAGCACTGTTTGAAAAATTGTCCTATATATTATTAATTAGCTGGTGAATGTGAAGTTTTAAGAGATTTACCTATTGTGTGATATGTAATTGTGCAATTCTTAATGAAAATGATGTACTTTCACTTGGAGATTTAGCATCCGTTTAGACCAACTTAAATAAGTTATTTTTTTGAAAAATAAAACCAATTCATTTTCACTTTTAGAAATCTAAAAAATGACTTATTTAAGCCAATCCAAACGAACCATAAAGCCGTGGTGTAGCCTTTGATTTGATTTAATTTTAGATTTGATGCACGAAATGAAGTTTCATTGTACCATCAAATGATAATGATCGTGTCTTATTTTTGGTAGTTCAGTCATTTTGAGATAGATGACGTTGTACAGTATACATGTTAGCTTCCTGACGTACCAATTTGTAGCATCATTGGTGTGCTATATGTGTATGAATGCATTACCTACTAGGTTCATTTGCCATCTATGCGTCATAGGTAATGTTTGTCGACTAGCCAAGGCAAGTCAACACCATAAATCGATACGGTTTAATTCAACATTATGGTGGCTTATTATTTAATTTTCAAATGTGTTTTATATTTTTTCTTGACTGAAATATTTTCTAAAGCGTCAAACTTCTCTATCGATTTGTATAAATAAATTTCAATTGCCAATTTAGAGCGTGTGATTTTCTTTTTGTTTGAAGTCGAATTCGATTTCAAAATTTCAGAACACCGGTCTTCGAGATTCATATTTGAGGATTGAAAATCAAGTCCAATGTTCATGATTGCATGATGTCAAATAAGATTGTTTGAAGCGTACCTACACTGGGATTAGGATATGGATTTGAGGAACAAGATCCGAATTTTGATGTTGTGTGAAGAATAATACAATGAAGAAAACTTGTATTTTTCAAAGCGCAATGCAAGTTAGTTGTTTTAGTTGAGTCATTAACAACAATACAATATCTTGTTTTTGCAAATAAATTAAATTAGTTTGAATTCGATTATAACAATACACAACAAGGAAAGATGTCATTTCAAAAAAAGGGCAAACTAGTTTTTTATTGATGCCTCATAATAAAAAATGTCCTATTAACCAAATGTAGACTAAATTTCTATCCAACCTCAGGACAAAGTTTAGAGATGAATTTTAGCAAATGTTACTTACTAAAATCGTGGTTCAAAATGTAAAATGTGCAGATAAAAATAATGAATAGTACAATTAAAGTAAATTATACAAGATGTAGAGTGGGTTCGATTTTAGTGAAGTTCTACTCCCATTATGGTTGATGCTCTTATTACTTTGAATTCTTGGTTACAATTGGAAACTTAATGGCTATTACAAGCGCTTAGAGTTAGCAAATATATCTGTTGAGAGTAGAAAAATTGATCATTGTACAAGTGCATGAGAACCTCCATTCATAGCTGTAGAGATCATGCTTTGAAAGAATGAAATTAATGTATTGGAAGCCAAGTCTCGAAAGAGCTGTTGATTGCGATTAGTGGTCTGGATTCGGGCCGCTCGGATTCCATGTTGTCAGAAGGGTCCACATGCATGCTAGCTGGCGGGTATATTTCGGCATGCTTGTGTCAAGTGCATAATGACACAAGGTGTGGTTGTTGTATAGTGGTGCTTTTTCTAGGTAAGCAACAAAGTATAAAGAGCGGTTATGCCCAATGATGTTTTTACCTGATAAACAATGTTGACACGACATCATTGTCAGAGGAATAATACATGGTCACCATCTTTTTATATAGAAGCGACCAGAAGTCTTTTTTCAGAAGTATGCATAATCGTGGCAAAATGGAGCTCGTAAGGATATTGGCCGGCAAGTGACCGATGAGAGGTGCAGATAGTACCCATGGATGGTTAAGTGGTTTTGCTGTCTTGTTGTGGCCTTAACGCAAAAGGGAGAGGCGAGGAGATGAACGGAGGACGGTGGGAAGATGTTGCCCACTCGGCTTGAGACCTTTCATTGTTGTTGGAAACACAACAGGCAAGGTCTTGAGTGGACCTCGTGAGTTGAGCCATAGTCGTTGGACATGCCAATGGTTTGGAGGAAAAAGTGGTTGACACGTGCCATGTGGGCCTTTGCTGTTAGGCTACGGTCTTGATAGTCCTATTTATACCTTTGCGAGAAAAGCGAGCAACACAAACCACTTCAAAAAGATATGGAAAAATAAAATATAAATTATATAGCATGTAATGAGCCGAAATTTTATCGATTTGATTTTTGAATACTTAATTTAATTTAAATATTCAATTTATGGTTTATTAATTAAATAACCCTCTTTTAATTTATAATTAATGATATAAAATTCATTTTTGAATTTTGTTTACTGACATAGGTAGTTCGATGAAACAGAAAATATGATCGAAATCCTTTTTTGGATTTTTGACTTTTTATCGAACGACAAGATTTAGAAAGTTGTTGAACCTTTGTGTTTACTTTAAATAACATTTGAATGTTTAAAACATTTTATTTTGAAAATTAAATTAAATAAGTAATATGATAATAATAAGAATAAATTAGTATAAAATATAATCTAAAATATAAAGTGATGGATAGGAAGTTTGAATTGAAAACTAAAAGATTACTTAAGTATAAAGATTAACAACATTACATGATCCATGCTAATATCCTCCATATTTTCATAAGTGTGATAATCTGATGATGAGGGGGCATAATGATAGCATGTGCATAAAGGAATGAGAGGGGATAGGGTGATGTGGCACAAAATGGTGGATGGTTGTAACGCCCCACCTCTAGTCCCACACTAGCAAAGGATATTACTAAGTAATATTGTCTATTAGTGTAGAGAATAAGGCTGGTTAGAAGCGACCATTTGTGAATATTGTTTTAAGCGAGTATTGACATGTCGAATTTAGCAATAATTTTTTTTGTTCAAAATGGGATTCAGCGTATACAATCCAGACTTAAAACAATATTACGATCACTATAATAATTTCTCAACATAAGATATCATAGAACACAGAATCACAGAGTGCACAACAGAGCATACATATGTTATATAGGACCAAAGGGTATTTAGGTTATTTTCTTATTCCATTTTGTATAAAAACAATTACTTTTTTCTCCCTTCTGATTATTCATTTCATTTTCCATAATAACTTCACTATTTCTTTTCCATGCTCTTTTTCATATTCCATGGCTTCCTAAAAAATTTTCAAGTTAAAAATCTTCTCTTTTCTACTTTAAATCCTTTAAAAGTATTTAAAAACACTTCCTTTCTACCTTATACCTCCTCTTTTTCCAAAAGCAAACCCAAACCCACCTTTTCCAAGCAAGGCCGAGCCCACTCCTCCAAGCCTAAATGCTCTAGGCCATCTTAGGCCCATAAAAGTCCCACTTTGACAAAGGAAGAACCAGATTCTAGGGTGGATACAAATTGTAGCAGTAGTTTTACTTGATTCAGGTGATCTTTGGGGAGTAAAGCTTAGATCTTTAAGCAAAGCTTTAAACTTTATTTTGTACTAATAATTGTGATAATTGTTGGCTGAAAAATAATGTTGTTTGCCCCTACATATGTGTGATTATGTGTAGTAATTGTTATGGACTTGGAAGCGAGATCAAAAAGTTAAGTAATATTGAAAAGTAGTGATCTTTACCTTTTTGAATGGATGTTATTGCATTTTTTAAGTGTACAAACTTATGTCATGGTTGTAGCATGTTGTTTGGAAAGTAAAAGCTTGAATTTGTTTTGTTATCTGATATGGAGATCCCTTGTTTGTCAACTTGCTTTTACTTATATGTTTTCTAAAAAAGTTTTATAAGGTTTTAAACTTTACTTTTTAGTTGCAAAACCCCTATACAAAGTTTATAAAGTAAGTTAAAAACATAAGAGGTAAAGTCTTGAAGGCTATTTGCTATATAAAACTAGTTTTAGGGTTATGATATGCATAGAGATATGGATGTAGTTCGTAAAATCGAACACTTTTTGTAAACTAAAAGTGTTTTCATTTTAAATAAATTTTGAAAGGTATTTCAAAGTATATTATGAGTATAAAAAAGGTATAATTATTATTTAATTGATTAATTAAGGAATTAATGATTTATTTAATTTATTAATTAAGTAATGGTACTTAGGAATTAATTAATAATCAAGGCTTAATTATCGATTAAGTAAGGTTTAGTAATTAATTAAGTAAAGGTTAATTATTTAATTAAGTATTATTTAACTAAGTATTATTTAAGTAGAGTTTAATTATTTAATTCATCATAAATTAAGTGAGGTTTAACAAATTAATTAATTTTTGATTAGGTAGGGTTAATTATTAATTAGGCTAAGATTTAATTAAGGTTTAATTATTATTAAATAAAGAATCTAAACTTATTTTAATTAATTAAATAAAGGTTTTCAATTTTTAAATTTCTTTATTTTCAAGGATCGTTTGTTTAAAAGCGACTTTCTTTTCCAAAGATGGGTTTCAAATACAAAAGATTGCTTTGT
Source organism: Allium cepa (assembly GCA_030765085.1). Classification (NCBI taxonomy): domain Eukaryota; kingdom Viridiplantae; phylum Streptophyta; class Magnoliopsida; order Asparagales; family Amaryllidaceae; genus Allium; species Allium cepa. Next base: position 264,721,489 of record CM060931.1, on the reverse strand, counting down.
TTGTGCTATTGGATAGCCTAGCAAATAGGATAAGTTACACTAAAACATTGGATTGCATAAGAACGTGGTTAAATTTATTTATACTTAGTTGGACATTTATTTAGCATAATAAAATACCATTCTGCTATAATTAAATTGAATATATTTTCAATGATATCTGTTTTGCAGAATAAATCATCGTTCTGCTATTATATTAATTTGGACATTTACTCATATGTTTATGAATTAATATGTGGGTTAATTAATATTGGATAATTGATAGATTTGGTAGTGATTTCTAATTGATTTTATTTATACAAGTATGTATGCATGCCTAAGTAGGCTTGCAATTAATCACAGTGTGCATGCATAATTTAACAATGCGCTTGTGTAGCATGTTTCAAATTATGTATAATGTTTTTTTAATAAATACAGTATACACTTTCTTCATTCATGCCATAATGTCCATGAATTTCGATTTATTTTTTCAGGCACGGACCATGTTTAGGCATTATGAAGCATTTTTGAGTAAAAGGCTATATAGTAATCTTATCATAATTTAATTGTGGCTTATTTCATATATATTTTCACACATAATATCAAAATTCAATGATTTTATGTTTTCCTCTCATTTTTAATTTTCTTTCCTTAACCATTTTTAATTTTCGATTAACCTTTTGGAATTGAAAATAATTCTAGTTATTCCCCTCATTTTGGTCTAACAAAATCACTATAAGAATCTTATTTTTGATAACCTCTTCGTTGATGTTACCAATAAAAGTAGATCCAATTAAAGCGGTCAACTACTAAACGCCAAAGGTTTGGTTAACGTATCCATGGTTAATTTTGGTTGGTCTATACCGACCTACCCACCAAAATTAATCGATCATTTTAAGCGGTTAATTAACCCTTTTAATCAGTTAACCAATTAATCAATCGGTTTACCAAGATAATCCATAATTTTATTAATATTCTAAAGCATCATTGGACGGTTAAGTGTGGTTAACTGATAATTAATGGGTTGTTTTGTCGTAAATAAATTATATAAAAAGCATTTTAATCAACCAACGTAATTTCATTAATCATTAACTAAACCAAAAATGAATGGTTAAGGTTGGTTAGTTAATATTTAACGTTGGTTAACCGTAAAAGTCGATTAAGTTAAGGTCGGTTATGTCGGTTAAATCGACTAATTCAATTAAATACCGATGCCTAATTTGTGCAACTTTTCTTAGTACAGAGAACATACCGTGGTTATGAATTGCTGTCGAACCAAGGTAAAAATCGATTATAACCTCTATTCAACTATAAATATGTATCTATTATATAACACCACAAAATATGTTTCCAAACATTATTCCATAATTAGGTAATCCATGTGTAAGATATTTAGATTGAAAGAAATTTTGTTTTCTTTCCCGTTATAAAGAATGAAATAAGTTATAAGTTATTATGCATTAGCCATTAGGTGATCAATAGAACAAAAAGTTTATACTGGATATCATTTGTTCTAAAATGATTGATAATTCCGAAAATACTATTCTGACAGGAACAAAAAATGACAACAAGGGAACGTATATATTATGGGTGTAAAGGCTCCAGTAGTAATAATTATAGCAACAAATACTTTGGTAGGATAAGATGGCATATACACTCTACATTCTTTTACATAATAGAGTCACAGTTTTGTGTAAGTATCTTGATTGTTAGAGAAGGATTAACAGAAGTTAGAATTAGTTAAATACTTGAACAGTTTCAAGGGAAATATAAAACAAATCAAAGTACCTTCAGCTATATAAACTCGTTTTTACATCCTATTAGTCATGTTAGTTTCACTACATCTGCAATTTCACTCAAAAATAAATGCGGATTTAAATATTAAGCAAATTTTACACAATATAAACTTTGGAAATCAATATGTGACTACTTGGCGGTCTCCTTCCGCCCTTGATTAAATATAAAGGAATAAGTAGGCAGCCAAAATAGACAAGATTTAGAAATAAAATAATCCACACACACAAATACATCGACGTGGACAAAAATAAAAATGCTGTGAACATAGCATGCTAACTTATTGGGTGAAATATAGACAAAACTTAGTGTAGTTAACCATAATATGATCAAATAAAAAAAATTGACTGTAATAGTTACATCCTATATTAAAATTGGTAATAATGGGAAAGAGGTAGAAGTAGGCTTAAAATTCTTCTACAGTTGATCTTATGTATCAAATGGATTATGCCAGATTTTGCTAATAATATAATATGTGACTCTTGTCAGTAGTTCAAAATGTTTATGGAAGTTTATAGAATTATTATTATCAAAATACCAAATCGAATGTCATCTTTTACTCTCTAATGAAACCAATAAAACTTGTGAAATCAAAACATATGCCCATTGTAATTAAATAATTCAAATTTGACAGGAATAGAAGAAAACTTACAGTTGGGGATATAGTTCGAACAGGTAAGTTCGGTAGTTGTGCATGTACTGAATTTAAAACTATAAGTTATACACAATAAGTGAATTAGATGACATTTCAAGTTAAATACCACTGGTATGATGAAATTTTACAGAATTTAGTTCACAAATAACTTCACAAATAACTTCACCATTTATAAATTATAGAATGAATCAATTAATTAATACCAAAAAGGGTAAAATATATGCATGTATCCGCTAGAATAGATGGTATCACATTTACTTAGTAATGTTGCATGTACATAATTCAAAACTTAAAGCTGCACACAATGGTTTGCATCAAAATCATAAGTTAGGCATTCATTCGTAGGATAATGGATTGGCAAGATATTTTGGCTTATCCATATCTACTACCTACTATTGTGCCTAGCTGTTATCACTAATTAAATAATCACATTGTCTCCTCTACTAATCAGAGTCATATTTTGTAATTAATGTTGAAAATGCAAAACACAAAATTCAAAATGAAACCGAAAGGGCCCTTAATTGGTAAAAGGTGCCTAACATAGCCAAACAAAACTTTAAAATTCTGGTGGAACACAAATTAAGAAAAAACAAAACACTTACTCAAAACTCAAACAACATATTTTTGTCCAAGTAGTATTGGCAACGAAATAAGCCTAACTCATAGTCAAATTTTTGTTAATCGTTTTTGCTTGCTAATATGTACACATAATCACTATATAGAGTAGTAACATTACTGACCTGTATAAAAATCAATCCAAATAAGGAGAGTAACAAACATGATTCTATGCTTAGCAAAAATCGTAGAGATTATGTAACATGTAACATACAAATACAATTAACAAAACTATTTTGACCATAATTTGAACCAAAATATAACATTATTCTTGATGGGATTAATCATTTACACCATGAAATAAAATCATTTGCTCTACCGAGTAACCAAACAGATTAGCAACACGTACATAAATTACTTGAGCTTGAAATATAAATTAAACAAAGAACTAATTTTATAAAAAAGGACATATTAAAACTTTTATTAATGTTAATTAACCCAAATAATAAACTGTACTTATGTACAGAAGAGTAAAACAGAGTAATATTGAGATTAACCGAAGAAAAGGATAAAAACAATATTCATAACCTTTGCCTAGCTGAAGTTGAATTGACGTAGATCCTTTCATTGTTTCAGGTTTCTCCATCCAATCTTATTAAACTTGAAAGCATTATAAGACTTTTTTTTGAAATGGTACTTTATATACAATAAGTCATTGGGACAACATATCCCATGTCAATAAACGTTCGAAAGCAAGTTTCGAACTTGTGACCTCTTACACCAAAGCCGAATCAATTAACCACTTGGACAATGGTGCTTGTCAAGCATTATAAGACTTAAGAGAGGCAAATGGGGCACTGTATAATAGTAATAAAAGGAAATGAGAAAAATAAAGAATTTTGGAAGACCATAAGCATCGGTTTGTAGTTGGATTGGTTATGGTATCTTCCCACAGGAACTAAGCTACGAAATAAATTTAAACCAAAAAGAATCATATCAATTTAAGTAAGATTTATTCCAGAATCTCATGGTAACAAAACAATGATGAAAAATAAAGAAATACATCTAGTTATATGTAGGTCCAGCATAAAAAGTTTGCATAAGTGGTGATGTATACAGTTGTAGGGGAAATGAATTCAATGGTTAGGTTTAAAATTATAAATTGGAAAAGGCATGTAATGGAACTCAGTGTTTTCAACTATCGACTGAAATAATATAGACATCAAAAGCAATGATGTAACAAACAATGATATGAAACCACGGAAGGAAATCCAATTTGAAAGTCAAATTACAAATGTAGAATAGTTACTAATTATAAATGCATACAAAATAGAAGATCTTTCCCGTAATGAAATTTAGGCAGTGCAAATCAAACAATATATGATTCAGAAACCAAATCTATGGTATAAGCTGTGAAGAATTTGATTTACAAAAATTATTGGATTGAATAAAGGAGGTAAAGATGAAACTTAAATTACCGGTGAGTGAAGCATAGTGGCGGATCAAATTTGAGCAGATTCAGTGGATAATCTACAATCGTGGCCGATGATGAAGAGGCGAGGAAATCATTTTTTTTACCCTATAGTGAGAGTGAAAAGGAAATCAGGGTTATGTAGTTCGGCGAAGATGGAGGAAAATGCAGATGCGAGATGTGCAAGAGGAAAATAGATGAAGGGTATTTTTGGTATTTCAAAAAGATACGGTTGAATTTCTCTTCAAGGAGTTTCCATTATTAGTAGTAGAGATATATGCTTACTTATGTAAATACCAGTTATGTGACCTGAAAAGTCAAATTGAATTAAAATGGTAAGTTGATTTAGTACCATTGTGGTCGCTAAGTCTCTTTTCGAATTTGTAAAATTATGGATTTAAATTGACTTCACTTCTATATCAATTTTAGGTTAATTGTTTATTAATGAGGTTTAAGTTAACTAATCATTTTATTTTTGGTGACTTAAAGTTAATTAATCATTTACTTTTGACGTTTAAAGGTAATTAATTAATTGAATAAGGATGTTTATAAACGATAAATTGTTTTATAAAAAAGATTAGACTAGTGAAAAGGATTTATAAAGAATGATTTACAAATGATATTTTGTAAAGGAGATTTTAAACGGTATTTGGTAATGGAGTTTTATAAGGAGTTTACAAACCATTTTAAGAGATTTATAAAATGAGTTTTATAAATTAATTAGAAGATTTATAAAAGGAATTGTAAATATGAAATGGGATTATAAAAAAGGAATTTTATAAAAAGAATGAGATTTGATTTTGATAATTAATCCTTCTTAATTAGGGTGGTATGGAAACATTCTTTCCATACCTGACACCAAAGGATAAATGGTTTGGTGTATAGTAAGAAATGTTTTAAATGATATTTGTTTGGTTCATTTAAATATGAATTTAGAAAAGAGGAAACCTTTCTTAAGTTTTATTGATATACTTATACCGTTGAAATAAGTATATGCATATATTTTTAAGAACTGAAAATAAAATGGGCTGTGGATATACTTATACCTGAGAGATGTGTATATGAATATTTTTTCAAATATTGAAAGGAACACAAGAGGTTGTGAAAATATCTTTTGTGAAGGTATTTTGAATCAAAGATTGGAAAGTGATTTGATTAATGAAAGATTAGTTAATAAAGGCTTAGTGGACTCCGCATGGAGTTAAATCTATGTTTGGATTGTTTGTTCTTTTGATAGTTAAATAACCGCTATCAAATCTTGACCAAATTTGAACTCTGGAAATATCTAGGAGAAACTCGAGAATTATATGGTATAGTTATCTTTGTTGATACTACAGTATGTATAAACCTGTTGTGTTCTTTTAAGATAAATGATAAGGAGATCCATTCACTTAAACAGTTAGGGGACGATCCCTGCTCTTACATATTTTTTGTATATTTCCAAAAGAACTGGAGTTAAGTTTACCAAAAACTATCGAATGTTGGTTCGAAGAGACTGAGATCGATAGGTACGAATTATCCGAAAACCACTACAAACCAACTCAAAAATTCGAATTGAAGACATTTTAAAGATAATGAAATCGAAGACGAAGATCTTTGAAGTGCAAGGGCTACTTGCTACTAATTCTTTGGGTGATTCCAAAAAGGATATAGTAGAAGTAGTACCTTCGGTTTATTCTTTTCCTGAAAAACTTGTATGGACGAATGCTGGAATTGCATTTTCACTTAGAGGAGAGTGTAAGCAAACCATGTGGGATTACTGTATAAAAGGTAAAATGTAGCGTGAAGCCTTAACAATCGGGAATGACTAAAACATGGGATATGCTTCAGGGCTATGTGGGTCGCACCTATTAGGGTAATATCATTAACCTCCTAGATGTATATACATTTATGGATTTGGTTGTGCATGAGAGCTCTCGAGAAAAGGTTGCAAAGCAACCGAGGTGATGAAATATTCGGTGCCATCCAGTAAAGGGTAGACCGGTCCTGATTCGTAAAGGTCGATAGGTTCAACCTCGGTATTTTATCTAGAAGTGTACTGTGGCAGCCGGTACCCAATAGCCTTGTCATCGATGGAACCTAATTTCCAATAAGTGCCTTATGGACTTAGTTGTGTCCAAACATGTTGGAATGTAAGATGAAGCATTTCAACTATGTTCATAATTTACTTTAAACCCTAGACATTATTATAATATCACATATTTTTTCTATAAAAACGGTTTGCTTATCGTAAGGTAAACGTGCGTGTTTATGTGTAGTATAGTCTTAGGAGATACCTTTAGTTTATTTTGAAAGGTCTTTATAAATATTAAAAATCCATTTGATTGTGTTCTCATGTTGGTTTTACCAGACTATTCGGGCATTATTTTTCTTATAATGCCCGGGTCAGCCCGAGCATATTTTCCAAATTTAGCTGGACATGTGGGAGCTTTAGGAGACGAGCTAGATCCTTCAAGATGAATTTCCATATTTTATCTTCCACTGATTGTTTCTTGTCTGTATTTATCAACAATTGTAAGTACATATTGTTACAACCATCTAGGCTGATGATAGGTTAGTTACTTTGATTTTATATATGTATATTACAGTTCAGTTTTCTCTTTAAAGATCATTGGAATATTATATATTACTCATCACATTGTGAGAATATGTTCCATCTTTCCTTTCTCTTTTGCCCTAATAATATATCTTTCCGGCACATGGATATTTGGCATGTGAATGCCATGAATGTATTAGTGTCGACTTCCGAGGACCGAAAAGGTGGGTTGTTACATAGCATTTCCCAACTAAACACCGTAGTGAAAATTATATGGAATTTCCACAATCTAGTTCGTCGTTTAACTACCCACAAATATGCAAAAAACAATGCTAATAATGCGAATCACCACAAACAAACAGTAATGGAAAAGTAGGAACAAAAGGAATGATGTGGTTTTACCAAATTGAGCAGCGTTTATGGATTTAATAATTCATCTCAATCAATGTACAAGGGTGAAAATTGAGCATCTTCTTGATGTTGATTTCAGTATATTGTTGACCAATTCTACTTAGCCATTGGCCTCAGATAGGCCATGAAGAAAAACTCTTCATGATTTTGTAGCGGGCACAAAATTCTATAAAGTGCTTATTTCCGTTGGCAATGGCGATCTTAACCACAACTCCATACCATCACATAATGCTTCAAATCATGAAATCAATGATCTTTGTAGAGGATATCATACGAATGAGCTTGGTTTCAACCCGTTTCAGTATCATCCACATCTCTTAGCATATATATTCTAGTGAATCTCATTCGTAGTAGGACAAAAATAATCGTATGTTAGAATTCTTCTTGTTAAGTCCCATCTCCAAAGAATGGTTGCCATAAAACTCTTGATGTACATCATTTAAGTTCTATGATGATTTATTATAATTGATACAACTAAAAGGGTGTCGAGAACCCTCATCGGTAGAGTATATCGTTTCGTAATATAAATCGAGGAGCATTTTTGAGTAGTTTGCATGCTACATCTCGATCTTCAGGTAATAATCCTTTGGTCAAGTATCCCTTGCTTTGGGTTATCCATAATTATTTTTTATCAATCTCCATGCTACACTTGCCTTCTTGAATGTTATGCTCATGTAACACTTTTGCGAGAATGGTGCCTAAGAATTTGGCTATGTTGGTGCTTGCAGGTCAGCCTAATGAATCGACAAGCACATTCTACTCTCGAGGAATGTACTTGATCCTATAATAATCAAAGTTGTTCAATAGTATTAGGACTTTTGAAAAATAAGCAACTAGCTTACTCTCGAGGAATGTGTTAGATCCTATAGTAATCAAGGTTGCGTAATATTTTTGAGACTTTTGATAGATAAGCACCTTGCATGCCACCTTTTGTTTAGAAATCTTACAGCACTTGGTAATTTACCAATCTTGATCGTTAAAGATTCCAAGTACCTTTATGTTTAGATCTTTGTGATTTCGAGTCCTACTATTAAGGCTTCATATTCGACTTCATTAGTCTATTCCTAACCTTAAAGTATAGCCTATCTTTCAGCCTTCTGGAGTTGCAAAGTTGACTCCTTCCGTTGAATTTTGATCGACAGATGAAACATCTACGTATAGTTCCCATCTACAAACTTTTTTATTGTGGTTCTCTGTTGGTATGTGATAAAAATTTGGATTAGTTCTATCAACCATTCAATAGTTGCTCTTGATAGAGTTAAGAGTGTATAACATAGGGAAAATTATGTAATTTGATAATATAACTTAATCCTTATAGCGAATCTTGTTCGAACTAACTTAAGCTTTTAGTTTTATTTTCTATTATAAATATTATTACACTGGGATATAAATACTGCTTTAAATACATTAAATATATAAAAGTAGAAAAATATTTAATCGATTACAGTTACAAATGTGTTCGTAATCGTGAGTATTGAAGCATGTCAATAGAAACTTACCATTGACGTTCCTAGTCAAGATATACTAACAATGGGATATTGAGATATACACTAAGACTAGAGTATGTAACGCTCTCTATATGATTGATGGTGAATTACTCATGACCGTTAGGGGCACTAAATAGTATGGAGAATCATACCAGACTTGTCCCTACATCCAACGAGTTAGCACATTAATATGATATATGCTGAACTATCATTTTGTGGGTGTACTACTATTCTAAGTATCGCCTAAGGTATCTAGGTATATGTCTAGATGATACCTACATCGTATGACATCTATAGCAAACATAACAACCATTACACAATCTTGCATCTCTCAACTCAAATGTTGTTGGATATATCATAACTCGTATGATCAGCCCATTCAATCGATGACCACTCAACATCGTGATCTCACCAATGCTTGAATCCTTGCCACATTATGGGGCCATAAACTAGACCATCTCTGTAAGGTCTGAAGATATGGATTACATCGTAAAATCGATTGTGAACATGCTTACCTACTCCTTTATAAGCATACATCAAAACCTTTGAGTTATCAATGATCCCTTGGTCACATACTGATAGTAGAACCACCTCTTGTTCCACTCCATAGGTCCTCATCATATTGAACTTGTCTATCTGGACAATCACCAGATGCTCTGTTGTCTTCCTCCTAAAGTACTCAACCCAAAACCCAATAGTGGGTCAGTTCGGTATCGACCTCTACCTTGGGTTAGTAAAACCCATTTCACTTTCCTTGGTTGCTATCGAAGTTGACTTGCAAAAATCTTGAGTATGGGTCGGTTTGGTACTGACCTAAACACCTTGCCTCGAAGTTTCTTTAAAGTCTTATCTCCACCATCCCCTAAGTGCCTCAAGACTTCCCTAGAAAAAGGCCAGGTATGAATCGGGTTAATACCAACACAACACCAGAAAAGCCATTTTGCAACGGTTCTGAGCGGTTGCAAATGGATTTTGCAACGGCTTAAAGCCGTTGCTAAATTGGCAGTGGCAAAAAATTTAGCACCGACTTTCTACCATTGCAAAACTACAATTAGCAACGGCTCAAAGCCGTTGTAAAATAATATTTTACAACGGCTTTGAGCCGTTGCTAATTGTAGTTTCGCAATGGCCAAAAGCCATTGTAAAACCCTATTGTACAACGGTTTTTAGACTTTGTTAATTTGGTTTTACAACGGCTCAATACCTTTGCTAATTTTAATATTTTTTTTAAAATATATATTTCTTTTTCTGCCCTTCTGTAGTGACTGTGATTTAATTATCATACGCAATGCAAAAATTTGCAAATTTAACATTATATCACAAAAGAAAGATCACTAAACCAAATATTTTTCATAGATTCAACACAATGACCAAACATAACAAACCTTTTAATTACAATGTTCAACAACAATACATTACACTACACAGTTCAGCAGCAAGCAACAACAATAGTATTACATTATACAATATATAATTTGGCAACGCCTTCCTCCAATCTTTTCCTGCTCCCGATCATCATTACCAACTCCAGCTCTATAAAACAAACAGAGGTATCTGTTAGTACAAATAAACAGAGGTATTTATAAGTTTGCTTTTCATTGAAAAACATGACCTATACCAATTTCCATTCTTTGAATTAAAATCATATGTTGAATAGTAATACGATGATCGCTGATAATCAAATATCTTGCAATTTATGGGCACCTCAAGGTTATGATAGAGTGAACCAAGGTGAAGCACCCTTTGTAGCTCAAATCACCAACAATAATTCGTTGTCCAAAACAACAACAAAACAATACGTAGAAAATGTCAGACGACAATGTAATGCAGTTGAACAATAGTGGGAAATAGAATAGAATGCAAATGATTTTACTTTGTACAAACACAACTTTGTTATCTGAGGTTGCAAAAAGTCTGAGCTTGGCACTTGCTGAACCAAGGACCTATGCTTAGCAATGGAAAAAGACAATGACCAGAATTTCAACCCTAGCTTGCTGAACTGAGGTGCTACAATGCAAGATCCAGTCATTGAGTTCATCACATTTAGCATAGAAGTGAGGCTGATATGGGTAAAAGCATATGGGCCATCACATTCAGCATAAGTGTGAGGGGTATATTTCGTGTCAGGATAAAAAGAGTGCAAAGAAGTGTGATGGGATAAAAAAAGTTCTATGCTGATATCCCATCAACAGCTACATGTTAGTTGGCTAATTTATGTACCAAAAATATATCATCGGAAGATGGCATCGGTGCATATTCTGTGGCAATAATTCCCAAATTCGTTAGTTTAGTGCATTTCATTAAAAACCTGAAGTGATAGTAAAAGACCGTGTCAGTTAACAGTTACTAAATTTTAAATTATTTGCACATGTTTCACCTGGATATGAACAGGACCTGTAGTGAAACTAAGAAAATAAATAGAAGAAAATAAATTAAGAAAATCGAGTGACGACAGTTTTCTGCAATTCAATCTTAGAGAAGTTGAAGGTGAGCAACTACTTAATTGACTGTCACTAGGGATTGAGTATGCAAGGAAAATAGAAGATTGTATCCATTCTACATTATGAAGGCGACGAAAGGTATGCATTAAATCGATGAACATTTGCAAAAGAAAATGCAACAAAGGTACCGACCAAATTGATGTATTATAATGTGTGTTGTAATTCTTTGTACAGCTCTTAAATAACACTATTTACAATTTAGTTTGTCACTTAAATGACTTGCAGTTATACATGAAATATACCCTAAAGTTAATGTATTATGCAATCAAAAATATAGAAGTGCCTACAAAATAACCACCCAAAAATCTATTCTGACATCCAATCAAACCAAATTATATGGTTCTGTCAAGTAGACTTAACAACTAGGTAAGGGAGTATACATGTTAATTTTAAAACATAACATAGTACATATGATAGAGCCATTGCACTATCGTATTGAGAGTTAACTAGCTGAAATTAATAAGTAATATGTTACTGGAAATGACTTTATGCCGTGAGAGTTACTAGCTGAAATGAACAATAACATGTATAAAAATCACTGCTCAATCATGGTGAGGAAGAATATAACATACCATCGTATGTTACGAGTGTCTATGATCCAAATGTAATACACATTTAAAAGCTTTGCACTCTAACCCTTCATCTCCTGCAAATAAATCATTGTAGCATTTAGAAATTCGACAATGACATAAACAATGATATATGCTTGCTTAATTAAAGAAGATAAATTAGGTGAAACACATCCAAATCAATCCAAATGCTAATTTCCTTTATAGTAAGGCAAGTTGTCATTGCACATGAATATGGAAACGCCATCCAAAAGTAGTTACAGATTTTAGAACAATATAATACCACGATTCCTGACATATATTATGACAAAAAAAATGATTCATTGATCTGTGTTACAAAGCACCCTCATCAAAGGAAAGCAGGTAAATATAATAAGGAATAACGCAATGGATTTTTAATATTCGCATTCTAATAAGTGGTCATGCAAGAAGAGCACATTTTAAAGCAAATTAAGTATAAAGCAACTTACTGCCTTAGTCTTAAATTTAAGACAGGAAAAAAAATTCCACTTATTTCATAGTTTAAATTAATTGTTCTTTAAATATATAATGTTAAGTAACAATTGTTTCCCTATGATCAAAAATTCAAACATGCAACATAGCAGTCATGATTTATTGATTTACAAAACAAATACTTTCGCGTAAATTTCTTATATTATTTCATTATCAAACCAACCGGAGGGAGGTTAGTTTACTGTCACATGAAATCAATTTCGTCTGAAGCAAAAAAAACGTGGATCTTGTCTCATTGCAATTTCCCTAAAAACGTGGATCTTGTCTCATCGCAGTTTCCCTAAACTGCATCCTTTTATTTCACGCATCAAAGATTCCAAGTTCAAATCTTTTATGATTTTCAAATTCAAGTTTCAAGTTTGAAATTTGATTCTCAAATTCTAAAAGTTCAAATTCAAATCGAAAATTTTCAATGTTTTGGTTAAAATCGAAATTTGAAATTCATATTTTCAGATTTTCAAATACCAGATTAAAGTCTCAGTTTATTTTTTTTCCAACATCTTATCACTTAGTGTTTAAATTTTAAAATATATACTTCTTTTCAAAACAATATGACCAAAATGTCGGTTTCTTCATCGTCGTGCAGTTATACTAGTATTGGTTATTAATGCAGTCAACTGTAGACGGCTTACTACCGACTATTGTTAGCACATTAATGTTTGTTTCGTCATGATGACACAACCAATTATGTAGGGAAAAAAATAGTATTTTACTTCGAAACCAAATCATTTTCCTATGGTAGTAGATGTATACATCTCTCCAATTTCTCATTAGTTTATTCTCCGGTATTGGACAAGCCTGGACAGGACATATTACAACGAACCTAAAGCTACCATTAAAATTTAAAGGCTAAAGCTGACCAAACTATAATTCTATTCACACTTTGATTAAGTATCGACCGATCAAACTTTATATCATTTGTTCATCTGGTCAAAATAAAAATGCCCTTGAGAGATGACCATAAAAATAACATCACAATGTATTAGAGCTTAAGCTATTAGGAAAAAATACATGTTACCTAAGTCCTATGCATTCTATAATAGCTGACCATGTATAATTCTATAGTGATTAATGTTATTGAAACATGACCTAACAACAATCAGACTGCGCATAGCCAAAAACTAAGGGCCATGGCGGTTCGAAACTCAATCAGATCTCAGTTGTACACGAATCGAATGTCGTACCTTCGAACAAGCAGTTCAAAAGTCCATTTTACATAGTTGAACCGTGGTTTTTTATTCTCCCTTTTTCTCTCACAGTGGCATTCTCACTCCTCGTTCTTTATATTGTTCTTAAAAAAAATTAAATCTCTAATGCAAAATATATGACTATTTCAAATCTAAACCTAACATACATTGAAGGCTCTCCATGACTCTTATACCTAGCATTTGTAGTTTGTATTTAAATTTGTAAATTTTCGAAAGAAAAAATGCATGTTTTCGATGGTTTAACCATTTAACCATCAAAACCTAAAACCCTTAAGTCATCATGTAGGATATGTATAAGATGTGTATGTGTACAAACTACAAGAGTAAAATACAAGCATAGAGGAAAAAAAATTAAGACACTTCCTACACATATTTCAATATGTTATTCATATAATCTATCTAAAGTAATGTTGTTTTACAGTACATGAAACAATCTCGTATGCGGAAAGAGACCTTAGAACATTGTGGGTATGCTACTTAATTGAAAGAAAAGTCAAAGACTTGAAACTGGTTTGGAATGTGAATTTAACAAACTTTTAGCTATGCATAATTAGTTCGGTAATAGAATCATAGCCTATATTAAGATTTAATAATATTCAACTGTATACCAATCATTAAGACTCTTGTATAGAGTATTAAATAAATTGATGTTTCCATAAACTTATCAATATACTAGCTGATTAAAAAGCTATTTTAAGACATTAGTTGTCTTACATATTTTAGTCGGCAGGGTATACCAGAGATGTTTCTTCGTAACTTGCATATGCTATGTATTGTTAACCATTTTGGATTAAAAGAATTCAGTGTTTGAAAATGAGTTATTCTACATAATCGATATCTAGTTCAGTCAGTCTAAGACAGATGTAATTTCTAGGCCCATTCCTAGGTGCGATATGCATGTGTAGCGAATTGACTCGTTTTTCCATAAACAAAGCAACAAAACCACATGAATTCTTCTTTGCTTTAAAATGACACACTTATAACACGAGGGCACTCCTAACGATCATCTATTAGTCAATTAATACATCATAAATTAACAAACATATAATGAGAAAAATTAGCTTTTACCTAACACACTGGCAAGCAATACAAGGAATAAACACCTAGTTACATCATCATGGCCCTACTGGATCGAAAATCAACTTTTTTGTAGATAAGCTTCTTCATTTTCTCAAACAATGAATGAATTGCAATTTCGTTCTAACACAAATTGATTACTTTTAGCAATTAGAACAAATAACAAGGGGTCATGACCATAAGATTTGATTTGGCAAAAAGAGCACATATTAATCCAATACAAGTAGCATGGTGCATATGGATCAACAATACAAACATTACTTAAAAGTGACATGGGATTTAATAATCTCACCTCAAAAATGAAAATCGAGCATCACCACCATCCATAGAGGACCTAAGTGTAATTATCATCAATCTACCTAATGCTTTTATGAAAAGATCCGTTAACTTTTCCTTCCACCGCATAAACCTTATAGCTAACAACTCTTTTCTTCCTTTGCAGCTCGGGATTATTAAATACCCAATTTGACATACTTTTCCCTTTCTTCAGTTTTGGATTTTTGTACTTGTAGACGTTATCTTCATAGATTGAAGACGGAGCGTATGAAGTGTTGTAGCTTTGGAAATTGTACGGAGAAACCGCGTTGCTGCTGCTGCTGCCGTATACTTGAATTTCCACTGTCGTGGTAAGATTTTGATTTGGATAACTCCTCCATGGATCGTTCTAAGAGTAGGAAGAAGAAGTAATGATGATCTGCAGTCTACTTTCAAAGCTCAGGTCGATGATGATTTGCGGTTAGGGCAAATGCGGAGGGAAATGGGGGCGATTAGGGCAAACGCGTAGAGGAGGGAAATGAAATTAAGGGGCGTAATGTTTTGGGAAATGGGAGAGGGGGTTTACGTATGCATGTCAACAAATAAAAAAAAAATTAAAAAAACTACAAATGGCTTCGAGCTATTGCGAAATTAAAACGATCCTTAGCCGTACTTAAATGTTTTACAACGGCTGTAAACCGTTGCTATTTTGCAACGGCTCGAAACCGTTGTGATTCTTCCATATGGGGGTGTTACAAAACTGCCAATATGGTGTAGTGCAACCTATGCGCCATGTAAAATTATGCTCTAAGTCATTTACTTCGATTCGCCTAAGTTCACCGAGTATTCCTCATGTCATTTGCCAAAAATTCTAGGACAGTAATGATCTAAGTGGGGTTAGTTCCGAACCATATAGCTAAATTTTGGTTTAGTACTTGGTTCAACAATCTAGCTTTATTCCGACTGCTTCAATCTATGTGCAACTTCTTTACCACAATCCGACTGCAAACTCTCTAGGGCCGATCCATCAAAGTTTGTTTAATTGATACATATCTTCCATCCTTTTCGTACTCTAATCAGAAAGCATGTCGACTAGCTTCTCCTTCTGCACGAAGATCCTTGATTATAGAAACGATCCACCCCTAATTCACTTCGACAAGCATTTCATTCATTCAAATGTGAAAATACAGCATTTAAGCAAACAAGCATCGTATAACGGCAATACAATCAATACATGATCCATATCTTATCCTAGCAATCATATAAGCAATCATGGCATGGAAATACCCGTTTAAATCACTTTAAAACCATTTAAATATGTTTTATCTTGTTTCGACACCATTCAATTCCAAAATCATATTTTGAATTGAAAACTGGATTAAAAACATCTTTAAACATATATATAAATATAGATAATAGGTTTTGAGATGATAGATCACTCACCAATCGATGTAAAATCGATGCACATCACTCAAATCAGGGTAAATTCGAAAATGAACACTAGAGAGCCTCGAAATTCCCTCTTAGAATCAAGTTTTGTTAATCTTATATTGATCTCCTTGCTATTCTTGCCTTAATCACTTGATTTAACTATATTTGGAATGGGTTAATGATGGTTTTTGTTGGAGATTGAATTACTAGTGGATTAGACTTGTTTTAGGAAGAAGGTAAGGTGATTTAGGATTGTATCTAATGCTACAGTTAGCACAAATCTCGAAATACTTAGTGGGCCTAATTATTAGACTTAGGGTCATTACACTAAGTCTGCCTAAAAACTATTAAACTTGGAAATGCGAAATCTCCTTAACCTTTTGGCCAAATCACTATTATAACTACTCCATGGAAAGATAAACCATTATATATTTTATTTGGAACATATTTCAATTCAAAATTCAACTTTTATCGAAAGCTATAACCATTAGAAGATTTTTGGTCCAAAAATGTCCATAATTAATTCTAAAGGTCAGAAATATCAAAGCATAGTATTATCGAAAGTTCCAATCAAATGTAAAGTCATTTATTTATGGAATAATATTTTTACGATCTGCCGATACGTAAAAATGTGGACCATCACAAATTTGGTCAGCTCAACCTTAGTCAGAAAGTTGAGGTTTATCCATTTGATGACTCTTATGAATCTTCCTTAGTGAGTGGAATATCTATAAGAATGTTGACTAGCTCGACCTTTTTATCCTATTCAAGACATAGGTCCACAACATCATAGAGATAGTTGACGCAAACTTTTGTCTAGTCCAGGAAAATAATCGTATTGGCACATTATAGCTTCTCCACTGATCATGCACCCATCTCATTTCGATGAATCTACATCACATTCTCTTAATGTTTACAATTCTCCTTTTATGATGCCTACTCTTCTCGGGGTTGGATAGTTCATTATCAAATTCCATATAGAAGTTGCGACCCTTATTGAAAATATGGTTGGTCTTCCAAAAAAGCATTATATGTGAACTGAGCGTCCATTATTAGACATTCGGTCATTCATGTGAAACTCTTTAGTTTCTTTCTTTTCACCATTATTGGTAATTAAATATTTATGATCGGTCCATCTCATGTGAACCTATGAATGGCTATGGTGAAAATCATTGTAGGCATATTCAGTTTATCAAATGCTTTCCTAAATAGAATGTTGATAAAGATTCTATTATCAACAAGGATTCAACTAACTAAAGGGACTATAATATTAGCTGTTATTACAAGAACATCGATATGCGAGTAGTTTCCTTCTTCCAAATACTTTCAAATGGATACCACATCGTATCCATATAACCGAGGTATTTTAGGCATCTTTCTACCATTAAAGGGCACATAATTTCATTTTTGTATCATAATGATCTTGCAAATCTTTCCACTATGACTTTGCTAGATTCAACATGATTGGTCTTTCGAAGGTGGTTAAAATATAAGGTTGATCATTAGGCATAGCATTTGTACATGCCATAGTAGACTAAAGATTACGGATGGGTGTAAGAGCTTATGCTTGTTGAGGCTGGACTAGTTGGTTCAGTTGAGAAGGTTGTTAGGTTTGAACGTATCAAAGTCTGTTCTTTTAGAAATGATTTTCCATGACATCTTTTAGATGTTGGTGTTCAATTGTTTCATGCCTAGCATACATATGGAAGCAACAATATTTTCCTATCTTTTTTGTTAGCTTCTAGTTTCTTTCAAGGTGGCGAAAATTTGTGCAAAATTGGTCCTTACATAGTTTGGAAGATATTTCATAAGTATAAGCTAAGGCAATATAGATAGTATATCTCTTCGTAGAGGGATTGATTTGAGGTTAATATCCATTTCCATTTTCATTCCCTCACTATTCTTTCCTTTCTTCATTGTCTCGCCTTCCTCAACATCGTCCTTATTTTCTCCCTTTTAACTTTAGGATCATCCACTTCTATAAGTTTATAGTCATACCTCTCTTAATGTGGGATTCTTCAAACTCATGTACTGGTCAAATCTTTCATAAAACTCACACAATTCTTTAATCTTGCTTTTAGTCAGGTTATTACAAAATATTACAAATTTCTTCATATGGGAAATAATTTCCATATGTATATCACCTTTCAATTAAGTAGTTATGGCATTAAGCATAATTATGCAATTTCTCAAAATTTCACCATTTTCTAATTAATGTAAGCAAGCCTATGGCATCTTTCAGATTCATGACATTAGCTCGTATCAATATCCTAATGCAGATACCATTTAAAACCTTAAATGTGGAAAATTCAAAGGCAATCGGCAAAACCATCTTACCAATCCAATCATCGTCATTGAAAAATATTCGTGTTGGATCTTTTTTAATGATTGAGTGGCATCCATATGTATTGAATATTGTTAGAAATAGTCAATAACCATATGTTCCTATTTATATGTTAGTGCCTAGAGTTTAGGAAGTGGTGCGTATTTTCCTTTTATTTAAAGCTTTGTACGTAGTTCTTATTATCTAGAAAATAACAACGTAGTCTCTTTTTGTTTAAGGTTGTATCTCTCTCCTCTTTCTCCATATTAAATCCTATCATGGTATCAGAGCTAGGCAAGAGAGTGAGGATTTATTGAAAGGAGATCAACAATAAAAAGTGAGCGATAGTAAAAAAGAAAACCAAAAGAAAATTAGCCTCAAACAAAATCTTCTGTCCAAAAATTATTTCCAGTACGCTAATCGTTATTGAAACCTAATTCCCCCCCATCAAATCCTCATCTTTCTCTATCGTAATCTTGTTCGTTCCAGAGTAAAACGTTAGAAAATAAAACCTCGCCGCCGCCGTCGACGACTACTGCTGCTATTGCCTGTTGATCTCCAAGGACCGCCTATCGATCTCCACCTTGTTGAGCTAATTGGTTCACCATTTGAAAATAAAAATGTCAGGGAAGAACGAAGAGAAAACACAGGCAGCAGCGGACCAAATAAAAGCAGCGGCACTATCAGCCGCCAAAGGGATAAGCCGTGCGCAGGCAGAGAGGGCAGCCACAGCCGCCGCCCGAAACGTGAACGCTTATGGTCAGAAGTAAGAAGGCCCAAGCAGATGGAAGGTGCGGAAGGAAGCCAAAAGGCAGATGTACCTCATGAGCATAGAAAAGGAGGTAAGGCTTTTGATTCTGGTCGAGTGGTGGTTGATGGCGACGATTGCTGGTGGCAGTTGAAGTTTGACAGCAGGTGGATGCAGTATATGGGCGTATTGGCAGTAGAAGTGGTGATTATGGGGAGGATATGTGTATGAAGTACTGACTGGAGGATTCAGTTGAATTTTCAGGTAGATAGTTGTTGTATATGTGGTGATATGCACTGATGGTGATAACCGTTGGAAGTGGTTGTTCTATTGCACTGAGCACTAGTGATGCAAATGTGAAGTTGTTGTTGTACCTGATGGAAGAAGCTGAAGTATGTTGCAAACTGTAGGATGTATGTATGGGTTTGATGATGAAATTTGAAGCAGTTCGTGGGTAAAAGGTGGTCTGTGGTGATGAATGACTGGGTAACAGTGCTCGGAGAAGTGAGTTGCAGTTGTATGTTACATAGTTTGAACTTGGTTATGAAGGTGGGGTGAAAATGAAATGTCGCTTGGTAGTGGGTAAGATGTTGTAGTCAGTGAGTGAAATGAAGTAACTTGGTAGTGAGGAGTTGATGTTAAGTGGTGATGGAGTTGTTCATGCAAGGTCAGGGGATGGTGGAGCTGTCACAATGATGGTGATGCTGTCAGGTGAATGGTGCTGGAAGTTGAAAGTTTGAATGTTGAAGTGTTGTAGTTATGGCAATTGTGCAAATGGTGGTGTAGCAGCACTGTGGATGTGGATGGGCAGTGGTTAAGTGGTATTGGCTGTTGGTGAAGAGTATGCATTGATAGTGTTTGGTGATGTAGCAGTTAAGGGATGTCTATTATGGGAGTGTTTTTTTTGTATGAAGCGATGAGACAGGCGGTTGTAGTTGAGAGGTGCTGCTGTTTAGGTTGGAGAAGTGACGGTCAGAGAATTGGCATGTGGATATTGGAGGATGGATGGTTGTTGAAGGCAGAGTTGGAGTTCAGGCGATGGAGGAGGTTGTGGTTGATGAAGGAAAAGTTGATGATGAATTTGGTGTTCAGGTGGTGGTAGGGAATGTTTGGGTGATGGATTCAGGTTGATGAGGTAGTAGTTAAGGGATGAGATGGTTGCTGGGTTGATGGAAGATGGTTCATGAATGTTGATGATAGTTTTGTGTTGAAATGATGTGTTGCAGGTAGTGGTATCGACAGAGTTTGGTTTAAGTGCAGTTTTGTGATGATAATGCGTGTTGAAGGTTTGCTGTATAGAGATGAGGTTGGATTTGGAGGCAGTGCGTGGGGTTAATGTAGTAGTGCGGCAGGTTGAAGAGTTTGGTTGTACGAAGTGGTGCAGGTGGTGTTTTGGACTAAAATGTATTGTTGATGCTTGGTTGTATGTGGTTGCAGGCAATATTGTGGCTGCAATAGGAAGGTGCAGTGTAAGGTAGTTTTGAATGGCGATGGAGGTGGTTGTTGTGAAGTGCTTTAGCAGTGGTGGATAGAGTTTGTGGAATGGTTGTAGTGATGCTTAGGTGTAGGATGGTCGCAGTCAATTCTAATGAAGGTTGAGGAAGTGTGAGGCGATTGCGGTTGGTGGACTCTGGTTGAGTGTGACTGTAGTGTTGTGATTGAGCTGATGAAGACTGAGTTTGTTTTTCAGATGTTTGTCGCAACGGTGATGTTGATGTTAGCACGAAGAAGACTTTCTGCAAAATGTTGGTTGCAGATGTTGATAGTGAAGAAAACGATGTCGGTTATGAGGTTGGACAATTCGAAGAATGCTCGAAAACTGTTTGATGATATGCCTAAGAAAAGATAGGCATGCCTACATGTGAAGTAGGCGGAGTGAGGAAGATTTGGTTTAGTGTCATCCAACAAGTAAGGAAGAAGAGCCGCGGTTCTCACTTGTTGGGGAGATGACAGATGCAAGGGACGACCCGAATGGAGAGGTCAGTGGATCCCTAAGAGTAAACCAAGAGTATTTGTTGATGGTTAAAGTACCAATCAACGTGAAATGGTTGAGCATGCCCAACCAGGTAAAGATGAAAGTTGTGACCGAGTTCGTCTATGGAAGACGATGAAGAAATTCTGTTGTAAACTGAATATTAGCACATTCAGTTTAAGGGAGGGTGTTAGAAATAGTCAATAACCATATGTTCCTATTTATATGTTAGTGCCTAGAGTTTAGGAAGTAGTGCGTATTTTCCTTTTATTTAAAGCTTTGTACGTAGTTCTTATTATCTAGAAAATAACAATGTAGTCTCTTTTTGTTTAAGGTTGTATCTCTCTCCTCTTTCTCTATATTAAATCCTATCAAATATTAGAAGAGGTGGACCATTTGTCAATGTTTGCTTTAAATGGGTCCACCGGGGACATCTTGAACTCGTAAGATTCCGGGTAATTATTGATACAAAGCATGGAGTGATACCTTTTTTCTCATTATAATCAAACTTCCGTCCTCTCAACCTTCTATTATGTGGATTCTTTAGAGTAAGTCTTTCATATTGATTCCATCCTTAGAGTGTATGCAACCAACGTCATGGCTCGCTTTTAGCCACGGTTACAATGAAGATATCTCCCTTCTCTAAATTTTACATGGTGTTATGTGAAAGTTTGGTGTTGGATGCCTTGAATTTGCTCTTTTGGGACCATTGAAGTTGTCATCAATGTACTGGTAAACCTTACAATTATTTTTTCCTGCTTACTTCGATTTTCAAGTAACTTCATTCTGGGTGAGTCCCTTGGTTTCTTGAGTGGCTTGATCTTATTTATGTAGGGAACCTTCTCTGACTTGGATGGTCCATTGGCATTCTTTGGGGTGTCACTCGAAAGCCTAAGCAAACTGGTCTTCTTGCATCATTAGTAGATGGTTGAGTAACTTTGTCTTCTAGCTGCATATGTCAATCAGGCGACCAAGTGACCTAATTGTGGTATATCTTTGGTAATCACATGCTTTTTACTGATGACTCTATAGGTGACTCAAAACTTAAGATTTTTACATAGGACGATGATTTATGTCATGTAGTAGATCTTCTTGCTAGTAAATTCTATTCCACAGGATTCTTGCTTCGCATCAGCGTCAGGATGTGTAGGGATACCAACCCATTCTTCCTTAGCAAGTTCCCCAAGAACTTCCTATGCTCACCTTGCAATTTCATGAACATCTCATGGATATTGTAGTCATTTTGATGTCCTTCTGATTACCTCCATTTGCGAGAGCTAGAATATAGCATATAACAGCCTGGTTCTCTTCTTGCCTTAGTGCTTAAAGGCAAGTTGTATGATAAACCTTCACTTACAATGCAGTTCTCACGATTGTTGGTAGAAGGACCCATGACCAATTTCTTCTTTTCTATTGGAATTAATTGATAAGTAAGGTATTTTAATAGCCTGGTTCTCTTCTCACCTTGGTGCTCAAAGGCAAGTTGTATAATAAACCTTCACAATGAAGTTCTCATGATTGTGGGTAGAAGAGCCCATCTTAAGTACATGACCAATTTCTTTTTTTCCATTAGAATCAATTGATAAGTAAGGTGTGTTCAGTAGAAACATCGAAATATTGTCATTTGAATTGAGATAACTATTATAGATTAATAAATTTTATGTTGCTCCTAACATCTCAAAATTAACTCAAAGGATGCAATGCTGCTTAAAAAAAGAAAAATTTAATTGACATATGCATTTGTAGTGGTTTGGTCAGGTGATCCATTTCCGTTGTGGAAAGCTTTATTTTACTATTGTGTATTAACTACAAGCGTAATAAATCTTTGATCACCAAGGAGGAAAAGAATGTGAAGAATTCAGCCTTGGAAATGGAAAAGTGCCAACTTTTAAATGTAATAACATTCAACTCAAAACTCCTTTTCATGTGAAACTACTTAGAGTAGTTAAAGTGTGAGCTTGGTTTCAAAGCTGCCAGTTTCTTATGATTTTAAGCAATGTAAAACGGTGGTCATTTTCTTAAATTGTGCAATTTTTTAGTTAATTCACTCCTACTAAGACACTATCATTGTTTTGCAAATAACTCGCGATGGATGACTTCTTATCATATAGAAATTATATATCTAAAAAATAGACTCATTAGCGCTACATTTACAACTAGAGTCATGAAAACATCGAGTAAAAAATTGTTTCTACATGGCTTTAGCATGGTGAAAAACATAATAGAGTTCCTTTTATAGAGTCACCAGAACTGCCAAATATTGGACCGATTTGGTATGATTTTTTTAAGGTTTATTGCATATATGAAGATATTAGCATATGAAATTTCATGTGGTTTGGGTACGGTTCAACATCCAAACACATTTTTTAATCCATTAGCCACCCGTAGTAAGCATCTATAAATCGGATTTTTGACCTATATCACTTTTTATTTCAAAAATGAGTTGTAATGATCTGTTGAATGTAATGTTGTTTGTTACATTTAAGTGATCAAAATAAACTTAAAAAGTTGCTATACCGAATAAGAATTTTCCATTAAATAATTTTTACTACTCTGTACTTGGGATTTTTTGAATCGTTACTCTAAATAAAGAATGAGTCTCGGCTAATAATATGTATTTATATATAAAGGTTTTCAGGGGCATTTCTGGTATTTTGCCTATACATTTGTATTGTATAAAAGCATGAGTATGTAACACATTTTCTGTATAGTGATTATAGTATTATCAATAAAACAAATTACCTTTTCATTTTATCTCAAATTCTTTTATGGTATCAGAGCCATAATAGACCAAACGGTCATAGATTGCTTCTTTTCTCCTCATCAGTGTGTTTTCATCATTTAAAGGAGGTTGTCAGTTTTAGTCTTCTCAGAATTCATCTCATCACTGGAGATCTGTATTGTTGTTCAATAAAAATCGTGATTCAGATCAGGATTTGCATCAACAATCTGCCTTAGTGCTTTCAACCAGTGCCGTGCCAGTATCTCATCAGAGAAGACGCATCATTTGAGATAGGCTGCACTAATTTCTCCCCTCAGACCCTTGTCTTCATCGAAGAATCTCTCTTCTTTCTGTTTTAGCATTCGTTTACAGTCAAGAATTCATTTCTTGATTTTTTTTCTACCTCCTGAGGGTCATTCTTTCCTTTTGTTATTTTCTGCACCCTGAGAAGTGTGTTGCTTTTCATCAAGAAGTGATCAGTCATCCCCCCAACTTGATATGGCCAGAGAAGAAGAGAACAGTTCTGCAACAACATCACCCACTAGAGCAAATACTACTCCATCAAACAAAGATGTGCCCACTCTGTCAATTATAAAACCAAAAACTCTGTTAGCCATTCAGCTAGATGAGAATAACTATCTTTACGGAAGTATCAAACAGAAATAGCTATAAGTGGTTATGGGCTAGAAGAATACATCAATGGCACTTTAGCTATACCACCAATGAAGATTCAAGAAGGGGAAGGAAGGATTATAACCAACAAAGACTATATTAACTATCAGGGACAAGACAACCAGTTAGCTTCTTGGCTAATGTTATCTATTGGTGTAAGTCTTTTATCATAAATTGTTGGTTGCAAAACATCTCAAGAAATATGGTCAACAGTTGAGAAAATCTTTAATTCTCAATCAGTAGCAAGAATTATTTATTATAAAAGACAGCTTCATAATTTAAAGAAAGACAATATGTCTATGAGAGAGTACTTAACCAATGTAAAGACTTACTGTGATTTACTTGACACTGGTGGTCACAAAGTGTCTGATACTGAGTAGATTTTAACCATCTTGAGTGGATTAGATGATGAGTATGAGTTAGTTGTTTCCGTTATATCATCTAGAGAGACATTTCCAAATATAAAATATGTACATTCTACCTTTCTTGCTCATAAAGGGAGAATAGAACAGAAGAAACCATTAAACTCAGATCTCTCCATCAACTATGCTTCAAATGTCAAAAGCAAGAATAAAGAAAGATCAAGTAACAACAGATTTCAGCAAAACAGTCAAAGAGGTGGTCAGAGTAACAGAGACAGAGGCAAAGCAAGGTTTAATAACTCAAATAGGCTATGGTGTCAGATCTATGAAAAATATGGGCACACTGTAATAAAATGTTATTTCAGATTTGATCAAGGATATAGGGCAAATCAGCAAACCAATAACAGTCAAAAGGGATTCAATCCAAACATTAATCTAGCTCAGTCAAATTCTGATTCAAGAAGTCAGAATAGAAACTCAAGAAGTCAAAATGAAATGAGCATCAGGAAAAACTAGAGTATCTATAGTATGAAGACTGGTACCCAGACTCAGGTGCTACATACCACAATACAAATAATCTTGATAATCTGAACCGTGGAAACAAGGAGTATAATGGTACACTATCTTTTTTTATGGGTAATGGTAAGTCAATTAAAATCACTCATTTTGACAATACCAAAATTAATGGAAAAAGACAATTACATCTCAACAATCTAATTAGAGTACCCCAAATCAAGAAAAATTTAATGAGTGTTTTTCAATTTGCCAATGATAATCAAGTTTATTTTGAATTTTACCCAAAATTCTGTCTAGTTAGGGACATGCTGAATAAAGAAATTTACTATAGGGTAATGTGGAAAATGGTCTATAAATATTCAATCTGGTGCATAAATGTAAGCCAAGACCTGAAGGGAAATGGTGTATTTACTCTAAATGTAACACAAGTGTTGATAATAGAAGGATATTTGATTTGTGGCATTCTAATTGCATCATCCCAGTGTAGAAACTATAAAGCTTGTACTGAAAAGTAACAATGTTGAATGTGAAAATATAACTTTTCCATATATATGTGAATCATGTCAAATGGGAAAAAGTCACAAGCTACCATTTCCTAAATCAACAACAAAATATAATAAACCTTTAGAAATAGTAGCAGCTGACTTATAGGGTCCTGCCCCACTAAATACGGATTGTGGATTTAATTATTACATATCATTTGTAGATTCCTTTTATAAACATACTTGGATCAATTTTCTTAAGCCTAAAGCAGAAACTCAAAGAGCATTGATCCAGTTTATAAATCAAGCAGAGAATCAAACTAATCATCAACTAAAGCTAATTCAGACAGATGGAGGAGCTGAATTCAAACCTCTAAAGGAACATTTCCTATAGAATGAATAGTGCACAGAATCACATGTCCTCATACCTCAGAACAGAATGGTCTTGTTGAAAGAAAGTATAGACACATTGTTGATACACTCTACTAGCACAAGCATCAATGCCACTGAAGTTCTGGCCAGATTCCTTCAATATAGTTGTTTATCTTATTAACAGAATGCCAACCAAGGTTCTACAGGGCACCAATAGAAAATTTATTTAATATCTCTCCAGATTATGATAGACTTAAATCTTTTGGTTGCTTTTGTTTTCCATATATGAGACCATATAATTCACATAAATTACGTTTCAGGTCTTTACCATATACATTTTGTTAGTCCTTGAGATGATGGTTTTGATGACGACAACCTTAGAACTTGTTATAAAAATACTAACATTATAGTTTAGATATACATGTATATGCAGGATATAAACATGCAGGTACCAAGAATGAAGACTGTACAATATAGAGATTCAAGACTGAAGATATCAAGATTGAAGACTCATGAGTATCAAGATATCAAGAGTTCAAGAGTACAAGATAAGTATTGAGTCTAAAATTATGTTAAAACTTCATGAAAGCACTTACATCTTTCTTCGAAATTTATTCGTGGAATGGAATCCACTTCGAGCCTTTTAAAGGGATGGAACCCTAGTGGGATGGAACCCACGACAATATCCAATGGAACATATAGTGGTCCTATTTTGATATCCACTAATTTTATAAAAATGCTTTTCAAAAATATACATCTCTTGTTTTTAAAAATGTTTTCAAAACTTTCTTTTAAAAAAGACATCTCTCTTGGTTTTAAATATTTTAGCCTCAAAACTATTTTTATCATTTTTAATATTTTGATTTCAAAATTGTCCTTGTTTTTAAACCATCTATTGTTTTAAATATATTAGCTTTAAAATATTTATATACTCAGATTTTAAATCACTTTGTAGATTAAGATTATATATATTAAAAATTACTTTCTGTAACAACCCGGTATTTTCAGCCATTCGCATCCACACATGCCGGACTTGAATTTCTCAAAATACCGCGTTGTAAATAAATTTGGAGAAAATGAAATACAATCACAGAATCACAGACACAGAAATATCAGAATAACTCGCAGCGGAAATTAAAATACCATAGTAGTTCATGAAGCTACTATAACAATTTCTCAAAACATAATACATAATATCAGTCTGGAAAACCATATACAATAGAAATCTCAAATACATAGAAGTTTATAAATACCAGAGCTGAAATAAAACAACTGAAACTGAAAGGGAATAGATAACTAGACAAGCATAATCTTCAGCGACTCCTAGCTCGAGAAAAGAAATCCAAAGCTAAGCTGTAAATACTCAAGCTGACCCGAGCGTAAAGTAAAACAAAAAACACTCGAGTCAGGACATATATACTTATATAATGTAAACCAACTCAAGTGAACTGTAGTAGAAATGCACAATAACTCAAAGGATGCTTGAGATCGCCCATCCTTTAAGAATCAGTTAAACTATAAATTAAATACATCCCGTGGTTAAAATTTCAAAATGGTATTTTATACTTCGAAGTCAAATATCATTTAAAAATTCAAAATCATTCAAAATCCATTTCAAAATATTAAATATCTTATCTTCCAAACTACATTCATTTATTTAAAATACCATTTCAACACACATTTCAAAATAGTTTATATTTCAAAACAAATTACTTCATTCTAAATCATAAAATGAAGTGATTATATTTAATAATTAAATTATTAAATTTCCAAAATTTTAATCTTTTTCAAAATTCATTTATTCACTTAAGTTTGTCAAAACAGTGAAAACTCACCTTTCGCAGCATTTGGAAAATGCTATAGAAAGTTACTTTCAAAACAGTTCAATTTAACAAAAGACAACATTTGAAATGCTGTAATAGGGTTACATTAGTTCAAATATAACTTAGTTGTATTTAATTATTATAGCCCTTACAAAGTTCTATAATACCCCTTTATTAAAATATAGCCATTTGGTTCATTATTATCAACTACAGCATTTACAAATGTTGTATTATCTTTTACATTAGAAATAATAGCATTTCAAAAAATGCAGTTAATTAACTTCAAATATTCAATATAATTTCACAAACAATTATATTTTTATTTAAATCATTTTTAACTTATCAAATCACATATTTTCACTTTTAAAACAATCATTCACTTTTAAAACAATAAAAAGGTAATATGAGAAGGTTGGAATAATGGTCGCCGCGTCTTTAGGTTTGCATCAGGTTATTTCGCCCTCTTCCCCATAGTCTCCGCTAACTTGTCCTCCCGCTTCTTTCACTTTCCCGCTCCCTGCCTTTCTCCGATGCCTAGTTCACCTCCTCATCCCACCGCTCCTTCTGCTTATCACTCTTCCACTCGATCTGGTAAAAGTTTTAAGGATTCTCGACTTTCGTCAATGTCTCCCCTGCCGCCGATGCTTTCTGAAATTGAGTTTCCTCCGTTGCAACTGTCATTTGGAAAGTCCCCTGGTCGCGACCCTTCCGTGTGCACTCCCTTGTGTACTGCGAAGTTATGTGCGTTGGCTGACGATGAATGTCGAATTGGTTGTGGCACTTTGCAATCTCCTGTGATTGTAGATAATGTTGTTGGTAATAAGGGTGAGCCTAATGGTGTGGTCGGTTGTGGTTTGTGTCCATCTGAAGCTGATCTCTTGTGCGTAGCCTGTTGCACGTCAGGTGCTTGCCAAAATTCTGTAGAGAACCATACAACAAATTGCAGTGTTTTGAATAGTCGTGCTTGCAACAATTATGAACAGAATGATGTATCCAAATGCAGTGAATTAAAATCAGGTGACAAGTTGTCTGAGACCTCTCCCCCTGCTGGTCACGTGGCCTTTTCTGGTTGTCGTAATGTGGACGTGGTCCAGCTTGCTACGCCTTCCCCACCTGGTCCCAAATCTTGGTCATCGCTGTTTTCTTCTCTGCCCCGTAACGCGGGAGTTTATGAACCGGTTGAGTTTGATGTTGTTGAAGAAAACGGAGTGATGATCCCTCCACCTAATGTTATGCAGACTGGTATGGACTACTGGTCAGAATATTTAGTTGGTTTCTTTTTAGATCCTTCACATCGCCTTCATGATGCGTATGGTGTTTGTCGGAAAACCTGGAGGATTCGTGGTAACCTTCGTGTTAAGCTGGTTGACTCTATGTATTTCCTATTGTTCTCCTCTTCTGCAGAGCGCCAGCGTGTCCTTGAGGCCGAGCCATCTTTTTTTGATGGGAAACCATTTATCATTACTCCCTGGTCCCCTACGGTTGCTAGTGCACGGGAGCAGGTTCTATCTATCCCCGTGTGGGCTTATTTTTCTCACATTCCCTCCGCACTTCAGCCTCTGCTTGGATTGAATTGGCTTGCTTGAAATATTGGTAACTGAAATGCTTTGATGCTAATAAGGTTGCTCGTGAAAAGCTTGTGTATGCTAAGGCTCTGATTGAGATTACCCCCCATAAGCCTCTCCCTTCCTCTATTCCAGTTCAGCTTGCTATTGGCCATGTTGTCGATGTCTGTGTTCGCTATGGCTAGGTCCCGGATATTTGTTCCACCTGTCACTCCTTTGGCCACTTAGATTCTGCCTGCACCCATTCTGTTATCTCTGCTGCTGCGCCAAAGATTCCTCTGCCTCGGCCTCCACTCAGGAAGTGGGTTCCCAAGATTGTGATTCCTCCTCCTGTGATTCCTTCTTCTGACCCTGGCCCGCCACCTTCTACCTCTCCGCCTGCATCCCCTCCTGAGTGCTTTGTCCCTGCTGATGTATTTGAGGATATGGTCAATGTCCCAGTTCAAGCACTGCCTCTGTCAGTTGTTTGGGCTGAGTCTGAGAGTTGTTGGGTTGAATGTTGTTCTGATATGCGTTTCAACCCAGTGGATGATTCTTATTTTAGATATGTCACTGCTGATCCTTCGGACTATCGTTGCCTCTTTTATAGACTGTCTGAAGATTCTTTGGTACTTGACATGGATGGAACGTATGCTAAATTAAATTCAACTATGCTTGTTGATACCACCTGGGATCGATCCTTTATATACTGCTCAGATGCTGAGATCTACGATCCGTCTCTTTCTCTCCTATTTCGCCCCTTTATTGGTCTTCTTGGGCAAGACACTCTGGTTTCTTCCCAAGCGGATATTGTTGTTGGTGTTTCTCCCTCTTCGGAGGTGACTTAGACCTGTTAGCTGATTTTTGTAGCTGTGACATGTTAGTCACACTCCAGTGCTGTATTTTATCTTTCTTTTAGCAGTTAGGGTGTCTCAACCTTACTCCTGTACTTCATATTTTTATTACGTTCGTAATAAAAAGTGGACGGCCCACTATAAAACCGGCTGGCCTTGCCAAAAAACAATCATTCAAATACCCTTATATTCATGATTTTATAAAGTTAAATTTCCATTCAAAAATCAAGATTTAATAATAATTCACTTATTAAATTCCGACATTAAGTTTTAAATTCATTAAATTAAATTTAACTTAACACTTAAGTTTAAATTTTCATATATAACTTAATTTCATTTTTATTTACTTAACTTAAAATTCACCTTTAAGCCAAATTCACAAATTTCCAATTTTAGTCATATTTCAAAATTTCAACTTAAATATCCATTCATTTCACATTTTAACTTTATTCAAAAAGCATTAATATATTATAAAATCATTTAAATTCATTTTATTCCAATTTATTATAATTTAGCATATTTCCATATTTAATTTAAATTCCATTTAATTAAATCAAAATTTCTAAAATAACTTACATTTCAGATTGTCTAACTTTTCCATAATTTATTTCACTTATAAATTTTCAGAAAAATCAATAATACTTTACAAAAATCATTTTTAATTAAGTTTAAATCAAAATATTATAATATTTACATTTCTGAAATATTTTAATTTTTTTTTTATAGAAAAACATATTTTGACTACGGGTCTGTATATCATTTTCTACACTAGGGAAAGTGATACATGTAATATATCATTTCAACCCGTAGTTTACAAAGAAAACTCGGGTTTTATCATTTCAAACCCACAGTCTCAAGTAAATGAAATAATTTGAAAATTGCTCAGGCCTATCATTTCAGCCCATAATGATTTTCCTCTATTCTAAAGTCCGTTCGGGTATGTATCATTTCAACCCATAGTGATTCTAATCTACATGGAACTTGCAGTGTGATAAACTGATATAAATAAACAGAATGGCAAAATATAATAGTAACATATGATATAACAGGTGTATAAACAGGGGTGAACATCATATGATCATAGCATAAGCAATTATAACATGGTGATATGGTTTACATATTCAATTGCGATCAGTTTACTAGTTATATAAGTATAAATTGTCTGGTGAGAATTACTCACTGGTATAAGCTGGAGATGACAACCAAAACACACAACAAAGAATCTACAAAGGCACGACATCACGAATGTGATTTGAGAGTGGAGAGCCAAAGTTAATCGCATTGAATACATTCAAACATAACAAGTATATATAACATAAGTTTTCAACACAAATAAAATAAAACAATGTTAGGAGTAAATGCATAAAACAAAACCAAAGCTTTTCACTTGCTTTCTACCACCTATGCCTCAGCTATAGATCTGAATATACATGGCCAAGGCATGGTTTTGATCTGGTTTAGGTTCATGAGTGGTCGGCCAAACACGTAAGAGATGATGGAGTAGAGAGTTGTGTGCATGAAACAATAACTTAAAGGCAACACCTCATGGATTCAAGCCACAAAAGGTCACGACCAAGTCTAATAGGCATGTCCAGATCTTTAAGTGGGGTAGGAATGACATGGCAGTGTAAGTCAGGTTAGGAAAGCTGGTGGTGGTGGTGTATGGCTGGCCAAAGAGGAGTTTGAAGTGGTGGAAGCAATATAATGCTCAACTATGCATATATATGTGAAGTTTGTGTAGATTCCTTGGTAGATCTGGTCACATGGGTGCACGACATGGGCTTGGGCTAGACTGGAGGAGGTTATGGCTGGGTCAGGTGGTGGTGGAGGCGGCCAAGGTGGAGGAGGAAGGAGGAGCTGAGCATAGAAGGTGAGAAAGCAAGAGCAAATCCAATATGAACAAGTAGAAAAACAATGAAAAGAAATAGAAATTTACCAACCTCTTTGCTCAGATTTTGGCCATGAAATTAGGGTTGAGAAGAGTTTTCTTTTGCATGAGAAAAAGAAAAAAATGCGACTGAAAAGAAATGAGATCGGTCGGCCAAAAAGATAGCAAGAGATGGTTGAAATTGAAAAGGCAAGAATACAAAGAGACTCAGGCAAATAAAAGGTCACAAACTCTTCATATTTCCACCATTTCTTTTGCAATTTTAAATACATGAAAAATGCTGAATAAAGATAAAAACTGAGAAATAAAAATGATTGCATAAAATAAATAAATAAATTTTAATTAAATATAATTAATTTAAGAAAATAGCATAGAAAATAGAAACTAGGCTTTTAAAAAAAATTGAAAACCAATTCAATAAACTTTGGATATTTTTTATTATCACTTTAAAAATATTTGAAAAGACAATATATATATAAAATAACATATATATACAAATTATAATAAGATATGGAAAATAAAAATATTATTTATACAATTTAAAATAAACAATATTGTTAAATAAATCAATTTACACAAAATATTGTAAAAAGCATAACTTTCACAATATAAATCAGATTTCAACGAAACGAAAAGTAGTATTCTTAAAATTTAATATATTTTCATAATAGAATATAAAACTGAAAAATTTAAAAATTTAAATTTTAAATTTAAAAGTCAAAGTTTGACCAGATTGACCAAAAATCCACTTTTCTAGAAATATCCTATATATTCAGGTTTGAAATTATAATTCACACAAAATCAAAATATACTTTTAAAATAAAAAAATTTATTCATTTTAATAAATATAATAATGTTTTTAAATCATGAGTTTCAATTTAAATAATTAAAATAAGCAATTAAAATAATCACAAAATACTGGGTTGTTACACTCTCCCCCACTCAAATCTTTTCGTCCTCGAAAAGAACGAACAAGGAAATAAGGAAAAACAATATAGACAACAAATAGTAGCAGAAAAAGAAATTTTCGGATTCGAAGCACGAATGCTCTCCTTCGTTTCCCAGGTACAATCCCAATCATCAGTACTTTACAGTACTTTGACCAGATTAACAGATTTCCTTCTTAGCTGCTTTGTACCTCTGTCAACAATATGAAGTGGCTTCCTCTCGACGGTCAGATTAGGCTAAATATCCAACTATCAAAAGCAGAAGGCTGAACCAAAAAGAGATGAGTCGAGAAGATTCTAGAGGAGATGTGAGACATGGAATACATCATGCACTCCAGACAGCTTCTCGGCAAATCCAGTCGATAAGCCAAAGAACCAACTCTTTCCACAAATGCGAAAAGGACCCTCGAAAAAAAAGAAGAAGGTAGGAATAGCTAGAAGGAGAAATAGATTGAAAGAAAAGGTTGAACCATTATTTTAAAACCATCTAAATTTCAATTCAAAATTTTATATTTAACATTTTATAATGTGATGAATAGTCATTTGATTCAATTTTAATAGTTCAAAGTAAATAACATTTAAAACAATTTAAATCATAATTAAAATATCCTTTATATAATATTTTACCAAAATACTTTTATAACTCAATGTCTTAACAAGTTTACTTTCGTTCCTGCAGACTGTTGCCATGCGTTGATCAGGCGCAAAGCTAGAATTCTCCAGGTACTTAGTAGACTTATTTCAACACCCAGTGAAAATACTGGAAAAACTTTTAAAAACAGATATGGAAAGTACAATCCAAACAAAACAACCAAACCGAAACATGTCGATCATGGATCGCGGATACACAATGGTTGCGCCTGGATCTCCCAGGAAACATCCGTACCCGTAGGCCGACTACCACAGCCCTGCGATTACGGCATGTAGACTGGTAGTACCGCAAATACAAAATGGTTACGCCTGGATCCCCAGGAAACATCCGTACCCTTAGGCTCTCGCAGCCCCTGCAGATTACGCTACCAAGCGACCCAATAGATAACAGATACACAATGGTTACGCCTGGATCCCCCAGGAAACATCCGTACCCTTAGGCTCTCGCAGCCCCTGTGAATTACGCTATGCAGTTGCAATCATAAGACCATGGAGATCGCCATGGAATTCGGTGCACACTCGAGTATCATATCCGAAAAACCCAAATCAGAGAGAGAATAATATCGATAGAATGAATCCACAATATGGCCACAAAGCGGCTATCAAGCAGAAGGCACTTTCATTATCTTTACTTCGAAAATATGTATTATATAGTACCTTTCAAATCATTTTCAAATATCATACTTATATAAAGTCCATCATATATAAGATTCCATTTTCAAATCAAATACTTTCCAAAATCAATAGTATATCAAATCACACTTATATAGACTTCGATTATATAAGATTTCAATTTACAAATTGAGTATGAGTACCTTTTCGAATCAACAGTTTTCAAATCAATTTTATACCTATACAAATCCATTTTATATAAGTTCGATAACTCCCAAATCACAGCATTTAGTAAAACAAGGTTCTCAATTTCAATTCCTTTTCAATATCAATTCTGTTTCAAAATCATATATGATTTCGCCAAATCATTTCTTCGAAATTACGTATATTCAGTTTCAAAGTTTCTTAAAACAATAGATTTAGAGAATAATCCAAATTTCCAAATCAACAAAATTTATGTCAAGCAAATTCATTTCCATTTGAAACATATATTCGCTTTCAAAAATCATAATACTTTCAAAGTTATAAATCTTTCGAAACCAAAATACTTGAAATCATTACACTTCGAAAATCATAACTTTTCAAAATCATACATTTGAAATCATAAAACATTACTTTAATTCTTTACATTTCACAAATTTATTCAATTTGAACCCAAATCTAAAATTTCCAACTTTAATTCAATTCAAACCAAACTAAACTTATATTCTTTATCAAATACCCTATACCTTTCAAAATTTCCTAGCTTTGAAAAGTTAATCTTGATTTGGAAGTGCCCGAACCTTCAAAATAGTCGAAGAAATCATATTTTAAATCCAAGAGTTGGAAATCACCAACAAATCAGTAAACCAATTTCAAAAGATAGGGTTATAGCAAAACAAAATCTGAATCTCGAGGACTGAACACCGGCTTACTTTAAATCATTTCAAATATATATATACATATATCTTTCGAATATCAAACCATACTTCAAGATCTGAACCCAGAATTTGGTTTTACAGAATCACTCGCATAGCAAAGCTACTGGAATGGCCTCTCCCCTACTCAGAAACTTGAAAATCAATGTCGATGATGCATGCATTCATCACCAAAATTATTTTCCAGCGACATAAGTGGGTTCTGGACTTTTATTTTCTTGAAACTTCTTTGAAATCTCTTAAAAATCATTGGAATTCGTTCGAATACATTTTAAACATTTCTTATTCGAAAAATATCTTTAAATCATATTATTATTATTATTATTATATATTTTCCAAATCTTAAAACCACTTTCAAAACACCGGAGTCTGATTCCTAAAAATTAAAATTCAAAACCCTTCAGTTATAAATGATTTTATATAAATTTAATTTCTCATAAATTTTCAAAATTTCAAATCCTATCAAAGCTTCAAATTTTCATTTTTTTAAAAGATGTAAAATCCTTGTCGAAAACATTTTATAAAAAGGTGGTCATCCTTATCAAAATAATAATTTCGATGCATGTACAAATTCAAAATACAACCAAACCCAAATTTCCAAAGAATGATTCAAGGTTGGATTTCAAAACAAACAAAGGTTCGGATTTAGAGGAACTCTAGTCAAATAGAATCCCGATTCGAAGATAAGCTCAAACCAAGATTAGATAATTCAATAATAGAAGGTGGATAAGCCTTTATAAATCGCGGGCGACCTTAACCGGTCAACTGTGATTTCATGAATATAATCAAGTCAGAAATCTAACGCAAATCGACATTCGATCACCAGAGATAGAATCCAAGTAAAGCAGGAGATAAATAGCATTAAAATCCGAGGATACCGAAATCTTCGGTGAATCAATGCCAATTGTAAAGGAGTTTCACCCCCTTACAAATCATTCAAAGATTGGCGGAATCACCGAACTTTAGAGAGGTCATTCCAAAGCGGAGTTACGGAATGCCCCAAAATCAAAAGGATAAAATAGGGAAGACAAGATTGGATTTCAGAACAAGTGGGAGTGTTCCAAAGTTCAAGGAATCTTAATAGATAAGAATCCTAACCAAGGAATTACTAACGAGGTGGATACTGAAAGGATGACGTTTAGAAAATTCTTGATCTCAAAATAAAAAAAAATTATATCAAAATTAATCTTTGAAACTTCTTTAAAAATCATTTGGAAATCATTTTATACTTCGAAAATACGTTCTCTCACAAAGAAATGATTCTGAAATTGATTTCACTCATTCTAGGGTATTTCTATCCTATCTCTAATGAATTTGTGCTCCGCAGGCTATGGTTTGCCTAAAACCAAAGCTCTGATACCAACTGCAACAACCCGGTATTTTCAGCCATTCGCATCAACACATGCCGGACATGAATTGCTCAAAATACCATGTTGTAAATAAATTTGGAGCAAATGAAATACAATCACAGAATCACAGACACAGAAATATCAGAATAACTCACAGCGGAAATTAAAATACCATAGTAGTTCATGAAGCTACAATAACAAACTCTCAAAATATAATACATAATATCAGTCTGGAAAACCATATACAATAGAAATCTCAAATACATAGAAGTTTATAAATACCAGAGATGAAATAGAACAACTGAAACTGAAAGGGAATAGATAACTAGACAAGCAGAATCTCCAGCGATTCCTAGCTTCAGAAAAA
Source organism: Allium cepa (assembly GCA_030765085.1). Classification (NCBI taxonomy): domain Eukaryota; kingdom Viridiplantae; phylum Streptophyta; class Magnoliopsida; order Asparagales; family Amaryllidaceae; genus Allium; species Allium cepa. The sequence goes on along the minus strand of CM060931.1, from coordinate 264,683,929 downwards.
AATCCAAAGCTAAGCTGTAAATACTCAGGCTGACCCGAGCGTAAAGTAAAACACAAAATACTCGATTCAGGACATATATACTTATATAATGTAAACCAATTCAAGCGAATTGTAGTAGAAATGCACAATAACTTAAAGGATGCTTGGGCTCGCCCATCCTTTAAGAATCAGTTAAACTATAAATTAAATACATCCCGTGGTTAAAATTTCAAAATGGTATTTTATACTTCGAAGTCAAATATCATTTAAAAATTCAAAACCATTCAAAATCCATTTCAAAATGTCAAATAGCTTATCTTTCAAACCACATTCATTTATTTAAAATACCATTTCAACACACATTTCAAAATAGTTTATATTTCAAAACAAATTACTTCATTCTAAATCATAAAATGAAGTTATTATATTTAATAATTAAATTATTGAATTTCCAAAATTTTAGTTTTTTCAAAATTCATTTATTCACTTAAGTTTGTCAAAACAGTGAAAATTCACCTTTCGCAGCATTTGGAAAATGCTACAGAAAGTTACTTTCAAAACAGTTCAATTTAACAAAAGACATCATTTAAAATGCTGTAATAGGGTTACATTAGTTCAAATATAACTTAGGTATACTTAACTATTATAGTCCTTACAAAGTGCTATCCCTTTATTAAAATTTAGCCATTTGGTTCACTATTATCAACTACAGTATTTACAAATGCTGTAATATCATTTACATTAGAAATAATAGCATTTCAAAAAATGCAGTTAATTAACTTCAAATATTCAATATAATTTCACAAACAATTATATATTTATTCAAATCATTTTTAACTTATCAAATTACATATTTTCACTTTTAAAACAATTATTCAAATACCCTTATATTCATGATTTTATAAAGTTAAATTTCCATTCACAAATCAAGATTTAATAATAATAATTCACTTATTAAATTCCAACATTAAATTTTAAACTCATTAAATTAAATTTAACTTAACACTTAAGTTTAAATTTTCAAATATAACTTAATTTCATTTTTATTTACTTAACTTAAAATTCACTTTTAAGCCAAATTCACAAATTTCCAATTTTAGTTATATTTCAAAATTTCAACTTAAATATTCATTCATTTCACATTTTAACTTTATTCAAAAATCATTAATGTATTATAAAATCATTTAAATTCATTTTATTCCAAATTATCATAATTTAGCATATTTCCAGATTTAATTTAAATTCCATTTAATTAAATCAAAATTTCCAAAATAACTTACATTTCAGATTTTCTAACTTTTCCATAATTTATTTCACTTATAAATTTTCAAAAAAATCAATAATACTTTACAAAAATCATTTTTAATTAAGTTTAAATCAAAATATTATAATATTTACATTTCTAAAATATTTAATTTTTTTTATAGAAAAACATATTTTAACTACGGGTCTGTATATCATTTTCTACACCAGGAAAAGTGATACGGGTAATATATCATTTCAACCCATAATTTACAAAGAAAACCCGGGTTTTATCATTTCAAACTCGCGGTCCCAAGTAAATGAAATAATTTGAAAATCGCTCAGGCCTATCATTTCAGTCCATAACGATTTTCCCCTATTCTAAAGTCCGTTCGGGTATGTAGCATTTCAACCCATAGTGATTCTAATCAACAGGGAACTTGCAGTGTGATAAAATGATATAAATAAACAGAATGGCAAAATATAATAGTAACATATGATATAACAGGTGTGTAAACAGGGGTGAACATCATATGATCATAGCATAAGCAATTATAACATGGTGATATGGTTTACAGATTCAACTGCGATCAGTTTACTAGTTATATAAGTATAAATTGTCTGGTGAGAATTACTCACCGGTATAAGCTGGAGATGACAACCAAAACACACAACAAAGAATCTACGAAGGCACGACAACACGAATATTATTTGAGAGTGGAGAGCCAAAGTTAATCGCCTTGAATACATTCAAACAAAACAAGTATATATAACATAAGTTTTCAACACAAATAAAATAAAACAATGTTAGGAATAAATGCATAAAACAAAACCAAAGCTTTGCACTTGCTTTCTACCACCTATGCCTCAGCTATAGATCTGAATATACATGGACAAGGCATGGTTTTGATCTGGTTTAGGTTCATGAGTGGTCGGCCAAACATGTAAGAGATGATGGAGTAGAGAGTTGTGTGCATGAAACAATAACACAAAGGCAACACCTCATGGATTCAAGCCACAAAAGGTCATGGCCAAGGCTAACCTAGGCACGTCCAAATCTTCAGGTGGGTAGGAATGACATGGAAGTGTGTGTCCGGTCAGGAAAAGCTGGTGGTGGTGTTGTATGGCTGGCCAAAGAGGAGTTTGAAGTGGTGGAAGCAATATAATGCTCGGCTATGCATATATATGTTAAGTTTGTGTAGATTCCTTGGTAGATCTGGTCACATGGGTGCACGACATGGGCTTGGGCTGGACTGGAGGAGGTTATGGCTGGGTCTGGTGGTGGTGGAGGTGGCCAAGGTGGAGGAGGAAGGGGGAACTGAGCATAGAAGGTGAGAAAGCAAGAACAAATCCGATATGAACAAGGAGAAAAACAATGAAAAGAAATAGAAATTTACCAACCTCTTTGCTCAGATTTTGGCCGTGATTTTTAGGGTTGAGAAGAGTTTTCTTTTGCATGAGAAAATGAAAAAAAATGCAGCTCATAAGAAATGAGATCGATCGGCCAAAAAGATAGCCAGAGATGGTTGAAATTGAAAAGGTAAGAATACAAAGAGACTTAGGCAAATAAAAGGTCACAAACTCTTCATATTTCCACCATTTCTTTTGCAATTTTTTTAAATACATGAAAAATGCTGATAAATAAAGATAAAAACTCAGAAATAAAAATGAATGCATAAAATAAATAAATAAATTTTAATTAAATATAATTAAATTAAGAAAATAGTACAGAAAATAGAAACAAGGCTTTAAAAAAAAAATTAAAACCAATTCAATAAATTTGGGAATTTTTTTATTATCACTTTAAAAATATTTGAAAAGACAAAATATATATAATAACATATATATACAAATTATAATAAGATATGGCAAATAAAAATATTATTTATACAATTTAAAATAAACAATATTGTTAAATAAATCAATTTATACATAATATTGTAAAAAGCATAACTTTCACAATATAAATCAGATTTCAACGAAACGAAAAACAGTATTCTTGAAATATAATATATTTTCATAATAAAAGATAAAATTCAAAAATTATAAAATTTAAATTTAAAATTTAAAAGTCAAAGTTTGTCCAGATTGACTAAAAATCCACTTTTCTCAAAATATCCTATTTATTCAGGTTTGAAATTATAATTCACACAAAATCAAAATATACTTTTAAAATAACAAAATTTATTCATTTTAAATCAGGAGTTTCAATTTAAATAATTAAAATAAACAATTAAAATAATCACAAAATACTGGGTTGTTACACTTTCTAAACTCTTTTATATGTTAAACTATATTCAAATATATTTACAAAGTTTAGAAATTGTTTTGACAAATTACAGAAACTAATTTTGATAAAAAATCAAAAACATCAATTTTTTCCTTGAGCATGTCGATATCCCTCAACCCCCCATGTCGATTTGGTGTCTGTTAAGTTCAAAATTCAGGTTTTCAAATGTAGTGTCTATTCGTCGTAACCATTCGTGAAGAGATATGACAGTTGCTCTACTATAAATACCTGTTGTTTTGAACCAATTTTGACCATATTTTACTTTTTTTCTCTTCTCTTCATCTTCCACATTTATTCTAAAGAGTCCTAAACTATACTCTACCGAAATACCAAGTGAATCAAACTTAATTATCTCTTGTTTGATTCTCTGCCACTCTCTCTATAAGATCTCAGTGCTATTCAGAGTTATAGAATCTTTTGTAAATCAAATTGTTGAGTAAAAGGTGCGGTTGAGCCTTGAAATCCGTGTGATTGTAGCCCCAGGAATCAATTGGGTGATCTTGTAGTCTGGTTAAATCAAGAGAGTTTGCCCTGGACTCGAATACAGAAGGTTGTACCTCGTAGCCTTGAAACCGAGAGTGTAATCTGAGAGATTATTTTGATAAGAAATCCAAATGATTGTACGAGACTGGATGTAGGGAAACTCCGAACCAGTATAAAATCCTGGTGTGTTCTTTCCTTTACTGCTTTTATTTAGTATTTGCATCCGTGTCTGTGAATTGCATTTGTTGGTGATTAAAATACATAAGTTTAAAAAAGATTTAGAAAATCGATAAAACACTATTTACCCCCCTCTAGTGTTATTCCAGCCTTAAGATCCGTAATCTGTATTTCTCACATTTGGTATCAGATCAAGGTTATCAAAGTTTTCATAATTTGAATTTTTAAAAAGTTTTTAAAATGGCTATTTTAGGGACTACGTTAACACTAGTTTAAAACCGTTCAGATCATCATTGTCCCATAAGTCTGCATATAGTTATTATAGAAACTCAAGTTATTTACCGAGTTTGTATTCTGTTCAGAAAGAAAAATGTTATATGGCCTTTGAAGAATCAGTACTCAATGGAAAAATTGTGCAAATCAAGAAGAATAAGTGGATACTTGATAGTGGATGTTCAAGACACATGACTGGTAATCCAGATATGCTGAATGATATTATCTATAAAGATGGAGGATTGGTTAATTTTGGAGAGGACTCAAAAGGATATGTGATTGGTATCAGCAATGTCGGTAACTCTAAAACTCCTACTATTTCTAATGTTTTATTAGTTAAGAATCTGAAACACAATCTGCTTAGCATTAGTCAACTTTGCGATAGAGGATACAAAATTAAATTTGAAAAAGATAAGCGTCACATCGAAGATAATTATTCAAATATTATATTTGAAGGAATTAGGAAGAAAAATATTTATATTCTTAGTATGAAAATCTCAAATGATAATCTTTGTCTTTTGGCTAATACAAGTGAACCTTGGATTTGGCATAAAAGATTTAGGCATTATCTAGACTTTCTAAACTTGATCTAGTAAGAGGTCTCCCTAGAATGAATTTTAAAATAGATAGTATACGTGATGCTTGTCAATTAGGAAAACTTAGGAAGAGTTCTTTCAAATTAAAAGATATGATTTCAACTTCAAAACCTCTCGAGTTACTTCGTCTAGATTTGTTTAGTCTATCTCAAATTCAATCAATAAATCACAACAAATATGTCTTTGTAATTGTAGATGATTATTCTAGGTTTACATAGAAAATTTTTATGAAACATAAAAGTGTTATTTTGATTCATTTAATTTTTTAACAAAAAGACTTCAAAACCAACTTTCTTTTAAAATTATAACTGTTCGTAGTGATCACGGTGGGGAATTTTAAAATGAAAATTTTGAAAGATTCTGCAATAAAAAGGGAATAACTCACAATTTCTGTTTTCCAAGAACTCCACAACAAAACGGAATGGTAGAATGTAAAAATAGGACGATTCAACAGTGTGCTAGAACAATGCTTTCAGATAGTAATTTACCAAAATATTTTTGGGCTGAAGTAGTCGCTACAGCTTGCTACATTTTGAATAGAATATTAATTAGACCGTTAAGTGATAAAACACCTTATGATCTTCTTTACAAGAAGAAACCAAAGGTATCTTATTTTAGAATCTTTGGAAGTAAATGTTTGTTTTTTTATATACAAAAGACAATTTGGATAAATTTGATCCTAAATCCGACGAAGGGATCTTTATTGGATATTCTAATAGGACTTAAGCATATAGAGTTTTCAATTTAAGAACTTATACCATTGAAGAAACAATGGATGTTTAATGTAGCTTTTATATCATCTATTGAACCTAAAAATCCAAAGGAGGCACCGTCCGATGATTCATGGTTTCTGGCTATGCAAGAAGAACTGAATCAATTCACCAGAAATGATGTTTGGGAACTTGTTCCTAGACCCGAGGATAAAACTATAATAGGAACTAAATGGGTTTATAAAAATTAAATGAATGAACTAAGTGAGGTCGTTAGAAATAAAGCTCGATTAGTCGCACAAGGTTATTGTCTCGAAGAAGGAATAGATTTTGATGAAACATTTGCACCCATAGCAAGATTAGAAGCATTAGAATTCTACATGCTTTCGCAAACTATAATAATTTCAAATATTTTCAAATGGATGCTAAAAGTTCTTTTCTATATGGATTTGTGAAAGAGGAAGTTTACGTTGAACAACCTCCACTCTTTGAAGATGAAATTTTTCCAAACCATGCTTTCAAACTTAAGAAAGCTCTATATGGTCTAAAACAACTCCTAGAGCATGGTATGACAGACTAAGATCTTTTTTATTACAATCAAATTTTGAAATTGGTAAAGTAAATAATACTCTTTTCATTAAAAGAAATAAAAATGATATCCAACTAGTATAAGTTTATGTAGATGATATTATTTTTGGTTCAACTAATCATGAAATGAATAAAGAATTTTCTGAAATAATGACAAAAGAGTTTGAGACGAGTCATATGGGTGAAATTACTTTCTTCTTAGGTTTACAAATAAAACAATTAGATAATGGTATTTTTATTAATCAAGAAAAATATTCTAGGGATCTAATTAGTAAATTTGGTATGACTACTGCAAGCGGAAAACCCACTCCAATGGCAACCAATGAAGCTTTAAATAAAGAAGATCTTTCAAAAAATGTAAATCAAAAACTATATAGGGGAATGATTGGATCACTACTCTATATCACTACGAGTAGACCTTGTATCATGCATAGTGTTTGTCTCTATGCAAGATACCAATCTCAACCCAAAGGGACTCACTTAAAAGCTGTGAAACGTATCATAAGATATGTTAAACATACTTTTGACTATGGTTTATTTTAGGCTTAAAATGATTCATTTGATTTAATCTCTTATTGTGATGCTGACTATGCTGGATGCAAATCTGACCGAAAAAGTACAAGTGGAACTTGTCACTTTTTGCGGCATTCTCTGGTTTCATGGTTTAGTAAAAAGCAAAACACTGTTTCTTTATCAACAACAGAAGCAGAATATATCTCTGCTACTTTGGCTTGCTCCCAAGTCATTCATATGCAACAAACCCTAAAATATTTTGGATTAACAATTTCAAAATCACAAATTTATTATGATAATACTAGTGCAATAAATTTATCTAAAAAACCTATTCATCATGCTAGGGCTAAACATATTGATATCAGACATCATTTTCTCAAAGATAATATAAGTAAAGAGATTATGTAACAACCCGCATATTTATCGATTTTATTTAAATATTTCATCATTGGTCGGATTTTTGTCCGAAAAGCTACTTTTTTCATACGGTCGAATTAGGACTCGGGACCACTCCCATTGATTTTAAAATGCCGTTTGCGACCTTTTTGAGTATAAGCTTCGATATGTTTGGAGAAAGTTGATTTTTGCTACTTTTCACTTTGGGTTTGGTTTGGGCTCAGCCCTATGTTAACTTATGCTCAAATCTGAGCCACTCTTCCCCACTCACCCTCATTCTCTTCTCATTTCAGTTTTTAGTGTATTAATGGTGGGAGAGATTGGAAATTAAAAACTCCAAAACCCTAGTTCCTCTTGCAAATCAAATTCCTAGCTCCAAACTCAAGAAGAACCCATTGGTAAGCTTCTCTTCTTCTTCTCCAACTTATTCTCTTACCAATTTCAGAAAATTCCTAAACCTAATTTAGGAGATGTTTCTCTTTTAGCTTGGATTCAAGCTTCTAGTGTTGAGATTGAAGTGTGGTTGATTTCCATTTGCTTTCAAGCTTCTTCTTCATTGTTTTGGGTTCAAAGGTGAGATTTTTATCTCACATCTATGCTTATATTTATCTTCGATTGTTAGGTATGAATTCCTAACACTTATTCGTGTGCATTTGCTTTTGGTTTGGATTGATTTGGTGAATATTCCAATTTTTAATGTTTGGGTTCAATTCCTTAAAAATCATAGCTTTGATCTTTGACCATGTTTTTGGAGATGCATCGAAGAGCTTATAGGGCCGGATAGTCGATTGGCATAATCCCTTAGCGCCGTTGCTCGAGAGAATGCAATTTGGTCAAGATTGAACCTCATTTGTAATAGGCAGGGAAGAGGCTGGAAACAGGTCCGGCCGACCGACCCCCCTGGTTCGGTCGACCGACCTGCTTCCAAATGTGCAGTTGCACTTCTGTTTCTGGTTCGGCAGACCGACCCCCCTGGTTCGGTCGACCGACCTGCTTCCAAGTGCATAAGCACTTTCTGTTTTAGGTTCGGTCGACCGACTCAGGGAGTCCGGCCGACCGACCTGATGATTTTTGCCTGCTTTGCCTTGTTGCTTAAATTTCCAACTTAAATCGATTCGTGTTGTTTCCTATTTATTGTTATCAATTAATATGACTTTGATGACTCCTTTTTAGGGATTTTCTTGAGTATCCATTTTGATGGATTCTTTATCGGTTTCGTTGGATTTTTATTCACATCTTCGTATGTGAATTTTAGTGATTGATTGTTCCTACAATCTTCTTTGTGTTTTGTCACTCTAAAAATATAAAGGTTTTCTATAATAGTAGTAAATATCAAAACTCTTTCCTCAAACGATTTCAATACTATTTTAATACCAAATTCGTTTATAAAACCGTTTTACAATCTATTAGTATATATATAAACCTTTACCTCACTCGTATGAGAAATCTAATTAAACGACTTAGTAAAACAAGTGGTATGAAACGCTTGCGTTCACTTTGTCGGTTAATTCTTAGACTTGTTCGATTGAATCTCTTGTGACAATTTTATAGTGGAGATCTACAGTTTGTTCGTAAATATTTAAGTTAAGCAAGTGGTTATGGAACATGAGGCTAAACTCATATATTTACTAGCTTAGTGTAATTGACACTTCTCGATGATCATGACGATCATTTTTGTGATTTAGACTAGCAATGTGCGATGTCTCTTTGACTGCGCGGGAGACTAAACCCCGTTTTGTGGAGTTTTCGACTCAAATTTGGTGGGGTAGCAACCCACGGTCTTCGGACCATTCGTGTGTTAGGTCTTCGGACCATTCGTGTGTCAAATTAATGGCTAGCTACCATGAGATAGCTTCTCGTTCGTGTGTTATAGCTGTTGGTGAGTTTTCATGCTCCCGTTCATGTGATAGGCCTCCCCCCCTTATTTTGTGTGATTTCTGGATTTCGTGTATTGTGACGATACGGGTTTTGCCCGCTCGAAAATCGACATCCATACTTCAAATCGTATTCGAATGCCGTAGATTCGACCGTTCAAATCCGATTCGCCGAAGCTTATAACAACATTAAGTAAATAACACAGCGGAATAAAAAGAATAATACATTGATATACAACTTTGATACAATATCTGATACAACAGATGATCCAATAGATATCAATATACATCAGAGATATGATACAACAAATAGCAGCGGAAAAGAAATAGATAACACTAGCAGCGGAACAAATAACTCTAAGATAGTCTTCAACGAAGAACTCCAAATCTGAACTCCATCTCCAAGAACCAATCCACTAATAGCTCGAACTCCCAATAACGATGCACAAAGATAAGCAAGACAGGTGCGAACCAAAGACTGAACTAACTCCAGATAATCCACTATATCTAACTATCTGAAAAAAACCCAACTCTAGACTGCTCGTGTGGAAAATAATGAGCACCCAGAGTTTAGGAAAGGAACAATAAACTCCGGATCAGTCATGGGACTGGTGTGAGCAACAAAAACAGTTTATCTTTTAATTTAATCGATAAAAGAATTTTAAAGTAAATTCGCAATACTTTTTGAAAATGAAACTACCATAAGACCTCCCGCCACACACACAATGCAAACACAGACTTGGAGGAGATTTCTTCTTATGATAGTCAAACATGCTTAATACGCAGAAAATTTCTTTGGTATTATTATTATAAGTGCACGGTGCAGAAAAGTATTTCGAAAGTATAATATTAATCTTAGCCAGCATAGATATTTCGAACTATGCCTACTATAGCTACCATCCAAACAGTGGGGCGCCACCATAAATGAATGGCAGGTTCTACAACTAAAACCGTACAAGGCTCGTATTGTTTCTTTGGATTTCCAACAAATGGTCTGGCCAAGGAACTTCCCATTGCCACATGAGAACGCCTCTGGATGGACGTCCCCGAGAACCTAACCGGATCTCTGCCAACACAAGGCCGGGTTACCCCTAACTGGGTAACTACTGACACGAGTATGCCACCTCCCGGTTGTAACAACCTTTAACCGGGGCCCAACATCAAATCACAAAACAAGATATATATAAGTTTGTGATGTCCACATAAGTAAGTATCTGGGCTCCATACCATGATACCACTTCTATCCAGAAGGAGATGTACATACCCTAAAGGAGCGCTACCCCCTAATAACCTTGCTGCATCTTTCCTGTTTTGACCATTCCGGGGTGTGAGGTTCGACGAAGTCACGTCCACAAAGCCACGCTTTGTTTCAAAGCCATGCTTTGGGTCAACAAATGATCAAAGTAATGATCACAAAGATAAATGATCAAACAAATGATCATATCACAAATGATCAAACAATGATCATTTCACAGCAACACTTAGCATGTCACATTACCAAATTGGGAATATATCGCTGATAACCTTCAACTACATAACCTCTGAGCTCGTACGTCTCAGAGAAGGGTGTTAAGCTAAAAGAATAAATTCTCCGCCACCAACAGAAATGTATTTGAAAGAAATCTGCTTTATATCTCAAAATGTAATGTCAGACACACAATCCATACAAGTCTGTTCCGGGCTCGAACAGAACTGAAGGCACTTCCAAAGAAGCCCTTGCAATCCGGATAATCCCTAATCACGTCCGGATTTCCCATCACATATGGAGATCTCTATACCGGGGATCAGCCAGTGCAGAGACAATCAACAAGGAACCCTTTCGTTTTCGAACATATCCGGTCTTCACCACTGGTCTTCAAATGCTATCCATAACGACGTATCACATATTCGGAATGGGATATATGACACAAAGGTCCTCTCCCGGCTAAACCGAATAGTGAGCGCAACATTTAAAAACATATGGATATGGGATTTCAATTAAGTCACAACTTAATAATTCAAAACTTTCTTTTAAAATGGTTTAAACCAATTTCCATTTTAATCTTTTAAACAAAAGATTAATTTCACCAAATTCACCCAGTTCACAAATATTCATTTCCAGATTTCAAAACAATTCCATTTCAATTTGATTAATTCACTAAATCTTTAAATTAAAGATTTATCTTATAGATTTCAAACTATTTCCAAATATTCACTTTTAAAAATTTATTTTCAAATATTCATCAATAACTGGGAAAACTTTTTCAGTTTAAACTTGAAATCTGTTTGATACAATTTGAAATTCATTTCTTCTACGAAAGCTTTTTATCATTTAGAAACAACTTATTTCGGAAAACCCAATTTCATTTATACAAGTTATAACCTTTGGGTTAATTCAAATTCCTAAAAATAATACTTTAAAAATGGTTTTACTCGTATGTAACTAGTATAATATCGTTAATCCCTAGTTTCAAATCATAGAATTCAATTTCAAGTATTGAATTCAAATTTAAATCAAAATATTTAAATTTCAAAACTTAATCAAGTTACTCAAAACAAATTTCATCTTTGAAATTCCATTTCAATTGCTTTTCACTTTAAACCCAATCTCATTTTCAAACCAATTGAATTTAAATTTTCTATTTAAAATCGTTTCAAAATCTGTGACTTAAATCGATTTCCTCGTGAAATCCATAATTGTGTGTGTGTAAGTGTGGTCCAGGGGTTTAACACAATAGTGCAACAACATTCAATCATCATAGATTCAAAACACAGAAATATAGTTGATAAGCGATATAAAACTATAACGCTCATCGTCCATTCACAGATTCACAGATAATATACAGATGCAAATAAATATACACAGCTCAATCTACAGAACAAAATATCACAAATCAGATAGGATAATCAATTCAAGGCATCACATATAATACGATCATTCATAAGTAATTCAAGCATCCAATAATCATTTATAAACAGGATTTATTTATCGTTTAATCCTATGTAATTCAATTTACCTCCAATTAAATTAATTACTTATGAATTTATTATCCAATTCTGATTAGATTATTTTCATTAAGTAATTACATTTAAATCATTTATAATTGATTATCTAATTTATTTAATCCAATAAATCATTAATATTAATCACTTTAAATCAATTACTTAATAATCCTTAGTTAATTATCCTTATTAACTAATAATATTTCTTAATCACTTTCTTAAGAAATTATCTTAGATTAATTCATTATTAATCATTTCTAATTATAAATTAATCTAAATTATTTATTTATAAATTAAATAAATCATTCTTTAATTACCATATTAATTTAGTCATTTTATTACCTTAATTATCTCTAAGATAACAAATTTCTTTATTAATGACTTCATTAATATTTAAGTGTATTTCTATCGTTATACTTTAAATCTTAAATTCAAATTAATTTAAAAATACACTTAATCATTCATGTTATTTAGAACAATTTAAATTTCAAAAAACTTCTTTTATTACAAAACTAAGATTCAAATTTAGATTGAATTCCAGATTTAAACTTGGATTAAATCTTTGTTAGAATTCATTTCTTTATAATTTTCAAATTCCATTTTAAATTCAAATTCTTTAAAACATACTTTAATTGCTTAAACTCTTTTATTTAAAACAATTTAAAATTTTAAGTTTTTAAACTAAGTTTCAAACCTTAACTTGAATTTATTCTTTAAACTTAACTTTAAATCTTGTTTCAAGTTTTAAATTAAACTTAAATCTGAAAAATCAGGTTTCTAAAACCTGGTACCCCTCAAGTAAAATAACCTGAGCTCCCACTATACTGCTTCGAGCCAACTCCACGTTACTTCGAGTAACGCGCGATGCAAAACGAAAGAAAACCCGAGCTCCTTCTTCCCCCTACCTTTTTTTTTTCGTACCAGTTCCCTTCTCCCCCTGAACATGATGTGCACGCTGTGCACGTTCACAAATGCCGCCACCCTCCGTTCATCCCCGCGACCATCTGCGACAAGTACTCGCCACCCCACGACCCCAAACCACGACCCAGTTCGACGCTTCCAGGCGCGAATCAAAATTTGAACCCATCGACCCAAAATTGGAAACCTGGAACAACTCGAGAACATCACCACGAACCTGTCAATACGTCGCGTCCCCTCCTCCGACCACCGGAGCACCAGCACCATCAGCCACCACTTCGTCATCGACCCCTCTTCAAATCCCCACAAGAACGTCAAACTCGATCATCTATAAATGCCGAAGTGACCAATTTTCTCCAACCCAGTAAAACTAGGTTTTCAAACTTCAACGACCTCCCATCGCCATCACCAACCTCTAGGCGACCCTCTCCTATTTTTCTCCGATGCCCCGTAGGCTCCTCCACCACCTCAAACGACCGCGACACCCCCAGATCAAAACGTCGTCGGAAATTGGTCGAAGTATACTTTTTGTTTATTTTCGAATTACCCCTAAACCCCACCTCTAAAAATTATAAATTTTGCATTAAAAATCATATTAAAGTGTGATGATTCCACTCATATACCTGAATTGTAAAATTAACAGGTTTGAATTTTTACAGGGACTTGAGTTTCCTGCTTTAATTTTATTTCCAGAGTCATACACAAATGGTTTTAAATTAAATAATTTTTTTTAATCCTATTTCATGATCAAACAAACATCTTTCGTTTATATTCCATGATCTAACAGCGAGTAGATAAGGAGATAGAGATTTATTTTATAAATCTGGGTTTTGGAAAAAAATAAAGATAAAGCAGAGGCAATACAACAATCACAGACACACATACATCAACATATATACATGAGATTTGCAACAACACACTTTCTAGATAAACTCTTGCAACCATCTCAAATGTTTTAAAAAGGAAGTTACTCACCTTAGAAAAATGCAGAGAGATTATATTTTGAGAACAGGAAGGCTTGAATAAAAACTGGGATTTGAAAACTTGCATCTATATTCGATTTCTGAAACTTTGCTTTGTTTGAAACTTTAGAAACTGGAATGCTAAGACAGGAACATGATGATTCAACTTGATTCCAGGCTTGCAGTTTGAAGATGGAATCTGGTTACAGCTTATAGAAAATTGTTTACAGGGTTTTGGTTTTGAGGGAAGATGATTACAGAGATCAAGATTTGTACTTGAAAGTGGAAATGCTTTTGCAAGCTAGAGTTTGATGATCTGAAGTGCTTCAGATCTGAATCATTGAAAATTTTGCTTCATGTTATTGCTCATTTCAATTTTTACTCAGCTTTTTCTTTAGCCAAGAATGAATTAAAATGAGGAATGGATGTATACGTGAAGTTTGCAAGCTGTAGTTAGTACAACAGGGTGATATTATAATGCTTTGTACCATATATTTTTTTCTTTTTATTTATTAACTATGCAGATTTTCTTTTGTTTATGGTTGATGATACTTCCTTTATGCTTTGTTCCCATGCTTGCTTTAACCAAACAAGATTTCGGCTGAGATGTCTTTGGTGGCTGAAGTGATATTTTAGTCATAGGCTGCATTGCTAGAGATAAAATATTATGTACTAAGGTACCTCGCATTAAATGTTTGCTTGACTTCGGCTGAAGCTTTGTACATTGCTATTTATATTAAATTTCAATATGCTGTTGTCTTTTGTTGAATACTTGCTTATACTTCTTTACTTTGGTTTTGCTTGTTCCAGGTTGTATTTCCCTTTTATGTTTGTACTTTGTTAGCTTATGTGCTTTGTTTTGATTGTTATTTTGTTTATATACTTGGTTTTGTTTATTTATTTACTTTGTACTGTAATACTTTTGTTTGTGTTATTTTGTATTAGTTTAGCTTATGTTGCATACTTGTCTTATGTGTTTGTTTTGTTATCTTTTATAAGTGTTTATATGCGAATGCCTTTTATTTATTAATTTTATTTATTATTTACTATAAATCCTAATTCAAATACAAATCAAATATTCAAAATTTTAAATTTATTCCAAAATTTATTCAAAATTTACATTAACTGTCAATTTAAATTAAATTCAAAATTGGGGTCGTTACATGTGTCGAATTCTAGGATTTTATACTTCACCTATTTTTGTGATTTTTATTGATATGATTTATCAATTCTTGTGCATAGGTGAATTTGTGTGTCATTGACTGGATTTCTTGAGATGATTTCTAGAATTTATACTTCACCTATTTTTGTGATTTCTATTGATATGATTTATCAATTCTTGTGCATAGGTGAATTTGTGTGTCATTGACTGGTTTTCTTGAGATGATTTCTAGAATTTATGCTTCACCAATTTTCGTGGTTTCCATTGATAAGTTTTATCAATATTTGTGTATTGGTGAATTTGTGTGTCATGGACTTTTGTGATTGACATTGATATAATAGTCAATATTTGTGGTTTGATGAACCAAGTATGGAGTATGACATTTCCTTTGATTCTTGTGTAGATTTTGTGATATTGAATAATCCCTTGATGATTTTCAACTGTATATATATATCACAGCTTGGCATTGTGATTATTATGTGTTTAGTCATATCTCTTATTCCATATCGTTTCATCTGATATTTATAGTTAGACTGATCCGTTTATTATTTTCTTATTAAATAATACTCGGGTCAGACCGAGATGTTGCAGGTGCTTCTGCTTGACTTCTCCCCTGGGATTCATTTCTCTGACTTTTGGCAAACTACTTAGATTAGTAGTTTATTTTGTTGTATACATTTGAGATGTAGACTCCATAATGTATACTTATTCTTTTGTGTGGTTCGTGAAACTATTCTTTTGTGATATTGTGGATCTTTTTAGACCACTACTCTGATATACACTTCCATGTGTTAACTTTATATTCATATCTATTTCCGCCTTTGTGATATGAATTGTCTGTGACTGATTTATGTTATATTTATTTCTATATTTGTTTCCGAAGGATTTATATAGCCACCATGTAGTAGCTTTGAGTTGTGTCGGTACGTCGGATTTCCTCTTGAAATAGAATGCATGTTATATTATCTGACATATCGGTGCTCGTGCAAAGAAATTACACGGATGGTCGCTCCTCAACAGCCTTATTCTCCGTGCTAGTTGAAAGCATTACACCGTAGTGTTCTTGGCTAGCGTGGGTCTAGAGGTGGGGCGTCACAGATTATTTCTCTTGAATTTGCCAACTCCGAGGATGAAATTGCTGATATTTTAACCAAACCCTTAAATCAACCTATATTTAATAAATTAAGAAGAGAACTAGGCATTTGTTCAATAACTAAGATATAGAATATAGATATAGTAACACATATTTAAAAAAAAAAGAGTACAAGAAAACCAAATTTTCATAAAGATGTCGACATACTCCTACCACCCATGTCGACATACAACGACAAAATCTGAAAATTTGTTTTTCCCTCTAAAATCAGTTTGGTAGTTATATAAACCTATGTATTTCAAGCTTTCTGTCTTCTCACTCCTCTTTCTCTGTAATAAACTTTTGAAAATTAAAATTAATGGCCTCCTTCACTAAATCAAACCAAAATGATATCGTTTCTTTCCCTTCTCCTTATTCTGGTCTATTCCAACGCACTACACTAGCATGTGTGATCAAGATTGAAGAATCTATGAAGGATGCCATGCAAATGTTGACTGAACTTCAAGTTGTGCAAATAAGGATGGCAAAAGAATAGGAAAAGAAAGGCAAAATTCTTCGGAATTTGCAAAAAAATCCTAATAGATAATCATGCAAATGCTATTATGATTAAAGAAGATTCTCCCAACATTCAAGTGCATAACCCCTTAGAGCACAGTGAAGAGGAAGAAGAAGAAGAGGAAGAAGAAGAAGAGGAAGAAGCACCTATGGAAGAAGACGACAACATGGTCTGCGTAGGCGAAGTTTGTTTTGATAAAGATGGAAATTTGGTCGAACAACGTGGAAACTTTTGTTTTCATTACCCAAATTGTTCGATTCACAAATATCCAATTGCCAAAAACTCTCGTTAGTAGTGTTATTCTATAATTTATGTACTTAAATATATTTGTGTGTTTATGTTCCATATATATGTAAATATAACATCGCATATAATAAATTTTTTTGTTACGCTTATTATACTTCCTTATTAGTATTTAGTTTGGATAGTATTAAATTAAGGGAGAGTTATATTAGTTTAGGATTAATTTTTGTTGATGACAAAGGGGGATAAATATAAAATAGAATAATTAGAGTGGTTAGGCTTAGATCAAGTTGGAGTTATTAATTTCAGGGGGAGTTACAGTGAAGGTGAAATATATTTTATAAACACAGGTTGTCATCATCAAAAAGGAGGAGATTGTTAGTCCTTGAGATGATGGTTTGGATGACAACAACCTTAGGACTTGTTATAAAATATAAAAACTAACATTATACTTTAGAATATATGTATATGTAGGATATAAACATGCATGTACCAAGAATGAAGACTGCACAGTATAGAGATTCAAGACTGAAGATATCAAGATTGAAGACTCATGAGTTTCAAGAGTACAAGATAAGTATTGAGTCTAGAATTATGTTAAAACTTCTTGAAAGCACTTACATCTTTATTCGAAATTTATTCATGGAATGGAATCCACTTCGAGCCTGTTAAAGGAATGGAACCCTAGTGGGATGGAACCCACGACAATATCTAGTGGAACATATAGTGGTCCTATTTTGATATCCACTAATTTTATAAAAATTCTTTTCAAAAATATATATCTCTTGTTTTTGAAAAAATGTTTTCAAAACATTCTTTTCAAAAAGACATCTCTCTTGGTTTTAAATATTTTAGCCTCAAAACTATTTTTATCATTTTTAATATTTTGATTTCAAAACTGTCCTTGTTTTAAAACCATTTCTTGTTTTAAATATTTTAGCTTTAAAATATTTATATACTCGAATTTTAAATAACTTTATAGATTAAGGTTATATATATATATATATTAAACTTTACTTTCTAAACTCTTTTATATGTTTAAACTATATTCAAATATATTTACAAAGTTTAGAAATTGTTTTGACAAATTATAGAAACCAATTTTAATAAGAAAATCAAAAACATCAATTTTTGCCTTGAGCATATCGACATCCCTCAACCTCCCATGTCGACATGGTGTCCGTTAAGTTCAAAATTCAAGTTTTCAAAAGAAGTGTCTATTCGTCATAACCTATCGCGAAGAGATATGACAGTTGCTCTACTGTATATACCTTTTGTTTTGAACGGATTTTAATCATGTTTTACTTGTTTTCTCTCCGCTTCATCTTCCATATTTATTCCAAAGAATCCTAGACTATACTCTGCCGAAATACCAAGTGTATCAAACTTGGTTATCTCTTGTTTGATTCTCTACCACTCTTCTTATAAGATCTCAGTGCTATTCAGAGTTATAGAATCTTTTGTAAATCAAACTGCTGAGTAAAAGGTGCGGTTGAGCCTTGAAATCAATTGGGCGTGATCATATCCCTGGAAATCAATTAGGTGATCTTTTACCCTGGTTAAATCAAGAGAGTTTTCCGTGGACTCGAATATAGGAGGGTGTACCTCGTAGCCTTCAAACCGAGAGTGTAACCTGAGAGATTATTTTGATAAGAAATCTGTATGATTATACGGGACTGGATGTGGGGTAACTCTGAACCAGTATAAAATCCTGTTGTATTCTTTCTTTTACTGCTTTTATTTAGTATTTGCATCTGTATCTGATTCTATGATTGTATCTATGTCTGTGAATTGCATTTGTTGGTGATTAAATTACATAAGTTTCAAAAAGATTTAGAAAATCCATAGAACACTATTCACCCCCCTCTAGTGTTATTCCACCCTTAAGATCCGTAATCCGCATTTCTCACACATTTATTGGGTTACAACAAATCAAAAAAGGACATAAGTGCTTAACTAACAAGGGAAAGGTGATCACCTCAAGACATGTTTCATTCAATGAACATGTCTTTTCATTTGCAAACACTAAAATAAAGACTACTCAAAACGTCTACAATCCAAAAGCTTCTCTACCTCCAATTCCAATCTACATTGATGAGCAATACAAAAGAACTCAAGCTAGTACTCAACATGATTCAGGACTCCAACTCACAATGCCCATTGAAGGGCCAGGTCAGAGTACAACTGAAAAATCAGATAGTATCACATCCAACAGTTAAGAGAATGAAGGCCTAGACCCTCAAGAGGAATCAACATCCAGCTCACATCATATCAGTGAACCTGATACTAGTCAACCACAAGCACCTTCCAAAGAAGGACATCATATGATAACAAAGTTCAAGCATCCATACTAAACCATGGTGAACCAGTTAACTATGAAGATGCTGTAAAAGACAAAATGTGGAAATCAGCTATGGATGAGGAAAATAATGCATTGATAAGAAACAAAACATGGAGTATTGTCACAATTCCAAAGAATAAAAACATCATAGGCTGTAAATGGACCTACAAACTCTAAAGAAATTTAGATGGCAGTATAGCTAAGTACAAAGAAAGACTAGTTGCAAAGGGATATTCTCATCAATATGGGTTTGACTTCAGCGTGTCTTTCTCTCCTATAGTGAAACCAACAACTATCGGAGTTATTCTCACTATTGCTCTACATAACAGTTGGAAAATTAGACAATTGGATGTCAATAATGCTTTTCTAAATGGTGAACTTCAAGAATAAGTGTACATGTATCAACCTTAAGGTTATACTCAGGGCAAAAACAAGGAGCTCGTATGCAAGCTACACAAGGCAATTTATGGACATAAACAAGCTCCCAGGGTCTGGTATGAAAAACTTAAGACTACCTTAGTCAATCTAGACTATAAGCCAACCAGATCAGACAATTCACTTTATGTCAAACTAAATAGCAAGTCTACAACATATATACTGGTATATGTAGATGATCTTATAGTTACTGAAAGCAATGTTGAAGAAATAAACAGAGTTGTTAATTATCTTGACAAAACTTTTTCAATTAAATACTTGGGTAATCTATGCTATTTCCTTGGTATGGAAGTTTCAACCAAGTCTGAAGGAAAGCTTGTTTTATGTCAAAGAAATTATATCCAGGATATTTTAAATAGGGCAAAAATTCATGAAGCCAAACCTATGCCAACACCGACGGCGAGCAACATTCATTTATCCAAATACAGAGGTGAAGCAGTGGAAAGTGAAAACATTACAGAAGTATAGTGAGAGCTTTATAGTACGTAACTATTACAAGACCATATATTTCTTTCAGCATAAATAAAGTATGCCAGCATATGCAACATATAGCGACCCGACTTTCTATCACCAGAAAGACGCATCACTATTTAAGAAAGAAAGGGATAGAAGAAGAAAAGAAAGAGAAGAAAGAAAAACAACACATCAGAGAACGAATGAAATATAATATATAACATATATATAGTATCATATACATCAGAGTACACAACTATACATCTCAATTTAGACAGCTATAACATTTCTGTCTAATGTACAATACAAGAACATCCATACAGAATGACATCATAACGGAAACTCTATCTATACATCTACACGCTGAAGCCTCCTGCTCCAAAGCTCCTCCAGAATTCGTCAAGGATGAACTGAATCACTTGACTACTCATACATCATATGATTACCCAAGAGTTTAATAAAACAGAAAATAAACATTCGGGTCAGACAGGGGTCTGGTGTGAGTAAACGGTTTAAAATTGCTTAACTTTAGAAAATCCTTTGAAAAGAAAGGTATCACGTAAGACTTCCCACACATAAACATGAAAAAGTTTTGATCTTATGCTAACCAAAACATTTGATAGCAATTCCAATGATATTATAATAGTGTCTAGGGTTTTCAAGTAAATAAGAAATAGCCGAAATTGTTACATGATTAAATTCTAGCTACTAGCCACAAAAGTGAGTAATACAAACAAAACTGTAGGGTCTCGTAGGAAGAATGGGTTTCCATCAATGGCAGGGCTACTGGGGTACCGCCCGTCACAGTACGTGGCCTAGATTACCGTACCGAGGAGCCACTCTAACTCCCCTGCAACACAAGGCCGAGACCATTCCTTACGGAACAGTCCCGAACAAGACAACCCCGCAGTTGGCTGCAGATCCAACTGCCCACACAGCCGAAATAAAAAGGGACATCTAGACCGGGGTAAATCTCGTCCTACTTGGGCATGACCCACTTAACCTTGCTGCACCTCCCCTGTTTTAGCCATTCCCGGTTGATGAGGCTTGAGGCTACGATTACCTTTATAGGACACATCTATCTTAGAATGCTCATCGTCCACCTGACGATGTTCTGAAAGCATTCGATCCATACAAGTCCGTTCCGGGTTCGAACGAAACCGAAGGCACTATCTCGTTACACTCATTTTGGAATCACCCTCAGTGTTAACGACAATAGCCCTTGCACTCTGAATCTTCATCTCGAAACTGAAAGTACTGCCTTTGTTAAACTCGTTCTGGAATCACCCTCGGAGTTATAACGATGCATCATTCTTACACTTCGAGTCTTCACTTCACTTCACTTGGATTTACGACCTAACGTTAATTTGGATCGATGTGGTTTTCGGATATAAAATCCGATCTCGGTCTCATCGAATCCAAAACTCCATTTTAGTGTCCAAATTATATTTAAGGGTTTAAACAGTAGATATTCAGAATATCACTTACATAAATGAATGATTCAAAACACACAGATAGATAATTCACTATTATCTAATTCATCCACACATATCACAAAGTAGCATATATATCACATCTCAGATATATCACAATCATATCACTACATGACATACAATATCATCCAATATCATTAACTCATCCAATGAAATTTATCATCCAATCATTAATCATCCATAAACGAGTTTTAATCCAAACTTAATTAATTTAATTAAATTAATTCCTTACTTAATCACTTGGATTATCATCAATCCAACTTACTTATTCATTAATTAATTACCAATTAATTAATTAAACATCACTTAATTATCCACTTTAATCAATCTTCCTTGATTGATTATTACTTAATTACTTTAAGTAATTATTCCTTAATTACAATATTAATTAATCATCTTTATTAATTACTTCTTAATTATACCAAGTAATTATCTCTTAATTACCCTTTAAATTAATCATAGTTGATTAATTATTCTTTAATTATTCTGATAATTATTTCTTAATTATCCTTAATAATTAATCACACTTGATTAATCACTTTTAATTAATCATACTTGATTAATTACTTTTAATTAAACACTCTTGATTAACTACTTTTAATTACATTGAGTAATCAAAACTTAATTATAAATTAATTATCCTTTAATTATTAATTAACAATTAATTATTTATTTCCATTAATTAATGATTACTTCCATTAATTAAATTTCTTCTTAATTAATTACTTTAACAAGTAATTAATCAAATTATTAAATTCTCTTAATCCTTATATTAATTAATTAGTCTTCAATTAATTAATTAATTTAACCCTTTAATTAATTATATTAATAAATTCTTTAATTATTAACACTAAGTGATTAACCCATAACTACTTCCTCCTAATTATTTTCATAAAGTAATTAACCTCTAATTACTTTATTAAATAATTATTCTTTACTTAATTACCTTCAGTAATTAATTACTTAATTACTTCACCAAGTAATTTAACCAAATTAAATCATAAGTGATTATCTTGAATTAAACACTAATTAATCACTTAATTAATTATTTAATTAATCATTTAAATTTAATTAAATGATTCTTTAGCTTCTTATATTATAAAGATCCTTAATTAAGAAAATCATTATCTTAATTAAATTATTAATATTAACCAATAACTCTTGATTAATAATAATAATTGAATTATTCCAATTATCTACACACATTTATTTACCTTTAGCTAATCAAAATTCTAAATTACTTAAGATAATCCTTATTATAATTGATTACTAAATCTTAATCATTAATCTTTATTTAAAATATAACAATTAAGAAATCAATTATAATTAAAACAATTTAAATATTCAAATTAAACTTTTAATCTTTAAAACTTTCCAAAGTTATTTAATAAAATTTAATACAAACTTTAATATTGAAAATCCACTTATTTTATTTCTAAAAACTTTATATTTCAATATATATAAACTTGTTTAAAACAATTATTCTTGAAACAATTTAGTTTAATAAAAAAAAGTTGTTTTACCTTTGTTTTTTTAAAAGCTTGAATTATATACAAAATCAAATTCCTCTTTGTTTCAAAACTTTTTAAAACATTGCAGTTAAATTTTAAAACTTTAACAACACCAAAACCACACAACCCAGCAACTTCGAGCAAAACACTACCAGCACCCGAGTCGGCCCAGAGTCTCCCACCCTTTCACCTTTCTTCGAGCCAAAACATCACATTACCGAAGTGAACTTCGAGCTCCAACCCTTCTTCCTAAAACACATATTCCAGATGCACAAAACCCTACACATCCACGTGCACAACCACCCTGGCCAACGACGAACCATGCTCCATTCAAATGATCGGGAGAAGAAAAAGCAAAGCATCTGAAAAGAAATCAATGGCATTTAATGCATTAACTGATGGATCAGACTCAAACAGCGATAATGATGAAGAGATAACCTTTATGACCAGGAATTTTCGGAAATTTCTGAAATACAGAAAGATAAATAATCTCAAGAGAAACAACTATAAGAACACTGGAAATCAAAATATAGTGCCAAACAATGTTAAATGTTTCAACTGTGATGAACCAAGGCATACCAAAAGAGACTGTCTGTATCCAGATAGGCAAAATCCTCCTATAAACAATGACTCAGTAAAGAAACAGAAGCGTGCATTTACTGCTACTCTAGATGACTCAGACTCGTCCTCAAGCGATGATGATCAGAAGACAGATAATTCAAATTTATGTTTCATGGCAGTTCACGATTCCGACGAAATCAGAGAAACAGACTCAAAAAAGGTACACATTTACAATATAATTGGTTGAAATTGCATGCTTAGAATTAGACGTTTGATTGCTTGATTGATTGATTTTGAATTGATGTGTTATTTGAATTTTAAATTTTTTACTATTATTTTATTATTATTTTTATTAAATAATATATTATTGAAAATTCTATAATTCTAATAGTATTTCAGATATATAAATAATAAAAATAACAAGTACATATAAATACATGTGTGTGTGTGTGTGTGTATATATATTAGAGTACTTAAGGAAAATAAATCAGAGAAATTCATAGACACATGTCGACATGGTCCCTACATGATGTCGACATGGGTACTAGAATTTGAAATTCAAAATTTGAATTCAAATGGTTGAATTTCTCTCCATCTTTTCACTTCATTCAGTTCTCTAAAAAGGCATCTTTTGACCAAAGAACATGTCCTTTGAGAATCTATTTATTCACTATCTTTTATCATATCTTTTCACTCTCATTTTCAAATTCAAGCTCTCTCTTCAAAACTTTAAGCTCTCTACTCTCTACTTTAATGGCTTATTCAAGCAACCCCTCCACCATGAGAATTTCCAGAAAGATAAAAGGGCAACTCTTCAATGATCCGGAGGCAATTAAAGCATATATCAATTATGCTAACTATGAAAAAGTCCATCCCGGAAAGTTTGCTATCTTTCAAGATTTTTATTTTTATGAAATTGATTCTCTTTTTGCAAACAATCAAATTCTTAGTCTTGTTGATGCTTCTCAAAATGATTTTGTTTGCTATCCAAAACTTGTCAAAATTTTCTATGCAAATTTAAACCGTGGATTTTATAATGGAAATGAGGATGAAATTTGGAGTAGTGTCAAAGGCACTAGAATTGTGATCTTTGGGTACCATTCTCAATTGCAAGAGCACGGGAATGGATCTTTCTAGTTTTAAAATCGATGAAAATGATCGTGAGACATTTCATCACATTTTCGAAGGGAATGATAATTTTGAATTCAAAAATCGAAATTTTCGACCAAAAGCAAAATCTTCTTTTGCAACATACTTTGACCCCAAGATCGGGGAATTTTAATAATCCTACTTCAAAAGTTTGCAAAGCACTTTTTGCTATTTTTGGAAATTATGACATGAATAGGGCACAAGTTATTTTGGATGAACTTCGTCCCAAAAATCTTGAAATGGGTGAAATACTTTGTATCATGGAATTTATCTCACTCGGATTTTTAACCATTTTGGAGTGGATTTCAAAGGAGAATAATTTGTTTCCAAAAAAGTATTTAATCATTCCGACATTTGGCTTATGAAAATTCCATTTGTTTTTCAATCTTATGAGACTCTTGCCGAAAAGGAAGAGCATTTGGCTCATGAGGAGATGGAAGAAGAGGAAAAGGAAGAAGAAGAAGGGGATGAAATGGAAATTGAAGAAGAAGAAGAAGGTGAAACTTCTTTGGAAAGCATTGACTATCCTCCTAATCCATCCAACAAAACCCTTCTCAAAAACCAAAAGACCATTGTTGAGAATCAATGGATTCTTAAACGATGCATTGGTAAGAAGTTAGATAAAATTTCATCCAAGATGAACAAATTTATTTCCAAAGTCAGCATAAAGCTTGGATTATCTTCATCATCATCACCCCCTAACTAGTTCTGCCTTTTCGTATCTTGTTATATTTGTTTTAGTTTATTTTGATTTGAATGTTCGTGTAGTTCTTTATGATTAATCATCGTATCATCTTAGTATGAAATGGAATTTCTTTTCTATTATCTAGTTTATCTTATCTCCAGAATAAATGTTAGTATATCATATAAATATATATATATATATACACACACAATTATTCACAAAAATAAAATAAGTCATAAAAATTCACTGCCCCATGTCGACATATCCCCTATGGCCATGCCGACATGTACTGGTCTGAAATGACACTTCATTTTGAATTTGAAATTTGAAGAACTACCATAGTCTATTCATTTCAAACAAATTTCTACACTTATAAATACCTATTTCTTTCAGAATTCATCACTGAATATTATTTCTTATCTACTCTATCTCTCATTCTTCTCACAAATCCAAATATGGCTAGTCCAATTCATAATTTATCCGAGAATCTTGAAGAAACTCTTAATTCATTCAGGAATATTCTCTCGTTCATTCTTCGTAACCAGCGACACTTAGAATTGAGTCAATTGCAGATGATCAAGGAGCAAGAAAGACATTTCGACGCAATACGATGGATGATTTCATCCCTACACAAGGATGATGACGAACCACATCCTCCAGTCTCTCTCACCAATGACAATGAAAATTGGGATGCTATTAAAGGAGACCCTATTTTTGGAGAAGAAGGATGGTTGGAAGTTCCTCGTAACGTTTAATTTTATTGCTTTGTTTGAATTGTTTGCTTTGATTGATTTGATTTCATTTACCTTAATTTGGTTTGATATGGATTGATATTTAGTGTGGATTGATGATTGTACAAAACATATATAAATATACATTTGATCATTATCAAGTTTGTCAGTTTAAACTATCTCTTAACATATCTATTATATACTCCATTATATAGTTTATTAATGCAGGTATTTTAGTCCAATAATGAGGGGGAGTTATATATTTGGAGTTAGTTTTTATTGACGACAAAGGGGGAGAAATATAAAATAGGGTAGCTAGGCATAGATTAAGGGGGAGTTATTAGGGTAGAAGTAATATTTTACAAAAAAAGGTTGTCATCATCAAAAAGGGGGAGATTGTTAGTCCTTGAGATAATGGTTTTGATGACAACAAGCTTAGAATAGATTATAAAATATAAATACTAACAGTAGAAGTTTGGATATATATGTATATGCAGGATTTAACCATGCATGTACCAAGAACGAAAACTGTACAGTATAGAGATTCAAGATATCGAGATTGAAGACTCATGAGTATCAAGATTATCAAGAGCTCAAGTGTTCAAGTAATTTATCTTTTAATTAGAAATTTTGTTAAAACTCCTAGAAAAGCACTGGCATCTTAAAATCCAATTTATTCATGGAATGGAATCCACTTCGAGCCTGTTAAAGGGATGTAACCCTAAGTAAGATGGAACCTACGAAAAGTCTAGTGGAATATTGTTTTGTATCCGCTAATTTTTATTCAAAATGATTTTTACAAAATTATATCTTGTTTTCAAAATGTTTTCAAAACCTTCCTTTTAAAAGCACCAAAAAGCCTCAAAATAATATTTAATTTCAAAATCAAATTATCCGTGGTTTTAACTATCTTTAATAATAAAATATTTAATTTTTAAATATTTGTACTTAGATTTAAATATAGAATTATAGTAAAATTTTGTATATATTATTCTATATATTTACTTATGTATTTTAACTATAGTCAAGTATATTTATAAAGTTTAAATTTTTTTTAATATAAGATAGAAGTTATTTTCAAAGGAAATCATATAACCAAAATATCCTTTGGGATGTCGACATGCCCATGTACCCTATGTCGACATAGTGTCAGTTGAATTCAAAATTTAAATTTCAAAAGAAGTGTCTATTCGTCATATCTCTTCACGAATGTACATGGTTGTTGTTCTTCTATAAATAGGTGATGTTTTCAACAATTTAAAAAACAGATTTTCTGGATTTCACTCCTCTTGTTCTTCCATATTTCTGTATACATATTCTTACCATTACTCTGCCAAAATCAACATTGAATCTAACTAGATTATCTCTGGTTTGATTCTCTATCACTATCTCAATAATATCCTTAGTGCTATTCAGAGTTATAGGCTTTTTGTAATCAACATAGCGAGTAAAGGTGTGATTGTAGCCTTGGAAATCAATCAAGCGAGATAAGGTGTGATTGTAGCCTTGGAAATCAATTGGGTGAACTTTTTGCCTGGGAAATCAAGTATCTCTACCCAGAGGATTGTGAATCTGGAGGGTGTACCTCGTTGCCTTGAAATCGAGGGTGTAATTGTAAAGATTGTTTTTGAAAGGAAGTCCGTACTTGTGTGCGGGACTGGATGTAGGGTAACTCCGAACCAGTATAAAATCTGGTGTGTTCTTTCCTTTACCGCGTTTACTTTATATTTGCATCTGTGTTTGATTCTATGATCATATCTGTGTCCGAATATTGTATACATTTGTGTTCAAATTAACAAAAACTCAAAAAGATTTAATAATTCTTTAAAATACTATTCACCCCCCTCTAGTGTTTATCCTAGCCTTAAGATCCTTAGTCCGCATTTCTCACAGATACTAAACCTGTAGCGTGTAGTAAAATAAAGATGTGTGTTTTATTATGAAATATTAAATAAAGTAAGTATGATGTATTTCATTGAGGTAGAACTTGATTGGGTCTTGATTTGAGTTAGATATGAAGATTGAATTACTAGATGGTTGATTTATGATGAAAATGTTTGACATATGTTAGAGTTATTAACCATTAAGTATAAATGGTTGCTTATTTATATATGATATAGTTTGTATTATCATAAATAAACATATGTATGAAATTTATAGGGAAAAATAGTTTTAAAAAATGTGACTTTTACTGTGGTAGTAAGTATATAAGGATTGTATTAATTTTGGATAAGAAGTGGAAATTTTTAGTAAGTTAGTGCATGATGTTAAGTTGTTATAATGACCATTAAAGTGATTATAAATTTACATGATTATTATAAAAGGAAATAAGTAAAATTTACGAATGGGATTAAAGTTACAGTTATGAATTCTAAATGGTAGAAACTTGTTTCAATAGCTTTTGAAAAAGGGGCATGAGCTTGAGCTCATGTTGATAAAAAGTAACACAAGAGGGGATATTGAAAGGTGTTAGTAAGCTATTAGGAATAGTAGCTTATTGGCATAAGTAGCATTGAAGATTATCATTTACCAACAAACTAGTGATGATATAATAAAAGAATATTGTTAAAAGTGATAAAATGTGATTTTTAATAAGTTATGTTAGTAAGCTATGATATAAGAGAGCTTGCCAATGATGTAAATCAAGTTGAAATAATGGTAAAAAGTGTATATGTAGAATAATAACCAAATTATACTGATTGGTAGAAATGTTTAATTGCAATAGTATTAAAGTTATATTATTAATAAAAAGTGTTCATTAACAATGGTAATCAAGTTTGAATGATTAATAAAAAGTTAGAAATGAGAAACAAGAAGGCTACATCAATAATTAAGTGGTGATAGATTAGCCGAAGTTGACAAAAAGAGAAAGCGTTAAAAATTTGATAGTCCAAAGGATATAAATAACGTATACCCCCTTAAAGGTTGAGAGAACTCCCTCTCTCTCTATTTTTATTTGGTGCCTGAGGATCTGCCTTGTAAAAAGGCAGTGCGGTGTGTGCACTGCCTTGACAAGGCAGCGCAGTGCACTGCCCTGAGAAAGGCAGTGCTTCAGCACTGCCCTGAAAAGGTAGTGCTGGTGCGCTGCCCTGATCCAAGGCAGTGCATGTGCACTGCCTTGTTTAAGGCAGTGCTGGGTCACTTCATTGGTCCAAGGCAGTCTGTGCACTGCCTTGAAACAAGGTAGTGCCTGTGCACTGCCTTAACCAAGGCAGTGCACATGCAATCAAGGCAGTGCGGGCACTTCCTTATATAGACAGTGCGAGCGGCACCGCCTTACGGGCGGTGCCCAGTAGTACTGCCGTGCTAGACACGACAACATTTTTGATTTGGTTCGGTGTCCAGTTTTGGGGTTCGACGAAAGTGACGGACTTTAATGGCTTTTGTGTTGTTTGGAAAAGCTATGGAAATGTTCTATCCAGACGGGGGCTTTGTAGTTCTAGTGAAGTTCAACAACATAGGGATTAATTGAATCCAGATTGTCTATTTATAGACAATTGAATGATACCAGTTTTGTAAAAGGAATCCATTGTACTACTGAGACGACATGACCTGTAGACGTGGTCTTGGAGCAGGGGCGGAGAGAGACTAGAACTATAGTCTAGAGTAGGTCATATATTGTTCTGTAGTATGATTGGATGATGTGATAGGACCTACAGTCCAACTTCTTTTGAGGTGTTGATTTTCAAGGGGGTCCATAAAATAGTTGTGGCTCTCGATAGGTCTTTTTGGTAGTTAAATGACAATTTGGCATAGGTATCGGCTCTAGATATTCAAGTAGCGTTGACCTTGGAAATTTCTCGTATATGATTCGTATAGGGTCTTTGGGTGTGGGGATGCTTGTTATGCAGCATCATCATGTTGTATTTACCGGTATTTTGGGGTTTATGGTTCAGATATATGCTTGGATATATGTGTATATATTTGTAGATAATATCGTTATAGATGAATCTATCTTGGATCATAGATTAGGAGATGTATAGTACATTTATTATGGAGTGTAATATTACCCCTGCACTTGTCTATTCATACTGTTGAATATAGTTAGAACATGTAGTTTTAACTTATGATATGTCACATAGACCTATTACATGCTAGGATGTATACCTGTATTTAATTACAATATTACTAGGCAAGTTCCCCTCACCATATTTTTATCCGACCCTCATTTCCTCACTTTTATTTCCCATTTGGAACTTATGATTACTCCTAGTAGAGTGTCTGAGCGATAGGTTGATTTTGGGGACGAGCTAGCTAAAGAGTTGGACTTTTGGGTTATAGAGACATGCCTATGTTTATGATCAGTCCATCTATGATTAAATGTATCAGATGTTCTATTTGTGCAAGAGACTATGCATTTTATTAATGTATCTATTCTGTGTTCCATTTGTATGGAGTTTATGTAGAGTTTTATTCAGATCATGGCCTTGTCAGTTTTATGTATTCAGTTGTGTCTTTTTTTTTATATATATATCTCATCAGTTGGGCCAATATGCATTGTTTGTGCCTCCGTGTGATTTTATATATAGTTGTCAAATTATATATTATTGTTTTTCGGCTGCGAATTGCACAAAGGTCATGTCGAAATTTATAGTTTAATCAAGTTTAAATTTATACGACCTTTTATCTTTTATAGTATTTCAAAATGTATGTTGATCAGCCTATATTTGGGGTATCATAAAAGGCAGGTTTCCACATACCAGGAGCCCATTTGATTTTAAACTACAAACTCTGGAAGTGAATAATGGAAGAAAAGATCCAAATATTCATCTGATAAGATATATCCAACACATATGAGTGTTCAGCGCTTCGGAGGAAGTGATGGGATAGTGTTTCCCACTGTACTTGATAGATTTAGCGACGATGTGGTATCATCAACTAGAGAATGAGTCCATCAGCTTGTGGACCAAATTAGTGGATAGGTTTATGAAACAATCCAAAGTTCGTATAGCATGACCGAAGAATGTGATGACACTT
Organism: Allium cepa; assembly: GCA_030765085.1. NCBI lineage: Eukaryota > Viridiplantae > Streptophyta > Magnoliopsida > Asparagales > Amaryllidaceae > Allium > Allium cepa. Next base: position 264,652,556 of record CM060931.1, on the reverse strand, counting down.
TTGAGTGTGAAACAAAGAGTCAGTGGGACCCTACGAAGTTACTTATTTCGATTTAATGTAGCAACTGCTCCAGTGTAGAAACTAGACCTATCAATAGTCCTGATGGCGGTGGTTTTTGGATTCACGAGTGTGACTAGTTTTAAATTTACTCTGGAGAGAGATCCTTTAGTGGATCTTGTGGATTTCTACTACCAAGTCGTGAGATATCAATGCTGGGAGGACGCAGAAGCTAAAAGTGTTGAAGTAAACACTGTAGATGATATAGGATCATCCAAAGTAGAATATAGGAAGGATAAAGGAAAGCGTAAAGCCGAAGATGTTTTTGGATGACCGAAGAGACAGAGGGCGGAACCAAAATTTCCCACCTACAAAGATTTGAGTTAAACCTCGGGGAGGATATACTTGGATATTGAGGGTAGATTCCTTATAAAAATCCGGCTAAGAGAGAGCCTACGTTTTAGGATAGAAAGTTTGGATAGTTTTGCCTATTCCATGAGCTGGATAGGCATGGAACTAATGAGTTTGGACACCTGTGAAATTTGATTTAAGAACAGGTTCGGAGTAACCTCTTATAATAGTATGTCAAAAATCAGATTAACATAATGCAAACAATCATGGTGCCGCGGGAACGACCACCATATATCGCAAATATATCTGGATGAGACCGTGAAACCGGTCGAGAATTATTATCCCATTGTTGGGATGGATTGGAGTCAGGTTTGATTTTCATCTTTTTCTTTCTTTGAATAAAATTTGAAGAATTATTACCAAGCCACTTACTCATGCATAGGATCAAGAACGATCCCATAGGCATGCTTTGGGTTATATTCTATGTGTAATCCTTGACTAAATTAGATCTTTTGATTTTTTTTGACGGGTATGATTTGGACTTTATAAACGATAGATGGATATTTGGATTTGAATATCATTCAAACATGATTAGTAACACTGATATTGCTACGGGGTACCAACAGAGTTTGGGTATCCCTTAAAAACTGATATATAAATTGATAGGACTTAGTTCCCCTGACCAAAGAGATGGGGCAATGAACCTTGCAGTGTAAGTTCCTTTGCTAGAAAGCGAGTGAACAGACTTGTATGGGATGGCGAGGCCCCTCATTTGGAGAGTGAGTGGATGGAGATGCTCAGATAGAAAGTCCCCTTACCGAAGAGTGGGTAGATGGTTGTGCTCGAATAGCAAGTCCCTTAACAGAGAGTGAGTGGATGGGTGCACTTGGATGTTAGGTCCCCTTGCCGAAGAGCGAGCAGATTGGCTCAATCTGGATATGTTATCATGTTATCCGGAGAGATAAAAATTAAACTAGAATGTGTTTATGTGATCCAAAGAGATCAAAAACCGGACCAAAGGATTTGAAGCCTTAAAATGATTCGATTACGATTATTGGATTATGTCATTGTCTTGATTCGGTTGGATTTACTTTTGATGGGATGTTGGGAAATAGTGGATACTTTATAAGTAACATTCTAATCGGTGGTAATGTACAACTACAATTAATATTTCCCGATTTCATGATATATGATTTACCCATAATAGTTAAATCTTAGGCGAATGCGGGACAACATTGATAATGATATATGGTAATCTAATCTTGAGCGAATGCGGGATGTCCTTAACGTACGAAATGTGATATGTTTAATCCGAGAGGAACTTACGAGGATATTGATTTTGATATATAGTATGATAATTTCAAATGAATGCGGAATGATCATGATTTATAACTAACACTTAAAGCAAGGACTCAAATCCTTAACTACAATAGGTTTGTAACAAACTCTAATCCATAGGTGAGTCAGAAGGAGCTGGATGATTCGCTACGATTGGCCCATAGATAGCTAGACAGCTCATCTATTGATAATTTGTTGGCTTTTGATGTTTATTCTTAAGTAAAGCACACTTATAATCATAAGGCGTGCTTTAATGACCAAGTGCTATCGTTAAACTTTTCACAGTCATCGAACATAATCAAATTGAATTGGACTGAAGAATGATAGAGAAATGAACCTAAGCCTTGGAAAACATCACGAGATGGTAAAATGGAACACTAGAAATGAGATAGCCAAAAGTGGATAATACTTTTCAACTCGACCCCTTGACCCAGCCTCTACAACTCAGTCCGATTTATAAACCTTGTCACGCCAATTAAACTAGGTTGAAGGATGAAGAGAAAGACAAAGTTAAGATCAAAAGGTGGCAAGGCATATGGCGTAATCTTGTCACTAAGTTTTAGAGCATAACTTGAATCTAAGTTGTAAAACTCCAACTGGCTTGGCCATGATTTTTTGGGAGAAGTTTGTACTAGATGTGGAGAACACGACTGAGTGATTTTAGGCGATTTTTATGAAAGTGTTCATCTACAAATAGAGGAGGAGATGTAAGCAACCAATTTGTAATATATACTTTGTAGGAGAAAAGTACAATCAATAGAAAACGATTAAGTGGACATAGGTTGGAGTATTTACCAAACCACCATAAAAATTGTACTTTCTTTTCCCTCTTTTAATCTATTTTCTTTATAACTTCCATTTACCGCTTGATTGGGTGTTTATGCCATTTTTGGTCCAAATATTTTTGTGCTTTCATCGAGAATAACTCATATTTATGAATTTGAAACTTGATTCGGAGAAAATGAATAACCATCGACATAAAAGTTAAAGGAAGCCTATAATGATATGGGAATGGCTAGGAGGTGTCCTCAAATTCGAACCCACCAATCTACGTGACTAGAGAAGAGATGGAGATGATGATAATACAGAGATACAGGATAGACTAGTGCCTCGATATGAAGAGATAATGAATGGGTTCTTCATAAGGATTGAACAACAACAAACAACCGAAATAGTTGGAAATCAAGAGCAAAGGCCAGAAGAAGAATGAATGCAATAGAAAATGGAGCAAAACGAGTAGGGACACACCCGCAGGGAGTGCCATAACTCGATACCGAGTTAAGAAAAATCAACACTAAGTCAGGAGGCTCAAAGGGCATGGTTGCTTTGGATTTGGAACAAGATGGGGGCACATCTGAGGAATGATGTCAAGCAATGAAGTGGAGATCAGAATGTGAATTTACGATGACAAGGAAATGGAATAGAAGTTTCTGTAGGAACAAAAAGCTAGGTGAGGACTTGGACCGGGAATGTGAGGAGCCCTATGGATTTCCACTAATGAAAATAACAAGATTGCTAAGATTATAAAGAGGTATACCTTTAGATAAGAGTTTAGAGGATGTAAATAGAAACTCGTTTGCCCCAAACATTCGATAAGCCAGGAACCCACCTAATTTATACTGTCAACTCTGGAGATGAATAATGGGAAAATAGATCCAACTATTCATCTGATGAGACATATCCCATAAATGGGAGTATTGGATGCATCAGAGGAAGTAATGAGATGTTGTTTCCTATTGTACTTGACAGATTTAGTGGTGATGTGGTTTCGTCCAATAGTGAATAGGTCCATCGGCACGTGGACCAAATTATTTGATAAGTTTATGAAATAGCTTTGAGTTCATATAGCACGACCAAAGAATGCAATGAAACTTTTGAGTTTGAAAAAAGGCCGGTGAGACCTTGTGGAGTTACTTAACTAGATTCAACGTAGCTTCCACCACTGTGTAGAAACTAGACACCTGTATAGTTTTGATGGTAGGGGTTTCCTAAGTCATGAGTAAGATTGATTTTAAAGTTACTTTGGAGAGAGGTCCACTAGTGGATCTTGTGGATTTTTACTACCAAGCCGAGAGATATTTGCGCTAAGAAGGCGAAGAAGCTGAAAATGTTGAAGCAAATGCCATGGATGATGGAGGACCATCCAAAACCAAACATGAAAGGATAAAGGAAAGCAAAAAGTTGACGATGGCTTCGAACGACCGAACAACAAAGGAAGGACAAAAAGTTTCTTCCTACACAGATTTGATCGAAACCCCAAAGAGGATTTCCTTGGATACCAGGGCAGGTTCCTTGAAAAAGCCCACTAAGAGAGAGCCTACATACTGGGAAGGAATGTCTAGGAAATTTTGCATATTCCATGAGGTCGATGGGAACAAAACAAATGAGTGCAGGCATCTGCAAGATTTGATTGAAGAATAGGTTTGGAGTAACCGCTTGCAACAGTATGTCAAAAACCAAATTACCAAAGCCTAACCTATAGTGGTGCTGTAGGAACAACCATCATTTGTGACAAAAATATCTGGATACCACCGCGGAACTGGGTCAAGAGTGATTATTCCATGATCGGAATGGATGGAGTCAGTTTGATTTCCATATTTTGCTTTCTATGAATAAGGCATAAAGGATTATTACCAAGCCACTTACTGAGGATTTCGAATGGTCTTATAGGCATGCTCTAGATTACAGTCCAAATGTAATCCTTGATTTGATTGGATTTTTTTATTTTGCTTGAAGCATTTGATTTGAAATTTATAAACAATTGATGGATATTTGGATTTGAATATCATTCGAATGTGATAACTAACAATGATATTTCTTTGACATAACAATGGAGTTTGGCTATCCCTTAAATATTGATATATAAACTGATAGGACATGGTTCCCTCGATTGGAGAGACGAGGCAATGACCTTTGATGTGCTTGTTCTCTTGTCAGAGAGCGAGTGGATGGGCTTATATGGGATGGAAAGTCCCCTCACTGGAGAGTGAGTTGATGAATGTGCTCGGATAGCAAGTCCCCTTACTAGAGATTAAGTGGATGGATACGCTCGGATAACGAGTCCTCTCACCAGAGAGAGTGGATGGACACACTTGGATATTGGGTTCCCTCGTCGAAGAGCGAGCTGATTTGGCTCAATTTGGATATATGATCCAAAGAGATTAGAAACTAAACTAGATATGATTATGGGATCCGATGAGATCAAAAACCAAACCTAAGGATTTGAATGCCTTAAAATGATTCGATAATGATGTCATTCCCTCGAATCAGTTGGACTTACTAATGATGTAATGTTGGGCAATATTGGAATTTATAAGTAATGTCCTAATTGGTGGAAATACAAAACTATGATTAATAATGCCAAATCTCATGGTATATAACTTACCGATGATAGTTAAATCTCAAATGAACATAGGACGACACTGATGATGGTATATGATAGTATAATCCTGAGCAAAGCAGGATGACCTTGACATACAATATGTGTTATTTATTCCTGGAGGAACTCGAGACGATACTGATATTGATATATAGTATGATCTATCTAAAAGAATGTGGAATAATTATGGTTTATAACTAACACTTTAAGTAAATGCTCGAGTCCTTAGCTACGATAGTTCTATAACGAACTGTAATTCCTAGGTGAGTCCAAAAAAATTAGATTATTTGCCACAGTTGGTCTATTAGATAGCCATAGAGCTTAATTGTTGGTAATTCGTCAAATTCCGATGTTTATTCTTGAGCAAAGCACAGCTTATAATCCCAAGGCATGCTTTGGAAGCAAGTGTTAGTAGCAAAATTTTCACAGCCTCTAAATAGACTGGAATGATTGAATTAGACTGAAGAATGATAGTGAAATGGATCCAGAGCCTTGGAAAGCAAAATGAGATGCTAAAATGAAACACTCCTAAAGATATAGCCAAAAGTGGAGAGGGCTTTACAACTCAGCCCCCCTTAACTCGGCCTCTATAACTCGGGCCCAAGTTGTAAAGCTGGACAAGCCAACCAACTTGGTTAAAAAATGAAGAGCATGCTAAAGTTTAGAACAAAAGGTGATAGGACATTTGTGTTAACTCGGCATCGAGTTTAGAGCTCAACTCGGGTTCGAGTTATGAAACTCCAATTGGTTTGGTCACGATTTTTTTGGAGAAGTTCATGTTGGATGTGGAGAATGTCACCGAGAGTTTTTAGGCGATTTTAATGGTGGAATTTGTCTATAAATAGAGGAGGAGATGCACTTGAGTGGGTATCCTTTTTTTGGCTGAACAACTCTGCATTCATACGAGTGGAGTGATTCAATTCTAACTTAAATATTGTATAACTTATATCTGATGGTAAGCGACCAAGTTGAAAATATACTTTGTAGGAATAATGTACAATCGATAGAAAATGATTAAGTGGACCTAGGTCCGAGTAGACGCTGAACCACTATAAAAATTATATGTTCTCTTCCCTCTTTTAATCTCTTTTCTTTTATAACTTTCATTTACAGTTTTATTTGGTATTTGTTCCATTTTTGGTCCAAACTAGAAAGAAAAAGGAAAGTTTTCATGAATGAAGGAATGCCAAGATGCTTTATAGATTCCGCTGGACTACATGGAGAGACCACTAATATTGTCAAAGCTATTAGAGGAAGAAGATCTATACTTCTACTTGGCAGTGTATTCTCATGCACTGAGTGTAGCCTTAGTACATATGGAGTGCAAGATCCAAAAGATTGTATACTATAGTAGCAAAGCTTTATTGCATCAAGAAAGAATTATCCAAAGTTGGAGAAACTAGCGCACTGCTTATTGGTTGCTACTAGGAAGTTGAGGTCATACTTCCAGGCTCATCTAATAAAGGTGTTGACTGATCAACCATTAAGACAAGTGCTTCATCAATCCGAGACTTCGGGGAGGTTAGTAAAATGGAACATTGAGTTGAGCCAATATGATATTACTTACCATCATATGAAGGTGATTTGAGGACACCTATTGGTAGATTTCATTGCTGAGTTCACCACCCAAGGTGATGAAGTGAAAGAAGAAATGGTCCAACTTACTCAATGGAAGTTGTACATAGACAGGGACTCTGATAAAGATGATTCCAAGGTAGGAGTAGTTTTTGTAACCTCAGAAGGATGGAGGATATGCTATGCTTTGAGGCTAGATTTTGAGTGACAAACTACGAGGTTAAATATTAGACGTTGATTGTGGGTTCAAGATAGCAAAGGAATCGGGAGTCAGGGCATTGCATATATTTAGCGACCCTTGACTAATGGTCTTCTAGGTAAATAATTAAATTCAGGCTATAGGTGCATGATTCACCTCTTACTTGACGAAAGTGTTGGAACTACCAGGCAATATCGAGCATCACAAGACAACGCACATCCCTAGAGAGGAGAATATGAATGTTGATTCATTGGCCAAACTATCCAGTTCTAGGGATGTGCAGCTATTGGGAATCACACCATTGGAAGTTTTAAGGACTCTAAGCATTGAAGGAGATAGATGTTAATTGGATCTTGGGGATCGAGGAGGAGGAATCTTAGATGACTCTAATCATAGAGTATTTGCTAAAAGGGACTCAAACGGAAGGAGCAAACAATGAAAACTCTTGCGTGAAATGACTCTGTTTATTATGCAAGAAGGAGCACTATATAGGAGAGGATTTTCAACACTATTACCGAGGTGTGTCCTAAAGGACGAAGTTAAGAAGATCCTTATGGATATGCATGAAGGAAGCCATAGTGATCACATTGGGGGCAGACATTGGCGAAGAAGGTTCTTTGTTTTAGATACTTCTAACCAACAGTCAGCTACAATGCAACTATTCTATTCTAGGAAATGTGCCATGTGCCATAGTTTGTGAAGTTGCAGAATGCCCCATCTAATGAGCTTATGCATGTGGTTAGCCCATTGCCATTGGTAGTATGGGTGATAAATATTACAGGTATGCTACTGATATCAAGAAGTGGAACAAAATATGCAATAGTGGTTGTAGACTACTTCACAAAATGGTTTGAAGCAGAACCACTTATAACGATTACTTTGAAGAAAGTGATCAACTTTGTAGTAGAGAACATTTTGTGCAGGTTCATAGTTCCATAGAAAATAATCACTGATAACAGAACTCAATTTGAGAGTGTCAAATTCAAAGAATTTTGTACTCGATAACAAATTGGGAAGTGCTTCTCAATAGTATCACATCCATAGGCACATGGACATGTGGAGGCGATAAATAAGGTAATCAAATCCATTATTAATAAGAGGTTGAAAAGAGCCAAGGGAAGCTGGATCGATGAATCACCACTAGCATTATGGGTTTATTGGACAATCCACAAGTCCATGACCAAATACTCCATGGCTTTGGCCTACGGAACCGAGGCCATGATACTGATCGAGGTTTAAATCCCTTCTCACATAATATTTCAATAGAATACCATGATGAACATGGAACTCTTGCTTGAGTCCCTTGAATTGGTTAAAGAAAAATGAGAAGAGACTAATTTGAGGGTATCTAATCATCGGATAAGAGTAGCAAAACTATTTAACGCCAAGGTCAGAAACCGTACCTTTGAGATTGAAGACCTTGTTTTGAAATATATCTATCCAAGTATGGGGGTACTAGGTCCAAATTGGGAAAGTCCCCACGTAATTGCATAAAAATTTAGAGATGGAACTTTCAAGCTTAATAGATGGGATCCCAATTCCTAAGGCATGAAATAGTAAGCACTTACGATGCTATTTCACTCGATTTTTCTTTTTTTTGAAAAAAAACACCCTATTCATTTGGATTTGATGTAGTAAGGCAAGTTCGCTATCATTTGCTCATAAATATAGTTGGCTTTTTTAATCATTGGAACTGTATTCTTAAAGTCTGAATTGGTGCTATGTGATTAATGGCATAATCAAACATTCTATATTTTGAAAAATGGACGTCTAGGTGCTCAAAGTCATATACGAATGAACCCCTTTGATTCATGATTAGACCATTGAAGTATAATCGGATTGGGGTCGATTGGTACCATTTTCTCTTACACATATTTTTTGGCCCATGCTCGAAGATAGGCGAGGTCATGGTGGATACCCAGAGATAGGCATCTGAAATGCCGATTCTTGGAAATAAGAGTCGTTGTAGAGTTGAATCTTTTGTAGGTACCACTTTGTCTATGGTCAAACTAGATACGTTTAACTGATGAAAAGTAAAGTTGATCAATGAAGTACAAAATTGTTTAGTTAAATGAGATATGGTTAACCATTGATAAACAAAGCTAAGTGATAGAAAAATAATGGGCAATTGCAGAAACTTATTTATATTTATATGTAAAGAGTTACAGTAAATAATGGCATTGTATATATCATAGACGTAGGAAGGTATAATGTATAAGTATTTAAGATAATTATATTTATATGTGCAGGTAAGTACATTGGCAAAAAATTAAAAGGTGCAGCAATGTAAATGAGACAAAGGTTGAACATAAAATGATCTATTATTTACATATTTTTTAGTACAAAATTATAGGGACTGTTCCTGTGCAATGACGACCTATGTACATGAAAAACCAAGAATAAAAAAATGCAAAAAATCAAAAATCCATTGGAATATAGCGATTTTTACTTCTTAGCCTCTTTGGTTTCTTGCTACCCCCTCCATAGCTTGGTTTGAATTTGCTTCCTTTGAGAGACTCGAACACTGGTTTGACCTCGTCATTGTCCCTGTCGTAGCTGGTTTTGGGGTGGGAGTCTTCTAAGGACTGAGGGAACCACCAAGTACAGGTGCAGAGGGGATCTTTATCGAACCAAAAGGGGGATTGATATGGATGCTTACGCTTACGAAAGAGAATAATAACAGAAGAAGGTTCTTTTTTTTGTCTGGTTCGAGCTTGACTTTGCTAAGCTTACAAGTGTCGACCGCCTTTTTCTTTGCCATCGAAAGGGTTTTGGGTCCTTTATCTTGAAATTATTGTCATGTCATCGTTGAGGGTAGCTTCAATGTCCTCCATGCCTTCGAAGGGATTATTTTCTCAAATTTAAGACTGAGGCCTTAGCTGGTTGGTAGTAGAAGAGGAGTGGGCATTATGGTGATGACGATCGATGTTGTCATGGAAGCAATGGGCACTAAAGTGAAAGCGACTGGTAGGAGAGATGGTAATGGATGCAATTCACCTGTAATATGACAAACATAATGATAAATATTAGTGATCACCGTAGGATTGACGACCGGAGATGTTAATGATATACCTCCAATAGGTGAAGTTTCTTCAGAAGCAGACTTGACGATTCCTCTCATCTCGAGAAATTTTGGAAGTGGAGGCAGAGGGGAATCACGGGTGGAATGAAGGTCATATCCTCCGGGTTGTAGCTTTTAGTGATGACCACTATAGTAGGAGTAGTAGTGTTAGGAGCAGCTAATATTGGTATTTCAATGATAGCAACTTTCGAAATGGTCGCGGTAGATGTGATAATTTCCTCCCGAGACTCTTACTAGATAAAACCAATGTCTTCTAAATGGTTTGAAGAGCTAGGTCCGATAGGAGTTTCAGTGGGCATCTATTCAATAGCTGCGGCCTTTGTTGCCCAAATTCTTTTCTCCTCTCTAGGCTACTAGAACTTCATTATCTAGTAGCTCACACAAGCTTCTCCTCATCAACGTCTTCGGAAAATTCTTTAGCCCTCCTTATAATCTCTTCCCAGTCCTCAGCTAATGTGAGCGGATAGCCACCCCCAACCCCTTTAGGCCCTTTGTCTCAATGATGTTTCCAAAGAATACCAAGATAGTGGCTTCGATATCCTATTCGATTTGGGAAATTTTGACCTTAAGATTAGCTACCTCTTTCTTTGAGTCGACCAGTTTGATTTGCAAATCCACTGATCATCTATAAATGTTTGGGCCATTTCCAAAATTTTCTCTTTTAACTCTTTTTCAGCATTAAGGTATGGCTTGATATTATCGATCTTAGTTTGAAGGGTAGCCTTCTGGGCCTCATGTAATTTGGTTTTGTCTCAAGGCTATCATGGTAGATGTGGGTAGTCCTCAATTGATCATTGAGGACATTTGATTTAGACTTGTGAGCAATGGCCTCTTCAGTAAGCTTTTTCTCGGTGTCTTTGATGGCTTTATCATTTTCTATGCTTTCTTTGTGGAGTCAATCCAATTCCATTTTATAGTCTTCACAAATCCCATTGTGATCGGTCCTTTTGATGTTAAAACTTTGGATGGTTAGCTGGATTGCTTGGTTGACATCCACTGGGCTTTTGGCTAGCTTCCTCCATTGAAGATATTGATCTGCCACCTCACTTGTCCTGGTGATAGTTTCATTCATGTAGCTTCTTGAGAGATCCTTGACGTTGCAGTCAAACTTGACCCTCTTTAGGTGGATTTTAGGAAGGACCTCCTACATCTTTATGAGAGGGCATAGAGATTGGCCTTTGAGGGAACGAGGAGGAAGGGTATGGCCAGTGCATGTTTCTTTTCCAGCTCTATGTGTTTTTTGAGAAGAAGAAGGGATGATGGCTCTTGAGTGGTAGGGAGATGTGAATGGAGCTATGGGCTGTCAGTTATAGCAGTAGTTGGTAGTTGAGAAGATGAAGGAAGATCAAGGTGAGAGGATTGGTGGAACTAGGAGGATTGAGAAGGCAAACATTGTTAGTGATGAGAGTTGTAGACATGCTCAGAGCGGTTGTGTGGTGAAGGAATTGAGCCAATTGAAAGCGGGTTAGATGGGTGAATTTCAAAAAAGTTCCATTTTATTTTTTGAGCCTATGAAGCCCAAATGGATTTTATATCCAATCTAAAAATATTCTAAATAATATTGTTACTACAAACATAACTATTGAGCCTCTAAAGAGAACATGTCAATCTTGAAAATAACGAGGGATGTCGAGCCTAAAGAAGGTAAAATTTTCAAGAAAAGAGATGCCGAATCCTTAAAGGTATCGAACATCTAATAACAAAGAGGTGTCAAGTCTCTAAGAGCTAATAAGCCTCTGCAACATCAAATGTTATCGAGCTTGTAAGAAGATGAGGATATCAAACTTTAGCAGTGAAGAAGGACGTCGAGCTTATAAGAAGATGAGGACGTCGAACATCAGCAATGAGGAAGGTTGTTGAGCATGCAAGAGGATAAGGATGTCGAACTAATAAATGTTTAAAGATATTAAGCTATAACAAAGTTGTAAGAATAAGTGGTATCTAATCTCTACAATAAAAAATGTTGTAGAGTATGCCGCACCACTTAAGAATGTCGAGCATCTAACCACAAGTGGAGAACATCAAGTTTCAATGAATAACAAGCCTTTAATGTATCAACTATTTTCAAGCCTTTACAACAGTAACTGTTGAATAACATCTACCAATAAATGATATCGAGCTTTGATACTCGTAATAGATTTCAATCTTTTATAAGCGGCAAGGGATATCAAGACTTTAAAGATATAAAGGTTGTCGAGTTTCTACAAGTAAGATTGAGTTATCAAATTCCGACAAGAAAATAATGTCAAATTTCAACAATGGGATGCCGAGATTTCATCAAGATGATGCCATCGGAGCCCTTGGATTCAAAGCCATGCCATGTGTCAATCATCTTGCATGATTGACATCCCTATAAATAGGCCTCCATCGACCTAGAGAGGGGAGATTCATTCTTGCTTGATTTCTTAATTTTAAAGTTATAAACCCTAAATCGAATTGGGGATTTCTAGAGTCGATCATACTCTTGTGACTTTTTGCAAATAAGGATTTAAACATCCAACTTTGCATATAACACTTCTTTTATAGTTGCCTAATTGGTTATTTGTGACAATGGACATGCATACGACCTATTTTTGACTTGAATTTGGACAACGGACATGCATATGATCCATCTTTCGACTTAGACTGTAACGACTGCACTGCTATACCCATATTGTTAAAGAACATTATAAATAATGTTGTCTAATAACATGGAGAATACAACTTGTTAAGGATAATCGAGTGTGAATATATCTTTAAACTAACACTAACACATCATGCTTACAATTTTACTAAGTCTTTGAAATAAAATTTGACGTGTCCAGTCTCAGTCTAAATTAATAAACACACCGGTTTCTTAAAATCATAATAGTATAGCATATAAAAAATAATCACAGATCACAATGGAATAATAAATATCATATACATATACAAACTGTTAGTCTACAAAATATATTACTAGAACCACGTAATATACATCCATCTCATATACAAACACAAAATCATATATGAGATAAAATAAAAGTCAAATGGTTTATTTCCTTGCTAGCACACCCATCCAAAAGTCTACCTATCCTGTAACCTGAAAAGTCTCGGCCTAACCCGAATATTATAAAATAAACAGGTCAGACCATCCCTAAATATCCAAAAGGGTGAGAATAAGATATAACATAAGGATATGTGACATATAAATAAATACATATGTTATATATGTTAACCAGCCTTTTGGCAAGGCCGTAAACTGGCAGATTTAACTAAATCGACCGCTCGTTTGTAAAAGCTGGAATACGATGGTTTTGAGTCAACTGGATGGATAAACAATCAATCATGGATGATAATCATGATTATGAAGCTGGGATTTGGCATATTCGATGGACCAAAGTCGTAGGATACTCAAAATATGAGTTTCGATAAAAGTCGAGGTGATTCGAGATATTTGGAGTTTACTTCGAGTCACACTGGGTTTGTTTTGGGTTTCCGAGAGAGTTGCTTCTGATCAGGAAGAGTTATACTTTGAGTTGCATGGGATCAGTAGGAATTAATGGGGTCAACGTCATGAAAGGATCGACATATTCTTTCATGGGATCGGTGCTATGTGGGGTCGGCAGAGCATTAACTCTAGGTCGGCATCAACACATCTTTGGGTCGACATTATATTGGATCGGCATGTATGTGTGACTTCAACACTCCCAAAAGCTCAGGTCGGCATATAGGAATAGGTCGGCGTGTCCTAATAATTTATGGGGCCAGCATTCATGCCAGCTCCGTGTCGACAAGCTCAACTCTTCAGGACGGCTATAAAGAAAGGAGGTTGGTTGTAGGAGACGAAAGGGGATCAGCTATAGGAATTATGCTTTAGGTCGCAGTGCATGCTGCTCAAGTCACTAAGGCTGTCACTTTGGGACAAAGATGGACTTACTTTGGGTCTGCAGAAACAACAAGGAGTCGGAATATTGAAGGAAGGGATCAGTTTTATTTTGCTTAGTGTTGGGGACGAATCTACATCGAGTCAAAACCCAAGTTGCTCCGAGTCATTTGAGCATCTACTTCAAGTCATCTTCTAGGCAACATCAGGTCGGCATATTCAGAGTTCAGGGTCGGTCGTGATGAAGGGTATGAGTTCTGCTATGGTTTTAGTGGACCTGTATCACTCAGGAAGCCTAGTAACCAGGATTTTGCATATAAATATAGCAGGCGAGGCTTCAGAAAAGGGATCTTCATTTTGTTTCCCTTCATCTTCTTCATTAAGGCTACTCTGCTATTATTGTTTTAAAAACTCCGGATTGTAATTGATTCTCATATCAACTAAAAAGAAATTTCTAGAGTGGATGTAGGACAGAGTCAACCGAACCACTATAAATCCTCTGTTATTACTGCTTTCTTTTAAATTTTTATTGTTCTTCATATTTATACTCTCTACATACACTCTATCTGTGATCTATGATTGTTAGTTGGTGCTTTCATCGATGATTGGGTGTTAGTGACCAGTTTTGGTGCTTTCACTGAGAAAGCTTGCGCTTAAGGATTCTATGCTTGGATTTTGGATTAAAAGACTTAGACTTAAATTCTAGAGATTATAGCAAAGCAATCAACAGGGAGACAAATGAGAGAAAGAAGTCAGCAAGAGGGAAGTCAGGAGGCTTCCTCTAGAGCTAATCAAGCCTCAATCTGCGTCACTAGGTACAAGATGGAAATAATGCTGAAAAGGCTTGAGGACATGATACATAGCCTACTCTAGCAGATTGGGAAAGCTGGAGCATAAAGTCAAGGGAATGGACCAACCGCGGCTATTGGCAATGTAGAACTGGAGTTGTAGAAGTTTCTAGAGGTCAAACCAGAACCAGACTGGAGAGATTGAAGAAAATCAGCAAGGGCCTGAGGTAGACCCCCAGGATTGGATACTGGAAGAGCTGTGAATGAAGCTCAGCAAGCAGGGACCAACATGAACGTGAATGACCAACATGAAGAGTACTACTTAGAGTACCCTCAAGGACATGGGGGCAAGGTGGAGATGCAAACAGGGTACCACCCCCGGATTGAGATAAGCGGATGGATGGATTAATAAGAAGGATTATGAGAGGAGGATTACTGAGCAGAGGCTTGGAGGAAGTCAGATAGAGTCTGTTCACTCCGTATATCATAAATGCAAAAAACCCTCCAGAATTCAAACTGCCAACACTGGAGGCCTATAATGGAAAGTCAGATAAACTATGCATGTAACCAAATACATCGGACATATAGAAGTGTTGGGGGCATCTGAGGAGGTGATGGTAAGATGTTTCCCTTTATACTTGACGAATTTGGCTATGCTCTGGTTTAGGCAGCTGGAGAATGGATCAATCAGCACATAGGGTGAGCTAGTGGAACGCTTCATGAGACAGTTCAAGGTCCATGTGACGCGACCCAAGAATGTAATGACACTGGCATCGATGAAGCAGAGGACCGGAGGGTCCGCGAGAGGTTTTCTAATGTGATTTAATGCAGCTGTGATTTCAGTAGATCGCCCGAATCCATCAATGATTTTGATGGTGATGGTAGCAGGGATTGCAGAAGGCATGAAATTCAATGATTCATTGGCATAGGATCCACCATGGGATCTTGGAGAGTTCTATCA
The DNA here is from genome assembly GCA_030765085.1 of Allium cepa. Classification (NCBI taxonomy): domain Eukaryota; kingdom Viridiplantae; phylum Streptophyta; class Magnoliopsida; order Asparagales; family Amaryllidaceae; genus Allium; species Allium cepa. The sequence goes on along the minus strand of CM060931.1, from coordinate 264,637,042 downwards.
TTTGGCGGAATGATTCATTTGGTTAGAGGATTCGTGCACCGAATGGCAGGAGATAAATGCCGTGCAAGGCGAAGGAATGTCTGATGAAGGACGAGGAATGGATAAAGGAAAGCACGAGCTGGACGATGATATGGTGGTTCAGACAAATGGAGGAGAGGTCAAAAACCCAAATTTGCGATGTGCGTGGACTTGTCAGATAATCTGGAACGGATTTACTTGGACACTCGGGGGCAACTCCCTTGTCGAAAACCGCCCAGGAGGGATCCCACAGAACGGGAATGCAGGAGCTGGAAGTACTGCCTTTTCCATGAGCTGGAAGGGCATGCCATGGATGAATGCCACCACTAGAAGGATGTGGTGGAGGAGCATGTCAAGAGTGCTAGATTGCCATAGTATGTGAGGGACTGGATGAGAGCGGTAAAACACAAGCAGCTACCTCTTGGATCAAACAGAAACGACCCTAGATTAGGGTCACGGCTTGTCATCCGCTGATCGTGATGGAAATGGTCGAGTTCAAGATTTGGACTCTGGTCATCAAATAATATTTTCTGATTTTTTTAAAATAAACAACAACTATGCCACTTACACATGTAACGGAAACAGAGCGATTCCCAGGCATGCTCTGAGATGTAAAAGGCTACTCTTCCCGGTGAGGCAACACTTAGTTTTTTTCTTATTGGACATTTGGAACTTGGATTTAATAAATGATTTTGGACTTTATGAAACAAATCCGTAGCCGGAGAGTTATGGGATGGATATTGGAAGTCAGTTGGAAATTAATCGCTTTATATTTAGGGACACTGAACCGGAGTGCATAGAGTGACGCCGCTTCGCCGGAGAGCGACAGGTTCGTCCCACTCATCGTTGTTTCCCCTTCACCAGAGAGTGATAGGATGGGATCTAGTAAGAGCCCGAAGAGGATATAATCGGTCTAGGACTTAGGCCATGGCATCGTTTAATTTCCAGGGATACCGAATCGGAGTACAGGGATCGACACCGCTTCACCGGAGAGCGACAGGATCGGCTCACTCAATGTTGTTTCCCCATCACTAGAGAGTGACAGGATGATCCAGTAAGATCCTAGAGAGGCTGATATCCGTCCAGGAGGATCATGGCATCACTTAATGTTCTAGGACGCTGAACCAGAGTGCAAGGGATAGGTTGCTTGGCCGATGCGAGATCGGATCTTCCTATTCAACCGATAAGTTTGGATTGGGGTTAACAAGAGTCCATAGAGGTCGTCAACTATTCAGAGAGATCGTAGGTGAAACAACCCTGACTCGACCTTCAAAAATTGGCACCAAATACATCACGCGTATTCGAATGCCGCAGATTCAAACGTTGAATCTGATTCGCCGGAGCTTATAACACATTAAGTAAACAACACAGCGGAAAGAGAACAATATATATAAATCATTGATATAACAATGGCACAATATGAATACAATAATTTGTACAATTGAAATGATCAATACTACCTATATCAGAGCCAAAAGATATACAACAGCGAAAAGAACAGCAGCGGAAAGATAGCACCAAATGATCTTCCAAAGGATAATCCAGTATATGAATCTTCATTGCTAAGTTCCAAAGCTCCAAATCAGAAGCTCGAATCCACCATTAAGCTGAACTTAAGCAAGTCCGGTCCGCAATGCGATTGCCAAACCAAAGACTCCAAAGATCCATATCTACTATCTATTGATAACCTAACTCTTGGCTACCCGTGTGGAAAATTGTGGGCACCCAGAATTTAGAAAGGGAACAATAAACTCCAGATCAGGCGTGGGACTGGTGTGAGCAAACAAAAACAGTTATCTTGAACAAAAACAAACAAAAGGAAACAGAAAGAAATCTGCAATGCTTTTTGGAAAATGAAACTACCATAAGGCCTTCGGGCACACACACAATGTAATCGCACACTTGGGGGAGATTTCTCCTTATGATAGTCAAACATGCTCGATACGCAAAATCCTTTTGATATTATTATTAGTGCGTAGTGCAAAAAACATTTCGAAAGTATAATATTAATATTAGCCAGCATAGGTACCATTATATTATGCCTGCTATAGCTACCACCTGAGGTGGTAAGTTATACAACTGCAATCGTAAAGGGCTCGCATTGTTTTTTTGGATTTCCAACAATGGCCAGGCTAAGGAACTTCCTTACCGAATAGGAACACCTCTGGAGGAACGCCCCGAGAACCTAACCGAATCTCTGCCAACACAAGGCTAGGATATCTTTGTAACTAGGTAACTACTGACACATGTATGCCATCCCCCGGTCTAGACCGACCTTTTCTGAGCACTCAACACCAACATATTCCAACAACCACATAGGTTAAATATCTGGGCTCCATACCATGATACCACCTTTTATCCAGAAGGAAATGCACATACTCTAAGGTGCGTTACCCCATAACCTTGCCGCATCTTTTCTATTTCAGCCATTTCCAGGTTGTGAGGTTCGACGAAGTCTCGTCCACAAAGCAATGCTTTTCACAAAAGCCATGTTTCGATCAACAAATGATCAGCAGCACTCAGCATGCCACACTACAAAATTGGGAGTATATCACTAATAACCATCAACTACATAACCTCTGAGTTCGTACGTCTCAGAGAAGGGTGTTAAGCTAAGAGAAAAAATTCTCCGCCACCAACATGAATGTATTTGATAGAAATCTGCTTTATATCTCAAAATGTAATGTCAGACAAACAACCATATAAGTCCATTCCGGGTTCAAACGGAACCGAAGGAACTTCAAAAGAAGCCCTTGCAAATCCGAGTATTCACAATCCCGATCGGACTCCTCATCACATATGGAGATCTCTATACTGGAGCAACTCAGTGCAGAGTTATTCGACAGGTAATCCTATCGTTCTTGAAAATACCCGGTCTTCACCATCTGTCTTCAAATGCTATCCATTTCGTCGTATCACTATTCGGAATGAGTTATATGACACAAAGTCCTCTCCCGGCTAAAATGAATAATGAGCGCTTATTATTTTGAAAGCATATGGATATTGGGATCTTAGCTAAGTCACAACTTTTCAACACTTGTTTCCCAAAACCTTTTCTTTCAAATGGTTTAAACAAATTTTCACTTTTAATCTTTTTAAACAAAAGATTCACCTTTTAAAATCCACTTTAATTTGAAATAATGTTCACCATAATCTTTAACAAAGATTCATTCATAGCTTTCAAAACTATTACAATTTCAAATCTTTTATACAAATGATACACCTTTAATATCCTCTTAAATTTGAAAAAAAAGTTCACTAATCTTTAACAAAGATTTATTCACAAGTTTCAAAACTGTTTTCATTTTTATTCACCCATACTTGAAAACCATTCAACAAAAACTGGGAATTCTTTCTTTATACGAAAGCTATTATCATTTGAAAACAAAGAGTTTTCGTTTCGGAAAAATCCGATCAAATATGCACAAGTTATAGCCTCTAAAATTTAGACTTGGGTTAAATTTAAATTCCCAAAATAATACTTTTAAATTACTTTAAAGATGATTCAAAAATCCATTTATATATTGTATAGCTTGTATCACCACTTTTCAAACCATAGTTTCCAAAATAATTTCAAAATTAAAACAAGATGTATTATATTCAAACTAAATTTTAAATTCAAAACTTCCTTTTCAAAAGCTTTTCATATTCAACCCAATTCCATTTGCAAACCATTTTGAATTCAAAATTGAAATTTTAAAACCGTTTTGAATAAAATAATATTAAATTCAAAATATCTGTGACTTAACCAATTTCCCATGAAATCCATATTGTGTATGTGTGGTGTAGTCCAGGGGTTTTACACACAACAATACAATATCATCAATCATCACAAATCCAAGCACAGCAATATCGATAAGCGGCATAATCCTATAGCGCTTATCTTCATTCACAAATTCAAAGATAAATATGTAAATTCAACACAGATAAATAATTTACACAAAGCTCAATCATATCACAGCACATCATACATCAGGGATATCAAACAATTCGAAGCATTCAATACGATTCAAACATCCATAAGTAAGATCAATCAATCACTTGATTAATTTAAATCAGATTAATTACTTACGAATAAATTACTAATCCTGGATAACCAACATTAATTAATTACAAGCCATTTTAAATTAATTATCCTTTAATCATTTATTAATTAACCTTTAATAATGATTTAATTAATCTTTAATTATTAACTAATCAAACTTAATTAATAATTCAATCAACCTTTAATCATTAAACAATTAACTTTTAATTATTTAATTATCCTTAATTAATCACATAAATAAATTAACCTACAGTTAATTACATAAATTAATTAATCCTTAATTAATTAATTATTTTTCAATCACAAATAAATTAACCCTTAATCATTAATTAATTCATCTTTAATCATTAAGTGATTAACCTTTAATCATTAATTGATTAACTTTTAATCGTCAATTAATTCACCTTTAGTTATTTAATTAACTTTTAATTAATCATATTAATTAATTACTTAACTAACCTTTAATTATTGATTAATTAACTTTTAATCAATATTTAATTAACCTTAATTATGTAATTAATTATCCTTAATCATGAAGTTAATTAACCTTAATAAATCTTTAAATTAAGTAATTATCCTTTAATCACCTTCATTAATCAATTCTTCTTTAATTACTTTCATTAATTAATTAACCTCTAAGTAATTAATCACCTTTAATTACTTACATTAATCAACTAATCCTTTCATTAAGTAATTAATCTCTAATTGAGTAATTATCCTTTTAATTACTTTCATTAAATAATTATTCTTTAATTACTTAAAATTTTAATAAATCAATGATAAACCTTTTTATTTTAATTGATTACTTAATCATCATTTAAATCTTATTAAATTTAAATGTTTGAAACCATGTTACTCAAAATCATTTGAGAATACATTTGCCTTAATTACTTCCTAATTTCATTATTTAAATTATATTTGAAACACTTATGGATCAATTATCATATATATATATATATATATATTGCCCATGACAAATTTTGAAAACATTTTTTTTAAATTTAAATTTTGAAACAAAATTCAAAACTTGTTTACTTTAGTATATTCAAAACTTTTGACTTAATTATTTGAAAAACTTACTCATACCTTTAACAAATTCAAATTTCATATTTTTAAAACATGGAAAACAAATTTTCTTTTTAAAATTAATAATCAGAATGAAAACCTAAGCCAAAACTTGTTTAGCCCGGCTCAACCCCGATCTACTCACGAACTCGATTTACTCCGAGATAATTCTGTAGTGACTTCGAGTCGAACCCGAGAGCATCCCTTATCTTCACAAACGTCATAGCCTCAGCAAACTCAAACGTGTACATGCATGTGTATAGGTGATCGGAGCCACGACGGTCACCCATGAACACGTCGCCGGCAACTCACTCAAGCTTCGCAACCCCCCAGCTCCGATGATTTCATCGGAAAACAAATTTTTGGAAACTCAATCAAATACTGAACCCATCACCGTAGATAAAATCGCCTTGCCGACGACAATTCTGACCATCTTACGCCTCGCCACCGCGACTACAGCTTCGTCATCGATCCACGCATTATTCCCCCAGGTGCGATCAGCTACGATCAATTATCGACTATGAGATTGCCTCTTCTTCATCGTTCACCAAAGCGGGTTACTAAACCCTAAATCCACATCATATCACTACGTCGATCATTTAAAAGATCTTTAACCATTTTTCCTCTGTTCCCCAATCTCCAAGCTACCCTCAGACCAAATCTCGACCAACCTAGTCTTGCCGATCGCCAAAAATTGAACGAAAACCAAAATCTGTTCAACATGAAATATCTCGACCATCACAGACTTAAAAATCAAAATTTTAACATCAAAAATCCTCATTTCCTAGCACGAATTAGAATGTATAAACGAAACTAGAAATTATGATACTTGATTTTCCTATTTTAAATTGTTCATTACTGTAATTTTCCAACTTTAAAATATTTACTCAATAAATATACTCGTAACCATTTTTAAAATTGGTATTATATCATTATAATCACTTTCCATTTAAATATCGAATTCTAAAATCAATTGGTTGAGATGATTTGATATTTTTTAGTGGTTTCAAACCTTGTAATGTATAGACAGAGGTATATGCTTTTACACAATCACATTTATATATGTATATATAAACCTATTTATATCCATACTCACAACATTATTAATTTCATCCATCATCACAGAACATAGATCAATATAAAAGATTGGGTATAAAAGTGGAGTTCACTCACCAGAACTAGACAGAGAACAGGTTTTGAAGCTGGACTTAGTTTTGATCTGAATTGTGTATGTTGAATTTGAATCTGATACTTGCTCGAGTTTGAATTGCTAGTTGTTTGATTTGAAAACTGATCTTTGCATGCCATATGATTTGTTCCAGGTTTTGATTTGAATTGAGTTTGATTTGTTTTGTTAGCTCCAGTTGAATCAGGTTAAAATAGATGAAGCCATTGATGAATTTAATTGCTGTCTGAATTGATTTAGTCTTCATTTCCTACTTTTGATTCTTTTTTTAGTTTTTTTGCTTTTCTTTCAGGTTTTAGATTTTTAAATTATCAAAGAAATGAGAAAGGAGAGGGTAATGATGTATATAAAAATCTAGATTTTATTTTTGTTTATTATTTAAAAATAAAATAAAACACGTCACTTGTTAATTACAAATTATACTAAGCTAACACTGTAGGATCGATTTCACCCTAGAGGGGGGGGGGTGAATAGGGTGATAGTGTTAATTATAAAAATTAATTGCGGAAGCTTATAAATTAATTTCAATTCAGATCACAGAATAGCAGCACAGATATCGCAGAATATAAATAACAGAATAAAACAGAACAACACAGAATTTACCCAGCTTCGGCAAAACCCTGCCTACGTGCTGCCCCCAAGGTTTCTACTAGAAATTAGATAGTCCCTCGCTTACACACGTAAACTCGCTATACACCGCTATTGACTAATCTAACTCTACGCTCAAAACCTTGACCACAACTCAACTACCGAGTTGCAAAATCCCAAACTACAAACCGTAGTTTGCACCCTAGTCACACGACTAGAAAATTAAAACGGTTTAAAAGAAATACAAACTAAAAACAATTTAAAGTAAAATAACCCTATCTAAAAATTTAAAACCCTTAATAATAAAACAATAAAAGTAAATAGGCCGGCCCCTTTTATTATTCAACCCGTCTCCTTTCTTTTCTATTCCCTTCGTTGTAATGGCGGCCGTTCCTCTTTTAGGGCTTTGTTCTCTTTGCTTGGCTCTGAGATTTAGGGCTATTTCGAAGCTCCGATTCTAAGTTGATCGAATCAGTGGTTAATTGCCTGAAGCCTTGTTCGATCGAATCGCTGTTGCTCACTTCGGTTGCTTCGAATTTGTTCGAGTTCGAGATGGCTTCTGTAAGTGATTTTTTGCTCTTTTAATTCTCTGATTGAATGCTTGAACTCGATGATAATTTTGCCGATGATGATTAGGGTTTTATACGCGTTCGATTTCCTTAATTTGCGTACGTCTGATATTTTCAAAATTGTTGATTTGGCCGTTCGATATTGTATGGATGTTGATGATTTCCTCTGACTAGTTCATAATCGTATATTTGTTACTTGGTATTCACGGCATTGAATTGTGACTTGGTCATTATACTTGATATCACGGTTTTGATTTATTTCGTGAATTTTTAATATGTTGACTTGTTCAACATTGCTTGGCCACGGCTTTGATTTTGGTCTTGTTCAACTGGACTTCGGCTTGTTGTTTTTTTTTTTCTTTTACTGTAACAGATGCTACACTTGTTGGTTCGATTCCAGTATGTTGACTGTGACTTGTTTAACTAGACTTCGACTTGAATTTATTTCGAGTTTGACTTGTTCTGCACTTGCATACTCACTATATATGCTGTTGCTTCTGGTTGCACTTTGATGTTGCATACTGAACTGTTGCTCCAATTTGAACCTGTAGTATTGGCCATTGCTTGGTCTCTGTTCATTGTCTCATTCACTGTTGCCTAAGTCCGCACATGTTTGGATTGCATATATGTACTGTCTGCACTTGCATACTTACATTGTTGAGTTGAGTTGATAAGATGCTGCACTTGATCATTTAGTTCAAGTGTAATTTGCATTCACTTTTTGTAGTTGTTGCTGTGCCTCTCTTGTGTCACCTATGTTGCAACTGCACTGTTGCCTTGTTGATTCCACTGTTTCATGCATGTACTTGCTGTCGTAGATTTTTGCAGTTTGTATCACTTGATATTCATTTGTATCTATATTGTCAATATCAATATCTGCTTCATTCTTTGCATTTGAACTCATGATGGCATCACATGCTGCTGTGTTGTAGCCGTGGTCTTTGCATTGCATTCATGTTGATTTCTGAACTTTCACTTGAGTTGAATCCAGTTTCAAAAACTCGGGTTTGACCTTGTGCTGAGAATTGTGACTTTTATATTATTGCACGTGAGTTGAACCCGGCTTTATATTTGGGTTTGACCTGTGCTCACCTGTCCCTGTAAATCAATCAAGTGTATATATCGGTGTGCACGGCCTTGTGGCATATACAGTAATATACTGTGTATGTCACAAGTTGTTCGTGTATGATGAATTCAAATTTAAATTATGACGAACAACCCAAATAACTGAGGCAAATTATATTTTCAAAATCCATCTTTTAATTTATATTGCAAAAATATTTTCTTTTCAATTTTACTGCGTTAGTGAATATTTTTGCAGATTGCTCAGATGCTGGATTCAAACTGGAATGCAGTTGTAGATAAAAATACGAGTGTGAGTGATATGTAGTGAGGTGAATATGTAAAATAGTGTTGTAATTAGAAATTGTATCAAAATTGTATAGTGAATAGTGAGAGTTTGAATTTGTACTATTTAAAAATTGTAATAAATATTTGTGTGAATAAAATATACTTTTGAATTCAAAAATTGTGTTATTTATTTTATTCAGCAAATATTTATTTAATCTGTGAAAATAAATAGTATATTAACAAATACATTTAAATGAATGTATATATGTTTATTATCATCAAACAAAAATCATATAGCGCAAAGCGCATATTCAACAATCTCCCCCTTTTGATGATAACAAACATATATTTAAGATTTTGAATATTTAAATGTATTTGATAATTTCATTTGCTCCCCCTATTTGAATGCTTCCTTTCTATATGATACTCCCCCTACATATATGACTCCCCCTACGTATATGCATACAAATAAAAATGTGCAAATGAGTCTATATGCATATTGAAAACTTCTTTGACCTTTTCTCTCCCTTTTTACAAAATCTTAACTTTTCTCTCCCCCTTTTGTTATCAGCAAAAGTATAATAGTAATAGAAAAATAGAGATATAGTGATCGATATTAATTCAACATTAAAACTCAATTGAATATAAAAATTAAATTTCGATAAAAAAATCAAACAAAAATCATAAATCCTTTAATTGACGCATATTCCACTTTAGGATGATATGAATGATTTCAACAAATAAAACCATATAGTCATGTCTATTTGTGGTATATTTATTTCAGGATATTTGAATATCTACTAACCATGCATAACCGTTAGGACTTTTAAATGAGATTAGTAGTATTCACAATTTTTTTATTTTTATTTTAAAAATGAATTCAAGTATCTTCTAACCACGCATAACCGTGAGGACTTTTAAATGGGATTAGAATCAACTTGTCTATTTAACCAATTAATTTTGATATGCGTTCCATACATGCATAACCGTGAGGACTTTTAAATGAGCATGGAAACACATAATCAAAAATCCAAGTAATTCACCCATGCATAACCGTGAGGACTTTTAAATGAGAGTGAAAACTTTGGATATTTATTTTATTGCTAAAAGTATAATAAATTGAAGCACAAATGATTTCCCGTTTAAAATACCACATATTGACATACTATATAGAATTTTTGATGAGTGATGGTCGTTAGAAATATGAAAGATATAGAGATGGTCATGGAATTTTTACCAATAAAAAGTTTTATAACTCTTGTCTAAATTTCTAAAGAAATTTACTAATTATATTGTCTCGAGTCATAATATATGATTAATATCAATACTCATCTTATTTTCAATCACTATATATCTTTTCAGATAATTATTAGGGGGTCAGATTAGTTAATATAGTTATTTAAAATCGATTTCAAAAATAGTTATAAAATCAAGTTTTCTTAAATAACTAATCCGATACAAGGTCAAAAATGTTTTTCTAGAAGGGGTTTTATAAGAAAATTTTCTGCTATTAAAAAATTATTTCAAATGAAAAATATGTAGACATTCTCTTTGAAAAACGATGCAGCAAATGAATGTGTCAGGAAATAATCACGTTCCACTAGTAATTTTTCTATCAACTATATTACCAGTGTAATCTGCATCAGAAATTTTCACTCAATATTTACTCGATGGATTTCAAAGACCAGATTGTGAAATTTCAACAAACTATCTCAGAATTATTTCCAACAAATTTTAAATGAAATTCTCTTGGTTTTGAATTTGAAATCGTGTCAATCAAACAAATATCATTGTCAGTTTTAGAAGCCGAGAATAAACAGTTATATTCATGAGTAATTCAACAATCATTTCAAAACAGTTTCTTGAAGTTTCAACAATTTCATAAAGTTTCTTAAAATCCTTTTCACAATATTTAAATAGAATTCATTAGGATTTTAAGATGAAGCCATGTAAATAAAAGAAACCGTGAATATAGATTTAGCCAAAAATATTATAACCAAAAGTATTATCATCCAAAAAAAAACACTATTTTTATCCCAAACTTATATATCAAGTAATTCTAGAGAATTTTATAGTGTTTTGGCATAAGAATATAATTGGCTAACAATGTTGAATAAAGTCAGAATCAAAAACATCATGAAATCATCATCATCATATAATTGGCTGATTTTAATTCAGAATATGGTGCAGATTATCACATTTAATATATCGTTTAAATAAATATACCTTTACCTGTCTTTACCTTTACGATATTTCTCGTGTTGTTCATTGTGATTCTGTCACCTTTATACTAGGCTAAGGAACTTTGCTTTGTCGCCCCTTGTGTTTCTGGAACAGCCAAAAACCAGATAACACCGTTGTTGTTCCTTAGCCTGCCACCACACCTACATGGGAGAAGTTTTATGTGACCTATTTGTTTTTATAGGTCCATGGTTGTTAGTGGCAGAATAATTATAACAATAATTTTGTGGAGACCCAAAACTATTTATAATCGTTCCCTTCGGTACCCAAATTTGTTTAACTTTGAGAGTTTTTATATTTGTGCCTTTTGGAACCCAAATTGGTATAGTTTTCTCATGTTTGGGTCTATACCAACAATTATTGTGATTGTGTCCATATTTTCTACAAATTGTGCACATAGAATTAACTTGATTAATATTGCTTTCAACAGTTTTCGAATTATTATATCCAAGTCCTTGTCTAACCGTATTAACAGTTTGCTTTCCTAATAGCATATTCAACGATTTTTCACTTTTTGAAAATTTATCTAAAGTCGTTGATAATTGTTGGACTTGTGTTTTGAGAGAATTATTTTCGTTCAACAATTGAGTGCACTTTTTGATAGAATTTTCTCTCCTAGTATTTTCATTTTCTTTTAAAATCAGAATTTCATTTTCAAGTGATTTTATATTGATTTCTGATTTTCTAATTTCCTCTTCGAATGTTGGACACTTATCACACTTAGGGATCCTACTCTGATAGGTTTTAACTAATTGGTCAAGTTGTTCATTACATTCTATCAAAGTATCCTTTTGAGATTCAAGTTTGGCGTATTTTTCCCTAAGTCGTTCATAACAGCCGTTTATTTCATGAAAATATATAAGCAACTCAGAATGGGTAAGTTTTGATACCTCACTTGGCTCGTCATCGTCACTGTCAGTTGTATCACCTTGAAGACACAATTCTGCTTTTTCGCTTTCACTGCCAGTGCTTTGATCATTCTCGTCTATTTCATCCCAAGTGGCTGCAAAACTTTTCTTTTTCTGTTTCTTTCCATGGCTGAGTTTAATTTGTGGACAATCGGGCTTGATATGGCCGGGTTTGTTGCATTTGTAACAGATGATCTTCTGTTCTTCTGAGTGGTCAAATGCTTTGCATATTCTGCTTTTCAATTCCTGATTTCGAGCTGGATTTCCGTGTTTACGATGCCATTTTTTGAATTTCTTTATTAACAACTCTAGTTCTTCTGCACCATCATCATCGTCATCGTCATCACTTTTAGTTGTTCCTTTGAGAGCTATCGATTTCTTTCGAGTATCTCCTTCTTCACGCTCTTCTTTGAATTTCATCTCTAGCTCATATGTGGTGAGATTTCCGATGAGTTCTTCAACTTTGAGTTGTTTTAAATCTTTCGATTCTTGTATGGCAGTTACTTTTGCTTCAAAGTTTCGTGGAAGGACTCTGAGTATTTTTCGGACTATTTCCAATTCGGTATATGTTTTTCCGAGAGCTTTTGATTTGTATACGATATTGGAGAGTCGTCCGTACATCTCTTTGACATTTTCTTCCTTCGCCATTTTGAAGTTCTCGTATTCGCTGCTTAGCATTGCAAGGCGAGATTCTTTAACTTGAGATGTTCCTTCGTGAGTCACTTCGAGCGTGTGCCATATTTCCTGCGCAGTTAGACAATGTGAGACACGATTAAATTCAAATTGATCTAATGAACAGATAATAGAATTCATAGCTCTAGCATTAGTATTTTGTAATCTATTTTCTAGTTCTGTCCATTGATCCTTTGGTTTCTCTATTTCCTGATTATCTACAGTTATAGTTGGTATTCTATAACCTGTCTCAACAATATTCCATGCGTCAATGGTTTTCAGAAAAATTTCCATCCTATTTTTCCAATAAGCATATTCACCATTGAACATTGGTGGTCTAACTATCGACTGCCCCTCTGCAAAAGCGTTATTAAAAGAAGCCATTTTAAAAATTCAAATTTTTAAACAAAAACTGGTTTTTGAAAAATCAAATTTTTAAAACAAAAACTGACTTTTGAAAAATTGAAATTTTTTTTTTTTTAAAACAAAACTGATTTTTGAAAAATCGAATTTTTTCAAAATAAATTGGCTTCTAATCCTAGTTCTGATACCACTTGTAGGATCGATTTCACCCTAGAGGGGGGGGGGGTGAATAGGGTGATAGTGTTAATTATAAAAATTAATTGCGGAAGCTTATAAATTAATTTCAATTCAGATCACAGAATAGCAGCACAGATATCGCAGAATATAAATAACAGAATAAAACAGAACAACACAGAATTTACCCAGCTTCGGCAAAACCCTGCCTACGTGCTGCCCCCAAGGTTTCTACTAGAAATTAGATAGTCCCTCGCTTACACACGTAAACTCGCTATACACCGCTATTGACTAATCTAACTCTACGCTCAAAACCTTGACCACAACTCAACTACCGAGTTGCAAAATCCCAAACTACAAACCGTAGTTTGCACCCTAGTCACACGACTAGAAAATTAAAACGGTTTAAAAGAAATACAAACTAAAAACAATTTAAAGTAAAATAACCCTATCTAAAAATTTAAAACCCTTAATAATAAAACAATAAAAGTAAATAGGCCGGCCCCTTTTATTATTCAACCCGTCTCCTTTCTTTTCTATTCCCTTCGTTGTAATGGCGGCCGTTCCTCTTTTAGGGCTTTGTTCTCTTTGCTTGGCTCTGAGATTTAGGGCTATTTCGAAGCTCCGATTCTAAGTTGATCGAATCAGTGGTTAATTGCCTGAAGCCTTGTTCGATCGAATCGCTGTTGCTCACTTCGGTTGCTTCGAATTTGTTCGAGTTCGAGATGGCTTCTGTAAGTGATTTTTTGCTCTTTTAATTCTCTGATTGAATGCTTGAACTCGATGATAATTTTGCCGATGATGATTAGGGTTTTATACGCGTTCGATTTCCTTAATTTGCGTACGTCTGATATTTTCAAAATTGTTGATTTGGCCGTTCGATATTGTATGGATGTTGATGATTTCCTCTGACTAGTTCATAATCGTATATTTGTTACTTGGTATTCACGGCATTGAATTGTGACTTGGTCATTATACTTGATATCACGGTTTTGATTTATTTCGTGAATTTTTAATATGTTGACTTGTTCAACATTGCTTGGCCACGGCTTTGATTTTGGTCTTGTTCAACTGGACTTCGGCTTGTTGTTTTTTTTTCTTTTACTGTAACAGATGCTACACTTGTTGGTTCGATTCCAGTATGTTGACTGTGACTTGTTTAACTAGACTTCGACTTGAATTTATTTCGAGTTTGACTTGTTCTGCACTTGCATACTCACTATATATGCTGTTGCTTCTGGTTGCACTTTGATGTTGCATACTGAACTGTTGCTCCAATTTGAACCTGTAGTATTGGCCATTGCTTGGTCTCTGTTCATTGTCTCATTCACTGTTGCCTAAGTCCGCACATGTTTGGATTGCATATATGTACTGTCTGCACTTGCATACTTACATTGTTGAGTTGAGTTGATAAGATGCTGCACTTGATCATTTAGTTCAAGTGTAATTTGCATTCACTTTTTGTAGTTGTTGCTGTGCCTCTCTTGTGTCACCTATGTTGCAACTGCACTGTTGCCTTGTTGATTCCACTGTTTCATGCATGTACTTGCTGTCGTAGATTTTTGCAGTTTGTATCACTTGATATTCATTTGTATCTATATTGTCAATATCAATATCTGCTTCATTCTTTGCATTTGAACTCATGATGGCATCACATGCTGCTGTGTTGTAGCCGTGGTCTTTGCATTGCATTCATGTTGATTTCTGAACTTTCACTTGAGTTGAATCCAGTTTCAAAAACTCGGGTTTGACCTTGTGCTGAGAATTGTGACTTTTATATTATTGCACGTGAGTTGAACCCGGCTTTATATTTGGGTTTGACCTATGCTCACCTGTCCCTGTAAATCAATCAAGTGTATATATCGGTGTGCACGGCCTTGTGGCATATACAGTAATATACTGTGTATGTCACAAGTTGTTCGTGTATGATGAATTCAAATTTAAATTATGACGAACAACCCAAATAACTGAGGCAAATTATATTTTCAAAATCCATCTTTTAATTTATATTGCAAAAATATTTTCTTTTCAATTTTACTGCGTTAGTGAATATTTTTGCAGATTGCTCAGATGCTGGATTCAAACTGGAATGCAGTTGTAGATAAAAATACGAGTGTGAGTGATATGTAGTGAGGTGAATATGTAAAATAGTGTTGTAATTAGAAATTGTATCAAAATTGTATAGTGAATAGTGAGAGTTTGAATTTGTACTATTTAAAAATTGTAATAAATATTTGTGTGAATAAAATATACTTTTGAATTC
Organism: Allium cepa; assembly: GCA_030765085.1. Taxonomy (NCBI): domain Eukaryota; kingdom Viridiplantae; phylum Streptophyta; class Magnoliopsida; order Asparagales; family Amaryllidaceae; genus Allium; species Allium cepa. The sequence continues at coordinate 264,621,600 of CM060931.1, read as the reverse complement.
AAAAATTGTGTTATTTATTTTATTCAGCAAATATTTATTTAATCTGTGAAAATAAATAGTATATTAACAAATACATTTAAATGAATGTATATATGTTTATTATCATCAAACAAAAATCATATAGCGCAAAGCGCATATTCAACAAACACATGTAATATGCATGATCTTATTATTTTACAGATGTCATATATAATGCATTTTATGTTTAGACCCTTTACTTATTAATTCATTAATTACTTATATTTTCATATTTACATTTCTTTTTATATTAACATATGTTTTACATTTTTATTAATCCATTTCCTATTATTTATATTTTTATAACCCTAAAGTAAATGATTTAAAAACCAAATTATACACAAATAATCATATATACATATTAGTTTATTAAAATATAACTTTTAAATCCTATTAATTTTATAAAATAGTTACTTTTTGAATTCCATAAGAAAATTCTATTTACAATATATATAAACAAATACATATTTTTTATTTGTTTTGGAAAAATTCCAAATTAATTTACAATATAATCCAAAATTTTATATTAATTACAAAATTAAATTTGGCTTAAAAACCGGGATCATTACAGATTCCCCCTTAAGAAATTTCATCCCCGAAATTTGCTAGACATGGAGACAACACTCAAAGATAGAGAATCGACTCATCAGATCAATTTGAAATATTTATTCTATATTTGGCTTACCAAATCAGAATATCATCAATAAATACGAGAACGAATCTATTCAATGCTTCATAAGATACTCGGGTCATCCGGTCTACGAAATATGCAGGGGCATTGGTTAGTCCGAACGGATAACAAACCATTCGTAGAATATATCGGGACCTCAGAAAATAGACAAACGGATACAATCTTCCAGAATTCTCAAAAACTAGGTATGGATTCCAAACTCAGGTCGGAATACTCCAAAGTATACACCAGCTTGTCCCTTCTCGGACTTTGATCCTCACTAGAGATCACAACAAATTCTCAAATTTGGTTTTAACCGAAATCGTTTCATCGATGCAATCAAATTTAACTTCATATTTTAGTTAAGCAGTCTATTTCAATTTAAAATTTCAAATTCATTAAGGTAAAAATGAGAAGTTGATAGAAACTGATGAAGAGAATACGAAATAGGAACTTATCTACATGATTCGTAGGGTTACCATCACTCCAAAGCTTCTTCTTGTAGCTGCTAGGAAACTATCAAAGAATCAATATCAGATGATGATCAAAAGAGATTGATAGAGAAAGTTGTTTCCGTTGTTGTTACAGGGTATTGACCATTTGTAGTGGTACTCCCCTGTCCCCTATCTCATCCTCTTCTTACACTCATACTCACCATCAGTGGATAGTAAGAGAATTTACTGAGGCATACGAACAAGATATCTTAGGGATATACTCATTCTAGGGTGCTTCTAACCCTATCTCTAATGAGTCACCTAATGTGTTACACTCCCGAGCTAAAGTTCTTACTCAACCTTCAGCTCTGATACCAAACGAAATGATCCAGACTCGACCTTCGAAAATCGAAACCAAATACATCACCTGTATTCGAATGCCATAGATTCAAATGTCGAATTTGGTTCGCCGGAGCTTATAACACATTAAGTAAACAACACAGCGGAAAGAGAACAATATGTATAAATCATTGATACAACAATGGACACAATATGAATGCAACAATCTGATACAAATGAAATTATCTATACTATCTATATTAGAGCCAAAAGATATACAACAGCAGAAAGAACAACAACGAAAAGATAGCACCAAATGGTCTTCCAAAGGATAATCCAATATGTGAATCTTCATTTCCAAGTTCCAAAGCTCCAAATCAGAAGCTCGAATCCACCATCAAGCTGAACTTAAGCAAGTCCGGTCCGCAATGCGATCGCCAAACCAAAGACTCCAAAGATCCATATCTACTATATATTGATAACCTGACTCTAGGTTGCCCGTGTGGAAAATTATGGGCACCCAAAGTTTAGAAAGGGCACAATAAACTCTAGGTCAGTTATAAGACTGGTGTGAGCAAAAAAAAAAAAAAAAGTTTATCTTGAACAAAAACAAACAAAGGGAAATAGAACGAAATCCGCAATGCTTTTTGGAAAATGAAACTACCATAAGCCTCCCGGCACACACACAATGCAATCGCACACTTGGGGGGGATTTCTCCTTATGATAGTCAAACATGCTTGATAAGCAAAATCCATCTGATATTATTATTAGTGCATTGTGCAGAAAACATTTCGAAAGTATAATATTTATCTTAGCCAGCATAGGTACCATTATATTATGCCTGCTATAGCTACCACCTGAGGTGGCAGGTTATACAACTGAAATCGTAAAGGCTTCGTATTGTTTTGTTTGGATTTCCAACCATGGCCAGGCTATACCTCTGTAACTAGGTAACTACTAACCCGAGTATGCCATCCCCTGGTCTAGACTGACCTTTTCCGAGCGCTCAACACCAGCAAATTCCAACAACCACATAGGTTAAATTTCTAGGCTCCATACGATGATACCACCTTTTATCCAGAAGGAAATGCACAAACCATAAGGGGCGCTACCCCCGTAACCTTATCGCATCTTTCCTGTTTCGGCCATTTTCGGGTTGTGAGGTTTGACGAAGTCTCTTCCACAAAGCTACGCTTTTCACAAAAGCCATGCTTCGATCAACAAATGATCAGCAGCACTCAGCATGCCACACTACGAAATTGGGAGTATATCACTAATAACCATCAACTACATAAGCTCTGAACTCGTACAACTCAGAGAAGGGTGCTAAGCTAAGAGAATAAATTCTCCGCTACCAATAGAAATGTATTTGATAGAAATCAGCTTTATATCTCAAAGTGTAATGTCAGATATATTACCATACAAGTTCTTTCCGGGTTCGAACGGAACCAAAGGCACTTCAAAAGAATCCCTTGCAAATACGGGTATTCACAATCCCAATCGGACTCCCCATCACATATGGAGATCTCTATACCGGAGCAACTCAGTGCAGAGTCATTCGATAGGTAATCCCATCGTTCTCGAAAATACCCGGTCTTCACTACCAATCTTCAAATTCTATCCATTTCGTCGTATCACTATTCAGAATAGGTTATATGACACAAAGTCCTCTCCTGGCTAAACCGAATAATGAGCGCTTATTATTTTAAAATCATATGGATATTGGTATCTTAGTTAAGTCACAACTTTTCAACACTTGTTTCCCAAAACCTTTTCTTTCAAATGGTTTAGAAAAATTTCCACTTTTAATCTTTTTAAACAAAAGATTCACCTTTTAAAATCCACTTCAATTTGAAATAATGTTCACCAAAATCTTTAACAAAGGTTCATTCATAGATTTCAAAACTATTTCAATTTCAAATCTTTTATACAAAAGATACACCTTTAAGATCCTCTTAATATTGAAAAAAAAGTTCACTAATCTTTAACAAAGATTTATTCACAAGTTTTAAAACTATTTTCATTTTTATTCACCTATACTTGAAAACCTTTCAACAAAATAGGAATTCTTTCTTTATATGAAAGCTATTATCATTTGAAAACAAAGAGTTTTCGCTTCGGAAAAATCCGATCAAATATGCACAAGTTATAGCCTTTAAAGTATAAACTTGGTTTAAATTTAAATTCCCAAAAAAATACTTTTAAAATACTTTAAAGATGGTTTAAAAATCCATGTATATATTATATACCTTGTATCACCACTTTTCAAACCATAATTTCCAAAATAATTTCAAAATTAAAACAAGACGTATTATATTCAAACTAAATTTTAAATTCAAAACTTCCTTTTCAAATGCTCTTCATATTCAACCCAATTCCATTTTCAAACCATTTTGAATTCAAAATTCAACTTTCAAAACCATTTTGAATAAAATAATATTAAATTCAAAATATCTGTGACTTAACAAATTTCCCGTGAAATCCATATTTGTGTGTATGTTGTAGTCCAGGGGTTTTACACACAACAATACAATATCATCAATCGTCACAAATCCAAGCACAACAATATCAATAAGCGTCATAATCTTATAGCGCTTATCTTCATTCACAGATTCACAAATAAATATGTAAATTCAACACAGATAAATAATTTACACACAGCTCAATCATATCACAGCACATCATACATCAGGGATATCAAATAACATTCAATACGATTCATACATCCATAAGTAAGATCAATCAATCACCTGATTAATTTAAATCAGTTTAGTTACTTATGAATAAATTACTAATCCTGGATAATTAACATTAATTAATTACAAACCATTTTAAATTAATTATCCTTTAATCATTTATTGATTAACCTTTAATAATGATTTAATTAACCTTTAATTATTAATTAATGAACCTTAATTAATAATTCAATCAACCTTTAATCATTAAATAATTAACCTTTAATTATTTAATTATCCTTAATTAATCACATAGATAAATTAACCTGTAGTTAATTACATATATTAATTAATCCTTAATTAATTTCATTAATTAATTATTTTTCAGTCACAAATAAATTAACCTTTAATCACTAATTAATTCATCTTTAATCGTTAATTGATTAACCTTTAATCATTGATTGATTAACTTTTAATCGTTAATTAATTCACCTTTAATTAATTAATCAACTTTTAATTAATGATGTTAATTAATTAGTTAACTAACCTTTAATTATTAATTAATTAACTTTTAATCAATATTTAATTAACCTTAATTATGTAATTAATTATCCTTAATCATGAAGTTAATTAGCTTTAATAAATCTTTAAATTAAGTAATTATCCTTTAAAGTAATTATCCTTTAATCACCTTCATTAATCAATTCTTCTTTAATTACTTTCATTAATTAATTAACCTTTAAGTAATTAATCACCCTTAATTACTTACATTAATAAGCTAATCCTTTCATTAAGTAATTAATCCTCTAATTGAGTACCTTTTAATTACCTTCTTTAAGTAATTATTCTTTAATTACTTAAATTTTTAATAAATCAAAGATAATCCTTTTTATTATAATTGATTACTTAATCATCATTTAAATCTTATTAAATTTAAATGTTTGAAATCATGTTACTCAAAATCATTTAAGAATACATTTGCCTTAATTACTTCCTAATTTCATTATTTGAATTATATTTGAAACACTTATGGATTAACTCATATATATATTTTGGCCATGAAAAATTTTAAAAACATTTTTTTAAAAATTTAAATCTTTGAAAACAAAATTCAAAACCTGTTCACTTTAGTATATTTAAAACTTTTGACTTAATTGTTTGAAAAACTTATTCATACCTTTAAAAAATTCAAACTTCGTATTTTTGAAACCTGGAAAACAAATTTTCTTTTTAAAATTAATAATCAGAATGAAAACCCAAGCCAAAACCTATTTACCCCGAGCTCAACCCCGATCCATTCACGAACTCGATTTACTCCAAGATAATTCTGTAGTGACTTCGAGTCAAACCCGAGAGCATCCCTCATCTTCCCAAACGTCACAACCTCACCAAACTCAATCGTGTACGTGCACGTGTACAGGTGATCGGAGCCACGACGATCACCCACGACTACGTCGACACGTCGTCGGCAACTCACTCAAGCTTCGCAACCCCCCAGCTCCGATGATTTCGTCGGAAATTTTTTTTGTCTACTCGATCAAATACCGAACCCATCACCAACGACAAAATCGCCTTGCCAACGACAATCTAGACCACCTTATGCCTTACCTTCATGACTACAGCTTCGTCATTGATCCATGCATCATTCCCCCCAGGTGCGATCAGCTGCGATCAACGATCGACTACGAGATTGCCTCTTCTTCATTGTTCACCAAAGCAGGTTATTAAATACTAAATCCACGTCGTATCACCCCGTCGATCATTTAAAAGATCTTTAACAATTTTTCCTCCATTCCTCAATCTCCAAGATACCTTCAGACTTAATCTCGACCAACCTAGTCTTGCCGATCCCCAAAAATTGAACGAAAACCAAAATCCGTTCAACATGAAATATCTCGACCATCACAGACTTAAAAATCATAATTTTAACATCAAAAGTCGTCGTTTCCTAGCACGAATCAGAATGTATAAACGAAACTGGAAATTATGATACTTGATTTTCCCGTTTTAAATTGTTTATTACTGTAATTTTCCAATTTTAAAATATTTAATCAATAAATATACATGTAACCATTTTTGAAATTGGTATTACATCATTGTAATCACTTTTCATTTAAAGATCGAATTCTAAAATCAATTAGATGAGATGATTTGAATTTTTTTATAGGTTTCAAACCCTATAATGTATAAACAGAGGTATATGCTTGTACACAGTCACGTTTATATATGTATATATAAACATATTTATATCCATATAAATATATTTCAAAACATTATTAATTTCATCCATCATCACAGAACATAGATTAATATAAAAGATTGGGTTTAAAAGTGAGTTTACTCACCTGAACTAGACAGAGAACTGGTTTTGAAACTGGACTTAGTTTTGATCTGAATTGTTGATGTTTAATTTGAATCTGATATTTGCTTGAGTTTGAATTGCTAGTTGTTTGATTTGAAAACTGATCTTTTCATGCCACATGATTTGATCTAGGTTTTGATTTGAATTGAGTTTGATTTTTTTTTGCTAGCTCCAGTTGAATCAGGTTAAAATAGATGAAGCTATTGATGAATTTGATTCCTGTCTGAATTTGATCTAGTTTTGACTTCCAGCTTTTGATTCTTTTTCTGGTTTTTTTGTTTTTCTTTCAGGTTTTAGATTTTTAAATTATCGAAGAAATAAGAAAGGAGAGGGTAATGATGTATATAAAAATCTTGATTTTATTTTTATTTATTATTTAAAAATAAAAGAAAATATGACACTTGTTAATTACAAATTATACTAAGCTAACACATGTAATATGCATGATCTTATTATTTTACAAATGTCATATATAATGCATTTTATGTTCAAACCCTTTACCTATTAATTCATTAACTACTTATATTTTCATATTTACATTTCTTTTTATATTAACATATGTTTTACATTTTTATTAATCCATTTCCTATTATTTACATTTTTATAACCCTAAAGTAAATGATTTTAAAAATCAAATTATACACAAATAATCATATATACATATATAGATATATACATATTAGTTTCTTAAAATATAACTTTTAAATCCAATTAATTTTATAAAATATTTAATTTTCGAATTCCAAAACAAAATTTTACTTACAATATATATAAACAAAATACAAATTTTTTATTTGTTTTGGAAAAATTCTAAATTAATTTACAATTTAATCCAAAAATTTATATTAATTACAAAATTAAATTTGGCTTAAAAACCGGGATCGTTACAGTAGGGTTTGATTACTTACTTCTAAGGTGTTAAACGAATATGGATAGTAGCTTCGAACAGCTACGGATTTGACTAAGGACATGGATTGGTCTCGGTTTTGGATGTGGACCCGGCGAGGTCCTTGTTTTAGACTATAGGACCCGACGAGATACTGGCTTTGGATTTGGACCCAGCGAGGTCTCAGATTTGGGTTTCAGGACTTAGAGAGTTCTTAGAATTGAATAAAATGATGTAGAAGGGTCGCAGATTCTGTTGGTGGATTTGGAATTGGATAACGACTCGGAACAGTCACGAAGTTGACTATCTGATTCGTATGGGATTGCTTAATAATAGATGGAATATGAACTTTGGATATCTGACTTGGAGTTATTCAATACGCACCTTCCTATCGTAAGGTATGTTTGGGGGGCAAATGTTAACCCACCTTTTGGCAAGACCGTAGACAAGCGGATTTAACTAAATCGACTGCTCATTTGTTGAAGCTGGAATACGATGGGTATGATTCAACTAGAAGGATAGACGATCATTCAAGGATGATAACCATGATTATGAAGTCAAGATTCGATATATTTGATGGACCAAATTCACGGGATAATCGAAATATGTGATTCGATAAAACTCGAGGTGATTCGAGATATTTGAAGTTTACTTCAAGTCACACTTGGGCTTGCTTCGGATTTCTGAGAGAGTTTCTTTGGGTCAGTCATAGCTGTGCTTTGAGTTGCTTGGGATCGGTAGGAATTAATGGGTCGGCATCATGAATGGATCGACATATTCTTTCATAGGATCGATGCTATTTGGGGTCGGCAGAGCATTAACTCCGGGTCGGCATCAACACATCTTCGAGTCGACATTATATTGGATCGGCATGTATGTGTGACTTTGGGTCGGCACTCCCATAAGCTCGGGTCGACATATAGTATACTTCATGGGTCTTCATGCTAGCTTCGGGTCGGCAAGCTCAACTCTTCGGGTCGGCTATAAAGAAATGGGGTGGGCTGTAGGAGACGAAAGAGGATCGGCTATAGAAATTGTGCTTCGGGTCGTGATGCTTGTTACTTCAAGTCACTAAGGCTATCTGTTCGGGCCAAAATTGGACTTACTTTGGATTGGCAGAAACAACAAGGAGTCAGCATATTGAAGGAAGGGATCGGTTTCATTTTGCTTCGAGTTGGGGACGAATCTGCTTTGGGTCAAAACCCAAGTTGCTCCGAGTCATTTGAGCATCTGCTTCGAGTCATATCTTAAGCAACATCGGGTCAGCATATTCAGAGCTCGGGGTCAGTCGTGATGAAGGGTATGGGCTCGACTATGGTTTCAATGGGCCAGTATCACTTAGGAAGCCTAGTAACTAGGATCTTGCCTATAAATACAGCAGGTCAGGCTTCAGAAATAGGATCTTCATTCTGTTTACCTTCATCTTCTATATTAAGGCTACTCTGCTATTATTTTTTTAGAAACTCCGTATTGTAACTGTAATTGATTCTCATATTAATTAAAAATAAATTTCTAGAGTGGACGTAGGCCAGAGTCAGCCTAACCACTGTAAGTCCTTTGTTATGACTGCTTTCTTTTTAATGTTGATTATTCTTCATATTTATACATCGTACATACACTCTATCTATGTTCCGTGATTGTTAGTTGGTGTTTTCATCGACGATTAGGTGTTGGTGACCAATTTTGGTGCTAAAAATATGCAAAAAAGTCACTAAATTAATCTAACTCGGAATCTACCTCATGCATGGAATATTTTAAATCACCAAACATAGATAAATCACCAAATCTCAAAACCCTTCTCAAGACACAAATCATGAACATAGAACAATCACAAAACCCAAAATTCCTGAATAAATGTAATATCTCCAAAATCCAAAAAAAACTAATTCATACCGTGGAAAATAAAATATGGTATCATCCATACTGATCCAGTGCCACTGATTATCCATACCATAAAAAACCAAATACCAACCAATCTCAAGGATTGTCCATACCAATCACAATGATTGTAGAAACATAACTCAAAGATCGAAGAAGACACGACTCGTACCAATTACAAGGATCGTATAATCCAGGAGTATACTTCTTAACGGTCTATTGGCCCACACAAATGCCGAACGCCAAAAGAGAGTAAACACCAAAGTATAGTAATCACTAGAACTTAACCAAAATATTTCATACCGCTTGTGAAATTCAAGTATTTACTAGAAGCTAGTAAATCTCATTCGTTACGGATACCACTAAAAATCCTAAAATATACTCTCTTAAGGATCTATCAGCCCACACAAATGCCGAACACCGAAAGAGAGTACAACCCTAAAGTATTGAATACTTTCCTTAAACTCGCTGAAATTCAGGTATTCATTAATGCCTCAAATATTCTAGTCAATGAGTTATACCATATTCGATGAAGTGTTACTTCAAAGCATTAAAACCGATCAATAACACTAAGTTGATTATTAGTGCTTTATATGTTCTGTAATTAAGGGTCTCAAAATATTTTATCTCCAAAATCCAAACGTCACACGAAAATTCCCAAACGACATAAAATCTGATAAGTGTTTATAGTTCAAAAACGAATAATAAAACTTTATCATATATGAAACGATTTCTAAAATATTTTATTTATAACTTACTTTCAAACTTATCATTTCAAAAACCTATAAACACATTTATTATTCAACTATATATATATATATATGTCTATATATTTATCTTTAGATAAAACAAACTATAAATTCCCAAATTTAAAATCAAAATGCTTATATATATATATATATTTGTCCTAAATTCCAATTTAAAAGAAATCAATAGTTAAAAATTCAAATTTTAAAGACCATATACATAAGTCCATTTATTTTATAAAATCACAAATACTCATATCCCAAACCCATATTGGTATTCAAACATTTTTTTGAAATCAACTTAAATTTATATTTCCAAAATCATTTCCCTAAACCTATAACCATTTTTACTAGCACTACTTAATATACGTGTGCATCTGTGTGCATGTGTGTATATATATATTCCCTTTAAAAAATCATTTATAAAAAGGAATTGTATTAATATGAAAATTTAGTTAGAAATCAATATATGTAACGACCCGAAATTTTCGATCTTGATAATTCCAGATAGTTAAGGAAAGAAGAAAAGAGGTAGTAGAAGAAAACAGGAAACAAAACACAGAATCTCACATTCGCAACGGATCAAATATAATCTCAAATAATAGCAGTTATACAAAGGGAAAACCGTATCAGTTAATCTACATCAATACATCAGAGTTGCAACATTTACACAAAACACTGGACAAATAAAATTAACATGTCCCAGATAAACTTCAATATCACAGCGGAATACACTCCATACGTCCCTGCCATCTAGCTCGCCACCTGAGCTCCAGAACATCCTCACCTGGAAATCTGTAACACTCGGTCTGACCCAAGCATTACATGAAAGTAACACCCAGGTCAGGTTGGAAACCAGCGTGAGTAAACCCATGCAATTTGAAATACTAAGCTTTAAACATAATTGAAATCCCGGGTAACTCTTACCTTACTACGAGTTCATAACTAGTTATGGTCAACACTTGTTTCACTAATCAATCCCTAAGTAACTTTACTTAGTTTCAAAGGTCCATATTATTCCATTCTAGCCTATTTATCTCACATATCAAATCTTTATAGAATTACTGTTGGTTACAAATCGAAGAGGTTTCGGGTATTTACTGATACCCGATCCTGGTCTCTTCGAGTCCCATGTCATCCTACCCAAGTTATTCAATTGAACTATAATTCAAACTTTAAATACAGGATGTCACTTACACAGCAATTCATCATCAATACATAACCACACTATCACTGTACAACCCAACATATCATATCACAAAACATTTTATATCAAAGATATCAACCAATTCAAGGCATTCCATATAATCCAATCATCCATAAGCAAGATTAATTAGTCACTCCATTTCTAATTAATTTAGATAAATTAAATTTATCACTTTAATTACCTTTAAATCCTGCTTACTTAATATTAATTAATTAATCATCCTTAATTATCATCTTTAATTACATAAAGTAATTAGTCTTTAATTAATTACACAAATTAATTAACCTTTACCTATTCACATTAATTACATTTATCCTTAATTAATTACTCAAATTAATTATCCCATAATTACTTACATTGATTAATTTATCCTTTAATTAATCACACTCATTAATTAACTAACCCTCAGTTAATTTCCTAAATTAATCGATCCTTAAATTAATTACACTAAGTAATTAATCCTTAATTACTTCCATTAAGTAATTTCCCTTTAATTACTTTCATCAAGTTATTATCCCATTGGTTAATTATCCTTAATTAATTTACCTCTGACCATTAATTAATTTAACCTTTAATTAATAATTAAATTAATTAACTCTTAACAAATTAATCCTTTAATTACTTATATTAAGTAATTATCATTTAAGTAATTAATCTCTAATTACTTAATTAATTTATCCTTAATTACGAATTAATTAATCTCTAATTAATTAAATTAACTACCTTTAAATCAATAATTAATTAAATAAATTAATTACTCTATAATTTTTGTATTAATTTAATTAATTCTTCATCATCCAAGGTCTTAATTAATCATAAGATAAACCGTTTATCTCAATTAACTTCTTAATTATCGCTTAAAATCTTATTTAATAAACTTTGAGTTAAATTATCATTAATCTAAAATTTAACTTAGGATCTTTAAGCTTAATTAATGATAAAACATTTTATTCCTTTTAATTAACACTTAACTACATTTTTAGATTAAGTTTTAAACTTAACAAATTCAAGTTAACAAATTATAACTTTCTTAAATCCATTATTTAATAATATTTATTATATAAGGAATAGGTCTTAAGAAATAATTTAAACTAGATTCAGATTTTAATTTTAAAACTTGCTTATATATAAATTTTAAATTTTGTTAAATTTACTTCGGGTCCAACCCGATTTTCACCCGAGCCCTTACCCGAGTTTCCTTCTTCTTCTTCTTCTTTTCTTTGTTACTTGTTTAAAAAAAACTGATATACTCTTAAACACTCACGTGTACTCGAAGTTGAACTCGAGGTAACCCATTCTTTTTCCCTGGGATTAAACTCGAGAAAAAAACTCTCAAACTCGAACTAACACAGTAGATATGCTGTGCACCTGCACCAACCTACGGCGGCGCTCCGGCCTACTCGACCACTGTCGATAAGACAACGTTGACCAACCCTACCAATCCCGACCACCAATCTCCCAAAATAAACACGAAATCGAGAATCAACGTGGTCGAACCCACTGGAACAAATCACCCTGACCAAGAACCGCCTCGTCCAGACTCCTCTAACCACCAGAGGTCACGAGACTTCATCCAAAGCTTTTCCGATGTCCAATGCCCCTTTTCCCTATGACCGACCTCCTCCGATGCATCGACGATGGCACAGCAACACGTTATTCCTCCTTGATCAAAAACTGAGACAAACCTAGTTCATCAAACTGTCGTCGCCACGGTAGCCAACAGGGCCGACCACCATTTTTGCCAAGGTCGCCAGCCCCGTGGCCTCTTCCGACCAAAACCCTACAGCCCAAAACTTCCGCGATCACCTGAAATCGTCGAAATCCCGTTTTCCGTTTATCTCGACAATTCCCAAAAACTCAAATCTTAAAATTCATGATACCTATATCAAAAATCATGTTTTCCCAACACGAATCTATCCACGAAATCCAAAAACGAAATCATAGTACCAGATTTTTTTTTACTTATACAATTTTTTTTCCTGTTATTTCTAAATTTTGAGTTAATTACTAAATTAAAATTCTAAAAACCATTTTTAGTCTTGATATTACACTGCTATCAACACTTTTCATTTAGGAATCAAAGCCTAAAAACAATTACATTAAGAAAATTTGAATTTTTGAATCAGGGTTAAAGCGTGAAATGTTGAACAGAGGCATATATCTACATGTTCCAGTCAAGTTCACAGGTACTAACATACACACATATAAAAAAAATCATTTTTAAATCAATATGCACAACATAATTCAATCACATTTCAACGATCACCACATGCCAATACAAGATATACCAGATTTTAAGAGATTACTCACAAAGATTTTGAACAGAGGAGTAGAGAAGGATTTGAAATCTGGAAGCTGCTAGTTGATTTTTGAAACTCCCTCAGATCTTGATCTACTTGACTAAGTTGAGTTGAATCTGAATTAAATCCTTTCTTCTGTTGAAACATGAAGTAGTTTAGATATTTGGTTTCTCTGGCTGTAGATTAATTTTTTTTTAAAAGAAAGATGAAACGACCCGCAGTTCCGTACCCCTTGAGTCGACACTATTCTCCATCACATCAACTCAAGATGAACGGAAATACGAACCATTAGGGTTAAAGAAGAAAGAGGTAGAAGAAGAAAATAGAAACAACATCAGAATCTCACCAACGCAGCGGAATAAAATATAATAGATAATAACTGATCTTTACACAAAAGCAAATCTGTTTACAGATTACATCATAAGAGTACACATAACACTCAACTGGACAGTAATCATAAACTGTCCTTACAAAAATGAATACACAGCTAATTAACACAGCGGAATATTTAAAACAAGTATGGAAGTACGTATCGCCATCCAGCTCGTCTCCTGAGCTCCACAACATCCTTTCCCGTATCCTATAATACTCAGTCTGACCCGAGCATTATAGTGAAATAACAACCGAGTCAGTCTGGAATACCAGCGTGAGAAAACCACACTCAAATTGATTATTAAAGTTTCAAAATCCTTTGAAAACAAAAGCATCTTGTAAGACCACGCCACAAATAAACATATTGGGTTTTTACCTTACGATAGCCAAAACACTTTTTTATCAAATCCGTCTGATATTATAATAGTGTCTATAGAAAATAAAATAGAATCTAACTGAAAAGCTTGCATCTCGCGTTTCAGCAATAGTTGGGCACAATCAAAACCGTACATACGCGTAGGGAGAATGGATTTCCAACTAATGACTAGGCACTAGGGTACCACCTATCACAGTACCTGGTCTAGATCAGCGTACCGAGAATCCACCCTAAATCCCCTGCAACACAAGACCGGGACTACCCCTTACTGGATAATCCCGAGTAAGATCACCTCGCGGTTGGGATCAGCAACCGCTACACAGCCGAAATAAAAAGGGACATCTAGACAGGGATGACCTCACCCTATTGGGTGCTACCCACTTAGCCTCGCTGCATAACCCCTGATTTTCAGTCATTCCCGTTGATGAGGCTCGAGGCTAAGCGTTACCATTTTAGAACATATCACTTAGAATGCTCATCGTCTACCTGACGATGTTCTGAAAGCATTCATCCATACAAGTCCATTCCGGGCTCGAACGGAACCGAAGGCACTACTCCTACTACATCCATTTTGGAATCACCTCAGGATTAGTAGCGACTAGCCCTTACACTTCACTGCTCCACCTTCGAATCCAAACTCTTGTTTTCCACACGAAAATGTTCAAACCGGATCGAAGTGGCTTTCAGGAAATAAATCCCGATCCCGGTCTCTTCGAAACGATCAGTGCATTGGCCAATATTGATAGTCGGTTATTTAACTATCAAATAACATTCACAAACAACCATCAACATAAATAATTTCACCAAATTATTTATTAATCTCAAAATATCTTCACAAGATATATTTCCACTTTTCAACCCTTTGAAAACAGTTTCAAACCACACTCTTCTCATGGAATAATTTCCCAAATATTTATTTCCACTGAAAACACCAAGTACAAAAACTTTAGATTTTTAAAATAATTTAAAACTCTTTATTATAAAATATCCTTTAAGTCATTTAAGTTAAAACTATTTTAATACTTATTCAAAAATATATATTTTAAGAATATTTAAAATAAAGCCGCTTTATAAAATATAAAACTAACTTTTCTCTTTCTTTAAAACAAATACCAAGTCACTTTTAAATAATTACTACTATAATAAATTTGAAAAATACTTACTTCCAAATTTTGAACATTTAAAAATAATAAATTTTCTAAAACATACCTTTAAATCAACTTTAAAACTTTTACTTATACTTAAAATTTACTTCGAAAACGTACTTGGCTATCCAGGGAAATACACTTCTCTTTCACATCTTTTAAAAATAAATCATATTTATGTTTAAACAAATTTACCCATTCCTTTAATAAATTCCCACCGTGAATTTATTCTTTCGAATATCTACTGATATATTACATCACTTTTATAAACCCAGTTTATAAATTTCATAGTCCCATCCTTCTTAAATTCCAATTTCAAACACTTAAATAAATTTTCAAATTGATTTCCAAATTACTCTATTTTGGAATGGATTCCTTTACTTACACATTTACTTCAAAACCCATTAACTTCAGATTTTTAATTCTTACTTATGATTTAAAATCTTTTAACTGAAAAATACCAATTTCAGATTTCCCAAATTCCTTCTTTATCCTTTCAAATAAATTTAAACCTTGAATTTTAAATTAAATTCTTTTTTCCTATAAATTATATCACTTAAGTTTTAAAATTCACCTTTTCCCCTTTTTATTCAAAATCTCCTTTCCCATACTTAGAATTTATTATTAGAGTTTAGAAATTCAATTTTCATCCTTTCTAATTCACCTTTTTTTTAATTTATCCAACTTTCAAAAATTATTTTTACTTAAGAATTCTCTCTTTATATTTTCTCATCAAAAATCCAATCTATATATTTTTGATAACTCAGTATACCCAAATATAATCAATCAAGCACAGCATCCAATATTCCAATTATCAATATAATCCATCATAGAATATCAAATAATCATAACATAGAATTATTAAACAATCTAGATAAATTTGTGGAATCCAGTTGGATACCTCCAGCCTGTTTCCCTGCATCCATAGATGTTAGCACAATATAATATACCAATTTCACTTCGATGTGGAATATCACGGTATATGGGTTTATATAATATCATCCGCTATTATGCGGTGCATAGGGTCTCATCCGCTATATAATGCGGGAAATCAATCACTCCAATATGTACTATATACTACTATATATAATATAGCACATCAACCAATTCAATCATTCAACCAAAATTTAAATTTAACTATTTAAACTGAAATAAAACCCAGACGAGTGAGATTAACTCAACTTTGATTTTGTTTGCAATCCGATCCAACCTTGCCTTGTTTTCTCCATGATTTTTAGACCTTGTATAACATTTACATGATTTATTAACATTTGAAATAATCGAACAGTCCATAAGCATTTAATAATTTAATTGATGTTTTAACTTTAAACCAATAGTTTTCCCTTTGGTACTACATATATTTTTATAAAATAATCTGTATGGATCTAATTTTATATAAACTCCACAACATTTAAATTTCCATTCCCAAAATTTTATCTATATGTATATACTGTTATTCCTGTTTATTTATATGCATAGATAAATATTTGTTTATGCATATTCCAAAAATCTAAGTTTAACTATATATACATATTTATATATTCCCCTAAAAAGTTTTCTGCTTTAACTTTATATATAAATATTTTCAATCTATATATATATTTATTGGATAACAAATTTAAAATTAAACACCCTTAATAAATTATTTTTAATTAACCTAGTAAATTAAAATATCTATCTATGTACATATTCTATATCTTAAACAGTCGGTTGATGATTTATAAATATATCTCCGTTTCTCAAATATGTATATAGATATATAATTTACTAAAATAAACTAGAATAAATGAAAATATACCTTACTACAATAATCTTTATTGGACACGACTTGAGCCTCCACTACACGCGTTCGCCACCGCCTTACTGCTCGAAACAAGACCGCGCGCTCACGCGACACCAATGCCAACCCAGCCATCATGAACAATGATGCGTCGCTCCCTCCCTCGCGAAATCGAGATTCGCATCCCTCCTGGTTGACGAGAATTCGACGCCGACCCCAAACGAGCTCCTTCCCACATCGCCGCGCGAGCTCCCATCGAGCTGAGCCCATATTTAAACAAGTAGAGAGTTCGGTTCCAATTGAAGAGGGATGAAAGGTGCGATTCGATTTGGATACGAGGGAGGGTTCGAGTACTTGAACAGGAAGAGGGAGACCTATAAATCTAGTTCGGCCATTTTTCGAACTATTAGATTTTGCTTAAGAAGATGATTTCGTGTTTTCTTTTGACTGAGAGAAAGGAAGTGGGCGTGATTTGAAATAAAGGGGATGGACACGATTTAAAAGATGAAAGGGTATCCTCGTACGTGGTAGGTGTCGTGTAGGGTAAGCTATAGTGATTTGCAAAGGTGACCAAAAAGTTTTGATGTGCAATAAATTCAGCTGAAGTTGACCGGGATAAAAATAAATATTTTAAATTCAAATTATCTTGATAAATGCATCTTAAAATTTTGAATCCCTATCGAGGCATGCCGCTTGACATTTATAATGTTATACCCCTATTTTGATTGCAATGGAAAAGGTTTCGAGTTCTAATTCAATCGTATGAAGAAGATAGCTTTTGGACTCAGTATTTATATTGAATCTTCGATATAAATTTCAGCGCTTTTACTTACCGTGTGCTCACAAAACAACTCTAAAAGCTACGAAAATTGAATCCGATAATAATACAATGTTACGGATCCAATGGAACTGGTTTCGTCGAAATCTGAGACTGTGCCTCAGAAGACTATTTAAATATCAATTTAAACGATAAAATTTCAAAACTTAACAAAGCACTACCAAATTCAATTTTAATACTTTTACTATCTTCAGTATTATCAATATAAATTTTACAATCCTTCAAATTATTTTTAACAGGCTTAAAACTGAAGATTCGAAAATTTACCCAATTTCAGATTATTAAATCTAATAACTTAATTGCTAAATAATAATAATATTTGAAATTCAAGTTAAACTACCTTTACAATATTTAAAATCAATTAAATATTTCATTTTCAAATATCCAGAAATTTTGAGTCGTCATATTCCTCCCCCCTTAAAAGAATTTTGTCCCCAAAATTAATTGTTAAGAAGAATGATCCAATACCTATTACTATTTTCCAAAACCAAACAGTTTTATCAACTTGCCATAACATATCTTTTATTAAAGACACACTATCACTCTAACAACTTCTCAATCCACCCATAAGTTCCAAACAATAATACTTACTCAACAATTCGAATTATAATTTAAATTCAAATTTTAAATTATCAATATTTTCTCAAAATTTTTCTAACTCCTTAAATTCTCGAAAAATTTCGCCAGCGTCTCCTTTGCGCGGCTAGCTCGGTACAACTACAAAATGCCTCTACGGGCCCACAGATTTCAAAAGAAAACAAAAGCCAAGTGGCTAGACTAGAAAATCATCAAATTTCATACAGAAATTTAAATATATACCTTTGCCAAGCAAATTTCAATTCATCTTCTGAAATCAAAAATCCCAATTTTCCCACTTGCTTTTAATTCCTGTATATCCAATTTAACCATATCCGACTACAGATTCCAAAATCATTTTATACACTTCTTTACAAAATTTTCCATATTCATTCCATTTAAGCCCGTACGATGTACCTATATCATTCATACGCAATACCGAATCCAATCGCTTACTCGATAACACAATTTCATTTCCGAACTAGTATCGTCCACCCGACTTCCTAGTGCGGACTCAGAACTGGTTTCTTGATCAGAAACAGTCATTCTCCTTACATAGTCATAACCGTGATAGAGAATTTCCAGAATCAATAAAAAATCCATATGCAGGGTCCATCGTCGAAAATCGAGTGAAAAACTCTAACTCAGATCGATATAGCTATCTCGTAATTCTGTGCTAGATTCTGGATCAAATCGCTATGCGAATAACATAATATACGTACATCCTACGTATTTATATCCATTAATCATTAGCTATATCAATTCTCTTTTATTCATATTCATTTGATTTCTATCTACTTATTCACAATTTCCCCATTTCACAACTTCCAAACTAAATTTCATCCAATTTTTAACTTAGTATATTTCCAATATCAAATTTACTTAAGAACTTTCACCCTTAACCTTTCTTAAGTTTAATATAAGCACATAATATACCCTTATATTATTACTTCCACTCTACCACTTGGTTTTTATTTAATAAATTTGGATTCTAATTTCTAATAGATTCAATTTGCTTCAATTTGCAAATTAATTTCAAACCTCAGTACTTTTTCACAATTTCATCCAGATTTTCATTTTCAGTTTTACTTGAATTCAATTTCCCTTTCATTTTGAATATAGAATTATATTCACATTATCACAATCCATAATTTATTAACCATTTCTCCAATTAGTTCCACTTACTAATTTATTTGAATCCCAATGGATTTATTTCCAAATTTTAAATTATTTTTAGTCTGCTACGAGTCAATCATTCAACTTCACTTTTCTTTACTTCACCCAATTTAAATTAAATATCATTCCAATATCCAATTTCTGTTCATTTACTTCCAATTATAAATTCATTTGTTCATTCACAAATTTATTTTCAACCAATAACTTTTATTTCCATACATTAATTATTTTTAGTCCATTTGAACTAATTATACACTTCATTTTACACAAATTTAAATCAAGTATCATCCAACATTCAATTTCATTTCATTTGCATACCGTTTAAATCAATCAGTTACTTACTAATTTTAATCTCAAAACTTTGTTTTATTTAGTCCAACTTGACTAATTTTCCATTCAAACTTAAGTTCAACATTCAGTTTTAATTCCCTTTTTCTTACAAGTTTAAAGTCATTTATTCATTCACAAATTCATTTCTGACTAATAAATTTTATTCAATAACTTATTTCATTTAGCCCACTTAGATCTATTTCCTCAATATTCACTTTTTATTTAACTTGGTTTAGTAACATTCTAATTTAATTCAAATTTTGAGTTTCTATAAGTTCTCTAATTTATTTACCTTCTGTTTGCTAACTTCTTTTAATTCACTTCAATTAATTGGCTTACATTCTAACTTATTTTCGTTTTCTTACTTACTTACTTCAAATTTTTAACTCTTCTCCAAGTTAAATTTTCTATTCTAAACAAATTTTCAATTTTTTTTTATAAGTTTCCAAACATATTTATTATTCCATAAACATTTTAAATAAGATCCCAAAGTTTCAAACAATTGCTTAAACATACCAAAACATTTCAAACCAACTCTAGAGTTTAAACCATTACAAAAATGTTCAAAATTCAATTTTGAAAACACACACACACACACATATATATAAATCAAACTATTCCTTTTCATTTTCAAAATCAAACCAAATTTCGCAAATAAAAATTAATCCAAAACATCCAGGTAGCAATCCCCCTCTTGGAAACTCGAAAATGAACACCGACGATGTCGAGATCACCATCGGAATTATTTTCCAGCGACCGAAAAGAGTTCAATGCTTTTATCTCTTTAAAATCCCTTCAAATATTTTTAAATTCCAAATCTCCATAGATTTCAAATCCAATTCAAAAATATTTCTCAAATCATAATTTTTTTCCAAAACCTTTTGAAAACCATTTTGAAATTCAAAGGAATTTAAATTTTCCAAATTTTCAAATTCCAAACCCTTTCAATTCATATTTAAACATTACTCTTGAATTATCATCACAATTTATTTTCAAATATTTCTGTGGAATTCTATTTCAAATTATAAATCATATTTATAATTTACATTTACAAATCCCATTTGTATATGAATTTATTTCCTTAACCTTAAATTATTATCTTTACTTCTTATTCAGTTTCATACTTAAATGATAATAATTTAATATTATCACTTCCTAACAATCAAGCAACCATATATAACTAAAATAATTTTCAAAAATTTATATCTCTTAGATAAAAAAATAATTTGGGTAAAATTATTTCATTCACCCTATTTTAAAAACAATACTGTGTCTGTTTATGTGGTTTAAGAGTTTAGAAACCCCTACCGATGACATGGCGTCCCACACATCGAACAGAATCCATAAACACTCAACTGATAAGTCAACACAATATAAAACAATTTTTATATTCACTAACAAATACGCTCTCAAATCTACTAATACACTCAAACTCATTCTAGAGTACTATGGACTCTATTTAATGAGTAATCCCCACCAGAGCCAAGGTTCTCGCTTAACCTTCAGCTCTGATACCAAGTAAAACGATCCACAGTTCCGTTACCCCTTGAGTCGACACTATTCTCCATTACATCAACTCAAGATGAACGGAAATACGAACCATTAGGGTTAAAGAAGAAAGAGGTAGAAGAATAAAATAGAAACAACATCAGAATCGCACCAACGCAGCGGAATAAAATATAATAGATAATAACCGATCTTTACACAAAAGCAAATCTGTTTGCACATTACATCATCAGAGTACACATAACACTCAACTGGACAGTAATCATAACCTGTCCTTACAAAACTGAATACACAGCTAATTAACACAGCGGAATATTTAAAACAAGTACGGAAGTACGTATTGCCATCCAGCTCGTCTCCTGAGCTCCACAGCATCCTTTCCTGTATCCTATAATACTCGGTCTGACCCGAGCATTATAGTGAAATAACACCCGAGTCAGTCTGGAATACCAGCGTGAGAAAACCACACTCAAATAGATTATTGAAGTTTCAAAATCCTTTGAAAACAAAAGCATCTCGTAAGACCACACCACAAATAAACATGTCGGGTTTTTACCCTACGATAGCCAAAACACTTTTTATCAAATCCGTATGATATTATAATAGTGTCTATAGAAAGTAAAATAGAATCTAGCTGAAATGCTTGCATCTCACGTTTCAGCAATAGTTGGGGACAATCAAAACCGTACAGGCGCATAGAGAGAATGGATTTCCAACTAATGACTAGGCACTAGGGTACCATCTATCACAGTACCTGGTCTAGATTAGCATACCGAGGATCCACCCTAAATCCCCTGCAACACAAGACCGGGACTACCCCTTGCTGGATAATCCCGAGTAAGATCACCCCACAGTTGGGATCAGCAACCGCCACATAGCCCAAATAAAATGGGACATCTAGACAGGGATGACCTCACCCTTATGGGTGCTACCCACTTAGCCTGGCTGCATAACCCCTGATTTTCAGTCATTCCCGGTTGATGAGGCTCGAGGCTAAGCGTTACCTTTTTAGAACATATCGCTTAGAATGCTCATCGTTCTCCTGACGAAGTTCTGAAAGCATTCATCCATACAAGTCCGTTTCGGGTTCGAACGGAACCGAAGGCACTACTCCTACTACATCCATTTTGAAATCACCTCAGGATTAGTAGCGAATAGCCCTTGCACTTCACTGCTCCACCTTCGAATCCAAACTCTTATTTTCCACACGAAAACGTTCAAACCAGATCGAAGTGGTTTTCAAGAAATAAATCCCAATCCCGGTCTCTTCGAAATGATCAGCGCATTGGCCAATATTGATAGTCGGTTATTTAAGTATCAAATAACATTCACAAACAACCATCAACATAAATAATTTCACCAAATTATTTATTAATCTCAAAATATCTTCACAATATATATTTCCACTTTTCAACCCTTTGAAAACAGTTTCAAACCACATTCTTCTCATGGAATAAATTCCCGAATATTTATTTCCATTGAAAACACCAATGAAAAAAAATTTAGATTTTTAAAATAATTTAAAACTCTTTATTATAAAATATCCTTTAAGTCATTTAAGTTAAAACTATTTTAATACTTATTCAAAAATATATATTTTAAGAATATTTAAAATAAAGCCGCTTTATAAAATATAAAACTTACTTTTCTCTTTCTTTAAAACAAATACCAAGTCACCTTTAAATAATTACTACTATAATAAATTTGAAAAATATTTACTTCAAAATTTTGAACATTTAAAAATAATAAATTTTCTAAAACATACCTTTAAATCGGCTTTAAAATTTTCACTTAAAATTTGCTTTGAAAATGTACTTGGCTATCCAGGGAAATACACTTCTCTTTCACATCTTTTAAAAATAAATCACTATTTATTTTTAAACAAATTTACCCATTCCTTTAATAAATTCCCACCATGAATTTATTCTTCCAAATATCTACTGATATATTACTTCACTTTTATAAACCCAGTTTATAAATTTCTTAGTCCCATCCATCTTAAATTCCAATTTCAAACACTGAAACAAATTTTCAAATTGATTTCCAAATAACTCTATTTTGGAATAAATTCCTTTACTTACTTATTTACTTTAAAACCCATTAACTTCAGATTTTTAGTTCTTACTTATGATTTAAAATCTTTTAACTGAAAAATACCAATTTCAGATTTCCCAAATTCCTTCTTGGTCCTTTCAAATAAATTTAAACCTTGAATTTTAAAGTAAATTCTTTATTCCTTTAAATAATATCACTTAAGTTTTAAAATTCACTAATTTCCCTTTTTATTCAAAATCTCCTTTCCCATACTTGGAATTTATTATTAGAATTTTAAAATTCAACTTTCATCCTTTCTAATTCACCCTTTTTTTAAATTTATCGAACTTTCAAAAATTATTTCTACTTAAGAATTCTCTCTTTTTATTTTCTCATCAAAAATCCAATCTATATATTTTTGATAACTTAGTGTACCTAAATATGATCAATCAAACACAACATCCAATATTCCAATTATCAATATAATCCATCATAGAATATCTAATAATCATAACACAGAATTATTAAACAACCTAGATAAATTTGAGAAATCCAGTTGGGTCCCTCCAACCTGTTTTCCTGCATCCATAGATGTTTGCACAATATAAAATACCAATTCCACTTAGAGGTGGAATATCGCGGTGTATGGGTTTATATAATATCATCCGCTATTATGCGGCGCATAGGGTCACAACCGCTATATAATGCGGGAAATCAATCACTCCAATATGTACTATATACTACTATATATAATATAGAACATCAACCAATTCAATCATTCAACCAAAATTTAAATTTAACTATTTAAATTTAAATAAAACCCAGATGAGTGAGATTAACTCACCTTTGATTTTGTTTGCAATCCGATCCAACCTTGCCTTATTTTCTCCATAATTTTTAGACCTTGTATAACATTTACACGATTTATTAACATTTGAACTAATCGAAAAGTCCATAAGCATTTAATAATTTAATTGATGTTTTAAGTTTAAACCAATAGTTTTCCTTATATTTTTGTAAAATAATCTATATGGATCAAATTTTATATAAACTCCTCAACATTTAAATTTCCATTCCCAAAATCTTTTCTATAGGCATATACTGTTATTCCTGTTTATTTATATGCACAGATAAATATTTGTTTATGCATATTCCAAAATCTAAGTTTAACTATATATACATATTTATATATTCCCCTAAAAAGTTTTCTGCTTTAACTTTCTATATAAATATTTTCAACCTGTATATAAATTTATTGGATAACAAATTTAAAATTAAACACCCTTAATAAATTATTTTTAAATAACTTGGTGAATTAAAATATCTATCTATCTACATATTCTATATCTTAAACAGTAAGTTGATGGTTTATAAATATATCTCTGTTTCTCAAATATGTATACAGATACACAATTTACTAAATAAACTAGAATAAATAAAAATATACCTTACTGCAATAATCTTTATCGAACACGACTTGAGCCTCCACTGCACGCGTTCGCCACCGCCTTACTGCTGTCTTCGTGAACCCTTCTCGAATCGCTGCGACAACTCTACACGATGCTCCACTGCTTGAACTACCCTGCTCGAAACAAGACCGCGCGCTCACGCGACACCAATGCCAACCCAGCCATCACGAACGACGATGCGTCGCTCCCTCCCTCGCGAAATCGAGATTCGCATCCCTCCTGGTTGACAAGAATTCGACGCCGACTCCAAACGAGCTCCTTCCCACATCGCCGCGCGAGCTCCCATCGAGCTGAGCCCAGATTTAAACAAGTAGAGAGTTCGATTCCGATTGAAGAGGGATGAATGGTGCGATTCGATTTGGATATGAGGGAGGGTTCGAGTACTTGAACAGGAAGAGGGAGACCTATAAATCTAGTTCGGCCATTTTTCGAACGAGATTTTGCTTAAGAAGATGATTTCGTGTTTTATATTGACTGAGAGAAAGGAAGTAGGCGTGATTTGAAATAAAGGGGATGGACACGATTTAAAAGATGAAAGGGCATCTTCGTACGTGGTAGGTGTCGTGTAAGGTAAGCTATAGTGATTTGCAGAGGAGACCAAAAAGTTTTGATGTGCTATAAATTCAGCTGAAGTTGACCAGGATAAAAATACATATTTTAAATTTTAAATTCAAATTGTCTCGATAAATGCAAGTTAAAATTTCGAATCCCTATCAAGGCATGCCGCTAGGCATTCATAATGTTATACCCCTATTTCGAACACAATGGAAAAGATTTCGAGTTCTAATTCAATCGTATGGAGAAGATAGCTTTTGGACTTAGTATTTATATTGAATATTCGATACAAATTTCAGCGCGTTTACTTACCATGTGCTCACAAAACAACTCTAAGTGCTATGAAAATTGAAATCAGATAATAATACAATATTACAGATCCAATGGAGCTGGTTTCGTCGAAATCCAAGACTGTGTCTCGAAAGACTATTTAAATATCAATTTAAACGATAAAATTTCAAAACTTAACAAAGCACTTCCAAATTCAATTTTAACACTTTTACTATCTTCAGTATTATCAATATAAATTTTACAAGCCTTCAAAATATTTTTAACAGGCTTAAAACTGAAGATTAAAAAATTTACCCAATTTCAGTTTATTAAATCCAATAAATTAATTGCTAAATAATAATAATATTTGAAATTCAAGTTAAACTACCTTTCCAATATTTAAAATCAATTAAATATTTCATTTTCAAATATTCAGAAATTTCGGATCGTCCCAAAAGAAGAAAGAAGTTTGATATACACAAAAATATACATCATCTAGTTTCTTACTAAAAAACCATTCTTTTCTCTTTATTAAAATGAAGAAAATCCATCTTAACACAAATCTTGGCACATGTGAATTTGCATGGCATCCTAGCTTACACATGTTAATTTGCATGGACATATGTTTTTCTTTCATAAATTTTTATGTTATATCCTTTATTTAGTTTAATATCTATATATGTTTTATATTTCTAAATTTACATTTATCATAT
Source organism: Allium cepa (assembly GCA_030765085.1). Lineage (NCBI taxonomy): Eukaryota > Viridiplantae > Streptophyta > Magnoliopsida > Asparagales > Amaryllidaceae > Allium > Allium cepa. The sequence continues at coordinate 264,594,944 of CM060931.1, read as the reverse complement.
TTATCTCATGAATTCCAAAAGATATATATATATATATATATATATATATATCAAGCTTTTTATTTACTCTTATTTAAAACTTTACTTAAGTTATTATTATTTCAAATAATAACTATAAAGATTTATCTTTAGTGTTTTGGAGATATAGAACTTTAAATATTCTTTGAAAATTTAATCCATTGAATAATAAATAAATGCTTTTTATTCACAAAACATATATATACACTTACATACTTATATATGAACACACATAAAATTTTCAACACTATTAAGCTTGCACATCACTATTTATATATATTTAATTTACTATAAGATATATCATTTCCAGATATTTATATTTAAACATTTATCATAGTTTCAAATACATCCAGATATCTTTTTATTACCAGAATTTTATCTGTTCACTAAATAAAGCCAATTAATTATCCAATTACCAGCTGCCAAAAATCCAGGTTATCACAATATATAATAATAAAATTTCTTTATATAATTACTTATTTTAAGTCTATATATATTAAGTAATTAAATTCAAAAATTCAATCCACCTTTATCCATCAATTAAAGAATCCAAATCCCGGAAAATTGAGAAGCATTCAAAAGCATCAAGAAAATCAAGACAAGGTTCAAATAAAAGAACAAGAGACAAAGTTAGAAGCAAAAATCAGATAAAATAGCAATTTCGACCCATTAAAACTCAAAATTTTGCAAAACTCAAAACATGAAAGTTGTAAATAAAAGGCTAAGCTTTCTAGCAAGAAAACAATCATCCAATTCGGACTTATGGTTCAAAATTTATCGCGGAAAAAATTCTCAGGTTCAAAATACAATATCCCTTCCATTCATTCTCAGGACAGCGACAAAGATGTGCAATTTAGACTATTTAAACCTCAAAATTTTACAAAACGTAAAACTTATAAAACATAGTATAAACTTTCCAGAACACCTAAATTATTGAATTCTAAAAAGAAATGAAAAAGATATGCTCAAATTACCTACAACATTCAACTCAGAAATTATAAATTTTATAGGAGCAGGGCAGTGAGTTAGCCATAGATTTTTGATCGACCTATGCTAAGGTTTTTTAAACGTGTTCAATAGAAAAGCTGACACACATGATGTAGGCTTTCCAAGGCATTAAAAATAACCAAATTCTGATAAAAAATGAAAAAGAATGGTCAAAATAGTAATTATGATTAGCTTAGGAAATAAATTTAACGACCATAATTCAATTAGCAATGAATTCCTTAGGTAAGAACTTGCAATCTCAAGAAATCGGGCACTCAAATCAATCATTCCATTATAAAATCAGAAGCAAGCAATAAGAATATTTAGAGATAGGTCTTGTGAGGTCTTAACTCACCTTATTCACCAATTCAACTTCCCAAACACTTCTATTTCAGCTTTGTAATCCTATTTTAGCAAACCCTTGCAAATAACCTACCAAACAACCAAAAACCCAATTTAATTTACTATAAAATCGAATTTAAAGTCACAACCTAGATGTATTCAAGTTAGACATAATTACCTTGACAATTTAGCTTCCTAAGATGGTTAATTTGCAAGAGAGTTGAAAGGGGTTTGATTTGATTTTCTTGGTTTCAAAGAGGAACTAGGTTTCTCATTTTTCTTTACTGCTTACTGTGAACTGAACGTACGGAGAATGATTTCTCTTAATTAACACTAAATTGGGCTTGAAATAAAAACCAACAAAAAAATAATTAATTTCTTTTCTCAATTTATATAATTTTACTAAAAGCCCATTCTTTATATTTTATGACACCCAAAGGTTAATACAACACAATACGAATGCACTACTTCATTTTAACATCATTTTAAATGCTAATTACATCTTTATACCTTCATAAACAAAGTAAAATTCCTAATTCTCTTTAATTCAAAAATAAAAGATTCAAATCAATTAAATATTCTAATTTCTCTAATATTCTATAAATTTAGAATTTACTAAAATTAAATAAAATCATAATATTGTTTTCAACTGATTTTAACACTTTGAAAATACTAGCATTTCCAAATTTCACAATGATTTAGAATTAATCATTTTAAAACAAACTAACTTCCACAAAAGAATACGAATTCCAACTAACAATTTGAATTCTCAAATTTAGAGAAAATTATATAATAGAAACATAAATATGTACAAAAGTCATAACTACCCAATAGCTATGCCTAGTTTAGCAAAGAACATTACAAGTAATGTCGTCTACTAGTCCGAAGAATACGGTAAGTTAAGGGCGATCGAATGTGAATATATCTTTACACTAACACTGACACGTCTTATTTACCTTTTTGAGTATTTATATTAAAAATTAAACGTGAGCAATATTAATACAAAGTAATAAATACACCGATTAAAAATATTCAAAACAGTATATAATATAGATAAATCAGAATCAGAGTTGCATATTGTAGCAGACTAATATACAACATATTTCATAATAAGATGCAAGTCTACAAATTTCAATACTAGACTCGCTCTAATATACATCATATCTCACACACTATATCAGGTACAAAATGATTACTGAATAATATACATGACATAGATACTAAATGTCAATATACATAATGATGAAGTAAATTAAAACTGTCAAAATGGTATACTCCAAAGCTAACCCAAAATCCAAGAGTCAACGAGTCCATATACCTTTGAAGTCTCAACCTGACCTGAATATTATTAAAAATAATAAACGGGTCGGACTATATCTAAATAAAAATGCGAGATACTAATATCATAATTATATGACTTCAAATAATAAGCTATAATAAAATATGTGGAACAAACAATCATAATAAGGAATATTAATTAAATTCACCACTTTATAAATCCATAAATGACTTAACTATAAAATAAGTCATCTCAAAATATGCCTAAAACCCAAAAATCCATAAAAGGCATATTAAACCAATCGATACATATATCACAATTATAGCTAAACAATAACCAAATAAGTCATAAATAAAATTTGCCCAAACCAAATACTTAAATAAGGCATATCTAACAAATCACCATTTCACAAATCCATATTAAGTCCCAACCAGACTATCATCATAAATATGGTGATAAAAATTCAAAATTTCCCCAAAGCCAAAAGATGCTAAATATCTATCCCAAAATCTATGAAGAAATAATTATCACTAATGAAATAATAATGATAGTCAACTATCACGATAAAATAGTGCGACATGGAGTCTAAACCCAAGAAATAGACCTCGCCACATACCTAACCACAAGAAATAGGATGCAATCTAACCCTAAGAAATGGAGAGGCTATGTGAATTTACCTAACCTTAACAAATAGGTAAACATGGTCCACTGTAAATAACAGATAGGGTCGCAATATAACATCCATCCAAACAACAAAAAGGACAGCTATATTATACCAGAATAGACCTAACCAAAGAAATGGGTCTGCCTACCTAAATCTACAAATAAATCGACTCTCAGATCGATGAAAAATGAGTCGTCATCTCTCGAGGATCTATCGATGTCAAATAAAAACTGAACACCCCAAGTCAATACAACTCTAAAGTGTTAATTACTGCCACTCCAGTAATCACAAGAATTTAACTTACTATCTCATACCAGATAGTAAATTCAAGTATTTACCAAAAGCTAGTAATTTTCACTCAAACTCTATTTAACAAATTATAGTAATAAACTATAGAATTGTACGAAAGACCCATACCAATCCGATAATTCAACCGTTTATCAAAATTCTTTATTTCATATAAAAGCACGAAATCCAATTGAAATTGAAATCAAAGATTATTTCATAGAATGCTATAAACCTCAATAAAATATCAAATCCATGGAAAATAAAATAAAAGAGTTTTCAAAATTAATTTTTATATGCACAACGATATAATTTTTCTTGAACCCACTTTTAAATCCTTAAATCCATTTTTAAGGAGAATTTTTTTATTTACATAAAGTTCTGAATACTTTCAAAATCATTAAAACCACTTTTATAACTAAAAATCACTTAAAACCAAAAATTTTGCTTTCATAACAACATTTATAAAATAATACAATATATTTTTTTCCTCTAAAACATTTCTAAAATTTATATACTTGAAATAGTAAAAAAATTTGAAAGATTTTATCAGTTAATATTACTTATTTTTAAAAGCTTTAATTTTTTTTTTGGAATAAGAAATAAACTAAGATATAATATAATTTAACTATTAGTATAAACAAAATTCTAATAAGGATCAAAAGGGATAAAATCTCATTTTGAGAATCTTTTACACTAAACAATAAATCCATCCAAAATAGAGCCAATGTCGCTCCATAAAATATGATTCCATAATATGGAATTATTCAATAATCTGAGTTGCTTTCCGACAAATCCAATCACTCGGCAATTTCATAACCATCATATTGTCTAACTATGAAATTAAATACATTTTTGATGATTTTTAACATGCATGCTATGTCATAATTAATCACTGATTCAATTTCAATGTTCAAACACAGAATAAAACTATTCATCCATCAAACAAATTAAATCCATAGCATACGATTTATGTCACAACCCGAAATCCAACGTCCGAAAATCGATATCAAATACCTAACTTGTATTTGAATGCCGGAGATTCGAACGTTGAACTCCAGTTCGGTGGAGCTTATAACAACATTAGATGAATACAAAATATTGGAAACAAAAGATGATTTCATTGATAAACAACACACGGATACAACATTGATACAATATTCATTACAACAACGATTACCAACATCAAAGTAGAATGTATATGATACAACAACAAAATAATAACGCCACAGCGAAGAAACAACAGAGTCTTCAAAAAGATCCAACATAAGCACCCTCAATCCATAAGCTCCAAAGACTTCAAACCAAAAGCTTCCAAAATCCGATAGCTTCCAAACTAAAGACTCCAAAAGACTTCCATAATCTACTTCTATTATCCAAGCTAGCTCCAAAACACGGATAACCTACTTCTAGGCTGCTCGTATGGAAAAATTATGGGCGCCTAGAGTTTAGGAAAAGAACAATAAACTCCAGGTCAGTAATGTGATTGGTATGATTAAACAAAAACAGTTGTTTGTATAAAAAGAATTTAGAAAGAAATTCATTATGCTTTTTGGAAAATGAAACTACCATAAGGCCTCTCGGCACATGTGGCTTGATACGAGAAAACTCTTTGATATTATTATTAGTGCATAGTGTAGAAAACATTTCAAAAATATAATATTAATCTTAGCCAGCATACGTACCATTATAGTATGCCTACTATAGCTGCCATGTTAAATGGCAGGTTCTACAACTAAAACCGTACATGGATCGTATTGAATGATTGGATTTCCAACAATGGCCAGGCTAAGGAACTTCCTTTTCGAATGGGTACGCCTCTAGGGGGATACCCCGAGAACTTAACCAGCTCTCTGCCAACACAAGGTCGGGTTACCACTGTAACTAAGTAACTACTGACACGAGTATGCCATCCCCCGGTCGTAACCGACCTTTATCTGGGGACCCAACAACAACAACAACCAACAACCTTATAAGTTAAGTATCTGGGCTCTATACCATGATACCACTTTTTATCCAGAAGGAAATACACATGCCCTAAGGGGCACTACCCCCGTAATCTTGCCGCATCCTTCTTATTTCGACCATTTTCGGGTTGTGAGGTTCGACGAAGTCTCGTCCAAAACCTATGCTTTTCACAAAAGCCATGATTCGATCAGCAAATGATCAACACTCAGCAAGCCACACTACCTAATTGGGAGTATATCACTAATAACCATCAACTACATAACCTTTGAGCTCTTACGTCTAAGAGAAGGGTGTTAAGCTAAGAGAATAAATTCTTCGCCACCAAACAGAAATGTATTTGATAGAAATCAGCTGTATATCTCAAAGTGTAATGTCAGACAAACAACCATACAACTCTATCATGGGTCTGAATGGAACCGAAGGCACTTCAAAGAAGCCCTTGCAAATCCCGGTATACACAATCCTGATCGGACTCCCCATCACATATGGAGATCTCTATACCACGGCCACTCGATGCAGAGACAATCAACAAGTAATCCTTTCGTTTTTGAAAATACCCGGTCTTCAACCACCGTCTTCAAATGCACTCCATTTCATTGTATCATTATTCAGAATGAGTTTTATGACATAATGTCCTCTCTCGGCTTAACTGAATAAGAAGCGCTTATTTTTAAAACACGTGGATATATAAGTCACACAGATTCACCATTAAGATTCGCTGTGGGTTTTGGATAAACATTTGGAATCCGACTCCGTGTCGCATTGAAAATTCAAATGCCATTTTAAAGGCCAACAATTTTACGTCAATTCAGAAGTTCACAATTACACAGCAATATATCACAGATGTCACAGCTCAAAACAAAGCAATTCACATCACAAAGTATCACAATCACATATCAGAGATATCAACCAATCCAAGGCATTCAATAATAATCAATCATCTATGAGTAAGATTAATTAATCATTTGATTATAATTAATTAATCGCATAATTACTTTCATTAATTATCCTTAATTAATGATTAATTATCCTTAATTACAAATTAATTAATTCTTAATTATTAATTAATTAATCTTAATTATTTAATAATTAACCTTAACTTTCAATTAATAAATTAATTAATTATTCTTTAATTACTATCATTAAGTAATTATCTTTTACGTAATTATCTTTTAATTACTGTCACTAATTTATTTATCTTTAATTACTTAAAATTTAATTAATTAAAAGATAAATCATTTATTTTAATTAATCACTTAATTATCATTAAAATCTTTAATTAACAAACCTTGTAATTAATTAATATTAACCAATTAACTCAAACTTAAGATACTTAGGTTAATTAATAATTGAAAACATTTCTTCTTAATTAACTCTTTAATTAAATTATTTTTTTGAAATAAATTAAGAATTAATTTATAAATAATGTCACATAATTAAATAAAATAAACTTAATTATTTTAAAATAATTAAATTAAACCTTTACTAATCCTATTTTTAAATAAAACAATTGTTTTTAAAAGAATAAGTTAAACTTTTTTAAACTTAAATTTATTTTAAATTTTGAAAACTGTTTTTAAACTAAACGAGGCATCCCCGAGTCCCCCCCCCCCAAGCCTAGAACAATCTCCTTCGCGTCTTCCCCGAGACTTCCCCGAGCCACACCTTTTTTCTTTTAAAACTTTGATTTTTGTTTAAGTTTTTAAAACCCGATACGTACTCATAAATACCTGAACCAAATCTCGAGCCAGCAACACAATCTCCCGAGGTCGACTTCGAGTCTTCACCCTTCTTGCCAAACTATTACTCACTGACACAACCCAAAAGCATGTGCACGTGTACCATAGTTCTGGCCACCTCCGATCCAAACTCCGGCCATTAATGAGTCAGCGACAACCTGCCTTAACCACCAGACCACCTAGAAACCTGAAACGACGACAAACGAGCAAACGAGCAACCTAACCCAACCTGGAACAAAACTGAACCACTAAGGATCGCCTCGTCCCGCCGCCTCAGACCATCAGAGGCCACGCAAGGCCATCCAGAGCTCCTCCGATCAACTACACATTGATTCCACTCATCCCGGTCCAGTCCGATACAGCGTTGACGCAGTAGTTAGTCGAATTCCGACCTTATCAAAAACTTAGGTTTAAACCATAAATCTTCGTCATACCGCCGCCTCGATGAATTATAAATTCACTGAGCATTTTTGGGATGATCCCCGACCACCTAGCAAGCTCCAACCTCGATCACGAGACCCATCATTACTTCGATCACCAGAATTTGCCAATAAACCCAAAACCGTTTATCCCGCATGTTCCCCCTGAATACGCACCTAAAAATTATGATTCCACTTTTAAAAACCATCATTTTCGAAAATGTTTCAAATGATATACCTGAAACCAGAAATCATGATGTTTGAAATTTCAACATATTTTGAGTTTGCCTGTATTCCTTGATTTTCCAGAAAACACTTTAATCAATTATGCTTGAAATTATTTCTAAAAGATAAAACATGATTATACAAACATGTTTTGTTTGAATCATGAAACCTAAAAGGAATTAGAGAGAGAGAGAGCATTTGAACTTTTTAACAGGTTTGAAACCTATAAAACCTGGAACAAAGGTAAATACCTGTTCTCAGACATGCACAGTCATATTCACATACGTATATACACATATTTATACACATGCAAACAATTTTCAACTTTACTTCAAGTATGATTTCAAACAACAGGTTAAAATCCAGATTTCAAAAAGGTTTACTCACCTGGGTTTTAAAACAGAAATCCTGAAATTTCTTTTAAACTTGATATTGGTTTTGATCTTGAAAACTGGAAGTTATTTTAAACTTTGATATGCCTTGTTGTTTGAGATGAATTTGATTTGTTTAACTAGTTGAAATGAAGCTTTGATATGCTTACTTCAGGTTGTTTGTTGGAGATGACCTTTGCTTTGAAATCTTGTTGAAAAGTATAAAAGAGATTTGATTTGTTTTGTTTCTGGTTTGAAAATTGAAGAGGTGTTTGCTTTGATATTTTTTTCTGGTTTTGTTTTCATTTACAGGATTTTGATTTTGGAAGTGAAGAATAAAAGGATAGGAGAATAGAAATGAAAATATATATACACATTACCTTGTTTTTCTTTAATTTAAAAATGAAAAGAAAATAAATTTTTTGACACTTGTTCATTTTCACACCAAAATCATTACACTTGTTTAATTATATGTTAATATGTTTACACTTGTAATTTGCATGGTTTTTATGTCTTTTTTATAATTTATATTAATATATATATTAAAATGCATTTTTTTTATATTAATATGTTTTATTAGTTTATTTCTATTTTGAAATTTTCATAAATACATTTTCTTATATAATATTTATATAACCATAAAAGAAAATGTTTTAAAGCTAAATCACTTACTAATAAAATTTACATATATATTATTTTTAAATCCAAATATTTTTAAGAAATTTATATTTGAATTTTAAATTCAAATTCAAATTACAATCTATACACAACAATACATATCTTATTTATTTTGAAAATTTCAAATTTATTCAAATTAATTCCAGAAATTTATATTAATTATTAAATTAAATTTGATTTAAAAAAACATGATCGTTATAGATTTTCCACCTTAAGAAAATTTCATCCTCGATTTGAAAGAGAGAGACAAACAAAGAATATATGAATATATGAAAAGAGAGTGAAACAGCTTACCAGATTAAGCCGGAATATCCACTCTACAATTGGGATAGGACTTCTGCATGCTATCCTCTGTTTCCCAAGTATAGTCATTTGGATCACCACTCCATTGCACTTTTACTAATTTCACCACTTATTTCTCAGTTGCTTTTCATCTCGATCAATAATTTTCAATGGTTCTCTTTTCACTGCTAAATTTGGTGTGATCTCTAAATCCTGCTGAGCGGCTTCTTCAATAATACAGCCTGGATCGTGTACATATTTCTGAAGATGTGAAACATGAAACACATCATGTACGCTAGATAACTAGTTAGGTAACTGCACTCGATGAGCCAAAGGACCGATCCTTTCAAGTATAGGAAAAGGACCTATATATCGCGGTGCCAGTTTACCCGTCTTTCCAAACCTCAAAACTCCCCGCATTGGAGAAACCTTTAAGAAAACTGAATCTCCAACCTGGAATTCTAAATTTCTTCTCCTGAGATCAGCATAACTTTTCCGACGACTTTGGGCAGTTATCAAATTTTTTCGAATAAAATCAACCTTCTCAGTAGCTTCCCTTATCATATCTGGTCCAAGAACGAGTCTGTCATCTGACTTAATCCAACAGATAGGTGATCTACACGGACGACCATGCAATGTTTTGAAAGGAGCCATTTCAATACTGGCTGATAACTATTATTATATGAAAATTCAACCAGATGCAAATGGTTCTCCCATGAACCGCCAAAGTCAAGGATACAAGCACATAAAAGATCTTCCAAGATTCGATTCATCCTTTCAGTCTGCCCGTCAGAGCGGGTGGTAAGAAGTACTGAAGTTCAACTTGGTTCCTAGTGCGGCTTGAAGTTCTTTCGAATATCTGCTAGTGAAGATCGGGTCACAATCACTCACTATACCACTCGGTGTTCCATGGAGACGAACAATTCTTTCACATACAATTTTGCCAAACTCGCTGTTGTTCGGGTGGATTTTACTGGGAAAAAGTGGGCAATCTTGGTTAGACGATCCACAATAACCCAAATCGCTTCATTACCCTTATGAGTTCAAGGCAAACCATCTACGAAATCCATAGATATTTGATCCCATTTCCATTTAGGCACTTCCAATGGTTGGAGAAAACCCTCCATCTTCATTTGATCACTTTTTATTTGCTGACACGTTGTACATCGACTGACATAAATAGATATATCTCTCTTCATTGTTTTCCACTAGAAAGTACTTTTGATATCTCGATACATTTTATTAACCCCTAGATGGATACTAAGCTTGGAGTTGTGACACTCGTCCAATACTTCCTATTTTAGATCTGGGATGTCTGGAACACAGATCTTGCCTTTCAATCATATAATTCCACTATTATCAATTCCAAAGCTGGAATCCTCACCTCGACGAACTCTCCCATAAATTTCTTGAAGAAACTTGCCATCGTTCTGCTTACTAGCAACCTTTTCAAGAATAGTAGGATTGAGAACAAGATAAGCAAGAACAACCTGTCTTCTACTCAAAGCATCGGCTACCACGTTGGCTTTACTAGGCGTATATAGAATATCCAGGTTGTATGACGCTAGGAATTCCAACCAACGTTGTAGCCTTAGATTCAAATCCTTCTGAGTAAAGAGATACTTCAGAGATTTATGGTCGGTGAACAATTCAAACTTTTCACCTAAGACAAGAAGAATTTATTAAGTGTAAATATTAAGTTAAGCTAAACTTTTAGGAAAGCTGAAAGAGATTTTTACCCAGAAGATAATAACGCCGGATTTTCAAAGCAAAAATAACAGCCAAGAGCTAAAGATCGTGGGTTGGGCAGTTTTTCTCATGTGGTCGAAATTGTGTACTCGCGTAGGCAATCACTCTACCTTACTACATTAGAATAGCACCCACACCTTCACCACACACATTTGTGTAGACAGATAAACCTTGATTCCTATTAGTAACAGCCAGAACAAGAGCAGTAATCAATCTCCTCTTCAACTCCTGGAATGCTTCTTCACATTTCAAAGTCCAATCAAATTTGGCATTCTTCATAGTCAGCTTAGTTAATGGACTGGCTAACATGGAGAAATCTTGGACAAACTTTCTGTAATATCTGGCTACCCAGAAAATTTCTGACTTCCTTTAGAATAGTAGGTTTCTTCCAGTCTAGGATAGCAGATATCTTGCCAGGGTTTATAGAAATTCCTTCTTCAGTAATAATATTCCAAGAAATCTAACTTCCTTAACCTAAAAATGACATTTAGAAAATTTGGCAAATAGAATGTCCTTCCTCAATATTTCCAAAACAATTCTCAGGTGTTTGGCAGTCACTTCTTCAGTTTTGAAGTAGATTAAAATATCATCAATAAATACAAGAACGAATTTATTCAACACTTCTCGAAATACTCAGGCCATTAAGTCTACGAAATATGCAGGAGCATTGGTTAGTCCGAAAAGCATAACTAACCATTCGTAGAACGTATTTGGACCCCTGAAAGCAGTTAAATGAATACAGTCATCAACAATCCTCAGTAGATGGAATCCTTGGGCTAGATCTATCTTAGAAAAGAATCGAGCGCCATGCATTTGATCGAACAAGTCGTCGATTCTGGGCAAAAGAAATTTATTTTTGAGAGTTAATTTATTGAGATCGCGGTAGTCCATGCAAAGTCTCAAGGATCCATCGGACTTGGCTATGAAGACAATAGCTGAACCCCAACTGGAATAACTGGAACGTATTAATCTTTTCTCCAGCAAATCTTGAGTTTTCTTGACTAGTTCTATTCTTTCCCTTGGTGCCATCCTGCGGCTTGCATGAACAACAGGACGAGCATTGGAACCAAGTCGATTCTGAATTCAATTTCCCTGTGCGGTGGTAAAGATTTAACTTCTTCGAATACGTCAGGAAATTCTCGGACAATAGGTATGGATTCCAGACTAGGTTTGGGATACCCCAAAGTATACATCAGTTTATCTCTCTTAGGACTCGGATCCTCACAAGAAATTTCGATAAAATTCTCAAATTTTGTTTTAACCGAAATCGTTCGATTGTTACAATCTCATTTTGCTTCGTATTTGGTTAACCAATTCATTTCGAGTAAGATTTCAAATTCATTAAAGTCGAGAACAAAAAGGTTGATAGGAAATTGATGACAAGAATACGAAATATGCACTTTTCTACAATATAGACAAAGATTTATAGGGCCACCAATTGGATTCTTCACGCAAATGGGCTTATCTACAAATTCGTTTACGGTTTGTTGGGAAATAAAGCCATGTGTGGCTCCCGTGTCGAACATAACTCTAACAACTTTATCATAAATAAGAAGGTTACCTTCTAAAACTCCTTTTCCTTTATCTACCTTTGAGGTCGAAGGGACATCTTTGATCGCATACACCTTCGCTACGTGAGCCTACTTCATTGCTGGGCAATATTTAACTACGTGTCCAGGTTTATGGCAATAATAGCATTCCTTGGTTCCCTGACATGTCTTCACAAGTTGATCCTTCTTTCCTTGTTTCTTAGGCTTTATACATCTGCTTGAGTAATGGCCCTTCTCCCGACAATTGAAACAAGTTACATCCTTAGCCTTATCCTCCTGATTATTCTTCTTCTTCTTGCCTTGCCATAGTTTCTTTCCTCCGAACTTCCTTTTCTTCCAATTCGGATTGCTTGCACTTCTTTTCTCCTCTGAAACTTCTTGTTTATCCAGGGTAGTGTATCTATAACCCATATCTATCAAATCAGAAAAGGATTCTTTCACGTGTGCTGTCATCCTCTCATGAAATTTCTTGTTCATCCCTCGAATAAATCTTTCATTCTTCTTCAGGGGTTATTCACCAGCTTCGGTCCAAACTGAGATAACACGTTAAACTTGTTCAAGTATTCTTCAAAAGATAAACTCCCTTGCCTTAAATCTGTGAACTCCTGGTACATCCTGGAGATACCAACAGACGGCATATAACGCTGCTCAAACACCTCTTTGAATCGATCCTAAGTAAATTCATCCTTCGGCTCAGCCAATGTAATAGTCTCCCACCATGCTAAAGCCTCTTCTTGGAGCTGCCAAGAAGATATCAACCTCATCTGATCATCCTCCAACTTCAATCCTCTGAAAATCCTTTCACACGATCGAATCCAGGCTTGTGCTTCGATAATAGTTTCCTTGCCTATGAATGGCTTTCCCCCAAGTCTTGAGAAACTTCGATATAAATAAGCCAGATTCGGTTGGGCTTGAGTGGGAATAGCTGCTTCCGTTGTTGCAGGGCCTTGACCAGTTGTAGTGGTACTTCCCCGTCCCCTACCTCGTTCTCTTCTCGCGCTCATTTTCACTATCTGTAAATAGTAAGAAATCTTAATTTAGGCCATATGGACGAGATATCTTGGGGATATACTCATTCTAGGGGATTTATAACCCTATCTCTAATGAGTCACCTAATGTGTTATACTCCATAGATAAAGTTATTACTCAACCTTTACCTCTGATACCACTTGTCATGACCCGAAATCCAGCATCTAAAAATCAACATCAAATACCTCACTTGTATTCGAAGGCCGGAGATACGAACGTTGAACTCCAGTTCGGTGGAGCTTATAACAACATTAGATGAATACAAAATAGTGGAAACAAAAGATGATTTCATTAATAAAAAACATAGGGATACAATATTGATACAATATTCATTACAACAACGATCACCAACATCAGAGTGGAATGTATATGATACAACAAAAAACAATAACACCACAACAGAGTCTTCAAAAAGATCCCACATAAGCATCTTCAATCCAAAAGCTCCAAAGACTTCAAACCAAAAGCTTCCAAAATCCGATAGCTTCTAAACTAAAGACTCCAAAAGACTTTTAGAATCTACTTCTATAATCCAAGCTAGCTCCAGAACATGGATAAACTGCTTCTAGGCTGCCCATGTGGAAAAATTATGGGCACCCGGAGTTTCGGAAGGAAACAATAAACTCCGGGTCAGTCATGGGACTGGTATGAGTAAAAAAAATAGTTGTTTGTATAAAAACAATTTAAAAAGAAATCCATTATGCTTTTTGGAAAATGAAACTACCATTAGGCCTCCCGGCATCACACAGTGCAATCGCATACATGGGGGAGATTCCTTATGATAGTCAAACATGCTTGATACGAGAAAACTCTTTGATGTTATTATTAGTGCATAGTGTAGAAAACATTTTGAAAGTATAATATTAATCATAGCTAGCATACGTATCATTATAGTATGCCTAATATAGCTACCATGTTGAATGGCAGGTTTACAACTAAAACCGTACATGGCTCGTATTGAATGATTGGATTTCCAACTATGGCCAGGCTAAGAAACTTCCTTTCCGAATGGATACGCCTCTGGAGGGACGCCTCGAGAACTTAACCAGCTCTCTGCCAATACAAGGCCGGGTTACCTCTATAACTAGGTAACTACTGACACGAGTATGCCATCCCCGGGTCGTAACCGACCTTTAACCGGGGTCCCAACAACAACAGCCACCACCAACAACCACATAAGTTAAGTATCTGGGCTCCATACCATGAGACCACTTTTTATCCAGAAGGAAATGCACATACCTAAGGGGTGCTACCCCGTAACCTTGCCGCATCCTTTCTATTTCAACCATTTTCGGGTTGTGAGGTTCGACGAAGTCTAGTCCACAAAGCTACGCTTTTCACAAAAACCATGCTTTGATTAACAAATAATCAACACTCAACATGCCATACTACCAAATTGGGAGTATATGACTAATAACCATCATCTACATAACCTCTGAGCTCGTACGTCTCAGAGAAGGGTGTTACGCTAAGAGAATAAATTCTCCACCACCAAGCAAAAATGTATTTGATAGAAATCAGCTTTATATCTCAAAGTGTAATGTCAGACATACAACCATACAAGTCCATCCTAGGTCTGAATGGAACCGAAGGCACTTCAAAGAAGCCCTTGCAAATCCGGGTATCCACAATCCCGATCGGACTCCCCATCACATATGGAGATCTCTATACCGTGGCCACTCGATGCAGAGATAATTGACAAGTAATTTCGTTCTCAAAAATACCCGGTCTTCAACCACCGTCTTCAAATGCAGTCCATTTCGTTATATCATTATTCGGAATGGGTTTTATGACATAATGTCCTCTCTCGGCTTAACCGAATAAGAAGCACTTATTTTTAAAACATGTGGATACGTAATTCACACAGATTCACCATTAAGATTCGATGTGGGTTTCGGATAACCATTTGAAATCCGGCTCCCTGTCGCATCGAAAATTCGAATGCCATTTTAAAGGCCAACAATTTTACTTCAGTTCAGAAGTTCACAATCACACAACAACATATCACAGATGTCATAGCTCAGAACAAAATAATTCACATCACAAAGTACCACAATCACATATCAGAGATATCAACCAATCCAAGGCATTCAATAAAATAATCAATCATCTATAAGCAAGATTAATTATCGTGTGATTATAATTATTAATCACATAATTACTTTCATTAATTATCCTTAATTAATGATTAATTATCCTTAATTATAAATTAATTAATTCTTAATTATTAATTAATTAATCTTAATTATTTATTAAATAACCTTAATTTTCAATTTATAAATTAATTAATTATTCTTTATTTACTATCATTAAGTAATTATCTTTTAAGTAATTATCTTTTAATTACTGTCATTTATTTATTTATCTTTAATTACTTAAACTTTAATTACTTAAACTTTAATTAATTAAAAGGTAAATCATTTATTTTAATTAATCACTTAATTATCATTAAAATCTTTAACTAATAAACCTTGTAATTGATTAACATTAAACAATTAACTCAAACTTAAGATATAGGTTAACTAATAATTGAAAACATTTCTTCTTAATTAACTCTTTAATTAAGTTATTTTTTAAAATAAATTAAGAATTAATTTATAAATAGTGTCATATAATTAAATAAAATAAACCTAATTATTTTAAAATAATTAACTTAAACCTTTACTAATCCCATTTAAAAAAAAGAGTTATTTTTAAAAGAATAAGTTAAAATTTGTTTAAACTTCAATTTATTTTAAAACTTGAAAGCTGTTTTTAAACTAACCCGAGGCATCCCTGAGTCCACCCCCAATCCCAAACCAATCTCCTTCGTGTCTTCCCAGAGACTTCCCAAAGCCACCCCTTTTTTTCTTTTAAAACTTTAAATTATTTATGTTTTTAAAACCCGATACATACTCGTAAATACCCGAAACAAATCTCGAGCCAGCAACACAATCTTCCGGGGTCGACTTTGAGTCTTCACCCTTCTTCCCAAACTATTACTCACTGACACAACCCAAAAGCATTTGCACGTTCACCGGAGTTCTGGCCACCTCCGATCCAAAATTCGGCCATCAAAGAGTCAGCGACAACCCGCCGTAACCACCAGACCAGCCAGAAACATGAAACGGCGACGAACTCGCAAACGAGCAACCTGACCTAACCTGGAACAATACTGAACCACCATAGATCGCCTTGTTCCGCCGCCTCAGACCACCAGAGGCCACACAACACCGTCTAAAGCTCCTCCGATCAACTACACATCGATTCCTCTTGTCCCGGTCCAGTCCGATACAACGTCGACGTTGTAGTTAGTCGAATTCCGACCTTATCAAAAACTTAGGTTTAAACCTTAAATCATTGTTGTACCGCTACTTCGGTGAATTATAAATTCACCGAGCATTTTTCTGATGATCCTCGACCACCCAGCAAGCTCCAACCTCGATCACGAGACCCATCATTACTGCGATCACCAAAATTTGCCAATAAACCCAAAACCGTTCAACCCGCAAGTTCTCCGTGGATACGCACTTAAAAATTATGATTCCACTTTTAAAAATCGTCATTTTTGAAAACATTTCAGATGATATACCTAAAGCCAGAAATCATGATGTTTGAAATTTCAATATATTTTGAGTTTTCCTGTATTCCTTTATTTTCCTGAAAATACTTTAATCAATTATGCTTGAAATTATTTTTAGAAGAGAGAACATGATTATACAAACATGTTTTTTGAATCTTGAAACCTAAAAGGAATTAAAGAGAGAGCATTTGAATTTTTTAAAAGGTTTGAAACCTGTAAAACCTGGAACAGGGGTAAATACCTGTTCTCAGACATGCACAGTCATATTCACATACGTATATATACATATTTGTACACATGCAAACAATTTTCAACTTTACTTCAAGCATGATTCAAATAGCAGGTTGAAATACATATTTCAAAAAGGTTTACTCACCTGGGTTTAAAGCAGAAAGTCTGGAATTTCTTTTAAACTTGATATTGAAAACTGGAAGTTGTTTTAAACTTTGATCTGCCTTGTTGTTTTAGATGAATTTGATTTGTTTAACTAGTTGAAATGAAGCTTTGATATGCTTGCTTCAGGTTGTTTGTTGGAGATGATCTTTGCTTTGAAATATTGTTTGAATTAGTAAAAGTGATTTGATTTGTTTTGTTTCTGGTTTGAAAATTGAAGGGGTGCTGCTTTGATATTTTTTTCTGGTTTTGTTTTGATTTATATGCTTTTGATTTTGGAAGTGAAGAATAAAAGAAGATAGGAGAGTAGAAATGGAAATATATATACACATTACCTTATTTTTCTTTAATCTGGAAATGAAAAGAAAATAAATTTTTTGACACTTGTTCATTTTCACACTAAAATCATTACACTTGTTTAATTATATGTAGTATGTTTACACTTGTAATTTGCATGGTTTTTATGTCTTTTATATAAATTATATATATATATATATTAAAAAGCATTTAGTTTATATTAATATGTTTTATTAATTTATTTCTATTTTCAAATTTTCATAAATACATTTTCTTATATAATATGTATATAACCATAAAAGAAAATGTTTTAAAGCTAAATTACTTACTAATAAAATTTACATATATATTATTTTTAAATCCAATTTTTTTTAAGAAATTTATATTTGAATTTTAAATTCAAATTCAAATTACAATCTATATACAACAATACATATCTTATTTATTTTCAAATTTTCAAATTTATTCAAATTAATTCCAGAAATTTTTAATAATTATTAAATTAAATTTGATTTAAAAAACAGGATCATTACAATTTATTTCAATAATTTTTCCATCCAATCGCTACTAAATTTCTATGCAATTCATACGCAGTTCATAAGCCAAGCCTGGGATGCAAAGACGGATATAATTAATTCACATATAATTATGTAAGTTAAATAAAATAACTCACCCGAATAATTGCTTGCCTCTAATTGTTGCAATTTTTTGTTGCTTCCCTCCATTTATGACCACTCCTCTTGCTTGCATCAACAATCGTTGCCGAAAATTTCTAGTCGCCACTTGCAACTTTCACACAAAACAGTAGTACAATCACCTCAATGTCTCGAGCGTTTCCCCTTTTACAACATCGCTTGTGATCACCAACTCCGCTTGACATCGCCGTGGGAACTTGCTGCCACTAGCTAATCCATGTGCCCGCTCCTCCACCGATCCCAATCGTCGAGCGCCGCCTCCTCCCTAGCTCGTGCCACCAGCCTCATGTTGCCATCCCAAGCAGTGCCTTACGTGCCGCCTTGGGAGCGTCAATCGTCGGCAACGACTACATGAGCTTGCGTGATTTAATTCCGTGCACAATATTATTTTTTGAATTTTGATTTCATGAATTAGTTTGGATTAGGGCGTGCGTAAGAGGGAAAATAGGTAGGAGGAATCCAAAGAAACTAAGTCCTTGGAATTAGGTCAAGGAGTGGTTTAGATTTAAATGAGTTGGTCTTATTATGACCGTTTTCTTTTCCCTTTTCATTTATATTTTACATTTATCTTTCTTTTAATTGATTCTTTTGTAAATTGGCAAATCTATTCCAGTTTAGGTTCATTTGATAAGTTATATTACCAAATTACACAATTTCTATCCAATTCAATATTAATTCACTCTTTCAATTATGCATTGAACTAATATAAATAAATCGATTCATCTTTGTCGATTTATTGATTTAATTAAATATAAAATAAAACTTCTTTTCTTCTATTTCAATTATATATAGATATAATTTGTAACAACCTGGAAACCATACGATTCGAGCTAACAATTAACCACACATGTGAAATCCAAATTGAACGGAAAGACAGATGGTTATGGGAAAGAAAGAAGAAAGAAGAAGAGAAAAGACGAAGAAGAGAGAAAGAAATTTAAACAACATATAATCTCATAATCGCAGTGGAACAACATATAATATACTGTTAATGAACTTTACAAAAGAGAAACTGTAATATACATACATCTATCAAAGCACAAAAACAAATCACCAATCATCAGCCTGGACGGTTATAATAACATGTCCTCACAAATGCTGATAATTTGAACAAAAATGCAGTGGAAAATAAATATATACAAGAATACGGCCTGAAGACCTCTAGCTCATCTGCTGAAGCTCCATAGCATCTATATCTAAATCTACAAATATGATCGGTCTGACCTGAGCATTGAAAGGGAAGAACGCCTGGATCTGTCTGGTAAACCAGCGAGAGAAAACACATCTCAACTGAATTTTAAAGTTATAAAAACTTTTCCTTATCAAAACAAAGGTATCTTGTAAGGCCACGCCGCACATAAACGTGGACGAGTTTTTACCTTACAATAACCAATTCATTTCTAATCAAATTCTGTTATGTTATACTAGTGTCTAGTATACAAATAATACTAATCATAGCTGAAATTGTTACATTGGTTAAATTTGAGGGCGTAGTACGTTTATAAACAAAATGGCAGGCACGTATTCGAGAATAGATCCCATACAATGGCAGGTAAGGGGCTACCTTCCGTATAATACATCTCTAGAGAAATGTATCAAGGATACATAAACAATCCTCCACATCTGGCAAGACGATCTATCCCTATTTGGCACTCATACATGGCCTAGATAGAAACAAAATATGTCATCACCTTGGTCGTTACTGACCTATCCAAGACGTCTCATAGCATACACCACATACCCGAAATATAGAGGGTTACTGTAACGACCCGCTATTTTAGACCATTCAAATCGACAATAAAACCACACATGCCTGACTTGAATAATTCGAAATACAAGATTGTTAATTAAAATTTGGAAAAACTCAGAATATGCAGTAAATAAATCATAATCACAGATACAGAGTAATATAATGCAGCAGAAGCAAAGAAATCATAGTTCGTGAAGCTACAATATAAATATACATAAGAGTTAAACAAGATACAACAGAAATAACAAAATACAACAGAAGTCTCAATATGATAATCAAGTATAAATCAGAATACATCACTGGAGTCAACTAGATAACTGGAATCGAAATAGATAGTTGGATCTTCAAGCAAAGCTCCAACTTCGACGGTGAGTCTCGAAAGTTGTGTCACTCAATCTGACCCGAGCATAAAACAAACACAAAACACTCGAGTTAGGACATACATACTTATATAATGTAAACCAACTCAAGTGAACTGTAATAGAAAGGTAAGACTAACTTAAAGGATGTTTGGGACCGCCCATCCTCTAAGGATCCATTAAACTATTTACTATGTGGTAATATGCGCTGTTATAATAATTTCTATTAATAAAGTAAACTTACTTGAAAATAGCGTTAAGGAGTTATCCATATCCCCCTTGACACATAATAGTGCCAATAGTCTAGACATTACCGTAATACCTCCTGATCGGGAGGCTACCAGAGGATACTCCATAGATACGACACAAATAAAACTCGTACAAGGCGCACTAGGGTAGGTGACACGACGCAACTAGGCAATGCCAGGGTAGATATACCAATTACGCTTCTAGGCTGGTGGTGACGCATAGCGTGCAGCTACCGCCCACCACGAGCCACACCCCAAAAATCATAGGGCCTCAATCAATCACAAAGTAATAGAATGGTATCGAAGGAGTGTGTCCGATAAGAGGAGCTACCTCACTGGCCCGTCAATCACTCCTGTTTTAGCCACCTTATGCCAACTCACGGGAGTCACGTCCACGTATATACCTCAAAGGAACGCCGCCACCATCCTACTTCATTCTGGAATCTCCACCGCGTACATGGTTGTTAAAGTGGTTTTCGGTATCGACAGAGAGTATGCCAATATCTGATCTCGGTCTCTTTAACAACCAACCGTTATTATAACCCATGGATATTTATTTCAAAACATTTCTTTTCCAAAACCATTTAAAATCAAATACCATTACTTTCCAAAATAATATCGATTTCAAAACTAAATACTATATTATTTCATTTCAAATCCAAATCAACATATCATTTAAATAAAACCCAAATTTCCAAATCACCAATCCTTCAATTTATTAAACTTTAAATATTCCTTTAAATCAACTTAACCCAAACCACTGTATAAAGTCATATTCTTAAATCTTTAGTTTCAATGAGTTTCAAATTAATATACTTAAAAACAATACCTAATCAAGTACAATTCCAAATAATTTTTCCAAAACTATAGTATTTGCAAAGTCATAACACTTCTAAGACCAAACACTTTGAAACCATAATACTTTGAAATCATAACACTTGGAAATATTATCATTTGGAAATTATACTACTTAAAATCATATCACCTTGGACATGTTATTCTTTTGAAAACCATAATACTTAGAAAATCATAACCCCTTTAAAATAATCTTCATTTAAACCATTTAAATTCAGCGTCAAATAATGTTCATTTCAAAGTTGTAACCATTCTAAGTTCATTCATTTAATTATAAAATTTTCAATACATAGTAAATTTTAGCTACAACAACATTTATAAAATGTTATTGTAGATATATTAGCATTTCAAAAACATTGTCAAATTCAAAAACAATAGCACTTATAAAGTGCTATGGTAGGTATTTAGATATTTCAGAACCTAGTTAAGTTTCAGAATTGATAGCACTTAGCAAATGCTATCTTATAACCACGACATTTCTGAAGTGCTACCAATAAAATTCTAGATCTTATTATAACATTTCAGAAACAATAAAACTTCAATTTTAGCCATTTTAACTCATAAAAATCATATTTTCCGCTTCAGAAAATATTCATTTGGATATCATTTAACTTATGATTTAATAAAATAAAATTTTATGAATAAATATCCAATTTAAACAATAATTCGCTTATCAAGTCAAAAGTACACCATTTTCTTAACTTTTTATTTACAATTAACTTAATACTTATTTTAAAATACCCATTCCATAAATAAATAAAATTTCCATTTATTTACTTAACTTAAATTCCATTTAAAAACCAAGTTTCCAATTTTAAGTTAAGTTATATTTCAAAAAAATACATTTCCATTTAAAACATTATTATTCATTTTCCAACATATCCACTTCATAAATAAAATATTTTATCATAATTAATATACAAAAATCAACTTTCTTTATAAATCTATGCATTTGGACATCAATTAACTATTATTTCAAGTTAAATAAATTTACTACACAATGTCCAATTAAAACTATATTTCGTCTTTATCAATTCAAAATACATTATTTACTATGCAAACCATATTCATTTCAAAACAAAAATTGATTGCAATTACCAGGTTAGATTTTAAAATTCCAATTTAGTCAACTTTAATTATTAAGTTTTTTATCACAAATAAAGATCTTTAAATTTCCATTTTAACTAATTAAAGATTTTTAAATTACAATTTAAAACCAATTCTCAACTTATAAAATTTTAACTTGTTGAATGCCAATATCTCTTTATATTTTAAATAATTAAATGAAATTTTTATGTTAAAATTTCATATTTTCCAAATATTCTAAAATATTTAATAAATTTTTAAGGAAAATATTATTTTAAAAATATTAACCATGGGCTTGTATAATATTTTGTAACCTAGGTCAAGTGATACGGAATTGTATCATTTCAATCCATAATTTAAAAAGAAAAATCTGGGTTCTATCATTTCAAACCCGCCTTCCCAAGTAAAATAAATGCAATAAAAATCACTCGAGCCTATCATTTTAGCTCATAATGATTTTTCTTTATTCTAAAGTCCATTCGGGTATGTATCATTTCAACTCATAGTGATAGAGAACTTGCAGTGAGAGATACAATAAATAAAATGAACAGCATAGCATATAACATCAAATCAGGTGATGTAACAGGTATACAAAAAGCTTTCAACATCATATAAATATATCACAGGCATGTATGAATATAACATATCAGTTTTACATATTCACTTGTCATCATTTCACAATTATAAAAGTACGGATGTCGAGAGTGATAAGCTCACCTTTTGAAGCTAGAATTTACAACTAGAGATACACAACAAACTCCGAAAAGCACAACAAAGCATGACTATATTTTGAGTGATGGAGTGTCAAGGTCCAAACTTGTAATAACAAAATAAATTAACAAATATAAGTATAGGTTCAATACAAAAGAATATAGATTAATACAATGGAAAAGAATGAATCAAAGTGAAATAACTTTTGCTTTAATCAACCAATGGACTTGGCTACATCACCTATAGGCACGACCATCATTTGTTTGTTGCAACTAGGATCGGCTAGGTTGGTTTTGAGATAAGTATACACGGCTAGGGTAGGGAATATGAAGAGGTAGGGGTTGTGAATGCAAAGAGGCAAGGCATGAAAGGCCAAGAGAAACTTTGGGTTCGGCTTAGCAACATGGTTCAGCCACAAGGTCAAATTGGGTTCGGTTATAAGGTGCTAGGATCAAGGCAAGGGGATGGTCATGGCCAAGGGATGGATGGTGGTGAACAAAAGGGTGGCCGAGGCTAGGAAGGGAAGAGATGGTGACTATGGAGTTCGGCTAGGGTTTGAACAAGTTTTGGTGAAGGGCTTTGGGTTCTATGGTCACAGTTTGGCATGGGGTTGCTGGCCGTGGAAGGTGATGGTGGAGGAGGTGATGGTCGGCTAAGGGTTGATGGTGAAAGGTGGAGGCCGAGCAAAGCAAAGGAGAAGAGAAAAGGAAAGGAGAAAAGAGAAGAAGGAGGGGCCATGACTTTCTGTATAAATTTTTCTCTGGACGCGAATGAGAATTTGAGAGATGAGAAACTTTCTTTTGTACGTGAATGACCAAAGAGTGGCGGTTAAGGTTTGAGGGCATGAACGGCTATGAAGCAATAAAGAGGATAGGAAAATAAAAAGGGAAGAATTAAAACAATGAAATGTATGTCTCCTTGATTTTCTCCAGCCATTTATACAAAGATATAAACATATAAAAATCCAATAAATAAAATAAAAGTCTAGACAGATAAAATAGAGAAAAAAAATCAAGAGATGGACATAGGAAAACATAAAATAAAAATACGAAAATTAATTGCGTGTAAAACGCTATATTTTATCCAATTTTAAAAGTATAAAATAGAATTTGACGAAACAAAAAATAGAACTAATATAAAAATTATATTCTGCTTCAAAGAAATAGATTAGAATTTAAAAATCCAAATTTAAAATTTTCAACGGTGGTCCAACTTTGACTTTCAGTTGACCAAAATATAAGATTTTCAGAAAATGTTTATTCTATTGTATTTGGAAATTAAATTACAAACAAATTCCAAACTTACATTAGAAAATTCTAAAAATTCAATTTTAAATGATTTAAAAATCAAAGTTTTCAAATAAAATTTAATTAAAATATTTACAAAATTATGGGTTGTTACAGTTATCCAAAAAGGTGATGATCGTGCCCTAATGGTTGCGAACCATAGCCTTACGGTGTACCCTGTTTAAGCTATTATCGGGTGATGAGGCTTAAGCTAACGTTTACCTTTCACATAGCACTTTCCACTTTGAATGCCACACCGCCATTCCATGATCACACAACTGAGTTCCATAAACTTATAACTCCTGAGCTCTTACATCTCAAGAAAGGGTGTTAAGCTAATTGAAGTTTCCTTCTGCGCCACCAAACAAATGACACATTTATAAAGATCAATCAATGTAATTAGAAATAAAATGTCGACATTCGTCCATACAAGTTGTCTAAGAACATGACAAACAAGGAACTGACCTACCACATCATGTTGGGAATTACCCCTAGAATTAGTAGCGAGAAGTCCTTGCATATCGAAAATTTTCATAACAAAGCACTACTACCACCATATATATAATATGCATTGTGGCTCTAGTGGCAAGTAGCCCTGCATCATGATGATCTCTGTCATCAAAAATCATCATCATAAACCTACACTTTCGAACGTATATATTGATCTAAAGTGGTTCTCGGATAAATATAACCCTAGTCGCTCAGGATCAACAGCAATAAAGAGGCACTCAACTTCATACGGTAACCAAGTCTCGTAGACTTATCATGTTTCCAACTCTTAACTTGCTATCCTTCTGCCAAGAAGAAAGCTCGGTAGATCGGAGTACCATAGTCACTCCGCACTACCCGAATCAACATTCTTAACCCTAATGATAATCAAGCCTACTCAGTCGGCTTAATGCTAAGTGCACGATTATTCAGTTCCCATATCAAGTCAAGGAACCAAAAATGGCTAAATTTGATAGTCAGTTGTATAACTATAAAAGCAACAAATAAAATCTAGCACATAAGAAGTCACTAGGCCCATTTAATTAATCTTTTATTAATTAAATCAATTTCCAAATATTTACTTCAAATTATCTTTAAAAAGATATATCCTCAAAACCACTTTAATATCTCGATATTGGAAAACATTTCTATATTCTTATATCAACATTATAAGTATATTTAATAACACTACCGTTTTGGAGACACACCAAATAGATTTCTACAACCGTACAACTCCCGAGTTCATACATCTCCGAACGGGTGTTAAGTATAGGAAGCATTGCTTCCTATACCAGTAAGCCTTTAGTCCAACTATAAGAAGCAATTCATGTATTTCGCAATAGAAGGTCAAAACTCAATTTATTTGGTCAAAACGAATGCTGCATAAAACATCGTTATGACAACCCAAAAACACTGGTATAAAGATTCGTTAATTATATATATATATATATATATATATATATATATATATATAAATCCCATATACTATATAAAAAATTTCCTTTAGGAAATCATTTACTACAGTGTTATAGTCCATGCCTTCCATACTTTCCTGAAAACGTTTTTTTCAACAATAAATGTTGAAATCCATGTTTTAAATACATTAACCTTTTTAAATCACCTTTCGAAACCATTTAAACTCCATTTGAAATTATTACTTTCAAAACAATCCCTTTAAAGTTTATCACTACAAAAATCATTAACTTCATAAAAAATATTCCTTTCAAAACATTCCTTTAAAAGATTATTTAACCCTTAAAAACTTGAATGTATTTCCTTTATATAAAAATAATCCATATTTAAATATCAACATAAATCATTTCCATATTTAAAAAACTATGATTATAAATCTCTTTTCTATTACGTAAAACTTCTATTTTATAAAATTTATGTATTTATAAAATTCTATTTATAAATCATTGTTTTGTAAACTCATTTTATTATCAAAATCCACTAATAAGTCCATTTCTTTATAATTCAAATTTATTCATAGAATCTATTAATAAATCCATTTACCGAATAAATTTCAAATCCGTTAACAAAATATTTACAAATTTCGATTATAAATCTATTTCTTTACTATAAAATATCACTTTTATAAATCCTTTTTATAAACCATTCAAAAAAAATTATGTAAAATATTTCATAAAACCATACATTTATAACATCAAAAATCATACTTTTAATTTGTTTAAAAATAAATTTATTCCGTTTAATAATTTTATTAAAACATATATACTTCCAAAATCACTTTGAAAATCATTTCAATTCAAAATCACTACTTTATACTATTTCAAAATACTAATAATATGGCACAGTGCTACTATAGCACTAAATAAGCAAAAAAGTATCCATGTCATCGAATATGGCATCAAACACATCATATATCAAAATATATGAAAAGTAAAATCAATAGTGTGAGGAATCCTGGTGGATCCCTCGAACCTGTCCCCCCGCATCACATACGGTATATAATCAAATAATATAAATCAACTGCTTCGAGGCGGGATCGTATACAAAGGGTCATATGCTAATACACAGGAACATAATAGGGTCTGATCCGCTACAGGGGTGGGCATATATCCAAACCAATCAATAAATATAGTAAATCATCCAAACAAGAAACAAATGGCATAAATAAAATTATCCATACTTACAAAGATAAAAGTAGGCCAGAGAGGCGATTTTATTCATAGAAATTCCAAAAATTGCCCAAAGTGTTTTGGTTTGAATTAAAATTGAACAGGTATTCAATTTTAACCAAAATTTCTACTAGCTCCAAATCCATCCAATCGAACGTCGCGTTCAATTTTGACCTCGTATGAAAAAGTTATCAATTTATGACAATTAAAATAATTAAATTATCATTAACTTATAATTAATAAACTTATTTAAATTAATAATCTTTACTCCTTCCTTTTGTTCTCGTTTCTAGTCACTCCAAAACATGACCAAAACACGACTTCCCCAACTAAATGCCGCTGCCTCACTCCCATGTCCGCCCTCCTAAGTCATCGCCTATCGACCACAAATCGAGGCCAAGGGCGCCATGAACTGAGGCGATTTCTTGCTGCCGTGCCTTGCCATTCGATGATCCAACCGTTAATTAGCTTCGTCGTAACGTGCTCTCCAACTTTCATGTAGAAGTTTCGGCTTGAAAGTGGACGGAGTGGCTCCGATCAAGCATGGCCATTGGATGGGGTTGTTATTTAACAACAGCTAGGGTTTTGTTTGTTAGGGTTTGCAAAAATGAAATGAACATGTCCTTATATAGAAATTTTTCAAAGCACTATTCGCAATTAAAATTTCGAACTCCAAATGAGGCGTGCCTCCTGGCGTTCTATATGTGTTACCCCTATTCTGACCACAATGGAACTAGTATCCAGAGCCAATTATATCATATACAGAAGATAACTATCAAAATCAAATTGTATTAATTTAAATTACTTTAATTAGTTTTAGTGCATTTCGAATTTGCACGACCAAACGATACTTCCGATCGCCATGAAGTTCGACGATATATAATAATTCACTACTACAGATCCATGAAACTAGTTTCTTCAAAATCCAAGACTGTGCTAGAGAAGGCTATTTTCACACGTTAATTAAAATGAATCATTATTAAAACAATTCGAAAACTTTAATTATAAATTAATTTTTCCTCAAAAAATTATAAATTAAAGTTTACTATTTTCATTATTATTTAAATAGATTAAATCAGCTTTCGAAATCATTTTTATTCACATTAAATTCAAGATTCAATTATTTTAAACAATTCGAATATTAAATTTTACAATTTAGTTATCAAATAAATTGCTATATTTGAAATATAAGTTATTTGACATATAAAACTTACTTTTCAATATTTAAAATCAATTAAATATTCTATTTGATTGAATTTATAGGTCATTATATTATTTCCCCCTTAAAAGAAATTTGTCTTCGAAATTAGTAAGGTAAGAAAAATCCCCTAATCCCATTAACTTTTCAAAACCAATTAAATGAAATAGGTTATGAAATTTCTATGTCTTTTGAATTCATCCGCCTATGCCAACTAATTTCCTTCCATTCATTCATTCCAAGTTATAACTCAAAATCACATTTTAGTTACCAAAAATTTTCCAAAACTCTTAGAAACTTTCTTGCACTATAAATTTACAGAAAATTTCGCCAACCTTTACTTTGCGTGGTTCGATCATATTTTTTTACGATATATATATAATCATAAATATATATCACATCTTCGAGGATGAGGCAACCCGTAGGGGAAAAATATAAAAATACGTTATGTAATCCGAGATGTGTATCTTTTATTATATTAGTAAGCATGTTCAATCAATATAATGAGAAAGCGAGTTCTAAATGCGGAGCATATGCCATCTGCACCCACTAATCACTCAATGACTAATGAACAGAAGTATAGAAAAAGTAATATCATTATATAAATGTAACGACCCAGAATTTTTGATAATTAAAATTTTAATATTTAATTAATTTTAAATATTAATAAGTGAATTTATAAGTCAAATAAATTTTTATTTGGATTTTATTGGATAATTAAATCGATAATTTAATATGTGAAATTATGGAAATAATTGAAAATTGGGTTAAATATGATTGAAAATGATTTGTAAAATTTTATTTTATCATGTTGAAGTTAGAATGATATTTTAGAACTTTTAAAATCGAATTAAAAGTTTATTTGTGAAAATTGAATATTTTAATATTTAATAATCGACTGTAAATTAGCCAATTTTTGAACAGTCTCAGAATTGAACGAAACCAGTTCCATTGGATTCGTAATAGTTAGTTATTACCGGATTTCAATTTTCGTGTCAATCGGAGCTATCGTTTGATCGTGGCAGCTCGAAACGCATCGAATTATTTTTAATTTTAATTTGGCGAGTTAAAATAGCCATTTTTCAAAAAGTCTCGGATTTCGACGAAACCAGTTTCATCGGATCCGTAATGTGATATTATTGTAAGGTTTCAAATTTCGTGTCAATTGGATTTACCGTTTGTCCGGTACAAATTAAAACGCCTAGAAAATCGTTTAAATCAGTTTAGTTTAAATTGAACGTTTATTGCCATAACTCGCACAGATGTCCGAATTAGCTTCCGAAACCTGTTCCATTGTGTCCGGAACGCGGGGTAAACCCTAGAAACGCTGGTTACGGCACGTAAATCGGAGTTCGGAATTTCCGGATGAATAGTGTTCGATTTTCTTCTATAAATAGACCAATGCCTTCATAAATTAAAAAAAAAATATGTTAGGTTTTAATAAACCCTAGCTGCCATATACAGAACCAAAGGCTGAAAATTGCCAACCATCTTCCCCTCAAATCTCCAAATCCGTTCATCGATTCCAGCAATCTCCAACTACAAAAGTATAGAGCACGAAGAGCTCTATAATATCAACGGTCATGATCTGAAAAGACTTCACGGATTGGCGGCAAATCGTGATGGAAGGGGGCCGGCTGCGCACGGAATTCCATGCTATGGGGGGGCCGAACTCGAAGCTACCCAGGCCGAGTGTAGCTCTAGGCAAGGCGAGTCGCATGGAGGAGTTTGATCGAGTTTAAGTTCAACGTGGTGATGGTGATAATTAACCCTAATTCTTGTAATGGGTTCGGTTGTATATGCGCGGCCTGTAGCCAAAACGTGGGGGAGAGGGAGAAGGGAAACATGGCCCTGATGCCTTCAGGTTGAAATCTAACGGCCTGTAGAAGTTTGGTATAAAATTAGTTAATTAATGTTGTAATTAATTATAGTTTAAATCGTGTAAACTTCAAATATTTGTAACTTTTTCATACGAGGTCGAAAATGCGCGAAACCAGTTGCGTTGGAATCGTATGGACGAGCACTACGCGATGAAATTGATTTGGAGTCGTTTGGAGTTAGTGAGAATTTTGGGTAAAATTAAACGCACGTTTAATTTTATTCGAAATAAATCGCTAAAACGAAAATAAATCAAGGTGAGAACTTCTCACTCAATCGAATCAGTTTCGATTTTATTTTAAATAGTTAGATTTAAAATATTTGAATGCATGTTTGAATGATGATTAATATCTATTGATTGTTAAAATAGACATTATGCGCCGTTAGTAAGCGGATGTTATTTATTAAAAACATATACCGCGAATATTTCATAAACAGTGAAATTGGTATTATATATAGTAGCAATATATATATATTGGCATATGTATATATTGGAGTTATTGATTTCCCGCATTTTTTGTTTAGCGGATGAGACCCTATTGCGCCGTCTATTAAGCGGATAATATTTTAAATCCCATATACCGCGATAATTTCGTACTGGAGCGAAATTGGTATTGTGCTAATGTTTGTGGATGCAGGAAAACAGGTTGGAGGGATCCAACTGGATTCTTCAACAGTTTTTATTTGATTGCAGATATTTTGATATTCGTTGATTATCATATACGATATGTGATATCGTTGTTGTCGTGATTGACTATTTGGTGTGTAGCATCATTGGACCAAATTTGGAATTTTAAAATGATTTATAAAGTGATTTTTTGAAAATATACTATATGTTTGGAATTTGATCTATTTTAAATAAATAAACGTTATAATTTTTAATGTTATAAAAATTATGATTTTTGAGAAAAATAGTTAAAAAAACTGATTTTTGAGAATATGATGCTAATGATTTTATAAAATAGTTAATCGGGATTTTTGGATTTATTATAAAAAGTGAAAATATAGGATTTATAAAATTTAATTATTTTATAAATCAAGAGAATGGTGAAATTATAAAGGAGATTAAAGACGTTTTAAAAGAATAATATAAATTGAATTATATTAAGAGATTTATAAATGGATATTTATAAATTGGAATATTGACATTATAAAACGAGTTTTTATAAGTGTTTGAATGAAGTGAAAATGGATTTCATAAATGAATGAAATTTATAGAATTCTAAACGGTGAAGTATAAATGGAATTTTATAAACAGTAGGTTTATAAAATTTGTAAAGTTATTGAAGGAATAAATTTGGTTAAATAAATGAATCTTATAAGTTATAAGGTTTATAAATTGGAAAGTCTTTAAAAGAACGATTTTGTAAAATAATCGTTTTATAAGCATTTAATTTATAACATGAACCTTTAGTTTATAATTGAGTTATAAATCGAATAGATTAATAAAGGAATTTATAAAAGGAAGTTGTTATAAAATAAATAGAAATGGAGTTTATAAACGTTGTTTTATAAATTCGCAAACGACTTGTTTTGATAAGAAAATTGTTGAAACCTATTAATGGGGTTATATTCACGATTTTGAACTGTGAATAATCCTTTGAAATAAAATGAATAAAGGATGAAATTGGTTAACGTAGTATATTCACGTTTTTGAATAGTGAATAATATGTTAAAGGAAATGTTTAGAATGTGATATTTTAAATAGAATTAAAACGATCTAACGATGTTTTAAGATATGTTGAGATTCGAAACCATAGATTTCAACAGTGATTGTTGAAATAGACGTTTTCGAGAAATAAAAGGAAATAATGGACTATAACACTGTTGTTATAGTAAATGATTTCCGAAAGGAAATGTTTTGTATAGTATTGGGATTTATACATCTATTTTAATTTCGAATCCCTATACTAGTGATTTTGGGTTGTCGTAACGATGTTTTACGCAACATTCGTTTTGGCCCAAATAAATATGTTTAAGAGAATGATTTCCTTAAAGAATGAAATATATACTTAATTTCGATTGAAGTATATTGAATGTTTTCTAAGTTTTGAAAATAAATAAAATCTGTGAATTACTTATGAATAAATAAGTATGGAAATGTTTTCCAATATAAAGTGAATATTTTGAGAATTTATCTTTTTGAAGATAAATTGAAATGAATAATTGAAATCGTATATGCATGGGTATTTTGGAATATAAATTCATTATGGAATTTATAAATGAAAAGAAGAATTTGTTTAAAAATAAATATTGATTTATTTTTGACATATTGAAATAATATATCTTGTAAAGATATTTGGTGAAATAAATAATTTGGAAAATTATTTGGAAACTGGTGATGTGTGCATATCCATTGATAGTTCAATAACCGACTATCAATATTTCCCTTTGAATGGGTATTTGATGTGATTTGTTTGAATTTGAATGCCACACTTATTTTTGAATAAGCGCTCACTATTCGGGTTAACCGGGAAAGGACCATGGGGTCGTATAACCCATTCCGAATATGTGATACGTCGTTATGAATTGCATTGAAGATCGGTGTTGAAGACCCGGTATTTGCGAGAGCGATAGGATGACCTGTCGATTGACTCTGCACCGAGTAGCTACGGTATTGAGTTCTCCATATGTGATGGTGAATCCGATCAGGATTGTGGATATCCGGATTGCAAGGACTTCTTTGTAAGTGCCTTCGGTTTTGTTCGAGCCCGGAACAGACTTGTATGGATTGTATGTCTGACATTACAAGTCGAGATATAAAGACGATTTCTTTCAAATATATTTCTGTTGGTGGCGAAGAATTTATTCTTTTAGCTTAACACCCTTCTCTGAGACGTACGAGCTCAGAGGTTATATAGTTGAAGTTATCAGCGATATATTCCCAATTTGGTAATGTGACATGCTGAGTGTTGCTGAAATGATCATTGTGTTGATTATTTGTGATAGGATCATTTGTTTGATCGTCTATCTTGGTGATCATTGTGTTGATCATTTGTTGACCCAAAGCATGGCTTTTGTATAAAGTATGTTTTTGTGGACGTGACTTCGTCGAGCCTCACACCCCGTGAATGGTCAAAACAGGAAAGAAGCAGCAAGGTTATGAGGGGTAGCGCCCTTTAGGATGTGTGCATTTCCTTCTGGAAAAGGGTGGTATCATGGTATGGATCCCAGATACTTACTCATGTTGAAAACACTTTGTTATGATTGTGTGAATTGATTACGAGCGCTCGGTGAAAAGGTCCCAAAGGACCGGGGGATGGCATATTCGGTCAGTTGTTACTCAGTTAGGGGTAACCCGGCCTTGTGTTGGTAGAGATCCGGTTTGGTTCTCGGGGATGTCCATCCAGAGGCATTCTCATGTGGCAATGGGAAGTTCCTTGGCCTGATCATTCGTTGGAAATCCAAAGAAACAATACGTGACTTGTACGGTTTTAGTTGTAGAACCTGCCATCTAATATGGTAGCTATTAGTAGGCATAATATAATGGTACCTATGCTGGCTAAGATTTATATTCTACTTTCGAAATGAATTTTTCTCTACACTATGCACTAGTAATAATATCAAATGTTCTTTTTAATGCGTATCAAGCATCTTTGACTATCATAAGGAGAAATCTCCTCCGATTCTGCGTTTGCATTGTGTGTGTGTGCGGGAGGCCTTATGGTAGTCTCATTTTTAAAAGCATTGCGAATTGATTTAAAAAAATATTCCTCTATTTTGATTTTAAAGATAAATAAACTGTTTTGGGTTCTCACACCAGTCACATGACTGACTCGGAGTTTATTGTTTTCCTTCCTAAACTCTGGGTGCCCACCAATTTCCACACGGGCAGTTAAGAGTTAGGTTTATCAGGATATTCTAGATATTCTGGAGTTGCTGGAGGCAAGATGGATGGCATGGCGTATTACTAGTTTTTATAGTATTTCTTTTTCCGCTGCACTGTGTATTGTTTGTTGTTGTTGTACACTCTGATGATATGATGTAATGAAATGTGATGTAATGTAATAACTGATATAGTTCTTTGTTTAAAGATTATTCATTTATTATTATATGTTGTTCCGCCGCGAATTGTGAGATTCAGATGTTGTTCTGTTTTGTTTCTTCTGTCCCGTTCTATTTTTCTGTTTTCTTTCTCTATTTTCTATCTTCTTCTCTCTTCTTCTGCCTTTTTCTTTTCCTAAATTTTTCTTAAACCCCTAAGGGTTCGTATTTTCGTTCATCTTGAATTAATCAATGGAGATTAGTGTCTATTCAAGGAGTACGGATTTACAGGTTTTTACAGTTGGTATCAGAGCATATGGTTAAGCGACAACCATGGTTCTGTTGGGTATTACTCATTAGAGATAGAGTCAGTAGTACTCTAGATTGAGTTTAAGTGTAATAATAGCTATGAGAGCGTATTTGTTAGTGAATATAAAATTGTTTTATATTGTGATGATTGGTTTGTTGAGTGGTATATAGATTCTGGTTATACGAGTAATTAATGTTGTTGATAGGGATCTCTAAACACTTGTACAGAACAATTCGACACAGTATTGTTTTAAATTGGGTAAATGAAATAATTTTACCTTGATTATATTTTATATATAAAGGAATAATTTTTCAGAATTATTAAAGTGTATATAAGTTGATTGTTTGGTTGTTGAATAAGTTGTTTGAATAATCTAAATTAAAGAATAATTGTATAAGTATAAAGAATTATAAGAATTGAATTATAATTAAAGTGATTTACAATTGTGAAATAAACTTATATATACAAGAAGTGAAACTATATGAATATATTTATGAATATGAGTTGTAAATAAAAATGAATTTAAAGTTAAATGGAAATTTACTTTAGAATTGAATGAGTGAATGGAATGTTAATCAATTAAGTCAAATTGATATGAAATAATGAATATAAGTGTTAATTCATTAAAATCTAATGTTATTGGAAGTTGAATAATGGAATGAAAATCAATTAATTAAACCAAATTGAATGAATAGAAGCAAAGGAATTTGGTTGAAATTAATATACATTGGTTGTTATATGGTTGTTAGTTGATTGTATATAATTCATTAAGTGTTAATGAGATTGAGTCAATGAAATTGGAAGCTAAAGTAATTGGAAATCCAATTTGAAGTTAAGTAAATTTTGAATAGAAGTGAATTTGATTTGGAAGTGAACCAACTTGAATATGAATTAGTAAATATAAACTAATTGAAAATGAATGTTAGTAAAAACATCCACTGTTAATGAATCAAATGTGATTGAATTGAAAACTCATTTCATTGAATATTAATGAGAATATGAATGAATATTTATTGATTATGAATGATAGTTGGTTGATGGTTGAATATATATTGCATTTGTTGTTTAGTTGCATTTGCTATGTGACATATATAGTTATTATGTTGCTATATGTTGTATATCGATACTATTATCTATATGCATGGTTCTCATGTTGTTTGTTAAGTGTTTAGTAGGTGCGGATCGCGTTTGCTTCGCATTTGGAGCTCGCTTTCGCGCTATATTAGCCATATATGCTTGCTAATAAAATATAAGGTACATATCTCGGATTACATATCGTACTTTTATACTTTTTCCCTGCGGGATGCCTCATTACTTGATGAGATGTATATTTGTGATATATATACTGTCATTTTTTTTCGGATCGAGCCGCGCAAAGGAGACTATGGCGAATTTTTCCGAAAATATAAGGCGTTAGAATATATTTGAGAAAAATTGGAAAATTTTGAAAACTTTAACTTTGATTTGGAGTTGAAAGTTAAACAATAGTAGTTGTTTTTGAAAAGATAACTAAGTATGATTTTAAAACTTAGTAAAGTATTATAAGAAGTTTAAACTATGAATTTTGGGAAAGATAATAGATTCTGTAACTTTTCTTATTTGTTAATTTCGAGGACGAAATTCTTTTAAGGGGGGAAGATTGTAACGACCCAGAATTTTTGATAATTAAAATTTTAATATTTAATTAATTTTAAATATTAATAAGTGAATTTATAAGTCAAATAAATTTTTATTTGAATTATTGGATTTTATTGGATAATTAAATCGATAATTTAATATGTGAAATTATGGAAATAATTGAAAATTGGGTTAAATATGATTGAAAATGATTTGTAAAATTTTATTTTATCATGTTGAAGTTAGAATGATATTTTAGAACTTTTAAAATCGAATTAAAAGTTTATTTGTGAAAATTGAATATTTTAATATTTAATAATCGACTGTAAATTAGCCAATTTTTGAACAGTCTCAGAATTGAACGAAACCAGTTCCATTGGATCTGTAATAGTTAGTTATTACCGGATTTCAATTTTCGTGTCAATCGGAGCTATCGTTTGATCGTGGCAGCTCGAAACGCATCGAATTATTTTTAATTTTAATTTAGCGAGTTAAAATAGCCATTTTTCAAAAAGTCTCGGATTTCGACGAAACCAGTTTCATCGGATCCGTAATGTGATATTATTGTAAGGTTTCAAATTTCGTGTCAATTGGATTTACCGTTTGTCCGGTACAAATTAAAACGCCTAGAAAATCGTTTAAATCGGTTTAATTTAAATTGAACGTTTATTGCCATAACTCGCACAGATGTCCGAATTAGCTTCCGAAACTTGTTCCATTGTGTCCGGAACGCGGGATAAACCTAGAAACGCTGGTTACGGCACGTAAATCGGAGTTCGGAATTTCCGGATGAATAGTGTTCGATTTTCTTCTATAAATAGACCAATGCCTTCATAAATTAAAAAAAAAAATATGTTAGGTTTTAATAAACCCTAGCCTCCATATACAGAACCAAAGGCTGAAAATTGCCAACCATCTTCCCCTCAAATCTCCAAATCCGTTCATCGATTCCAGAAATCTCCAACTACAAAAGTATAGAGCACGAAGAGCTCTATAATATCAACGGTCATGATCTGAAAAGACTTCACGGATTGGCGGCAAATCATGGTGGAAGGGGGCCGGCTGCGCACGAAATTCCATGCTATGGGGGGGCCGAACTCGAAGCTACCCAGGCCGAGTGTAGCTCTAGGCAAGGCGAGTCGCATGGAGGAGTTTGATCGAGTTTAAGTTCAACGTGGTGATGGTGATAATTAACCCTAATTCTTGTAATGGGTTCGGTTGTATATGCGCGGCCTGTAGCCAAAACGTGGGGGAGAGGGAGAAGGGAAACACGGCCCTGATGCCTTCAGGTTGAAATCTAACGGCCTGTAGAAGTTTGGTATAAAATTAGTTAATTAATGTTGTAATTAATTATTGTTTAAATCGTGTAAACTTCAAATATTTGTAACTTTTTCATACGAGGTCGAAAACGCGCGAAACCAGTTGCGTTGGAATCGTATGGACGAGCACTACGCGATGAAATTGATTTGGAGTCGTTTGGAGTTAGTGAGAATTTTGGGTAAAATTAAACGCACGTTTAATTTTATTCGAAATAAATCGCTAAAACGAAAATAAATCAAGGTGAGAACTTCTCACTCAATCGAATCAGTTTCGATTTTATTTTAAATAGTTAGATTTAAAATATTTGAATGCATGTTTGAATGATGATTAATATCGATTGATTGTTAAAATAGACATTATGCGCCGTTAGTAAGCGGATGTTATTTATTAAAAACATATACCGCGAATATTTCATAAACAGTGAAATTGGTATTATATATAGTAGCAATATATATATATTGGCATATGTATATATTGGAGTTATTGATTTCCCGCATTTTTTGTTTAGCGGATGAGACCTTATTGTGCCCTCTATTAAGCGGATAATATTTTAAATCCCATATACCGCGATAATTTCGTACTGGAGCGAAATTGGTATTGTGCTAATGTTTGTGGATGCAGGAAAACAGGTTGGAGGGATCCAACTGGATTCCTCAACAGTTTTTATTTGATTGCAGATATTTTGATATTCGTTGATTATCATATACGATATGTGATATCGTTTTTGTCGTGATTGACTATTTGGTGTGTAGCATCATTGGACCAAATTTGGAATTTTAAAATGATTTATAAAGTGATTTTTTGAAAATATACTATATGTTTGGAATTTGATCTATTTTAAATAAATAAACGTTATAATTTTTAATGTTATAAAAATTATGATTTTTGAGAAAAATAGTTAAAAAAACTGATTTTTGAGAATATGATGCTAATGATTTTATAAAATAGTTAATCGGGATTTTTGGATTTATTATAAAAAGTGAAAATATAGGATTTATAAAATTTAATTATTTTATAAATCAAGAGAATGGTGAAATTATAAAGGAGATTAAAGACGTTTTAAAAGAATAATATAAATTGAATTATATTAAGAGATTTATAAATGGATATTTATAAATTGGAATATTGACATTATAAAACGAGTTTTTATAAGTGTTTGAATGAAGTGAAAATGGATTTCATAAATGAATGAAATTTATAGAATTCTAAACGGTGAAGTATAAATGGAATTTTATAAACAGTAGGTTTATAAAATTTGTAAAGTTATTGAAGGAATAAATTTGGTTAAATAAATGAATCTTATAAGTTATAAGGTTTATAAATTGGAAAGTCTTTAAAAGAACGATTTTGTAAAATAATCATTTTATAAGCATTTAATTTATAATATGAACCTTTAGTTTATAATTGAGTTATAAATCGAATAGATTAATAAAGGAATTTATAAAAGGAAGTTGTTATAAAATAAATAGAAATGGAGTTTATAAACGTTGTTTTATAAATTCGCAAACGACTTGTTTTGATTAGAAAATTGTTGAAACCTATTAATGGAGTTATATTCACGTTTTTGAACTGTGAATAATCCTTTGAAATAAAATGAATAAAGGATGAAATTGGTTAACGTAGTATATTCACGTTTTTGAATAGTGAATAATATGTTAAAGGAAATGTTTAGAATGTGATATTTTAAATAGAATTAAAACGATCTAACGATGTTTTAAGATATGTTGAGATTCGAAACCATAGATTTCAACAGTGATTGTTGAAATAGACGTTTTCGAGAAATAAAAGGAAATAATGGACTATAACACTGTTGTTATAGTAAATGATTTCCGAAAGGAAATGTTTTGTATAGTATTGGGATTTATATATCTATTTTAATTTCGAATCCCTATACTAGTGATTTTGGGTTGTCGTAACAATGTTTTACGCAACATTCGTTTTGGCCCAAATAAATATGTTTAAGAGAATGATTTCCCTAAAGAATGAAATATATACTTAATTTCGATTGAAGTATATTCAATGTTTTCTAAGTGTTGAAAATAAATAAAATCTGTGAATTACTTATGAATAAATAAGTATGGAAATGTTTTCCAATATAAAGTGAATATTTTGAGAATTTATCTTTTTGAAGATAAATTGAAATGAATAATTGAAATCGTATATGCATGGGTATTTTGGAATATAAATTCATTATGGAATTTATAAATGAAAAGAAGAATTTGTTTAAAAATAAATATTGATTTATTTTTGACATATTGAAATAATATATCTTGTAAAGATATTTGGTGAAATAAATAATTTGGAAAATTATTTGGAAACTGGTGATGTGTGCATATCCATTGATAGTTCAATAACCGACTATCAATATTTCCCTTTGAATGGGTATTTGATGTGATTTGTTTGAATTTGAATGCCACACTTATTTTTGAATAAGCGCTCACTATTCGGGTTAACCGAGAAAGGACCATGGGGTCGTATAACCCATTCCGAATATGTGATACGTCGTTATGAATTGCATTGAAGATCGGTGTTGAAGACCCGGTATTTGCGAGAGCGATAGGATGACCTGTTGATTGACTCTGCACCGAGTAGCTACGGTATTGAGTTCTCCATATGTGATGGTGAATCCGATCAGGATTGTGGATATCCGGATTGCAAGGACTTCTTTGTAAGTGCCTTCGGTTTTGTTCGAGCCCGGAACAGACTTGTATGGATTGTATGTCTGACATTACAAGTTGAGATATAAAGACGATTTCTTTCAAATATATTTCTGTTGGTGGCGAAGAATTTATTCTTTTAGCTTAACACCCTTCTCTGAGACGTACTAGCTCAGAGGTTATATAGTTGAAGTTATCAGCGATATATCCCCAATTTGGTAATGTGACATGCTGAGTGTTGCTGAAATGATCATTGTGTTGATTATTTGTGATAGGATCATTTGTTTGATCGTCTATCTTGGTGATCATTGTGTTGATCATTTGTTGACCCAAAGCATGGCTTTTGTATAAAGTATGTTTTTGTGGACGTGACTTCGTCGAGCCTCACACCCCGTGAATGGTCAAAATAGGAAAGAAGCAGCAAGGTTATGAGGGGTAGCGCCCTTTAGGATGTGTGCATTTCCTTCTGGAAAAGGGTGGTATCATGGTATGGAGCCCAGATACTTACTCATGTTGAAAACACTTTGTTATGATTGTGTGAATTGATTACGAGCGCTCGGTGAAAAGGTCCCAAAGGACCGGGGGATGGCATATTCGGTCAGTTGTTACTCAGTTAGGGGTAACCCGGCCTTGTGTTGGTAGAGATCCGGTTTGGTTCTCGGGGATGTCCATCCAGAGGCATTCTCATGTGGCAATGGGAAGTTCCTTGGCCTGATCATTCGTTGGAAATCCAAAGAAACAATACGTGACTTGTACGGTTTTAGTTGTAGAACCTGCCATCTAATATGGTAGCTATTAGTAGGCATAATATAATGGTACCTATGCTGGCTAAGATTTATATTCTACTTTCGAAATGAATTTTTCTCTACACTATGCACTAGTAATAATATCAAATGTTCTTTTTAATGCGTATCAAGCATCTTTGACTATCATAAGGAGAAATCTCCTCCGATTCTGCGTTTGCATTGTGTGTGTGTGCGGGAGGCCTTATGGTAGTCTCATTTTTAAAAGCATTGCGAATTGATTTAAAAAAATATTCCTCTATTTTGATTTTAAAGATAAATAAACTGTTTTGAGTTCTCACACCAGTCACATGACTGACTCGGAGTTTATTGTTTTCCTTCCTAAACTCTGGGTGCCCACCAATTTCCACACGGGCAGTTAAGAGTTAGGTTTATCAGGATATTCTGGATATTCTGGAGTTTGCTGGAGGCAAGATGGATGGCATGACGTATTACTAGTTTTTATAGTATTTCTTTTTCCGCTGCACTGTGTATTGTTTGTTGTTGTTGTACACTCTGATGATATGATGTAATGAAATGTGATGTAATGTAATAACTGATATAGTTCTTTGTTTAAAGATTATTCATTTACTATTATATGTTGTTCCGCCGCGAATTATGAGATTCAGATGTTGTTCTGTTTTGTTTCTTCTGTCCCGTTCTATTTTTCTGTTTTCTTTCTCTATTTTCTATCTTCTTCTCTCTTCTTCTGCCTTTTTCTTTTCCTAAATTTTTCTTAAACCCCTAAGGGTTCGTATTTTCGTTCATCTTGAATTAATCAATGGAGATTAGTCTCTATTCAAGGAGTACGGATTTACGGGTCTTTACAATAAATGTACTAATACAATAACCATATGCAAATATAACAAAGGTAACAAGAGAAACCATCAAAAAATTAATATTCATCCAATTAATTCATTACCATATAAATTTTCATTTTCCAATGTCAGCATTTAATTTATTTATCCAATTAGACGTGAATAAACCACAAGTGAAAAATCCTAACTAAGATTGGTGTAAATCACCTCAAAATCATATATTCGAATCTGGATCAAACAGTTATACGAATAAAATAATATACGTACAACTTACGTATTTAGTTCAATTAGTTTCTTATTATATCCCATTCTCCTTTATTCATTATTCACATTCATTTATTACTTAGTATATTTCTTTCAATACCAATATCATTTATGAACCATTTCATAAATCCATTACTTAAGTTAATTATAAACATTTTACACAACCACTAATGTTTATTTTTACTTTCCAACTTAAGTTGAATTTCGTTTTATAACTCAAATTCTTATCCATTTCACTAATTTATTTCATTAGTTCATTTCATTAGTTCATTAAAAATCAAATTAATTTTCTGAGTCAAATTCCAATTCAAAATTCATTTATTTAACTTAAGTTAAGTTAACTTTCATTTCATAATTCAATTTTCAAATTTACTTTTCTTAATATATACATTCAATAAATTTAAAAAATTATTTTAATTTTGCTAATTCTCAATTTTTAAGTTATAAAACTTATTTTCTTATATTTTCACAAAATACATAGATAAAACTTCTAGAATTTAAACACCAGTTTTTTATTATTATTTTTA
Source organism: Allium cepa (assembly GCA_030765085.1). Classification (NCBI taxonomy): domain Eukaryota; kingdom Viridiplantae; phylum Streptophyta; class Magnoliopsida; order Asparagales; family Amaryllidaceae; genus Allium; species Allium cepa. The sequence goes on along the minus strand of CM060931.1, from coordinate 264,552,132 downwards.
AATCATATATATACATAATTCCTTTTTATATCAAATAATATTTTTGAATTTTTAAATCAAAACTAGTTTTACCAAAACAAAACCTCTATAGAAAATCACTACAGTAGCAACTCATCACTTAGAAACTCGAAAAATGAATACTGATGATGATGCGGTCATCACCAGAATTATTTTCCAATAATTTCGAAGTGATTTCGGTGCTCTATTTTCCGTTTAAATCCTTTTTATTTACAAATCATATTTATAGATTTTCCTTATACATAATTTCACTTTGGTTATATAAAACCATTTCTTATTGTTTATCTTTGTTTACATTATAATAGTAATAACTTTAATTAGAACACAAAAACAAATAACAAACGAATAATAATCAAATATTATCATTCACTAATAACCAAGTACACCACATATAACTATAATAATATTTGAAAAATTATTATTTTACATATATAAAATATAATTTAGGTTAAATTATTACATTTATCGATTTCAAAACAATATTGTGTCAGCTTGCCTTGTTTAAGTATTCAGAAACCCCTATCAATATCGTGGCATCCTATGTACCAACAGGAATTCATATGCCACTCAACAGATAAATTAACACAATATAAAATATTTTTATAATCACTAACAAATACACTCTCATATTTGTAATACACTCAAACTCATTCTAGGGTGATACTGACCCTATCTATAATGAGTATCCCACCAAAGCCTAGGTGTTCCAACAACATAAGCTCTGATACTAGCTGTAACGACCTGCAAATCAAAAGATTTGAGTCAAGAATAAACCACACATGTCCAACCCAAATTGAATGGAAATACGCATAGTTATGGGAAAGAAAGAAGAAAGAAGAAGATAAAATAAGAAGAAGAGAAGAAGAAACTAAAACAACACAGAATCTTACAATCGCACTTGAACAACTTATAATATAATATTAACGAACTTTACAAAAGAGAAACTGTAATATACATACATCCACCGGAGTACAAAAATAAATCACTAATCATCAACCTAGACAGTTATAATAATATGTCCTCACAAATGCTGATAATTTAAACAACAATGCAGTGGAAAATAAACATATACGTGAATATGACCTAAAGACCTCTGACACATCTGCTGAAGCTCCAAAGTATCCAAATCTAAATCTGTAAATATGCTCGGTCTGAACCGAGAAATAAAAGGGAAGACGCCCGAATAAGTCTGGTAAACTAGCATGAGAAAACACATTTCAATTGAATTTTAAAGTTATAAAATTTTTTCTTTATCAAAACAATAGTATCTCGTAAGGCACGCCACACATAAACACAGACGATGTTTTACCTTATGATAACCAAAACATTTCATATCAAATTTTGCTATGTTATTTTAACGACCCGCCTTTTTGGACAACTCAAGTCAACAATAAATCACACTATTCTAACTCAAACCATTCAAAAGGGAAGATTATCAATGGGGTACATAAGAAATAAGAGAAAAAAGTGAAAGAAAAAAACAGAATCTCGTAGCAGAATGAAAAAAAATACAATAATCAAATAAACAGTTCATGAAGCTATTTTACAATATACATTTAATTTCAATTTTTACAACAAAATGTAACAAACAGGATTTTCGACCCTAAAAAATCGACATCAATACGTCCACTATAAAATGCCGAGTGGTCGAGTGTCAGAAATAGCTGTTCATTAGGGGTAAAGAAGAAAAGGGTAGATGAAAAGAAAATAGCACAACACAGATTCTCACAATCGTAGTAGAAAAAAATATAATATATAATAATAGATTTAATATATAAGATCTGTACTGTCAATATACATACCATTATCAGAGTACAATAGCCCAGCACATGGACAGTTTAATAACTTTCCTTACACAACGGAATAATAATCAAGTACGAAAGTACGCCTTGCCTTCCAACTCGTTCCCTGAGCTCCATGGCATCCTATCTTGAATTTGTAATGCTCAGACTGACCCGAGCATTATTATAAATAACATCCGAGTTAGTTTGGAAAACCAGCGTGAGAAACACACTCAAATTAAATTATTAACTTTTCAAAAATCCTTTGAAAAACAAAGGTGTCACATAAGACCACGTCACAAATAAACACAACGGGTTTTTACCTTACGATCACCAAAATATTTTTATCAAATCCGTCTGATATTATAATAGTGTCTATTGAAAGTAAATAGAATATAGCTGAAATGCTTGCATCTCATGTTCCAGCATAGCTAGGCACAATCAAAACCGTATGGCGCTTATTGGAGAATGTATTCCATCGAATTACTGGGCTACTGGGGTACCATCCTTCATAGTACACCTCAAGGAAAATGTACAAAGGACCACTCTCGATCCCCTGCAACACATGACCGGACTACCCCTAACCTGGATAGTCCAAATAAGATTACCTCGTGGTTGGAACAACACCCGCCACACTGTCGAAACAAAAGGGACTCTGAAAGGGATAACCTTACCCTACTTGGGTGCAGCCCACTTAGCCTTGCTGTAACTCCTCTATTTTAGTCTTTCCCGTTTGATGAGGCTTGAGGCTATGATTACCTTTTAAAGAATGCATTCCTTCGAATGCTCGTCGTCCTCCAATGACGATGTTCTGATAGCATTCGTCCATACATGTTGCCCTAGGTCTACACAAGCCGAATCACCATCTTCATCCTCTTCATGGCATTCCTTCATTACTTTGAAACCAGAACGAAGTGGTTTTCGGATAATTAAATCTGATCCTGGTCTTTCCGAAACGATTAACTAAATTGGCCAATATTGATAGTCGGTCATTTAACTATCAAATTAAACATCCACAAGCAATCATCTGGCCTTAAAATAATTTTTTCTTCAAGATATTTACTTCCAAAATATCTTTTAGAAGATATATAAATTCCTCTCAACATTTGAAAACAAGTTTTCAAATACTCAAATCCATAACAGGATCCTTCTAACATTTCAACACTTAAAAATATTTCAAAATTTCTATTCTCTATACTTAGGAAAATATTACCAGTCTTATTTTCCAAATCCCTTCAATATTAACATTTCAGAAAATTATTCCATAACTTTTTCCCAAAATCTTCGGAATAACAAATAGATTTCCTCTCCTCAAATCATGTCCTTTTATAAGCCACTTTTTCGAATCTCAAGAGAGTTTATAAAATATATTTTTCCAATTAAAACTCTATACATATATATAATAAGTATTTAAAAGATTAATAATTTACTTTTTTAAAACATGTTTAAGTAATTGTTAAAGTATCAAAAAAAAACACTTTAATAACATTAATAACTCATTTTTTTAGTTAAATAAGTAATCTACAAAGCTGATTTTTAAAAAGTTAGAATTCACTAAAATAAATGTTTCGTATTTAAAAATATACTTACCCAGTATTTAAATCTCAACTGGTTTAAAATACCATAGTTTTAAATAATAAAATGTTCCCTTTTAAAACAATCTCACCTCTTATATTTTAATATATATTTTTAAAATCTCAATAACCAATTTTAATTTATAATTTTCTCTCGATTTCACAACATCTCGATTCATCGTCGATCCATAATCATTCCCATTTCACAAATAGAATTTTCCATTTCTTTCTCAACCCTGTTTCCATATTCTAATATAAATTTCTCCTTTGAATTTATATTCTCAATTATCATCTGATATCGAATTTCTTCATTATAAACATCGTTTATCAATTTTGTAATCCCCTTTGGTTTTACCTGTTTATAAAAAATCTATTTATAAAAGTCCATTATATAAATTTTATTACTTATAAATCCCATTAATAATTCCAAACTACTTTTCAATATTGGTTTCAACTTTTTTTATATTTCCAGAATATCACTTATAAATTCTTTTATATAATTCATTTAAAAATCTTCATTTACTAATTCACAATAGTTAAGCATAACCAGTCAATTATATTTTTCTAATTCAGTTTCCTTAAAATAGCTCCAACTCCTATATATATTATTTTCAAATTGGCTTCAATCTATGAATTTTAAAAATATATTTATGTTATTTAAATTATCAAAATTCAAGCCACTATAATAACATCCCAAAAATTCCAATCACTACAATATTCTATAATAAATCATTCTACACAAATCATATTTAACTGTATATGAAAAACAAACAATAAATTTAAGGAATCCAGTTGGATCCCTCCAACCTGTTTCCCTGCATCCACAGATGTTAATACAATATAATATAAATACCAATCCCACTCCGAGGGGGATATCGTGGTAATAGGGTCATTCGCTATTATGCGGGATGCGTAGGGTCTCATTTGCTAGAATATGCGCGAATATCACTCCAATATATATATATATATATATATATATATATATATATATATATATAGACACACACACACACTCCTATATATATTTAACATCCAAAAGATAAGAATTTATAGATACAACCAGCATTCAACATTTTATTTTAACTGTTAAATAAAACTAGTAATCCAAAAGAGTGAAAATTTCCTCATCATGATTTTTCGAATCTGGTTATCGTTCCAATTTTTATTTCTTCCATTGCTATGGTCTCACTACTACGAACATAAGGTGACAATCCACATTCAATTTAAACCTAATATGAGAGAGTTATGATTTTATAAGCTATAGATTTTGTATTTAAAATTTATCATCGTAATTAAAATTTTACAACTAATTACTATATTCAACACAACTAATTTTCTACAGTCTATACAGTGGACATATAGATTATATTTTATTTTTTATTCTAATCCAGTTTACATACATACATACATACATACATACATATATATATATATGAAATTAAATTTATAACCTCAAAATCAAAGCTGAAAGATAAAGGTAATTACATCTAACAGCGACTTCCCTAAATATAAATTTTTTCCATATTATATATGTATGTTAAAGATACTTGCCAATTTTTTTTTATATTAGCTTAACATAATTATCATCAAAGAAAATGTTTCAAAAAAATAAAAATACGTCTCTCTGACTTCGCCGAGAATCTCTCCCCAACCATGTGCCACCCTCCACTCTGGTTCGAAGCCATTGCCAGAAATCGTGACCATCGCAAGTTTCCCAAACTACGAACCCTAACCAAGCTACCTCCAATATCATCGTCGCGTACAGCAAAACCACCACCAAATCCTACGTCTTCCTTCCCTTGTCTATTTTCACCCCTTCGATTCGCCTAACACTCGCTCTCCTTAGCACTTCGCACACCACCTCGTTTCTCCCCCTTCATCGGTCGCACGCCACGTCTCGACTTCTTGCGCGAGGTTCGATTCCCATATCGACGAACCTCTTTTTTTGAGGAGATTCCGCATCGATTTTTTTCTTCATACGAACTGATTTGATTTCGTATAAGAAAGGAGTGAAGGAAGATATGCGAGTTGATTTTCATTTATCTCTCCTTTTATCTTTATTTATTTTTTGTTCGTTTTGCCTTTTTTTAAGAAAGAAAAGGGAGGAGCGATGGAAAAGAAAGGAAGCGTGTTTGACAAGGAAAGGGGTGTACACTGGCTCAATGCAAGAAGGGAAAGTCTAGTTCAAACCAATAAAAATCAATTTATTTTAAAAAAATTGTTCCAAATACCTCGATCTACGCAACTCTGAACCTCGAAACCCTATCGAGGCATGCCACTAGGCGTTCATAATGTTAAACGCCTATTCCGAATGCAATGGAAAAGGTTCCGAGTCCTAATTCTATCGTATGGAGAAGATAGCCTTTTGGACCCAATCACATATTGAATTTTCGATATAAATTTTAGCATGTTTATATCGTGTACGGCTAAGTGATAACTCCAAAAGCTATGAAATTTGAAATTCGATAAAAATACAATATTACAGATCCAATGAAACTGGTTTCGTTGATTTTCAACACCGTGCCTCGGAAGGCTATTTTTTTAAATGTCAATTTAAACAAGCTATTTTTAAAATTGAACAGGTCACTTGTTAAATTCAATTTTAAAATTTTTATTACCTTCATTATTATAAATATAAATTTTATAAGCCTTAAAATTATTTTTATCAGGCTTTAAAACTCAAGATATAATAATTTACGCAATATTCGATTTTAAAATTCAACAATTAAATTCTGTAATGAATCATTATATCTAAATTCTGAATCTATGAATAAACTCAATTCTCCACATTAAAAATCAGTCCATAATTCAAATTCAATATTTAAAACCATTTAAATATTCACAATTAACGACAGAAAACTTGGGTCGTTACACAAAATAAGAGTACAATCAACAAACATATCAAAATAATGTAGCACAAAAATAATAGTAAATATGGTCTAGCAAGTTCCATCTTCATCTTCAAGGAATGGTGTCTTTAAATACTGTAATACTCAGGCTTACCCGAGCATAATGAAAAGACAAAACCCTCAAGTCAGAACAAAAAGATCTTATGTAAGTTAAATCAATAACAAGTAAATATGAGTGTAATAGTTCCAAAGATGTTTACAGGATTTTCCATCTCCTATCAAGTGTACAACATGAGTGTTATAACTTAAGAGATGTTACTAGATTTTTCACCTCCTAAGGATCCGTCAAACTATATATACGTAGTAAGATACGTTATATATGTAGTGTCTATTAGTAAAGTATTAAAATAGCGTTAAGACTTTACATCGATCCTTCTTAACATATTTTTAAGTAGGTAGTCTATGCAGGTCGTCTAACACAACCAGTAACGTCGGTAGCCAGTGAGTCCCCTGTAGGTACCATACTAAAACAAAATCGTAGTGCGCTTCTACAAGGATAATCGTATGACAAGGCACGTGAAGCGATGCCCAAGGCATGGTACTATCGTTTTGCGTTTCCTGACTGATGGTGTAACGACCCGGATTTTTGACGACTAATTTGCAATATTTAAATTGGATTTAAATATTTAATTTTGAACTTTAATTTGATTATAATATGAACAGTTTGGTTTTATATGATAGAAAGGATTCAGAATTTAAATATAAGACCCGTTGAATTAATTAATTATTAAAATAGTAATTAATATTGGGTAAATATTAAATCGGGGGTAATAGGCTTGATTAAAATATTTTAAAGGCTTGTAAAATATATATTGATAATACCAAAGATAATAGATGAGTTAAAATTTGAATTTAACAGTGGTTTGTCCGATTTTAAAATATATCGTTTAAATTAATATTTAAAAATAGCATCCGAGGCACAATCTCGGAATTCGACGAAACCAGTTCCATTGGATCCGTAATATTGAATTATTATCGGATTTCAAATTTCGTAATTTTCGGAACCACCGTGTGATTGTACGATAAACAAACGCACTAAAAATTTAATTGCATAATTCGAGAAGATTTTAAATTTAAAGTTTAAAATAAAATAAATTAATTTAGCTTCTCCGATACGCAGCCGCATTCTTTCGTCTTCAAAATCAAATCACACCCCTTTATCTTTTGAAGCAAGCCGACAACTCCCTTATTATTGTCGCTTTTCTTTCTATTCCTCTGTTCAAATCGTAGAGCGAAATCAACCTTCAAATCATGGTCGACAACCTCCTTTTAAACCATCTTCTTCCTAATCGATCGTTATCCCTATCGCGTTTATTAAAAAAAAAAGAGGCGACGAGCGATTTAGGGATTGATGGATCTGGAGCATCGTCATCGCGAGAGAGTCGAGCGTGCTCGCAAGAGGGGCTCGAGCACTGTGCAGGCAGTGACGTCCTCGGCGGCGACGTAGGTGTGGCGGTGGCGTGTTTCAAGCGCGAGGCAGCATCGCGCTGGGGTAAGCGAACTCGTGATGTTTGGTGCCGATCGAAGTTGATTGGAGGCGCGGCTTCGCGTGGGGCTTGGTGGAGATGTGCGCGACTCAGGAACTCGCGACAAAGTGTTTCGAGCGGCGGCATTTCAGAGGCGATGCTGATAAGGGTTTCGCGTGGTGGTTCTGGCTTGGTTTTGTTTTCGAGCAGTGAGGTGTAATGATATTGTTATATTTAGTTAGATAATTTAAGTTTTAATATGAGATTTGTTAGTTATGCAGAAATTTAAAATTTTCAGTAAGTTAGGGTTTGATTTTGAAAAAAATATATAATATCACTGTTAAATAGATTTAATCTTAAAATTTTTCTAAGTTTAATTTAAATAAAATGGTTATAGTAAAGTTCAAAATCTTTCCTGTTAAAATGCAAACTATATAGTAGGAAGATAGAATTATTTTTCTTTCGAATAAAATATATATATTAGGGCAAAACATGATTTTTATATCCATAAGACCCTGAAAAAATAATAAAGATTAGGTTTTTAAAATAAGTATATACCTCTACAATTTAAATATTGCTAGTTCGTTTAAAAATAATTTACTTAGGTGATTAATTTGTTTAATTAGCTTATTTAATTATTTTAGTCACTAAAAGTTTTTTTTATAAAGGAGGATTAGTTTAAAATTTACTTATTTGTTGAAATAAATCATTGGTTAAAATTAAATTACCAGAGTTAAAGAATAAATTTATTAAACGACAAATAATTATTCAATTTGTCCACATATTAATAAAATTCATACAATGGTTATTCAAGGTCAAAAGTATGGAAAACAAGTCGAGATTGGAAAGGGTTCCAACTTAAATGCAAAGGTGAGATTTTCTCACTCATTTGGATGCCATAGTTAAAAATTTAAATGTTAAATTCAAATCATTGGATGTGTTTGGATGATTTATAATAGTTTATCCACTGAATGATATTATAAACTCATATACCGTGATATCCCACTTTGAAAGTGGAAATGATATGTTATTGTGCTAACATTTGTGGATGCAGGGAAAACAGGTTGGAGGGATCCAATATGATTCCTCAAAGATATTCATTTATTATATATATGTGTTGTTATATGACAGGATGAATGAATTGATATGGAATTGCATGCGAATAGAATTATATAGTGTTAAATATATGGAAATTATAATTTACTAATTTTTAAATGCCATAAATAATTTAATTGAAGGAAGTTAAATGAAACTTAGATTAAAAGAATATTTCTTTAGAATTTGGATTTACTTCTATTGAGACTAAAGTAAAATTAAAGAATATTTATTACCTGGTTATACTTAAAATTAGTTAAAGTTGAGTTTGGGAAAAATTAAATTATATACAAAGACTCTGAGAAATATTGTAATCGAGGAATAGAAATAAAGTAAATAGGAACTTTATTAAGAAATAAAATAAATGGAACCTTATTAAGAAATGAAATTTTGTTAAAAAAACAAATATGGGATTTTATTGATGAATAAAATTATAAAGATGGGATCTTTGAATAAAAATTGTTTTTATAAATAAAGATAACTCAGGGGAGTTAAATTTATAAACGGAGTTAATAAGTGAGATAGAAAGTATCAGCGAATACATAATGAGATAAGTCAGGGCAAGAACTTAATTTGAGTTATGAAAATTGGTTTTGGAAGGAAATAGTTGAATATTTCCGAAAGTAAGAAATGAGAACATGGTCAAGAGGAATTTATGAGTGAATATTGGATTTTCTAAAAATATAAATTGGTTTTAAAGGAATATTTTCAAAAAATTACTATACTGTATAATTTGTAAAGAACTATTATTTAGATTTAGAATATTTCGGAAAAGTTATTTTAATGCTTAGTACTTATTATAATAAATTATAGTTTTCTAAATCAGCTTTGAAAATTGATTAATAAGTGGATACGAATTAAAATTTTACCTTAAACCATAATTTGAAATAAAAACATTATTCTTACTTTATAAGTCAAGATGTTTTCAAAAATGTTTTGAAAAATCCAGTTATAAATTCTCTTGAAAAGTAAAGCAAGTGTAATTAATTTGAATAAGATCTTTAGGGAAGATTTTTTTATAGAGAGTTATGGGAACTTGAATAAGTCCCAAGTTTAAGATTAGTGAATTTCGAGGTAAGATAAAATTCACAAGAAGTACAGAAACGAAACTTGAAATATTAATAAGCTAAAAGGTTTTGGAAAATTTACAAATGTGACTATAAATGATTTTTGAAGAAAGAAATAAGAGATAAAGGAATATTTTCCAAGTTTTGAGAACTATTGAAGTGGGAAAATATTATAAATAGTCGGCAAAGACTTAAATGGTTTCACGAGAAATAGATTGAATTTAATCTAATTTCAAGGCATTGAAATATGAAGATAATATCTTAAGTAGATATTCGAGATAAATAATTTGAGGAAATTATTTGATGGTTGCTTGTAAATGATTAATTGATAGTTAAATCACCGACTATCAATATTGGACAATGCGCTGATCGTTTCGAAGAGTCCGGGATCGGATTTAATTATCCGAAAACCACTTCGATCCGGTTTGAACGATTACGAATGAAGACCGTGAAGAGTTAAAAACGGTGATTCGGTTTGTCCAGACCCAGGGCAACTTGTATGGATTGAATGCTTTCAGAACATCGTCAGGGAGACGATGAGCATTCTAAGTGGGACTCGTTCTTGAAAGGTAACGCTTAGCCTCAAGCCTCATCAACCGGGAATGGCTAAAACAGGGGAGGTGCAGCAAGGCCTCGTGGGTAGCCCCCACTGGAGAGTAAGGTTTCCCCTGTCTAGATGTCCCTTCTTATTTCGGCTTAGTGAGTGGTTGGTCGCGCCAACCACGGGGTGATCTTGCTTGGCACTGTCCAGTAAGGGATGGTTTCGGTCTTGTGTTGCAGGGGAGTTAGGGTGGCTACTCGGTACTCCGATCCAGACCAGATACCGTGACAGGCGATACCCCGGTAGCCTTGCCATTTTATGGAATCCAATCTCCAATAAGCGCCTTTACGGTTTTGATTGTGCCTGACTATTGCTGAAACGTGAGATGCAAGCATTTTAGCTAGATTCTATTTTATTTTCTGTAGACGCTTATGAGACGAATTTAATAAAAATGTTTTGGCTATCGTAAGGTAAAAACCCGACATGTTTATTTGTGGCGTGGTCTTACGAGATGCTTTTGTTTTTCAAAGGATTTTTGAAAATATAATAATCCAATTGAGTGTGATTTCTCACGCTGGTTTTCCAGACTGACTCGGGTGTTGTTATATATGATCCTCGGGTCAGACCGAGTTAAACAGTATCAGGTTAAAAGCTAAGGAGTTCAGGAGACGAGCCGATGACAGAGCGTACTTCCGTATTTGAATATTATTTCCGCTGTGTATGGACTATTTATTAGTTGTCTCTGTGTGGATGTTTGATGTACTCTGATGATGGTATTTATGTACATATGTATACAGTACAGATTTCTTGTATTTAAAACTGTATTCTATATATTATATTTTATTCCACTGCGATGTGAGATACTGATGTTGTTTTTATTTCTTCTTCTTCTACCTTTTTCTTCTTTTACCCGAAGACTCATACTTTTGTGCCACTTTGGACTGAACTGTTGTGGAATTTTGTTAGTTCAAAGGGGTACGGATTGCGGGCCTTTACACTTGGTATCAGAGCTGAAAGGTTAAGCGAGAACCTTGGCTCTGGTGGGAAATTACTCATTAGAAAATAGAGTTAATGGTACTCTAGAATGAGTTTGAGCGTATTTATGGATATGAGCTTGTATTTGTTATTGAATATAAAGTGGTTTTATATCGTGTTGATTGATTTATTGAGTGGTATATGAACCTTCGTCGGCACAGCCTCGAAAACTGTATCGAAGGGGTTTCTAAACACTTAAATAGAGCAATTCGACACAATATTGATTTTCAAAAGTTGGTAAATGAAATAATTTCATCCAAAATATATTTTGATATAAAAGGAATATTTTCTGAAATTATTATAACCTGGATGTTTGGAATTAAAATTTAAAGCGAAAAGTTAAAGACGGAAATTTAACTTGGATTAAAATTTAAAAATTGAAATTTAATTAATGATTTGGAAGGGATAAATTAGTAGATTTTAAATGAATTTGAAATGAGAAATAAAACTTAAAGTGGATTGAAATTAATTTAAGTCATGTGAACGGAAGTAAATTGAATTAAACTGAAAATGAAATTCAGTTGTATTTGAATTAAATTGAAATTTGAATTAAAAATGGGATTAGGTGATGAAACCCGAGTTATAAATAGAAATTCCATTGAAATGGTAAGTAAAATTATATATGAATCACAATTATTATGAATTGTATTAAAGTAAAGTTAGTTTGAATTTACAAGTAAAATCCAAATCAAGTATGGATGGAATAAATTGGACTTGGATATTATCTTAACAAATTTAGAATGGCTAATTAAATCACATGGGATTTGATCTAGATGAGTATCAAATAAATTAGAAATGAATTTAAGTAAGAAGTTGCAATAAATAAATTAACTTAAGATTTAAAATTTATGGAAAGGTGATTTCGAAGAATGTAAAAGTTCGTTGAATAAAATAGATTGGTAAAGTACCTTAAACTTTGGATGTGATTGGATGGTAAATTGCAAATTTAATTGGATTGAGAACTTTGATTGAACTAGAATTATCTTAAGGTAAGTTAATGTTTGAATTTGAATGAAGATGAATTAAATTGATATGTAGATGATATTGTAATAAAACTCTCACTTGGGTAAAATTCATAATAATGAAATGAGGTTGAATTTAATGTAAGCTGAGTTAAGTGAAATTTGAATTTGAATAAATAAGACTTCGATAGCTTATAAAAGAATTGAGAAGCGTTGAAATAAAATATATATACCTGGCTAAGTAAAAATGTATAAACCCGAATTAAAATAAAATGGGAATGTGGTTAACTGTAAATGAATGGAAGTGTGAAGATAAATAAGAAGTGGGACTTATAAAATTAGGGTGGAATAAATAAGTCAAATAGAATTGTTTGAATTTGGGAAATGAATAGAAATCCAAACCTGAATTACAAAATAGAATTGAACCAAAGAAATTTAAATGAAGAGATTTTTGAAGCTAAAAATCAAGTATTGAATTATAAATTGGGAGTAAACTAATTTGGGTTAAATTAGTAACTTGAATATATGGATAAACTTTGAATTGGTTAAATAAAAGTTGAATGGTAAATTAATAAAAGTGGAGGGTGAATTAAAGTAAATGGGAGGAAGAGACCTTGAATTATAAATATAAAATTCAACTTGGATTGGTTAGCAAATAAGATGAAATTGGATTAAATATAATGGTTAGAAGTGCAAACAAAATCCAATTGTGTATAAATAAAGTGAAAATGGTCTTGTAATAAGTTAAATAAGTTCGAGAATGAATCGAACATGGGAATTGAAATTTTTAAATGAAATAATTAATTGAGCTAAGAAGTAAATGAAAAAGATTTGATTTAAATAAAATCAAATTAAATTGGAAAAGAATTTATGGGCAAATGAAATAAACTTAAGTTATGAAAGTTAAATAATTTGAAGTAAATTAACTTAAGTCTAAAATTCAATGAAGCATGACTTATATAAATTTGGGGCATGATTATTAAATTTTAAGCATTAAGGTTGTCGAGCTTAATAAAAATGGTTTTGAATAAAATCAATGCAAAGATATGGTTTAAAAATAAATTAGAATGGAATGAAAATTTCATATAACTTGAGTTGGAATCAATTTTAAAACAGTTATAAAACTAAAGAAATTGTTTGTTTGAATGAATATTGTCGAATTTGCATAGAAATAATTATTGTTGTCGTAAACAAGATTAAATAAAGTTCTATGGAATAATAGAAGTAAATAAACTTGATTTTTTTTTGAATAAATTGCCATGAATACAAAATAGTTCGGATTAAGAATGAATTGAATAAAAGAATGATGTGAAAATCATTCCGAATTGGATAGGATGATATAAATCAAGTAAAAGCAACTGAATTAATCTGGAAACCTTATTACTTGTTTATAAAACTTGATTCGCGTATAATTGTTTATAAAATACGGTTTTGAATTGATAAGAAGCAGAAATTGATTTTTGAAATCAATTAAATCGAAAATGGGTTTGTTTGGACATAATTATGAATTGGAGTTAAGTAAATGTGTTGTAACTCACTTAAGTTGAATGCAAACGGTATATGTGTCAGTTATAAACAAATGGAACTAGTTTGGAAACTATATAAATTTGTTATGAAGTTATTGATATTGCATTGCTTATGTTATTGATTGTTGTAGCTGTTTAAATAAATGAAATGTTATAAATTTCATAAATATGTTACTTATGTGTTTAAATTGAGTAAGTACATGTACCAGAAGACCGTTTAGCGAGATTTTGGACGCGCAAATGCTTAAATAAATACGCCGCTTGCTTAAAATGCTAAATAAGGTACGCCTACGCAATACGAACTAGGAAATATGAACTTTTTTTTGTTTTTCCGACCGTGTGGGTCGATGTATATATATTTATATCTATTGTCAAATTGCAAAAGCTCCGTACAAAGGGGACTCTTCCAAAATTTTCGAGAATTTTGGGAGTTAGAAAATTTTTGAATTTTTTTTTAAAATTTTTGTTAACGATAAATGTTTTCAAATTGAAAATTGAAATAAATATAAGAGACACATAAAATGCTTATGCTAACTTAAGTAAGGAATGATGCATTCTCAATTGGGAATTGATATTTCAAATATAATCTAAATAATATTTGAATGAATAGGTATTGACATTTGTAAGAAAGTCGATAAATTTTTTTTGAATATTGTGATTGGACATATCGGTATAAGATTTGCAGGTAATATAAGGAAAAGAGAATTGATTTTGATTTCAGAAGATAAATTTGAAATGCTCGACAAAAAGGTATGTGTTTAAATTTCTATATGAAAATTGATTGGGATTTTGATCGAGCCACTTGGCCTTTTGTTTTCTTTTGGGATTTAGTAGGCCGTAGAGCCATTTTGTAGTTGTACCGAGATAGCCGTGCAAAGGAGACGCTGGAATTTTTTTTAGAAATTTAGAGAGTTAGAAATATTTTGAGAAAATTTTGATAATTCAAAATTTGGTTTTAAATTGAAACTTGAATGGTTAAACAAATAGTATAGTTTGAAACTAGGGAAAAGTTTGGAAAGTTTATAAGAAGGGTAATGCGTCTTTTATTAAAAAGATAGTTTGGTTGGATGTTGAATTGTTGGTTTTGAAAAAAATAGTAACGGGTATTGGACCATTCTTCCTAACTAGTAATTTCGGGGACGAAATTCTTTTAAGGGGGGAGGAATGTAACGACCCAGATTTTAGACGACTAATTTGCAATATTTAAATTGGATTTAAATATTTAATTTTGAACTTTAATTTGATTATAATATGAACAGTTTGGTTTTATATGATAGAAAGGATTCAGAATTTAAATATAAGACCTGTTGAATTTATTAATTATTAAAATAGTAATTTAATATTGGGTAAATATTAAATCGGGGGTAGTAGGCTTGATTAAAATATTTTAAAGGCTTGTAAAATATATATTGATAATACCGAAGATAATAGATGAGTTAAAATTGAAATTTAACAGTGGTTTGTCCGATTTTAAAATATATCGTTTAAATTAATATTTAAAAATAGCCATCCGAGGCACAGTCTCGGAATTTGACGAAACCAGTTCCATTGGATCCGTAATATTGAATTATTATCGGATTTCAAATTTCGTAATTTTCGGAGCTACTGTGTGATTGTACGATAAACAAACGCGCTAAAAATTTAATTGCATAATTCGAGAAGATTTTAAATTTAAAGTTTAAAATAAAATAAATTAATTTAGCTTCTCCGATACGCAGCTGCATTCTTTCGTCTTCAAAATCAAATAACGCCCCTTTACCTTTTGAAGCAAGCCGACAACTCCCTTATTATTGTCGCTTTTCTTTCTAATCCTCTGTTCAAATCGCAGAGCGAAATCAACCTTCAAATCATGGCCGACAACCTCCTTTTAAACCATCTTCTGCCTAATCGATCGTTGTCCCTATCGCGTTTACTATAAAAAACAAAAAGAGGGGCGACGAGCGATTTAGGGATTGATGGATCTAGAGCAGCGTCATCGCGAGTGAGTCGCGCGCGCTCGCAAGAGGGGCTCGAGCACTGTGCAGGCAGTGACATCCTCGGCGGCGACGTAGGTGTGGCGGTGGCGTGGTTCAAGCGTGAGGCAGCATCGCGCTGGGGTAAGCGAACTCGTGATGTTTGGTGCCGATCGAAGTTGATTGGAGGCGCGGCTTTGCGTGGGGCTTGGTGGAGACGTGCACGACTCAGGAACTCACGACAAAGTGTTTCGAGCGGCGGCATTTCGGAGGCGACGCTGATAAGGGTTTCGCGCGGTGGTTTAGGCTTGGTTTTGTTTTCAAGCAGTGAGGTATAATGATATTGTTATATTTAGTCAGTTAATTTAAATTTTAATTTGAGATTTGTTAGTTATGAGGAAATTTAAAATTTTCAGCAAGTTAGGGTTTGATTTTGAAAAAATATATAATATCACTGTTAAATAGATTTAAATCTTAAAATTTTTCTTAGTTTAATTTAAATAAAATGGTTACAGTAAAGTTAAAAATCTTTCCTGTTAAAATGAAAACTATATAGTAGGAAGATAGATTTACTTTTCTTTCGAACAAAATATATATATTAGGGCAAAACATGATTTTTATATTCATAAGACCCTGAAAAAATAATAAAGATTAGATTTTTAAAATAAGTATATACCTCTACAATTTAAATATTGCTAGTTCGTTTAAAAATAATTTACTTAGGTGATTAATTTGTTTAATTAGCTTATTTAATTATTTTAGTCACTAAAAGTTTTTTTATAAAGGAGAATTAGTTTAAAATTTACTTATTTGTTGAAATAAATCATTGGTTAAAATTAAATTACTAGAGTTAAAGAATAAATTTATTAAACGACAAATAATTATTCAATTTGTACACATATTAATAAAATTCATACAATGGTTATTCAAGGTCAAAAGTATGGTAAACAAGTCGAGATTGGAAAGGGTTGCAACTTAAATGCAAAGGTGAGATTTTCTCACTCATTTGGATGCCATAGTTAAAAATTTAAATGTAAATTTAAATCATTGGATGTGTTTGGATGATTTATAATAGTTTATCCACTGAATGATATTATAAACTCATATATCGTGATATCCCACTTTGAAAGTGGAACTGATATGTTATTGTGCTAAATTTTGTGGATGCAGGGAAAACAGGTTGGAGGGATCCAACAGGACTCCTCAAAGATATTTATTTATTATATATACGTGTTTTCATATGACAGGATGAATGAATTGATATGGAATTGCATGCGAATAGAATTATATAGTGTTAAATACATGGAAATTGGAATTTACTAATTTTTAAATGCCAAAAATAATTTAATTGAAGGAAGTTAAATGAAACTTAGATTAAAAGAATATTTCTTTAGAATTTGGATTTACTTCTACTGAGACTAAAGTAAAATTAAAGAATATTTATTACCTGTTTGTGCTTAAATTAGTTAAAGTTGAGTTTGGGAAAAATTAAATTATATACAAAGACTCTGAGAAATATTGTAATCGATGAATAGAAATAAAGTAAATAGGAACTTTATTAAGAAATAAAATAACTGGAACCTTATTAAGAAATGAAATTTTGTTAAAAAAAACAAATATGGGATTTTATTGAAGAATAAAATTATAAAGATGGGACCTTTGAATAAAAATTGTTTTTATAAATAAAAAGAAAACTCAGGGGAGTTATGAATTTATAAACGGAGTTTATAAGTGAGATAGAAAGTATCAGCGAATATGTAATGAGATAAGTCATGGCAAGAACTTAATTTGAGTTATGAAAATTGGTTTTGGAAGGAAATAGTTGAATATTTTCGAAAGTAAGAAATGAGAATATGGTCAAGAGGAATTTATGAGTGAATATTGGATTTTCTAAAAATATAAATTGGTTTTAAAGGAATATTTTCAAAAAATTACTATACTATATAATTTGTAAAGAACTATTATTTAGATTTAGAATATTTCGGAAAAGTTATTTTAATGCTTAGTACTTACTATAATAAATAATAGTTTTCTAAATCAGCTTTGAAAATTTATTAATAGCTGGATACGAATTAAATTTTTACCTTAAACCATAATTTGAAATAAAACCATTATTCTTACTTTATATGTCAAGATGTTCTCAAATATGTTTTGAAAAATCCAGTCATAAATTCTCTTAAAAAGTAAAGCAAGTGTACTTAATTTGAATAAGATCTTTAGGGAAGATTTTTTTTATAGAGAGTTATGGAAACTTGAATAAGTCCCAAGTTTAAGATTACTGAATTTCGAGGTAAGATAAAATTCACAAGAAGAACAGAAATGAAACCTGAAATATAAATAAGCTAAATGGTTTTGGAAAATTTACAAATGAGACTGTAAATGATTTTTGAAGAAAGAAATAAGAGATAAAGGAATATTTTCCAAGTTTTGAGAACTATTGAAGTGGGAAAATATTATAAATAGTTGGCAAAGACTTAAATGGTTTCACGAGAAATAGAGTGAATTGAATCTAATTTCAAGGCATTGAAATATGAAGATAATATCTTAGGTAGATATTCGAGATAAATAATTTGAGGAAATTATTTGATGGTTGCTTGTAAATGATTAATTGATAGTTAAATCACCGACTATCAATATTGGACAATGCGCTGATCGTTTCGAAGAGTCTGGGATCGGATTTAGTTATCCGAAAACCACTTCGATCCGGTTTGAACGATTACGAATGAAGACCGTGAAGAGTTGAAGACGGTGATTCGGTTTGTCCAGACCCAGGGCAACTTGTATGGATTGAATGCTTTCAGAACATCGTCAGGGGGACGATGAGCATTCTAAGTGGGACTCGTTCTTGAAAGGTAACGCTTAGCCTCAAGCCTCATCAACCGGGAATGGCTAAAACAGGGGAGGTGCAGCAAGGCTTCTTGGGTAGCCCCCACAGGAGAGTAAGGTTTCCCCTGTCTAGATGTCCCTTTTTATTTCGGCTTAGTGGGTGGTTGGTCGCGCCAACCACGGGGTGATCTTGCTTGGGACTGTCCAGTAAGGGATGGTTCCGCTCTTGTGTTGCAGGGGAGTTAGGGTGGCTCCTCGGTACTCTGATCTAGACCAGGTACCGTGACGGGCGGTACCCCGGTAGCCCTGCCATTGTATGGAATCCAATCTCCAATAAGCGCCTTTACGGTTTTGATTTTGCCCAACTATTGCTGAAACGTGAGATGCAAGCATTTCAGCTAGATTCTATTTTACTTTCTATAGACACTATTATAATATCAGACGAATTTAATAAAAATGTTTTGGCTATCGTAAGGTAAAAACCCGACATGTTTATTTGTGGCGTGGTCTTGTGAGATGCTTTTGTTTTTCAAAAGATTTTTGAAAATATAATAATCCAATTGAGTGTGATTTTCTCACGCTGGTTTTCCAGACTGACTCAGGTGTTGTTTTATATGATGCTCGGGTCAGACCGAGTTAAACAGGATCAGGTTAAAAGCTAAGGAGTTCGGGAGACGAGCTGATTACAGAGCGTACTTCCGTATTTGAATATTATTTCCGCTGTGTATGGAATATTTATTAGTTGTCTCTGTATGGATGTTTGATGTACTCTGATGATGGTATGTATGTACATATGTATACAGTACAGTTTTCTTGTATTTAAAACTGTATTTTATATATTATATTTTATTCCACTGCGATGTGTGATACTGATGTTGTTTTTATTTCTTCTTCTTCTACCTCTTTCTTCTTTTACCCGAAGACTCGTACTTTTGTGCCACTTTGGACTGAACTGTTGTGGAATTTTGTTAGTTCAAAGGGGTACGAATGTGCGGGCCTTTTACAGATGGTAACCCCTAATGGCTCATCGCAAACATCCATCCCATAATCAAATCATGGTGCACCAATCGAGCCTAAAAAAATCAAGTGGAAATACGAAGAACAGATGTCGCTAGATGTAGCTAGCCTCATTAGTCGGGTATGGCTCCTGTTTTAGTCATTTCAAATTGACACAAGTGTCGGGGTCATCCATCATCGTTCCCTTTTTTCAATCCAGCAAACATTGCCAATTCACCCTCTATGTTCTGCGTAACATCCAACACGTACATAGTTGTTAAAGTGGTTTCGGTATTGACAAAGAATATGCCAATATTCAGCCCCGGTCTCTTTGACCACCAAACGTCAATTTTCACACCAGTTGGTTCTTTTGAATTTCAAGAACGAATCATACTTCATATAAAAATATCAGATTCGCTTCAAAATCATTTCAAATCCAAATAGGTTATACCATCATACCAGAACATTCGTATTTAAATCAATGTTTAAGTCTAAATAGTCCCTCTTTAAAATAGTTTGAATATTTAAATCATTCCCTCATATAAGGTCATCTTTTATTAATTTACATTCATTTTATTTCATAAATAAATTTTTTCCATTCAATATTTAAAATCATCAATGAATAAATTCTTAAAATATTACATAAATTTCTTGCAGTTTAACTCACAATTATTTACTTATATAACTTGATTTCCATTTAATATTAATATCCACTAACGAATCATTTCATACTTAAGTTTTTGTACCTTTTTATTCATATTTATTTTCACAATAGTTCTCTTTCATACTAAATTTATTTGTGAAGTATTCCAAAATATTTTCTTACATTTATAAACATTTAATAAAGATTCATCTCCTTCCACAATATTATTCAAGTTTATAATTATCTCAGAGAGCTACAACTTAATTTATAGACATTCTTCGCAACCTACTTTTTATTTTCCAACCAAGTTACAAGATATGACTTTATAATTTGTTGACTTTCTTAAATTCACATTCATTTCCATAAATAGCATTCACTTTTTTCCATTTAATTTAATTATCACGCATCTCAACAAAACAAATTAAGTTTATAACATTTCTTTTGCATCTTAATTCTTTATTTATATATAGACATAATTTCATTTTAAAACATTTTTATTACTCAAGTTTTTTACTTGTATAATATTCCATTAAATCCTAGAAGCATATACCAAAGTCCTATTCATTTTACTTAATGAAAATGTTCAATAGTTTAAACTTGTTTTAATTTTCATTATCTTTTAATTTAAGAGTTACAAAATTTCCACTTTTATATTTTCGTTAAACACTTAGCTTTATTTTCAGATTCCAATTTGGAAGTTTCAGACCATTAAAATAATCAAAGATTCAATTCCATTATTATAATTGAAAACCACTAATTACCAAAAAACTTAAGAACTAAATATCGGGTTTCATTTCATATCATCTTGAAATAATATATACTTATATCTTTTTTAATATCAAACCATACTTAGGAAATTAAATTAAAATTTGTTTCACCAAAACAACTGCATAGCAAAACTACTATAACGGTCTTCCCACTTTCAAACTCGAAAACGAACGTCGATGATGCAGCGTTCATCACCGAAATTATTTTCCAGCGACAAAAGAAGGGAGTACATAACTTACTTTCTTTAATATTTTTTTAAAACAATTCTTGCAAATCTCATTGAAAATATTTCTATCCGAAATTACTTCTAAATAATACTAATATCATTTTTCCAAAATCTTTGAAAACCGCTTTCAAACACCGAAACTTAGGTTCTAAAATCTCCAATTTAAATTCATTTTGTTTGTAAATCATAATTTATAAACTATATTTATAAAATTACATTTCCTTATAACATACAATAGTTAATAGTTTTTAATAACCTAGACTAATCAAACAAGAAATGACAATAATCGAATATTATCATTTCCTAACAAACAACAAAACAAAAATATCAGTATCAATTTGTGAAAAATTATTATTTTAGATACAAAATGTAATGCTAGGAAAATTCTATCATTTACCTATTTCAAAAACAATATTGTGTTAATCAACCCTGTTCAGGTGTTTAGAAATTCCTATCGATGCCATGTCATCCCATGTACCGGTCGAAATTCATAAGTACTCAACAAAACAAACTAACACAACAAAAACATTTTTATAGCACTAAGAAATATTCTCTCTCGTATATATAGACTTAAAATCATTCTAGGATATTACTAGAATTGTCTCTAATGAGTTTATCCCCAACAGGCTAAGCTATCTCTAAACCAAAGCTCTAATACCAACTGTAACGACCCATCTTTTTTGACGATTCAAGTCGACAATAAACCACACATGTCTAACTCAAATAAAAATGGCAGATTATCAATGAGGTAAATAAGAAACTAAGAGAAAAGAAGGAAAGCAAAACACAAAGACTCATAGCAGAATGATAAAATATAATAATAAATAAACAGTTCATGAAGCTGTTTTACAATATACATTTGATTTCAATTTTTGCAACATAATCAAAGTACAATCAACAAACATACCAAAATAATGCAGCGTGAAAATAATAGTAAATATAGTCTAGTAATGTGACGGCTCGCAAATCTGTACCCTTTGAATCGACAATAAACCATACATGTCTGACCCAAAAAGCACAGACTGACGGAAAGTCAAGAGAAAGAGAAGAAGAGAGAAGAAGAGAAGAGAAGAAAGAGAGAAGAGAAAACAAAACAGAACCATACAGAATCTCACATCGCAGTAGAAAACATTTAATATCATATCAACGATCTTTACAAAACAGAAACTGTATATACATACATTAATCAGAGTCCAACAATCAATCACAATTTATCAGCCTGTACAATTATAATAACATGTCCTCACAATTGCCGATAATATACAACAACTAAGCAGCGGATAATCAAAACAGATACGTGTATACGAAAATGAAGATCTCCAGCTCTCCTACTGAAGCTCCAAAAGCACCAAATGTGAACCTGTAAATATACTCGGTCTGACCCGAGCATTGAAAGGGAAGAACGCCTGGATCATTCTGGTAAACCAGCGTGAGAAACACACTCAACCGAATTTATTAAATTACCAAACTTTTCCTTTATCAAAGCAAAAGTATCTCGCAAGCCACGTCCACACATAAACACGGACATGTTTTTACCTTACGATAACTAAAACATTTCATATCAAATCC
The DNA here is from genome assembly GCA_030765085.1 of Allium cepa. NCBI lineage: Eukaryota > Viridiplantae > Streptophyta > Magnoliopsida > Asparagales > Amaryllidaceae > Allium > Allium cepa. The sequence goes on along the minus strand of CM060931.1, from coordinate 264,529,178 downwards.
TCTTATATTATACTAGTGTCTAGTATATACAAATAATATTAAGCATAGTTTAAATGGTTACCCATATTGTGACACTCCACCTCTATACTCACACTAGCCAAGGACACTACTAGGTATTGTCGTCGACTAGCATGAAGAATAAGGCTGTTGAGAAGCGATCATCTGTGTACTTGCTTTGTGCGAGTACCGATATGTTAGATAGTATGACGTGCATTTCATCCCAAGAGGAAATTCGACATATCCAATAAAAACTCAAAGATACTACACAGTGGCTATGTGCGCTTCGGAAACAAATATAGAAATAAGCATAACCCAAATCAGTCATAGATATTCATATCACAAAGGCGAATACAGATATGAATATAACACATAGAAGTATACATCAAAATAGTGGTCATACAAGATCCACTACATCCCAAAAGAATCGGTACAAGTGATAGGAAAAAGAATATATACACACACACACACGCATCAAGGAGTCTCTATCTCAAATGTATAAAAGCAAAAAAAACTACTAAGCTAAAGTAGTTAGCCAAAAGTTAGAAGCTAGTCTATGGTAAGAAGTCAAGTGGAAGCACTTGTAATACATCGGTCTGACCCAAGTAATATTTAAGAAGGAAAATAATAAATGAGTCAGTCTAGCTATAAATATCATATAAGATGAGATAGGATAAGAGATACAACAAAAATATATGATAACAATAATGCCACATTGTGTCAAGTATACATTTGATAACAACAAAAATTATATAATATCTCAAACTTTCTCAAACACCAAAAAGAATATCACATTCTTTAGCTTACTCACGAAACCCTAAATATTGTCAAACATATCAATGCCAATCGCAAAAATTAGTGAAACACAAATTACAGAAATCAACAATTAGAAATCCAAAAAACACAAAAAGGGGGAGGCCTATCACAAACGGGAGCATGGCAACTCACCAACACGTGTATAACAAATGGGACGCTATCCCATAGTCTCTAACCATAGAGTCGATGCAACACCGTAGTACAATAATGGTACGCTCGAGGAACCTGAAACTCGAATAATTCGGAAAAACGACGTAGTACAACTCGATAAATCTGAAACTCAAATATTTCGGAACAATGATGTAGTACAATAACGGTACGCCCGATGAACCGAACTTCATAAAACCCATAGGTTGCTAGCCTAAACAAATGAGACAAAGATCCACAGAACAGGGTATAGTCCCCCACGTGGACAAAGAGACACGGCACATCGCAAGTCTAAATCACTAAATGATCATCATAAACCAATAAGAAGTGTCAATTACACTAAGCTACTAAATAAATGAGTTTAGCTTCATGTCCCATAACCACTGGCTTAACTTAAATATTTACGAACAAATTGTAGATCCTAACTCAAAGATTGTCACAATGGTTCAATGGAACAAGTCTAAGAATTAACCGACGAAGTAAATGCGAGCGTTTCATACCACTTGTTTTGCTAAGCCGTTTAATTAGATTTCTCATACGAATGAGGTAAATGTTTTTATATACTAATAGATTGGAAAATGGTTTTAAAAACGAGTTTTGTATTAAAATACTGTTGAAATCATTTTTGTGAAAGAGTTAGAGTATTTACGACTAGTATAGAAACCTTCGCATTTTAAAAGTGACAAATCACAGAAAACGATTGTAGAAAAAATCGATCACCAAAAATTGACATTAGACGACATGAATTAAAACCATAAAAATTGATATCAATCCATCAAATGGATACTCCCAAAAATCCAAAAAAAAGTCATCAAAGTCGACAATAAGTGACAACAACCAACCGAATTAACAAAAATCGATTAAAACGAAAACACTTCTAAAAACATGCAAGTTGGCTGAATTTGTCAGCTTCAGATGTCTGGTAGTTATACCAGGTGTCTGAGCTGAAGTGTTGGAAGTTTTATTCCAGATCGTCCAGACGTTTGTGGAACAAACTCAGACGTCTGAGCTAGAAGTCTAGAATTTTTGTTCCGACGGCCCTGACGTCTGACCCTTGTACCAGACGTCTGAGCTGAAGCTTAGGACAAAAATCAGCCTAGGCCATTAATGGCCAACTCGGTTCGGAAGCGATAGGACGAGCAATGAAGGCTAGGGATTTATGCCAAGCAATAACCCAGCCCTATATGCTCTTCAAAACACTCCAAATAACATATCCAAACATCCATAGTAGGATCATCATAGATTTGAGTTAAAAATACCAAAAATTGGAAAATTCACCAATCCAATTCAATTCAAAAGCAATTGAACATGAAATAGATGTTAGGAATTTATACCTAACAACTATCAAAGGTATTGACATAGATGTGAGTTCGAACTCACCTTTAAAACCAAAAACAACAAATGAGAAGCTTTAAAACAAAGCAAGATCAATCTCTCCTCCACTTCACTTCAAAAACCCTCAATCTATGATCAATTGCAAATGTTACCTAATTTAGGTTTTAGGAATTTCTGAAAATTAGAGAGAGATTGGGTGGAGAAGATGAAGAGGATACTTACCTAAGCTTCTCTTTGATTTTGGAGCTTGAATCTTGAATTTCCTAGCAATTTAGGGTTTAGGAATTTTATTTTCCTCTTCTTTCCCCCATTCTTTGCTTTAGCTTGAGAGTGTTAGGAAAATAGAATAATTGAATGAAGAGGGGGTGGAGTTAGGGTATTTTGTTGGGTTAGTGGGCTGAAACCCAAAGCCCAATAAAAAATACCGAAATTCTAATCAACTCCAAACATATCGATGTTTATACTCAAAAAAGTCTCAAACGCCATTTTGGACTCAATGGAAGTGGTCTCGAGTCCCGATTCGACCGTTTACAGAAAGTCACATTTTAGACTTTAAATTCAACTAACGATGGTATATTTAAATAAAACATTTAAATATATAATTATAAAATATGTGGGTTGTTACAGACTCCCCTCCTTAAAGAAATTGCATCCTTGCAATACTTAAGAAGAAAATAAGAGTAACAACCATACTAAGGCATAATAACACAAAAGAAAATTTTGAAATGAGAAGTTCACTTTAAGGAGCACGAGAGAGTAAGTCCAGATGTGTTCGCTCGATGAATTCTCTGGATTCTCAAGAAAAATCCTTAGGATTTGAGGACCATTGAACTTTCACAAGCGTAACATCTTTATTTTGAAGGTGTTTAGCCTCCGTAGCAATGATACGAATAGGATGTTGCTCATAAGTCAAATTAGGTTAAACTTCAATTTCGTCAATAACACCGGGCATAAGAATAGAATCGAAATATCTAAGGCATTTCTGTAGTTGAGAGACGCGGAATGCGCCATGAATAGCAGAAAAGTGAGCCGGTAATAAAAGGCGACAAGCCACGGAACCAATGCGTTCGATGACCGGAAATGGGCCAATGTATCGAGGTGCCAATTTTTCCAATCGAATGAAACGCACAACACCCTTCATAGGAAAAACATGAATGACCACCAAATCTTCCACAGAAAATTCCAAATCCCTTCTTCGGTTATCGACATAGGATTTTTGTCTACATTGATCTTCTTTCATCCTATGATGAATAAGGTCAATCTTTTCTGTGGAATCACGAATAAAATCAGGACCTAAAACCAGCTGCTCACCGGCTTCAAGCCAAAATGAAGGAGATCGGCATGGCCTTCCATAGAGTGCCTCGAAAGGTGCCATACCAATACTAGACTGGAAGCCATTGTTGTAAGAGAGCTCAACAAGAGAAATATGATCTTCCCAACTTCCACCAAAATCATGAACACATGCACGAAGAATGTCTTCAAGAGTTTGATTCACAAGCTCGGTTTGTCCATCGGAACGAGGATGATAAGCGGTGCTAAAATTAAGCTTTGTTTCCAAAGCTTTTTGAAGACCTTTCCAAAATCCACTAGTAAATAATGAATCACGATCACTAACAATAGAAGTTGGAACTCCATGCAATTTAACAATTTCTTTGACATAGAGTTTAGCCAAAAGTGGTGCGGTCTGGTGGACCGAATGGGAAGAAAATGGATAGATTTTGTAAGTCTATCTACTATCACTCACAAAATATCATGACCCAAACGAGAACGTGGAAGACCGTCAATAAAGTCCATGGAAATTCGATCCTGCTTCCAAACTGGAATGTCTTAAGGTTGCAATAACCCGCCGGGCCTTTGATGTTCGGCCTTTACAAGTTGGAAAGTCATGCAACACTTAATGAAGTTAGCAATATTAGATTTCATTCCATCCCAATAATAAAGTCGCTTCATGTCCGCGTACATTTTACTACTATCGGGATGAATGGTAAATTTAGAACGATGAGAATCTTCTAAAATGTCTTTACGGAGATCATTAAATGTTTGGCACAATAATTCTACCAAACTTTCGAATACCTTCACAAGCATCAATATCGAAGTCTTTCACACCATCAACCTTATTTTTATCCCTACAACTTTGGCTGTGAAGAACCAATTCGGGATCTAGCTTTTGAGCTTCAAGGATGCGGTCTAAAAGAGGTGGATGAGACTCAAGGCTACATAAAACAAGAGATGAACATGAATTGGATTCATGATTTCTAAACTCACAAGTGGACAAAGTCTTGAGATCATTCCATTCTGATATCATCATGGAAACAACGGCTTGTTGCTTATGAATAAGGGCATCAGCAAGACGACTGCCCTTTCTGAGAGTATAGAGAATATCAAGATCATAAGATGTAAGGAATTTGAGCCAATGTTGTTGATGCAAATCTAGTTCCTTTTGCAAAAATAAATACTTCAAAGATTTATGATCGGTGTAGAGAACAAATTTCTCTCTCAAAAGATAATGATGCCAAATTCTAAGGGCAAAAACAATATCCGCAAGCTCTAAATCACGAGTGGCATATCTAATCTCAACAGGCTTTAATTGCCTAGAAACATAAGCGATAACACGTTCCTTTTGCATGAGAACGGCTCCCAACCAACATGACTAGCATTAGTATAAACAATAAAGTATTGGTTCCCTTCGAGAATCAGAAGAATAGGAACATCGAAAAGGAGTTCTTTTAAATGATCCCCTTTCTCGAAAAGCTAAGACATTTAAAATTATAATGAACTTTATGTAATCATCTTTTTAGAAAAATTTAATTTTTACAAGTAAATTTATTATGTCTGACTGTCTCATCATATTGTTTAGGAGATTCCTATCAATAACATAAATCAAGCGCATCGACCAGATTTCTTAAAGTACTTAATGGGCAAAACAAAATAAATCATCTTCTATATGATAAACATATCTCTTAAAAATTTTATGAATATTCTTTGCTTGTTTTAAGAACAAAATCCAATTATATTTATAAATATCTTATTAAAAAGATTTGCAAGTTTTAAATTGTTGGTTTCATCCATAATCAACGAATGCAACGATAGTCTCATCAAGATATTCGCAAAATACTCGATTCATAAGATGGATGGAATAAGCTGGACAAGCCGAATGCCATCACGAGTCACTCATAAGAATCATAACGAGTGCGGAATGAGGTAAGTGGAATGTTAACCTCCGCAACTCGTAGCTGATGAAAATCGGTGGCAAGGTCGAGATGAAAAGACCTTAGCGCCACTCAATAGATCGCTTAGGTGGTATTCCTAAGACAAGCTCAAAAATACTGGAAAATTCACAAACTACTTGAATGAGAGAAATAACATTTTCCTCATCATGGGGGTTTAAAGAATAAAATTATGCCACCAAATTGGAATCGAAATCATTAAGAAAAATTAAAAACCTCCTTAATAGATTGAGAACGTCGAAGATGGTTAGTCCTCTCGGGACATAGGATATAGGCTTCATAATGATTAAGCCAATCATTTCCCAAAATTCAATTCCGAAGCCTAAGTATCACACAACATGCAAAGCGATCGAAAAGCACAATTACATTAAATAATCTCGACATCTTTACAAAGTAAACTGAGTCTTGCGGATCCACTAACCGGATTCACAATTCTCAGTGAAGTCATCAAGCCTATAATATTTAAAGACAAAGCATTAACAGGTTCTTTTGATATAAAAGAGTGAGATGCACCCGTATCAAAAGGAACTCGAATAGGAAGATCATGAAATAAAATAATGCCATCAAGGACTGAATGAAAAATACCTTGACCAAGAGAAGGGTTACTAGGGTCTTGCACAACATTCAGCTTTCCCTCCTTCTTAGTTTGAAGTATGGGACATGCCGATATATGATGACCTGAATTTTTGCAATAGCGACAATAAAGGGGTTTCAGACACTTATTTGCATAATGGTGTCCTTAGAACCACAATTGTAGCATTGTTCACGACTAAAGGTATGAGTCTTTGCTCCCTAAGTTGCCTGCTTTCCTTTCTTGTTGGGTTTAGGGCTTTTGAACTTAATATGCCTCTTGTTGTTGTTATTGAGGCTCTTTTTGGAACCTCCAACATCACTATCACTTCCTTTATCGGCCTCTTCTAGTCGAAGAGTGATATCTACAAGCTGTTCAAAAGGAACTTCTAGTCCAGAGGTAAAACCTTTTTGGGGTTCTTACTCAAAACACAAACAAACCTTTGATTCTTTACAAGATCCAAAAGTTGTTGGGCAGACATGAATACGCCATCCAGAGAAGGCAACTGGATTGACCAACGCTAGGACTGCCAGATCTAACGATCTCTTCTTCTTTAGGAAAGAAAGAAATAAGAGGAAAAAGGTTATTCTTAAAATGAATATCAAACGAACTTGATTGATAAAACATGGCATCACAAATGAAAATAGGATAGAATGGGTCCTAAGACTCGAGTTAAATCCTATGGCACGACTCCTAAGAAAGACTTTGGACAATGATCCTTGCTAGATTATTCTACATTGTTCCAAAGTTGGGCTTTGATACCAAGCTGTGACGCCCCTCCTCTATACTCGCACTAGCCAAGGACACTACTGGGTAATGCCGTCGACTAGCATGAAGCATAAGGCTGTTGGGGAGCAACCATCCGTGTAATTGCTTTGTGCGAGTACCGATATGTCAAATAGTATGACATGCATTTCATTCCGAGAGGAAATATGACATATCCAATACAAATGCAAAGCTACTACACAGTGGCTATGTGGGCTTCAGAAACAAATATAGAAATAAGCATAATACAAATCAGTCACAGATATTCATATCACATAGGCAGAAACAAATATGAATATAACACATAGAAGTGTACATCAAAATAGTGGTCATACAAGATCCACTACATCCCAAAAGAATCTATACAAGTGCTAGGCAAAAGAATATGTATACATCAAGGAGTCTCTATCTCAAATGTATAAAAGAAAAATACTACTAAGCTAAAGTAGTTAGCCAAAAGTCAGAAGATAGTCTCTGCTAAGAAGTCAAGTGGAAGCACCTGTAACACATCGGTCTGACTCGAGTATTATTTAAGAAGAAAAATAATAAACGGATCAGTCTAGGTATAAATATCATATAAGATGAGGTAGGATAAGAAATAAAACAAAAATATAAGATAAAAATAATGCCATACCGTTTCAAGTACACATTTGATAACAACAAAAATCATACAATATCTCAAACTTTCTCAAACACCAAAAAGAATATAGCATTCTTTAGCTTATTTACGAAACCCCAAATATTAACAAACATATTAATGCCAGTCACAAAAATTGGTGAAGCGCAAATTCTAGAAATCAACAATTAGAAATCCAAAAAACAAAAAAAGGGGGAGGCCTATCACAAACGGGAGCATGGAAACTCACCAACATGTGTATCACAAACAGGTCGCTATCCCATGGTCTCTAACCATAGAGCCGATGCAACGATGTAGTACAATAATGGTATGCCCGAGGAACCTGAAACTCGAATAATTCAGAACAACGACGTAGTACAATATCGGTACGCCCGATGAACCTGAAACTCAAATAATTCGGAACAACGACGTAGTACAATAATGGTATGCCCAATGAATCAAACTCCATAAAACCCATAGGTTGCTAGCCTATAAAAATGAGACGAAACTCCACAGAACGAGGTATAGTCCCCCACGCGAACACAGAGACACTGCACATTGCATGTCTAAATCACTAAATGATCATCATAGATCAATAAGAAGTGTCAATTACACTAAGTTAGTAAATAAATGAGTTTAGCTTCGTCTCCTATAACCACTGGCTTAACTTATATATTTACGAACAAATTGTAGATTCCCACTCGAAAATTGTCACAAGAGTTCAATTGAACAAGTCCCAGAATTAATCGATGAAGTAAATGCAAGCGTTTCATACCACTTGTTTTGCTAAGAAATTTAATTAGATTTCTCATATGAATGAGGTAAAGGTTTGTATAAACTAATAGATTGGAAAAAGGATTTAAAAACGAGTTTTGCATTAAAATTGTGTTAAAATCATTTTTGTGAAAGAGTTAGAATATTTACAGCTAGTATAGAAACCTATGCATTTTAAAAGTGACAAATCATAGAAAATGATTGTAAAAACAATCGATCACCAAAAATTCACATTCGACGACGTGAATTAAAACCATAAAAATCGATATCAAATCCATCAAATGGATATTCTCAAAAATCCAGAAAAGAAGTCATCGAAGTCGATAATAAGTGAAAACAACCAACCAGATCAGCAAAAATCGATTAAAACAGAAACCCATCTAAAAACAGTCAAGTTGGCTAAATTTGCTAGCTCTAGACGTCTGGTGGTTATCCCAGACGTTTGAGCTGAAGTGCTGGAAACTTTATTCCAGACCGCCCAGACGTTTGTAGAACAAACTCAGATGTCTAAGCTGTAAGTGTAGAATTTTTATTTCAACTACCTAGACGTTTGACCCTTATACTAGACGTCTAAGCTGAAGTTCAGAACAAAAATCAGCCTAGGCCATTAATGAAAAATTCGCTTCGGAAGTGATCGGACGAGCAATAGAGGCTAGGGATTTATGCCAAGCGACAACCCAACCCTATATGCTCTTCAAAACACTCCAAACAACATATCCAAACATCCATAGTAGGATCATCATAGATTTTGAGTTCAAAATACCAAAAATTGGAAAATTCACTAATCCAATTCAATTCAAAAGCAATTGAACATGAAATAGATATTAGGAATTCATACCTAACAACTATCAAAGGTATAGACATAGATGTGAGTTCAAGAACTCACCTTTAAACCCTAAAACAACGAATGAGAAGCTCTAAAACAAAGCAATGCCAATCTCTCCTCCACTTCACTTCAAAAACCCTCAATCTATGATCAAATGCAAATATTACCTAAGTTAGGTTTTAGGAATTTCTGAAAATTAGAGAGATATTGAGGTGAGAAGATGAAGAGGATGCTTACCTAAGTTTCTCTTTGATTTTGGAGCTTGAATCTTGAGGTTCCTGGTAATCTAGGGTTTATGAATTTTACTTTCCTCTTCTTTCCCCCATACTTTCCTTTAGCTTGAGAGTGTTAGGAAAATAGAATGAATGAATGAAGAGAGAGTGGAGTTAGGGTATTTTGTTGGGGTAGTGGGCTAAAACCCAAACTCAAAACCGAATAGAAAAATACCAAAATGCTAATCAACTCCAAACATATCAATGTTTATACTCAAAAAGGTCGCAAATGCCATTTTGGACTCAATGGAAGTGGTCTCGAGTCCAGATTTGACCATTTACAGAAAGTCGCATTTTGGAATCAGACTCTAAATTCAACTAACGATGGTATATTTAAATAAAACATTTAAATATATAATCGTAAAATATGTCTGTTGTTACACATATAGCATTTTGAGGCTATTCATTACGCCTTTATAAAAAAACGGCAAGCTCGTAGTGGGGTTTGCATTTCCATACAAATGACCAGGTGAAGGGACTACCTTCTAGTACTACATCTCTAGAGGAATGTATCAAGGACCATCACAAAGGATCCTCTACCAACATAAGACTAGCCTACCTATATAACTAGATGGTACCGAATTCCTTCGGTCGGTACCGACCTTTATCGAGGGCCCTCAATGCGTACAAACCACAACAATCAGATACATGATGTCATAGCGTGTAAAGGTATATCTAGGAGAGGATGATCATACCCTACTTGGGAGCGACCCACTTAGACATGCTGCATCTAACACTGTTTCGGCCATTTCCGCTTGATGAGGCTTGAGGTAACGATTACCTTTCATATATTGCATCACATCACTTTGAATTCCACATGGCTATTTCCATTGACTACTAATTACCTTCCACAAAAATACAACCGTTAAGCTCATACGTCTCAAGGAGGGTGTTAAGCTAAGAGAAGTTGCTTTCTCCGCCACCACTGATGTACGTTTGTAAAAACCAATGTGCGTGATCTTTAGAAATGCAATGTCAGACAAACATCCATATAAATTGTCCAGGAACAGGACAAACCGAAGGTACTTTCCTACCATATCCTGTCCGGAAATTCCTAGGATTAGTAGCGAATAGTCCTTGCATTGGATATTTCATAATGAAGAGACTACTGCTACTGGATGTATATTGGGATTTTAATCCCAAACAATCAACAAGCAGTCCCCTACTATGAAAATCCAAAATATCCATATCATCACAATCTGCACAAATCGAACGCATTTACGTTCATCCAAAGTGGATTTTAGATAAAAAATTTACCGGTCTCTTCGCACTAACAACGCAAAAGCATTTCTCAACCTCACACAGAAACTAAGTCTCATAGACTTATCACGTCTACAACTTTCAACTTGCTATCCTTCGAGCCAAGAAGGAAGCTCGATAGATTGGAGTAATACTCCACACTACATGAATCAACCTCCTCAATACAAATGATAATCAAGCCTACATAGAAGGCTACGTACTAAGTGTACGACTAAATAGTTCCCACATCAAGTCGAGGAACTAAAATGGTCAAATTTAATAGCCAGTTATTTAACTATCAAAGAAAACAAACAAATATCTAGCACCATATGCAATCACTAGGCCCTTTAATTAATCTTTTATTAATTAAATCACTTTCTAAATATTCACTTCAAATTATCTTTCAAAAGATATAATTCCAAACCATTTCAACATTGGAAAACATTTCCATGTACTAATTTAATAATAAGTAATTCACATCCCTTTATTTTCAACACTTGGAAAATATTACATATACTTAAATTAGGATTAAATATATATTTTATTCATTAAGGAAACATTCTCTTTAAACACATTTATTTGGGTCAAAATGAATATTGCGTAAAACATCGTTACGACAACCCAAAATCACTAGTATAGGGATTCGAAAATTAGATAGATATATAAATACCATATACTATACAAAACATCTCCTTTCGAAAATCATTTACTATAACAACAACGTTATAGTCCATCATTTCCTGTACTTCTCCAAAACGTCTACTTCGACAATGAATTTTGAAATCTATGGCTTCAATACTTACACATTTTACTTCATTTAAAATACCACTTCCCAAAAATATCCATTTTATTTAATATATTATTCACTGTCCAAAATCATGAATATAATTTTAACCAAACACATTGCTTTTACACATTTAATTTAAGGATTATCCACTGTCCAAAATCGTGGATATAATTCCCAACCAAATTCTTTATTATTGCAACATTAAATTCAAAGGATTATCCACTGTCCAAAATCTTGGATAGAATACCTTTATTAAACTTCTGTATTTAACTTATCAAATTCAATTGGTTTTGGATTTATAAAACAATGCTTATAAATTCCATTTATATTTTATAATAACTTCAACTTATAAAATCCCATTATTTACCAATTCTTTATATATTTCATTTACATGTTAAAATCCTTTATAATTTAATTCACTTATATTCTCTTATTTACAAAATCATTCTTTTATAACACCACAAATTCATAAATCTTATTTACTTATAAGATCCATTTGTACTTCATTTTAACACTTATAAAACTCCTTTACAATTCCATTATTTTTATTTATAAAATATCAATCTTGTAAATCTCATATACATACCATTTATAATAATTTCAAAATTCTCATTTTAAACTATTATACAAAATAGTTAACTCTATATTTCAAAAATCACATTCTGATTATATTTCACAAAAATCATAATTTTATAACATAAAAAAATTATAACTTTCATTTATTTAAAATAAATCCATTTATTTAACAATTCAAAAATAAACAAAACATCTATTTTCAAAATCACTTTAAAATCCTTTTAAATTTGAAAACCATCACTTTAACATTTTTTAGTTTCAAAAATAGGCCTACTGGTGTAACAACACCAAATACATCAATCACGACATCCAAAACATCAAATATCACATGATAACAACATATATATCAATATCTATAAATAAATCAATACTAGTGAGGAATCCAGTTAGATCCCTCCAACCTGTCACTTGCACCAAATATACATACGAGAATATGTGTACAATGTCTGCTTTAAGGCAGACGTGTGTAAAAAGGGTCATCTGCTCATACATGGGAACGTATAGGGTCTTATCTGCTCCAGTAGGTAGGAGTATATCCAAATAACAATCAATATATATATATATATATATATATATCATATATCATCCAAACAATCATCAATCAACACAGAATAAATTTATTCTCACTTATATAAAAATATCAGTGAGACAAAAAGAGTGAGTTGTACTCACATTGATTCCAATAGCAGTCGCACTGTTTTATTTCGAATAAAATTAAACGAATGTTTAATTTTATCCAAAATTTACACTATCTCCAATCAACTACAAACCAGATCTAAAATGTAATGTTGGTCAATACGGACCCAACGCAATTCATTTCGTCAAAAATGGACCTCATATGAAGAAGTTATGATGTTTAGAAGTTTGTACAAATTAATATAAATCAGTTTCACAATTTCTTTTTTTATTTTAATCTACTTTAACCTAAAATTCATCTCGGCCACACGTTTCTGCATCTTCACACCAGGGTCGATATTTTCCTTTTCTTCTCCAACACCAGGTTCATACGCGCAAAACAACCCATCCACCGCCGTTTAAATTTGAATTTTTGCGACTTCCCACTTCAACGATGATCGACCAAAGCCATTCGAACGACCACAAGCCCACGCCCCTTCGTGCTAAACACGAACGAGCTCGGTCGAGTATTGGTCTTGAAAATCATGTGTGAACGCGTGACCTTTACAAACAAATTGCCAACGATCGTCTACGTTTCAATTGATCACAACTGTTGGATTTGTCGAGCTCAAGGAGCTCTACAACATCGTAGTTGATCGTTTTTGATAAAAGTGAATGGATTAGAAGAGATTGAGGGAAGAAGTTCGGTGTTTTCTAGCCATTGAAAACAAAGAATGGCGGCGGCTAACCGTAGCTAGGGTTTTGATGAAGAAAGAAAATAACGTGGTCCTTTTATAGAAAATTTTGCGACACTATTCACCGAAAATTTTCCGAACTCCTAATGAAGCGTGCCGCCTGGCGTTTATAATGTTTTACCCATATTTCGAACACAATGAAATATATATTGGGATCGAATTTGATCGTATTTGGAAGATAGGTTTTCGAATCAGCTTATTTTAATTTAAAATTCACTTAAACGAATTTCTACGCGTTTTAGCTTGCCACGACTAAACTGTAAATCCGATTGGTACCAAATTTGAAATCCTACAATAATATAACATTACGGATCTAATGAAACTGGTTTCATCGAAATCCGAGACTGCGTGAAAATGACTATTTTTACGCTTTAATTTAATAATAAAATATTCAATTTTTACAAGTTAACTTTTAATTCAATTTTAAAAGTTCTCTAGCATTATTCTAATTCAAATAGAATTTAATTCAAATTTATAGATCATTTTAATTCTCATTAAATCCGATTTTCAATTATTTCTGTAATTTCAAATATTAAATTAACAATTTAATTATCCAATTAAATCAAGATATTCGAAATATAAGCTATTCAACTTATAAAATTAAGTTGTGAATATTTAAAATCAATTAAATATATGAATTTCAAATGACTGAAATTCTAGGTCGTTACATTCTCCCCTTCTTAAAATAATTTCGTCCTCGAAATTACCAATTAAGAAAAAGTCACAAAATCCATTAATTCTTTAAAACAATTCGTTCAAACTAGATATCAACATTATTTAATCTTTTAACTTTTTCCAAAACTCCATTAGTTAAACTTCTTATAAACCTTTCCTAAGTTTTCAAATTTATTCATAGTATTCTTTTCAAAACTAACTAATATGGTTTAACTTTTAACTAAATACCAAAATTTTAGTTATCAAAATTTTCCAATTTTCTCAAAATTTTCTTACGCCTCAAAAATTTTCGCCATAGCCTCCTTTGTGCGGTTCGATTGTAGTAGGATCACAACATATATATATATATATATATATCACAAATATACATCTCATCTTCGAGGATGAGGCATCCCGTAGGGAAAAAAAAAGTATGTACCTTATATATTATTAGCGAGCATATACGGCTAATATAGCACAAAAGCGAGCTCCAAATGCGAAGCAAGCGCCATAAGCACCTACTAAACACTCAAAAAACAAATGAGAACCATGTATATATGAAAGTAATATCAATATACAACATATACCAATACAACAACTATATGCGCCAATATAACTAAAGCAACAAAAACAACAAATCCAACCATCAAACAACTATCATCCAACTAACATCCAACAACTATCCAATCAATCTATACCTTCACTTCTTATTAATATTCATTGAATTGATTTACAATTTAAATCACATTTGATTTATTAACAATGGATTTTACTAACATTCATTTATTCATTTTCAATTAGTTTACATTCACTAATTTGCATTCAAGTTGGTTCACTTCCAAATTAAATCAAATTCTATTCTATTTAGATTTACTTATAATCAATTGGAATTCAACTATTTAGCTTTCAATTTCATTAATTCAATTTCATATGAATTTTTATACAATCAACTAACAACCATCTAACAAACAACGCATATCTAGCATAACCAAATTTATTTAATTTACATCCAACACATTTAATTTTAATTGGTTTAATATTCAATTCACATTTCATTTACTAATTTATTCCATTAATCCAATTCAATTCATTTGTTAATCAATTGCTAATTCATTTTGCATATCAGTTGAATTTCATTACATAACTCAAGTTCATATTCATCACTTCATTTCATTAACTTCTTATTATTCAACTTTACTTTGCATATTTATTTTTATTTGTTAAAATCAACTTGATTCAACATTACTTAAGCTATGTTTCATTTCATTCTCACTTGCATTTACTTTCACTATATAACTTAAGTTCACTTTAATTTAATTCAAATTCTATTTTATTTAGCTTTTAATTAAGTCAGATTTCATATCACTATTCAAATTTAGATTTTGTTTTGCTTAATAAAATTGTTTAACCATTTTAACATTTGGTTTTACTTTCTTTTCCCATTTTATAAGTTATACAACTTATTTATTCAAACTTTTCAAATTCATATTATATAATCACTTTACCATTAAGTTTAATTTCCAGTTCAATAACTTATCCAATCTAGTTCAAATCCAATTCAATTTCGATTCAATTTATTTAACTTTCCTTTAGTTAAATTGTAAATCATATATTTGATTACGCTAACTCAAATTTATTTCAACTTTATCAAAATTAAGATCTTTATTTCATATTATAAGTCCAAATTCATTTCTACTTATATTCATCAATTTCAACTTGGATTTTAAATCAAATTTGTTTATCACATCAAAATTTAAATTTTCAATTTACTATGGTAGAAAATCAGTCACATAGAAACTTGAAAATGACCGCAGTCATCACCCTTATTATTTCCAAGAAAAAGTAGTGAATTCAATGCTTTTTATTCTTTTTAAAAATTCCTTTTTATAATTTATATATCACATTTATAAATTATTTTACTTATATAATTTCACTATTTTACTTTACTTATATAAGATCATTTCAAATTCATTTTTATTATTTAGGTTTATAATAATATAATAAAATCTCTTTAAATTTTGAAAAATATCTTTCAAAATCAACGGGATTCAAAATTTCAAATTATTAGTTTAAATCCATTTTTATTTATAACTCTTAAAGTTTCACTTCTTATATATAAGATTATTTCACAATTTTAAATCATTTTAATTATAATTCCATACTTTAAAATTCATTTGCTTATATAATTTGTTCTTTTACAATTGTTGTTTTTATTTAGATTATTCAAACAGCTTTTATTAACTTGTATATATTTACATTTTCAACAGCCAAACAATCAACTTATATACACTTTAATAATTCTGAAAAATTGTTTCCTTGATATATAAAATATAATCGAGGTAATTATTTCATTTACCCAATTGAAAATGATACTACGTCGACTTGCCTCATTTAAGTGTTTAGAAATCCCTATCGATAACATGGCGTCCCACATACCGACCAGAATTCAAAACAACTCAACGGATAAGTAAACACAATATAAAACATTTTATATTCACTAACAAATATGCGCTCATATACATAATACACTCAAACTCAATCTAGGGTGCTACTGTCCCTATCTATACTGAGTACACATTAAAGCCTAGGAATATGAAAAATCTAAACTCTGATACCATGTGCGACGACCCGCAAATCCGTACCCTTTTAATCGACAATAAAACATGTCTGACCCAAAAAGGACCGACTGATGGAAAGTCAAGAGAAAGAAAAGAAGAGAGAAGAAAAGAAGAGAAGAAAGAGAGAAGAGAAAAAAAAAACAAAACCATACAGAATCTCACATCGAAGCAGAAAACATATAATATCATATCAATGATCTTTACAAAACAGAAACTATATATACATACATCAATCAGAGTCCAACAATCAATCACAATTTATCAGCCTGGACAGTTATAATAACCTATCCTCACAATTGCCGATAATATACAACAACTAAGCAGCGGAGAATCAAAACAGATACGTATATACGAAAATGAAGATCCCAGCTCTCTTACTGAAGCTCTAAAAGCACCTAATCTAAACCTGTAAATATACTCGGTCTGACCCGAGCATTAAAAGGGAAGAGCGCCCGGATCAGACTAGTAAATCAGCGTGAGAAACACACTCAACTGAATTTATTGAATTACCAAACTTTTCCTTTATCAAAACAAAAGTACTTCCTAAGACACGCCCGCACCTAAACACGGACATATTTTTACCTTACGATAACAAAAACGTTTCATATCAAATCCTCTTATATTATACTAGTGTCTAGTATACACAAATAATATTAATCATAGTGAAATGGTTACCCATATAGCATTTCGAGGCTATTCATTACTCCTTTACAAACAAAACTACAAGCTCGTAGTGGGGTTTGGCTTTCCATACAAATGACCAGGTGAAGGGACTACCTTCTGGTAGTACATATCTAGAAGAATGTATCGAGGACCATCACAAAGGATCCTCTACCAACAGAAGACCGGCCCGCATCTATAACTGGATGGTACCAAATATATCATCCTATGGTCGTTACCGACCTTTATCGAGGGCACTTAGAGCATACAAACCACAATAATCAGATACACGACGTCATACCGTGTAAATATATATCTAGAAAAGGATGATCATATCCTACTTGAGAGCGACCCACTTAGCCTTGTTGCATCTAACCTCGTTTCGATCATTTTCGGTTGATGAGGCCTGAGGTAATGATTACCTTTCACATATCACATCACATCACTTTGATACCCACACGGCCATTTCTGTTGACTACTAATTGCCTTCCACAAAAATACAACCCTTAAGCTCATACGTCTCGAGGAGGGTGTTAAGAAACAATGTACGTAATCTTTAGAAATGCAATGTTCGAAAAACATTCATACAGGTTGTTCAGGAATAGGACAAACCGAATGTACTTTCCTACCACATCCTGTCGGGAATCCCAAAGACTAGTAGCGAATAGTCTTTGCATTGGATACTTCATAATGAAGAGACTACTGCTACTGGATGTATATTGGGATTTTAACTCCAAACGATCAACAAGCAGTCCCCGACTATGAAAATCTAGAATATTAATATCATTACAATCTGCACAAATCGAACGCATAAACGTTGGTTCGAAGTGGATTTCAGATAAATCTAATCCCGGTCTCTTCGCACCAACAATGCAAAGCATTTCTCAACCTCACATAGAAACTAAGTCTCATAGACTTATCACGTCTCCAACTTTCAACTTGCTATCCTTCGGGCCAAGAAGGAAGCTCCATAGATTGGAGTAATACTCCGCAATATACAAATCAGCATGCTCAATACAAACGATAATCAAGCCTACACAGAAGGCTGCGTACTAAGTGTACGACTAAATAGTTCCCACATCAAGTCGAGGAACTAAAATGGCCAAACTTGATAGTCGGTTATTTAACTATCAAAGCAAACAAACAAATATCTAGCACCATGTGCAATCACTAAGCCCTTTTAATCAATCTTTTATTAATTAAATCACTTGCCAAATATTCACTTCAAATTATCTTTAAAAAGATATATTTCCAAACCATTTCAACATTGGAAAAAAAAATTCATATACTTATTTAATAATAAGTAATTCACATTCCCTTTATTTTCAGCATTTGGAAAATATTTCATATACTTAAATCAGGATTAAGTATATATTTTATCCTTTAAGGAAACATTCTCTTTAAAACATTCATTTAGGTCAAAATGAATGTTGCATAAAACATCGTTACAACAACCCAAAATCACTATTATAGGGATTCGAAAATTAGATAGATATATAAATCCCATATACTATACAAAACAAATCCTTTCAAAAATCATTTACTATAATAACAGTGTTATAGTCCATCATTTCCTGCACTTCTCGAAAAAGTCTATTTCAACAATGAATGTTGAAATCTATGGTTTAGATTGTAACGCCCCACCCCGAGACCCACCTTAGCAAAGAGAATTAACAAGTGATTCCGTCTACTAAATCGGAGAATAGGGCTGCTTAAGGGCGACCATCTACAATTTTGTCTTAAACATTTATTGAATACGTCGATAAATGCATTATAATTTTTTTCAACTCAAGTGGATCGACATACCCAGTAAATGCTTAATCCAAAACTATAGGTGGCTAACGGATCTATCAGAACAAAATACAATACTGAATGTAAATCACATTACAGAACAGTAACCAACATCATATATATACATATACACTAATACGTGTTTAGTACAATACAATATGAATACAATAAAGGTGGTACTCGACCACACCATAAATATCGAATCAAATATAACTACATCAGAGTATGCGAAAGAATAATAACTACTCAAGAGAAAGAAGAGCTGATATCCAACATCAACTTCAAGCTAAGCCCAATAGATGATACCTGAAACAACTCGGTCTGACCCGAGTGAAAACACACGGGTCAGGCTAGCTAGAACTTATCATTAGTAAAGGTGATGATAAGAGATAAGGGGAAAACCATTCCATCATTACCAATGGAATGATACAGGTCATCAAGTTATCTCTAGAGTGATACATCAATGGTTCATCATAATTGCATAGAGGAATACAATATGTATATTAGATAGACATGGTTTATCTAATTATATATATAACCGAATGAAATGGGTGAGGATATGGACCATAAAGTAAATCTTCATAAGATAATTAAACTTCAAGAATCCATCATAAATAAAACCCATCTAAGAGAAACTTATTAATTATTATACCTCATCTCATCGGTATAAATATAAATACATCTCAAATCCATCATTAAACTCATTATAAAGGAATCTTCATAATCATTTATACCTCATATCATTGGTATAAATATAAACCTATCTTAAATCTATTATCAATACTCATCATAAAAGCATTACCATAATTTATACCTCATCTCATTGGTATAAATATATAAAATGTCTCAAATCCATCTTGATAGAGCCCGGAAAGAATCCAAAACATCATATTCGAAATCACCATAAAACCATGTATATAAATTAGCCCTTTTCTTACATAAGGCTATAATAAAGCATCATCATCAAAACAGTGAAAATGAAACATCTAAACTTCATGGAAAACAGCACGTGCTTTACATCTTGACTAGTACTAGTAATTTGGTACCATACATCGTGATGACTTGGGGTCACATAAACATCATAACATCGTGATTGACTAGTCGGAACATCTTAATGACACCCAGTCACAAATCCGAGTAAAAACTTCATGGTGATTGGAGTTGAGTAATAACATCATGAACATCGTGGTGACTCCAATCGTACTTGGTCTAGTACTAGTAACATCTTGAATGTGTCTCAACTATTCGAATAGGAACCCAAAAGGCGAGAACGTATATCCCATACTATACGTTCTCCCCTAATGGTTTACTAATCGTTAGTTGGTTCCACATTAGAAAACATCATAAAACATCAGAACCATCATAAAACTCACTCTGCCTCATCTCATCGGCGAGTTAATATAATACCACACTCATCTCTACTCATCGATGAGTAATGGTTCCATCGTGACTTGTCTCATTTCATCGACAAGTAAAAATCATCATAACCATCTTAACTTCATAAATCATCACAAACATCTTAACTTCATGAATACTTCATAAATACACTTACCTCATATCATCGGCAAATGCAATTAAATCTCATAATGGTTTCTCATAAACCATCATCCCTGAAAAGGAAAATCTCATCTCAAGACTCACCTCATCTCATCGGCAAGTAAAACAACATCTTAAAATGGTCCTTCATAGAATATACTTCTAAATTGGAATTCTCGGACCATATAACTACCCAAAATTCAATAGCATCTTAAATCATCTCTAACAGTTCATCAAAAGAGTTTCGATCGTACAAGTCCGAAATTAACCGATAAAGTAAATTCACGAGTCACATACCTCGTAATTTTACTAAACCGTTTAATTTACTTCCTCATACGTCCGAAAAAGCATCAAAATAATTAAAATGAATAAAATTAATTATAAAAGATCTTACTTGAGAAAACGGGGTTATAAAACAAATTTTAGAAACTTATCTAAAAGATTTTGAGAGAAAACACATCATTAAAAAGGATTTTAATAATTTTTAAAAGCCTTAAAAATAAAGAATAATTGTTTAAAAACCTCTAAAAATACATAAAAACATTTATTCTCCAACCATGATGTTAGAAGATTTTCTGGAATTTATTCAGAATTTTTTTTTTGAAAAACTCATAAAAACATCAATTTGCAATTTAATCGGCCTAAACCGATATTCAAATTTAAATCGAATTTAAATTAATTTAAATTCAAATCTCATCCTAACTTGATTAGTCCATTGCTGGATAAAATGATCAAATATTAGCATCTAATTTCATATACGAAAAAAAAAATTCGCAAAGAATGCAAATGGAATCGTCGAAATCAGACAAATATAAATATTGTGGCTGTCAATGACAGGCCCACAGTGAAAACATCAATTTTTCACCAGGTAAACTTCGACAATCTACAAATCTCAATACATAAAAGTTGTAGACTACATCATAAGGTTTCCAGAACATCAAAAATTTCGTTATTCCGATCAGTAACGAATAAGTTATGAGCGAAATACTACTTAGAAAAATTTATGTGCACTGGCTATCCACAACGGCCAGCGAAAAAAATGTCAGTTATTCATTATATAGACCTCAAAGTCATTCAAAACTGAAAACAGAAAAGTTGTGGCATATTTCACAAGGATTTCAGAACATCTACAATTTCTAAATTTCGATTTGAAACAAGAAAGTTATGATCAAATTACTAAAAACAAACATCAAACTCAGCCTGAACTTATGTATTTGAAGGACAGTGACAAACAATTGTAATTTTAGAATAGATAACTTTGAAATCTGGCAAAACATATAAAATGAAAGTTGTAGCATAGTTTTTAAACTTTCCGGAATGACCAAGATGATCAAAATCGGTTAAGAAACGTAGTAGTTATGGCGAATTTAGTTTTATCCTTTCACAGAGCAAATATTGATTTTGCTCTCGGGATTACAGTATAAAAATTCAATTTTCACATAGTTAACTTCATAATTTCTGAAAATACAAAACATAAAAGTTGTAGTACATGAATTAAGCTTTCCGGATCATCAAAAATTATCAAAATCGGATCAAAATTGAAGAAGTTAAGGCTAATTTAGTTTCAGCCTTAAGCACAGAGGAAATATTGATTTTGCTCTCGTGATTACAGTAGAAACATTCGATTTTGACATAGTAAACTTAATAATTGCAGAAAACACAAAACATGAAATTTGTAGTACATGAATTTAGCTTTCCGGATCAGCAAAAATTATCAAAATCGGTTTAGAAACGAAAAAGTTATGGTCAAATTTGTTTCAGCTTCAAAGACGGACAGAATTCAGTTTTTACAGAAATAAAACATCAACCAAAAATCAATATTATCAAGCTATTTGCATATATTTTTGCATTTGAAGCTTTGCTTCAGCTAGATTTGTGAGTTTATTAACTCACCTTGCTGCCATAAAGATTGAACTTGACTTAGATGCCAAACATTAACGCTTTTAGCCAAGAAAAGAGCATCTAAACCTATAAAACTAAGATCAGGTACATGCAAACAAAGGAGAGAAGCAAATCAACAATTATCACTGTAAAAACGGATTTTGATGAAGAGAAGGGTTTTAGAAAATAAATTACCTGAGTTTAGCTCTTGCTTTATCTTTTTAAATCATCAATTTTTCTTTTAATTTGCTAATTTCTAGCTTAAGATTGAAGAGGATGGAAGTTCAGCCATTGTTAGGTTTTCTGGAGAGTTAAAGAAGAGGATGAAGAAGAAAAAAAACGTACGTACAGGCTATTCCCTTCTCATCTCTTTTCTTAATTACAGACCAGAGAAATAATTATGGGCTAAAGTCCAATTAGAATAAGAAGTTAGCCTAAGTTCAATATCTTGCCACTAATTACATATTAACAATGCACACATACAAATAAACATATATTCAAGCTCCATTTCACATTTATAAATTATGAACCTTTAATCTCATGATAATAAAATATTTTTATACACAAATAAAAGACTATTAATATTATTAAAACATTTTATGATCATAAATCTTTAATTTAAAGAAATTGACAATTTTACCCTTTTTAATTACAAATCCCTTTGTAATTAACATTATAAATCACACAAAAATCATATTTTTGTGTAATAAAATTTTATAACTCATTTAAAATATAATTTTACACTTAAATTATATTTTTAAACTCAATTCCATCATTTTTTAAATATATCTCATTTTAAAATCAATTACTAAAATCAATTACTCCTTTTAAATATCATTAAAAGAAGTAAATAGCAATAATTAACAAAATTATTGCATTACCTCTAAATAAAAACATTTTCCTCGTTTTATTATCTCAAATCATCTTAATAGAGTTTTCAAAATTTTATTTTCTCATTTTATCCCAAAATACATTGTTTATTCCCAATAAACAATTTATATTCTTCAGTTATTATTAATTTTCACTATTAAATTATAACCGCCATTATAATTTAATACTCTCAGGTAATCGCTAAAACCAGGGTTGTTACAAACTCCTCCGCTTACAAAAATTGCGTCCTCGCAATGTCCTTGAATAAGGTGTAACGACCCGTTAAATTTATGATATTTAATAAAATGAATTAATATAATTTCTAATTTGGTTAAAAATAAATGTAGAAATTTGGTATAGTGGTTGCAATTTAGTGTAACTATAAAAATTTATGATAATAGATGTGGATAATGTAAATTGTCACAACTTGATTTAAAGTAATTTTTAAGAAACAAATAAATGTTGAATTTGTGAATGTTAGAATAAATATTAACTTAAATGGTGTTCATTAATACAAAGATGTAATTAGTGTAGATAGTAATAATTTATGCCTGTAGTGAAAGGAAAAGAAAACTAATAGAAATATAAAATTTATTTTATGTAAACAAAAGTATAGTTTTGAACAAACTTATGAAAATTGATAGAAACAGTGTTTGTAATCAGTTTGGTTATTTTATATTTGAAAGATAGAGATGTGTAAATATGTTAATGAATTTATAATGGGAAGGAATTGTAGAATGAAAAGAATATATATAATAATAAGCATTTGATTCAATTAAGGGAATTAAATTATAATAAATGGTCATTTAATAAATTCAAAGTTTGTGAGAAATCATAATAGTTGTGTAAAATGTGTACAAACTTGGATTTGGAAGTTTATTGGATTTATAATGGTTTTGTTATTAAGTGTATGAGTTTAAAAGTTATTCCCTTTTGTAAAGTTATAGAAGAATGCATAAAGATATAAACAGGGCTTAATAGAATTGACACTTAATGAATTGAATAAATTACCCATTTATGTAGATATGTATAGTGAAATAAATGGCCTAAGCAAATTAAAATGGGATAATCATTGAGATTTGTACTATGAAAATAAATAGTATATTTATTTGCAAGGAATAAAAGACTATTTAGGTGACTAGAATTTGGAGTAATGACTATTGTATGTTACCTACCCTTGTTTCTTGTTAATTTAGATTTTGGGAATCAAATTCAATTTATCCGCCAATTTACCGCAGTTAAAGTGAAATGAATTGGTGATTGAGAAATGTTAAATACAAATAAGATGTAAACCAAAGAAAATCCCATTTGTAATAAATTATGTAGAATAAAGTAAAGAAACTAGGAAATGAAAATGTGAAAATGTGGATGCAGTGAGATCTTAAGTGATAATAACCTTGTTAGGCAAGTGATAACGGAATTTTGTGTATATGTAATATTTACTGGTGTGTCAAGTAATAAACACATAGATGCAAGAAAAGGAAAGTTGGTAGCAATCTATATATGTTATTTATCTTACTTAGTATATTAAATAAGGTTTGGAATTCAAATTTTAATTAAAGGAGTTGGTAGCACGTTAGTAGGAAATAATTGTAAGGGTGGGATAACAACTACTATAAACTACCTAATTTAAATGAGTCAATGAACTTATTTGAAATAACGTTCATCTAAATATGAGTAATTAAAATGGCGGGGTCAACAATAAACGTTACTTTAGAATTAATTTATATTTTAACGGAAGTGTGAAAGTAAAGCAATAGAAGCGTAAACTTATCAAGGTAGAATTTAGTAGTGTAATGAAAAAATGTTAAGAATGTTATAGTATAATGATTGATTGGAAATCAAAATTTACTTGTTTGAATGTAACTTTAGGGAAATTGGATTTAATTAAAATAAAAAGGAAGAAAAAAAATTGGATGAAATTTAATGTTGGAATATTATGTAAATATAAACTTAGATAAAATTTAAGGACATCTACGTAATAGAGTGTAAAACCAATGTTAATTTCATCTATTTAATACTAATAGGTTAATAATAGAATGAAGAGTAAATTTAATGTTAAGTTAATATGAATTAAGGTAATATTGGGGAATAATGTGAATTTTCTTCATAATATGATAAGTTGTAGAATACAACGTAAACTTAAGTATAACCTTTGGATTGAAAACATTGTTAAGGGTTACCTGTTAAATTTGGATGGAATTGGCAATAAATGTTACACTTATGGGTAAGGAAATAAAAATGTCCAGAATTTGAGTATATTAAGAAATGGGGATTGAAATTGAAATCTTGCAACGAATCTAATAATACGTTACATAAGTGTTAAATTAAGGTAACATTTGGAAAATATGATAATGATTTCAAATTGAACAAGTTGTGGAATTAATAAGGATGGAAGAAAAAAAAATCAAGATTTATTTTATTTATTGGAATGAAAAATTTAAAATTTGCTTTATTGCGAATAATTGAAATTTAATTTGGTAATTGGCGAAATGATTAATGATTGAATTAACATAGAACTTGTTGTTAGTTATTAAAATTGTTTAAGAAATCAAAGGAGAGAAATTTTATAAAATTTTAAATTTTGTAATTGGATTGGCTAAAGTGGGAAAGTGGAATTAATCAACGTTGTTACTTTTATCTCCTTCCCTATTAGATCCTTATGTGATTGCATCCACATTTATTGTTGATTATTCCTATATATTGTCACCAATTAATCGTACTTGATGTATGTTTAGCAATTTTGTCACACAGTTAAAGTATGAATATATATATATGATGTATTCAAATTTTTCTGTATCTAGCACTTAATTAATTTAGAATCAAACTAACGAAACGTGTCATTTATTTTTGTCCCTCCATATTCATTTTCTTTCTAATTAATAAATACCTCTTTTTAATACCTGCTACTTAGAAAAAAAAAAAAGGACTGTTCATATTTGCTATATTTCAATACCAAGTGTTCATATTCACTTTATTTCTAATTAATAGCAGCCTCTCCTTTCAAATCTATTTGTCGCTAAACCTAACTCTAACCTTATAAATAACCTACTTCTTATTCTTCTATTACATTTTGTTTCTCCTAACTCTAACCCTAGCCTCCATGTTATTCTTCTTCTTCTTCTTCTTCTTCTTTTTTCTTGTTTTTTTCAAAGCTCCTTATTATCTCTCATTTTAAATTTTTTTTCTTTCTCTTCAAATATTCTTCTTCTTCTTCTTCAAATTTACTTCTATTTCAAACTTTCTTCTTTTCAAATCTAGATCTTCTCTTCCGTTTTTAGTTCTTATTTTAATCATTTTTTTCAATTCTTCTTTTTCAAATCTTCTTTTTCAAATCTTCTTTTTCTTTCAAACCTTTTAAAATACATACATTCATATAATAAGGAGGAAAATTAAAGTAAATCGAAATAAAAGAAAAATTACAGAATAAAGTTAGCAATCAAGAAGAAGCATATGCGTTTTTCACGAGGGAAGGTGGATGCGGCACGGTATTTTATTTTTGTTTTGTTTATTTTTAATTTTTTTTTATTTCAATTGCAAATCATTTAATTGTGATAACTTTCACATACGAACTCCGTTTCACACGAAATTTCTTTTGTTAGGATCGTAATTAAATTCCGGATCTGATTACGCTGGTTTGGATAAATTTAGAGACCGTCAAATTTTGGGTTTAAATCGGATTTACATTCGATTTAAATTCAAAAGGTGAGTGTTTTGACCCACTCACAATTACTAGAAGCTTTTATGTTTGTTACATAAATTTTAGAAATGAATAGAAATTTATTTATGAGTATTTGGCATGTTTATTTCATTCATATCTGTTGAATTGCATTTTATTAAATTTAGCTGTTAATTTAATTGATTTATTGTGTATTAATTGACTGTTGGAAATTTTTGTTGCATATGAATTGCTAGTTAACAGTTGTATAAATTATTACTGAATAAACTGTTAGATTAATAGTTGATAAATTTAATTTGAATAAACTGCCAGTTATCACCTGTTATATATGATCATATATATAATTGTTATTGATTGATATTGATCGATGTTGTGATTGGATGATGGATGTGTTGTTGAATGAATGTTTTATTTGGATATCATTAAACTGCAAGTTAGTATGCATTTACATTTCATTCGGGATTGCGGTTTGAAATGATATACAACCGCAGTTTTTTTTTTTAATTGCGGATTGAAATGATAAATATCCGTATCACTTGACCATAGGATAGAAAACTATATACAGGCACCGCGGTCTATATATAACTATTTTTAATGTGATTTCTATGGTTTGGATGGAATACGGTTTATAAAAATCTTAAATTTTATACTGAATAAATGTTTTCTTCCATATTTATATACATATGAAGTTGAAAATTTTGAAATAAAAAGGTGTATAAATTTCTTTATTAAAATTGAAGAAAATTTAGTAAATGGAGTTTGATAATTTATATCCTATGTTTAAATGTTAAGTTGGAAATTTTAAGATATGATATTTATAATTGGATTTTCCCAAAATAAATTAAATGAATATTCTAGTATAACTTGAATTGGAAAATATATATAATTTATTACTAGAAATTGAAGTCTTATAAATTATGGATTCTATGTGAATATTCAAGGCTAATTAGTAGAACATTTGATTTGAAAGAATAAAATCCAACTTTAGTTGAAATATTTATACTCAAAATGGATATACGTATATATATGAATTTATTGAAATGGTTTTGGAACTTGAAGCGATATTAAATTTTGGTTTTAACTTTAAATAAAGAAATGTATTGTAAAGCCACGAGAAATATTTCTTTTCAAAGTAACATTTAAGTTAAACCACTTATTTTATATACTGTTGAATATCCAAACCATTTAGTTTTGAAAGTAATGGTTTTAAAAACTATGGATTTCGAAGTATTATGTTGAAAGTTAATATTCAAATATTTGGTTACAAGGAATTATAAATTTTAAAAGTGGCATAATTTTTGGAAAAGATTTATATTTGGGAAATGATATCATTGATTTGGGTTTTATAAAATAATATCAAAATGAATCTTTTTGGGTTTTAAAGAAGAAATGATATCGTAATATTATGGTTTTGAAATGGATTATATTCTGGTTTTAAAGTATAAACTATTTTTAAATGATCGCGGTGTTATAATAACGATTGGTTGGCAAAGAGACCGGGATCGGATATGGACATACTCTCTGTCGATACCGAAAACCACTTTGACTAACCGTGTACGCGGTGGAGATTCCAGAATGAAGTAGGTTGGGGCGACGTTTCCTGTAAGGTAAATACGTGGACCCGACTCCCGTGAGTTGGCATAAGGTGGCTAAAACAGGAGCGATTGACGGGTTAATGAGGTCATTCCTCTGATCGGACACTCCTCTTCGATATTATACTTCGACTTTGGATTGATTCAGTGGCCACTTCTATTTTTGATTTTGGGGGAGTTTGTTCGAGGTGGGCGGTAGCTGCGGCTACGCGTTACCATCGACCCGGAAGCGTAATTGGTATATCTACCCTGGCATTGCCTAGTTGTGCCGTGTCACCTACCCTAGCGCGCCTTATACGATTTTGGCTTTGTACCATACCTATGGAGTGCCCTCTGACGACGCCCAGTACGGGGGAGATTACGGTACTGTATAGACTATGGGAATTTATAACTGTGTTAAGGTGGAAAATGTAAAGCCTTAACGCTATTTAAAAGTAAGTTTATTTTACAATTAGACACTATTATAATAGCGCAATATACTATATAGTAAATAGTTTAACGGATCCTTAGGAGATGTAAATCCCGAGCATCTCTTGAGTTACTGTACTCATATTTATTTCTGTAAAATTTAACTTACATAAGATCTTTTAGTTCTGACTCGAGTGTTTTTGTCTTTTCAAATTCGCTCGGGTCAGTCCGAGCGTTTCAGGATTTGAAGATTTAGCTTTGGAGGACGAAGACGAAGATTTGTATTATTATTATTTATACTAGTGCACTACACCATTTAATTCCGCTGCATTGTTGTATTGGTATGTGTAACTCTGATATTTATTGCACAAGAAAAATAAATTATTTTGTAAAACAGTTTCATGAACTGTATATTTGATTATTATATTTTATCCTTCCGCTGTGAGATTCTGTTTTGTTTTATTTCTTCTCTATCTTTCTCATTTACCCCATAACAATCCGACCTTCCGTATGGTTTGAATTGGCACGTGTGTCGGTTTAAAGTGTGCGAAAAGGCAGGATGTTACATAAGGACTGTAACCAACATAAAATTCAATCGACAAAGGTGATAAACAAGCTCGAAACTCAAACCATTCATGCTCTCAACATAGAATGGTGGAGAGAAATAAGAAGACACTCCCTTAGTTAATCCAATGGTCCATCATATGTCAATATAATGACAAGCAAACCATCGAATTTTCCAAGCAACTCGAAAGGATTTCGAAGATATCCCGTCTTCGAATCAATACTCAATAAAAAGCTCAACAAATTATCTATCAAATAAGATAGATTTCTCAAAACTCTATGAATAGAGTCGGGATCAAACTCATTCAAACCTGAACTTTTAAACAATAGAGAAGATCATCAACAAGATTTTTCGCATAATAATACGGAAAGAACATCCTCACAACAAGATAAACTCAATAGACAAGATAGATAAATCACATAAAATGGCTTCTCACGAGGCCACCAAACTCGAACGACTGCGAAAATGCACGCCGTCATCAATAGCACAAGAATAGAGTGAACTCAAGAACAAGAATATAAGCTCAAATTACTTTTCAATCCAAGATATTTAGATTTTAAATTCCAACATCATTTAAATTTTAAATCTCAATTTTCAACATTTGAAAATTTTCAAACTCTTTACTATATTACTTAGTAAGTAATATATAAATCAAATTAAAAGTCCAAATTCCTTCTCATACTTCAAAATTAATTTTCAATTTATTTTTTTAAATCCATAATAATATTCCTCAAAATAAATTAAGGGTTTAAATTATCTTTACTCTTTTTATTAAACCACTTAAATAGTTTAAAACAATCTTCAAATCCCCTTATAACTCTTCTTTTAAAACATCCAATGTATATAATATAAATTCTAAAATCTCAAAATATACTTTCAATAAAGTATAACTCAAAGTAAATAAATAAATAAATGGCATTGCCTCGCTATTGAACCTCTAATAAATAGATATATTTGTTGGCTGCAGAGTCGATCGAACGATCAAAACTGCCTCGCCACTCTGTTACTCGACTTTAAAATCAATGGCTGCAATTACCATTCAAAAATAAATTTAATATATAATCTCAAAATATATTTTCAAAATCTCAATTTTTAAAACACAAACCAATTTGTCTGATTGCCTCATCATAGCATTTAGGAGATTCCTATCGATAACGTTGATCAGGCGCATCGACCAGAACTCTTAACTACTCGATGGACAACCCAACACTCTCAAATTATATTTATAAAAGAAATACTACTCATGTAAATATATTCCCAAAATATTCTTTGATATTTTTTTTAATCTCAAAGCTCAAATTTCTCTTTAAAACTCTTATTTATATAGCTTCAAAACTCAAACCAAAGAACATTAAGAGAATGCATCGAGATATTCCTAGAATACTCGATTCTCAAAATCAATAGAAGGAGATAAACTATTCGTCAATGTCACGAGCCACTCTCAAAAATCATCAAGATACAGGATAAGAAAGATATTATTCTCGAAGGAGAAGAAGAAACAATCCACGAATCACTACTTCAGTCGGAGTAATGCTAAAGGATAACATTGATTGAGTATATGAAAAGAACACTCAAACGAAGCTGAATGATAAACTCAATCAAACTCGGATAATCTAGAAACTCACCTCATTCCTTAGTGAATATCCTCGTGGAAGGATAACCGAAGAGCCAAGAATAAGGTTACCTCAACAATCGATTGCCCGATTGGATGTCAAATCCAAACGGACTCACAAAACTCAACAAAGTCACCTTGACTGTAATTCGAGATATATCATCAACATCTCGATACTCAAGAGTGAACACAGAAACTTCGGAATCATCACTAACATTTCAAAATGATAGAAATAGTAACCTAATCAAATTAGGATGCCTAAATAAATATAAGATCCTATAACAACAAAAGGATCGGACTTAACATCAAATAAGTCAATCTATCTCAAATCAGATACATCTCAAGATAGTGAGTAATAAACAAATACTCACTGAAGCAGCAACAAATAGAGAACTCAGAATGCTCACAACAAGCCAATCATTTTGGATCCCTTTAATAGGATCACAACTCTCAAAGGAATGCAACGAGAATGCTCAAAGGAATCGATCAGCTCCATCGATACGAATTTACTTGTATTGATAAAAATAAGAATAGAACAATCCCAAATAAGATTTTATATAAGACAAGATGACATCAAACTCTATTATGGAATACTACGGAATACAATATATCTATAATCCTAGACATATTCCACCTCAACAATCCTAAAACTCGAAAAAGAATCAAGGCTCGATTCTAAAACAAGCTCGAATAAAGGACAATGATTCATTCGTATTGTACTTCGATGTATCATGATATACGTACTGCTCCGTGTTTATTCTACTTTGTTCTGACCACAGCTCTGATACCATGCTGTAACGCCCCACCCCGAGACCCACCTTAGCAAAGACAATTAACAAGTAATTCCGTCTACTAAAGCGGAGAATAGGGCTGCTTAAGAACGACCATATACAATTTTGTCTTAAACATTTATTGAATACGTCGATAAATGCATTATAATTTTTTTCAACTCAAGTGGATTGACATACCCAGTAAATGCTTAATCCAGAACTATAGGTGGCTAACGGATCTATCAGAACAAAATACAATACTGAATGTAAATCACATCACAGAACAGTAACCAACATCATATATATACATATACACTAATACGTGTTTAGTACAATACAATATGAATACAATAAAGGTGGTACTCGACCACACCATAAATATCGAATCAAATATAACTACATCAGAGTATGCGAAAGAATAATAACTACTCAAGAGAAAGAAGAGCTGATATCCAACATCAACTTCAAGCTAAGCCCAATAGATGATACCTGAAACAACTCGGTCTGACCCGAGTGAAAACACACGGGTCAGGCTAGCTAGAACTTATCATTAGTAAAGGTGATGATAAGAGATAAGGGGAAAACCATTCCATCATTACCAATGGAATGATATAGGTCATCAAGTTATCTCTAGAGTGATACATCAATGGTTCATCATAATTGCATAGAGGAATACAATATGTATATTAGATAGACATGGTTTATCTAATTATATATATAACCGAATGAAATGGGTGAGGATATGGACCATAAAGTAAATCTTCATAAGATAATTAAACTTCAAGAATCCATCATAAATAAAACCCATCTAAGAGAAACTTCTTAATTATTATACCTCATCTTATCGGTATAAATATAAATACATCTCAAATCCATCATTAAACTCATTATAAAGGAATCTTCATAATCATTTATACCTCATATCATTGGTATAAATATAAACCTATCTTAAATCTATTATCAACACTCATCATAAAAGCATTACCATAATTTATACCTCATCTCATTGGTATAAATATATAAAATGTCTCAAATCCATCTTGATAGAGCCCGGAAAGAATCCAAAACATCATATTCGAAATCACCATAAAACCATGTATATAAATTAGCCCTTTTCTTACATAAGGCTATAATAAAGCATCATCATCAAAACAGTGAAAACGAAACATCTAAACTTCATGGAAAACAGCACGTGCTTTACATCTTGACTAGCACTAGTAATTTGGTACCATACATCGTGATGACTTGGGTCACATAAACATCATAACATCGTGATTGACTAGTCGGAACATCTTAATGACACCCAGTCACAAATCCGAGTAAAAACTTCATGGTGATTGGAGTTGAGTAATAACATCGTGAACATCGTGGTGACTCCAATCGTACTCGGTCTAGTACTAGTAACATCTTGAATGTGTCTCAACTATTCGAATAGGAACCCAAAAGGCGAGAACGTATATCCCATACTATACGTTCTCCCCTAATGGTTTACTAATCGTTAGTTGGTTCCACATTAGAAAACATCATAAAACATCAGAACCATCATAAAACTCACTATGCCTCATCTCATCGGCGAGTTAATATAATACCACACTCATCTCTACTCATCGACGAGTAATGGTTCCATCGTGACTTGTCTCATTTCATCGACAAGTAAAAATCATCATAACCATCTTAACTTCATAAATCATCACAAACATCTTAACTTCATGAATACTTCATAAATACGCTTACATCATATCATCGGCAAATGCAATTAAATCTCATAATGGTTTCTCATAAACCATCATCCCTGAAAAGGAAAATCTCATCTCAAGACTCACCTCATCTCATCGGCAAGTAAAATAACATCTTAAAACGGTCCTTCATCGAATATACTTCTAAATTGGAATTCTCGGACCATATAACTACCCAAAATTCAGTAGAATCTTAAATCATCTCTAACAGTTCATCGAAAGAGTTTCGATCGTACAAGTCCGAAATTAACCGATAAAGTAAATTCACGAGTCGCATACCTCGTAATTTTACTAAACCGTTTAATTTACTTCCTCATACGTCCGAAAAAGCATCAAAATAATTAAAATGAATAAAATTAATTATAAAAGATTTTACTTGAGAAAACGGGGTTATAAAACAAATTTTAGAAACTTATCTAAAAGATTTTGAGAGAAAACACATCATTAAAAAGGATTTTAATAATTTTTAAAAGCCTTAAAATAAAGAATAATTGTTTAAAAACCTCTAAAAATACATAAAAAAATTTATTCTCCAACCATGATGTTAGAAGATTTTTTGGAATTTATTCGGAATTTTTTTTTTTGAAAAACTCATAAAAACATCAATTTGCAATTTAATCGGCCTAAACCGATATTCAAATTTAAATCGAATTTAAATTAATTTAAATTCAAATCTCATCCTAACTTGATTAGTCCATTGCTGGACAAAATGATCAAATATTAGCATCTAATTTCATATATGAAAAAAAATTCGCAAAGAATGCAAATGGAATCGTCGAAATCAGACAAATATAAATATTGTGGCTGTCAATGACAGGCCCACAGTGAAAACATCAATTTTTCACCAGGTAAACTTCGACAATCTACAAATCTCAATACATAAAAGCTGTAGCCTACATCATAAGGTTTCCAGAACATCAAAAATTTCGTTATTCCGATCAGTAACGAATAAGTTATGAGCGAAATACTACTTAGAAAAATTTATGTGCACTGGCTATCCACAACGGCCAGCGATAAAAATGTCAGTTATTCACTATATAGACCCCAAAGTCATTCAAAACTGAAAACAGAAAAGTTGTGGCATATTTTACAAGGATTTCATAACATCTAAAATTTCTAAATTTCGATTTGAAACAAGAAAGTTATGATCAAATTACTAAAAACAAACATCAAACTCAGCCTGAACTTATGTATTTGCAGGACAGCGACAAACAATTGTAATTTTAGAATAGATAACTTTGAAATCTGGCAAAACATATAAAATGAAAGTTGTAGAATAGTTTCTAAACTTTTCGGAATGGCCAAAACTATCAAAATCGGTTAAGAAACGTAGTAGTTATGGCGAATTTAGTTTTAGCCTTTCACAGAGCAAATATTGATTTTGCTCTCGAGATTACAGTAGAAAAATTCGATTTTCACATAGTTAACTTCATAATTTCAGAAAACACAAAACATAAAAGTTGTAGTACATGAATTAAGCTTTCCGGATCATCAAAAATTATCAAGATCGGATAAAAATTGAAGAAGTTAAGGCTAATTTAGTTTCGGCCTTAAGCACAGAGCAAATATTGATTTTGCTCTCGTGATTACAGTTGAAAAATTCGATTTTGACATAGTTAACTTCATAATTTCAGAAAGCACAAAACATAAAAGTTGTAGTACATGAATTAAGCTTTCCGGATCATCAAAAATTATCAAAATCGGATCAAAATTGAAGAACTTAAGGCTAATTTAGTTTCAGCCTTAAGCACAGAGCAAATATTGATTTTGCTCTCGTGATTACAGTAGAAAAATTCGATTTTGACATAGTTAAATTATTAATTTCAGAAAATACAAAACATAAAAGTTGTAGTACATGAATTTAGCTTTCCGGATCTGCAAAAATTATTGAAATCGGTTTAGAAACGAAAAAGTTATGGTCAAATTCGTTTCAGCTTCAAAGATGGACAGAATTCAGTTTTTACAGAAATAAAACATCAACCAAAAATCAATATTATCAAGCTATTTGCATATATTTTTGCATTTGAAGCTTTGCTTCAGCTAGATTTGTGAGTTTATTAACTCACCTTGCTGCCATAAAGATTGAACTTGATTTAGATGCCAAACATTAAAGCTTTTAGCCAAGAAAAGAGCATCCAAACCTATAAAACTAAGGACAGGTACATGCAAACAAAGGAGAGAAGCAAATCAACAATTATCACTATAAAAACGGATTTTGATGAAGAGAAGGGTTTTAGAAATCAATTATCTGAGTTTAGCTCTTGCTTTATCTTTTTAAATCATCAATTTTTCTTTTAATTTGCTAATTTCTAGCTTAAGATTGAAGAGGATGGAAGTTCAGCCATTGTTAGGTTTTCTGGAGAGTTAAAGAAGAGGATGAAGAAGAAGAAAAACATACGTACAGGCTATTTTCCCTTCTCATCTCTTTTCTTAATTACAGACCAGAGAAATAATTATGGGCTAAAGTCCAATTAGAATAAAAAGTTAGCCTAGGTTCAATATCTTGCCACTAATTACATATTAACAATGCACACATACAAATAAACATATATTCAAGCTCCATTTCACATTTATAAATTATGAAACTTTAATCTCATGATAATAAAATATTTTTATACACAAATAAAAGATTATTAATATTATTAAAACATTTTATGATCATAAATCTTTAACTTAAAGAAATTGACAATTTTACCCTTTTTAATTACAAATCCCTTTGTAATTAACATTATAAATCACACAAAAATCATATTTTTGTGTAATAAAATTTTATAACTCATTTCAAATATAATTTTACACTTAAATTATATTTTTAAACTCAATTCCATCATTTTTTAAATATATCTCATTTTAAAATCAATTACTCCTTTTAAATATCATTAAAAGAAGTAAATAGCAATAATTAACAAAATTATTGCATTACCTCTAAATAAAAACATTTTCCTTGTTTTATTATCTCAAATCATCTTAATAGAGTTTTCAAAATTTTATTTTCTCATTTTATCCCAAAATACATGTTTATTCCCAATAAACCATTTATATTCTTCAGTTATTATTAATTTTCACTATTAAATTATAACTGCCGTTATAATTTAATACTCTCAGGTAATCGCTAAAACCAGGGTTGTTACATAGATACTTACACATTTTAAAATATCATCAAAAAAGTTTACTTCATTTAAATTACCACTTCCAAAAATTTCCATTTTATTTAATATATTATTCACCGTCCAAAATCGTGGATATAATTCTAACCAAATACATTGCTTTTACACATTTAATTAAGGATTATCCACTGTCCAAAATCGTGAATATAATTCCTAACCAAATTCTTTATTATTGCAACATTAAATTTAAAGGATTATGCACTGTCCAAAATCGTGTATATAATACCTTTAATAAACTTGTAAATTTAACTTATCAAATCCAATTGATTTAGGATTTATAAAATAATGTTTATAAATTCCATTTATATTTATAAAAATTTCAACTTATAAAATCCCTTTATTTACCAATTCTATGAATATTTCATTTACATGTAAAAATCCAATTTATAAGTTAATTCACTTATATTCTCTTATTTACAAAATTCACTCTTTTATAACTTCACAAATTCATAAATCTTATTTACTTATAAGATCCATTTATACTTCATTTTAACACTTATAACACTCCTTTATAATTCCATTATTTTTATTTATAAAATATCAATTTTATAAGTCTTATACACATACCATTTATAATAATTTCAAAATTCTCATTTTAAACTATTTTACAAAATAGTTGACTCCATATTTCAAAAGTCACGTTTTGATTATATTTCACAAAAATCATATTTTATAACATAACAAAATTATAACTTTTATTTATTTAAAATAAATCCAATTCAAAAATAAACAAAACATCTATTTTCAAAAATCACTTTAAAATCCTTTAAAATTTGAAAACCATCACTTTAACATTTTTAAATTCCAAAAATAGGCCCAATGCAACACTAAATACATCAATCAGGGCATCCAAAGCATCAAATATCACATTATAACAGCACATATATCAATATCTGTAAATAAACCAATACTGGTGAGGAATCCAGTTGGATACCTCCAACCTGTCACCTGCACCAAATATACATTTGAGAATATGTGTACATTGTCCGCTTCAAGGCCGATTCACGTACAATGGGTCATCCGCTCATACACGGGAGAGTATAGGGTCTCATCTTCTCCAATAGGCAGGAATATTGTAACAACCCGCATATTTTACAATTGAATATTTAAATGTTTTATTTAAATATTTTATCGTTAGTCGGATTTTAGTCCGAAAAGTTACTTTTTGCATACGGTCGAATTAGGACTCGAGACTACTTCCATTGACTTCAAGA
This sequence comes from Allium cepa, assembly GCA_030765085.1. NCBI lineage: Eukaryota > Viridiplantae > Streptophyta > Magnoliopsida > Asparagales > Amaryllidaceae > Allium > Allium cepa. Next base: position 264,491,107 of record CM060931.1, on the reverse strand, counting down.
CGCCGTTTGCGATCTTTTTTAGTATAAACTTTAATATGTTTGGAGTTAGTTGAATTTTGCCACTTTTCCACTTTGGGCTTTGGGTTTGGTTTAGCCCATTAGCCTAAACTATTAACTCTAGCTCAACCCCCTCTTCCCTTCATTACTTCACTTTCATTTCCTAACACTCAAGCTTCATCAAAAATGGAGAGAGGAATGGGAAATTAAAACCCCAAGCCCTTGATCATTTGCAAATCCAACACTAACTCCAAATCCAAAGAGAAGCCATTGATTCAAGCTTCTTGTGTTGAGATTGAAGTGTGGTTGATTCTTCCTTTGCTTTTAGGCTTCTCCTTCATTGATTTTGTGAAAAGGTGAGATTTTTATCTCATATCTTGGTCTATAACTATCTTTGATTGTTGGGTATGAATTCCTAACACTTATTCATGTGCATTTTCTTTTGGTTTGGATTGAATTGGTGAACATCCTTTTTAGTGTTTTGGGTTCAAATCTTTAAAAATCCTAACTTTGAAGTTTGAACATGTTTTTGGTGATGCATCGAGGAGCCAATAGGACCGGATAGCCGATGGGCGTAGTCCCCTAGCATCTGTGCTCGACCGGTTGCAAATTGAGAGAGTTTTGGCACTTCTGTTCCTTAGGTCGTTCGGCTTGCATATATGTCTCTCGGCCTACAGTTAGGTCGCGCGAACTTAGGTCGCGCCAATCTAGGTCGCTGACTACATAGGTCGCTTGGTTTGCTCTTCTACCAATTAGGTCACTCGGCCTGCATATAGGTCGCGCCAATTTAGGTCGCTAACCACATAGGTCGCTCGGCCATGTTGAGTCGCACCTGCTATATCTCACAACCAACATAGGTCGCGCCAAGTTAGGTCGCAACCTCTTAGGTCGCCCCGCTTGCAACCACTTAGGTCGCTCAACCTCACCTCCTTAAGTCGCTTTGCCCCCTTTAGGTCGCCCGCATATAGGTCGCACCAACATAGGTCGCCCCATGCTTTAAGTCCCGCCATGCTATAGGTTGGCTATGTTAGGTCGCTCGGCTGCATCAACTTAGGTCGGTTATGTTAGGTCGCTCGCCTTGCTATGAGTCGGCCTGCTTTAGGTCGATGACCCCTTAGGTCGCTCGGCTTGCTCGCAACCCTTTAGGTCGCTCGCCCTGCTTTAGGCCGCACCTGCGTTAAGTCGCACCAACTTAGGTCGCGCCATGCTATAGGTCGCGCCATGTTATGTTGCTCTGTTAGGCCGCATGTTATTTCTTAAGTCGCTGATCTCCTAGGTCGTATGCCGCGGAGTCGCATGTGTTGAGCCGTTGATTTCTTGTGTTGAATTATGTTAAGTCGTAAGTCGTGGCTGTTAAGTCGCAAGGATATTTCCACGTTGATGGATTTGGAATCGAATTCTTTGGATTTTATTCACGTCTTCGAATGTGAATTTTTGTGACTTATTGTTTCTACAATCATTTTTTTTGTGATTTGTCATTTTAAATATATAAATTTTCAATACTAGTAGTAAATATTAAAACTCCTTCATCAAAACGATTTCAACCCTATCTTATTACAAAGCTTGTTTCTTAAACCGTTTTCCAATCTACTAGTATATATAAACCTTTACCTCGCTTGTACGAGAAATCTAATTAAATGGCTTAGTAAAACAAGTGGTATGAAACGCTTGCATTTACTTCGCCGGTTAATTCTTGGACTTGTTCGATTGAATCTCTTGTGACAATTTTCAAGTGGAGATCTACAATTTATTCATAAATATTTAAGTTAAGCTAGTGGTTATGGGACATGAAGCTAAGCTTATATATTTACTAGCTTACTGTTATTGACACTTCTTGATGATCGTTGATGATCATTTTTGTGATTTAGACTAGCAAATGTGCGATGTCTCTTTGTCTACGAGGGAGACTAAACCCCGTTTCTGTGGAGCTTCGGCTCAATTTGGTGGGGTAGCGACCCATGGTCTTCGGGCCGTTTTATGGAGCTTCGGCTCAAAATTAATGGTTAGCAACCATGGAACAGCGTTCCATTTTGTGATACATGTGTTGGTGAGTTTTCATGCTCCCGTTTTGTGATAGGCCTCCCCCTTTCTATGATTTCTGGATTTCTATTGATGATTTCTAGAATTTGTGCTTCACCAATTTTCGTGATTTTCATTGATAAGTTTTATCGATATTTGTGCATTGGTAAATTTGTATATCATTAACTTTTGCGATTGGCATTGATATAATGATCAATACTTATGGTTTTAGTGAATAAAAATAAAGAGTATGGCATTCTTTTTTATCTTTGAGAAGATTCTTTTGATATTGATTAATCTCTTATTGATTTTCAGTTACATACTTATAGCAGTATGGTTTTATGGTAATCATACGTTTTTGTTATATCTCTTATTCTATATCATTTCATCTGATATTTATAGCTAGACTGATCCATTTATTATTTTCATATTAAATAATACTCGTGTCTGACCGAGATGTTACAGGTGCTTCTGCTTGACTTCACATCTGGGATTATCACTTTGGCTTTTGGCTAACTACTTAGATTAGTAGTTTTTGTTGTATACATTTGAGATATAGACTCATTGATGTATCCATATTCTTTTGTCTAGCACTTGTAGCTATTCTTTTATGATATTGTGGATCTTGTTTGACCACTACTCTGATGTACACTTTTAAGTGTTATATTCATATCTATTTCCGCCTTTGTGATATGGATGTCTGTGACTGATTTGTGTTATGTTTATTTCTATATTTGTTTCTGAAGAATATATATAGCCACTGTGTAGTAGCCTTGAGTTTGTATCGGTATGTTGGATTTCCTCCTGAAACCAAATGCATGTTGTACTATCTGACGTATCGGTGCTCGCACAAAGCAATTACACGGATGGTCGCTCCTCAATAGCCTTATTCTCCGCGCTAGTTGACGGCATTACATCGTAGTGTCCTTGGCTAGAGTCGGTATATAGGTGGGGCGTCACAGCTTGGCATCAGAGCCAAACTTTGGAACAATGTAGGATAATTTAACAAGGATCATCGTCCTAAGTCCTTCTTAGTAGTCGTGCTTTAGGATTTAATTCGAGTCTTCGTACCTATTCATCCTATTTTCTTTACGATTCCTTGTTTTATCTATCAAGATTTCTTGATATTCATATGGTGTATAACCTTTTCCTTCTTCTTTCTTTCTTTCTAAAGGAAGAGAAATGGTTAGACCAGGCCGTCCCAGCGCCGATCAATCTAGAGCTACTCCCCAAGATGGAGTATTTATGTCTGCCCAGCAGCTTCTTGATCTCGTAAAGAATGCTCAGGCAGCCGGTTCAAATCCGGATTCTACTCACCCTAAGTCTGGATTTGCACGTTTGTGCAACGATTATACCAATTTGGGTGGAAAGCCATTCAAAGGTTCTGAAACTATTATTGAAGTCTAGGCTTGGCTGAGAACGTGCGATCGAATCTTTTCTCGCATGAATCTTATTGATCTTCACCGTGTTCAAGTGGCCTCTAGTATGCTTCAAGAAAGAGCATTAGATTGGTATGAGCTTCTTATTTGTGAAATAGTTGAAGCTGATCTTACTTGGGAGAAATTTCGGGAACTTCGAATTAAAATTTGTGCTAGAAGCCGAGAAGGTGACATTGGCTCGTCGTTTTACAGACCTTGTTCAAGGTAAATCCTCTGTGGCAGACTTTGTCGCATCCTTCGAGTCACTTTCTAAATACAGGGTCGAATATATAAACACCCCATTGAAGAAGAACCAAAGATTTGTCTATGGCTTGAACAACAATCTCAAGAAGCCATTACTTCTAAAGTTAGAAGTTTCTTTTGATCAACTCATTGATATCGCTCTTCGTCTTGAAGAGGCAGATAAGGAGAGTGATGTTGAGGTTATGGGTGCCAAACCAAACTTCAACAACAAGAAAAGGTCTAATAAGTTCAAGGGTCCTTATCCCAATAAGAAAGGGAAGCAAACAACTTCGGTGGCAAAGACTTCTACCTCTAGTAGTGGGCAATGCTATAATTGTGGTTCTAAGGACCATTATGCGAACAAGTGTTCAAAGCCTCGTGCTTGTCGCTATTGCAAAAGCCCGAATCATTGTTTATCTTCTTGTCCCAAACTTCGAGGCAAGAAGGAGGGAAAGCTTAATGTTGCTCAAGCCCCTGGCAACACATCTCATGGTCAAGGTATTTCCCATTCTATCCTTGATGGCATTATTTTATTTCGTAATCACCCTATTCGAGTTCTTTTTGATATTAGTGTGTCCCATTCTTTTATATCAAAAGAACTTGTTGATACTTTTCTTTGGATGTTTTGTGTTTAATGACTTCTTTGAAAATTGCGAATTCGGTTAGTGGATCCGCAACAATCAGTTTATTATGCAAAGATGTCGAGATTATTTTGTGAGATTTTTCTTTCCGAGCCGATTTGCATGTTATCCGCTACTTAGGCTTTGGAATGATTTTGGAAATGGATTGGCTTAACTGCTATGAAGCTCAAATCCTATGTCCTGATCGGACTATTCTTCTTCGACATCCTCAATCTGTTAAGCAGATTTCTTTTGACCTTAAAGATTCGGATTCCATCTTGGTTGCATCCTTATATTCTTTAAATCCTCAAGATGACGATAATGATGATGAGGAATATATTATTTCTCTTATTCACGTTGTTCGTGAATTTTCTGACATATTTGAGCCCGTTTTAGGATTATCACCTAAGCGAGTAATTGAGTTCAAAATTAATCTCATCCCTGGAGCTCAACCTATCACTCTTCCTCCTTATCGCATGTCCAATAAGGAAAATGAGGAGATGCGCAAACAATTATCCGAATTGGAGACGAAGTAATTTATTCGCTCTAGTTCCTTGCCTTGGGGAGATTCGGCTATCTTTGTGAAGAAATCCGACGGTACACTTAGGCTTTGCGTTGACTACCGCAAGCTTAATGATCTTACTACCAAGAATAAATATCCTTTACCTCGGATTGATGATCTATTCGATCAACTTAGTGGTGCTAGAGTCTTTTCACAATTGGACTTGGCTACCGGTTTTCATCAGCTTCGTATTGCAGAGGATTGCATTCCTTTGACATCGTTCCGTACTCGTTATGGATCTTACGAATGGCTTGTTATGCCATTTGGTTTAACGAATGCTCCGGCTTATTTCGTTGACCTTATGAATCGAGTTTTTAAAGATTTCCTCGATCGATTTGTTCTCATCTTCATTGATGATATTCTTGTGTATTCAAAAACCGAGGAGGAGCACGAAAAGCATCTTCGGGTTGTGTTGGAAACTCTTAGGACTAATCAATTAAAAGCAAAAAAATTTAAATGCCACTTTTGGCAATCTCGTGTGAAGTTTCTCGGTCATATTATTTCCAAATCTGGAATTTCCATGGATCCTTCAAAGATTGAAGCGATTCAAAATTGGAAGAGACCAGAGAGTGTGATGGAGATCCGTAGTTTTCTTGGATTGGCAGGTTATTACCGTCGTTTCATAAAGGACTTTTCCAAAATTTCCGTACCTCTTACTAGTTTGACAAATAAGGGAGTTAAATACTTTTGGTCAGACAAAAGTGAAGCTTCTTTCGAGAAATTAAAAGAACTCCTTTCCGATGCTCCTACTCTTGTTACTCCCGAGGGGAATCAAGATTTTATTATTTATACCGATGCTAGTCGCGTTGGTTTGGGTGCCGTTATTATGAAAAGAGAACGTGTTATTGCTTATGCTTCTAGGCAATTGAAGCCCGCCGAGTCTAGATATGCTACTCATGATTTAGAACTCGCGGCTATTGTTTTCGCCCTTCGAATTTGGCGTCATTATCTTTTGGGAGAGAAATTTATTCTCTATACCGATCATAAATCTTTGAAGTATCTATTTTCTCAAAAGGAACTTAATTTGCGTCAACAACGTTGGCTCGAATTTCTTGCATCTTATGATCTTGATATTCTTTATAATCCCGGAAAAGGAAATTGCGTTGCCGATGCACTTAGTCGCAAGCAATAAGCGGTTGTTTCCTTGATGATATCCAAATGGAATGATCTCGAGGTTTTATCCACTTGTGTGATTCGAGATCGTGTTTCCGATTTATGTTCATCTCTTGCTTTATATAGCCTTGAGGCTCATCCTTCTCTTTTAGACCGCATTCTTGAAGCTCAAAAGGTAGATCCCGAATTGGCTCTTCTTGGCCAAAATTTTAGGGATACACTTGATATTGAAGGTTTGAAAGACTTTGATATTGATTCTCGTGGCGGTATTCGAAAATTTGGTAGACTTATCGTGCCAAATATTAGTAATCTTCGTAAAGACATTTTAGAAGATTCTCATCGTTCTAAATTTACCATTCATCCCGGTAGTAGTAAAATGTACGCGAACATGAAGCGACTTTATTATTGGGAGGGAATGAAATCTGATATTGCTAACTTTGTTAAGTGTTGCATGACTTGCCAACTCATTAAGGTTGAACATCAAAGGCCCGGTGGGTTATTGCAACCTTTAGAAATTCCAATTTGGAAGTGGGATCAAATTTCCATGGATTTTATAGACGGCCTTCCCTATTCTCGTTCGGGTCATGATAGCTTATGGGTGATAGTCGATAGACTTAATAAATCCGCCCATTTTATTCCCGTTCGGTCCAATCGAACCGTACCTCTTTTGGCCAAACTTTTTATAAAAGAAATTGTTAAATTGCATGGAGTTCCTACTTCTATTGTTAGTGATTGAGATCCATTGTTTACTAGTGGATTTTGGAGAAGTCTTCAAAAATCTTTGGGAACGAAACTTAATTTTAGCACCACTTATCATCCCCAGTCCGATGGACAGACTGAGCGTGTGAATCAAACTCTTGAAGATCTTCTTCGTGCATGTGTTCTTGATTTTGGTGGAAGTTGGAAAGATCATATTTCTCTTGTTGAGTTTTCCTATAATAATAGCTTCCACTCTAGTATTGGTATGGCACCTTTCGAGGCACTCTGTGGAAATGTCGTTCTCCTTCTTGTTGGCTTGAGGCCAGTGAGAAGCTGGTTTTAGGTCCAGATTTTATTCGTGATTCCACAGAGAAGATTGACCTTATTCGTCATAGGATGAAAGAAGCCTAAAGTAGACAAAAATCATATGCCGATAACCGGAGAAGGAAATTAGAATTTTCTGTGGGAGATCTTGTTTTTATTCATGTTTCACCTATGAAGGGTGTTGTACGTTTCAGTCGATCGGGAAAATTAGCGCCTCGATATATTGGGCCATTTCCTATCACCGAACGTAATGGTTCCGTGGCTTAGTACCTTTTATTACCGGCTTAATTTTCTGCTATTCATGACGTGTTTCACGTTTCTCAATTATGGAAATGCCTTCGAGATTCTGATTCTATTCTTGAGCTCGGTGTTGTGGAAGAAATTGAAGTTTCGCATAATTTAACTTATGAGCAACATCCTATTCGTATTATTGCTTCGGAGGTCAAACTCCTTCGAAATAAAGATGTTCCGCTTGTTAAAGTTCAATGGTCCTCAAACCCTAAGGATTGCTCTTGGGAATCTAGAGAGTTCATCGAGCGAACACATCCGGACTTACTTTCCCATGCTCTTTGAGGTGAATTTCTTATTTTAAATTTCTTTTGTGTTGATATGCATTCATGGTTGTTACCTTATATTTTCTTCTTAAATACTGCGTGGACGCAATTTCTTTAAGGAGGGAAGTCTGTAACAACACACATATTTTACAATGGAATATTTAAATGTTTTATTTAAATATTTTGTCGTTAGTCGGAATTTAGTCCGAAAAGTTACTTTTTGCATACGGTCGAATTAGGACTAGGGACCACTTCCATTGAGTTCAAAACGCCGTTTGCGATCTTTTTGAGTATAAACTTTGATATGTTTGGAATTAGTGGAATTTTGGTACTTTTTCACTTTGGGCTTTGGGTTTGGTTTAGCCCATTAGTGTAAACTATTAACTCTAGCTCAACCCACTCTTCCCTTCATTGCTTCACTTTCATTTCCTAACACTCAAGCTTCATCAAAAATGGAGAGAGGAATGAGAAATTAAAACTCCAAACCCTAGATCATTTGCAAATCCAACATCTAACTCCAAATCCAAAGAGAAACCATTGATTCAAGCTTCTTGTGTTGAGATTGAAGTGTGGTTGATTCTTCCTTTGCTTTTAGGCTCTCCTTCATTGATTTTGTGAAAAGGTGAGATTTTTATCTCACATCTTGGTCTGTAACTATCTTTGATTGTTGGGTATGAATTCCTAACACTTATTCATGTGCATTTGCTTTTGGTTTGGATTGAATTGGTGAACATCCCAATTTTTAGTGTTTTGGGTTCAAATATTTAAAAATCCTAACTCTGAAGTTTGAATACGTTTTTGGTGATGCATCGAGGAGCCAATAGAACCGGGTAGCCGATGGGCGTAATCCCCTAGCGTCCGTGCTCGATCGGTTGCAACTTGAGAGAGTTTTGGCACTTCTGTTCCTTAGGTCGTTCGGCCTGCATATATGTCTCTCGGCCTGCAGTTAGGTCGCGCCAACTTAGGCCGCGCCAATTTAGGTCGCTGACCACATAGGTCGCTCGGTTTGCTCTTCTACCAGTTAGGTCACTCGGCCTGCATATTGGTCGCGCCAATTTAGGTCGTTGACACGTAGGTCGCTCGGCCATGTTGAGTCACACCTGCTATATCTCGCAACCAACATAGGTCACGCCAAGTTAGGTCGCAACCTCTTAGGTCGCCCCGCTTGCAACCACTCAGGTCGCTCAGCCTCACCTCCTTAAGTCACTTTGCCCCCTTTAGGTCGCCCGCATATAGGTCGCACCAACATAGGTTGCCCCATGCTTTAAGTTACGCCATGCTATAGGTCGGCTATGTTAGGTCGCTCGGCTGCATCAACTTAGGTCGGTTATGTTAGGTCGCTCGCCTTGCTATTAGTCGGCCTGCTTTAGGTCGCTGACCACTTAGGTCACTCGCCTTGCTCGCAACCCCTTAGGTCGCTCGCCCTGCTTTAGGCCGCACCTGCATTAAGTCGCACCAACTTAGGTCGTGCCATGCTATAGGTCGCGCCATGTTATGTTGCTCTGTTAGGCCGCATGCTATATCTTAAGTCCCCGATCTCTTAGGTCGTATGCCGCGGAGTCGCATGTGTTGAGCCGTTGATTTCTTGTGTTGAATTATGTTTAGTCGTAAGTCGTGGTTGTTAAGTTGCAAGGATATTTCCACTTTGATGGATTTGGAATCGAATTCTTTGAATTTTATTCACGTCTTCGAATGTGAATTTTTGTGACTTATTGTTTCTACAATCATTTTTGTGATTTGTCATTTTAAAAATATAAAGGTTTCAATACTAGTAGTAAATATCAAAACTCCTTCATCAAAACGATTTCAACCCTATTTTATTACAAAGCTTGTTTCTTAAACCGTTTTCCAATCTACTAGTATATATATACCTTTACCTCACTCGTACGAGAAATCTAATTAAACGGCTTAGTAAAACAAGTGGTATGAAACGCTTGCGTTTACTTTGCCGGTTAATTCTTGGACTTGTTCGATTGAATCTCTTCTGACAATTTTCGAGTGGAGATCTACAATTTGTTCGTAAATATTTAAGTTAAGCTAGTGGTTATGGGACATGAAGCTAAGCTTATATATTTACTAGCTTACTGTAATTGACACTTCTTGATGATCGTTGATGATCATTTTTGTGATTTAGACTAGCAAATGTGCGATGTCTCTTTGTCTACGAGGGAGGCTAAACCCCGTTTCAGTGGAGCTTCTGCTCAATTTGGTGGGGTAGCGACCCATGTTCTTTGGGCCGTTTTATGGAGCTTCGGCTCAAAATTAATGGTTAGCAACCATGGAATAGCGTTCCATTTTGTGATACACGTGTTGGTGAGTTTTCATGCTTCCGTTTTGTGATAGGCCTCCCCCTTTCTGTGATTTCTGGATTTCTATTGATGATTTCTAGAATTTGTGCTTCACCAATTTTCGTGATTTTCATTGATAAGTTTTATCGATATTTGTGCATTGGTGAATTTGTGTGTCATTAACTTTTGCGATTGGCATTGATATAATGATCAATACTTATGGTTTTAGTGAATAAAAATAAAGAGTATGGCATTCTTTTTGATCTTTGAGAAGATTCTTTTGATATTGATTAATCTCTTATTGATTTTCAGTTACATACTTATAGCAGTATGGTTTTATGGTTATCATACGTTTTTGTCATATCTCTTATTCTATATCATTTCATCTGATATTTATAGCTAGACTGATCCGTTGATTATTTTCTTATTGAATAATACTCGTGTCAGACCGAGATGTTACAGGTGCTTATGCTTGACTTCACATCTGGGATTATCACTCTGGCTTTTGGCTAACTACTTAGATTAGTAGTTTTTGTTGTATACATTTGAGATATAGACTCATTGATGTATCCATATTCTTTTGTCTAGCACTTGTAGCTATTCTTTTGTGATATTGTGGATCTTGTTTGACCACTACTCTGACGTACACTTTTAAGTGTTATATTCATATCTATTTCCGCCTTTGTGATATGGATGTCTGTGACTGATTTGTGTTATGTTTATTTCTATATTTGTTTTCGAAGAATATGTATAGCCACTATGTAGTAGCCTTGAGTTTGTATCGGTATGTCAGATTTCCTCCTGAAACCAAATGCATGTTGTACTATCTGACATATCGGTGCTTGCACAAAGCAATTACACGGATGGCCGCTCTTCAACAGCCTTATTCTCCGCGCTAGTTGACGGCATTACACCGTAGTGTCCTTGGCTAGAGTGGGTATAGAGGTGGGGCGTCACAAATATATTCAAATACCAATCAATATATATATATACACACATATATATGTGTCTGTGTGTGTGTGTGTATTATCATATATCATCTAAACAATCAGCAATCAACACAGAATAAATTTATTCTCAGTTATATAAAAATATCAGTGAGATAGAAAGAGTGAGTTGTACTCATATTGATTCCAATAGCTGTTGTAGTGTTTTATTCCAAATAAAATTAAACGAACGTTTAATTTTACCCAAAATTTACACTAGCTCCAATCAACTACAAACAAGCTCTAAAATGTAATGCTCATCAATACGGACTCAATGCAATTCGTTTCGTCAAAAACGGGTCACGTATGAAGAAGTTATGATGTTTAGAAGTTTGTACAAATTAATATAAAACAATTTTACAATTTCTTTTTTATTTTAATTTACTTTAACCTAAAATTCATCTTGGTCGCACGTTTCTGCATCTCCACATCAGGGCTGTTGTTTTCCTTTTCTTCTCCAACACCAGGTTCATAGCGCAAAACAACCCATCCCACGCCGTTTAAATTTGAATTTTCACGACCTCCTCATCCATTCAACGATGATCGGCCATAGCCATTCGAACGACCACAAGCCCACGCCCCTTCGTGCCAAACACGGACGAGCTCGGTCGAGTATTGGCCTCCAAAATCGTGTGTGAACGTGTGACCTTCACGAACAAATTGCCGACAATCGGCTACGTTTTAGTTAATCACAACTGTGGGATTTGTCGAGCTCGAGGAGCTCTACAACATCGTAGTTGATCATTTTTTATGAAAGTGAATGGATTAGAAGAGATTGAGGGAAGAATTTCGGTGTTTTCTGGCCATTGAAAACAAAGAATGGCGGCAACTAACCCTGGCTAGGGTTTTGATGAAAAAAGAAAATAATGTGGTCCTTTTGTAGAAAATTTTGTGACACTAATCACCCAAAAAATTTCCGAACTCCAAACGAAGCGTGTCGCCTGGCATTTATAATGTTTTACCCCTATTCCAAACATAGTGGAAATATTTCGGGAGCCAATTCGATCATATTTGAAAGATAGGTTTTCGAATCAACTTATTTAAATTTAAAATCACTTAAACGAATTTCTACGCATTTTAGCTTGCCATGACTAAAACGTAAATCCGGTTGACACAAAATTTGAAATCCTACAGTAATATAACATTGCTGATCCAATGAAACTACTTTCGTCGAAATCCGAGACTGTGTGAATAATGACTATATTTATGCATTAATTAAAAATTAAAATATTCAATTTTTACAAGTTAACTTTTAATTCAATTTCAAAAGTTCTTTAACATTATTCTAATTCAAATAGAATTTAATTCAAATTTATAGATTATTTTAATTCTCATTAAATCCAATTTTCAATTATTTCTGCAATTTCAAATATTAAATTAACAATTTAATTGTCCAATTAAATCAAGATATTCGAAATATAAGTTATTCCTTATAAAATTAAGTTGTGAATATTTAAAATCAATTAAGTATATGAATTTCAAATGACCAAAACTTTGGGTCGTTACAAGCAAGCTTCATCTTCATCTTCAAGGAATAGTGTCTTCAAATACTATAATACTTAGGCTGATTCGAGCGTAATGAAAAAACAAAATACTCGAATCAGAACTAAACGTTCTCATGTAAGTTAAATAAATAACAAGTAAATATGAGTGTAATAGCTTCAGAGATGTTTACGGAATTTTCCATCTCCTATCAAGTGTACAACGTGAGTGCAATAACTTAAGAGATGTTACTGGATTTTTCATCTCCTAATGATCCGTCAAACTATCTATATGTAGTAAGATACGCTATATATGTAGTTTCTATCAGTAAAGTAAAGTATTAAAATAGCGTTAAAGCTTTATATTGACCCCTCTTAACACATTTTAAGCAGCTAATCTATGCGAATCCTGTAACAAACTAGTAATGTCGGTAGCCAGTGAGTTCCCTATAGGTACCATACTAAAACAAAATTGCACTTTCACGCTCGTATAAGGATAATCGTATGACAAGGCACGTGAAGCGATGCCCAAGGTAAGATACCACTGTTTTGCGTTTCATGACTGGTGGTAACCTCTAACGGCCCACCGCGAACATCCAACCCATAATTAAATCAAGGTGCACCAATCGACTCCAAAAAAAAAATGGAAATACGAAGAATAAATGTCGCTAGAGGTAGCTAGCATCATTGGTCAGATATGCCTCCTGTTTTAGTCATTTCAAATTGACACAAGTGTCGTGGTCATCCATCATCGTTATCTTTCTTCACTCCAGCAAAGATCACAATTTAACATCTATATTTAGGATAACATCCACCACGTGCACAGTTGTTAAAGTGGTTTCGTTATTGATAGAGAGTATGACAATATTCGGCCCTGGTCTCTTTAATAATCAAACATCATTTTTCACACCAGTTGGTTCTTTTGAACTTCAAGAACAAATCAAACTTCATATCAAAATATCATATTCGCTTCAAAATCATTTCGAATCCAGAATAGATTATACCTACATACCAAAATATTCATATTTAAATCAATGAATTAAATCTAAAAAGTTCCCCATTAAAACAGTTTGAATATCGAAAATGGTTTTGAATAATTAACATAGTTTGAATATTGATTTAGTTTGGATAATTAAAATAGTTTTAATATTGAAAAATAGTTTGGATAATCAAAATAGTTTTAATATTCAAAAATAGTTTGGAATAATTAAAATAGTTTTAAAGATTGGAAATAGTTTTGAATATAACATAGTTTTAATATTAAAAACAGTATAGATAGCAAAAATAGTTTATATTAAAATAATTTGATTATTAAATAATTTATATCTTAAAATAGTTTATTTTAAAACTGTTTCTTTCTTTCACAACAATTTGAACTCATTTTCCAAATCACAATGAATTCAAATTTCACTTTTCAACTCAATCGACTTCCAATTCCAAAATTCGACTTAAATCAACCTTAATTCAAAATGATATCAAACTTTACTTTAATTTCAATTTAAACGATTCTATTCAAATGGCTGAAAGTTTCAATTGAAATTCTCATTTTTAAACAATTTAGGTTAAATCCATTTCACATCTAAATTTTTAAAATACCAATTTAAACCACTTTTTTAAAGTAAATTCAAAGTTTAAATTAAAATTTAAACCTTTAAAATAAATCACTTTCAATAATTCAAATAATATCTCAATTTCAACATTAAGATTTCAAATTAATCCTTAAGCAATTTCATTTAAACAGTTTCAATTTCAATATTTTAAATCTCAAATTAGAAAACAATTTAATTCGTATAAATCAAAATTTATTTTCATCAAAACAATATCATTTAAACCAATTCAAATTTAAGATTTGCAACCATTTAATTTAACCAAATCCGATGTCTGTATATAATTTTCTAATCTATGGCCAAGTGATCATTTATTTCAATTTTAATTGCATAGATGGATATATATATATATATATATATATATCATTTTACCCATAATTAAACGACATAGGTATATATCACTTCGACCTATTTCATAGTTCATTTTAATTATTACAAGCGACAATTTATAAGATGTCAAATAATAAATAGGGTAAAAGCATGGATATGTCCAAATAAATAAACAACCATACATCGAACATATCAATCAATAAGCATCCAATTGCAACCAACATCCAAATCAACCAATATATCACAACATTACTAGTTATCAATTATCGATGTTTAACTACCAATTAAATTCAATATTAATTTAAATGTGAATTTAATTCAGTATAAAATTCAAATTAAATTTAAATGGAACCTTAAATTACCAAACAGCAATCAATAAAATTTTATCACTTCATGATTTCAATTTAACTAACATCAGAAAATTTAGCATTGCGTGAGTGGGTTTAATCACTCACCTTTGATTTTAAGTCCATTAAAAATCCAACAGAAGCCCAAAATCTCAACAGTCCCCAAATTCAACCAAACTAGTTTCCTATTGTCCAGAATTTCAATATGAGTCCAACAGAAGAAATTGCATGCGAGTATGAGTTTGTATGCAAAAGTTATTCAAGTTAGAAGTTTTAAAATTTTGAAATTAAATTATAATAAATCAAGGGCAAACCTGTAATTACCTAATCTTCCCCAAACCCTTACGTTCAACCCGCATCGAACAACTACCATCAACGCCGTCTTACACATCGCCGTTTCGACAAACACCATCCACGATTCGATGATTGGCTATGTGATAACCCGGATTGCTGGATATCTGATAATTAGACAATTAATTAGTCTTTACTATTGAGATATTGATTTTTATTAATTGAACAAATAAAATTCTAATATCTAGATATATATACGGATTTGAAACTATAATTAAAGTTGAATTTAAAATATCTGGAAATGATAAATCTTAAAAATAATAATAATACACACACACACACACACATATATATATATATCTATGCAAACCTTATAATATTGAAAATGATAAGTATATATATATTATAATTAGAATACAATGTAATATATATATATATATATATATATATATATATATATATATATATATTATAATTGGGAGGTTATGTTTTGAATCTAATATAACAATTTTCAAAAAGCTATTTAAAAGTTAAGTTCTATATTTGAAAAACTTATATATGTGTGTGTGTCTGTGTGTGTGTTTATTTATAAATGTATAATTAATTTTAAAATCATTTTTCTTTAAAATTTTATATATGATAAAGATATGGTTTCTAAATATAGATAAATATTAAGAGCATAAGAATATATATATATAATTGATTTTAACATATGTTAACATAAAATAGGAAATATTGAAACATAAGATATACATATATTGGTAATTTGGAAGCATTGGTTTACATCCAATATAATAATTTGTTTAAAGGTTATTTAAGGTTAAATTCTATACTCTTTTAAATTCTAAAGATAAATATTTGTTTCTTTAAAAGTATGATAGCTTAAATAGAATTTAATAAAAGGTTTATTTACTTTCTTTTAAGTTTATACATTATATAAATATAAGACATAAACATAAATTAATAAAAGAAATGTATTAAAAACAAAATTTAAAATATAATATAAACTATATATAAAAATATTAATAATATACAAAATAAATCAAGTGTAAAGATTGTAACATGCATTTGACATTTGTAATTCATATATATCATCCAATAACAAGTGTAATTAAATTAAGACAAGGAAAATGCAAGTGTCAATCTATTTTTTTAATAAGAAAATCAAGGCTAAATACATCTCTACTTCTCTTCTTATTTTCTTTGACTCGAATCAAAGATTGAGAAAATGTACAAACCTGAGAAAGAGAGTTATGAACCAGAAAACAAAAACACGAAGCAAAACAGTCTCCTTCAAAAATTTAAAACCTGGGAGCTAAAGTAAAGAAATCAACAAACAAGTCTCTCAAAACTTCAAGCCTTCAAACTGAACAACGTATAGCAAGCAGTTCATATTTAAGAAGATCAGTCTCAAATAAAACAATCAAATCCCAAATCAAATTAATAGGCTCTGTGTTCTTTATTATCTGTTCAAGTCTATAAGGTGAGTAAGCATCTCTGCCTATCAAAGTTTAATCTGTTTATATGATTGTTGCATGTGATCAACAAATGGAAGTAATGTTGCATGGATGGATTAAAGAAATTTCATGTATATAAATGTGGTTTATTTTGTGCATATTTGTGTATACATTTGTGCAAGTGTGTATATAGATATTTAAATCTGTCTTTGTTTCTCAACAGACTAAATCAAGTTTAAAAATCTATATCTCTGGATATAAACAATTTTATGTTGAGATCTCTAAAGGAAATTTGTTTGTATTTTCCAGATTTAAATTCTAAAAATAATTTCAAATTAATTTTTTTAGCACACATTAGAAAAGATTGAATTTACAGTAAAAAAACCAATTCAAGTCAGAAAATAAATTGTTTAAATCTAATGTTTTTTTATATAATCGAAATCGTCTTGTGAAATGATGATTTTAGGTTATAGTATCGTGATTTTTAAGCTTGTATGTAAGAAGGAATCGGGGGATGATCGAAATTGGGTGAAAATCCAAATCCCGACATCGTGATGGTTTTCGAGGCAGGCCATTTGGCTTGGAGGAGCATGGGTTAGTTGCACTTTAAAAAAAAATTGATGCGGCGCTTATTGGTGAAGTATGGGGTCGGAACGAAGCAGAGGTAGGGTTTCAGGTGGGCGCATGGATGGGTTTGGTCACGTAGCAA
The DNA here is from genome assembly GCA_030765085.1 of Allium cepa. Classification (NCBI taxonomy): domain Eukaryota; kingdom Viridiplantae; phylum Streptophyta; class Magnoliopsida; order Asparagales; family Amaryllidaceae; genus Allium; species Allium cepa. The sequence goes on along the minus strand of CM060931.1, from coordinate 264,474,062 downwards.
ATGCGAGAGATATGGAGTGGTGGAGGGTTGCGCACCAGGGGGTTAGGTCAGGAAGGAGATGGCAGAGCTCACGGCGAATATTTGGGGTCATCATTGTAACGACCCAGGATTTTTATTAATTTAAATATGAATATTTAATTAATTTTAAACATTAATAAGTGAATTTATAAGTCGAATAAATTTTATTTTGAATTATTGGATTTAATTGAATAATTAAATCAGTAATTTAATATGTTAAATTATGGAAATAATTGAAAATTGGGTTAAATATGATTGAAAATGATTTGTAAAATTTTATTTTATCATATGGAAGTTAGAACGATATTTTAGAACTTTTAAAATCGAACTAAAAGTTAATTTGTGAAAATTGAATATTTTAATATTAAATCGACTAGTGAAAATAGTCAATTTTTGAACAGTCTCAGAATTGAACGAAACCTATTCCATTGGATCCGTAATAGTTAGCTATTACCGGATTTCAAATTTCGTGTCAATCGGAGTTATCGTTTGATCGTGGCAGCTCGAAACGCATCGAATTTGCTTTTAATTTTAATTTGGCGAGTTAAAATAGCCATTTTTCAATAAGTCTCGGATTTTGACGAAACCAGTTTCATCGGATCCGTAATGTGATATTAATGTAAGGTTTCAAATTTCGTGTCAATTGGATTTACCGTTTGTCCGGTACAAATTAAAACGCCTAGAAAATCGCTTAAATCGGTTTAATTCAAATTGAACGTTTATTGCCATATCTCGCACAGATGTCCGAATTAGCTTTCGAAACCTGTTCCATTATGTCCGGAACGCGGGGTAAACCCTAGAAACGCTGGTTACGGCGCGTAAATCGGAGTTCGGGATTTCCGGGATGAATAGTGTCGTTCAAAACTCTATAAATAGCACCCTTCTCTTCATAAAAAAAATAAAATAAAAATAAACAAATCTAAACCCTAGCCGCCAGTCAACAGACCAAAGGCCGAAAATTGTCCATCATCTTCCCCTCAAATCTCCAAATCCATTCACTTTTAACAGAAACCCTCAACTAGAGAATCGAAGAGCACGAAGAGCTCTACAAGATCAACGGTTAAGATGTGGATTGGAGCTATGAATTGTGAGATATGGGAGGCCAACCGTGGCAACTTGCGCACGAAATTCAAAGCACATCAGGTGGCCGAGCTTCAAAGCCTTGGGGCCGAGCATGGAGGGGATGGAGGCGCTTCATTTGGCACTTGTTGATCAAATTATCGTTGAGAGATGATGGTGAAAAATTTAAACCCTAATGTCGTGAGTGGGTTCGGTTTCTATGCGTGTTGCCTGGAGCTCCTTCGTGCGCATGAGAAGATGAAGGGCGGAGCGTTGGATCTGAGTTGGACGGTGGGGATTTGATTAGGTTTATAAATTATATAATTAATGTTGTAATTATAGTTATTAAAATCGTATAAACTTCAAATATTCATATCTTTTTCATACGAGGTCGAAAACGTGCGAAACCAGTTGCGTTGGAATCGTATGGACGAGCACTACGCGATGAAATTGGATTGGAGTCGTTTGGAGTTAGTGAGAATTTTAGGTAAAATTAAACGTCCGTTTAATTTTATTCGAAATAAATCGCTAAAACGAAAATGAAATCAAGGTGAGAACTTCTCACTCAATCGAATCAGTTTCGATTTTATTTTAAATAGTTAGATTTAAAATATTTGAATGCATGTTTGAATGATGATTGATATCTATTGATTGTTAAAATAGACATTATGCGCCGTTAGTAAGCGGAGGTTATTTATTAAAAACATATACCGCGAATATTTCATAAACAGTGAAATTGGTATTATATATAATAGCAATATATATATATTGGCATATGTATATATTGGAGTTATTGATTTCTCGCATTTTTTGTTTAGCGGATGAGACCCTATTGCGCCGCCTATTAAGCGGATAATATTTTAAATCCCATATACCGCGATAATTTCGTACTGGAGCGAAATTGGTATTGTGCTAATGTTTGTGGATGCAGGAAAAACAGGTTGGAGGGATCCAACTGGATTCCTCAACAGTATTTATTTGATTTCAGATATTTTGATATTTGATGGATTATCATATCGATATATGATATCGTTGTTGTCGTGATTGACTATTTGGTGTGTAGCGTCATTGGACCAAATTTTGAAACTTTAAAATGATTTTTAAAGTGATTTTTGAGAAGTATACGTTTTATAAAATAATTTTGGAATTGATCCATTTTAAATAAATAAACGTTATAATTTTAAGGTTATAAAAATTATGATTTTTGAGAAATATAGTTAAAAGTTAATTCTTGAAAATATGGGATTAATGACTTTATAAAATAGTTAAATTGGAATTTTCTGAATTTATTACTAAAAGTTGAAAATATAGGATTTATGAAATTTGATTATTTTATAAATCAAAATAGAAAAATTATAAAGGAGATTAAAGATGTTTTAAAATAATGGTATAAATTGATTTTATAAAGGATTTATAAATGAATATTTATAAATTGAAATATTGAGATTATAAAACGGGTTTTTATAAGTGTTAGAATGAATTGTGAATGAATTTCAGAAATGAATGAAATTTATAGAATCATAAACGGTGAAGTTATAAATGAAATTTTATAAGCAGTAGGTTTATAAAATTTATAAAGTTATTGAAAGAATAGGTTTGGATAAATGATTGAATCTTATAAGTTATAAGATTCATAATTATGAAGTTTAAAGGAACGATTGTGCAAACAAATAAATTATAGGTGTTTAACTTATAATATGAATTTTGTTTTATAATTGGGTTATGAATTGAATATAGGTTAATAAAGGAATTTATAAACGTTGTTTCATAAATTCGTAAACGACTTATTTTGATAAGTAAATTGTTGAAACCTATTAATGGAGTTATAATCACGTTTTTGACTGTGAATAATTCTTTGAAATAAAATGAATAAAAGGATGAAATGTGTTAACGTAGTATATTCACGTTTTTGAATAGTGAATAATATGTTAAAGAAAATGTTTAGAATATGATGTTTTAAATAGAATTAAAACGATCTAACGATGTTTTAAAATATGTTGAGATTCGAAACCATAGATTTCAACATTCATTGTTGAAATAGACGTTTTCGAGAAATAAAAGGAAATGGTGGACTATAACACTGTTGTTATAGTAAATGATTTCCAAAAGGAAATGGTTTATATAGTATTGGGATTTATATATCTATTTTAATTTCGAATCCCTATACTATTGATTTTGGGCTGTCGTAACGATGTTTTACGTAACATTCGTTTTAGCCCAAATAAATATGTTTAAGAGAATGATTTCCTTAAAGAATGAAATATATACTTAACCTCGATTTAAGTATATTGAATATTTTCCAAGTGTTGAAAATAAATAAAATCTGTGAATTACTTATGAATAAATAAGTATGGAAATGTTTTCCAATATAAAGTGAATATTTTGAGAATTTATCTTTTTGAAGATAAATTGAAATGAATAATTGAAATCGTATATGCATGGATATTGTGAAATATAAATTCACTATGGAATTTATAAAGGAAAGAGGAATTTGTCTAAAAATAAATATTGATTTATTTTTGAAGTGTGAAATTATATATCTAGTAAAGATATTTTTGGAAAATAAATAATTTGGAAAATTATTTGGAATCTGGTGATGTGTGCATATCCATTGATAGTTCAATAACCGACTATCAATATTTCCCTTTGAATGGGTAGTTGATGTGATTTGTTTGAATTTGAATGCCACACTTATTTTTGAATAAGCGCTCACTATTCGGGTTAACCGGGAAAGGACCATGGGGTCGTATAACCCATTCCGAATATGTGATACGTCGTTATGAATCGCATTGAAGATCGGTGTTGAAGACCCGGTATTTGCGAGAGCGATAGGATGACCTGTCGATTGTCTCTGCACTGAGTTGCAACGGTATAGAGACTCCCTAAGTGATGGGAAATCCGATCAGGATTGTGAATATCCGGATTGCAAGGACTTCTTTGTAAGTGCCTTCGGTTTTGTTCGAGCCCGGAACAGACTTGTATGGATAGTATGCCTGACATTACAAATTGAGATATAAAGCCGATTTCTTTCAAATATATTTCTGTTGGTGGCGGAGAATTTATTCTTTTAGCTTAACACCCTTCTCTGAGACGTACGAGCTCAGAGGTTATGTAGTTGAAGGTTATCAGCGATATATTCCCAATTTGGTAATGTGACATGCTGAGTGTTGCTGTAAATGATCATTGTGTTGATTATTTGTGATAGGATCGTTTATTTGATCGTCTATCTTGGTGATCATTTCTATGATCATTTGTTGACCCAAAGCATGGCTTTTGTATAAAGTATGTTTTTTTGGACGTGACTTCGTCGAGCCTCACACCCCGTGAAATGGTCAAAACAGGAAAGATGCGGCAAGGTTATGAGGGGTAGCGCCCTTTAGGATGTTTGCATTTCCTTCTGGAAAAGGGTGGTATCATGGTATGGAGCCCAGATGCTTACTCATGTTGAAAACACTTTGTTATGATTGTGTGAATTGATTACGAGCGCTCGGTGAAAGGTCCCAAAGGACCGGGGGATGGCATATTCGGTCAGTTGTTACTCAGTTAGGGGTAAACCGGCCTTGTGTTGGCAGAGATCCGGTTTGGTTCTCGGGGATGTCCATCCAGAGGCATTCTCATGTGGCAATGGGAAGTTCCTTGGCCTGATCATTCGTTGGAAATCCAAAGAAACAATACGAGACTTGTACGGTATTAGTTGTAGAACCTATCATTCACTTATGGTGGCGCCCTACTGTTTGGATGGTAGCTATAGTAGGCATACGATAATGGTCGTATGTTGGCTAAGATTTATATCCTACTTTCGAAATAAATTTTTCCTACACTATGCACTAGTAATAATATCAAATGTTCTTTTTAATGCGTATCAAGCATCTTTGACTATCATAAGGAGAAATCTCCTCCGATTCTGCGTTTGCATTGTGTGTGTGTGCGGGAGGCCTTATGGTAGTCTCATTTTTAAAAGCATTGCGAATTAACTTTAAAAATATTCTTCTATTTTGATTTTTAAAGATAAATAAACTGTTTTGAGTTCTCACACCAGTCTTGCTAAGCTTTGGGCTATGTGATGGGGGGTTCTCGCTTCGCGGTTTGGTGGCGAACGGGAGACTCTTACCCCTACAAGTCCTCTTTTAGGGGATTGGTTAGGTGTAACCTGAGACAGTCGAGAGGCTGGCCGTAAAAGCAAGGTCTGGGGTACCGGTGTAAGCCACGGTGGGGCTGGGATGGTTGAAAAGCCTATCTATTGTTTTCTTTCTGTTCCGTTCTATTTTCTATTCTCTACCTTTTCTATTTTCTGTTTTCTTCCCTCTTCTATCTTTTTCTCTTCTATTTTTTTCTCCCCTCTTCTCTCTTCTTCTGTCTTCTTTATTTTTCCTTTGTCTTTCTTTTTCTTAAACCCATAACTATTCGGTTTTTCGGCAACGAAAAATCGCGATTGTTACATTTGGTATCAGAGCATATGGTTAAGCGACAACCATGGTTCTGTTGGGTATTACTCATTAGAGATAGAGTCAGCGGTACTCTAGAATGAGTTGAGTGTAATAATAGCTATGAGAGCGTATTTGTTAGTGAATATAAAATTGTTTTATATTGTGATGATTGGTTTGTTGAGCGGTATATAGATTCTGGTTAATACGAGTAATTAACGTTGTTGATAGGGATCTCTAAACACTTGTACAGAACAATTCGACACAATATTGTTTTAAAATTGAGTATATTTTATATATAAAGGAATAATTTTTCAGAATTATTAAAGTGTATATAAGTTGATTGTTTAGTTGTTTGAATAATATAAATAAAGAAGAATTGTATAAGTAAAATGAATTATAAGAATTGAATTATAATTAAAGTGATTTGCGATTGTGAAATAAACCTATATATATAAGAAGTGAAACTAATGAATATATTTATGAATATGAGTTATAAATAATAAAGTGAAGTGATAAATGTGAACTTGAGTTATGAAATGAAATTCAACTTTTGTAAATTGAATTGAATGAATGGATTGAATGTAAATCAATTAAATGTGAATAATTGATATGAAATAATGAATGTAAGTGTCAATTCATTAAAATCTAATGTTATTGAAAGTTGAATAAATTGGAATGGAAATCAATTTAATGTTAAACCAAATAGAATTAAATGTGTTGAACCAAATTTAATGTAAAGTGAATAATTTGGTTATGTTGAATATACATTGGTTGTTATTTGATTGTTAATTGATTGAATATAAGTTCATTAAGTGTTAATGAAAGTGAATTAGCGAAATTGAAAGCTAAAGTGATTGAAATTCAATTGAAAGTAAATAAATTTGAATAGAATTGAATGTGAATTGGATTTAAATTAGTAAATGTTAACTAATTGAATTGAGAATGAATATTGATAAAATCCAATGTAAACAAATCAAATGTGATTAAAATTGAAAACCTATTTCGTTGAATATTAATGAGAATATAAATGAATATTTATTGGTTACGAATGATAGTTGGTTGATGGTTGAATATATATTGCTATTGAATGCATTTCTATGTTAGCATATATAGTTATTATGTTGCTATATGTTGTATATTGATACTATTGTCTATATGCATGATTCTCATGTTGTTTGTTGAGTGATTAGTAGGTGCGGATCGCGTTTGCTTCGCATTTGGAGCTCGCTTTCGCGCTATATTAGCCGTATATGCTCGCTAATAAAATATAAGGTACATATCTCGGATTAAATATCGTACTTTTACATTTTTTTCCCTTCGGGATGCCTCATTACTTGATGAGATGTATATTTGTGATATATATACTGTCATTTTTTTCGGATCGAGCTGCGCAAAGGAGTCTATGGCGAATTTTTCCGAAAATTTAAGGCGTTAGAAAATTTTGAGAAAATTGGAAAATTTTGAAAACTATAACTTTGTTTTGGATTTGAAAGTAAAATAATAGTAGTTGTTTTTGAAAAAAATAACTAAGTATGATTTGAAAACTTAGTAAGTGTTATAAGAAGTTTAAAAATTTGTTTTGGGAAAGTTAATAGATTCTGTAACTTTTCTTACTTAATAATTTCGAGGACGAAATTCTTTTAAGGGGGGAAGATTGTAACGACCCAGGATTTTTATTAATTTAAATATGAATATTTAATTAATTTTAAATATTAATAAGTGAATTTATAAGTCGAATAAATTTTATTTTGAATTATTGGATTTAATTGAATAATTAAATCAGTAATTTAATATGTTAAAATATGGAAATAATTGAAAATTGGGTTAAATATGATTGAAAATGATTTGTAAAATTTTATTTTATCATATGGAAGTTAGAACGATATTTTAGAACTTTTAAAATCGAATTAAAAGTTAATTTGTGAAAATTGAATATTTTAATATTAAATCGACTAGTGAAAATAGTCAATTTTTGAACAGTCTCAGAATTGAACGAAACCAGTTCCATTGGATCCGTAATAGTTAGTTATTACCGGATTTCAAATTTCGTGTCAATCAGAGTTATAGTTTGATCGTGGCAGCTCGAAACGCATCGAATTTGTTTTTAATTTTAATTTGGCGAGTTAAAATAGCCATTTTTCAATAAGTCTTGGATTTCGACGAAACCAGTTTCATCGGATCCGTAATGTGATATTAATGTAAGGTTTCAAATTTCGTGTCAATTGGATTTACCGTTTGTCCGGTACAAATTAAAACACCTAGAAAATCGCTTAAATCGGTTTAATTCAAATTGAACGTTTATTGCCATATCTCGCACAGATGTTCGAATTAGCTTTCGAAACCTGTTCCATTGTGTCCGGAACGCGGGGTAAACCCTAGAAACGCTGGTTACGGCGCATAAATCGGAGTTCGGGATTTCCGGGATGAATAGTGTCGTTCAAAACTCTATAAATAGCACCCTTCTCTTCATAAAAAAAAAAATAAACAAATCTAAACCCTAGCCGCCAGTCAACAGACCAAAGGCCGAAAATTGTCCATCATCTTCCCCTCAAATCTCCAAATCCATTCACTTTTAACAGAAACCCTCAACTAGAGAATCGAAGAGCACGAAGAGCTCTACAAGTTCAACGGTTAAGATGTGGATTGGAGCTATGAATTGTTAGATATGGGAGGCCGACCGTGGCAACTTGCGCAGAAAATTCAAAGCACATCAGGTGGCCGAGCTTCAAAGCCTTGGGGCCGAGCATGGAGGGGATGGAGGCGCTTCATTTGGCACTTGTTGATCAAATTATCGTTGAGAGATGATGGTGAAAAATTTAAACCCTAATGTCGTGAGTGGGTTCGGTTTCTATGCGTGTTGCCTGGAGCTCCTTCGTGCGCATGAGAAGATGAAGGGGGGGAGCGTTGGATCTGAGTTGGACGGTGGGGATTTGATTAGGTTTATAAATTATATAATTAATGTTGTAATTATAGGTATTAAAATCGTATAAACTTCAAATATTCATATCTTTTTCATACGAGGTCGAAAACGCGCGAAACCAGTTGCGTTGGAATCGTATGGACGAGCACTACGCGATGAAATTGGATTGGAGTTGTTTGGAGTAAGTGAGAATTTTGGGTAAAATTAAACGTCCGTTTAATTTTATTCGAAATAAATCGCTAAAACGAAAATGAAATCAAGGTGAGAACTTCTCACTCAATCGAATCAGTTTCGATTTTATTTTAAATAGTTAGATTTAAAATATTTGAATGCATGTTTGAATGATGATTGATATCTATTGATTGTTAAAATAGACATTATGCGCCGTTAGTAAGCGGAGGTTATTTATTAAAAACATATACCGCGAATATTTCATAAACAGTGAAATTGGTATTATATATAATAGCAATATATATATATTGGCATATGTATATATTGGAGTTATTGATTTCCCGCATTTTTTGTTTAGCGGATGAGACCCTATTGCGCCGTCTATTAAGCGGATAATATTTTAAATCCCATATACCGCGATAATTTCGTACTGGAGCGAAATTGGTATTGTGCTAATGTTTGTGGATGCAGGAAATACAGGTTGGAGGGATCCAACTGGATTCCTCAACAGTATTTATTTGATTTCAGATATTTTGATATTTGATGGATTATCATATCGATATATGATATCGTTGTTGTCGTGATTGACTATTTGGTGTGTAGCATCATTGGACCAAATTTTGAAACTTTAAAATGATTTTTAAAGTGATTTTTGAGAAGTATACGTTTTATAAAATAATTTTGGAATGGATCCATTTTAAATAAATAAACGTTATAATTTTAAGGTTATAAAAATTATGATTTTTGAGAAATATAGTTAAAAGTTGATTCTTGAAAATATGGGATTAATGACTTTATAAAATAGTTAAATTGGAATTTTCTGAATTTATTACTAAAAGTTGAAAATATAGGATTTATGAAATTTGATTATTTTATAAATCAAAATAGAAAAATTATAAAGGAGATTAAAGATGTTTTAAAATAATGGTATAAATTGATTTTATAAAGGATTTATAAATGAATATTTATAAATTGAAATATTGAGATTATAAAACGGGTTTTTATAAGTGTTAGAATGAATTGTGAATGAATTTCAGAAATGAATGAAATTTATAGAATCATAAACGGTGAAGTTATAAATGAAATTTTATAAGCAGTAGGTTTATAAAATTTATAAAGTTATTGAAAGAATAGGTTTGGATAAATGATTGAATCTTATAAGTTATAAGATTCATAATTATGAAGTTTAAAGGAACGATTGTGCAAACAAATAAATTATAGGTGTTTAACTTATAATATGAATTTTGTTTTATAATTGGGTTATGAATTGAATATAGGTTAATAAAGGAATTTATAAACGTTGTTTCATAAATTCGTAAACGACTTATTTTGATAAGTAAATTGTTGAAACCTATTAATGGAGTTATAATCACGTTTTTGACTGTGAATAATTCTTTGAAATAAAATGAATAAAAGGATGAAATGTGTTAACGTAGTATATTCACGTTTTTGAATAGTGAATAATATGTTAAAGAAAATGTTTAGAATATGATGTTTTAAATAGAATTAAAACGATCTAACGATGTTTTAAAATATGTTGAGATTCGAAACCATAGATTTCAACATTCATTGTTGAAATAGACGTTTTCGAGAAATAAAAGGAAATGGTGGACTATAACACTGTTGTTATAGTAAATGATTTCCAAAAGGAAATGGTTTATATAGTATTGGGATTTATATATCTATTTTAATTTCGAATCCCTATACTATTGATTTTGGGCTGTCGTAACGATGTTTTACGTAACATTCGTTTTAGCCCAAATAAATATGTTTAAGAGAATGATTTCCTTAAAGAATGAAATATATACTTAATCTCGATTTAAGTATATTGAATATTTTCCAAGTGTTGAAAATAAATAAAATCTGTGAATTACTTATGAATAAATAAGTATGGAAATGTTTTCCAATATAAAGTGAATATTTTGAGAATTTATCTTTTTGAAGATAAATTGAAATGAATAATTGAAATCGTATATGCATGGATATTGTGAAATATAAATTCACTATGGAATTTATAAAGGAAAGAGGAATTTGTCTAAAAATAAATATTGATTTATTTTTGAAGTGTGAAATTATATATCTAGTAAAGATATTTTTGGAAAATAAATAATTTGGAAAATTATTTGGAATCTGGTGATGTGTGCATATCCATTGATAGTTCAATAACCGACTATCAATATTTCCCTTTGAATGGGTAATTGATGTGATTTGTTTGAATTTGAATGCCACACTTATTTTTGAATAAGCGCTCACTATTCGGGTTAACCGGGAAAGGACCATGGGGTCGTATAACCCATTCCGAATATGTGATACGTCGTTATGAATCGCATTGAAGATCGGTGTTGAAGACCCGGTATTTGCGAGAGCGATAGAATGACCTGTCGATTGTCTCTGCACTGAGTTGCAACGGTATAGAGACTCCCTAAGTGATGGGAAATCCGATCAGGATTGTGAATATCCGGATTGCAAGGACTTCTTTGTAAGTGCCTTCGGTTTTGTTCGAGCCCGGAACAGACTTGTATGGATAGTATGCCTGACATTACAAATTGAGATATAAAGCCGATTTCTTTCAAATATATTTCTGTTGGTGGCGGAGAATTTATTCTTTTAGCTTAACACCCTTCTCTGAGACGTACGAGCTCAGAGGTTATGTAGTTGAAGGTTATCAGCGATATATTCCCAATTTGGTAATGTGACATGCTGAGTGTAGCTGTAAATGATCATTTTGTTGATTATTTGTGATAGGATCGTTTATTTGATCGTCTATCTTGGTGATCATTTCTATGATCATTTGTTGACCCAAAGCATGGCTTTTGTATAAAGTATGTTTTTGTGGACGTGACTTCGTCGAGCCTCACACCCCGTGAATGGTCAAAACAGGAAAGATGCGGCAAGGTTATGAGGGGTAGCGCCCTTTAGGATGTGTGCATTTCCTTCTGGAAAAGGGTGGTATTATGGTATGGAACCCAGATGCTTACTCATGTTGAAAACACTTTGTTATGATTGTGTGAATTGATTACGAGCGCTCGGTGAAAGGTCCCAAAGGACCGGGGGATGGCATATTCGGTCAGTTGTTACTCAGTTAGGGGTAACCCGGCCTTGTGTTGGCAGAGATCCGGTTTGGTTCTCGGGGATGTCCATCCAGAGGCATTCTCATGTGGCAATGGGAAGTTCCTTGGCCTGACCATTCGTTGGAAATCCAAAGAAACAATACGAGACTTGTACGGTATTAGTTGTAGAACCTATCATTCACTTATGGTGGCGCCCCACTGTTTGGATGGTAGCTATAGTAGGCATACGATAATGGTCGTATGTTGGCTAAGATTTATATCCTACTTTCGAAATAAATTTTTCCTACACTATGCACTAGTAATAATATCAAATGTTCTTTTTAATGTGTATCAAACATCTTTGACTATCATAAGGAGAAATCTCCTCCGATTCTGCGTTTGCATTGTGTGTGTGTGCGGGAGGCCTTATGGTAGTCTCATTTTTAAAAGCATTGCGAATTAACTTTAAAAATATTCTTCTATTTTGATTTTTAAAGATAAATAAACTGTTTTGAGTTCTCACACCAGTCACATGACTGACTCGGAGTTTATTGTTTTCCTTCCTAAACTCTGGGTGCCCATCAATTTCCACACGGGCAGTTAAGAGTTAGGTTTATCCGGATATTCTGGATATTCTGGAGTTGCTGGAGGCAAGCTGGATGGCATGGCGTATGACTAATTTATATAGTAATTCTTTTTCCGCTGCACTGTTTATTGTTGTTGTTGTACACTCTGATGATATGATGTAATGAAATGTAATGTATAAAATGTAATAACTGATATAGTTCTTTGTTTAAAGATTATTCATTTATTATTATATGTTGTTCCGCTGCGAATTGTGAGATTCTGATGTTGTTCTATTGTTTTCTTTCTGTTCCGTTCTATTTTCTATTCTCTACCTTTTCTATTTTCTGTTTTATTCCCTCTTCTATCTTTTTCTCTTCTATTTTTTTCTCCCCTCTTCTCTCTTCTTCTGTCTTCTTTCTTTTTCCTTTGTCTTTCTTTTTCTTAAACCCATAACTATTCGGTTTTTCGGCAACGAAAAATCGCGATCGTTACAATCATGGCTAGTGGCGTCGGAACGAGGTGATAGAACTGGCGAGGCTTGTTCAATTTTGGGTCGAAGGGAGAAATCTTGAGAGGGGGTTGTAAACAGGAATCTGGGTGCTCAGGTGGTTTGCGGGGGTGGTAGGTGATTGAAGAAGATGTTAGGTGACCAGAGATAATGGACATTAGTGATGTATATGTGCAGGGCGTGCACAGATTTGTGCACGAAACTGGGTAGGAGAAAGGAAGATTTAAGAGAAATGGAAGAAGGAAGCTACTCGGGGCTAACTCAAGTCATTCGCAGGTTTGTCGAGGAAAAGATGGGAATTTTTGTTGAAGTTGAGCTCAGGGTTCCTTTTAGTTTGACTCGGGTGATTCGTGGGTTTAGCCGGGAAATTATAGGTCGGGCTCGGGTTATTTTGTGTAGATACAGAGTTTATTGATAAAGGAATAACAAGTTCAAAGCATCAAGCGAATGCAAGTTGAAATCAAATTGATAAACAAGTTACAATTTTAATTATAAGATCAAATTGATTTGTTTAGATTAATTATTAAATTAAATCCTTAAAGGGTTTCAAATGGAATTTAATAATGTTTGAATTAAGTAAGTGTATTGAAAACATTATTTAAAAAGGTCTTAAGTAATTTTGTATAAGTTAATTTCAGGCATTTAAATTAAATAAGATTTAAATGATTTAATTAAGTAATTAATTAAGATAATGGTTTATCTTAAACTAATTAAAGATTTAAGTAATTAGGGGTAAATTATTTAACTTAAGAATAATTACTTAATGAAAATTAATCAAAGGAATTAATTAATTAGGGATAATTAATTAATTAAGAATAATTAATTTAGTTGGATAATTAAAGGTTGAATAATTAATCTCATTTGTTAATTAAAATAATATTAAATGGTTAGTTAAGCAGGATTTAGGGGTGATTATTTTAATTTATTCGATGATTAAATTAAATTAATCTGGAATTGAATGACTATTTAATCTTGCTTATAAATGATAAACTATAATTAAAAGCCTTGGATTGTTATGTGATATATGATGTTTTTTGATAATGTGGGTTATCTATCGGTGATGAATCGCAGTGTAAATTGACATCCAGTATTTAAAATTTATTTGTATCCATTTAAACAGCTTGGATTATAGATGGAATTGGATTCGAAGAGACCGAGGTCGGGTATCAGCAAATACCCAAAACCACTTCGATTAGTAATCTAAAGTTCTTTATAAATTTGATATGTGAAATCAATAAGCTGCAAAGGAATAAATGAAGTAAACTTGGCCATTTATTCTGAGTAACAATGCTTAGACATGATTTGTGAAATGTGTATTTGACTATAGCAAGTTAAGAACTCGTAGTGAGGTATGAGTTACCCTAGGATTTCAAATAAGTTTATATCTTAGTATTTCATATTATATGGGTTTACTCACGCTGGTTTCCAGCATGACCCGGGTACTACTTTGATGTAATGCTCGGGTCAGACCGAGTATTGCAGATTTTCAGGTTAGGACGTTCTGGAGCTCAGGAGGCGAACTGGATGGCAGAAACGTATGGAATGTATTCCGTTGTGTAATAGAGTTTGTATTGATGATAATCTGAGACAAGTTGTTACAACTGTCCCGTTTTATTTGAGCATTGTTGTACTCTGATATATTGAATGTAAATTGATAGTTACAGGTTTCTTTGTAAATGATATTATTTGATATTATATTTTATCCGCTGTGAATGTGAGATGCTGTTGTTTTCTGTTCTTCTTCTACCTTCTTCTTCTTTTCTCTAACAATCTAAAACCTTCAACATTCGATTGTTCGACACTTTTACAATGAACGTATTAGTGTCGAATTTTCGAGGATGGAAATTTCGGGTCGTTATATATTGGTATCAGAGCTGAAGGTTAAGTGATAACCTTGGCTCTGGTGGGTTTCTCATTAAGGATTGGGTCAATGGTACCCAAGAACGAGTTGAGTTGTCACGACCCGTCTTTCTATCACCAAAAAAACGCATCAAGATTTAAGAAAGAAAGGGATAGAAGAAGACAAGATTAGGAAGAAGAAACTCAACAACATCAGATACTCACAGCGTAACGATTGAAATATAATATATCACATAAAATATTACATGGTATCATATACATCAGAGTTACACAACCTATACAACACATATTAGACAGTTATAAACATCTGTCTATCATACAACTCAAGTACATCGTTACAATATTGACATAACACTAACACAGCGGAACCATAATATATCTACATGCTAAAGCCTCTTGCTCCATATCTCCTCCAGAATTCGTCAAAGCTAACCTGAATCCCTCGACTACTCATACATAATATGAGTACCCAAGAAATTAATAAAACAGAAAATAAACACTTGGGTCAGACATGGGTCTGGTGTGAGTAAACGGTTAAAAATTGCTTAACTTAAGAAAATCTTTTGAAAAGAAAGGTATCACGAAAGACTTCCCACACATAAACATGGAAAAATTCTTATCTTACGCTAACCAAAACATTTGATAGGAAATCCAGTGATATTATAATAGTGTCTAGGGTTTTCAAGTAAATAAGAAATAGCCGAAATTGTTACATTCATTAAATTCCAGCTACTAGCCACAAAAGTGGGTAATACAAATCAAAACCGTAGGGTCTCGTAGGAAGAATGGGTTTCCATCAATGGCAGGGCTACTGGGGTACTACCCGTCACAGTACGGGGCCTAGATCACTGTACCGAGGATTACTCCCAATCCTCTGCAACACAAGGCCGGAACCATCCCTTACTGGACAGTCCCGAACAAGACAACCCCGTGGTTGGCGCGACCAACCGCACACACTAAGCCGAAATAGAAAAGGACCTCTAGACAGGGGTAAATCTCGTCCTACTTAGGCATGACCCACTTAACCTTGCTGCACCTCCCCTGTTTTAGCCAATCCCGGTTGATGAGGCTTGAGGCTGCGATTACCTTTGTAGAACACATCTATCTTAGAATGCTCATCGTCCACCTGACGATGTTATGAAAGCATTCAATCCATACAAGTTCATTTCGGGTTCGAACGAAACCGAAGGCACTATCTCGTTGCACTCATTTTGGAATCACCCTCAGAGTCAACGACCATAGTCCTTACACTCTGAATCATCATCTCGAACCTGAAAGTACTATCTCCGTCAAACTTATCTCGAAATCACCCTCAGAGTTATACTGATGAATAGTTCTTACACTTCGAGTCTTCACTAAGCTCTTCTCTTGGATTCACGACCTAATGTTTAATTTGGATCGATGTGGTTATCGGATATCCAAATATGGAAATCTGATCCCGGTCTTCCCGAAATCCAAATGTCATTTTAATGTCCAAGTTGTTTAAGGGTTTAAACAAATTAAACTTATATTCAAAATAACATAAACAGATAGATGATTCACATTATCATAATAGATAATTCATATCAACCAATCATCTCACAAAGCAGCACATATCACATACCAGAGATATCACATCCAATTCATCCAATATCAATCAATCACCCAATATCAATCAATCATCCATAAGCAGGTTTGATTCATCCTTAATCAATTGGATTACCTTAATCCTGCATAATTAACCTTAATTAATTACAAATTAATTAATTAATCACCTCTTAATGATCTTGCTTAATTAATCTCCCTTGATTAATTATCCTTATAATTACCTTAAGTAATTATCCTTTAATTAATTACACAAATTAATTATCATAACCATATACAGTAATTAACCTTTAATTACTTCATTAATTACAATAATTAATGATCCTCCATTTATTTTCATTAACTAATGAACTATAATTAATTGCATTAATCCTTAATTAATTACAATTAATTAATCATACTTTAATTAATCACTTTCATTAATCAACCTTGATTAATTTCATTAATTATATTAACTAATGATCCTTATTAATTAACTAATCCCTTTAATTAATTAAATAACTAATTTTCAATTAACCATTTAATTAATTAGCTTTAATTAATCATAAACAGTAATTAACAAACTTGTAATTACTTATCTTAATTAATTAACTTCTTAATTAATCCTTTGATTAATTACTCTAATTAATTAATCTTAATCACTTTATTACGTAATCATTAATTAATAACATTAATTAATAACCCTTAATTATTTACTTTATTAATTTATCACATTTTTAATTTATTACATTTAGTAATTAATCTTAAATAAATCACATTCATTAATTAATTAATCACATTAATTAATTAGCCAAATTAACTAAATAATTAGCCCTTATTTATTTCCATAAGTAATTATCCTCTAATTACTTTCATTAGTTAATTACTCTCTTAATTAATTACCATAACAAGTAATTAATCCCATCATTAAGTAACCTTAATTCTATAATTAATTAATCACTCTTTAATTAATTAACTTCAAATTAATTATGTTAATTAATCCTTAAATTAATAACATCAAGTGATTAACCCTTAATCACTTTCATTTAATTACTTCCATAGGTAATTTCTCTTCTTTATTACATTCAGTAATTCACCATTAATTACTTCATTAAGTAATTACACTTAATTAATTCACAATTAAGTGATTATTTAAAATTAGCCAAACAATTAACTAATCGTTTAAAATTAATTAAATAATTAGTTAACTTCTTCTATTTAAAAATCCTTAAATAATTAAGAAAATCATTTATCTTAATTAAACTTTTACTTAACAAATGATATTAAGTAAGTATTCTTAAGTTCATAACACTAATAAATTAACCTTATTTATCTTCACAAATTAATTATTTCAGTTAATCAAATCTTAATAACTTAAAGACAAACTACTTTGTTGGTCTACAAAATTATAACATTAACTTATTTGAAAATAAAGCATTTAGAAATCAATTTGAAATTTAAAACAATTTAATCATCTAATTTAAACTTTAAAATCTTTGAAACTTCTCAAACCGTTTAATTTAGATTGTACAAATATTTACCTTTGGACACTTAACTATCATATCTTTAGACTATCCATTTCAATATAATTTGAAAACTTAGTTTTTAAACATTACTTAAAATTACATAAAAAAAACTCTCATCTAATATTTTAAATTGAAAACACCCCTTTAAATTAAAATTCAAAATTTAAATTAAGTTAATTACTTTCAAAAGCAATTATCTTAAACATTTTAATTTTGAAAATATATTCAATTACCACTTTTGATAGTTTGATTAACATTTTTTTCAAAAGAACAAGTTTTAAATTTGTAAATTTATTTCCTTTTATAAAACTTTAGCTTGATTACCACAGGAAAACATCTCGGGCCTAACCCAAGTCGAACACACCAAAAACTCGAGCTAGACTCGAGTCAACCACCAACTCAAAAAGCTTCGAGTCGACATCAGGAAATCGCGAGCACCAATCCGAGTCGACCCTCATCTTCCCCAAGCTCATCACCACCCAGTGCACAAATGTACACGCGTGTACGTGCACGTCATAACCAACCTCCTCCGACCATATTTCCGATCGTCGACCAATCACACAAAGCCTCGACAACCTAACACCATCCTAGAATCCAAACCCCAAACAACGAATCGTAATTTCGATCATTGGTCGAAATCTGGAACCAAACTCGACCCACAAAATCTCTCAACGCCGTCGATCGCGTTGACTAAAATCACCAGTTCTCCTTCCAGAGCACCGCCATATCACCACGCAACCATCCCCATCTCACGATCGCACCCGGTCCATCATCCACGTCGAAATTTCCTCGACAGCCAAGACGAACGAAACACAAACTTAAACCCTAGTTCGCACCAGCACAACCACCACAGCCCTCAAGAAAATCTACCAGAATTGTCCTATACTCGCCATCATTCGTACCACCTCCAGACCAAAAATCGAACAACTCCACCATGCCGTTCATCGGCAATCGCCCAAAACTCCAAATTCGAACAACCCCAAAATTCTCATAAATCATCAAACTAAAAATCATGAGATGTATATTAAAAATCATGATTTTTAACAACTAATTCATTCATGAAATCCAAAACAGAAATTAAGGTTGTTGATTTTTAACATGCATCAGTATTTTACTGTATTTCCTATTTTAAAAATTATTTGTAAATTCAAAATTCCAGAAACTATTTTTAAAATTACCATCATACATTAACAAACAACTTCCATTTAATCATCAAAGTCTACTATTGATGTTATTGGGAGATTTGATTTTTTGAAAGTAAAACCTGGTATGAAACAATAAATAACAGAGTATTTATATATACAGACCTATTTACACATATATACATATCTACCAATTCAATAATATAACACTGAAAGATTTTTATGCAACATCAATATCAATTCATATATTAACACATGCATTAGAGTCAATCACAACTTAAACTATTTTTAAAAAAAAAATTACTCACCATTAATTAGCAGAGAACAGAGGTATTTTCCAGGCTTTAAATTTTGTCTGGAAAGTGCTTTTGATTGCTTTGCTGTTGAAATCCTTTGCATGCTTGTTAATTGTTGATTTAGGTGTTGAAACTTGCTGTTAAACTTCAATTTGGCTTGAAATCCCTCAGGTTGAAGCTTTAATTTGTTGCATTGTTGTTTTCCAGATTTGAAAATGGGTTACGGGATTTGGGAAAATTTGAAATGGGTGAAAAGTTTTTACAAGATTTTAGTTTGAAATTCTTTTTGCTTAAGCTGAAAATAGGAAAAAGAATTTGAAGAAGAATGTATGCTTTTATGAACTAAATTATGAAAAATCAAAGAAAATAAAAATTTAAGAAATGACACATGTTCCTAAGTATTTTTAAATAAATTTTCATTTAATTTAAATGTTAATATAAGCTTACATACTTAATTTACTTAATTAATAAATACTTATATATGTACATATAAATAACTATTAAAGAAAATATTATAAAACCAATTATAATACAAATAAATTCTTATACGTGTATTCTTAAATCTAAAACATTTATCTTTATTGTTTAAGAGATATAAATTAAATTCCAAATATCTTTTGAAAAGTATTATTTTAAATTATACTCTCCAAATTACAATTTATATATTAATATATATACTAAAATTTGAAAGTTCTTTTATTCAATTCAACCAAACTTCACTATATACAAATATGCATATATTTCAAGTAGAAAATATTTTTAACATAAATCTTGAGAATTATTATATTAAATTTCAAAACAACTTCACATTATAACATATACTTACATATATATATATATATATTACAATTTGAAAATACATCTTTTATTTAAAAGAAAAGATTTTCTATTAACAATATATATACCAAATATATATATTATAAATAGAACATAATTTTATTAGCTTTGAAAGATAAATCTTGTCAATTTTAAATTGTTAAAAAGATATTAATCAATATTGCCAGATTAAATATTTATTAACCTTTAAAAGATTAAATTTACCAATTTAAATTAAAATTATAAAGGAAAATTATCAAATCAATTTAATTATTAGTACAGATTATTAAATTGGTATTGCCTAAAATTCCAGGTCGTCACATTCCTCCCCCCTTAAAAGAATTTCGTCCCCGAAATTTAAAAGCAAAGATAACTTAATAACCCAGCAAAGATTTTAATTCCAAACAGCAAAGCATACCTAACATCCAGTAACTAACAAACATAGCAACCAATCAACCAAACAAACCTAACTAATTATCCTGACACAAATCAGAATAGATCTTCATAACACTATCTAGAGTTTCCCAAGTATAAATCACTGGGAGACTCGCTCTATAGAATCTAACAATACCACTATGATCCAGAGCTCCCTCTCCTCCACATCCACTAATTTGAACAAAATATCAGACCATACCTAAGTCTAGCTCAACTTCCAAATCCAACTGAACTGCATATTCTATAATCAACGATGAAGTCACACAACCTTACAGCAGAATCCAAACTTGGAAACTAGATCTGACCAATCCAAATTCCCAAAAGTTCCTGAGCTGCTACACCAACTCTTCTTTCTCCAAGAACCATCCTACTACGAGGCTAACCACCAGTATCGCTTATGGAACCAAATCAATACGGAACTCAACTCCAGATGCAGACAAGCTTCTGATTACTTCAGTAGCTCCTACTTCCATATGAGAACCCTCAGTCTCAAACAAAAGATTTCCCAAGATAAATTCCCAAATTAATCGCAAGTCACTTTTGCGTTCCTGCCTAGTTGAGATTCCAAAGAAAACGTTCTCACATCACTAATTAGAACAGCCTTAAACTTCTCCAAACCTGGTTAACCCTTCAAGAAAGCATTCACCATCTGCCTGGACTATTGAAAGAAGGACCACAAAGATTCCTGAACTATCGGAGAAACGACCCACACTGCTGCTTCCAAAACTCAATCTCTAGGACACTACTAAGCCAGAAGATCTTCTTGTTGGCACACAAACATGGTTTTAAATCTCGTATATATCATCCGAGATCTCCTCCGAGATCTCCTTTTCACACTTAAACGAGACGAGACATCAAATCTCCTTCATATCTCCCTCGACACTCATCTCGTCCGAGATATTCAAATCTCACCCGAAATATGGATTAAAATCTCAATCCAAGATCTCATCCGAAATTATATATTTTTATTATTTTGCATAATATTTTTTATTTTCATATTGATTCAAAAGAAACTACTCAATCCAATTATAATTTACTAACTTCTTGAACATATTCTTTACTATTTATCTTAATCAGTCATGGCGAAAGGTTTCACTTCTTTATTATGTTCAAATAAAAGGATATTACTAAAACATTACCAAATCAATTAAGCTAATCAAGCTACTACTCTTCTAAAAATATTTCTTTTTCCATGTAAATCAAGTATGTTACCATTTTTATTTTTTACTAAGAAAGCTATAACTGTTAAATAAATTTTTAAATAAATCAAGTATATTCCAAACAGCCAACCTCCTTGCTAGAGATCCAGATAACTTCTACACAAACGAGTCTTCCCTACAACAGGTAAAGACTGCTCCTCAACCTCTTCTAAAACTGCTTCAATAGAAAACATCTTCCGAAATACCCATGGATACTGCATCTCACCACGCAGTTATCAAGATACCATCACTTGCTTCTGCACTTCCGACAGATCCAAACCTTAGAAAATTCGCTCACCCGAGCGCAACCAAATTTATACTTCAAAGATGGACACTGAATCTTTAAAAGATCTCCTTCGGAGATCAGAGAAATCCTTACTCCAAGCTGCAAAGCTCACTCGAGACGATATTAGGTCTACAGTCTCGACAAATATACTTCCAACCTCAACATATGGACCTCTTCCATTAGTGGTAGTCGTGTTACACACACACACCACTACTCTATCTACCTTAGAACTTACGTTAGGAAACCCAAACAGGTAACCCAACAAATCAGGTAGATATATAAATATATAGTTATATATAAAAATAACAAGTACGCTCTCTTAAGAAAAGACACCACTCAAGAGCCTAGGTATTCGCTCAACCTAGCGCTCTGATACCAACTGTCACAACCCGTCTTTCAATCACCAGAAAATGCATCATGATTTAATAAAGAAAGGGATAGAAGAAGAAAAGATAAGGAAGAAGAAACTCAACAACATCAGATACTCACAGCGGAACGATTGAAATATAATATATCACATAAAATATTACATAGTATCATATACATCAGAGTAACACAACCTATACAACACATATTAGACAGTTATAAACATCTGTCTATCATACAACTCAAGTACATCGTTACAATATAGACATAACACTAACACAACGGAACCATAATATATCTACACGCTGAAGCCTCCTGCTCCAAATCTCCTCTAGAATTCGTCAAAGCTAACCTGAATCCCTCGACTACTCATACATAATATGAGTACCCAAGAAATTAATAAAACAGAAAATAAACATTTGGGTCAGACATGGGTTTGGTGTGAGTAAACGGTTAAAAATTGCTTAACTTAAGAAAATCCTTTGAAAAGAAAGGTATCACGAAAGACTTCCCACACATAAACATGGAAAAGTTCTTACCTTACGCTAACCAAAACATTTGCTAGGAAATCCAGTGATATTATAATAGTGTCTAGGGTTTTCAAGAAAATAAGAAATAGCCAAAATTGTTACATTCATTAAATTCCAGCTACTAGCCACAAAAGTGGGTAATACAAATCAAAACCGTAGGGTCTCGTAGGAAGAATGGGTTTCCATCAATGGCAGGGCTACTGGGGTACTACCCGTCACTGTACCCTCAAAGTCAACGACCATAGTCCTTGCATTCTGAATCACCATCTCGAACCTGAAAGTACTATCTCCGTCAAACTCATCTCGGAACCACCCTCAGAGTTATACTGACGAATAGTTCTTACACTTCGAGTCTTCACTAAGCTCTTCTCTTGGATTCACGACGTAACGTTTAATTTGGATCGATGTGGTTATCGGATATCCAAATATGGAAACCCGATCCCGGTCTCACCGAAATCCAAACGCCATTTTAATGTCCAGGTTGTTTACGGGTTTAAACAAATTAAACTTATATTCAGAATAACACACATTATCACAATAGATAATTCATATCAACCAATCATCTCATAAAGCAACACATATCACATACCAGAGATATCACATCCAATTCATCCAATATCAGTCAATCACCCAATATCAATCAGCCAGCCATATGCAGGTTTGATTCATCGTTAATCAATTCGACTACCTTAATCCTGTATACTTAACATTAATTAATTACAAATTAATTAATTAATCACCTCTTAATGATATTCCTTAATTAATCTCCCTTGATTAATTGTCCTTATAATTACCTTAAGTAATTATCCTTTAATTAATTACACAAATTAATTATCATAACCATATACAGTAATTAACCTTTAATTACTTCATTAATTACAATAATTAATGATCCTCCATTTATTTTCATTAATTAATTAACTATAATTAATTACAATTAATTAATCATACTTTAAGTAATCACTTTCATTAATCAACCTTGATTAATTTCGTTAATTATATTAACTAATGATCCTTATTAATTAATTAATCCCTTTAATTAATTAAATAATTAATTAGTAATTAACCATCTCATTAATTAGTTTTAATTAATCATAAACAGCAATTAACAAACTTGTAATTACTTATCTTAATTAATTAAATTCTTAATTAATTCTTTGATTAATTACTCTAATCAATTAATCTTAATCACTTTATTACGTAATCATTAATTAATAACATTAATTAATAACCATTAATTAATTACTTTATTAATTAATCACATTTTTAATTTATTACACTTAGTAATTGATCTTAAATAAATCACACATTAGTTAATTAATCACATTAATTAATTAGCCAAATTAACTAAATAATTAACCCTTAATTATTTCCATAAGTAATTATCCTCTAATTACTTTCATTAGTTAATTACTCTCTTAATTAATTACCTTAACAAGTAATTAATCCCATCATTAATTAACCTTAATTCTTTCATTAATTAATCACTCTTTAATTAATTAACTTCAAATCAATTATATTAATTAGTCCTTAAATTAATAACATCAAGTGATTAACCCTTAATCACTTCCATTCAATTACTTCCATAAGTAATTTTCCACTAATTACTTCCATAAGTAATTTCTCTTCTTTATTACATTCAGTAATTCACCATTAATTACTTCATTAAGTAATTACACTTAATTAATTCACGATTAAGTGATTATTTAAAATTAACCAAACAATTAACTAATCATTTAAAATTAATTAAATAATTAGTTAACTTCTTATATTTAAAAATCCTTAATTAATTAAGAAAATCATTTATCTTAATTAAACTTTTACTTATTAACAAATCATATTAATTAAGTATTCTTAAGTTCATAACAATAATAAATTAACCTTATTTATCTTCACAAATTAATTATTTGAATTAATCAAATCTTAATAACATAAAGACAAACTACTTTATTGGTTTACAAAATTATAACATTAACCTTATTTGAAAATAAAGCATTTAGAAATCAATTTGAAATTTAAAACAATTTAATCATCTAATTTAAACTTTAAAATCTTTGAAACTTTTCAAACCGTTTAAATTAGATTGTACAAATAGTTATCTTTGGAAACTTAATTATCATATCTTTAGACTTATCCATTTCAATATAATTTGAAAACTTAGTTTTTAAACATTACTTAAAATTACTTAAAAAAACTCTCAAAATATAAAGGTTTTCAATACTAGTAGTAAATATTAAAACTCTTTCATCAAAGCAATTTTAACACTATTTTATTACAAAGATCTTTTCTAAAAACCATTTTCCAATCTACTAGTATATACAAACCTTCACCTCACTCGTATGAGAAATCTAATTAAACGACCTAGTAAAACAAGTGGTATGAAACGCTTGCGTTTACTTCGTTGGTTAATTCTTAGACTTGTTTGATTGAATCTCTTGTGACAATTTTCTAGTGGAAATCTACAATTTGTTCGTAAATATTTAATCTAATTAAACGGCAAGCTTGGCCCGTATTTTCAGGCACACTCAATCAGTGTTTATACTGATCAGCCTTTGCGACAGATACTCCAACGACCGGAAACATCTGGAAGGATGCTAAAATGGAATATTGAGCTAAGTCAGTTTGACATCACCTACCTGCCGCGAAAGGCCATACAAGGATAGGAACTGGCTGACTTCATTGCTAATTCACTACGACAGACGAATTAAACGATCATAATGTCATACCTCCCGTTCGATGGAAGATGTACACCGATGGGGCATCTAACTACCATTGTTTGGGGGTTGGCATAGTTCTTGTAACTCCTAAAAACCAATCGGTCTGCTACGCTTTGAAGCTCGAGTTCACAGCAACGAATAACGAAGCCGAATATGAAGCGTTGATCGCCGGCTTGAAACTTATCAAAGAACTGGGAGTAAAATGTGTTGAAATCTTCAGTGACTCGCAGCTGGTGGTGTACAAGTGCGAGGTGACTACGAAGCAAAGGGACGGAGACTTGCCACATATTTGGTTCAAGTTCAGGAGCTGCTAGCGAATCTCGAGTACTACGATATTTCACATGTCCCGCGTGAGAAAAACAGGGCAGCCGACTCGTTGGCAAAATTCGCAAGCACAGGCGACGCGCAACAAATGGGATTATTTCCTGTTGAGACCCTCCATGCTCCGAGTATAGATATGATGGAGGTAGATTTCGTGTTGGAAATAGAAATCGAGAAGGAATCATGGATGACCTCAATCAAGCAGTACTTGCTATTTGAGATTTTGCCCAAAGAAAGGAGCGAAAGACGACAAGTCCTTCGCAAGGCTTCTCGTTATGTAATACAGGATGGAATAATGTATCGAAGGGGATTCTCGACCCCACTACTCCGATGCATTGCCCATGATGAGATAAAACGAGTCCTGGAGGAATTCCATGAAGGAGAGTGCGGCGACCATACTGGGGGAGCAGACATTAGCAAAGAAGATCCTCCGTTATGGATACTACTGGCCAACTGTGAATCGGGATGCTGCAGACTATGTAGAAGATGTGATAAATGTCAGATATATGCAAAAATCCCGAGAGCTCCGCCGACGGAACTCACACAAATGGTTAGTCCCTGGCCATTTGCAATGTGGGGAATTGACTTAGTTGGTTCTTTACCCATAGCCAAAGGTGGAGCGAAATATGCAATAGTTGCGGTCGACTACTTCACCAAATGGGCAGAAGTAGAGCCTCTGGCCACGATAACCACCAAGAAGGTTATTAATTTCGTCGTACGAAATATCATATGCCGCTTCGGCCTTCCACGGACCATCATTACAGACAATGGGACTCAATTCGAAAGCAAGGAGTTCAAAGAATTTTATCAGAAATATGGCATTGAAAAGAAGTTTGCTGCGGTTGCTAACCCGAAGGCCAACGGACAAGTGGAAACCATAAACAAGATAATCAAGTCCATATTGAAGAAATGTCTGGAAAAGGCTAGGGGCAGGTGGGTGGATGAACTTCCAATAGCACTTTGGGCCTACAGGACCACCCACAAGACCGCGACTGGCCACACTCCATTCACGTTGGCATTTGGCACGGAAGCTGTCATACCCATGGAACTTGAAGTCCCATCACATCGGGTAACTAATTACGACCCCGAGTCGAAACAGAATCTTTTATTGGAATTGTTGAACTTCATTGATGAAAAACGCGAAGAAGCCAATTTGAGAGCGGCCACATACATACATAGAATCGCTAAATAATATAACAAGAAGGTCCGACCAAGAATTTTTAGTGTAGGAGACCTCATTTTGAAACGAGTTTTCCCGATCCCATCTCATATGAATCCCGCATTGGAAAGTCCATACGTCATCGAACGGAAGCTTGGAGAAGGAACTTTCAAACTAGCGTCCGTCGATGGTGTGACACTCCCCCGAGCATGGAACAGCGAGCACTTGCGGCATTATTATACTTAGTCTATTACTTTCATTTATCAGTTGCACTTATTGCCAGTATGCTTTTATTTCTAATTCTTGGCATGTAATAAGGTAATTTAGCTTGCTCTCATTAATAAAAGCTTGAAGCCATCTTTTCCATGAATTACTAATGTCTCTACAAATGATGATCCTGTGACGGGCGAACAAAATTATGTTATTCCGGCTGACGTACGAACGTGCACGGACACTTAAAATCTCCAAGTCCCCGGAGCGTGGACTGGAGTACTCTAAGTCCCCGGAGCGCAGACTCGAGTATAAACGACTAAAATCTCCAAGTCCCCGGAGCGCAGACTCGAGTATAAACGACTAAAATCTCCAAGTCCCCGGAGTGCGGACTGGAGTACTCTAAGTCCCCGGAGCGCGGACTTGAGTATAAACGACTTAAAATCTCCAAGTCCCCAGAGTGTAGACCGGAGTACTCTAAGTGCCCGGAGTGCAGACTCGAGTATAAATAACTTAAAATCTCCAAGTCCCTGGAGTGCGGACTAGAGTACTCTAAGTCCCCGGAGCGCGGACTCGAGTATAAACGACTTAAAATCTACAAGTTCCCAGAGTGCGGAATGGAGTACTCTAAGTCCCCGGAGCGTGGACTCGAGTATAAACGATTTAAAATTCCAAGTCGCCGGAGTGCGGACTGGAGTACTCTAAGTCCCCTGCGGGCGGACTCGAGTATAAACGACTTAAAATCTCCAGGTCCCTGGAGTGCGGACTGGAATACTCTAAGTCCACGGAGCGCGGACTCAAGTTAAACGACTTAAAATCTCCATGTCCCCGGATTGCGAACTGGAGAACTCTAAGTCCCCGGAGCGCGGACTCGAGTATAAACGACTTAAAATCTACAAGTCCCCGGAGTGCGGATTGGAGTACTCTAAGTCCCTGGAGCGCGGACTCGAGTATAAATGATTTAAAATCTCCAAGTCCCTGGAGTGCGGACTGGAGTACTCTAAGTCCCCGGAGCACGGACTCGAGTATAAACGACTTAAAATCTCCAAGTCCCCAGAGTACGGAATGGAGTAATCTAAGTCCTCGGAGCGCGGACTCGACTATAAACGACCTAAAATCTCCAGGTCCCCGGAGTGCGGACTGGAATACTCTAAGTCCAAGGAGCGCGGACTCAAGTATAAACGATTTAAATGACCAGGCCCGCTGAAGACGGACTGGATATAAATGACTTGAAGACATCGAGCCTTCAGCATGTGTATTAGAAAATATTCTAAGTGCTTGGGGCGCGGATGAAAAAACGAATAGTTCTCAAAGAATTTCCGAGCTATATGAAGATGAACCGAGAGGTCTATTATATTCACAACAACTTGGATTTGAATCACAATCACAAAGAAAATTGAAAGACAATAGCCATGGAAAGACAGAAAAACTAAGTTTTATTCATCAAAGATAAGTTTCCATTACAACTCCTTTGAACCTCGGAGTCAAAAGTATATTTACACAAACTAAGAAAACAAAAGTGCTTGCCTAATCTAAACTGACTCTCGTTGAACGAGAGTAATGATCGCTTCTTATGCTTCTTCGCATTCTTCGCCTTCTTTGCCTTCTTCGCCTTCTTTATCTTCTCGGACGACCCCTCTCCTCCGCGTTTACCCTTCGTACCCTTCTTTGATGGAGGAGTGACAGCCGAAGAAGTATGAGGGACATCCACGGGTTTAGATCTTCCAGGGAGAATGATCTTTAGCGGCTTATTCAAAGGATTGTCGGGGTCCACGGCTTGATGTTCGACCTTGATCTTGGTCGTTTCTCTCTTCTCTTTCTCCAGCCGCTCCTTCATACTCAGCTCAGACGTGTGTTCGGAGGCGCCTATGATCTCTACTTCATAGCTCCCCTCGATGGGAGAAGAAGTCTCAGATTTGTCTTCATCTAGCGCCCTAATCACTTGAGCATCTGGCCCGAGAGCTTCTCCTGCCTGACTAGCCTCACCTATCTTCTCCTCCACCTCCTTGGCGACATCGCTCCTTGGAGTGGGCCCGGGATCAGAACGACCTGCGTGAAAGCGTGGAAAACAAGCATTAGAATACAATAGTCCCAGGATGTCGACATTTGGAATTTCAAAGTGAAGAGTTATCTACCAGCTTCCAGCAGGCTCTTAGCCGTCAAGGGGGTCTCACCCTCCGGAATGGGAGACAGAATATGGACACCAAGGCCAGGGTCCTCTGGATTGTAACAATATGCTGCTCGAATGGATCGAGTATCGGTCGATCGGCCGATCGAATAGGCGCATGAGCTGGAGGGACTGCCCCGGATGGACCAGTAATAACTTCTTTCCCTTTCCGTGAGGGGGAGCCTTTGCAATAGATAGCTTTGGCCGCCGACAAGTCCGAAGGCTCATTTCCCTTGAGATATTCATTTATCAATGCCCCCTCATCAATCTCTACGGTGCCGTTCTCGGCCTTCCTGATTTCTGTCAAAACCTCCCATGCCTCGGCTAAAGATTCAAGATAGCCCTCGCCCAAAAAAGTCAAGTCTCGATGCATGAGAATGCGGGCGTTGAACTCAGCAGTTAGCGGATCAAACATGCTTTTGACCTCTTCCCTGCCCTCTTCTCTAGCCGCCTCGAGATGCGAATCGATATCCACGGACGGTATCTTCTTGCCCTCTTCTCGGGCATCACTCTTTATCGCCTCAACTAGGGAAAGCTCGGCTTCAAGTTTTTCCTTTAAGAGTCAAGTAGTAACGATCTCGTCATAGTACCGTTGTGACTCTTCTTGAGCGGTCGTTTTCTCTTCCCTCTCCCTACGGAGCTGCTCCTCAAGTTTTTTGACGCGGAGGCTGAGTGCGTCCCTCTCCTTTTGAACTGAGTCCTTCTCTAGAGCCAAGGCCCCAAATCGTTGAAACGCCTCGTCAAGTTCTTTCTTATGAGTTGACTCCAGACGAGCGGCGGCCTCAGCAGTGTCCTTAGCGCTCTGACGGGCGACCTCGAGCTCAGACTTGTAAGTGGCAATATCTTCGTCCTGAGTTTTAATAATATCCTTGTCGTGGATAGCTTCAAGCTTTAGGCGATCGATTTCGTGATGGCGCTCCATGGAAACTTCAGAAAGTTTTTCAGCTAGATGAACGAACGCGTCATGTTGAACATAGGCGTCATTCGTACAGGCAAGGGCGCTCTGTTTGGCATGTCTGGGAATAGGGTGAATCGCTGGGAGGAATTTCAGGCCATCGAAGCAGATTTTTGGAAATTTATCATTAAGCTCGGCCAGCCTCTCTGATACTCTTGGGTCTGATGAAGGAGCTGGAGGAGACGCTTTGAAAGTTCGCCCCTCCTGTAAGAATCTCAGGACTGTCGAGTGGAAGAGGAGTCGGAGTGCTAGTCTCGGGGAGCATCAGGTTGCGACCTCTTATGGTCGCGCTTGTCTTTACTTTGCTCCGCGTGAGAAGAGATATCCTGGTGGTATTTTGGCTGATAATAAGTTTTCCTCCAAGATGACGAGTCCCGGGAATGATAGTCTTTATCGCTGTCACCATCCCTATCTCGACGTCTTCCGGAACCATAGTCCCGTCCAGAGTGGTGAAGAACAGATGAGCCACGAAGGCGATCGAATCCATGTGAACGCCCCATACCACTTGTACAGAATTCAAAGAACAGCGAATCAGCAAAGAGTAGTGTGACGACAAAAGTCTAAGCGAAAATTGAAGTGCAAGTGTTCGTGTGTGTCCTAGTGTCTCCCCCCAACAGACCAGACGCTTTGCTAATAGGAGTTTTCTCTCCTTGACTCTGGATTGGAGCGCCCGCGTCGTCTCTGATGGGCGAATGAAGTTTGAATGCCTCCGGATCGTCGAAGTCATAATTGAGCAGATCATTCGGAATGGAGAGGTTCGGTAAGCCCTTTAAAGAACTTTCTACGTGCTGCGAAGAAGCCTCTTTCTCCGTCGGAATAAGCGTAACTTTCGAAGTTCCGCCAACCTTCTCCTTTCAGATCTTGTATGTCAATCCCTTTTTCCTCTGTGAAGGAGAAGATGATGTTATGATATCGTGAACTTCAACTATAGGATCTTGGGCTGGACCCAAATTCTCACCTTGTGCTTCGGGTGTTTCACCCTCCTTGATTTCCCCCTCTTCTAGTACATCAGGGGTGTGGCGTGCTGACGACTCAGCCAATTTTTTCCCTTTGCCAGAGACCGGCCTGGGTACAGTAATGCCTTCTGGAAGACTTACCTGGCGACCTTCTGCTAACAATCCGAACCTCGATAGTGACTCATTTGAGGTAAGAGTTCGGATGTCTCGTTCTTCGACGGAAAGAGCTCTAATAGCTTCAACGGCCTCAGAATATCCGCGGCCGTCAAGACGTGGATTGATACCTGAGAAGATGAAACTAGAGTTAGAATAGGCATAGCTTCGACCAAAACATGAGTGTCGTTCCAAGAAGAAAACTTACTTCCTTCGACCCATCTCCTCGCGAAACCAGGGGACAACGCACATAGAACCATTCCTGTTTGTACAGGGCAAATTTGCTCCACGTCCCGGTTAAGATTTGGAATTTACGGTATGGCTCGAGGAACGTGTAAGAGGGGCTATCTCCCCACTTTTTGATCATGTATATGTATCTGAGGTCTCCAGGAGTTGGGGGCCTAGAGAAAACGGTCATGAAGAGGATGTAGGTGCCATAGATGAGGGCATGACCGTTTGGGTGCAGCTGCGATGGAGCGATATCGATGTATTGCAGCACATCTCGAAGAGATAGATTGAACGGTGGCATGCTACCAACCCAGCACGTGAATTTATTGCACGCTGTATATCCGACCGGGGGCAGGTGTGGCCGGTCGCGCCACGATGGAACTAGCACGTCGTCAAAAGGTATTCCCTGGATGGAGCATATTCGCCGAAGCACGACTTCATTGATTTTTTAAGCCTGTGAGTCGATATGGTTGTCCAAGAAAATCGATGCCTCAAGGGCATCGGGGGCTAAGTTATGTGCAGAGGAGGTGGATGGATTTGAGACGTCTGCAACTTCCTGTCGAGAGGATGGCCCTGGTTTGTCAGAAATCGTGGCGGAGTTGGATTTTTTCGACATATTAAACAAATAGTGAATTTGGCTAAGCACCTGTGTGAAATATACTTGAAAAATGTTCGACGTGAGAATTAACAACACAAATATTCCCCCCAAGTGGTGCGTGAACTAGTGCGATCAATCGTATATAAGCATTGAAAAATTGAAAGTCACAGAATTAGAAATATAAAATTGAACTTTGGATTGTCGACTTTGAAGACGGTCATCGCTGACTGTCTCCAAAAGCCTGCTTTATGGTGTTCACAATTTTGGATTCAGTAAATGTTGGAAGAAATTATCCGTTTATGTCGATTTAAGTTCAGACTTGTGACTACTGAAACTTGGAAGTTTATAGTTCGGATCAGTTCGATATACTAGAGTCCTTGTCCTTGTTTTGTCATATGATTCCGCATCCATGTTTGTTCGGCCTTGATATGGTTCGACATCTATGTTTGTTCGGCCTTGATATGGTTCGGTATCTATGTTCGTTCGGCCTTGATATGGTTCGACATTTATGATTGTTCGACCTTGATATGGTTCGGCATTTATGTTTGTTCGGCCAAGCTACCGTTCGGCCAAACTCTCGTTTGGCATAACTATCGTTCGAACTAGTTAGCGCTCGGCAAAGTATCATTCGGCCAAGATTCTGTTCGGCCGAAACAACACTCAGTGTTAACTCTGCTTTTTCAGCAAGGCCGTGACATCAAAAATCGACCGAGAAGCCAATGATAGTTCATCTCGAAGGATGGTCGATTTAACCTCCCAATAAAGCAAGTTCTGTTGAATGAATTTTCAGATAAGATCCCCTACGGAGGGGGGGTCCGGGGGGGTGCCAACCCCCCAAGGTGGGGGTGCGGGGGCAACGCCACCGCCTACGGTGTTCGACCTGACCGGTCAGGTCGCAGGGGTCCAGGGGGCAGCGCCCCCGGCGGGGTGCGGGGCAGCGCCCCGACCAAAACGGTATACGACTTACCGACTTAACAAGGTTGCCGACTTAATATGATCAACGACTCAAGAACTGTGCGACTCAAGGTCTTCACGACCTAACCATTCAAGGGCTGAACGACCTACGAGTTAAGGATCTACGAGTTAAAGAATCTACGAGTTAAAAGATCTACGAGTTAAGGCCACTACGAGTTAAAGACTCTACGAGTTAAAAGGTCTACGAGATAAGGATCTACGGCTTAAGGCCTCCACGAGTTAAAGAGTCTACGAGATAACAATCTTACGAGTTAGAAGATGGTGCGACAGGAAGTCTACGGCTCAAAAGATAAGTTGTTCACGACCTAAGACTTGGAGACAAGTTCAACACCACGCTATAGTAAGAAGAATCGCTGACGATTTACGACCTATGATGAGTCGTGTACGACTCATGCTAGCATAAAGGAAACTGCATTTGGTTAACTCGTGAACGACTTAGAACTTGTATCATTCATTCAGATGGGTGCATAACTCTGGGCCAAGCCATGAACCCAGGAAATCAGCCGCGACCTACCATGAGTCGTATACGAGTTACGACTCATCATGAGGCATACACGAGTTACGACTCATCGTGAGTCGTATACGAGTTACGACCTAACTCCGAAGATGCCTATAAATACGCCCATAACTCCAACAGAAAGGGGACTTTTGGCTCATTCTCTTCAAGCGCCGATACTCTGCTGCATTCCAAACCAATCCAACACTCGAAGCTCTCAAGACACGAAGAACGCTACAATCAACTTCAAGAAGAGATCACATACATCCAACATGGATTTGAAGACTCTCATCTCCATTGAAGTTTGAGCTACTCGTTCAAAGTGTCTTGTAATTCAAAGTGTATTGTACTTGGGAAGAATTGTATCAGCTTTTAACGAAATCGTCAATAAAGATATTCAAAGTGGACGTAGGCTCTCTCTTAAGCCGAACCACTATAAAATTGCTGTTTTTTACTGCTTTTCCGCTATTATCTACTTATAATCTGTTCCCGAGCTATCGGGTGGTGCTTTCACAATTACACTTCGTACACCGGGGTGTTAGCGTTCAAATTTTAGCGTTAACACTCAGCATCCTGCCCAATTCACACTTCCTACCTAACCCACCGTTCCACTGCTCGGCATGTGGCAAGCCATGCCGAACCAAAGCTACACCGAGCCCCAACGCTCCGCACTCCGTCATCATTCGGCAAGTCATGCCAGAACATACCGTTCGGCATTCTAACCATCACCCACTGCTCCTTTGTTCTTTTTTCCCAATCTCGTTTGGTACAAGGAAACCGTGTCGAACCACAAAACATCTCTCCCTTGTATGCTTGTCTCTAGTCATTCCTCCTTTCCTCCTCATCATTTAACTCTAGAAACCCTTAGAATACCTTAATCAAGGCCCGACCTTATCCTTTCGCCTGAGGACTCGGGCATAAAAAAAACTTCTCTAGTTATGAAAAGGACTTTGATGGAAGGATCGCTACCTAATTAGTAGATCAAAACTTGGAAAGGATTGATGAATCGTTGGAGGTTGTTAACTGGAAAGGTCAGCAAGTACAAAGCAGCGGTGGTAAAAATGTGAAAAGATAAGAAGAAGGAAGGCGCCAGGTTTTATAGGGGAGAAGAAGAAGTTAAAAAGACTAAGACTGGTAGAATCGATCAAGGCGATATCGTTCGGCTACCTTGGTTTGTTCGGCATCGGCTACTCTTGTTCGGTCGGCATATTGGGTACTTGTCTTCGGCTAAATTGTTCGACATACGCGTTACGTTCGGCACGCGCTATAACCCTGCCAAGAGAAGTGAACCAAGGTCCGAAGAGGAGCCCAGAGGACATGTAATTCAAAGCGCATCACGTTCGATCATGCGATACGCTTTGGGGGGCAAGTGTTTCCTTGAGACTTGACCAGGCAACTTAGTACTCGGCATACCCTCGATCGGCATCTATTTACGACCTTCATTTAGAAACATCCGGCGTCTAGGGAACGCTCGGCATCCAGGAATGCTCAGCCAAAAACATCGCTCGGCCAAAGGCATCATTTGGTCAAAGGACATCCGGCATCTCTGGGCGTTCGGCATGGTAGAGTCGTCCGGCATCAAGCGCTTCGTTCGGCATTGGATAGCGCTCGGCATCAAGCGCCTCGTTCGGCATTGGATAGCGCTCGGCATCAAGCGCCTCGTTCGGCCTGCACCCCTCACTCAATACCACATCCCGTCCGGCACATACCTCGTTCGGCCATCACCTACCGTTCGTCATCCAGAATCGTTCGTCACCAAGGGGTGTTCGGCATGTAGAGCGTCCGGCCTCACTTTGTTGGGCATAAAGGTGGAGGTTCAGCACTTGGCTGTTCGGCATGTTTGGGTTGGCACACAGGGCTCATTCCATTTGGACCAAGATATTCAGATACCAAGTCCACCAGGGAGTCCAACCCATTTTCGTCTATAAATAGAGGGGCAGGGGCACAGTAAAAGGGGAGATCTTTCTCCGAGAACACTGGGGAGACTCTGCCATTTTTTATATTTTCTTCTTCTTCATCCAAACTTGTATTCCAGCAATTGATTTACAGATTGTATCTGTACTCAAGTAATGGAGAAAGCAATAAAGATTAACCTCAAAGTGGACGCAGGCAATTACGCCGAACCACTGTAAATTTGGTGTTCTTGCTCTCTGCGTTTAAATTCATATTCAGTTCTCTATTTTAATTTACTTTCTTTATTAATCTCTCTACACAATCTTTCTAAGGGTGTTAGTGACCAATTTTACTGCTAACATCAACGAAACCAGTTTCATCGGATCCGTAATGGCAAATTATTGTAAGATTTCAAGTTTCGTAACGATTGGACTTGTCGTTTGATCGTGTAGGCTCGAACCGCGTAGAAATCAATTTAAAGAATTCGATTTAAATTAAGCTGATTCTAAAAGCTAACTTCTTCATACAACGAAATTAGGACTTGAAACCTTTTAAATTGAATTTAAAAATACAATAAACATCTATTTTGGTATGACCTACTTTCGTTTCGAAAACAGAACGGGCCTTTCGGGTCGTTATTGTCATTTTGAACCAATTCGATATGTTATTCATTCTTATCTACCTTTGCCTACATTTAGGATTATAAGCCCTAGCAGCCATTTTATTTCTTATTCCTGTATCCACAATTCTACTTGTCTGTTCCTCCTTCTCAAATGGAAGAAAACCTAATTCCCAAATTTCAAAACCTAATTTCAATTTCAAAAAATTAATTTCCAAATTCAAACTCTCTAAACTATCTCATATTATATATCATTGGAAAGTTCTTGACGGGTGCAATCTACTACAGCGATTAGTTTTTCGATTCGGATCATGATTTGGCCAAATATTGGCAATTTATCCTCGGCTGTTCGCATTAGATTTTTGGATTGGACGGTGGATCTTCGACGAGGGTTCGATCAGGTAGTATGGATGTGTAGAGGAGGTCGAGGCAAGTCGATCCAGGGGTTTACTTCATGTTGAAGTGGTCAGAAATCGCCATGATTGGCTTTATTTTGGAGCGAAGACGGCCAAGCTATGGGGGTGCTAGCGATGGTCGCATGCAGCCCAGAGGGGCAGCAGAGGTAAGGGGAAGCGGCGCCGTACTCCAATCATCGTGGAAGGCTTCGTGGTAGCGCGTTTAGGCGGTGTTTGATCGACTATAGTGGCAGTTGTAGCTTCAGTTGCGTACACGATTTCATCGAGCTGTAGGGTTTCGGAGGTAAGCATAATTACGTATTTACCCTTAGTTAATTATTTAATTTAATTTAAATGTTAACCTTCTAACTCGAATAACTTTTGCATATGAGCTTAGATTCAAGCACGGTTTTCTCCTATGCAATCGTATCGAAATTCCGGACTTTATGGAATTGGTTTGGATGCATTCTAAGACTATTGGATTTTTGGACTATATTTGGATTTTAAACCGATTTAAAATCAAAGGTGAGTGTTTTAACCCAGTCACGAATGCTAAACTGTATTATGTTAGTTAAATTAAATTTATGATGTGATTAGAAGTTGATTGATTTCTATTTGGTATATTTAAATTGTCATTCGGGTCTATTTATGTTGAATTAAATTTGTCACGACCCGAACTCGATGTCCGACAACAACATCAAATTCGTATCGCGGGAGCTTGCAACACCCATTAGATGATAAATAACACAGTGGAAATAAAAGATGATATCATTGATACAACATGAATACAATAATCTGATACATCAATTTGATATAATGATAACCATCAACATTAGAGAATATACAACATATAATACA
Source organism: Allium cepa (assembly GCA_030765085.1). NCBI lineage: Eukaryota > Viridiplantae > Streptophyta > Magnoliopsida > Asparagales > Amaryllidaceae > Allium > Allium cepa. The sequence continues at coordinate 264,436,623 of CM060931.1, read as the reverse complement.
ACGGAACACGATACAATATGAGATAAATCTTCTCAGAATCCAATATTGCAACTCTGATCCAAAAGCTCCAAAACTTCACTCCAAACCAACAAACTCAAACCACCATCTCACTTCACCCGGATAAGCAAGTCTCGATCATGTATTCAAAGACTCCAATATCCAAGATCTCCAAAGAATATCAAAGAGAGAGATAAAGGGAATCAAATCAATATCTACCATCTACTATCTGAAAATCCCAACCCTAGACTGCCCGTGTGGAAAATTGTGGGCACCCAGAGTTTAGGAAGGGAACAATAAACTCCGGGTTAGTCATGGGACTGGTATGAGCAAACAAAAACAATTTACCTTTTAAAACAACAAGAGATTTTAAAATTTAAAATCCACAATGCTTTTGGAAAATGAAACTACCACAAGGCCTCCTGCCACACACACAATGCAAACGCAGACTTGGAGGAGATTTCTCCTTATGACAGTCAAAAATGTTTGATACGCGAAAACCATTTTTTTATTATAAGTGCACATTGTAGAAAACATTTTGAAAGTATAATATTAATGTTAGCCAGCATACAACATTTCATCGTATGCCTACTATAGCTACTATGTTCGATAGCAGGTTACCGCCACAGGTTATACAACTAAAACCGTACTGGGAGCGTATTATTTCTTTGGGTTTCCAACAAATGGTCAGGCTAACGAACTTCCCATTTCCACATGGGTACGCCTCTGGAGGGACGCCCCGGGAACCTTCCCTCAGTTCTCTACCAACACAAGGCCGCTGTACCCCCTGCCCGGAAGTATCACCTATAGATATGCCACCCCCGGTCCTTTTGGACCTTTATCCGAGAGCTCTCAACACCAACAACATCATATAGTAATAGATATACTAGAGTGCCCACATGAGTAAGTATCTGGGCTCCATACCATGATACTACCCCTTTTCAGAAGGAATGGTCACACCCTATGGGAGTTACCCCTGAAACCTTGCCGCATCATTCTTGTTTCGACCATTACCGGTTTGTGAGGCTCGACGAGGTTTCGTCCACAAAGCTACGCTTTACACTAAAGCCATGCTTTGATCACAAATGATCAACCAATGATCATCAATAAACAACAGCACTTAGCTTGTCACACTACCAAATTGGGAGTATAACGCTGATAACCTTCAACTACATAAACTCTGAGCTCGTACGTCTCAGAGAAGAGTGTTAAGCTAAGAGAATAAATTCTCCGCCACCAACAGATATGTATTTGAAAGAAATCTGCTTTATATCTCAAAGTGTACTGTCAGACACACATCCATACAAGTCTTTCCCGGGTTCGAACAGAGCCGAAGGCACTTCCGAAGAAGCCCTTGCAATCCGGGTATTCACAATCCCGATTGGACTTCCCATCACTTAGGAATCTCTATACCGTAGCTACTCAGTGCAGAGACAATCGATAGGTCATCCTATCATTCTCGCAAATACCCGGTCTTCATCACCAGTCTTTAAATGCTATCCATAACAACGTATCATTATTCGGAATGGGTTATATGACACAAAGGTCCTCCCCCGGCTAAACCGAATAATGAGAGTAATATTTAAAACATATGGATATGGGATTTCAGTTAAGTCACAACTTAATAGTTCAAAACTTTCTTTCAAATGGTTTAAACCAATTACCATTTTCAAATCTTTAAACAAAAAGATTCACTTTACAAAGATCCATTCACGGATTTTTCAAACAATTTCCATTTCAATTGGAGTAATGTAACGACCCAGAATTTCTGTCATTAGAAATTCAGATATTTAATTGATATTAAATATCAAAAAGTAAAATTTGTAAGTCGAACAATTTTTATTTCGAATATCTAGATTTAATTGGATAATTAAATCGATAATTTAATATTGAAAATACAGAACAAAATAATTGGAAATTGGGTTAAATATGATTGAAAATGATTTGTAAAATTTTATTTAATCATATTGAAGTTAGAATGATGTTATAGAACTTTTAAAATTAAATTAAAAGTTAATTTGTGAAAATTGAATATTTTAATATTTAATCAACTGTGAAAATAGCCATTTTTCAAACAGCCTCGGATTTCGATGAAACTAGTTTCATTGGATCCGTAATGTTATATTATTGTATGGTTTCAAATTTCGTGTCAATCGGATTTACCGTTTGTCCAGGACAAGCCAAAACGCATAGAAATTAGTTTAAATCGATTTAATTTAAATTTGATCATTTATTTCTGTAACTCGCACAGATGATCGAATTAGCCTTCGAAACATATTCCATTGTGTCCGAAACGCGGGGTAAACCCTAGAAACGCCAGTCTCCATGCGAGATTTGGAGTTCGGAAAATTTTGGATGAATAGTGTTTTCGTAAATTTTCTATAAAAGCACCTCAATAATTCACTTTTGCAAAACAACTCAAACCCTAGGGTTTTAAGCAGCGGCTGCCATTTTCGTTCTAAGGCAAGAAACGCACGATTCTTTCTCCTCAAATTTCTTCAAATCCATCAACAATTACGAGAAATTATCAACTGCAATGTTGTAGATCGTCTCGAGGTCTACGACTTCAACGGTCATGATTGGAATTGGAGCAACGGGGAGGCTGTTAAGGGGCCGTGAACGTCTCACTTTCGTGCTCGATTTTCGAGCTAAAGGCAAGGCCAAGTTTCAACCTGTTCTAGCCGAAGGTGGCTCGTGCGAAGCTCTTCGAGATGATGATAGTTGATCGACCTAAAGTTAATCGAGGAGGGAGCAAAAATTGCTTGATTTTGTGGCGGCCGTGGGTTCATTTGTGTTGGGTAATTGACGCATTGAAGAAGAAAACGAGATGCGGCTGAGATCTTAGGGCTAAAACGTGCGGCCAGATATTGATTTAGGTTAAAATAATGAAATAGATTTGTGAATTAATTTTAATTTAAATTCGTTCAAACTTTAAATTGCTGTAACTTGTTCATACGAGGTCGAAAAATTACGAAACGAATTGCGATGGGTTCGTTTTGTCGAGCACTACGCAATGAAGCTGGTTTGGAGTCATTTGGAGCTAGTGAAAATTTCGGGTAAAATTAAACGCGTGTTTAATTTTATTCGAAATAAAACGCTACAACTATTATTGGAAACTCAAGGTGAGAACTTCTCACTCAATCGAATTGTTTCGATTTAAAATTTAAATAGTTAGATTTAACATTGAAATAGACCCTATACGCCATATATTAAGCGGATGTTATTTATTAAAAAAATATACCGCGATAATTCCAACTTGAATGGAATTGGTATTATATATGTATTTGGAGTTGATTTCCCGCATTATATAGCGGATGAGACCCTATTGCCCCGCATAATAGCGGGTAGTATTTTATAAAGCCCATATACCGCGATATTTCGTCCTGAAGTGAAATTGGTATTGTGCTAACATCTTTGGATGCTGGGAAACAGGTTGGAGGGATCCAACTGGATTCCTCAAACATTTGAATTTGTTTCAATGTTGTGTGTTGATCTTTTATTGATCAATTTATAATCTGCGTGATTATCTTTGTGATTGAAACGTTAAAGGCTTAATTTTAGCCGAATATATTTTTGGTATCGTTTGATGCCGAAAATAAATAAAATTTGATTTTTGAAAATTTAAGTTGAGAATTCATAATAAAATTAAATTTTGGAATTGATTCATTTTAAATAAATAAACGTTGAAATTTTTATGTTATAAAAATTATGATTTTTGTGAAATATAACCAAAATGTGATTTTTGAAATAAGTAGTCGATTAAATTATAAAATGGTTTAAATTGGGATTTTTGAGTTATTATAAATGATTTATATAAAAGATTTATAAAATTGATATTTATAAGCTAAAATATTAGGATTATAAAACGAGTTTTTATAAGTGTTAACAAGAAATATAAATGGATTTCATAAGTGGATGAAATCTATAAATTTATAATTTGTGAAGTTATAAAATGAATAGATTTTAGTAAAATAAAAGATTTATAAGTAATTAACTTATAAATTGGATTTTGGCGTGTAAATGAGATATGGATAGAATTTGTTAATAAAGTGATTTTATAAGTGAAGTTGTTATAAAGTATAAATGGAATTTATAAACGTTGTTGTATAAATCCTAAATCGACTTATTTTGATAAGTTTAATTATTATAGCTTATTAAAGGAGATATATCCACGATTTTGGGACAGTGGATAATCCTTTAAATAAAATATGTAAAAATTGAATTTGGTTAACGAAGTATATTCATGATTTTGGACGGTGAATAATATATTAAAGAAATATTTTGGGAAAGTGATATTTTGAATACAATTAAACGATTTAAAGATGTTTTAAATTGTATTAAGTGTCGAAATCATAGATTTCAACATTCATTGTTGAAATAAACGTTTTCGAGAAATAGAAGGAAATGATGGATTATAACACAGTTGTTATAATAAATGATTTCCGAAAGGAAAAGTTTTGTATAGTATTGGGGTTTATATAATTATCTTACTTTCGAATCCCTATACTAGTGATTTTGGGTTGTCATAACGATGTTTTACGTAACATTCGTTTTGACCCAAATAAATGTGTTTAAGAGAAGTTTTCGCTAAAGAATAAAATATATACTTAATTTGGATTTAAGTATATTGAATGTTTTCAAAATGTTGAAAATAAATGGATTTTTGAATTACTTATTATTGAATAAGTATGGAAATGTTTTCCAATATGAAGTGAATGTTTTGAGATTATATCTTTTAAAGATAAATTGAAAGTGAATAATTGAAATCGATTTGAAAAATCATATAAAAAGTGAATATTTGGAAATGTAAATTCATAATGGAAATTTATAAGGGAAATTTGTTTTAAAATAAACATTGATTTATTTTTAAAAGTGTGGAAATAAATTTACGAATTTGGAAAGTAAATTTAATAAATCGGTAGGGATTTATTTAATTGGTTTAAATGAACCATTTTGAAATGAAAGTAGTAAAGGTGAAAATTGATTTGAAATTGGTTTTCAAATAGTTGTAGTGTGGAAAAATATATCTTGTAAAGATATTTTGAAAATAAACAATTTGGGAAATTATTTGAAATCGGGTGATGTTGTGAATATTGATTGATTGTTAAATAACCGACTATCAATATTGACCCTTAAATGGCTATTTGTTGTGAATTGGTTGAAATTGAATGCTACGCTTATTTTTAAATTTTTGCGCTCCTTATTCGGACTACCCATCCCCAATAGTGATACGACGTAATGGATAGTATTGAAGACCGGTGGTGAAGACTGGGTATTTGTGAAAATGATAGGATGACCTATCGATTGTCTCTGCACCATTAGCTACGGTATGGAGATTTCCTTTGTGATGGGAAATTCGATCGGGACTGTGAATACCCGGATTGCAAGGACTTCTTTTGAATTGCCTCCGGTTCTGTTCGAACCTGGAACAGACTTGTATGGTTACGTGTTTGACATTACATTTTGAGATATAAAGCAAATTTCTTTCAAATACATTTCCGCTGGTGGCAGAGAATTTAGTCCCTTAGCTTAACACCCTTCTCTGAGACGTACGAGCTTAGAGGTTTTGTAGTTGAAGGTTATCAGCAATATATTCCCAATTTGGTAATGTGGCATGCTGAGTGTTACTGTGTGATGATTATTTATTGATCATTTGTTGATCAAAGCGTGGCTTTGAGAAAAACCGTAACTTTGTGGAGGAGACTTCGTCAGACCTCACACCTCGAAAATGGTCAAAACAGGAATAAGCGGCAAGGTTATGAGGGTCGCGCCCTTTAGGGTATGTCATTCCCTTCTGGAAAAGGGTGGTGTCAGGTATGGAGCCCTAATGCTTAACCTATGTGGTTGCTCCAATCTTATTTTTCTGTGTGGTTGTTGCTTGGTGATAGAGGGCCCTCGGATAAAGGTCCCAAAGGACCGGGGGGTGGCATATTCGTATAGTAGTTACCTAGTTACAGAGGTAACCCGGCCTTGTGTTGGCAGAGAGCTGGTTAAGTTCACGGGACGTCCTTCCAGAGGCGATCCCATTGACAGTAGGAAGTTCCTTAGCCTGAATATTTGTTGGAAATCCAAATAAAACAATACGCATCTTGTACGGTTTTAGTTGTAGAACCTGTCATTCACTTATGGTGGCGTCCCACTGTTTGGATGGTAGCTATAGTAGGCATAGTTTGGAATGTCTATGCTGGCTAAGATTTATATTCTATTTTCGATGCACTAATAATAATATCAAAAATGATTTGTTTTGCGTAGTAAGCATTTTTGACTATCATAAGGAGAAATCTCCTCCAATTCTGTGTTTCCATTGTGTGTGTGCGGGGAGGCCTTATGGTAGTTTCATTTTCCAAAAGCATTGCGGATATTTTTCACTTCTCTTGTTGTTGTTGTTCTAAAAGATAAATAACTGCTTTTAGTTCTCACACCAGTCCCATGACTGGCCTGGAGTTTATTGTTTCCCTTCCTAAACTCCGGGTGCCCATAAATTTTCCACATGTGCAGTCTAGAGACAGGTTATCAGGTCATTCTGGATTCAGAAGTGCTTCGGAGCTCAAGTGGCGAGCTGGATGGCGACGTATTACTTGTATATGATATTATCTTTCCGCTGTGTATTTCACTTGCAAGGACACGTTTATATAACTGTCCATTGTTTGTTGTGTTGTATATTGTTGTCGTATACTCTGATGTAATGTGATGTAATAACTGAGATAGTTCTTTGTTTTAAAGATTATCCATTTATCTATTATATGTTGTTCCGCTGCGATTGTGAGATTCTGATATTGTTTCTGTTCTGTTTCCTTATTTCTTCTATCCTTTTCTTCTACCTCTTCTTTTTAACCCTCATGGTTCGGTTTTCCGGCATTCGATTATGCGGCATTTGATACAGTGGACGTAAGAATGCCGACCTTCGGAAGTCGAAGAATCGGGTCTTGACATTGTGGTATCAGAGCATGTGGTTAAGTGACAACCTTGGCTCTGTTGGGGATTACTCATTAGAGATAGAGTCAGCAGTACTCTAGAATGAGTTGAGTGTAATAATAGATATGAGCGCGTATTTGTTAGTGAATATGAAATTGTTTTGTATTGTGTTGACTTATCAGTTGATTGTTTATAGATTATGGTCGATGCAGTCTAGCTAACTGTCGTCGATAGGGGTTTCTAAACTCTTAAACGAGATAAACCGACATAGTATCATTTTAAATTGGGTAAATGAAATAATTTTACCTCGATTATATTTTATGTATAAAGGAATAATTTTTCAGAAATCACTAAAGTGTATATAAAATTGAATTGTTTGATTGTTGAAAATGTAAGAAAATATATAAGTGAATCAAAGTTGTTCGAATAATCTGAATAAAAACAACAATTGCGAAAGAATAAATTACATAAAACCAACAATTGTATAAGTATAGAATTTTAATTGAAATGATTTACAATTGTGGAATAATCTTGTATAAGTAAAAGGGAAATAGTGAAATTGTATAAGCAAGATTTATAAATGAGATTTATAAATAAATGGAAATTTTGAAAAAATTTAAAGCATTGGATTCACTACTGTTGCTGGGGAATAATAAGGGTGATGATTGCAGCATCACCAGTATCATTTTCGAGTCTCTATGTGATGGATTTGCTACCATAGAAAATTGAAATTGTATTTTGTTGTGATAAACAAATTTGAAATTAAAAATCCAAGTTGAAATTAATGAATATAAGTTATCAAGTTTTGAACTTATAATATGAAATAAAGATTTAACTTTAGTAAAGTTGAAATAAATTTGAATTAGTATGATAAAATATATGATGTGAAATTTAACTAAAGGAGGTTAAATAAATTAAATCATATTTGGAAGTTGAATAATAAGTTGTATAACTTATTAAATGTGAAGATGTAAGTAAAACCAATTATTAAAATGGTTAAGAAACTTTGCTAAGCAAAACGAGGTATGAATCTGAATAAGTGATAAAAATTGACCTTGGTAAAAGTTAAATAGAATTTACTTTAAAGTTGGAATTTGAATTGGATTTTAATTGGATTAGATATGTTGTTGAAATGGAAATTTAAGTTAAGTTAAACAAATGATGTTTAAAAGGAATATGACTTAAGTAATGTTGAATGGAGTTGATTTTGGTATCAAAGTGAATTAATGAAATGAAGTCATTAAATGGATGTGAACTTGAGTTATGTAAAGGATATTCAACTTTATTTGTAAAATATATTAGTCATTGAACTAATAAATTGAATATTAATCAATCGAATGTAATGAATTGATATAGAATAATGGATATAAGTGTTAGTTCATTTAAGGCTAATTGAATGTTAAACCCAATTAAAGGTAAGCAAAGTAAATATGAATGTTGAATGTAAAGTGAATAAATTCAGTTGTGTTGGTTGTACATTGGTTGTTAGATTATTGTTAATTGATTGAATAGAGCTCTTCCTTCCTTCCCCCATTCCAGGCCATCCAACCCATTCCCCTGTCCCGATCTTGCCTGACCCTGATCCCCCTCCGTTGCAACAGACTTCCGCCTTTCACCCCATTCTGCCAGCTGTTTCTGCCTCCCTTACTTCTTTTGATCCATCCAATTTAGTTCAGTCTTCCCCCCTTTCTATAACACTAGTCAACAGGCATGGACTTCTCTTTTCAAGAACAAACCACGCAATTCAAGGGAAGTACATGCCTGTTAACTTTATCAATGAATATGATGGTGATGCTCTGGTTCTTCCTGATGCAGTTCAAGAAGCAGGGCAATGTATTTGGCAAGATTATTTAGTACGCTTCTTCCTTGATAAACCCCTTTCTTTTACTGCAGTAGTACAACACCTCAAACGTGTGTGGCGTTTGAAAGGAAATATTAAAGTCAAGTCTGATGGTGTTGACTTCTTGTTCCTGTTTTCTAGTGAAGATGATCGGAGCAGGATCATCAAGGATGACCCGATAATCATGAAGAACAAATTGTTTATTATTAAACAATGGGATCCCGCAGTAAGCAATGTGTGTGGCTCTGTCACATCAGTTCCAATATGGATACACATCTACAATATCCCTCTAGTAGCGTGGTCCCCTCTTGGCATCAACTGGCTTGCAGGAAGAATTGGGAGTGTGAAATGTTTAGATGAAAGAACAGAGAAAATGGAAAGGCTAACCTATGCTAAAGCCTTGGTAGAAGTGACTCCCATCTCTGACCTAGTGGACAACTTTCAAGTACTATGTAAGGATGGAACAAGGCAAACTGTTTTTGTGGAATATCAGTGGAGACCACTTGCATGTACTTCCTGTAAGGTGTTTGGGCACGACATTTTAAGTTTCAAAAATTGTGTTGTGATTGATGAAGATCCAAATAGTAATAAAGACTCACTTGTGAAAGAACAAAATGACAAAGTTGCCCATAATGTTTCTTTCAGGGTTTGGAAGAAAGTTGAGCATGGAAACAAAAGGAAGAATGAGTTAATTAAGACTAAGGAGAATTCAGGGAGAGGCAATAATGGGAATGACAGAGACTATATATCGAGAAAAGAAGGAATTGAATCAGTTAATAGAAAGGACAGTATGGACGAACAAGTTGAGGAAGGGGAAGTTGTTGAGGTAATGGAAATGAACTTAGGAAATAAATGTCAAGTGTTGCAAAAGTAAATGACAAAAATGTAATTCAGTGTGAGGTAGGAGGAAGTGAGAAAAGAAAGGTTGGTCAGTTAAAAAATTCTGCTGATAGTACCTGTAAGGATGTATTAGTAGTTGATGGAAGAATGCAAGCGTGCATTGACATGAACTATGATAATCAGTGTAATGAAGATGATTTAGTTGCAAACTTTCAACTAGCTGATAAGTATGGCAAGCTAGTTCAGGAGCTGGTTGAAAATGGAAAGTCAAAACAGAATGTATTGATAAAAGGAAAACAAAAAGGAAAGATTGTTCCTGAAACAATAAGACATGCAAATAATAATGGAAACAATGTCAATTTGTATGGTATAACTGTGCCTTCATTACTTCTCATTGAGAATAACCAAAACCCGCTTGATATTGCTTCCTGTTCCCACAGTAAGCCCCTTCCTCAAGTTCAAGCTACAGTTACACATGCACACAATGTCTGTGTGCATGCTTCAGTTGAATCCATATCCCCTTTCAATCTTCCCAAACTCCCTTATTCTCATATTACTCCCCCCGGTTATTTAATCCATCATGATCTCCCCCAGCTTGTTCTCCTCAACTCTCCAATCCCTCTGAATAATAACCACAGCACTGTCGGAAAAAAAGTATAAACAATTGTCTGATTTTGATAAAGGCAACCTTGTTGACTATGGTGAAACCTTACCTGAAAAGGAAAAAACCCCAAACTCAGGCCTTCGAAGGTCTACGAGATTACAAAACCCACTTCCATAAGTTTTCCCATGTTACACAATTTTGGGTTTTGGAACATAAGAGGTGCACATTTGGATATCAAACTTGTGCAAGCAAAACACATTATTTCTGAGAATAAATTAGGCATTTTTGGCATTCTTGAGACCAAACTTAACCATGATCTTACCCACAGAGCTGCAAATCTTATCAATCCTCTTTGGAGTTTTCATCATAATTTAGATGTGGCCCCATATGGTAGAATCTTGGTGCTTTCTGACCCTAACATTTACACCCTCATCCCAATATTATCCCATAAGCAATTCATCCATTTTCAAGCCTTACATCATCCAACCTCTACTTCTTTCTACCTGACCTTTATTTATGGAGATAACCACTCAGCTGCAAGGCAGGAAATGTTGAACTATTTACCTCATCTTAGGCAGGAATCTCGCCCCTGGTTTGTGTTGGGTGACTTTAACTACATGCTTTCTACTGATGATCGTTGTGGTGGCAATCCTCTTTCAATCTCTGACATTGCCCCTCTCAATTTTGCTATCACTGCCTCTAATTTACATGAAGCTGCCTTTGTTGGTCCAAAATATACTTGGAATAACAAAAGTCGATCTGGTGTGAGAACCATGAGCAGATTGGACTTGACTTTTCTCAACACTAAGGCCTTAACTCTATACCCCAACTCTCTTAATCATATCCTCCCCCCTCTCCTCTCTGATCATTCTCCTGTTTATTTAGCCCCTGAGTGCGATGCCATTAAAAGAAACTCAAGTTTCAAAATTTTTAATTCCTGGATCAATGATCCAGAATTTATGCCTTTAGTTACTAAAGTTTGGAAATGCCCTCAAAGTGGTAACAAAATGACTATTTTGCAGCGTAAACTGAAGGCCACCAAGGATGCGCTAAAGACATGGGCCAAGAAAAAGTATGGTGATGGTAATAAGTACTCTTCTGTCCTGCAGAGAGAACTAGCTACTATTCAACTAAGGATGCTTGATGACCCAGGTAATATCAGTTTTTCTGAGCAGGAACATGTGTTAACTCAGCGTCTATCTGATGCCCTGGTTGCTGAGCAAAGCATGAAGAAGCAAAAGTTGAGGAAGGAGTGGGATTTGTATGGTGATAGGAATACTGAGTTGTATCACACCTCCCTTAAAATTAAAAATGCCAAAAGAAACATCTTCCAAATTCAGAGTGAAGATGGGATCATTTTAAATAAGCCTGATGACATTGACAAAGCTTTCATTAACCACTACACTGACCTGTTTTCCCCTATTGAAACGTGGTCCCCTTTTACTCATGAGCTCTTGTCAACCCCAATGCCAGTTTTGTCTGCTGATGATATCCTGGTTTTATCTTCTCCTGTGACTAATGAAGAAATACATAATGCTATGTTTGGCATGAAGAGAGATTCATGTGGAGGCCCTGATGGCTTTAATGCTGTTTTCTTTACTCACTGTTGGGATATTGTAGCTGTTGACTTTTTAGCTGCCATGCATAATTTCTTTTCACATAATAAATTGCCTTTCCCCATCAATGCAACCAATTTGGGTTTAGTGCCAAAAGTTAAACATGCTGTAACTCTGCATGCTTTTCGTCCGATTGCTTGTTGTAACATTACATACAAATGCATTTCTAAAGTCATTACTACTAGGCTTAGGCATGTGCTTCCAACTGTAATATCTGAAAATCAAGCAGCTTTTTTGAACAATAGAAGCATCCTTGATAATGTGCTGGTCAGTCATGAACTACTTAATGGGTATGGTCGTACCCATGTATCTCCAAGAGCTATGATGAAGCTAGACGTTGGAAGAGCTTATGATACTGTGTGTTGGGAAGCTTTGACTGGTATTATGAGTTTAATGGGTTTTCCTTGTCATTTTGTTAGTTGGATATATACTTGCATATCCACAGTTTCTTTCTCTTTGTGTTACAATGGGGGCACTGTTGGTTATTTCAGAAGTAAGAGGGGTATAAGGCAGGGAGATCCAATGTCTTCCTACTTGTTCATTATTGTCATGGAATTTTTTACACAATTAATTAACAAGCAAGTCAGACTAAATAATTTTGAGTTGCATCCCAAATGCAGGAATCCTAACATAACCTCCCTACTCTTTGCTGATGATGTGATTCTTTTCATGAAGCCTACTGCCTCAACTATAAACTGTATAAAAGGCATCCTTACCACTTTTGAGAATAGCACTAGTCTTCAGGTCAATAGCAGTAAGTCATACCTCTTGGTGGCTGGACTTAATGATATTGACAAGCAGTCCATTTATCAAGAAAGTCAATTACCCAACCTACCTGATGGTACCATGCACTTGGGCATTCCTTTGTCCTCTGGGAAAATTGGTTCCACTGCTTGTTTACCACTTTTTGAAAGAACTACTGGGGCTATGAACAGGTGGGCTAGCAATAAGTTATCTCAGGCTGGTAGATCCACTATTATTAAATCAATTATTCAAGCCATGACTGTTTATTGGAGCAGATGTTTTATATTGCCCTCTGCTCTATTATTGAAAATCAGGAAAGCTATGAATCACTTTCTATGGACTGGAGATATGCATTCAACCAAACTTATTCCTATTACTTATGCCAAATTTGAAAAATCACATAAATATGGTGGGTTGGGTTTCAAGTGCCTGCCTACTTGGAATCAAGCTGCCTTTTCTAAGCACTTTGATAATCTGATCAATGTCATACCTAACCTGTGGGTCAAGTGGGCTAGGAAATATCACCTTGGCAATAAACATTTCTGGCAAATGGTTCCTTCTCCACTGTGTGGTTGGGTTTGGAGATCTATCCTTAATCTTAGAAGCATTTTACTTCCCCATGTTCAGCTGTTAATTAGCCCTGACTGTGGTGCTAAGTTCTGGTTTGATCCTTGGGTGAGTAGAGGAGTTATATTGAATGACTTGCTTACTTATGAGCAGAAAATTCAAACTGGCATCCCTTTGAATGCTAGTGCACATGATTACTGTGTTGATGGTGTGATTGTGTTGCCTTACACTTCCAACCCTAGCATTAATCTTCTATGGGAGACTGTGAAATGCTACAAGTTACCTGCTGATGGTATTGGTCATTTTTGGGTTGCTAAACAAGAAAGACATTCCATAGCTTGCATTTACAAAGCCTTGAAAGGAGATGCGAGTAACCAAGTTTTTAGATGGCATTCAAGAGTATGGAATAGCTTAACGTCTCATAACCTCAATTTTTTATTATGGAAGGTACTCAGGAATGCTCTGATGACCAAAGTTAAATTATGCAGAAGAGGATTCACTGTGGACTTGATGTGTGTTTTCTGCAATGTTTATGCTGAAGATGCCGCCCACCAGTTTTTTGAGTGTGGGGTTACTGCTAATATTTGGAAAACATGTCTCTCAGTTGCTGGTTTCAATGATCCTATTCATTATGGTGATGCTGAGTGGAACAGGATGTTCAGGAAGACAAGGTGGAAGAATACTACAACCTTTTGGCATTTGTTGATTTTGAAAGTTTATGTCAATGTAATTTGGGCTGAGAGAAATGCAAGGGTTTTTGAGAATAGAAGGAAGACTGCAACTGCGTTGATCAGTGTAATTACTGCTAAGGTTAAGGAGAAATCCTCTCATCATACTGCTTATGACACCATGGATTAGGGAGAGGATGTTTAGTTCTTGTGTTCTTGCTTGTGACTTTTTGTTTTCTTTCGTTTTTCCATGTTGCTTCTCTGTGTGCTTTGGGTGCTGTTTTGCCCTGCTTTGTTTCTTTTGGTGTTTGTGTGTTTAATAAATATGGCTAGGGACCATGCAACACCCCTCCTTGCCTTTCAAAAAAAAAAAGGAAATTCATATGCAATTGAATGAATAAAATTGAAAGCTAAAGCAATTAAATTCAATTTGGAAGTTAAGTAAATCTCAATCGAATGGAAATTGATTTAAATTGAAGGTGAACCAATGTGAATGTAAATTAGTGAATGATAACTAATTGAAAATGGATAATTGAATGTCGTTGTATATGAATTGGTTGTAAACAATTACAAGTAATGTTGAAACCATATAAGTTGCTTATAAACTTTTTTTAGTATGCATTTCTTTTAATATGCATGTGTTGTAGTTGTTTAAAAGAGTAAAATGTTATTAATTTCTTATATATGTCACTTACGTGTTTATATTGAGTAAGTACAGGTACCGGGGCTACCGTTAGCTTGATTTGGTTGCGCAAAATGCTAAATAAATAACCGCTTTGCTTTAAAATGCTAAAAAGGTACGCCTATGCAATAAAAATAGGAAATATGAACTGTTTTTCCAACCGGGTGGGTCGATGTATATATATTTATATCTATTGTGATATTGTAAAATCTCCTCCGTACAAAGGAGGTTATGGCAAATTTTTTTGAAAATTTAAGGCGTTAGAAAATTTTCGGGAAATTTTGGAAATTTTTTTTGTGAAAACTAAGTGTTGATTTGAAGTTAAAGGTTAAACGATATAGTTGATTTTGAAAAGATAACTATATATGGATTTGAAAACTTAGTAAATATTTTGTAAGGAGTTTGACTAATGGATTTTTTGAAAAGTTAAACACTTAAGAGATTTGTAAAGTCTAATTTGAACGGATTGTTTTAAAAAGTTAATGGATTTCAAAAAAAATTCTTACTTGGTAATTTCGGGGACGAAATTCTTTTAAGGGGGGAAGTTTTTAACGACCCAGAATTTCCGTCATTAGAAATTCAGATATTTAATTGATTTTAAATATCAACAAGTAAAATTTGTAAGTCGAATAATTTTTATTTTGAATATCTAGATTTAATTGGATAATTAAATCGATAATTTAATATTGAAAATACAAAATAAAATAATTGGAAATTGGGTTAAATATGATTGAAAATGATTTGTAAAATTTTATTTAATCATATTGAAGTTAGAATGATGTTATAGAACTTTTAAAATTAAATTAAAAGTTAATTTGTGAAAATTGAATATTTTAATATTTAATCGACTAGTGAAAATAGCCATTTTTCAAACAGTCTCGGATTTCGACGAAACTAGTATCATCGGATTCGTGATGTTATATTATTGTATGGTTTCAAATTTCGTGTCAATCGGATTTACCAATTGTCCGAGGCAAGCCAAAACGCATAGAAATTAGTTTAAATCGATTTAATTTAAATTTGATCGTTTATTTCCGTAACTCGCACAAATGATCGAATTAGCCTCCGAAACATATTCCATTGTTTCCGGAACGCGGGGTAAACCTTAGAAACGCCAGTCTCCGCGCTAGATTTGGAGTTCGGAAAATTTTGGATGAATAGTGTTTTCGTAAATTTTCTATAAAAGCACCTCAATAATTCACTTTTGCATAACAACTCAAACTCTAGGGTTTTAAGCAGCGACTGCCATTTTCGTTCTAAGGCCAGAAACGCACGATTCTTTCTCCTCAAATTTCTTCAAATCCATCAGCAATTACGAGAAATTATCAACTGCAGTGTTGTAGATCGTCTCGAGGTCTACGACTTCAACGATCATGATTGGAATTGGAGCAACGGGGAGGCTGTTAAGGGGCCGTGAACGTCTCACGTTCGCGCTCGATTTTCGAGCTAAAGGCAAGGCCGAGTTTCAACCTGTTCTAGCCGAAGGTGGCTCGTGCGAAGCTCTTCAAGATGATGATAGTTGATCGACCTAAAGTGTAACAACCCTGTATTTTTAGCCATTCGCAGCCGCACATGTCGAACTTGAATTGCTCAAAATACCGCATTGTAAATAAATTTGGAGCAAATGAAATACATATCACAGAATCACAGAATCACAGACACAACAAACAGAATACCTCGCAGCGGAATCTAAAAAACATAGTAGTTCATGAAGCTAGTACGGCAGAGTCTCAAACCAAAAACATAATACAGTCTGAAAACAACATAATAGAAATCCCAAATACATAGAAGTTCACTAATACATGAGATAAACTAGAATAGCTGAAACAGAAAGTAGATATAAATGTAGATAAGCAGAAACTCCAGCAAAGACCGGCTCCAGAAAGAGAATCCAAACCTGTGAATACTCAGGCTGACCCGAGCGTAAAGTAAAACACAAAACACTCAAGTCAGGACAATATATACTTATATAATGTAAATCAACTCAAGTGAACTGTAGTAGAAATGCACCATAACTTAAAGGATGCTTGGGATCGCCCATCCTTTAAAGTTCGGTTAAACCATAAATTAAATACATCCCGTGGTTAAAATTTCAAAATAGTATTTATACTTCAAAATCAAATATCATTTAAAATTTCAGTATCATTCAAAATCAATTTCAAAATATCAAAATATCATATCTTCCAAACCACATTCATTTTTATTTAATTTAAATACCATTTCAAAACACATTTCAAAATAGTTTATATTTCGAAACAAATTGCTTCATTTAAATCATTAAAATGAAGATATTATATTTAATAATTAAATTATTAAATTTACAAAATTTTAATCCTTCATAGTTCATTCATCCACTTAAATTTATTAAAACAATAAAAATTCAACTTTCGCAGCATTTAGAAAATGCTACGGAAAGTCACACTTAAAACAGTTCAATTTAACAAAAGACAACATTTAAAATGCTGTAATAAGGTTCCATTAGTTTCAAATAAACTTAGTTAAATTTAGAATTTTATAAAATTCACAAAAAAATTCTATAATAGTCTTTAATTAAATTGAGCCATTTGGTTCATTATTATCAACTACAGCATTTACAAATGCTGTATTATCCTTTACATTAGAATGAATAGCATTTTAGAAATGCAGTAAATTAACTTCAAATATTCAGTATAATTTCACAAACAATTATATTTTTACTTAAACCATTTTTAACTTATAAAATCATATAATTTCACTTTTAAAACAATCATTCAAATACCCTTATATTCATGATTTTATAAAGTTAAATCTCTATTCAAAAATCAAAATTTAATAGTAATTCGCTTATTAAATTCCAACATTAAATTTTAAATTCATTAAATTAAATTTTACTTAACACTTAAGTTTAAATTTTCAAATATAACTTAATTTCATTTATATTTATTTAACATAAAATTCACTTTTAAGCCAAATTCATAAATTTTCAATTTTAGTCATATTTCAAATTTTCAACTTAAATATTCATTCATTTCACATTTTAACTTAATTCAAAAATCATTAATATAATATAAAATTATTTTAAATTCATTTAGTTCAAAATATCATAAATTTATCATATTTTCATATTTAATTTAAATTCCATTTAGCACCAAATTATAATTTCCAAAAAAACTTACATTTCAAATTTTCTAACTTTACCATTAATTTATTTCGCTTATAAATTTTCAGAGAGTCAATAATGCTTTAACAAAATCATTTTTATCAAATTTAAATCAAAATATTATAATATTTACATTCCTAAAATATTTTAAAATTTTAAGAAAAACATATTTTAACAACGGGTCTATATTTCATTTTCTAGCCTCGGTAAAGTGATACGGGTAATATATCATTTCAACCTGTAATTTACAAAGAAAACCCGGGTTTGATCATTTCAAACCCGCAATCCCAAGTAAATGAAAATAATTGAAAATCATTCAGGCCTATCATTTCAGCCCATAACGATTTTCTCCTATTCTAAAGTCCATTCGGGTATGTATCATTTCAACCCATAGTGATTCTAATCTAAAAGGAACTTGCAGCGTGATAACTGATAAAAATAATAGAACAGCATAATATAACAGTAACATATGATATAACAGGTGTTTCAGCATGGGTGAACATCATAAAAGCATAACATAGCAGGTGTAACATGATGATGTATTTTACAGATTCAAAAGGGGTCAATTTACTAGTTATAAATGTACATATTGTCTGGTGAGAATAACTCACCGGTTTGGGCCGATAACCCAACGACAAATTTCACAAACGGGATCTACACAAGCATAAAAGCACGACACAGATTCGAATGGAGGAGCCAAATGTAAAATTCCTTGGATACACATCAACCAAAACAATATAACAACGATGAGTTTCAAATCAACTACGTTCAAAACTACACTAGAATAGACTGCACAGAATCAAATAGAAATGCTTGCACTTGATTTTAACCCTTATTAGGCTCAGCCATAAGGGGAAATACAAAATAATGGCTGTTGTTTGGGTCAGGTTATGGTGGGTATGGGTCGGCCTAGTTGTAATTTGCGATGGTGCCAAAGTGGGTGAAGGGAATAATACACATAAGCATGAATACATGTACTTGGTCATGGATTTAGGCTCGGCCAAGGCTCCAAGTGTCATGGCCAGAGGTGTGGGGTCCACTGTGGTGGTGTGGCCTAGGGTGCTGGAGGTGGTGGAGGCGTGGTAGGTGGCGGCTAGAAGGGTGGTGAGGTGATGGAAGTGATGTTGTGCTCGGCTAGGCTAGGAATTCGGGTTGTTTTGAAAAGTTTGTGGACGGGCATCACCAAGGGGGGGTCACAGCTTGGGTGGCAGGTGAGGAGGAAGTGTTTGTGGTGTGCGATTAGGTGGTGGAGGCGGCTAGGCAGAAAGGTAGCATGGCCGAACCTAGATGGAAGAGCAAGTGCAAACAAAAATCAAAAGGAATAAGCAATATAAGTGAAAAAAAGAGATAAAAGAAATAATTTTTTTTTACCAACTTCCCAAGCATGTGATGGCCGAATTTTTTTTCTTAGGAAGGAAGAAAGGAAGATACTTGAAATGAAAATGAATTAGTCAGCTGAAATGTGGGGAGTTATGCCAAAAGAAATGAAGAGTTGTGAGGAAAATGAAGAGGTGGAATTCAAAAGGGCAAATGGCAATTCAAAGTCAAAAACTCTTCATATATCCTTATTTAATTTATATAACTTTATATTTCTGGAAATAATAATAATCCCAGATAAAATTTCGAAAACTTATCAAAATATAAAAATTTATATAATTATTAATTATATAAAGTTAAATTAAGAAAAATAGCTAAAAATAGTGAACTAAACTAGAAAATTTGAAATTAAATAGAATAATTTTTAGAAAATTCACATGAGCTTGTAAAATATTTTTAAACATAAATAATAACATAAAATAAAAATAATTCACAAAATAAATATATATAAATTTTAATTAAATATAATTTAAATGAAGAAAATAGTAGAAAAATAGAAAACAGCCTTTAAAAATAGGAAATAAATACAGTAAATTTTGGAAAAATTTTATTATCACTTTAAAAATATTAAAAGATAAAATATACATAAAATAACATATTAACACATATTAAAATAAAATATAACATATAAAATATGATTTATATAATTTAAAATAGACACAATTTCAAAATAAAACAAATTATACTCAAAATTGAAATGTACATAACTTTCACAAATTAAATCCATTTTCAACGAAATGAAAAGCAGTATTCAAGTTATTAAATCTATTTTCATAATAAAAGATAAAATTTAAGAATTTAAATATTTAAATTTGAAATTAAAAGTCAAGGTTTGACCAGTTTGAACAGAAATTCATCTTTCAGTAAAATATCCAATTTATATCGGTTTGAAATTATAATTCACATAATAATCAACACCTACATTTAAAAATGAAATGTTTGAAATAAAATAAGTTTAAAATAATTTCAAAATAAAACAAAGTCAAATATTAAAATATATGAAAAATCTAGGGTTGTTACACTCTCCCCCACTCAAATCTTTTCGTCCTCGAAAAGGAAGGAACCGGAGAAACAACAAGAAAGAACAATAGGTTGGACGACATCCTGAAAGAAGGTAGGGAAAAAGTAGCTAGGAGGGAAAGCAGGTTGAAAGACATGGATGAACCATTATTTTAATTTTTTTTTATATTTGACATGTGAAACATTTAATATGATAATTAGTTATTTGATTCAAATTTGATAGTTCGAAGTAAACAATATTTAAGACATTTTTAAATCATGATTAGAATATCCTTTATACAACACTTTACCAAATACTTTCATAACTCGATGTCTTAACAAGTTTACTTTCGTTCCTGCAGACTTTGGCTATGCGTTGATCAGGCGCAAAGCTAGAATTCTCCAAGTACTTAGTACACCTGTTTCAACACCCAGTGAAAATACTAAAAAAATAGGTATGAGAAGTTCCGCTCAAAATCCAATGTCAAATGATGATAATACGATAGCAGTTGCCCGCTGCTAATCCGGTATTTACGAAATGGACACAACACTTTCCAGAAGATCCTTCTACCTTCTAGATTCCAGAAAAATATCGTAGCCAGTTCGTAAACAAGGGACCATCAACCCCTGCTGTAGTGGTACGCTGCTGATTCAATGATTTACGCAATGGATGCACTTCCTACCCGGAAGATCCATAAACAACAGATCTCAGGATCGAAAGCGCCTCCATTGGGTAAACTAAAGAACTATCTACCCTGAAACAAAATCAAGGAACTCATGAGTTTAAGTCCGGACAACCATATCAGTTCGAATCCATTTCTGAATTTACCCAAGTCCATTAGGGTTTATCGGTCGAATCCATTCTTGGATTCCCCAAGTCCATTTGGGTCGAAGCATATCACTATACTTCTTCCGGAGGGTACTTCCCATACCTCTTACATCAAAATATAATATACCATATATATTAGCCCTTCAAAATCACAGCTTCAAATATCGCACTTATATAAATTCCATCATATATAAGATTTCATTTTCAAATCGAATACTTTCCAAAATCAATAATATACCAAATCATACATATATAAAATTCAATTATATAAGATTTTAATTTACAAATTGAGTACCTTTTCAATTCAACATTTTCAAATCAACTTCATACTTATACAAATCCATTTTATATAAGTTCGATAACTCCCAAATCAAGTATTTAGTAAAACAAGATTCTCAATTTTAATTTGTTTCAATAACATTTCAGTTTCAAAATCATATATGATTTCGCCAAATCATTTCTTCTGAATTACATACACTCAGCTTCAAAGTTTCTTAAAACAATAGATTTAGAAAATAATCCAAATTTCCAAATCAACAAAAATTTAGGTCAAACAAATTCATTTCCATTTCAAACATATATTCACTTTCAAAAATCATAATACTTTCAAAGTTATAAATCTTTCGAAACCAAAATACTTGAAACCATTACACTTTGAAAATCATAACTTTTCTAAATCATACATTTGAAATCATAAAGCATCCCTTTAATTTTTTACATTTCACAATTTTATTCAATTTAAACCCAAGTCTACAAGTTACAGCTTTAATTCAATTCAAACCATCAGTTTCAATTCAATTTAGTTTTCCAATAAAACCATTTCAAATATTATCAAATTTCAAATAAAGATTTGATCCGCAAAATAAACTATTCAATCTTTAATATATTTCAGAGCTTAAATGTACCGTATTCCAAAACTAAATTTATAATTTCAAATATCTCAAATTTTACTTCATTATTACTTAGTTTTGACATATTCATTTCATAAATCCATCATTTTTAATTAAACTCAAATTACAAGTAAACCAAATATCCTTTCATACAAATATAAACTTTAAATTTCATTTATCAAAATTAGTTATCATTCCTGATTCATATTCTTTATCAAATAAAGATTATATCATTCAAAGCCTCATTATCAAATCATTATTTGAATTCAATTTCAAATATTTAAATTTAAATATCATTTTAAAAAAATCAAATATGTCATTCAATTATTATTTCAAATATCGTTACAAAATACATTTCAAAATTCCAGTCAAAAATTCATTTATCTCATTACATTTCATTCCATTTAACACATAACCAAGTAAACCTTATTTAAATTCAAATTCAATTTAAATTCCTTAAAATTCAAATTTAAATATTGAATTATATTCAAAACTCCTTAAATTTCACAAATAATCAATTCCAAAATTAAATCATTTAACTTGTTAAAACATAACTCAACAGTGTTAAAATCTATAACATTACGAAACATTGTCAAATTATAACAATGACAGCATTTAAAAGTGCTATCGTAACTTATAGTTTCCAAAATAGTTTAGTTCAAGAATAACGGCATTTATAATATGCCATAACAGATATTTAGTTAATTCAAACAAAGTTAAATTCAAAAACAACAGCATTTTAAAGTGTTGTCATAAAACTATAGCATTTTAGAAATGCTACTAATAAAATTCCAGA
The DNA here is from genome assembly GCA_030765085.1 of Allium cepa. Classification (NCBI taxonomy): domain Eukaryota; kingdom Viridiplantae; phylum Streptophyta; class Magnoliopsida; order Asparagales; family Amaryllidaceae; genus Allium; species Allium cepa. The sequence goes on along the minus strand of CM060931.1, from coordinate 264,414,120 downwards.
TTTTATTATAACTTTTAAAAAACAATACAACTTCAATTTTAGCAAATTTTAAACTTATAAATCATATTTCTAGACTTCAAAATTTCACATTTAAATAATTTTTAACATATGATTCATCACAACAAAATTTTAAATCAAATATTCAATTTAAAACTCACTTTCATTTGTTAAGTCAAAATTCACTATTTTTCTTAACTTATAAATTTAACAAAAACTCAACATTTTACTTCAAATATCTTTTCAAAACTATATTTCATACCAGTATAATTCAAAATAGTCTTATTTATTTCACTCCACAACAGTTTCAAACTTATATAAATCATATTACTTTATACATTAATCATACCAAACTAAACTATACTTATCAAATACCTTATACCATTCAAAATTTCTTAGCTTTGAAAAGTTAACCTTGATTTGGAAGTGCTCAAACCTTTAAAATAGTCGAAGAAATCATATTTTCAATCTAAGAGTTGGAAATCACCAACAAATTAGTAAATCGATTCCAATAGGTACGGTTATACTAAAACAAATCTGAATCTCGAGGATTGAACACCGGCTTATTTTAAATCATTTCAATTATATATATACACACATATCTTTTGAATATCAAACCTTACTTCGAAATCGGAAATCAAAATTTGGTTTCATAAAATCACTCGCATAGCAAAGCCACTAGAGTGGCCTCTTCCCTACTCAGAAACTCGAAAATCAATGTCGATGATGTATGTATTCATCATCGAAATTATTTTTCAGCGACATAAGTGGGTTCTGGACTTTTATTTCTTGAAACTTCTTTGAAATCTCTTTGACATCATTGGAATTCATTCGAATACATTTGAAACATTTCTTATTTGGAAAAATATCTTTAAATCATAATACTATTATATATTTTCCAAAATCTTAAAAACCCATTTCAAAACACCGGAGTTCGATTCCTCGAAATTCAAATTCAAACCCTTCATTTATAAATCATTTTTATATAAATCACATTTTCTTATAAATTTCCAAAATTTAAAATCCTTTCAAAGCTTCAAATTTTCATTTTCCAAAGGTAAAAATCCTTATTGAAAACATTTCACTTTTATATACAAAATAGGGTCATCCTTGTCAAAATAATAATTTCGATGTGTGCACAAATTCAAAATACAATCAAACACAAATTTCCGAAGAATGATTCAAGGTTAGATTTCAAGCAATACGGAGATTCGAATTTAGAGGAACTCTAATCAAATAGAATTCTGTTTCGAAGATAAGCTCGAACGAAGATAAGATAATTTTATAACCAAATAGAAGATGATAAGCCCATATAAATCGCGAGCGACCTTAACCGGTCAATCGTGACTTCAGATATATAATCAATTCGGAAAACTAAGGCAAATCGACATTCAATCGCCACAGATAGAATCCAGGTAGTGCAGGAGATAGATACCATCGGAAACCGAGGATACAGGAATCTCCAGTGAATCAATGCAAATTATAAACGATTTTCACCCCTTTACAAATCATTCAAAGATTTGCGGAATCACCGATCTATATAGAGGTCATTCCAAAGTGGAGTTATGAAATGCTCCAAAATCAAGATGGATAGAATAGGGAAGACAAGACTGGATTTCAGAACAAGTGGGAGTGTTCCAAAGTTCAAGGAATCCTAATCGATAAGAATCCTAACCCAGAGATTTCTAACAAGATGGATACTGAAGGGATGAAGTTTTGAAAATCTTGGTTTCAAAATAAGAAAATTTTTATACCAAAATAATCTTCGAAAATCCTTTAAAAATCATTTGGAAATTATTTTATACTTCGAAAATACGTTCTCTCACAAGAAAGGATTCTGAGATTGATTTCACTCATTCTAGGGTATTTCTACCATATCTCTAATGAGTTTTTGCTCCACAGGCTATGGTTTGCCTAAAACCAAAGCTCTGATACCAAATGTAACAACCCGGTATTTTTACCCATTCGCAGCCGCACATGTCGGACTTGAATTGCTCAAAATACCGCATTGTAAATAAATTTAGAGCAAATGAAATACAAATCACAGAAACACAGACACAGAACAAATAGAATACCTCGCAGCGGAATATAAAATACATAGTAGTTCATGAAGCTACTACAGCAGAGTCTCAAACCAAAAACATAATACAGTCTGAAAACAACATAATAGAAATCCCAAATACATAGGAGTTTACTAATACATGAGATAAACTAGAATAGCTGAAACAGAAAGTAGATATAAATGTAGACAAGCAGAAACTCCAGCGAAGACCAGCTCCAGAAAGAGAATCCGAAGCTGTGAATACTTAGGCTGACCCGAGCGTAAAGTAAAACACAAAACACTCGAGTCAGGACAATATATACTTATATAATGTAAATCAACTCAAGTGAACTGTAGTAGAAATGCACCATAACTTAAAGGATGCTTAGGATCGCCCATCCTTTAAAGATCAGTTAAACCATAAATTAAATACATCCCGTGGTTAAAATTTCAAAATAGTATTTATACTTCGAAATCAAATATCATTTAAAAATTTAATATCATTCAAAATCCATTTCAAAATATCAAAATATCATATCTTCCAAACCACATTCATTTTTATTTAATTTAAATACCATTTCAAAACACATTTCAAAATAGTTTATATTTCGAAACAAATTGCTTCATTTAAATCATTAAAATGAAGATATTATATTTAATAATTAAATTATTAAATTTACAAAATTTTAATCCTTCATAGTTCATTCATCCACTTAAATTTATTAAAACAATAAAAATTCAACTTTCGCAGCATTTAGAAAATGCTACGGAAAGTCACACTTAAAACAGTTCAATTTAACAAAAGACAACATTTAAAATGCTGTAATAGGGTTCCATTAGTTTCAAATAAACTTAGTTAAATTCAACCTTTATAACATTCATAAAAAATGCTATAATAGCCTTTAATTAAATTGAGCCATTTGGTTCATTATCATCAACTACAGCATTTACAGATGCTGTATTATCCTTTACATTAGAATTAATAGCATTTTGGAAATGCAGTAAATTAACTTCAAATATTCAGTATAATTTCACAAACAACTATATTTTTATTTAAACCATTTTTAACTTATAAAATCATATAATTTCACTTTTAAAACAATCATTCAAATACCATTATATTCATGATTTTATAAAGTTAAATCTCTATTCAAAAATCAAAATTTAATAGTAATTCACTTATTAAATTCCAACATTAAATTTTAAATTCATTAAATTAAATTTAACTTAACACTTAAGTTTAAATTTTAAAATATAACTTAATTTCATTTTTATTTACTTAACTTAAAATTCACTTTCAAGCCAAATTCACAAATTTCCAATTTTAGTTATATTTCAAAATTTCAACTTAAATATTCATTCATTTCACATTTTAACTTAATTCAAAAATCATTAATATAATATAAAATTATTTTAAATTCATTTAGTTCAAAATATCATAAATTTATCATATTTTCATATTTAATTTAAATTCCATTTATCACCAAACTATAATTTCCAAAAAACTTACATTTCAGATTTTCTAACTTTACCATTAGTTTATTTCACTTATAAATTTTCAGAGAGTCAATAATGCTTTACAAAAATCATTTTTAATCAATTTAAATCAAAATATTATAATATTTACATTCCTAAAATATTTTAAAATTTTAAGAAAAACATATTTTAACAACGGGTCTGTATTTCATTTTCTAGCCTAGGTAAAGTGATACGGGTAATATATCATTTCAACCCGTAATTTACCAAGAAAACCCAGGTTTGATCATTTCAAACCCGCAATCCCAGGTAAATGAAAATAATTGAAAATCATTCAGGCCTATCGTTTCAGCCCATAACGATTTTCTCCTATTCTAAAGTCCATTCGGGTATGTATCATTTCAACCCATAGTGATTCTAATCTAAAAGGAACGTGCAGTGTGATAAACTGATAAAAATAATAGAAAAACATAATATAACAGTAACATATGATATAGCAGGTGTTTGAGCATGGGCGAACATCATAAAATCATAACATAGCAGGCGTAACATGATAATGTATTTTACAGATTCAAAGGGGTCAATTTACTAGTTATAAATGTACATATTGTCTGGTGAGAATAACTCACCGGTTTGAGCTGATGACCCAATGACAAATTTCACAAACGAGATCTGCACAAGCATAAAAGAACGACACAGATTCGAATGGAGGAGCCAAATGTAAAATTCCTTGGATACACATCAAACTAAACAATATAACAACGATGAGTTTCAAATCAACTACGATCAAAACTACACTAGAATAGACTGCATAGAATCAAATAGAAATGCTTGAACTTGCTTTTAACCCTTACTAGGCTCATCCATAAGGGGAAATACAAAATAATGGCAGGTGTTTGGGTCAGGTTATGGTGGGTATGGGTCGGCCTAGATGTCATTTGTGATGGTGCCAAAGTGGGTGAAGGGAATAATACACATAAGCATGAATACATGCATTTGGTCATGGATTTGGGCTCGGCCATGGCTCCAAGTTTCACGGCCAGGGGTGTGGGGTCCACTGTGGTGGTATGGCCGAGGGTGTTGGAGGTTCTGGAGGTGGTGGAGGCGTGGTAGGTGGCGGCTAGAGGAGCGGTGAGGTGATGGTAGTGATGTTGTGCTCGGCTAGGCTAGGAATTCGGGTTGTTTTGAAAAGTTTGTGGATGGGCATCACCAAGGGGGGGTCACAGCTTGGGTGGCTGGTGAGGAGGAGGTGTTGGTGGTGTGCCATCAAGTGGTGGAGGCGGCTAGGCAGCAAGGTAGCATGGCCGAACCTAGATGGAAGAGCAAGTGCAAACAAAAATCAAAAGGAATAAGCAATATAAGTGAAAAAAAAGAGATAAAAGAAATAAAAAAATTTACCAACTTCCCAAGCATGTGATGGCCGAATTTTTTTTCTCAGGAAGGAGGAAAGGAAGATACGTGAAATGAAAATGAATTAGTCAGCTGAAATGTGGGGAGTTATGCCAAAAGAAATGAAGAGTTGTGAGGAAAATGAAGAGGTGGAATTCAAAAAGGCAAAAGGCAATTCAAAAGTCAAAAACTCTTCATATATCCTTATTTAATTTATATAACTTTATATTTCTGGAAATAATAATAATCCCAGATAAAATTTTGAAAAATTATCAAAATATAAAAATTTATATAATATTTATTAATTATATAAGGTTAAATTAAGAAATAGCTAAAAATAGTGAACTAGACTAGAAAATTTGAAATTAAATAGAATAATTTTTAGAAAATACATATGAGATTGTAAAATATTTTTAAACACAAAATAAATATATATAAATTTTAATTAATTATAATTTAAATGAAGAAAATAGCAGAAAAATAGAAAACAACCTTTAAAAATAGGAAATAAATACAGTAAATTTTGGAAAAATTTTATTATCACTTTAAAAATATTAAAAGACAAAATATACATAAAATAACAGATTAACACATATTAAAATAAAATATAACATAGAAAATATGATTTATATAATTTAAAATAGATAAAATTTCGTAATAAAACAAATTATACTCAAAATTGAAATGTACATAACTTTCACAAATTAAATCCATTTTCAACGAAACGAAAAGCAGTATTCAAGTTATTGAATCTATTTTCATAATAAAAGATAAAATTTAAGAATTTAAATATTTTAATTTGAAATTTAAAAGTCCAGGTTTGACCAGTTTGAACAGAAATTCATCTTTCAGTAAAATATCCAATTTATACCGGTTTGAAATTATAATTCACATAATAATCAACACCTACATTTGAAAATGAAATGTTTGAAATAAAATAAGTTTAAAATAATTTCAAAATGAAACAAAGTCAAATATTAAAATGTATGAAAAATCTAGGGTCGTTACATAAAGTTAATCGAGGAGGGAGCAAAAATTGCTTGATTTTATGGCGGCCGTGGGTTCATTTGTGCTGGGTAATTGACGCGTTAAAGAAGAAAACGAGATGCGGCTGAGATCTTAGGGCTAAAACGTGCGGCCATATATTGATTTAGGTTAAAATAATGAAATAGATTTGTGTATTAATTTTAATTTAAATTCTTTCAAACTTTAAATTGCTATAACTTGTTCATATGAGGTTGAAAAATTACAAAACGAATTGCGATGGGTTCATTTTCTCGAGCACTACGCAATAGAGCTAGTTTGGAGTCGTTTGGAGCTAGTGAAAATTTCGGGTAAAATTAAACGTGTGTTTAATTTTATTTGAAATAAAACGCTACAACTATTATCGGAAACTCAAGGTGAAAACTTCTCACTCAATCGAATTGTTTCGATTTAAATTTTAAATAGTTAGATTTAAAATTGCTCGAGTGTGTGATTGGATGATAATTAATATCTGTTGTATTGAAATAGACCCTATACGCCGTATATTAAGCGGGTGTTATTTATTAAAAACATATACCGCGATAATTCCAACTTGAATGGAATTGGTATTATATATGTATTTGGAGTTGATTTCCCGCATTATATAGCGGATGAGACCCTATTGCGCCGCATAATAGCGGATAGTATTTTATAAATCCCATATACCGTGATATTTCGTCTTGAAGCGAAATTGGTATTGTGCTAACATCTTTGGATGCAGGAAAACAGGTTAGAGGGAACCAACAGGATTCCTCAAACATTTGAATTTGTTTCAATGTTGTGTGTTGATCTATTTATTGATCAATTTATAATCTGCGTGATTATCTTTGTGATTGAAATCGTTAAGGCTAAATTTTAGTCGAATATATTTTTGGTATCGTTTGATGCCAAAAATAAATAAAATTTGATTTTTGAAAATTTAAGTTGAGAATTCATAATAAAATTAAATTTTGGAATTTGATTCATTTTAAATAAATGAACGTTGAAATTTTTATGTTATGAAAATTATGATTTTGTGAAATATAACCGAAATGTGATTTTTGAAATAAGTAGTCGATTAAATTATAAAATGGTTTAAATTGGGATTTTTGAGTTATTATAAATGATTTATATAAAAGATTTATAAAATTGATATTTATAAGCTAAAGTATTAGGATTATAAAATGAGTTTTTATAAGTGTTAACAAGAAATATAAATGGATTTCATAAGTGGATGAAATCTATAGATTTATGATTTGTGAAGTTATAAAATGAATAGATTTTTGTAAAATAAAAGATTTATAAGTACTTAACTTATAAATTGGATTTTGGCGTGTAAATGGGATATGGATAGAATTTGTTAATAAAGTGATTTTATAAGTGAAGTTGTTATAAAGTATAAATGGAATTTATAAATGTTGTTTTATAAATCGGAAATCAACTTATTTTGATAAGTTTAATTATTATAGCTTATTAAAGGAGATATATCCACGATTTTGGGACAGTGGATAATCCTTTAAATAAAATATGTAAAAATTGAATTTGGTTAACGAAGTATATTCACGATTTTGGACGGTGAATAATATATTAAAGAAATATTTTAAGAAAGTGATATTTTGGATAGAATTAAACGATTTAAAGATGTTTCAAATTGTATTAAGTGTTGAAATCATAGATTTCAACATTCATTGTTGAAATAGACGTTTTCGAGAAATAGAAGGAAATGGTGGACTATAACACGGTTGTTATAGTAAATGATTTCCGAAAGGAAAAGTTTTGTATAGTATTGGGGTTTATATATCTATCTTAATTTCGAATCCCTATACTAGTGATTTTGGGTTGTCGTAACGATGTTTTACGTAACATTCGTTTTGACACAAATAAATGTGTTTAAGAGAAGTTTTCCCTAAAGAATAAAATATATACTTAATTTGGATTTAAGTATATTGAATGTTTTTAAAATGTTGAAAATAAATGGATTTGTGAATTACGTATTATTGAATAAGTGTGGAAATGTTTTCCAATATGAAGTGAATGTTTTGAGATTATATCTTTTAAAGATAAATTGAAAGTGAATAATTGAAATGATTTGAAAAATGGTATAAAAAGTGAATATTTGGAAATGTAAATTCACAATGGAAATTTATAAGGAAAATTTGTTTTAAAAATAAATATTGATTTATTTTTAAAAGTGTGGAAATAAATTTATGAATTTGAAACGTAAATTTAATAAATCGGTAGGGATTTATTTAATTGGTTTAAATGAACCATTTTGAAATGAAAGTTGTAAAGGTGAAAATTGATTTGAAATTGGTTTTCAAATAGTTGTAGTGCGGAAAAATATATCTTGTAAAGATATTTTGAAAATAAATAATTTGGAAAATTATTTGAAATCGGGTGATGTTGTGAATATTTATTGATAGTTAAATATCCGACTATCAATATTGACCCTTAAATGGCTATTTGTTGTGAATTGGTTGAAATTGAATGCTACACTTACTTTTAAATTATTGCGCTCGTTATTCGGACTACCCATCCCGAATAGTGATACGACGTAATGGATAGCATTGAAGACCGGTGGTGAAGACCGGGTATTTGTGAAAACGATAGGTTGACCTATCGATTGTCTTTCCACCGTTAGCTACGGTGTGGAGATTTCCTTTGTGATGGGAAATTCGATCGGGATTGTGAATACCCGGATTGCAAGGACTTCTTTTGAAGTGCCTTTGGTTCTATTCGAACCCGGAACAGACTTGTATGGTTACGTGTCTGACATTACATTTTGAGATATAAAGCAGATTTCTTTCAAATACATTTCCGCTGGTGGCGGAGAATTTATTTCCTTAGCTTGACACCCTTCTCTGAGACGTACGAGCTTAGAGGTTTTGTAGTTGAAGGTTATCAGCAATATATTCCCAATTTGGTAATGTGGCATGCTGAGTGTTGCTGTGTGATGATTATTTATTGATCATTTGTTGATCAAAGCATGGCTTTATGAAAAAACGTAGCTTTGTGGACGAGACTTCGTCAGACCTCACACCCCGGAAATGGTCAAAACAGGAATATGCGGCAAGGTTATGAGGGTCGCGCCCTTTAGGGTATGTCATTCCCTTCTGGAAAAGGGTGGTGTCAGGTATGGATCTCTGATGCTTAACCTATGTGGTTGCTCCAATCTCATTTTTTTGCGTGGTTGTTACTTGGTGATAGAGGGCCCTCGGATAAAGGTCCCAAAGGACCGGGGGGTGGCATATTCATGTAGTAGTTACCTAGTTACAGAGGTAACCCGGCCTTGGGTTAGCAAAGAGCTGGTTAAGTTCTCGGGACGTCCCTCCAGAGGCGATCCCATTGACAGTAGGAAGTTCCTTAGCCTAACCATTTGTTGGAAATCCAATAAAACAATACGCATCTTGTACGGTTTTAGTTGTAAAGCCTGCCATTCACTTATGGTGGAGCCCCACTGTTTGGATGGTAGCTATAGTAGGCATGGTTCGGAATGTCTATGCTGGCTAAGATTTATATTCCATTTTCGAAATGCTTTCATCACTATGCACTAATAATAATATCAAAAATGATTTGTTTTGCGCGGTAAGCATCTTTGACTATCATAAGGAGAAATCTCCTCCAATTCTGCGTTTGCATTGTGTGTGTGTGGGGAGGCCTTATGGTAGTTTCATTTTCCAAAAGTATTGCGGATATTTTTCACTTCTCTTATTGTTGTTGTTCTAAAAGATAAATAACTGCTTTTAGTTCTCACACCAGTCCCATGACTGACCTGGAGTTTATTGTTTCCCTTCCTAAACTCTGGGTGCCCATAAATTTTCCACACGGGCAGTCTAGAGACAGGTTATCAGGTCATTCTGGATTCAGAATTCGGAGCTCAAGTGGCGAGCTGGATGGCGACGTATTACTTGTATATGATATTATCTTTCCGCTGTGTATTTCACTTGTAAGGACGCGTTTATATAATTGTCCATTGTTTTTTGTGTTGTATATTGTTGTTGTATACTCTGATGTAATGTGATGTAATAACTGAGATAGTTCTTTGTTTTAAAGATTATCCATTTATCTATTATATGTTGTTCCGCTGCGACTGTGAGATTCTGATATTGTTTCTGTTCTGTTTCCTTATTTCTTCTATCTTTTTCTTCTACCTCTTCTTTTTAACCCTCATGGTTCGGTTTTTCGGCATTCGATTATGCGGCATTTGATACAGTGGACGTAAGAATGCTGACCTTCGGAAGTCGAAGAATCAGATCTTGACAATTAACTTGTTAAATCTTTAAATCAAGATTTAACTTATAGCTTTCAAAACTCGTTTCAAAATATTCATCCATAACTTGGAAAACTATTTTTTTTTATTCAAACTTGGAATTCCTTTAATATAAATTTGAAAGTTCATTTCTTAAAGGAAACTTTTATCATTTGAAACCACCAGTTTATTTCAGATAAACCTGATCTCATTTATACAGGTTAAACACTTTGGGCTAATTCAGTTCCCCAAAACAACACTTAAAACAAAATGGTTTAAGAGTCATATAAACTCGTATAATCCTTCTTATTCTTGTTATTTTCTTCTTCTTTTTTTTCATAAATACCAATCATAAAATTCAATTTCAAATATTGAATTCCAATTTGAATCAAATTATTCAAATTTTAAAACATTATCAAGTTATTGAGAATAGCTTCAATTTTTTTGAATTCCTTTTTCAGAAGCTTTTTATATTTGATTCAATTCATTTCCAAAACTATTTGAATTAAAAATTTAAATTCAAAACTATTTAAAAATTTGTGACTGAACCGATTCCCACGTGCAATCCATATTGTGTGTGCATAAGTGTAGTCCAGGGGGTTTTACACGACAGTGCACAACATCAATCATCACAAATATATCAATATCGATAAGCGGTATGAACTAAAACGCTTATCTTTATGCACAGATTCATAGATAAAATAATTGTATCAACCACAAAGATTTATCATTACGTTTCGATGTGGGTTTCGGACAACTAACCGGAATCCGATTCCCTGTCGCATCGAAATCCAACCGCCATTTTAAAGGCTAAGTTGTCAATTAAATTTAAACAGTTTAATTCAACACTTTGAATCCAAATAACATTGATCACAGATAAATCATACACGATCATCATATATATATCAAGAGCAATATCATAGGAACATCACAAAATATTACCAAGTAATTATCACAAATTAGAGATTCCATGTACGCCATTATCCATAAGCAGTCGTCTTAAATTGTTATTGTAATTAATTTAAATTTAATCAATTACTTGACCCTGTTTAATTGATCATTAATTTACAATTAATTACTTATTCCATTTCAAATTATGTAATTAATAAATCATTTCTTAATCAACTATTAAGTCATAATTATTTAATTAATCACTTATTTTATCTCACACCATTTAATTAATGACTTCTTAATCAATTTATTTAACTTAATTTCTTATTTAACCATTCCTTAAAAATTAATGACCTTAATTATTATTTAATAACTTAATTATCCATTTATCTACTGCAAATCACTTAATTAATCATTTATTAATTCATAATTAAATTATTCGACTACTCTTAATTATTAATCATTAATAAAATTAACTTAAAGTAGTTAATTCTAATTTTAGTAATCACTTAAGCATTGATTTAATTCTAACTCTAATTACAATAAAAATGTAATTATTCGTAACTACTTTCTAAAATAATTAATTGATGTTAATTATTCAAACTTGACTAACATTTTTAAAGAAAACTTCTTAAATCTTGGAAGTCGGTTTGATATTAACTATAAACTTTTAATGTTAATTAATTTTCATACTTATCTTAACTTAATTACTAAATTAAAATATTAATTAATTGTTAAATACATTATTAAGTATTAACTACATAATTAAGCCCCGAATCTAATACTGCAGCTCAAATAAGCACGAGACCCTCCCTATTAAAACCCGAGTGTAACTCGAGCAGTTCTTCGAGTTGTTACAGCATCCACCCGAGACACCCTCTACAAATCTTATTCTCCTTCTTTTTTTCTCTCTTTCCTGTATCTTAAGTTACTAGGTTAATTAGCATCAGCTAGTTACTTTCGAACTTCCACAAACCCGAAGCAACCCACAAATAAACTCGAGAATGACTCGAGGTGCCACGAAGCAAAAAATACTGACAAGAGATCCACCGCCGTACACATGCACGGCGGTGGCCTCTGGTGAACACCCTTAACGTCGGCAAGTCCCAATTCCTACGTGGATATGAAAATCAAGCACGAATTTGAAAAAAAAAATTCAAATCAAAAATCATCTGTTCGACCCAAAAATGCAGAACTTAACCCATCGCTAAAATCGCCTCGTCACCATCGCAGACACCACCGATCGCGATGAAACTTCGGCCACACTTCAACCATGTCCTTCTCTACCTTCACCAAAAATTTCATGATACTCGATCATGACATGGATTCGAAAACCAAAATTAAACAGAGCACAAAAAAAAGACCCCAAATCCTAAATTCGAATCGACCCCAAAATCTGCGCATTAGAAAAATTATTTAGCATTTTTCTGGGATTCGAGGATAATTAAACTTACTATATAACAAATTTCAGTAGCTATTATTTGTTAATTCAACTGGAATTGATGAAAACACAATTCGAGTTTATATAGAAACTGTATCATGTTTAATCCCCTAAAATCATTGTTTTTGGTTTAAAAAACTTAGCTTTGTACACTACATCATGATATGAATTCAAACCATAGTTTTAAAACATTCAAAAAAAAAATTTAGTTATAAATTCTTTTACTGTAATATGAACATCCAAAGATTATATCACACTGTACACTTTCAAAACAAAACTATGTTCTGATTGTAGTTCAAACAATCTTTTTAAATCTAAATTCCTAAGTTTTAATTTAATTATATGAAGAAGTTTTGTTTTAAATTTAATTACTTTCATTTGCTCTGTACCCTGAAACATTGAAAACATGGCAAAATATCATTTCCAGTAAACAAAATGATCACAGAAATATCCTATTTACCCAGATAACTAGCTTACCCAAACTCTCTACAAATCAATCATCAAGTTTTAAATTTTTAAAATAGTATATTCGCTCACCTATATGATTGAAGGACAGAAAACAAAAATTCAAAGCTAAATTGCTCACCTTGGGTTTTAAGAAGAAGAGACGGTTTTGTTTATATATGTATTCTTTTTATTTGTCTGTTTGATCTGGAACTCCACTTGAACTTACTGCATGTCTTGATCTCCAGACCTCAACTCAAACTACACTTTGAATCTGAAAACTTTGTCTTGCTTGAGTTGCCCGAGTTGATCACCTCAGGTTGATTTGGGATACACTTGAATCTGTTTTCAGGTTTTAAATATATTTTTTTCTTTTGATCAGCTTACTTGAGTAAGCATTCAAGTTTTTCAAGTTTTAAAAAAAGAACATTTTACTGAGAATAATTTTGTTTTTTTTTGTTTTTTTATATTTTTTTTCTTTAATTCATATTCAAATCATTTAGTTCCAAAGAAAGAAAAGATGTTGCCACTTGTAACATTCATTTACACTTGTTAATTTTTAATGTCATATAGTTTACATTTGTCAAATTTTCTATATTTATGTTTTTAACCTTGTCTTGAATTTATTTTATAAATTTTGTTTTGATCCTTTAGTTTAATTAATTTACATTTAGTTCATAGAAATTTTAAAAGAAAGAACTTTAAAATCTTTTTATTAAACTTAGATATTATGTATATATATATGTATATACAAAATATTATACTTGCATAATTTTTTTCCAAAAGGAAATCTTATCTAAAATAAAATTATACATTGATAAATAAATTTTCTAATTTATCACTCTAATAAATTTACCTTTAATTAATTTCATAAATTAATTCTTTTTGAAATTAAGTATTACAATCCAATTATTAAAACAATTCAAAGATATTTAACTTTAAGCATTATAAATCTTTAATTACATAGATATTTTCTTGCTTGCCAAATGTATATGTATTATCATTTTATATTTAAATTTTCATACTTTTATTATTAACATAAATTCTAAAATTTAATTTCTATTTATAGTTTAATTCCCAAACATTACATTTATAACATATATTTTTATTTTATACTTTACATTAAATATTGATAAGATAAATCTTATACTTCTTATTCTTCATAAAGAAAAAAATGGATTTAAAACATGATCCATACATTAAATAAATAATTATACATATTATTATTATTTTTCCCCAGTATAACCCTTTAAAGAAAATTCATTTGGAATTTCCAAATCAAAATTTTGTTTCTGATCCAATTCAATTACATTTAAGTTTCAAATCCAATTTATAAAATATATAAGTAAATAAATCTTATTAAATTTGAAAAATTCAAAAAAATCCATAATTTAACCTAAAAACTTAATTAAATTACAATTTTAAATTCGCTTTTAAAACAGGATCGTTACAGATTCCCCTCCTTAAGAAATTTCATCCCCGAAATTTGCCAAGAAGATAACAAAGATAGATGAAAGATAAAGAAATATCTTTCCAAATCAAATCGAATATCAATTCTGCATTTGGCTTACCAAATCAGAATATCAACAATAGATGTGAGAACAAACTCAATCAATTATGAACCAATTGGGTTATCTGATCTACGAAATATACAAGGGTATTGGTTAGTTCGTAGGAATAACTAACCGTTTGTAAATTATATTGGAACCCAATGAAACAGACTGAAATAGATTCGATTACGATTTCCGATTCAAGATTTAACTCATTTACGATTTACGGAGAAATAAAACTAAGGGTAGTTCTTATGTCAAACAAAATTTGAACAATTTAATCGTAAACGAGATGGTTACCTTATAAAATTATCATTTCCTTAACTAACTTTTAAGGTTGAAAAATCACCTTTGATTTCACAGGCCCTCGCTGCTTAAACTTGCTTCAGTGTTGGGCAATTTATGATCCTATGTCCCGGCTTGTGGCAGTAACAACACTCCCTACATTCCTGTTCTGGCTTCATAAATGGCTCTCTCTGTCCTTGTTTCCTGGGGTTCTTACAATTGTTTAAGTAATGTCCTTTCTCCAAGCAGTTGAAACAAGTAACATCTTTCACCTTTTTCTTCCGTGCATTCTTCTTTCCTTTATCTTTCCTCAATTTCTTTCCATCAAATTTCTTCTTTCTCCAATTCAGATTAGTTGTATCTCCATCCTCCTCTGGAACTTCGCTTCTCTAGAGTATCGTATCTATAACCCATATCAATTAACTCAGAAAACGATCCCTTTACGTTCTTAGTCATCCTTTCCTGGAATTCCTTGTTCATTCCCCGAATAAACTTTTCATTTTTCTTTAACGGTGTATTCACCAATTCTGGACCAAATCGAGATAATTCAATAATTTTTTTTAAGTACTCTTCAAATGATAAACTTCTTTGCTTCAAATCTATGAACTCCTGGTACATTCTAGAGATACCAGCTGACGACATATATCGCTGCTCGAACACTTCTTTGAAACGACTCCAAGTAAATTCATCCGCCGGCTCATCCAATGTAACCGTTTCCCACTAAATTAAAGCCTCATCTTGGAGTTGCCAAGAAGCTATCAATCGCATCTGATCATCTCCTAACTTTAGTCCTTTGAAAATCTTTTCACACGATCGAATCCAGGCTTGTGCTTCGATAACAGATTCTTTGCCTATGAATGGTTTTCCACCAAGTCTAGAAAAACTTTGATATAGATCAGACAAATTTGATTGAGATTGAATAGGAATATCTGTCGTTGTAGGGCTTTGACCAGCTGAAGTGGTACTTTCCTGTCTCCTATTTCGTCCTCTTCTTCGGCTCATTCTTACTATTTGTAAATAGTAAGAAGACTGATTTAGGCATTCGGACGAAATATCTTAGAGAATAACAACAGATAAAGAGAATAGACCGAGGAATTTGGATTTTTGGTTCCACTGGTTGTACTCATTCTAGGGTATACTTCACCCTATCTCTAATGAGCCATCTAATGTGTTACACTCCGTAGCTAAAGTTCTTACTCAACCTTTAGCTCTGATACCAATCTGTCACGACCCGAACTCGATGTCCGACAACAACATCAAATTCGTATCACGGGAGCTTACAACACCCATTAGATGATAAATAACATAGTGGAAATAAAAGATGATATCATTGATACAACATGAATACATTAATCCGATACATCAATTTGATACAATGATACCCATCAACATCAGAGAATATACAACATATAATACAGCGGAACACGATGCAATATAAGATAAATCTTCTCAGAATCCAATACTGCAACTCTGATCCAAAAGCTCCAAAACTTCACTCCAAACCAACAAACTCAAACCACCATCTCACTTCACCCAGATGAGCAAGTCTTGATCATGAATTCAAAGACTCCAATATTCAAGATCTCCAAAGAATATCAAAGAGAGAGCTGAAGGGTATCAAATCGATATCTACCATCTACCATCTGAAAATCCCAACTCTAGACTGCCCGTGTGGAAAATTGTGGTCACCCAGAGTTTAGGAAGGGAACAATAAACTCCGGGTCAGTCATGGGACTGGTATGAGCAAAAAAAAACAATTTACCTTTTAAAACGACAAGAGATTTAAAATTTAAAATCCGCAATGCTTTTGGAAAATAAAACTTCCATAAGGCCTCCCGCCACACACACAACGCAAACGCAGACTTGGAGGATATTTCTCCTTATGACAGTCAAAAATGTTTGACACGCGAAAACCATTTTTTTTATTATAAGTGCACAGTGTAGAAAACATTTCGAAAGTATAATATTAATGTTAGCTAGCATACAACATTTCATCGTATGCCTACTATAGCTACTTTGTTCAATAGCTAGTTACCGCCACATTCCATAGCAGGTTATACAACTAAAACCGTACTGGGAGCATATTGTTTCTTTGGGTTTCCAACAAATGGTCAGGCCAAGGAACTTCCCATTGCCACATGGGTACGCCTCTGGAGGGACGCCCCGAGAACCTTCCATCAGTTCTCTGCCAACACAAGGACGGTGTACCCCCCGCCCGAAAGTATCACCTACAGATATGCCACCCTCGGTCCTTTTGGACCTTTATCCGAGAGCTCTCAACACCAACAACATCACATAGTAATAGATATACTACAGTGCCCACATGAGTAAGTATCTGGGCTCCATACCATGATACTACCCCTTTCCAGAAGGAATGGTCACACCATAGGGGAGCTACCCCTGAAACCTTGCCGCGTCATTCCTGTTTCGAAACCGGTTTGTGAGGCTCGACGAGGTTTCGTCCATAAAGCTACGCTTTACACTAAAGCCATGCTTTGATCACAAATGATCAACCAATGATCATCAATAAACAGCAGCACTTAGCATGTCACACTACAAAATTGGGAGTATAACGTTGATAACCTTCAACTACATAACCTCTAAGCTCGTACGTCTCAGAGAAGGGTGTTAAGCTAAGAGAATAAATTCTCCGCCACCAACAGATATGTATTTGAAAGAAATCTTCCTCATATCTCAAAGTGTACTGTCAGATACACATCCATACAAGTCTGTCCCGGGTTCGAACAGAACCGAAGGCACTTCCGAAGAAGCCCTTGCAATCCGGGTATTCACAATCCCGATTGGACTTCCCATCACTTAGGAAATCACTATATCATAGCTACTCAGTGCAGAGACAATCGATAGGTCATCCTATCATTCTCGCAAATACCCGGACTTCATCACCGTTCTTTAAATGCTATCCATAACAACGTATCATTATTCGGAATGGGTTATATGACACAAAGGTCCTCCCCCGGCTAAACCGAATAATGAGCGTAATATTTAAAACATATGGATATGGGATTTCAGTTAAGTCACAACTTAATAGTTCAAAACTTTCTTTCAAATGGTTTAAACCAATTACCATTTTCAAATCTTTAAACAAAAAGATTCACTTTACAAAGATCCATTCATGGATTTTTCAAACAATTTCCATTTCAATTTGATTAACTTGTTAAATCTTTAAACCACGATTTAACTTATAGCTTTCAAAACTCGTTTCAAAATATTCATCCATAACTTGGAAAACTATTTTTTTTTATTCAAACTTGGAATTCCTTTAATATAAATTTGAAAGTTCATTTCTTAAAGGAAACTTTTATCATTTGAAACCACCAGCTTATTTCAGATAAACCTGATCTCATTTATACAAGTTAAACACTTTGGGTTAATTCAATTCCCCAAAACAATACTTAAAACAAAATGGTTTAAAAGTCATATAAACTCGTATAATCCTTCTTCTTCTTCTTTTTCATAAATACCAATCATAAAATTCAATTTCAAATATTGAATTCCAATTTGAATCAATCTATTCAAATTTTAAAACATTATCAAGTTATTGAGAATAGCTTCAATTTTTTTGAATTCCTTTTTCAAAAGCTTTTTATATTTGATTCAATTCATTTCCAAAACTATTTGAATTAAAAATTTAAATTCAAAACTATTTAAAAATTTGTGACTGAACCGATTTCCACATGCAATCCATATTGTGTGTGCATAAGTGTAGTATAGGGGGTTTTGCACAACAGTGCACAGCATCAATCATCATAGATATATCAATATCGATAAGCGATATGAACTACAACGCTTATCTTTATGCACAGATTCATAGATAAAATAAATGTATCAACCACAAAGATTTATCATTACGTTTCGATGTGGGTTTCGGATAACTAACCGGAATCCGATTCCCCATCGCATCGAAATCCAACCGCCATTTTAAAGGCTAAGTTGTCAATTAAATTTAAACAGTTTAATTCAACACTTTGAATCCAAATAACATTGATCACAGATAAATCATACACGATCATCATATATATATCAAGAGCAATATCATAGGAACATCACAAAATATTACCAAGTAATTATCACAAATTAGAGATTCCATGTACGCCATTATCCATAAGCAGTCATCTTAAATTGTTATTGTAATTAATTTAAATTTAATCAATTACTTGACCCTGTTTAATTGACCATTAATTTACAATTAATTACTTATTCCATTTCAAATTATGTAATTAATAAATCATTTCTTAATCAACTATTAAGTCATAATTATTTAATTAATCACTTATTTTATCTCACACCATTTAATTAATTACTTCTTAATCAATTTATTTAACTTAATTTCTTATTTAACTATTCCTTAAAAATTAACGACCTTAATTATTATCTAATAACTTAATTATCCATTTATCTACTGCAAAACACTTAATTAATCATTTATTAATTCATAATTAAATTATTCGACTACTCTTAATTATTAATCATTGATAAATTAACTTAAAGTAGTTAATTCTAAATTTAGTAATCACTTAAGCATTGATTTAATTCTAACTCTAATTACAAATAAAAATGTAATTATTCGTAACAACTTTCTAAAATAATTAATTGATGTTAATTATTCAAACTTGACTAACATTTTTAAAGAAAACTTCTTAAATCTTGGAAGTCAGTTTAATATTAACTATAAACTTTTAATGTTAATTAATTTTCATACTTATCTTAACTTAATTACTAAATTAAAATAATAATTAATTGTTAAATACATTATTAAGTATTAACTACATAATTAAGCCCGGAATCTAATACTGCAGTTCAAATAAGCACGAGACCCTCCCTATTAAAACCCGAGTGTAACTCCAGCAGTTCCTTGAGTTGTTACAGCCTCCACCCGAGACACCCTCTACAAATCTTCTTCTCCTTCTTTTTTTTCTCTTTCCTGTAGTTTAAGTTACTAGGTTAATTACCATCAGCTACTTACTTTCGAACTTCCACAAACCCGAAGCAACCCACAAATAAACTCGAGAATGACTCGAGGTGCCACGAACCAAAAAATACTGACACGAGATCCACCACCGTACACATGCACGACGGCACCATTGGCCTCCGATGAACACCCTTAACGTCGGCAAGTCCCAACTCCTACGTGGATACGAAAATCAAGCACAAATTTCAAAAAAAAAATTCAAATCAAAAATCATCTGTTTGACCCAAAAATGCAGAACTTAACCCATCGCTAAAATCGCCTCATCACAATCGCAGACACCACCGATCGCGATGAAACTCCGGCCACACCTCAACCATATCCTCCTCTACCTTCACCAAGAATTTCATGATACTCGATCATGACATGGATTCGAAAACCAAAATTAAACAGAGCACAGAAAAAAAAGACCCCAAACCCTAAATTCGAATCGACCCCAAAATCTGCGCATTAGAAAAATTATTTAGCATTTTTATGGGATTCGAGGATAATTAAACTTACTATATAACAAATTTCAGTAGCTATTATTTGTTAATTCAACTGGAATTGATGAAAACACAATTCGAGTTTATATAGAAACTGTATCATGTTTAATCCCCTAAAAATCATTGTTTTTGGTTTAAAAAATTTAGCTTTGTACACTACATCATGATATGAATTCAAACCATAGTTTTAAAGCATTTGAATTTTTTTTTACTTATAAATTCTTTTACTGTAATATGAACATCCAAAGTTTATATCACATTGTACACTTTCAAAACAAAACCATATTCTGATTGTAGTTCAAACAATCTTTTTAAGTCTAAATTCCTAAGTTTTAATTTAATTATATGAAGAAGTTTTGTTTTAAATTTAATTACCTTCATTTGCTCTGTACCCTGAAACATTGAAAACATGGCAAATTATCATTTCTAGTAAACAAAATGATCACAGATATATCCTATTTACCCAGATAACTAGCTTTCCAAACTCTCTACGAATCAATCATCAAGTTTTAAATTTTTAATATAGTATATTCGCTTACCTATATGATTGAAGGAAAGAGAACAAAAGTTCAAAGCTAAATTGCTCACCTTGGGTTTTAAGAAGCAGAGACGGTTTTGTTTATATATGTATTCTTTTTATTTGTCTGTTTGATCTGGAACTCCACTTGAACTTACTACATGTCTTGATCTCCAGACTTCAACTCAAACTACACTTTGAATCTGAAAACTTTTGCTTGCTTGAGTTGCCTGAGTTGATCACCTCAGGTTGATTTGGGATACACTTGAATCTGTTTTCAGGTTTTAAATATATTTTTTTCTTTTGAT
Source organism: Allium cepa (assembly GCA_030765085.1). Classification (NCBI taxonomy): domain Eukaryota; kingdom Viridiplantae; phylum Streptophyta; class Magnoliopsida; order Asparagales; family Amaryllidaceae; genus Allium; species Allium cepa. The sequence goes on along the minus strand of CM060931.1, from coordinate 264,393,058 downwards.
CAGCTTACTTGAGTAAGCATTCAAGTTTTTCAGGTTTTTAAAAAAACATTTTTACTGAGAATAATTTTGTTTGTTTTTTTTTTGTTTTTTTATATTTTTTTTCTTTAATTCATGTTCATATCATTTAATTCCAAAGAAAGAAAAGATGTTGCCACTTGTAACATTCATTTACTTGTTAATTTTTAATGTCATATAGTTTACATTTGTCAAATTTTGTATATTTATGTTTTTAACCTTGTCTTGAATTTATTTTATAAATTTTGTTTTGATCCTTTAGTTTAATTAATTTACACTTAGTTCATAGAAATTTTAAAAGAAAGAACTTTAAAATCTTTTTATTAAACTTAGATATTGTGTATATATATATATATACAAAATATTATACTTGCATAATTTTTTTCCAAAAGGAAATTTTATCTAAAATAAAATTATACATTGATAAATAAATTTTCTAATTTATAACTCTAATAAATTTACCTTTAATTAATTTCATAAATTAATTCTTTTTGAAATTAAGTTAAAAAAATCAATTACTTACAATCCAATTATTAAAACAATTCAAAGATATTTAACTTTAAGCATTTTAAATCTTTAATTACATAGATATTTTCTTGCTTGCCTAATGTATATGTATTATCATTTTATAGTTAAATTTTCATACTTTTATTATTAACATAAATTCTAAAATTTAATTTCTATTTATAGTTTAATTCCCAAACATTACATTTATAACATATATTTTTATTTTATACTTTACATTAAATATTGATAAGATAAATCTTATACTTCTTATACTTCATAAAGAAAAAACTGGATTTAAAACACGATCCATACATTAAATAAATATTTATACATATTATTATTATATTTCCCCAGTATAACCCTTTAAAGAAAATTCATTTGGAATTTCCAAATCAAAATTTTGTTTCTAATCCAATTCAATTACATTTAAGTTTCAATCCAATTTATAAAATATATAAGTAAATATATCTTATTAAATTTGAAAAATTCAAACAAATCCATAATTTAACCTAAAAACTTAATTAAATTACAATTTTAAATTCGCTTTTAAAACGGGATCGTTACAAAATTGCTATCTTATTTAATATTGAATTTATATTGTTAATTAAATACTTGATGATGATAACACTTAATTGTTGTGATTGCTGGTTTATTTGAATGATGATTGTGATGGATGTTTAATTATTGATATTTGGATGATTGGATGTATGTTTATTCATATGTTGTTATCACACTGCAAGTTCCCTTAGTTTGTCGTTAGAAATTACAATGGGTTGAAATGATACATAACCGAATAGTCTTATGGATTAGGGAAAAATCGTTATGGGTTAAAATGATAAACTGGGGCGATTTTATGGATTTTGAATTTTACTCGGGATTGCGGATTGAATTGATATATATCCGTAAGTTTTAAATATATTGCGGATTGAAATGATATATATCTGTATCACTTGACCATAGGGTAGAAAAATATTTACGGACACCGGATTGGTTAAATTAAATGATTGTAAAACCCGAGTTTTGAATCTAGTTAAATGATATTATTTTAAAGGAAATAAAATTAGATTTATATAACTAAATTATTTTCAAAATCCAAGCTTTAAAATCTTGAAATAGAAATCGGATTAATTGAATTGCTTAAAGTGTTTAAATTGAAATTTTATAATTGAATTTTGAAATATAAATGAAATTTATCAAAATTGAGTTATTGTAAACGTCTGAATAATAAACTTTAAAATCTATCGAATTTGAAGTGGTTTAGATTTGTAATTCAACAAAAATTTGAAATCGATATAAAATGAAATGGTTTAGTGAAAAATTAAATTGAAATTTAAAAAATTGAGTTGTTGATTTGAAATTTTGATATGGTCCAGATTTGTAGAAATGGAAGAAATAGTTTAATTTGATATCAATTTCAAAGTTAATTATTTTAATATAAACTGTTTAAAGATATATTATTTTAAATTCAGATTTATTTAGATTTCCAAACTACTTTCTATATAAACCATTGCCAATAATCAAACCATTTTATATTAGACTACTAAACTATATTAAATCTATTTTTAAACTATTTTAAACCATTTAAACTATTTTAATCTATATTAAATGATTTTTTAATCTGTTTTAAACTATTTATCTAGTTAAAATTATATTAATCTATTTTAAACTATTTTAATCTAATTTAAACTGTCTAAGTATTTTAAACTATTTTAAAACTATTTTAAACAATTTTAATCTATTGTAAACTACTTAAAGTATTTTAAACTATTTTAAAACTATTCAAAACTATTTTAATCTATTTTAAACTGTTTAAAGTATTTTAAACTATTTTAAACTATTTTAAACCATTTAAAGTATTTTAAACTATCTAAAAACTATTTTAAACTATTTATGACTATCTAAACTATTTTTCAAAAAATTCAAACGGTGCAAAGGTGAATTGGTAATATTTAAATCCTTGATTTTAAAATGAATATTGTTAATGACATTATAATTTATGTTGGAATTTTGAAATGATATTTTCTACTGAAATGACATATTTTGGTTCAATATGATGATTTTGAAATGAGAATTTAACCTATTTGTGAATATGATTCGAAAGTGAATGTGATTTTGAAAGTGATATGGTTTTGAGAACATGATATTTTGATATCAATCATGGATTGGTTTTTGGAAATGTAAAAGAACCATCCGGTGTGAAATAAGCGTTTGGTTGTTAAAGAGACTGGGATCGGATATTGTCATACTCTCTGTAAATACCCAAAACAACTTTAACAGCCGTGAATGTGGTGGAGATTCCAGAATGAAGTTGGATAGTTTGGCAAACGATTCTGCATGAACGTGGCCCTGACTCCCTCGAGTCAGCTTGATGTGACTAAAAAAGGAGCCACGCCGGGCCAAGTGAGGTCGCACCTCCAATCGGACATGCTTCTTCGATACCATATCATGAATTTATGATTGATTTGGTGGCCACCCCTCAATTTGATTATGGGATTGTGTTCCAAGGTGGGCGATAGTAGCTGTTATGCATTACCACCAGTATGATCCGCAAAACGATAGTATCCTACCCTAGGCATTGCCTCGCGTGCCTTGTCACATGTCTTATCGCGCCCATTACGAGTTTGGTTTGTGTCATACCTATGGAGTGCTCATGTAATGACCCGGAATTTCCGATCCCGAAAATCCCAGATAGTTAAGGAAAAAGAAGAAAAAAGATAGAAGAAGAAATAGAACGAAACACAGATTCTCACATTCGCAGCGGATAAAAATACAATATCAAATAATATCATTTATACAAAGAAAGCTGTAACAGTAAATTTACATTTAATACATCAGAGTTTTCAATATTTACACAAACACTGGACAGTTAATATTACATGTCCCAGACAATCTACAATATACACAGCGAAATACTCTCCATACGTTCCTGCCATCCAGCTCGCCTCCTGAGCTCCAGAACGTCCTTACCTAAAAATCTGCAATACTCGGTCTGACCTGAGCATTACGTCAATGTAACACTCGAATCAGGCTAGAAACCAGCGTGAGTAAACCCACGTAATTCTGAAATACTAAGCCTTAAAAAAATTGAAATTCCAGGTAACTCATACCTTACTATGAGTTCATAACTGGTTATGGTCAGCACTTATTTTATAAATCAATCCCTAAGTGATTTTACTTAGTTGCAGAGGTCCATATTATTCCATTCTAGCCTATTTATTCCAAAGTCAATTTCATAAAGAATTATTTTAGATTATAGTTGAAGTGGTTTCGGGTATGTACGGGTACCCGACCCCAGTCTCTTCGAAATCCAATATCATCTTAAAACAAAGCAGTTTAAGTTTTAACAATTCCATACATATATTCAGAATTATATGTTCACATAGCCATTCATCACGGATAGACAAACCATATTATCTTAGTTCAGTCCAATCATACCACATCACATAGCCTCACTTATCAAAGATATCTAGTAATCAAAGGCATACAATATCTTTCAATTATTCATTAGCAAGGTTAATTAATCATACCATTCCAATTAATTTAAATAAATTAAATTAATTTCTTCAATTACTTTTAATCATGCTTACCTAAATTTAATTAATCATCTCTTAATTTACCTCTTTAATTACATTAAGTAATTTTCCTTTAATTAATAACACAAATTAAATAACCTTCACCCATTCACATTAATTACATTTATTCTTAATTAATTACTCAAATTAATTATCTTATAATCACTTACATTTATAAATTATCCTTTAATTAATCACACTCATTAACTATCCCTTAATTAATTTCCTTAATTAGTCAAACCCTTTAATTACTTACATTAAGAAATTATCATTTAAGTAATTAATCTCTAATTACTTACATTAATTATAAATTAATTAATCTTAATTACTTAACTAATTTCCTTAATGACAACTTAATTACTTAATTAATTAATCTCAAATCATCAAATTAATAATCCTTAATTACAAATTAAGTAACCTCTAATTAATTCATCTATAACCCTTAATTAAAAATAATTAATTATACCTAAATTATTTTATTAACTTATTTAATCTCGAATCATTAAAACCATAATTAACTTTAGGATAAAACATTATCTTTATTAATGACTTGATTATCATTTACATATTTAAAACATTTTATCTTAATAATTAACTTCATAATTAAATCATTTAATTTTAGTTAATAATAAAATAGCATTTTAACTAAACAAAAATTAAAATTTACAATCATAACTTCCTTAAATCAAATAACTTAAACATTTATCAAGTAATCGTTTAAATCCAATTCAATTTGAATTTAAAAACTAGCTTTTGTAAAATCTTAAAAAACTTTTTAAAACAGTTTTTAAAGCTAGCTTCGAGTCCTACTCGAACAGCTCTCGAGTTCAGACCCGAGTAACCCTTTCCCTCCCTTCTTCTAAAACTTGGTTTTTTTTTAAAAAAATTACCGTCGTCAAACCAAAAACATATACATGAAAATTTCGTGACCATCCCGAGCAACATGCCAAAACTCTCGAATCAAAACTCAAGTTCAAACCCCATCTTCTCGAAATCAGACTCGCTACCCTCTTCTTCTTCTCAAATCTTTAGCATGTTACTGTCAACCGATACCAAACGACCCACGTGCATGTGCACACCACTTCGCCAACACCCTGATCAACATCACCGTCTCCTACAAGTTGATGGCGACCGTTTACTGATAATCCCACCATCAGTTACGAAGATACGACTGAAATTCCAAAAACGAGTGAATCTGATCCCATCAGTAAATACCTGATCACAAAAACCCTCACGCGACGCCAATCACCGACCACCGGCAACCTCGACCCTATGCCCAGACATTGTCACGCTTCCACACTTCCTTTCCCCCATGCCTTGACCATCCCGATGTCGTCACAAACTCGAAATCGCTGAACAAACACTCACGACCAAACAAAGGCCCTAAACCCTAAATCTCTACTACTACGCCTCCACGACGATATAAAAATCGCCCAAGCATTTTTCCCGACATCCCTAGCCTACCACCATCCTTTGGCCCCAATCCCTAAACCTCCGACCTACTCGATCATCAGAAAAACCCAAAAAACCAAAATCTGATCAACCCTCGAATTCTCACAATATACTTTATTAAAAATCATGATTTCTCTTTTAAAAATCCTAATTTTTGAAGACAAATCAGATTATAATTTTGAAACACTAAATTATTACAATCGAGATTTGGGTATAGTTAAGATTTTACTGTTCTTCTTCCGTTATGAAAAAACTACTATTAAATACCATCTGGAAATATTTTCAAATCACATGTTTTGTCATTAAAAACAAGTATCATTTATATACCTATGTCTAAAATGAATCAGGCAAGAAGATATTGAATTTAGTTCAAATTTTGAAACCTATAAAATTAACAGAGTATCAACTTGGTATACAGATATGAACATCCATACAGTTACGAACATATACAATCAATCCATTTTAAACAACATGCTAGCACTTATCATACTTCACATTAAGGAATTACAGCATGCATTTATATTTAAATAGATTCAATTTGTTTACTCCCTTTAGCTGTAGAACAAAGAAATCTTTTGGAAAAGGAAACTGGAAATTGCTCTGAAATTTTGAAAACTTGAAACTGGAGATTCATGCTTGCAGATCTGATTCATGTTTTGATTTAGTTTGAATTGAATTTGAACTGATCTTGAATTGTTTTGCCTTTGAATCAACTATGTTGCTTTAGCATAGTTTACAGTTTCTAGTTGTATTTTTGTTTTGAACCTGGTTTTTGTTTTAACATTTTTGAAAAAAAAATGAAGAAATAAGAGTAGAAAGACTGGTTTGGAGAGGATTCAAGAATTATATACTCGGCCTATTATCTAACATACTTGTTTATTTTAACTTAAACAAAATAAATGCCACTTGTTATATTTGCAAATTACTTAGTTTACACTTGTTACTTATATCTTTGTAGCTATATTAATGTTTCTCTACTAATTTATATTTTGTATTTATTAATTTTATGTATCATGTTTTTAAATGTTTGTGTGTGTGTGTGTGTGTGTATAATTTTATCTCATGTAAATTTTTAAAATGTATTAAACCTTTTCTTAAATCTTATTAAAGCTTTTTATTTACCCTTGTCTTTTATATTATATTTCCCATTTAGATAAATACATCTTTAATCAATTTATGTTTTACAATTTATATTCATACATCTTCAAGTATTTATACATATTTTTTTTTAAAGAGAATGATTTTGAAAATCTTAATTCTACACTAATAATAATCATATGTATTTATTCTTTCAGATTTTAAATCATAAATTAAATTTAAATTAACTAATATATATATTAAACAAACACTTATTTAATTTGTGTTGAAGAGAATAAGTTTTTCCCATTTTAAATAATCTCATTAGGAAATTATCAAATAATTATTTTCCCAGATATGACTATTAGTTATTTGTTTCGTCCTTAGCAATCAGCATTTTAATAGTTAAAATCTGTATTTTTATTAACTAACCCAGTTAATTATCAATTAACAGATACTTCAAAATTCGGGTTATCACAGCTCCTAGATAGCCCACTAGTTTACGGTGGAGTTTACAGTATTGTATAGACGACGACATTTGTATAAAATGAGTTAATGGGGATATAGGTAACGCCTTAAAGCTATTTCAATACTTTATTGATAGACATATTATAATAGCGTGTATTACTACATAGTAAATAGTTTAACGGATCCTTAGGAGATGGTAATCCCGAACATCTCTTAAGTTATTGCATGCACGTTAGACACTGTATAAGAGATGTTAAACCCCGCAAACATCTCTGAAGCTGATACACCCATACTTTTTTCTATAAATTTAACTTACATAAGATCTTTTAGTTTTGACTCGAGTGTTATGTCTTTTCATTACTCTTGAGTCAGTCTGAGCTTTTCAGTGTATTGAAGACTGCTTTTCCGAAGGACGAAGACGGAGATTTATATACTATATTATTTCATATATGTTCCACCGCATCATGTTGTTCCGCTGCATTATTTTTCATTCCTGCTATATGTATAACTTTGATCTGTATTGTACAAGTGTAACTAAACGTTATTTGTAAATAACTTCATGAACCGTTTATTTGATTATTATATTTTGTCATTCCGCCATGAGATACTTTGCTTTGTTTTTCTTCCTTTTCTCTTCTTTTTCTTATTTATCCCATAACTAACCTCCCTTTTAAATGGTTTGAGTCTGACATGTGTGGTTTATGTCGATCTGAACCGTCCAAAAAGGTGGATGGTTACAATATATCACTTTTATAAATCCTTTTTATAAACTATTCAAAAATTTCTGTTTAAAAATATTTCACAAAACTATACATTTATAACATCAAAAATCATACTTTTTATTTGTTTAAAAATAAATTCATTCCTTTTAATAATTTAAAATAATAAAAACATACATACTTCCAAAATCATATCAATTCAAAATCTCTATTTTATAGTATTTAAAAATACTAAAAATATGGCCCAGTGCTACTATAGCACTAAGTATACAAAAAAATATCAGTGTCATCAAATATGGCATCCAACACATCGTATATCAAAATATATGAAAAGTAAAATCAACAATGTAAGGAATCCTGTTGGATCCCTCCAACCTATCCCTCTGCATCACATACGGTATATAATCAAATAATATAAATCAACCACTTCGAGGCGGGATCGTATACAAAGGGTCATCCGCTCGTACACGGGAACATAATAGGGTCTCATCCGCTCCAAGGGCGGGAATATATCCAAACCAACTAACAAATATAGTAAATCATCTAAACAAGCAACAAACAACATAAATAAAATTATCTACACTTATATAAAGGTATAAGTGAGCCAGAGAGGTGAGTTTACTCATAGAAATTCCAAAAATCGCCCAAAGCGTTCCTGTTTGAATTAAAATTGAACAGTTATTCAATTTTAACCCAAATTTCTACTAGCACCAAATCCATACAATCCAACTCTATATCATTGATTTTGTCGATACGAACATAACGCAACACGTCGCATTCAATTTTGACCTCGTATGTAAAAGTTATGAATTTATAACTAATGAATTAAATTATCATTAACTTATAATTAATAAACTTATTTAAATTTAATATCTTCCATCCTTCCTCTCGTTCTCGTTTCCATCAAATCTAAAATGCAACCCAAAACGCGACTTTCCCAACCAATCGCCACCGCCTCGCTACTGCATGCGCCGCCTTGAGCTTGGCACTAATGCGCCACCTAGAGCTGGCACTGATGTGCCTGCCACCCTCCCCTCCATCGCTAGTGGTCCGCCCTCCCAATTCATCCCCTATCGATGGTAAGACCAAGGTCGCCATGAATGGAGGTGATTTCCCAATGCCATGCCGTGTCGTTCGATGATACAACCATTGATTAGAAGCATTGGCCTGAAAGTGGACAGAGTGGCTCCGATCGAGCATTGCCATTGGATAAGGTTGTTATTTAATGGCGGCTATAGTTTTGTTTGTTAGGATTTTGCGAAAATGAAATGAACATGTCCTTATATTGAAAATTTTCAAAGCACTATTCACACATTAAAATTTCGAACTCCAAACGAGGTGTGTCGCTTGGCATTCTCTATGTAATACTCCTATTCCGAAAATAATGAAATTAGTATCGGGAGCCAATTCTATCATATACAGAAATTACCTCTCAAAATCAAATTTTATGCATTTAAATTCCTTTAATTAATTTCTATGCATTTCGAACTCGCATGACCAAACGATACGTCTGATCACCACGAAATTCGACGGCATATAAAAATTCACTATTACGGATCCCATGAAACTAGTCTCGTCGAAATCCCACATAATGCCCCAGAAGACTATTTTCACACGTTAATTAACCTAGATTATTATTAAAACAATTCGAATCGCTTTAATTATAAATTAAAGTTCACTATGTTCATTCTTATTTAAATAGAATTAAATTAGCTTTCGAAATCATTTTTATTCATATTAATTCAAGATTCAATTATTTTAAACAATTAAAATATTAAATTTAACAATTTAATTATCAAATAAATCTCTATATTAGAAATATAAGTTATTTAACTTATAAAATTTACTTCCAATACTTAAAATCAATTAAATATTACAAATTCAAATGACTGAAATTTTAGGTCGTTACATTTTCCCCTCCTAAAAGAATTTCGTCCTCGAAATTAGCAAGGTAAGAAAAATTCCCCAAGCCTATTAACTTTTCAAAACAAATTGATTGAAATAGATTATGAAATTTCTATGTCTTTTAAATTCACTAACCTGTACCAACTAATCTCCTTCCATTCATTCCTTCCAAGTTATAACTCAAAATCAAATTTTAGTTATAATATTTTTTTGAAAATTCTCAAAAAATTACCAACGCCTTAAATTTACGGAAAATTTTGCTAGCTTCTCCTTTGCGCGGTTCGATTATAAAAATTTACAATATGTATATAATCATAAATATGCATCTCATCTTTAAGGAAGCGACATCCCATAGAGAAAATTATAAAAACACGATATGTAATCAAAGATCTATACCTTTTATTATATTAGCAAGCATATACAATTAATATAATGCGAATGTGAGCTCCAAATGCAAAGCGTACGCCATCTGCATCTACTAGTCACTTAACAACTAATGAGAATAAGTATATGAAAAGTAATATCAATATATAACATGTACGAATACAATAACCATATGCAAATATAGCAAAGGTAACAAGAGAAACTGTTAAACAATTAATATTCATCTAATTAATTCATTACCATATCGATTTACATTTTCCAATGTCAACATTTAATTTATTAAGCCCGTACGATGTACATATACCATCCATACGCAAAACCATATTTGATCGTTTGCTCGATCATGCAATTTCATTTTCGAACTAGTATTGTTCACATGACTACTATAGTGTGGACTCAGATCCGGTTCCTTTATTAGAAACCGCTACTCTCCTTGCATAGCCATACACTATAATAGAGAATCTTGGAATCAATCAAAAATCCATATTCAGTGTGCATCGTTAAGAATCGAGTGAAAAATCCTAACTTAGATCGGTGTAAATCACCTTGAAATCGTATATTCGAATCTAGATCAAACATTTATATGAATAAAATAATATACGTACAATTTACGTATTTATTACAATTGGTTTTTTTATTATATCCCATTCTTCTTTATTCATTATTTACATTCATTTATTATTTAGTACATCTCTTTCAATACTAATATCATTTACAAACCATTTCATAAAACCATTACTTAAGTTTATTGTAACGACCAGGAATTTCACTACTTTGATTTGTGAATATTTAATTTTAAATATTCAATATATAGATTTTATAATGAAAATAATTTTTTTAAATTATAAATAATGATGGTGAAATAGGTTTAAATTTTAAAAAAAAATATATATAGCTCTATGGAAAACAGAAAATGTGACCGAAATTTGTTTTTCGATTTTTCGATTTTTATGAGCTAAAAGTTATAGAAAATGTTTTAATCAAGATAGCATAAGTATATACATTTTTAAATAAGTTAGAATATGGGTATATGTGGGTACTAGTGTATGTATGCATACATATATATATTTACACCTAAGTATGCTAAGTTTAATATATATATATATATATATATATATATATAAAGTATATGTTACATCATTAGGGTACATAAGTACACTTAGTTACTTAAACATGAAAATGGAAGGGAAGACAAGCTTTACACGTTAGGGGGAAAGGAAGGAACATGCTTGATGATGAGGCAACATGGTAATGGAGGTTAGGTACCTTAGGGTAAAATGGTAATTTGATATATGCACTTGATATATACAAATTTTCCTAACACTTCCATCATTTTTCATTTATTTCGTTTTCCATTTTCTTTACTTCTTTTTCCTTTAAAGCTTTTGGAAAACTTATTCATGGCTTCCATTCATAATTTTAAGTTTTAAAAATCCAAGTTTAAACTTTTAAAATGATTTCAAACTAGTTTAGTCTCCTTTTTATTTTAAAAACTTCTCCATTTTTCTCCCATTTCATTCAGCTATAACTTCTTCCATACTACTCCAAATCAAGATTTTCATTTTTGTAAATATATATAATTCTAGTGGCTACAACTTTCATTTGAATGACTTTGTCAAATTTTCAATATTTTTGGGTCAAAATTTTATTTTTTCGGACTCATTTTTGGACCTATATTTTTAATCCCAAAAATATCACTCCTTCTTTTAACCATACCTCCCCAAAACAAATCAAAATTAACTGATTCTTTTTTTCAAATTATAGAGAAAATAATTTCTGAAAACATGTCCTTTTATGGCTTGTCCAAATTTTGAGAGTAACATGATCAAAAATCAGGGAGAAGATGACCCATTTTCAAGTGATTTTTGACTGATTTTCCAAGCTTTCGGTGAGTAAATTTCTTGGTTTAATTTAAAGATTTTAGCTTTATAAAATTTGAAAATTTGTAGTATTATAAGTGTTGTTAATCTTATTAAATGTTTGGTTTAAACAAATGTTGTGGTGTTGTTATATATTTGGATGCTTGGATGACATATTATATTAGGCTTGAGTTTGAAGTTTGGATGTTGTTATTGTATGTAAAGTTATGAATTTGCTTCATGTATATGGTGTGGTATGCGTATTTGTGAATGGATATGATATATATTGTATACTAAAAGAAAAGTTAGCATCTTGGTTTGGGTTAGCGGAAAAAATAAATAATTATGTGATAACCATGGGTTTAGTTTACATTTCAAAATCATTTTCAAAAGTTTCAAACTTGGTTTTAGTGTACAAACACTTACTTATGTTTAGAAAATTTAGTAAGCATTAGGGTGTTAAGATTTAAAAAGAAAAGCTAGGGACCAATTTTCTAGTAATGGCATCCATAGCGATAGTCGCTATGGATGCAATTCAATTAAAAACCCCATTTTTACAAAAGTAGGTTTTCTTAGTTAAAAATGTTTTTAAAATGTTTTATAAACTTAATAAAAATGCTTTTAAATGTTTTCGAAAGCTAATTAAGTTTTAAATAATTAATTATTAATTAAATTTAGTAATTAATATTAAGCAAGGTTTATTAGTTTTAATCAAGTGAAGATTGGTGCTAATAATTATCTTTTAATGTTAAGATTAATTTAAATTAAATATTAAGCTAATTAAAATTTTAAATTAATTATAAGTTAATTATGTAATTTATTTTAATTAATTATTGACTAATTAAAGGTTTAATTATCAATTAATTAATAATCAAGTTAAATTTAGGTTAAGGATTTAATTAAAAACTTAATTAAGATTTTAATTATTTTAAATAAAGGCACTACATCAAACTACCCTTTTTACAACGGGCAATACCCGTTGTAATAGAGATTTCGTAATGGGCCTACGCCCGTCGTATTATGCGATGTTGTAATAGACCGAAAAAAATTTACAACATTTTAAAACCGTTGTAGTAAATATTATTTACAACGGCCACAACCCGTTGCAATATGGTCTTTTACAACTATTTTTGCCCGTTGCAATAAAATCTTTTGCAATAGTTTTTGCCCATTGTTGAAAAGTGCAAAATTAAAAAATAAAATGTAACAAGCCGCCTTTCTTACTTTGAAAGACGAGTCATTATGGGTAAAAGAAAAGGAAAGATAAGAAGAAAATTTAAAAATCACAGAAACTCACATCGGAAAGGAACAACATATAATACATAACATAGGATTATACATAGTCACTACTATCATAATACATCAGATTCATAATAGTACAAGCTCCACACTAGGACAATTATAACTACTTTTCCTCACATCACAAGTCCAAAACATATATATATATATAAATACACAGCAGAAATAGATACTAGCTAGCTATCGGTGAAGCCACCTGCTCCAGCTCCTCCAAAATGCTATCGTGGAAAACCTAGATCACTTGGCTACTCATAAAAATTTAAGTACCCAAAAGTTTTAGGGAAAGAAGATAAAACTCCGAGTCAAACATGGGCCTGGTGCAAGTAAATTCAAAATAATTGAAATTTTATTTTAAAACACTTTGAAAATAAAGGGTATCCCATAAGACCACACCGCACATAAACACAGACGGGTTTTTACCTTACGATAACCAAAACACTTTATATAGAAAAATCCAGTGATATTATAATAGCGTCTAGGGTTTTCAAATAAAAATAGCCAAAATTGTTACATGAATTAAATTCCAGCATAATAGGTATACAACTAAAGCTGAAGGCACTTATTGGAAATTATGTTCCATACATGCCAAGGTAAGGAACTACTTTTCGAAAAGTGCACCTCTAGATAAAATGCACTCGGGGTCTGACAAGAACATCTTATACCCCTGTCATACAGAACCGGCCTACCACTTGAGCAGTGGTACCGAATACATTACCAATACGGTTGTGATCAGCAACCGTACTAGAGCATACCAAAATGGGACAAATATCGAGTCTAGATCTAGTGATGACATACCTTAATGGGAGCGACCCACATAGCCCTGGTGCATACCCTATTTTTGCCATTCCCGGTTGGTGAGGCCTGAGGTTATGTCATTACCTTTGAAAAGCACTACCCACTTGGAATACTGATATTGCCTTCCAAGTGATGACACAATGTCAACATTCATCCATACAAGTCGTTCAGGTGATGAATGAAACGAAGGCACTATTTCCACTATACCCATTTTTGAATCACCCTTAGAGTTAGCAGCAAATAGCCCTTGCACTTCATAATCTTCATATTGAGTCATGACTTCAAACCTTCCAATCGCACGCTTACGTTGGTTCAAAGCGGTTTTCGGATAACCATTGCTGTTTGATCCGGATCTCTTCAAGCCTACATTCGATAATAGTTAAGGGTCAAGTTAACTATAGTGAGCAATTCCACTACCAAAGTGTAAAGATTTACATACAGAAATAGATTCCATACGTTTAAAATATCATGACCCGCTTATCGAAATTTACTCCCTTGTATTCATCACGTTCCCGAAATGCGGTTCATGTGATAAGTACAAGTCTACTTATTTCCACTAAAACGTGTCAACTTTTTATTCTAACTACTTATTTGTTTGGCTTCTTAACGGTATGGATAAGTGATCCTTAGTTTGAAACAATCCACTTAAAAAGGAACATTGAAGATAAATAACTATAGGGGTAAGATAACTGTAACGATCGCGATTTTTCGTTGCCGAAAAATCGAACCGTTAGAGTTTTAGAAGAAGAAAGAGGTAGAAGAAGAAAGAAAAGAAAGAGAAGAGAAAACAGAAAAACAAGTAACAGAACGAGAAACAATAACAGAATCTCACAGTCGCAGCGGAACAACATATAATAGATAAATGAATATTCATTAAAACAAAAGAACTATACATTTTATACATTACATCACATTACATTACATCAATCAGAGTGTACGACAACAACAGCGGAAAGAAATACTATATACAATAGATAATAGACTACGCTATCTGGCTCGCCTCCAGATCTGCACAGCAACTCCCGAATCCAGAATATCCTGATAACCTAACTCTAGACTGCCCGTGTGGAAAATAGTGGGCACCCAGAGTTTAGGAAAGGAACAATAAACTCCAGGTCAGTCATGGGACTGGTGTGAGAACTCAAAACAGTTTATCTTTAAACAAGCAACAAGAAAATTTAAATTTTGAAATCCGCAATGCTTTTTGGAAAATGAAACTACCATAAGGCCTCCCGGCACACACACAATGCAAACGCACACATGGGGGAGATTTCTCCTTATGATAGTCAAACATGCTTACTACGAGAAAAATTCTTTGATATTATTACTAGTGCATAGTGGAAAATATTTCGAAAGTATAATATAAATCCTAGCCAGCATAGGTACCATGATACTATGCCTACTATAGCTGCCATGTTAAATGGCAGGTTCTACAACTAAAACCGTACAGGGCGCGTATTGGATGAATGGATTTCCAACAAATGGTCAGGCTAAGGAACTTCCTACTGCCACATGGGATCGCCTCTGGCGGGACGTCCCGAGAACTAACGTTACGGTTAGATCTCTGCCAACACAAGGCCGGGTTACCTCTGTAACTAGGTAACTACTACACGAATATGTCATCCCCCGGTCCTTTGGGACCTTTATCCGAGCGCTCGATACCAACAACACCACACAGAAATATATATAGTGTTTCCACATGAGTAAATATCTGGGCTCCATACCATGATACCACCCTTTTCCAGAAGGAAATGACATACCCTAAAGGGCGCGACCCTCATAACCTTGCCGCATATTCCTGTTTCGACCATTTCCGGGGAGTGAGGTCCTGACGAAGTCTCGTCCACAAAGCTACGCTTTGTGCAACAAAGCCATGCTTTGGGTCCACAGATGACCAAAGCAATAATCACAAAGATAAATGATCAAACAAATGATCATATCCAAACGATCAACCAATGATCATCACACAGCAGCACTCAGCATGCCACATTACCAGATTGGGAAATATCGCTGATAACCTTCAACTACATAACCTCTGAGCTCGTACGTCTCAGAGAAGGGTGTTAAGCTAAGAGAATAAATTCTCCGCCACCAACAGAAATGTATTTGAAAGAAATCTGCTCTATCTCTCAAAATGTAATGTCAGACACGTAACCATACAAGTCTGTTCCGGGTTCGAACAGAACCGAAGGCACTTCCAAAAAAGCCCTTGCAATCCGGGTATTCACAATCCCGATAAAATTTCCCATCACAAAGGAAATCTCCATATCGTAGCTAACGATGCGGAGACAATCGATAGGTCATCCTATCGTTTTCACAAATACCCGGTCTTCACACCGGTCTTCAAATGCAATCCAAACGACGTATCGCATATTCGGAATGGGATATATGACACAAAGGTCCTCTCCCGGCTAAACCGAATAGCGAGCGCTTATTTTATAAATAAGTGTGGCAATTCAATCACAACAATCACAACAAATACCATCCAAGGGTAAATACTGATAGTCGGTTATTTAACTATCAATAAAGATGCGCCACATCATCAGATTCCATATAATTTTCCAAAATTATTTAATTCCCCAAAATATCTTTACAAGATATATATACACAATTTCCAAATAATTTCCCAAAGTTATTTGGTTTACCAAAACACCTTTACACGATAAAATTTCCATACTTAACCATTTGAAAACCCATTTCAAATTACACAACTCAACCATTTGAAAACAAATTTCAAATCACACACCTTAACCATTTGAAAACAAATTTCAAATCACACACCTTAACCATTTGAAAACAAATTTCAAATCACTCACCTTAACCATTTGAAAACAAATTTCAAATCACATATAAATCCTTACCGATTTATTTTTAAATTTTACGCTCCAAATTTGTGAATTATATTTCCATCTTTAAAAATAAATCAACATTTATTTTTAAACCAATTTCCCTTCCTATTATAAATTCCAACGTGAATTAAATTCCATATACCCATTCATATTCGATTTCAAAATATTCGCTTACAATTTACCTTTAAAAGGTGAATTCACAAAAACGTTCCATTCCATATTGAAAAATCATTTCTAAACTTATTTAAAAATAAGTAATTCACAATTCAATTTGTTTTCAACAATTCTGAAAATATTCAACATACTTAAGTTACCGTTAAGTATTTTATTCCATTCTCTTTAAGAAAACATTCTTTTATTCACATTTATTTGGGTCAAAACGGATGTTGCGTAAAACATCATTTACGACAACCCAAAAACACTAGTATATGGATTTGAAATTAAAAATAGGTATATATAAATCCAATACTATACAAAACACCTTTAATTCGTTTTAAATTCCATTTAAAATATTTCTTTCCCAAACATACCCATTTTATTTAATAATCTATTCAATATTCAAAATAGTGAATATAGCCCACTTAACAAATTCCCATATTTCAATTTATCAAATTCGATGGATTTCAAATTTATAAACATAGTTTATAAATTCCATTTCTATTATAAACCCCAATTTTATAAATCCCTTTATTAATCCGATGCAATTTACATAACCCAATTTCATACCCAAAAGCCATATTGTAAGTTAAATACTTATAATATTATTTATTTACCAAATCGTTCCTTTGAACTTCACCAATTTAAAATCTTATCACTTACAAGATTTCTTTATGGTTTATAATAATTTCAACTAATGAAATCTTCATTTATTAACAATTTCTATAAAATTCCCCTTTTTAATGCCCAAATCCATTTCTATAAGTTAATAACTTATAAACTTAAAATTTTCCAATAACCATTCGTTTTATAAATTTCACATTTATTAATCTATAAATCCTAGTGAAATTCATGTTATACATCAACTTAACACTTTATAAATTTATTCTATAACTTCAATAATTTTTATTTAAAAACATCCATTTATAAAATCCTTTATATAAACCATTAATAATAATAACTTCCCAAAAACCAAATTTACCTATTTTATAAAAACCTATTATTGTTAAAAATTTCTTTTAAGTTATATTTTATAAAAATATAAATTTTTAAAACATAAAATTTTATCCATCTATTTATTTTAAAATTTAATCAATTCAAAATTTTTAATAAACCATATTCTTTGAAAAATCGATTTAAAACCCCTTTTAAATTCAAAACCGTTATTTTAATTTTTAAAAATTTGAATCCGATGATGCAACAACATCAGATGGTCAATCACGGGAATAAGTGTCATATATCAATATGATTATCAACAATCAACATAATATTTATAAACAAATAAATATGCGAGGAATCCAGTTGGATCCCTCCAACCTGTTACCCTGCAACCACAGACGTTAGCACAATACCAATTCCACTTCAAGGTGGAATATCGCGGTATATGGGATTTTATAAATATCCGCTTAATAACGGCGCAATAGGGTCTCATCCGCTATACGAGGCGGGAAATCAAATCCGATATATACATATGCCAATATATATATATCGCTATATATAGTATATGTCCTATTATATCTACTACCACAATCAATCAACAATTATCAATCAATATTAACTATTTAAAATTTTAAACAAAACCTTTCGATTGAGTGAGGAGTTCTCACCTTGATTTTATTTCCGGTTTCGGCGTTCGTTTCGAATAAAATTAAACGAACGTTTAATTTTACCCGAAATTCAAACGAGCTCCAATCGACTCCAAACCAGCTGCATCGCGAAGAGCACGACGATACGAAGCCAACGCAAAAAATCTCGTTCGAATCCGACCTCGCATGACAAAGATACGCATATTTTAATATCACACAATTTATTAAATTCATAAATTTACAACTTGTTTTAATAATTTCCAACCTCCACAAATCTGGGCCGCACATCTCCACTCCCCCCCTTCTTTCTTTTTCACGCACGCACCTTCCAGGTAGAGGAACGCACGTAGAAACCCAACTCCATCCACAAACCCTAATTCAAGCGGCCTCCACAACGATTTTGAACTTGATCAAACACTCCCACTTCGAAGCCACGACCAAGACAAATACTCGGCCAGAAGCATGCAGAGCTCGGCCTTGCCATTGCTGAGATACAGCCCCATGAACGTGCGCCCTTCAAATCCCCTTTGCCGTTGATCCACTTCGTTTTAAACGATCTCGACCGTTGAGATTGCAGTACTCATTATCCCCTTCGATTTTGTAGTTGACGACTTCGTCTAATTTTGCGTGGATTGGGAGATTTTGAGGGAGGAAGGAGGAGTATTTTCAGCCATTAACAAGAAGGTGGCGGCTGTAGCTATGTGGATTAGGGTTTTGGAAAAGAAGATAACATATATGTTAATATTATTTTAATAATAAAATGCCCGATTTAACACTTTTGCAAACGAACTCCAAACGACGCGTGCCGCCAGGCGATTCTAAGGTTTTTCTGCATTCCGGACACAATGGAACAGGTTTCGTAAGCTAATTCGGAAGTATGAGTGAGATACGACAATAAACGGTCGATTTAAATTTAAACCGATTTAAGCGATTTCTAGGCGTTATGGCTTGTACCGGACAAACGACAAATCCGATCGACTTGAAATTTGAAATCTTGCAATAATATCACATTACGGATCCGATGAAACTGGTTTCGTCGAAATCCGAGACCGTTTGAAAAATGGCTATTTTAACTCGCCGAATTAAAATTAAAACGATATCGATGCGTTTCGAGCTGCCACGGTCAAACGACAACTCCGTTTGCTACGAAATTTGAAATCCGATAATAACTAACTATTACGGATCCAATGGAACTCGTTTCGTTCAATTCCGAGACTGTTCAAAAATTGGCTATTTTTCAGTCGATAATTAAATATTAAAATATTCAATTTTTCACAAATTAACTCCAAATTCAATTTTACAAGTTCTAAAATATTTCTATAACTTTAATATGATATAACAAAATTTTCCAAACCATTTTCAATCATATTTAACCCAATATCTAATTATTTGTGGAATTTCACTATTAAATAAATCGACTTAATTATCCCATTAAATCCAATATTCGAAAAATAAATTATTCGACTTAAAAATTCCACTTATTAATATTAAAAATAAATTAAATATTCAAATTTAAGTTATCAAAAATTCTGGGTCGTTACAATCTTCCCCCCTTAAAAGAATTTCGTCCTCGAAATTGCAAGTTAAGGAGAATAATTCATAATCCGTTTATTATTTTTCCAAAACTAATAGTTTTATCAACCTTCTAACACCAATCTTTTTATTAAAGATTTACTATCATTTCAATTAGCTTTCCAACTTCAATTATAGGTTTCAAACAACATTGTTTACTCAACAATTCAAATTTAAATTTAAATTCAAATTTCAAACTTTCAAAATTTCTCAAAATTTTCTAACACCCGAAATTTTCGAAAAATTTCGCCAGAGTCTCCTTTGCGCGGCTAGATCGGTACGACTACAAAATGGCACTACGGCCCCTCAGAATCAAAAAGAAAAGAGAAAGCCAAGTGGCTGGAGAAGGAAATCATCAATTCTCATACTAAAAGTGAAATACGTACCTTTTTGTCGAGTCATTCAATTTTTAACTTCAAAATCAAAATTCCAATCCATTATATACCTGTATATCCTGCTAGCATAATATCCAATTATAATATTCAAACCAATTTGCCAATTCAATTGTAAAATTCCCAATACATGCTTCTTATACCACTTTTAGTTTACTATTGAAGTTGCATATTCATTTTCATTCAACTTTGCATTCCAATTTTCATTTGAATTCAATTACATAGCTTTCAATTTAGCAGATTCAATTTCGTTAACACTTAAGGAATTTTCATACAATCAACCAACAAGCAAATAACAACCAATGCACATCCAATACAACCAAATTTTATCCATTTTACTTACATTCAATTTGGTTCAACTGTTTTAATTCCAATTGGTTTAACATTCAATTGATTTTCATTCTATTATTAAACTATTTTCAAATGAATTTACACTTGCATGCATCATTTCATATCAACTTATTCATATTCTATTGATTAACATTCAATTCATACTTTAACTCAATTGCTAGTTCTTTTTTACAAATAAAATTGAATTTCATTTATATAACTTAAGTTCACCTTTTTTAACAATTTCATTTACTCACTTTATTCACTTACTTTGATATTAACATCAATTCTTTCAATATTCCTTAAGTTATATTCCATTTCAACTTTATTTACATCATTTAATTCACTTGATTATTTAACTTTGATACAAAGATCAAAAAAATTTTTATTCAACTTCACTTAAGTTATATTTCATTAGACATCATTTGTTCAATTAAACTAAAGCTTCAACTTATCAATCCAATTCGGATTTCAATTCTAAAGTAAATTCTATTAAATTTTTACTTAAGTCAAATTCATATCAATATTCAAATTCATATTCCATTTTATTTAACTTAATTGTTTAACCACTTCAATAACTGGTTTCACTTACATTTTCCCATTTAATAAGTTATAAAACTTATTATTCAACTTCTAACTTATATTATAAGTTCAAAACCTTTTTCACTTATATTTATCAATTTCAAATTGAATTTTAATTTCAAATTGGTTTATTACAACAAAACTTCAATTTTTAATTCATTTTTGTAGCAAATCCATCACATAGAAACTCGAAAATGATACTGATGATGCTGCAGTCATCACCCTTATTATTTCCCAGGGACAATAGTGAAATCAATGCTAATTATTCTTTCAAAAAGTTTTCTTTCTATTCATAAATCACTTTTATAACCCTTTTACTTATATAATTTTTACTTCTTATATACATACATGATTATCTTACAATTGTAAATCATCATTAATTATTATTTCATCTTATGATTCATTGGTTTATACCATTATTCTTTTTACAATAGTTGCTTTTATTAGCTTATTCAAACAACTTTTAATTATTTTATATATATATATATCATTTACAACAACCAAGCAATCAATTATATACACACTTCAATAATTCTTGAAAAATTATTTTCTTTTTATATATAAAATATAATCGAGGTAAAATTATTTCATTTACCCAATTTAAAACAATATTGTGTCGAATTGTTCTATTCAAGTGTTTAGGAACCCCTTCGATTCAGTTTTCGAGGCTGCGCCGACGAAGGTTCATATACCACTCAATAAACCAATCATCACAATATAAAACAATTTTATACTCACTAACAAATACGCACTCATATCTATTATTACACTCACACTCATTCTAGAGTACTGCTGACTCTATCTCTAATGAGTAATACCCAACAGAGCAGGTTGTCGCTTAACCATATGCTCTGATGCCAAATGTAACGATCGCGATTTTTCGTTGCCGAAAAATCGAACCGTTAGAGTTTTAGAAGAAGAAAGAGGTAGAAGAAGAAAGAAAAGAAAGAGAAGAGAAAACAGAAAAACAAGTAACAGAACGAGAAACAATAACAGAATCTCACAGTCGCAGCGGAACAACATATAATAGATAAATGAATATTCATTAAAACAAAAGAACTATACATTTTATACATTACATCACATTACATTACATCAATCAGAGTGTACGACAACAACAGCGGAAAGAAATACTATATACAATAGATAATAGACTACGCTATCTGGCTCGCCTCCAGATCTGCACAGCAACTCCCGAATCCAGAATATCCTGATAACCTAACTCTAGACTGCCCGTGTGGAAAATAGTGGGCACCCAGAGTTTAGGAAAGGAACAATAAACTCCAGGTCAGTCATGGGACTGGTGTGAGAACTCAAAACAGTTTATCTTTAAACAAGCAACAAGAAAATTTAAATTTTGAAATCCGCAATGCTTTTTGGAAAATGAAACTACCATAAGGCCTCCCGGCACACACACAATGCAAACGCACACATGGGGGAGATTTCTCCTTATGATAGTCAAACATGCTTACTACGAGAAAAATTCTTTGATATTATTACTAGTGCATAGTGGAAAATATTTCGAAAGTATAATATAAATCCTAGCCAGCATAGGTACCATGATACTATGCCTACTATAGCTGCCATGTTAAATGGCAGGTTCTACAACTAAAACCGTACAGGGCGCGTATTGGATGAATGGATTTCCAACAAATGGTCAGGCTAAGGAACTTCCTACTGCCACATGGGATCGCCTCTGGCGGGACGTCCCGAGAACTAACGTTACGGTTAGATCTCTGCCAACACAAGGCCGGGTTACCTCTGTAACTAGGTAACTACTACACGAATATGTCATCCCCCGGTCCTTTGGGACCTTTATCCGAGCGCTCGATACCAACAACACCACACAGAAATATATATAGTGTTTCCACATGAGTAAATATCTGGGCTCCATACCATGATACCACCCTTTTCCAGAAGGAAATGACATACCCTAAAGGGCGCGACCCTCATAACCTTGCCGCATATTCCTGTTTCGACCATTTCCGGGGAGTGAGGTCCTGACGAAGTCTCGTCCACAAAGCTACGCTTTGTGCAACAAAGCCATGCTTTGGGTCCACAGATGACCAAAGCAATAATCACAAAGATAAATGATCAAACAAATGATCATATCCAAACGATCAACCAATGATCATCACACAGCAGCACTCAGCATGCCACATTACCAGATTGGGAAATATCGCTGATAACCTTCAACTACATAACCTCTGAGCTCGTACGTCTCAGAGAAGGGTGTTAAGCTAAGAGAATAAATTCTCCGCCACCAACAGAAATGTATTTGAAAGAAATCTGCTCTATCTCTCAAAATGTAATGTCAGACACGTAACCATACAAGTCTGTTCCGGGTTCGAACAGAACCGAAGGCACTTCCAAAAAAGCCCTTGCAATCCGGGTATTCACAATCCCGATAAAATTTCCCATCACAAAGGAAATCTCCATATCGTAGCTAACGATGCGGAGACAATCGATAGGTCATCCTATCGTTTTCACAAATACCCGGTCTTCACACCGGTCTTCAAATGCAATCCAAAAGACGTATCGCATATTCGGAATGGGATATATGACACAAAGGTCCTCTCCCGGCTAAACCGAATAGCGAGCGCTTATTTTATAAATAAGTGTGGCAATTCAATCACAACAATCACAACAAATACCATCCAAGGGTAAATACTGATAGTCGGTTATTTAACTATCAATAAAGATGCGCCACATCATCAGATTCCATATAATTTTCCAAAATTATTTAATTCCCCAAAATATCTTTACAAGATATATATACACAATTTCCAAATAATTTCCCAAAGTTATTTGGTTTACCAAAACACCTTTACACGATAAAATTTCCATACTTAACCATTTGAAAACCCATTTCAAATTACACAACTCAACCATTTGAAAACAAATTTCAAATCACACACCTTAACCATTTGAAAACAAATTTCAAATCACACACCTTAACCATTTGAAAACAAATTTCAAATCACTCACCTTAACCATTTGAAAACAAATTTCAAATCACATATAAATCCTTACCGATTTATTTTTAAATTTTACGCTCCAAATTTGTGAATTATATTTCCATCTTTAAAAATAAATCAACATTTATTTTTAAACCAATTTCCCTTCCTATTATAAATTCCAACGTGAATTAAATTCCATATACCCATTCATATTCGATTTCAAAATATTCGCTTACAATTTACCTTTAAAAGGTGAATTCACAAAAACGTTCCATTCCATATTGAAAAATCATTTCTAAACTTATTTAAAAATAAGTAATTCACAATTCAATTTGTTTTCAACAATTCTGAAAATATTCAACATACTTAAGTTACCGTTAAGTATTTTATTCCATTCTCTTTAAGAAAACATTCTTTTATTCACATTTATTTGGGTCAAAACGGATGTTGCGTAAAACATCATTTACGACAACCCAAAAACACTAGTATATGGATTTGAAATTAAAAATAGGTATATATAAATCCAATACTATACAAAACACCTTTAATTCGTTTTAAATTCCATTTAAAATATTTCTTTCCCAAACATACCCATTTTATTTAATAATCTATTCAATATTCAAAATAGTGAATATAGCCCACTTAACAAATTCCCATATTTCAATTTATCAAATTCGATGGATTTCAAATTTATAAACATAGTTTATAAATTCCATTTCTATTATAAACCCCAATTTTATAAATCCCTTTATTAATCCGATGCAATTTACATAACCCAATTTCATACCCAAAAGCCATATTGTAAGTTAAATACTTATAATATTATTTATTTACCAAATCGTTCCTTTGAACTTCACCAATTTAAAATCTTATCACTTACAAGATTTCTTTATGGTTTATAATAATTTCAACTAATGAAATCTTCATTTATTAACAATTTCTATAAAATTCCCCTTTTTAATGCCCAAATCCATTTCTATAAGTTAATAACTTATAAACTTAAAATTTTCCAATAACCATTCGTTTTATAAATTTCACATTTATTAATCTATAAATCCTAGTGAAATTCATGTTATACATCAACTTAACACTTTATAAATTTATTCTATAACTTCAATAATTTTTATTTAAAAACATCCATTTATAAAATCCTTTATATAAACCATTAATAATAATAACTTCCCAAAAACCAAATTTACCTATTTTATAAAAACCTATTATTGTTAAAAATTTCTTTTAAGTTATATTTTATAAAAATATAAATTTTTAAAACATAAAATTTTATCCATCTATTTATTTTAAAATTTAATCAATTCAAAATTTTTAATAAACCATATTCTTTGAAAAATCGATTTAAAACCCCTTTTAAATTCAAAACCGTTATTTTAATTTTTAAAAATTTGAATCCGATGATGCAACAACATCAGATGGTCAATCACGGGAATAAGTGTCATATATCAATATGATTATCAACAATCAACATAATATTTATAAACAAATAAATATGCGAGGAATCCAGTTGGATCCCTCCAACCTGTTACCCTGCAACCACAGACGTTAGCACAATACCAATTCCACTTCAAGGTGGAATATCGCGGTATATGGGATTTTATAAATATCCGCTTAATAACGGCGCAATAGGGTCTCATCCGCTATACGAGGCGGGAAATCAAATCCGATATATACATATGCCAATATATATATATCGCTATATATAGTATATGTCCTATTATATCTACTACCACAATCAATCAACAATTATCAATCAATATTAACTATTTAAAATTTTAAACAAAACCTTTCGATTGAGTGAGGAGTTCTCACCTTGATTTTATTTCCGGTTTCGGCGTTCGTTTCGAATAAAATTAAACGAACGTTTAATTTTACCCGAAATTCAAACGAGCTCCAATCGACTCCAAACCAGCTGCATCGCGAAGAGCACGACGATACGAAGCCAACGCAAAAAATCTCGTTCGAATCCGACCTCGCATGACAAAGATACGCATATTTTAATATCACACAATTTATTAAATTCATAAATTTACAACTTGTTTTAATAATTTCCAACCTCCACAAATCTGGGCCGCACATCTCCACTCCCCCCCTTCTTTCTTTTTCACGCACGCACCTTCCAGGTAGAGGAACGCACGTAGAAACCCAACTCCATCCACAAACCCTAATTCAAGCGGCCTCCACAACGATTTTGAACTTGATCAAACACTCCCACTTCGAAGCCACGACCAAGACAAATACTCGGCCAGAAGCATGCAGAGCTCGGCCTTGCCATTGCTGAGATACAGCCCCATGAACGTGCGCCCTTCAAATCCCCTTTGCCGTTGATCCACTTCGTTTTAAACGATCTCGACCGTTGAGATTGCAGTACTCATTATCCCCTTCGATTTTGTAGTTGACGACTTCGTCTAATTTTGCGTGGATTGGGAGATTTTGAGGGAGGAAGGAGGAGTATTTTCAGCCATTAACAAGAAGGTGGCGGCTGTAGCTATGTGGATTAGGGTTTTGGAAAAGAAGATAACATATATGTTAATATTATTTTAATAATAAAATGCCCGATTTAACACTTTTGCAAACGAACTCCAAACGACGCGTGCCGCCAGGCGATTCTAAGGTTTTTCTGCATTCCGGACACAATGGAACAGGTTTCGTAAGCTAATTCGGAAGTATGAGTGAGATACGACAATAAACGGTCGATTTAAATTTAAACCGATTTAAGCGATTTCTAGGCGTTATGGCTTGTACCGGACAAACGACAAATCCGATCGACTTGAAATTTGAAATCTTGCAATAATATCACATTACGGATCCGATGAAACTGGTTTCGTCGAAATCCGAGACCGTTTGAAAAATGGCTATTTTAACTCGCCGAATTAAAATTAAAACGATATCGATGCGTTTCGAGCTGCCACGGTCAAACGACAACTCCGTTTGCTACGAAATTTGAAATCCGATAATAACTAACTATTACGGATCCAATGGAACTCGTTTCGTTCAATTCCGAGACTGTTCAAAAATTGGCTATTTTTCAGTCGATAATTAAATATTAAAATATTCAATTTTTCACAAATTAACTCCAAATTCAATTTTACAAGTTCTAAAATATTTCTATAACTTTAATATGATATAACAAAATTTTCCAAACCATTTTCAATCATATTTAACCCAATATCTAATTATTTGTGGAATTTCACTATTAAATAAATCGACTTAATTATCCCATTAAATCCAATATTCGAAAAATAAATTATTCGACTTAAAAATTCCACTTATTAATATTAAAAATAAATTAAATATTCAAATTTAAGTTATCAAAAATTCTGGGTCGTTACAATAACCTTTAAAAATAAATCTCCTTTAAATAATAATTAAAGCTTAATTAATAATAATTAAAACATAATTAAACCTTAATTAATTTTAAAATGAATTAAACTTTAACTAAATAACCTTTATTTATAATCAACCTCTAATTAAATAATAAATAATTAACCTTTAATTAAATTAAATTAAATTAAAAATTCAAATAATTAAACTTGATTAATTAAAATTAATTACCTTTTCAACTTAATTAACTATTAGTTAACTTTTTAATTAATGGATAATTAACTTACCTAAATGGTATTAATTAAGGCTAATTACTTTACCTTAATTAATTAATTATAAAAAATACTTAATTAAGTTACAATAACTTAAGTGTGAATAATGTAGTTTGTAAAAGATTTTTCAAAACACTTTGAAAGAAAATTACAAACTTTGAAAATTTGAGTACCATACTACATCCATAGCGACTATCACTATGGATGCAATAACTTAGAATTCCTTTTCTAAGTTATTATCCAAAACTTTGATTTTCCATTCTCGTTTACTTAAACACATAAAGGAATAATAATTTTAAAAAAAACTTTAGAAAAGTTAGGAAAAAATTAAAGAAACAACCCATCTTTAAGGAACCGAAACAAGTAAACGATTTTGTTTTCAACCGGATCTCAAGTTCATTTTAACATCCAAAGAACCAATTTCCATACCCATTTCAATCATAATCCAAACACATAGAATACCAAACCAATAACTTGTCCAAACACTTTAAATATCATCTCTTTACATCCAACCATAACACTAGCTTACCAATTTCAAACCACTCGCTAAACCATACGTTAGCACACATAAACACATCTAATTCATTACAAAATCCAACACCACATTATATATGCTTATACATAACCAAACCAACATAAGCATAGAATTTAATTCTTTCCAAAATTTAGAATTTACTCACCGAAAACTCGACGAACTAAAGTATTTTCTCTTCCAAACTCGAGTACGACCTAGACCTTTGTACTTTCATAGCAAAATTTAGTCTTCACATGCTTTTAACCCTCAAAATGGTTCAGCCTTGATGAAATATGGTTCGGCCTTGGAAATTTTTGGAGGAAGAGTGCTTGAATTTGAAGGCAGAATCGAAGAGGTTGATTTTGTGGAGTTTAAACAAGCTTTGAAGTGAATTTAAAGCAAAAGTCTTTTTTTACTTCTCTTTAGGAAGCCGTGAAAATGATTTTAAAAGCTTTAGGAGATGCGAAATGGAAGAGAGAAAATGAGGAAAATGAAAAAGAAACTGGAAAAAAATAGTTTTATAATATGTTAACACTTGAATTTACCAATACACCCCCGTACTTTACCCCCTACCATGTCATGCCACCTCACACCCTCCTCCCTCCCTCCTTCAATTCATTGTCCCCTTGTACCCCTCCCTTAAGTGACAAAAAACATGAAAGTATGTACCTTTGTACTTGTTGTCTACAAAGGCATTATTTTAATATATACACACACACACACACACACAAACTAATATCCTAACTCACTTATTCCTATGCATGTCAAAGTATGTATGCATGTACACATGCACATTTTCATGTCCAAACCTTAGTAATTAAATGTATATACCTATACCAAAGTGTCACGATATTCCAAACAACTTTAGCCAATGAAAAATCGAAATTTCAAAAAATGAATTCCGGTCACATTTTCATTCTTTCTTCGAACTAATTATCTTTGTAAACAAAATTTTAAAATGATTTCACCATCGATTATTATTAATTGAAAAGAGTTTATTTAGTAATAAAATCCATAATTTAATTACATAAAATTACATTTAAATATCCATAATTTAAGCTATCAAATTCGAGTCGTTACATTCCTCCCCTTTAATAGAATTTCATCCCAAAATTAGAATGCAAGAAGATAACTCAAGACATACAAAGTCATATATTTATTTATATCATAAAGCACATAAAAAGTCATACACTTAGTAACCATAGCCACAAGACATACACTATATATACAACAAGCAACAACCAACTATCCTAACATCAACTCTGGATAAGCTTCTCTCATACGATCTAAAGTCTCCCAAGTGCAATCCCTGTGGTCCTCGCTCCACTAGACCTTAACCAACTTAACTACCTTATTCTGAACTCTCTTCTCATCCTGATCTATAATATGCACTGTATGTCTAACCAATGTCAAATTCGGTTCTATTTCCAAATCCTTCCGAACTAATGGCTTCATGAACAATGATGGGTCATGAACATACTTCCTCAAGTGAGATACATGGAACACATCATGGACACCTGCCATCCTTTTCGGCAACTCAACCTTATATGTAAGGGACCCAATCCTTTCAAGAATACGAAAAGGTCCGACATACATTGGAGCTAGTTTCCCTGCTTTTCCAAATCTAATCGCTCCTCTAATTGGCGAAATCTTCACGAACACAAGATCTCCAATAGAAAATTTCAAATCCCTTCACCTTCTGTCAACATAGCTCTTTTGGAGGTCTTGAGCTTCCTTCATTCTATTCTTAATCCTTTCAACCTTTCCTGACACCTCTCGAATCATATCTGAACCAAGGATTAAAAGATCTCCAAACTCCACCCAACAAGCTGGTGACTTGCATGGCCTTCCATAGGGAGCTTCATAAGGTGCCATGCCTATGCTTGCTTGATAACAATTGTTATAGGAGAATTTCACTAAGTTCAGATGATCTTCCCATGATCCACCAAAATATAGAATACATGCACTCAGAAGATCTTCTAAAATCCGATTTACTCACTTCATATGTCCATCCGTTTGGGGTGGTAAGCTGTGCTCAAGCTTTAGCTTGGTTCCCAAGGCTTCTTGCAATGCTTTCCAAAATTTGCTGGTAAATATAGGATCTCCATCACTTACTATACCTGCTACAACTCCATGTAGACGAACTATCTCCCTCATAAAAATCTCTGCCAATGAAGTTGCACTTCTAGTTGGCTTGACCGGAATAAATCAGACATTCTTATTTAACCGGTCCACATGACCCATGCTTCTTCATTTCCCTTCCTGGTTCTAGGAAAACCATCAATAAAATCCATTGATATCATCTTCCACTTCCATTTTGGAATTTCCAAGGGTTGAAGTAATCTAGCTGTCCTTTGGTGATCCTCTTTTACTTGCTGATAGGTTGAACACCTACTAACAAATATTGAGATATCCCACTTCATCCCTTTCCACCAAAATGCCCACTCCATATCCTTATGCATCTTAGAAACACCCGGATGGATATTCAATTTGGATCGATGACATTCCCATAATACTTCTTACCGAAGACCGTCGACATTTGGTACACACATCTGTCCATTATCTTCAAGACTTCTTGGCTATCAATATTAAAACTAGAACACTGCTCTTCCTCAATTTCTTGATGATTTCCCCAGAGCTCCTGTCCATTCTTTTCTTTCTTCCTATCCTTTCTAGAAGAGTCGATGTAACCTCCAAAAGAGTCAAGACTGCATTTCTGCTTAAAGCATTCGCCACCACATTAGCCTTTCCTGGCGTATAGATGATATCTAAGTCATAGGATGCTAAGGACTCTAACTACCTTTGTTGCCTTACGTTTAGATCCTTTTGAGTGAAGAGGTACTTCAGGGGCTTATGATCAGTGAATAGCTCGAATTTATACCAATAAAGAAAGAAAACCAACTTAATAGAAACTCTAAAGATTTTAGAAAGAAGTAAAAAAGGAATAGAAGGATCATTACCTCACAAGTAATGCCTCCACATTTTCAATGCAAAGACAATAGCTAATAACACCAAGTCATGCGTAGCATAATTCTTCTCATGAGACTTCAACTGCCTACTAGCATACGTAATCACCCATCCATCCTGTATTAGGACTGCACCTAATCCCACACCATATGCATCAGTATAAACAGCGAATCCACTATTCTCATCTGGAATAGCCAGCACCGGTGCACTGGTAAGTCTCTTCTTCAATTTCAAAAATGCTTCTTTACACTTCGAAGTCCATACCAACTTCTCACCCTTCTTAGTTAGTTTAGTCAAATGAGATGAAATCTTGGAATAATCTTGTATGAACCTTCTATAGTACCCTGTCAAGCCTAAGAAACTACGAACTTCGATAGGAGTCCACAGTTTCTTCCACTCTTGCACAGCTTCCACCTTCACTGGGTCTACAGAAATGCCTTCCCCTGATACAATATGGCCCAAGAATCTTACCTCTAACTACCAAAAATGGCACTTAGAGAACTTTGCCTTCAGAACATGCCTCGTAATGTTTCTAACACCACTTCCAAATGGTGTCTATTCTCCTCTTCGAACGTAGAATAGATGAGAATTTCATCAATCAAAACCAACACAAACTTATAAAGGACATCTTTGAAAAAATGATTCATCAGGTTTTTAAAGTATGCAGGTGCATTGATTAGCCAGAAAGGCATAACCAACCACTCAAAGAAAAATTTTAGGCCCCTAAAAGTAGTTAAGGGTATAATATCTTCAGCAACCCTCAATTGATGGAATCCAGTAGCTAGATCCATCTGAGAAAATAATGTAGCCCAATGGAGATTATCAAAGAGGTCGTCGATGTGAGGTAATGTTTACTTGTTCCTAATGGTCAGCTTATTCAATTCCCTATAATCAACACATAGTCTTAAAGATCCATCAGACTTAGCCACAAAAACTACCGCGGAACCCCAACTCAAATGACTGGGTCTAATCAATCATCTCTCCTATAAATCCTGGCTTTGATTTACTAACTCTTCTCTCTCCCTTGGGGCCATCCTTCGCTTGGATAGAATCACATGCTTAAATCAATTCCAAATTCTATTTCTCGATGAGGAGGTAAGCTTTTAACTTCTTCAAACACCTCGGAAAAATTCCTAACAACTTCGGTAGACCCTAAATTTTCTTGAGCTACTTCAAAGGCATAAAGGAAACTACACATATGGATACTGGGTTTCTTACATGATACCTTAGCCTTTGTCCCTATATTGGTTACTAAAGATACAGTTCTATTATCACATTTTAAGACAGCCTCATACTTAGATAACCAATCCATACCCAAAATAATGTCAAATCCTTTGAAGCCTAAGACATATGGGTCACAAGAAAAGTTATGTAAAAGGTAGGAAATTGGCACATTCTTACAGATCATATTCAAGTGGGTTACTGTAACGAACTGGATTTTGATCCTCGAAAATCGACACCAATACATCCACTATATTACATGTCGATAAATCGAATGGCAGAAAACTCGATTGTTAGGGAAAGAAGACAGAAGAAAGAAGATAAGAAGAAAACTAAACAACACAGAATCTCACAGCGGAACGAATAATCTATAATATACCATAAATCTTTACACAAATGCAAAACAGTAATATGTGTATATACAAACATCAATCATAGTATACTAACCTATTTCAGCCTGGACAGTTATAACTGCCTGTCCTCATAATTGCTGATAACACAATAATAAATACAGTGGAAAATAACTATCTATGTGAATACGTTTCTGGGCCTCCAATGTGTCTTCCGAAGCTTTAAGCATCCAAACCAATCTGTAATATGCTCGGTCTGACCCAAGCATTATAATAAAATAAAACTCGAGTCAGTCTGGAAAACCAGTGTGATAAAACACAACCAACTGGATTTATAAAACCTTTGAAATCAAAGTATTTCGTAAGACCATGCCATATATAAACACGGACGGATTTTTACCTTATGATAACCAAAACATTTCCATTTATATTATAATAATGTCTAGGGATCAAAGTAAAATATGAATATAGCTGAAATGCTTGCATCTTACGTTTCAGCATAGTTGGGCACAACTAAGTTCGTATGGTGCTTATTGGAGAATGAATTCCATACAATGACTAGGCTACTGGGGTACTGCCCGTCACGGTGCATCTTTAGATAAAATTACGTCGAGGACCTCGCCTAGATCCCATGTCAATACAGGACCGAGCTACCCCTTGCTGGATAGTACCGAATATGATCATCCCTCTATTAATAGGCCCCAAGCATACAATTGAGAGATAATAGCGACTCTAGATAGGGATGATTATACCCTACATAGGCGTGACCCACTAAGCCCTACCTCATCTCCCCTTCTTTAGTCATTCCTATTTAATGAGGCTTTAGGCTACGATTACCTTTCAAGAACATTTATACTTAGAATGCTCATTGCCCTCCAGTGACAATGTGCTGATAGCATCATCCATACAAGTCCATTCTAGGTCTGAACGAAAATGAAGGCACTATTCCTACTACATCCATTTTGGAATCACCCTTAGGATCAATAGCGATTAGCCCTTGCATTTCACATCTCTATCTTCGATCCCTTGCTCTTCACGATGCCTTCACTTTGAAATGCATTCGTTGGATTGAAGTGGTTTTCGTATAACATATCTAACCATGGTCTCTTCGAAACAACATTCGATAATTTTTGGTAAACTCAACCCCGGTTCTTCAAGAAATAAAAAGTCAATGATAAGATTGGAGATCACCTCCTAACCGTTTAGTAAACAAATTTCCTTATCATTGACCTAGGAGAACGAAACGAGATTTATATGCACAATACAACATCATCGGAGATGACTGTGCCATATAACACATGTGTTTCCCTGGATATTTCCAAAGTTACATCTTGGGTCCAATTTTGATAGTCGTTATTTAACTATCAAATAACAAACATTCAATCAGGGATTTATTTAATAGGGAAAACCAACATTGGCTAATCATATAAGCATTCACCAGCCTCGTTTTCTAAATTTTCATAAAGAAAACCCACTTTGTATATCACTTGTATAAGAATAATTTTACAAAGGTATAATCACAAATCCCTACATTTCAATACTTAGGAACATCCATACACTTATCTCAACGGTGTAAGTATATCCATAGAATTTAGAAATATTTCCCATTTATTCGATTCAGAACCCATTTATAAAGCTCCTTATAATTCTCTAAAAACCTTTATAACCATTTTATAAATCTCCGAAAAACCATTTATAGTCCCTTTATAAAAATTCAATCACTTATAAGCCTCTTGTACATTTCAAAGATCATTGATAAACCCTTTATGAATCTGTAAACCATTTATAGAACTTCTTTTATACACTT
This sequence comes from Allium cepa, assembly GCA_030765085.1. Lineage (NCBI taxonomy): Eukaryota > Viridiplantae > Streptophyta > Magnoliopsida > Asparagales > Amaryllidaceae > Allium > Allium cepa. The sequence continues at coordinate 264,358,112 of CM060931.1, read as the reverse complement.
ATAACCCATTTCAAAAATTCGTTTATAAGTATCTAGCCATTTATAAACTCTTCCACCTTGCAAATAACCTTTCCTTAACTCTTCAAACCATTTTATAACTCCTTTATAAAATCTAAGTCTTCCAACTCAATTCATGGGTCTCAGAAATATTTATAAATAATTAGAAATCTTTTACTTCAAACACCATTATATAATAATGGTTATCAATAATAAACATTATAAATAAATGGGAAATATTAAATTTAAAAATCTTAAAATAATAATTAATAATTTAAAGATATTGTTAATAAAAAATAATAATTAATCAATCTTTACCATTATTATAAATAATAATAATTTATCTCCAAAACCTTATTAATAATCCTTATTATTAATTTCAAAACCATAAATTATTCTTAAATAATTAATCTTTCAATTTATTAACCTTTTTATAAATTCTTAAAACATATTAACTATAAACAAATAACTTTTAAACAATATTAAAATAATTAAATAACTTTAAAATAATATTAATATGATTATATAAATTTAAAACAATTTTAATATAATTAAATAACTTTAAAAGAATATTATGTTGGCAAGTAGTGGCGCAATGGTAAGATACTCGCTTCTTGGTAGCAGGTCGTAGGTTCGATTCCCGTCTGCCCTAATCCCTACATCACAATCGTTATATAATTATAAAATAAAACCAACCACTCTAAGGCGGGATACGTATACACAAGGTCATACGCTATTACACGGGAACGTAATAGGGTTTCATCCGCTCCAATAGGCGGGGATATTCAATCCAACTAATAAATATAATAATTCATCCAAACAGTCATTAAACCATTTTAATCAACTACATACCATACCAGTTAAACAAAAAGGTGACTTTAACTCACCGAAATTTTCTAATGTCACGGAGGCTTTCTAGTTTGGAACTAAAATTGAATGACATCCGATTTTAGACCAATTTGTAACCGTGTTCAAATTCTTCCAAACCAGTTCCATTTCGAAGCTGTCGCTAATACGAGCTCAATGCAAAAAGTTTTGTCTCGATCGGACCTCGTATGAAGGAGTTATAAATTTTATAGTTTATCGATTTAAATATATAATTTAATATACTCAAATTTTCAAATAATTACAAAATTATCCTTTCCCCCTTCTTCCCCAAATGAAACAATGCATAGATACACTGCCAATCATTCTCGCGTGCACACCCCCTTGATGACACGGAGCTCCACAACCCGAATCAAAAATTTGACGATTGCATTGAACTTCTCTTGCGAATCTCCACCTGCCCATACCAAAAACCACCCCTCCACGGCCTCAATCCAAAACCTGACATCACTATCCACCTGCTGGATGCATCTAGGTCGCGCAACCCCTAAGGCCACCGAGCTCCATGAATTTCCACCAAACGAAGTGCCTCTGACCCTTCAATCCAAAATCAAACTTGGATTCCCCTAACTCCTTCATTTGCCATAAACCCAAGCCCTAGTTTACTGCTGCAATAATCGGTCACTGCCAAAGATGGTGGGGCTCGAATCTGAGGCCATGGACGAGAAGCTCAACTACATACGAGTTTGATGAATCGATAGTTTTGATTTTTTTTGTTCAGTATAGATTTTTATTCCTATTTTTGAATTCTCATTTTCTTTCTTTCTTCATTCTGGAGATGGTTTTATAACAGCAGAGAGGACATGGGGGGTGTGGCTCTGCACGAGGCGATATGGACTGAAGGTGATGGGTCAAGGCAGTGTATAGCCAAATCCAAGTAAATACATTATTTAAGTTTCAAATATTTAGCTATATAATTTCGGACCCGATCGAGACGTGCCATCTGGCGTTCTATATGTTATACCCCTATTCCGAACGTGATGGAACTAGCCTCAAGCCCTAATTCGATCGTATGCTGATGACAGCTTTTTGAACCCAATTATTATGTTAAAATTTTGATTTTCTACACATTTTGATCTCCCATGGCTGAATGATACGTCTGGTTGCCATGAAAATTGACAGCGTATTATAATTCATTATTGCGAACCTAATGACACTGGTTACGTCAAAATCCAGACAGTGCCTTGGAAGGCAATTTCGACTCGTTAATTTAAAATGTGTTACTTTCAAAATCGAGTAAATCTCTATTAAATCAAGTTTAAAAGTTTAGTTATCTTCGTTCTTATTAATAGAAATCAATAAGCTTTGAAATTACTTTTATCCAAATAAAATCCAAGATTCAATTATTTAAACAATTTTTGGTTATTAATTTTTAACGATTAAATTTTCCAATAATTGGCTATAATTGAAATTCGAGTTATTTATCCTATAAATTAACTTTCCAACATTAAGAACCAATGAAATATCCCAATTCAAATGATTCAAAATTCTAGATCGTTACATTCTTTCCCCCTTGAAAGCATTTCATCATTGAAATTGACAAGGCAGTTAAAATACCCAACCCCTTACTTTTTAAAACCAATCAGTTGAAATAACTTATCAAATCCTTTTAAGCCTTTAACTTCCCAAAACCATTTTGTTGAAACCTTGTTATTACTTTTACTAAGCTTTCAAATTCATTCATAGATTCCAACTAATATTATCTATTCAATCATTTCGGGTTATAACTCAAAATCAAATTTTTAGTTATCAAAAATTTCTTCAGATTTTCTAACTCGTTAAATTTTCAAAAAAAATTCATCAGCGTCCCCTTTGTGTGGCTAGATCAGAACAACTATAAATTTCCACTACGGGCCCAAACCAGCAAAAGAAAAAAAAAGTCGAGTGGCTTAAACATAAAACCATCAAATTCAATTACTAAACACGAACATTTTAGTCGGCCGCCCAATTTTTCTTATGAAATCAAAGGCATCAAATTAGCTCTTACTTTTATATACCAGCATCTAATTTACCAATGATATCTAATCATATGGTTCGCGATCATATTATTCTGCAATTTCAATTTTCAACATTTGTTTTACTAAAACCGTACGATGTACATGTATCCTTCGTACGCACAACCAATTTGATCGCCCGTTCGATTACACAAACTCACTTCCGAACTCACACGACCGCTCTAGTGCGGACTCGGGTCTAGTTTCTTGATTAGAAACCACCAATCTCCTTACATAGCCATATACTATGATGCAGAACTCCAAAATCGATCAAAAATCCATATCCATTGTTCGCCGGCAAGAATCGAGTGAAAAATTCCAACTCGGGCCGATTTAAATCATCTCGAAATCTTATGCTCGAATCTGGATCAAACCGTTATGTGAATAAAACGCTATACATATAACTTACGTATTTATTTCTTAGCTATACCAATCCCTTTTGTTCACATTCACTTCATTACTTGGTATATTCCTTTCAATACTAATGTCACTTAAGAATTTTTCCTTCAAATTCTATGTTTAACAACTTCCACTCTATAGTAAATTCATTTATGAATTATTTTATAAAATACTACTCAAATTTATAAACATTTTATACAACTCTCATGTTTACTACCACTTCACAACTTAATTCATAATCGTTTTAAATCAAATCCAATTTTATTTAACTCAATTCCATTGTTAATTTCAATTTTTCAACCATATTCCAAAACCATATTCAACTTTCTAATTTAGTTAATTAGCTCATTTCATTAATTTATTTCAAATCTCATCAAGTTTATTTCAAAAATTATTTTATTTAACTTAGCTTAAGTTAAATTTAATTCCATAATTCAATTTCAAATTTACTTTTCTTAGCATTCATATTTGACAATTTAAAATATTATTTTTACTTACTAATTTTCAAAATTTATTGATTATCAAACTCCTTTTCTCATGTTTTCATAAAACACCTAAATGAAAACTTCCAAGTTTAATCCATTGTTCTTATTTATTTCAATCATTTTGAAATATTATATATATACAAAAACCCCTTGGTATATCAAATCATTCTTTTTGATTTTCAAAATCTAGCTAGTTTTATCAAAACAAAACTCCAATGGTAGCAATTCCTTTCTTGAAAACTCGAAAACGAATGTCGATGACGCTGTAGTCATTACCAAAATTATTTTCCAACGACCAAAGTGAGTTCAGTGCTTTCAGTTTTCCTTAAAATTCCTATTAAAAATATTTCCATTCAAAAATATATTTTCAAATAATACTATTATTATTTTCCAAAATTTTGAAAAACAATTTCCAAAATTAACGGAATTTAAATCGTTAAAATTCTAGCCTTAAAACCCTTTTAATTTATAAACCATTTTTATAAATCATATTTATATAATTCCATTTGGTTATATAAATCAATTCTCAATTGTTAATCCCTGTTTGCATTGTAATAATGACAACTTTTATTAGAGCACAACAATAACAACAAATGATAAAAATCAAATATTATCATTCTTTTACAGCAAACACACAATATATACCATAAAAATTTTCTGGAAATTATTCCTTTATATATAAAATATAATCAAGGTAAAATTATTTCAGTTACCCAATTTCAAAACAATACCATGCTGCATTGCCCTTTCTAGTGTTTAGAGATCCTTATCAGTAACATTAATTACTCGTATTGATTAGAATCCATAAGCCACTCAATAGATAAACCAACACAATATAAAACATTATTATATCACTAACAAATATGGGTTTATATAAATATACACACAATCAAATTCATTCTAGGGTACTACTGACCCTATCTCCAATGAGTACCCCACTAAAGCCAAGGTTCTCGCTCAACCTTTAGCTTTGATACCAAATGTAACGAACCATAGGCTTTTTGACCATCTGGTCAGTGGTGACCGATAGGCTTTTCAACCCCCTATCACGTCAACCTAACCTATGGAAATAGATCTGATCTTGTTCTCTTCAAAACAACGTTCGATAATTTTCGGTAAACTCAACCCCGATTCTTTAGGAAATAAAAAGGTAAAGATAAGATCGAAGATCACCTCCTAGCCGTTTAGCGAATGGATTTCCTTATCATTGTCCTAGGAGAATGAAATGAGATTTATACGCACAGTACAACATCATCGGAGATGACTGTGCCATATAACTAACGTGTTTCCCTTGATATTTCCAAAGTTACGTTTTGGGCCTAATTTCGATAGTCGGTTATTCAACTATCAGATAACAAACATTCAATCACGGATTTATTCATAGGGAAAACCAACATTAGTTAAGCATATAAGCAATCACTAGCCTCGTTTTATAAAATTTCATAAATAAAACCCACTTTGTAAATCACTTGTATAAGAAACTTTACACAAATATAATTGCAAATCCCTACATTTCAATACTCAGAAACATCCATATAATTACCTCAACGGTATTGGTATATCCATTGAATTTAGAAACAATTCCTTTTTATTCGATTCAAAACCCATTAAAAAAAGTCCTTATAATTCACTAAATACATATATAAACCATTTTATAAATCTCTGAAAAACCATTTATAATCCCTTTATAAAAATTCAATCACTTATAAGCTTCTTGTACATTTTAATGATTACAGATAAACCCTCTATGAATCTATAAACCATTTAAAACTTCTTTTATACATCTATAACCCGTTTCTAAAATTCGTTTATAAATATCAAACCATTTATACTCTTCCACCTTTCAAATAGCCTTTCCTTAACTCTTCAAACCATTTTATAACTACTTTATAAAATCTAAGTCTTCTAACTCCATTCATGGGTCTCAGAAACATTTATAAATAATTAAAAACTTTTGCTTCAAAACACCATTATATAATAATGGTTATCAATAATAAACATTATAAATAAATGGGAGTTATTAAATTTAAACATCTTAAAATAATAATTAATAATTTAAATACACTGTTAATTAAATAATAATAATTAATCAATATTTACCATTAGTATAAATAATAATAATTTATCTCCCAAACCTTATTAATAATCCTTATTATTAATTTCATAACCATGGTTATTCTTAAATAATTAATCTTTAAATTTATTAACCTTTTTATAAATTATTAAAACATATTAACTATAAACAAATAACTTTTAACATTATTAAAATACTTAAATAACTTTAAAATAATATTAATATGAGTACATAACTTTAAAACAATTTTATTATAGTTAAATGACTTTAAAAGAATATTATTATAATTAAATAAATTTAAATTAATATTTATGATTAAATAACTTAAAAACAATATTAATATTTTTAATTAACTTAAAAACAATTTTAATATATTTAATTAAGTTAAAAAATATTAATATAATTAATTAAATAATACTTAAACAACATGTTTTCGAAACCCAATTTCGGATTTAAAAATTATTTATTGTCTCAAAACCCAATTCTAACTTAAACGGTAATTTTATAGCATTTTTTAAAATACTAATTTGAAGCCAATAAATGAGATAAACAAATAGTGTCTGTATCTCTCTCTCGTGACTCTTCTTCCTCGTTACATCCATCTTCTTTCCTCCTTTCAGATCATATTCATCGTGAATCTCATCCATATCGTTCTTGTGCACAAGTGGTAAAAGATCGTCAGCCTCCTTACCGATTTCAAAAATCTCCATCGCATTCTTTAAAAAAGAATTGGATTGATTCAAGGAAAAGTAAGGACTTCTGCTTTAGATGTGGTGGTAATAATCACTATGCCTTTTAATGTCACGAGCCAATCATATGTTTTGCTTGGGGCAAATCTAGGCATAAGAAACATGCTTGTTCGTCTAGATCGATCGAATCTGTTTCTATCGATTCTTTGGTCAATCACGGTTTTCAATTCGTTTTAAAGTGTATGCTGCTGAAGGGGATTATAATTAATCATCTATGGAAAAATCGATATGAAGGTATCAAGTATTTTGAGGATTTGTTGTATCACTTCAACATTATAAACGAGCCAAACATCGGTAAAGAGTATAGAGATGAATTTGGTGATCTAGAGTTATATTTCGACAAGTCTGATTCTCAGCCTAAAGTCTCGAAAAAGGAAAATCTTGATGGTGTAACAGGAAAAGGTTTTCTTGACTCTGTCAAGAAAGAGGAATTATCAAGTTTCGACCCTATGTTGATTGATCCCGTTGTTGTTGCTCTGTATCATTCTTCAATTTCAAAATCTAGAATCGAGTTGAAAGATAGTTTTACTCATATTAAGACCAATAAAGGCAAAAATCTTACTAGAAGATTAGAGAACTTCGTGATTCCTGCTGCAAACAGATTCGAATATCAAGATTTAGCATCTTTCACTAAGTTTTTTGAAGGATATGTGGATAGAGATAAGTGTCTAAAGGATTATTATGTTGTTAGTGAGTTCTTGTTCGATCATGACTTGGATCATCAAAACAGCTTGATAGATGTTAGTAAGGATAATCGAATGGAGGTAGATCAAGTTTCTAAACTGGGTAGTGATTTGTGGTCAACAATGTCAGCAGTTAATCTGCCGCTTGTATTCGATCTATTCGATCAGAACACATTGTTGGATTTCTATAAATGTGGTAGTGTATTGATGGATGAACTGGAGGTATCAATTGAATCTGATGAATCTGCTTATTCAGGTGGTGAACAGCCGTGTGTGCTAGATGACTTTCGTGACTGGTTCTTGTCTCTTGAGAAACATAAGGAGTTGATAATATCGTTGAACTATAGAAAAGTGTTGGTGTTGAGAACATAAATTTGATCAGTGCTTCTTTAGATGATATGCACACTGAGACAGTTGTGCATGATACGCAGGCTCAGGCTATTACTGATGATAAGAATTCTTCAATTCCGTCTCTGGTTGTGGATAATCAATCTATGGTGAGTTTTCATGGTGTTAATGTTGTTCCTAACACCTTGAAAGGTAGTGATGATTTTGATATTGGTGATGATAAAGTAGTATCCCCTATTGAGCGATTGGTGGAGATGATAATATGGCAGAGGTATTCTCGGGTTTTGAGGAAACTCTTGATACTAATGGTTTGGGTAATGAGTTCATTAATGAAGGGAATTCGTGCACTTTGGTGAGTAGTTGTGGCACCAACGATCCTGTTTATCTGCAATTGATAGATAGGAAATCTAGGCTTCATTCGACTGGTCAGATTGGGGAGGCTGGTGGTGATTCAGCGTCTTGTTTTACTTCTTCGAAGAGAGGTAGACGAAGAAATTTTATAGCTTCTACTGGGTCGGTTCGTCTCAGTGTCATGATTCAATGTAGTCGCTCTCAGTATTTGGGTGAGTTTCATGGTTCGAACACTATGAGCGGCGCTTCGGAATTAGACTCAGAAGAGGTGATATATGTGCACACACAGTGTCATGGAAAAAATGCAACACAGTGTGAAGCAAATTTGGCATTTATGAAAGGAGCTGATCAAGCAGATTTGGAGAATCCTAAATTGCAACATTCTTGTTCTGATCAAGCTATTTATTATTGGACCGGAGGTTTCAGATTTGTTATGTATTGTTATCTTGCGTCTATAGGTAAATTTACTCGTTCTCCTATCATTGCTAGAGAATTGGCTCAGGCATCCAAATCTGGTAGAAGGAATAGTACGAAATATTCTACTGGTATTATTAGGAGAAGTCCTCATTTAAATCGTAAAGCGTTTAAGTCTTTTGCTTAAGGGTTGTTGATATTTTTGGGGATTTAATGTGATAATTGCTTTTTGGAGTTTGTTCGTGTTTTGTGTAGTTGCTGTATTTTGTGGGTTTTTTAGCTTGGTTGTTGAGGTTGTGGTTGTTGAATTTGTTTCAGATGGCTACTTTTCTTCTGGTGTCGCTTCAGGCATTGGATTCTGGTTAGAGTCGTCGATTTAGGCTTAGTCTTTAGTTTCATAGGCGTTTGGAGGGGGTTGATTTTTTTTCTTTTGTATGGGCGGTCTTTTGCTACCTACCAGGCATGTTGGCAGCTCCTTTACTATTATTGTTATATATATGTTCATGTGTGCTCTCCTCTCGTGAAGAGGATCGTACATTTTTCTCAAAAAAACTAATTTGAAGCCAATAGCCACCCAACACTTAACCAATATGGATATCGATTTTCTTATCACCACTGGGTCTTATTTTCAAACATATAACGATGCTATAACCACAGTGTCCACAATCATGTTCATTATTCAATAATTAATATAAAAGAAATACTAATGAAACAATTCAATAATAGCGAGGAATCCCGTTTGACCCATCCAACCTATTTCCTTGCATCACAATCGTTATATAATGATAAAATCAAACCAACCACTTTGAGATAGAATTCGTACACACAAGGTCATCCACACTTGCACGGGAACGTAATAGGGTCTCATCCACTCAATAGGCGGGAATATTAATTCCAACTAATAAATATAATAATTCATCCAAACAATCATTAAACCATTTTAATCAACTATATACCATACCAGTTAACCAAAAAGGTGAATTGAACTCACCGTAATTTCCCGTTGTCGCGGAAGCGTTCCGCTTTGGAACTAAAATCAAACGATGTCAATATTTAGCCCAATTTTCAACAATCTCCAAATTCGTCCAAACTAGTTCAATTGCGAAGATCTCATCAATACGAACGCAATGCATAAAGTTTCGTCTTGATCAAACCTCGTATGAAGGAGGTATAAATTTTATGAGTTATCGATTTAATTATATAATTTAATATACTCAAATTTACAAATAATTACAAAATTACCCTTTCCCCTTTCTTCCTTAAATGAAACCACGCATAGATGCATAGCCACCCATCATCACGTGCATGTCCCCTCAATGACACAGAGCTCCGTGACGCGAATCGAAAATTCGACGATTGCATTGAACTTCTCCATCGAATCTCCACTTGCCCATATCAAAAACCACCCCAATGGCTTCAACCTAAAACGAGATATCATCGCCCATATGCCAGGTCGCGCAACTCCAATGGCCACTGGGCTCCATGAATTTCCACCAAACGATGCGCCTCCGACCCCTCAATCCAAAATCAAACTCAAATTCCCCTAACTCCTCCGTTTGCCACAAACCCAAGCCCTAGTTTACTGCTGCAAAAATTGATCACTGCCAAAGATGGTCGCACTCGAATTAGAGGCAATGGATGAGAAGCCCAGCTCCATACAAGTTCGATGAATCAAGAATTTTGATTTTTAGTTCAGTATAGATTTTTATTTCCATTTTTGAATTCCCATTTTCTTTCTTCGTTCTGGAGATGGTTTTATAAAAATAAAGAGGACATGGGGGTGCGGCTTTGTACGAGGTGATATGGACTGAAGGTGATGGATCAAGGTATTGTACGGTCAAATCCAAGTAAATACATTATTTAAACTTAAAATATTTAGCTATATAATTTTGGACCCGGTCGAGACGTGCAGCCTAGCATTCTATATGCTATACCTCTATTCTAAATGCGATGGAACTAGTCTTGAGCCCTAATTTGATCGTATGCAGAAGATAGTTTTTTGAACCCAATTATTACATTGAATTATCAATATTAATTTCTATGCGTTACGATCTTCCATGGCCAAATGATATGTCTGATCGCCATGAAATTTGACGGCGTATTATAATTCATTATTGCGAATCCAATGACACTGGTTTCGTCAAAATTCGAGAAAGTGCCAAGGAACGCTATATTTACTTGTTAATTTAAAATGAGTTATTTTCAAAATCGATTAAATCGCTTGTAAATCCAGTTCAAAAGTTTTATTATCTTCATTCTTATTAATAGAAATCAGTAAGCTTTGAAATTATTTTTATCCAAATAAAAATCCAAGATTCAATTATTTAAACAATTTTCAATTATTAATTTTTAACGAATAAATTTCCCAATAAATCGCTAAATTTGAAATTCAAGTTATTTACCCGATAAATTAACTTTTCAATATTAAGAATCAACTAAATATCCGAAATCAAATGATTGAAAATTATGGGTTGTTACATTCTTACTACGTTAAAAGAATTTCATCATCGAAATTGCCAGTGTAGTCAAAATACCCAACCCCTTACTTTTTAAAACCAATGGGCTGAAAAAACTTACCAAATCCTTTTATGTCTTATACTTCCCAAAACCAATTTGTTGAAACCTTGGTTTACATTTACTAAGCTTCCAAATTCATTCATAGATTCCAACTAATATTATCGATTCAATCATTTCAGGTCATAACTCAAAATCAAATTTTTAGTTATCAAAAATTACTTCAAATTTTCTAAATCATTAAATATTCGAAACAAATTTTGCCAGTGTCTCCTTTGCACGGCTAGATCAGGACACCATCAAATTCAAATACAATTTAAACACATACCTTTTAGTCGACAGCCTAATCTTCTTATGAAATCAAAGGCATCAAATTAGCTCTTGTTTTTATATACTTGCATCTAATTTACCAATGAAATCCAATCATATGGTTCGTAATCATATTATTCTGCAATTTCAATTTTCAACATTTGTTTTACTAAAACCGGACGATGTACATGTATCATCTATACGCACAACCAATTTGATCGCCCGCTCGATCACACGATCTCACTTTCGAACTATTATCGTTCACACGACCGCTCTAGTGCAGATTCAGGTCTAGTTTCTTGATTAGAAAACGCCATTCTCCTTACATACCCATATACAATGATAGACAACTCCGAAATCAATCAAAAATACATATCCTGTGTTCGCCGTCAAGAATCGAGTGATAATTTCCAACTCGGATCGTTATAAATCATCTCAAAATCCTGTGCTCGAATCCGGATCAACCATTATGCGAATAAAACACTATACGTACAACTTACATATTTATTTCCATTGATTTCTTAGCTATACCAAATCCATTTTATTCACATCCACTTCTTTACTTAGTATATTACTTTCTATACTAATGCCACTTAAGAATTTTTCCCTCAAATTCTATGTTTAACAACATTCTACTCTATACTAAATTCATTTATGAATTATTTCATAAAATTTTACTCAACTTTATAAATATTTTATACGACTCTCATGTTTACTACCACTTCACAACTTAATTCATATTCGTTTTAAATCAAATAAATTTTATTTAACTCAATTCCATTGCTTAATTTCAATATTTCAACCATATTCCAAAACCATATTCAACTTACTAATTTATCTAATTATCTCTTTTCGTTAATTTATTTTAAATCTCATCAAGTTTATTTCAAAAATTAGTTTACTTAACTTAGCTTAAGTTAAATTTAATTCCATAATTCAATTTCAAATTTACTTCTCTTAGAATTCATATTAGCAATTTAAAATATTATTTTAACTTACTAATTTTCAAAATTTACAGGGTATCAAACTCCTCTTCTCATGTTTTCATAAAACACCTAAATGAAAATTTCCAAGTTTAAGCCCCCTTCTTATTTATTTCAATCATTTTGAAATATTATATATATACAAAATCCCCTTGGTATATCATATCATTCTTTTGGATTTTCAAAATCTAGCTAGTTTTATCAAAACAAAACTCCAATGGTAGCAATTACTTTCTTGAAAACTCGAAAAATAACGTCAATGATGATACAGTCATTACCAAAAAAAATTCAAGCGACTAAAGTGAGTTAAATGCTTTCAATTTTCCTTAAAATTCCTATTAAAAATATTTCCATTCAGAAATATTTTTCAAATAATACTACTATCACTTTTCAAAACATTAAAAAACAATTTCCAAAATTAACGGGACTTAAATCCTTAAATTTCCAGCCTTTATTGTAAACCATTTTTATACATCATAATTATATAACTCCATTTGGTTATATAAAATCAATTCTCAATTGTTAATTCCTGTTTGCATTATAATAATTACAACTTTTATTAGAGCACAATAATAACACCAAATGATAAAAATCAAATATTGTCGTTCTCTAACAACCAAACTGTGATACCCTGGAATTTCAAGAAATTTAAAATGTGATAATCTCTGAATTAATTATTTAAAATTGGTAAAATTTGTTAATTTCAAACAATAATAAATATAATGTGATGTTTCTAAATATAGTTATAAATAGCTTTTTAAATGGAATAATAATTTACAAATTTAAATTGTGTTATTTTATAAATAGATTTTAAATAGACTTATTATTTTCAAATTTAATAAGTGTGTTTAAATATATATATATATATATATATATTTGTGTGTGTGTGTGTATTTAAGTTATTTTTAAATAGAATAATTATTTACAAATTTAATAATGTGCTTGTTTAAAATTGATATCTATATTTATTTGAATTAATTTTAAATTGGATTTGAATTTGAATTTGAATTTGAATCTGGATTCTAAATTGAATTTAAAGGAACATATATATCTTTAAATAGACATAATAATATAATTTGGATTTAAAATATATGGATAAGGTTTTTATTTAAAATAAGATTTCTTTTATATTCCTAAAAGAAATTTATTCATATAAATTTGGAAAAGTATTTAATTTAATTAATAGCATATAAATACAAAAGTTTTATGTTAGCATTTAAAAATTGATTATATACTATATATAATTTTATTTAAAATATAATTGGGTTTTATTTTCTTTTCTTTTAAAAGTTTTATTTATTTATAATTAGAAAAGCATTTATTAATTTAGAAATTTATTTATTAATTAGGAAATCATATTTAAAAGCTTTTAAAATCATTTATAAATAATATATAAATAAGTTATTACAAGTGTTAAGTTATAAACTTCTTAAGTAACATGTGTTAGCATATTAATTAAGGTTAGGGACAAGTGTCACACATTTTATTTTTATTTTTTTTCTTTCTTTGATTTTAAATAAACCATAAACTAGTGTATATAAACATACCTCTTCCCTTCCTATTTCTTTTCTAATCTCATTTTAAAAACCTGAAATACTCCTCAGGTCAAATACAAACCTGTAACAATTCTCGAATCATTTAACAAAACCCTGTAATCACTTTCCAAAACCAAAACCCTGTCGTTCAAGCCTGAAAACCCTTTATGCTCAAAGTCTGTAATCTTCTCCTCAAAAACAAATGCAAACCAGAAAATTATCAAAGCCTGTAATTTTCAAACTCTGTAATCATTTTTTTTTTCAAATCTGAAGTCTGCAACCATCTCAAACAAAAAGCCTCTAACCCATTTTCAAACTCAAGCCTGTAATAAAATTTTCAAGCAAAGTTCAATTTCAAATTACAACCTGGAAAGCATTTTCAATGCCTGGAACATTTTCAAAACTGCAACTTGGGATCAAAGTTGAATCGTCATCATGTTCCAGACCAGTTCATTTTCAAAGCTTTAGTTTTCTAGTGTGTTAATCAAAGCAATGCAAAGCTTTTCATTTTTGAAGTTTCAAGTGTTCAAAGCATGCAAGTTTTCAAATCCAGCATTCAAACTCTCTGCGTTTTATTTAAAAAGGTGAGTAAACATTTTTATTAAAAAGTATTAAGTAAGTAAATGTTTATTGCTTGCGAAATTGCTGTGATAATGATGCCATGCATGTGTGTGTGTATAAGTATAAAAATCTGTGTATATAAGTGTGTTCATGTGTGCATGACTGGTTGTACTCATCCTCTTTGTTTCCTCATTCAGAGTTTTACAATCAAAATTCAAGTTCTTTTATTTAAAACACTGTTTGGACTTCGATTCAAAATAAAATAGATTAGTTTAATTATAATCTAAATACTAAAAATAGATTCAAGTATTTTATGTTTGAAAATCCTCTGAAAATCAAGAAATGCAGTTCAAACGAAGAAATTGGATGAATCAATTATATAAACTAAATTGTCTCTGGAAGATATCAATTTTAAAAAGAAAATCTAAATTTTTAATGAAGTATTGAATGTGTAATTTAGCGATGTCTGGAATTGGGAATTTTGAGTGATTTCTGATGGCCACAAGATTTAGGGGGATCGGGATCTTGGGTGCAGGTAAAGAAAGGATAAGGAAGTACAGTAAAAATGGCTAGTGGGGTGCTAGATGGTCGTGGCATCGGCAGCGAGCTAATGTAGATTTTAAACCTAACTTGGTCGGACTGGGAAAATGGGATCACTACTACTTATCTGGTGCATCGAGTTCAATGGGAACGAGTGATATGGCTTCATGGATGATCAAAGATGGAGTGGACAGGGTTGCACGTCTTCAAATGGTCGGAGGCGCGAGTTCAAGGTGGTTTTGCCATGGTGTTTGGTTCTAGTTTTCAACTGGACTGTTCGTTTTCGATCGATGAATTGTGCGAGTGTTTTGAGGGTTGGAATTTGTTGTTGCGGCGACAAGTGACGTGCCAGAAGGTTCGTCAGAGGTCGGGGATGATTCTGGCAGTGGTGTACATGCACGACGATGATTTCTCGTGTCTGGGAAGATGGCTTCGTGGGCGACTCGAAGAGATGCTCATGTGTTTGAGTGCGTGACTCGAGTGGGAACTCGAAGTAGTTGGTGATGTTTTAACCTGTTAACTGTTGTAGTGGTTACATGTTTTAAAATTTAAACTTAAATTAAAAACTAAAACAAAATTTTTGAAATGGAAAGGAAACTCGGGCTAGACCCGAGTGGTCTTCGGGTTTGACTCAAAGCAAAAAGATTTAGTAGTTTTAAAAGATTTTTAAACAAGATTTTTAAAAATTTTAAAATGAAATTGGTTTAAAACTTTCTTATATAAATTACTTTATATATAATAAATGTTTTCATTAACATTTTGTTAAGAAGTTTAAAATTTGTTAAATGTAAATTTTGTTAAGTAAAGATTATAGTTATATTCAAAACTAAGCTAGAAAAGAAATTTAAAAAGTTTTTATAAAGACAAGTTTTTGAATTTAAATTGAAATAGTTTTAAAACTATTACCTGTTAATGTTTAAAGCATTTAAAGGATGTTATGTTTTGTTAACCTTAATTTACCAAGTTAAATGAGTATTTTAAAACTTAATTAATGGTTTAATTAAGGTTAATTATTAAGATAAATGTTTTAGTGATAATTAAGTCATTAGTAAGATAATGATTTATCTTAAAGATAATTAAAGTTTTTATGTCTTGATATTAGTTAAGTTAATTAAGGAAATAGATATGATTAATTAATTTAATTAATAATGATAAGGGATTAATTAAGTGTTGAATATGCGATTATATGATTTTTGTTTGATGATAATAAACATATATATATATATTCATTTAGATATATTTGTTAATATACTATTATATTTTTCACATGATTAAATATATATTTGCTGAATAAAATAAATAACACTGAATTTGAATTCAAACCGATATTTTATTCAAACAAATATTTGTTACAATTTTGAATAGTACAAATTCAAGCTCTCACTATATATATACAATTTCAATTACAATACAAATTTGATTACATCACAATTTCTAATTTACAAATGCACCTCACTACAATTCACTCATTCACTCGTATTTTATCTTCAACTTGAATCCAGCATCTGAGCAATCTGTAAAAATAAATACTGACGCGGTAAAATTGAAAAGAAAATATTTTTGCAGCATAAAAGAAAATGTATTTTTGAAAATATTGTTTGCCTCGGTTATTTGGGTTGTTCGTCATCATTTAATTTTAATTTATCATACATGAACAGCTTGTGACATGCATAGTGTATCACTGTACATGCCATAAGGTCGTGCACACCAATATAAAATTGATAAAATTATAGGGACATGTGAGCACAGGTCAAACCCAAATCAAACGGCGGGTTCAACTCAAGTGTAGTAAAAATAATGTCACAATATCAGCACAAGGTCAAAACCGAGTTCCAAGCTGGATTTAACACAGGTGCACTTTGAATATACAAGTTTAATAAAATGGTCAGGAGCAAGCTAGTCAAAGTGTACACATGAACCGGAATAGTTTGATTCAAGACAGCGACTCAATCAATATGATATGCAACCTGGACCACATGAGCTCAATGCAACACAACATCAAAGAAACAGATACAAGTTCAATGATTCGACACATAATGAAACTGCATCAGACCAGGCACAAGCTAGAAGTTCATCATGCTCATAAGTCTAAGGCACAGTGCGGACTTACGAACACACTGGAAATGACAACTGGAAACATGGATGTACAAACACCATGATAAACTCAAACAATGCCGAAACCATGGAACAACATATCAAGTCAAGCCAGCATATAAAATATATACAGCAAGCTCCAGATGGTACACAAGTAAAAGGCAACAACAAGGGATGCACCAGTGAAACAGGGATGCACCAATGAAACAGGCTGCAACATATATAACAGTAGACAGTGCAATGCAGACATGTCAACAAGACCATATACATGCTTGAATAATACATCTGACTCCATACAACAAAGCAATGGAACCAGACACATGAAGGCACAGAGGCACCAAAGCATGCACAAGTCCATATGCAAACATGATAAAGCCAGATACAATGCAACGTGTACAGAGAAATTTTACAAGACCAGCAATGCAATTGAAATGCAAACTGTCTCGAAGAGTGATACCAGAGACTACAAAGAAATCAAGGCCAGACAGATTCAAGATGCAATCATGTACAACAAAGATTGGAAACAAAGGCAAACCAACTCAATGCAACTACATGATGACTGGAAACACAATACGTATATGCAGTAGTGACCAAAGTCAAAGCAACTACAAGCAACATATAACTGATATATACATACGTGAGCATATATATATATTTATACATGTGCAGGATACAAATTTGAACAAAGACAAGAAGATTTCAAACAGTAGTTCAAAGTCAGAGACATAATGGCCGAAGTCAATTCTCAAAGCAGATGCAAAGTGGAGTATAATATAAATCGAAAATGAACAAAGTGCCAGAAACCAAAACAGTAGCAAGTCCAACCACGAAGGCCGAAGTCAATTGGAAATCAAGCCGCAGTTCAATCAACACAACACACATACAGTGATGAAGAAGTTTGAATCAAGAACAAGGTCGCAAGGGAATAAAGTCAAAATGTAACAGTGTCAAACCAAAGTCAGTGTCGCGATGACCATGGCAACAGTTTGAACCAAGTTAGAAATCATCAAACCGTATTGATCAAGTAAACAAATTGTACGAATTGAAAATGTCAGAAATCATCACAATCATCAATGCAAAATCGAATGGCAAGCCAAAAATTATCATACTAACTCGTATGAAATATACGAACGAAAAATAATGAATTTGATTCCTATATAAGCCCTAAAACATAATCGGCAAAATGCATCGAGTTCAAGCAAGAAAATCAGAAAAGGCAAGAGGCATAAATTACATACCAAAGTCTAGAAGGAATTCGATCGAGAAGCAGCCAAGTGCGACTCAAGGAGACAGTCAATCGACGGAGCTAGCAACGCATAATCGAATATTCGATTGATCAATTTGAAGTCGGCAGCTTCCAATTTAGCAAAAGCCCTGATTTCTGAGCAAAGTGGAACGAAGAAGCCATTGTCACAAACGAGAAAAGCAACCGGTCGAATAAAGGAAAAGTAAAGGGATACATTTTTAATAATATAAATGGGCCGGCCTTGTTTTAATAAGGCTTTAATTTTTAAATTAGGGTTTTGATTTAATTTGTGTTTAATTTGTATTTTCTCTGTTAAAAATTGTAATTTACTAGTCGTGTGACTAGGGGACAAACTACGTGGCGTAGTTTGAGAATTCGCAACTCAGTGGCTGAGTTGTGGCAGGGTTTTGAGCGTAAAGTTAAGGCTAGTCGATAGCGGGTGTCACGAGTTTACGTGTGTAAGCGTCTGACTGCTTAATTTCTAGTAGAAACCTTGGGGGCAGCACGTAGGCAGGGTTTTGCCAAGCTGGGTAAATTCTGTGCCGTTATATTTCTGCATTTATTTTTCTGCTATTATTTGTGCTGCTATTATTTTGATATATCTATGTTGAAATAATTTTATATAAACTTCCACAATAAATTTTTATTATTAATAGTATCACCCTATTCACCCCCCCCCCTTCCACCTCTAGGGTGAAATTGATCCTACAAATGGTATCAAAGCTAGAAATAGAAGTCAACTTTTATTTTAAAAATTCGATATTTTTTTCAAAAACCAATTTTTTGTTTTAAAATTTTGAATTTTTAGAATGGATTCTTTTAATAATGCTTTTGCGGAGGGTCAATCCATAGTTGGACCACCAATGTTCAATGGTGAATATGCTTATTGGAAAAATAGGATGGAAATTTTTTTGAAAACCATTTACGCTTGGGATATTGTTGAGACAGGGTATAGAGCACCAACTATAATTGTAAATAATCAGGAAATAAATAAACCGAAGGATCAATGGACAGATCTAGAAAATAAGTTACAGAATACTACCAAAGCTATAAATTCGATTATTTGTTCATTAGATCAGTTTGAATTTAATCGTATCTCACATTATCTAACTGCGCAAGAAATATGGCACACACTAGAAGTGACTCATGAAAGAACATCTCAAGTCAAGGAATCTCGCCTTGCCATGCTGAGTAGAGAATAAGAGAATTTTAACATGGCCAAGGAAGAAAATGTTAAAGAGATGTACGGACGGCTTTCCAGCATCGTATAGAAATCAAAAGCTCTCGGAATATCATACACGGAATTGGAAATAGTCCGAAAAATCCTCAGAGTCCTTCCATGAAGTTTAGAAGCAAAAGTGACTGCCATTCAAGAATCGAAAGATTTAAAACAAATCAAAGTTGAAGAACTCATCGAAAATCTCACCACTTATGAGCTAGAAATGAAATTCAAGGAAGAGCGTGAAGGAGGAGATACTCGAAAGAAATCAATAGCCCTCAAAGGAACAACTGAAAGTGATGACGATGACGATGACGATGGAGCAGCAGAGTTGGAAATGGTAATAAAGAGATTAAAAAAGTGGAACCGCAAATACAGAAATCCAGCTCTAAATCGAAAATTAAAAAGCAGAATAATCAATGTTCTAGATAACACAGAACAGCAAGAAATCATCTGTCATAAGTGCAAACAACCCAGACACATCAAGCCCAATTGTCCTCAAAATCGACACGACTTTGAAAAGCAATCAAAAAGGAGAAATTTTGTAGCCACGTGGAATACAAGTGATGAAGATAACAAAAGTACTAGAAGTAAGAGTGAGAAAGCAGATATGTGCCTTCAAAGTAATATAATTGATAGCGACGATAACGAGCCAAGCGAGGTATCAAAACTCACTCACTCGAAATTACTTATATATTTCTACGAAGTAAATGGCTGTTTTAGGGAGAAGCATGCCAAACTTAAATCACAAAAAGATACTTTGATAGATTTAAATAAACAACTTGACCAATTATTTAAAACCTATCAAAGTAGGATCCCTAAGTGTGATAAGTGTCCAACATTCGAAGAAGAGATCAAAAAATCAAAAATCAAAATTAAATCGCTTGAAAATTAGATTCTGATTTTGAAAGAAAGTGAAAATACAAGAAGGGAAAATTCTATTAAAAAGTGCACACAATTATTAAACGAAAATGAATCTCTCAAAACACAAATCCGAAAACTATCAACGACTTTAGATAAATTTTCTAAAAGTGAAAAAATCATTAAATATGCTCTTAGGGAAAAAAAATGATAATAAAGTCAGACAAGGACTTGGATATAATCAATCTGAACCTGTTAAAAGAAAAATTAATCAAGTCAATTCAGTGTGCACAATTTGTAGAAAATTTGGACACAATCAAAACAGTTGTTGGTATAGACCCAAACATGTGAAAACTATACCAATTTGGGTTTCAAAAGGCACAAATATAAAATCTCTCAAAGTTAAATAAATCTGGATGCCGAAAGGAACATATATAAATAGTTTTGAGTCTCCACAAGATTATTTTTCAAAACATTCTACCACTAACAATCATGGACATATAAAAATGAATAGATCACGAAAATCTTTTATCGTGTAGGAGTGGTAGCAGGCTAAGGAACAACAACAGTGTTATCTTGGATTCTGGCTGTTCCAGGGATACAATGAGCGACAAAGTAAAGTTCCTTGGCCTAGTACAAAGGTGACAGAATCACAATGGGCAACAACGAAAAATTATCGTAAAGGTAAACAGGTAATGGTATATTTTGAATGATATATTCAATGTGATAATCTGCACCGTAGTCCGAATTAAATCAGTCTATATTGTGATGAAATAAATGATGATTTTGATTCTGACTTATTCAAATTGTTGGCCAACTATATTCTTATGGCAATAACACTATAAAAAAAACTCTAGAGTCTTAGAATTACTTCACATATATTAATTTGGATTAGTAATTTATTGGATGAAAATATATTTGGTTATTTTAGGGCAGACTCTATATTCACGGTTTTTGATTATTTACATGGCTTCAATTCAAATTCAAGAGAATTTCATTTAAAAGGTTGTTAAAAATGATTTTGAGATATTTTGTTGCACAACTCAAGATCTGGTTTGTAACATTCAACTAATAATAAGTTTGAGTGAAAGAGAAATCCAGATGCAGATTACACTGGTAATCTAGTTGATAGAAAAATTACTAGTGGAACGTGATTTATGTTGAGACATTTAGTAACTGCATCGTTTTTCAAAAAAAAATCTGCATACTTTTCACTTAAAATAATTTTCAAAAAGCAGACATTTTTCTTATAAAACCCCTTCTAGAAAATCATTTTTGACCTTGTTTCAAATTAGTCATTTTTAGAAAATTTGATTTTATAATTATTTTTGAATTTGATTTTAGATGATTACATTGACTAATCTGACTCCCTACTAATTATCGAAAAGATAAATAGTGATTGAAAAAGTGATGAGTGTTGACATTAATCATATATTATAACTTGAGACGATATAATGAGCAAATTTCTTTAGAAATTTAAACAAGAGTTATAAACACTTTTTGTTGGTAAAAATTCCATAATCATTTCTATTTCTATCATTTTCTATCGACCATCACTCATCATAATCCGTCATAGTATGTCAATATGTGGTGATTCAAACAGGAATCATTCGTTTTTCATTTTATATATTTTTTTTTAAAAACCCAAAGTATTCACTCTCATTTAAAAGTCCTCACGGTTATGCATGGTGAATTACTTGGAATTTTTGATTATGTGCTTCCATGCTCATTTAAAAGTCCTCACGGTTATGCATGTATGGAACGCATATCAAAATCGATTTATTAAATAAACAAGTTGATTCTAATCTCATTTAAAAGTCCCCACTGTTATGCGTGGTTAGAAGATGCTTGAATTCTTTTTTTTTAAATGGAATACTACTAATCTCATTTAAAAGACCTAACAGTTATGCATGTATAGTAGATATTCAAATTCCTGGAATAAATATACCATAAATAGACACAACGGTATGGTTTTATATGATGACATCATTCACATCATTCTAAAGTGGAATATGCGCCTAACAGAGTATTTATGAGTTTTGTTTGATTTTTGATTGAAATTTAATATTTATATTTGATTTAGTTTTAATGTTGTATTAATATCTATCACTTTATCTCTATTTTTCTAACACTATTACTCTTTTGCTGATAACAAAGGGAGGGAGAGAAAAGTTAAGATTTTGTCAAATAAAAGCAAGTAAAGGTCAAATATTTTCTATTTGCATCTAGGCTCATTTGCATATTTATAATTGTATGCATATATGAAGGGGGAGCTTTGTGTAGAGAGGAAGCATTCAAATAGGGGGAGAAAATTGAATTTTCAAATACATTTAACAAATTCAAAATCTTAAATATATGTTTGTTATCATCAAAAGGGGGAGATTGTTGAATATGTGATTATATGATTTTTTTTTGATGATAATAAATATAAATATATATATATTCATTTAAATGTATTTGTTAATGTACTATTATATTTTTCACATGATTAAATATATACATATTTGCTGAATAAAATAAATAACACAGAATTTGAATTCAAACGGATATTTTATTCAAACAAATATTTGTTACAGTTTTGAATAGTACAAATTCAAGCTCTCACTATATATATACAATTACAATTACAATACAAATTTGATTACATCATAATTTCTAATTTACAAATGCACCTCACTACAATTCACTCATTCACTCGTATTTTATCTTCAACTTGAATCCAGCATCTGAGCAATCTGCAAAAATAAACACCGACGCAGTAAAATTGAAAAGAAAATATTTTTGCAGCGTAAAAGAAAATGTATTTTTGAAAATATTATTTGTCTCGGTTATTTGGGTTGTTCGTCATCATTTAATTTTGAATTTATCATACACGAATAGCTTGTGACTTGCATAGTATATCACTGTACATGCCATAAACTCGTGCACACCAATATACAATTGATAAAATTACAGGGACAGGTGAGAACAGGTCAAACCCAAATCAAAAGCCGAGTTCAACTCAAGTGTAGTAAAAATAATGTCATAATATCAGCACAAGGTCAAACTCGAGTTCCAAGCTGGATTCAACACAGGTGCAGTTCGAATATACAAGTTTAATAAAATGGTCAGGAGCAAGCTAGTCAAAGTGTACACATGAACCGGAATAGTTTGATTCAAGACAGCGACTCAATCAATATGATATGGAACCTGGACCACATGAGCTCAATGCAACACAACATCAAAGAAATAGATACAAGTTCAATGATTCGATACACAATGAAACTGCACCAGACCAGGCACAAGCTAGAAGTTCATCATGCTCACAAATTTAAGGCACAATGCGGACTTACGAACACACTAGAAATGACAACTGGAAACATGAATGTACAGACACCATGATAAACTCAAACAATGCCGAAACCATGGAACAACATAGCGACTCAAGCCAGCATATAAAATATAAACAGCAAGCTCCAGATGGTACATAAGTAAAAGGCAACAACAAGGGATGCACCAGTTAAACAGGGATGCACCAATGAAACAGGCTGCAACATATACAACAGTAAACAGTGCAATGCAGACATGTCGACAAGACCATATACATGCTTGAATAATACATCTGACTCGATACAACAAAGCAATGGAACCAGACTCATGAAGGCACAGAAGCATCAAAGCATGCACAAGTCCATATGCAGACATGATAAAGCCAGATACAATACAACGTGTATAGAGAAATTTTACAAGACCAACAATGCAATTGAAATGCAAACTGTTTCGAAGAGTGATACTATAGACTATAAAGAAATCAAGGCCAGACAAATTCAAGATGCAATCATGTACAACAAAGACTGGAAACAAAGGCAAACCAACTCAATGCAACTACATGATGACTGGAAACACAATACATATATGCAGCAGCGACTAATGTCAAAGTAACTACAAGCAACATATAAATGATATGTACATACGTGAGCATATATATTTATACATGTGCAGGATACAAATTTGAACAAAGACAAGAAGATTTCAAACTATAGTTCAAAGTCAGAGACATAATGGCCGAAGTCAATTCTCAAAGCAGATGCAAAGTGGAGTATGATATAAATCAAAAATGAACAAAGTGCCAGAAACCAAAACAGTAGCGAGTCCAACCACGAAGGCCGAAGTTAATTAGAAATCAAGCCTCAGTTCAATCAACACAGCACATATACAGTGATGAAGAAATTCGAATCAAGAACAAGGTCGCAAGGGAATAAAGTCAAATGTAACAATGTCAAACCAAAGTCAGTGTCGTGATGACCAAGGCAACAAGTTCGAACCAAGTCAGAAATCATCAAACCGTGTTAATCGAGCAAACAAATTATACGAATTGAAAATGTCAGAAATCATCACAATCATCAATGCAAAATCGAACGGCAAGCCAAAAATTATCATACGAACTCGTATGAAATATACGAATGAAAAATAAGGAATTTGATTCCTATATAAGCCCTAAAACATCATCGGCAAAATGCATCGAGTTCAAGCAAGCAAATCAGAAAAAGCAAGAGGCATAAATTACATACCAAAGTCAAGATCGAACTCGATCGAGAAGCAGCCGAGTACGACTCAAGGAGACAGTCAATCGACAGAGCTAGCAACGCATAATCGAATATTCGATTGATCAATTTCAAGTCGGTAGCTTCCAATTTAGCAAAAGCCCTAATTTCTGAGCAAAGAGGAACGAAGAAATCATTGTCACAAACGAGAAAAGCAACCGGCCGAATAAAGGAAAAGAAAAGGGATACATTTTTAATAATATAATTGGGCCGGTCTTGTTTTAAAAAGGCTTTAATTTTTAAATTAGGGTTTTGATTTGATTTTTGTTTAATTTTTATTTTTCTCTGTTAAAAATTGTAACTTACTAGTCGTGTGACTAGGGGACAAACTACATGGCGTAGTTTGAGAATTCGCAACTCAGTGGCTGAGTTGTTGCAGAGTTTTGAGCGTAGAGTTAAGGATAGTCGATAGCGGGTGTCGCAAGTTTACGTGTGTAAGCGTCTGACTGCTTAATTTCTAGTAGAAATCTTGGGGGCAGCACGTAGGCAGGGTTTTGCCGAAGTTGGGTAAATTCTGTGTCTTTCTATTTCTGCATTTATTATTCTGCTATTATCTGTGCTGCTATTATTTCGATATATCTGTGTTGAAATAATTTTATATAAACTTCCGCAATAAATTTTTATAATTAATAGCATCACCCTATTCACACCCCTCTAGGGTGAAATCGATCCTACATTAAGAAATCAATTAAGGAGTAATTAATTAATTTAATTTAATTATTTATAACTAAGGGTTATAATTAATTAATTAAAGGTTAATTAATTGTAATTAAGGATTTTTAATTAAGTAATTAAAGATTAATTAATTTATAATTAGAAATTACTTAATTAAATAATTAGAGATTAATTAACTTGTAATTGAAAAGTACTTAATTTGTGATTAAGTTTTATAATTAATAATTAGGTTTTATTAATTAATAATTAAGAAATTATAAATCTATAATTAAAGTTAATTAAGGATTAATTAACTGTTATTTAGGGTTAATTAATTATTATTAAGAATTGATTAACAGATTTAATAAGGATTAATAAATTGGTTATTAAGTTTTATTAATTGATAATTAAAGTTCATTAATTAACAATTATGGATTAATTAATCTATAATTAAAGATCAATTAATTAATTTAAAGGGGGTAATTAAGGGATGAATTACCCAATTATAATTAATCAAATGAATGTGACTAATTAGTTGGTTGATTAATTATAGATAATCTTGATGATTGATTAAATATGAATACTTAATGAGTTTAAATAGTGTAATTACTTAGTGAAGTAATTAATTTATAATTACTAGTGTAGTTAATTAAAAATTACTTAATGGGAAGTAATTAAAGGATAATTACTTAGTAGAAGTAATTAAGGGTTAATTACTTGGTGTATTAATTAAAGGATTAATATAATTAATTAAGGAGTTAATTAATTAAGGTAAGTAATTACAGGATGGTAATTACTGTTTATGATTAATTAAAGTTGATTAATGGAAGTAATTAATTAAGGATCATTAATTAATGTAATTAATGAGAGTAATTAAGGTTTTATTAATTAAGATTAATTAATCAATAATAAGTGATTATAAGGTAATTAATTAATTGTAATTAATTCAGGATTAATGTAATTAATTATAGTTAATGAAGTAATTGAGGTTAATTACTTTAATGGTTTGTAGATAATTAATTTGTGTAATTAATTAAGGGTTAATTGCTTAATGTAATTCAGCGATAATTAATCAAGGGTGATTAATTAAGATGATGATTAATTGATTGGTTTAATTAATGATTAAGTAAGCAAGATTTATAGCGATGAAAGTAATTAATTTAATTTATTTTAAATTAATTAGAAATGAAGTAATTAATTTAATTCAATTTAAATTAATTATAGATGTGTGATTAATAAATCATTGCTTATGGATGGCTGATTGATATTGAATGCCTTGATTGTTTGATATCTCTGATGAGATATGTGTGATATGTGATATGAGATGATTTGGTTGAATGATGATGATATGAATTATCTATCTGTGTATGTGTGAATTATCTATCCGTGTGAATATAGATAATGATTTGAATTGAATTGTTTTACCTTTAAACAACTTGGACCTAAAAGATGGCGTTTTGGATTTCGATGAGACCAAGATCGAGTTTCCAGATTTAGATATCCAAAAACCACATCGATCCAAATTAAACGTTAGGTCATGAATCTCAAGTGAAGATGAAGATTCAGAGTGCAAGGGTTATTGTCGTTAACTTTGAGGGTGATTCCAAAATGAGTGTAACGAGATAATGCCTTCGGTTTCGTTCGAACCCAGAACGAACTTGTATGGACTGAATGCTTTCAAAACATCGTCAGGAGAACGATGAGTATTCTAAGATAGATGTGTTCTATAAAGGTAATCGTAGCATCAAGCCTCATCAAGCAGGAATGGCTAAAACAGGGGAGGTGCAGCAAGGCTAAGTGGGTAGCACCCAAGTAGGATGAGATTTACCCCTACCTAGAGTCCCTTTTTATTCAGCTGTGTGGGCAGTTGCTAGCTACAACCACGGGGTTATCTTATTCGAGACTGTCAAGTAAGGGATGGTTCCGGCTTTGTGTTGCAGGGGATTGAGAGTAATCCTCGGTACGGTGATCTAGGGCCCCTTCTGTGACGGACGGTACCCCAGTAGCCCTGCCATTGATGGAAACTCATTCTTCCTACGTGCCCTTACGGTTTTGATTGTATTACCCACTTTGTGGCTAGTATGCTGGAATTTAATCATGTAACAATTTCAGCTATTTCTTATTTATTTGAAAACCCTAGACCCTATTATAATATCACTGGATTTCCTATCAAATGTTTTGGTTAGCGTAAGGTAAAAACTTACCATGTTTATGTATGGGGAGTCTTATGTGATACCTTTTGTTTTCAAAGGTTTTTAAAGTTAAATAACTTTAACCGTTTACTCACACTAGACCCATGTCTGACCCGGAGTTTATTCTGTTTTTCTTAAACTCTGAGTACTCAAATTTTATGAGTAGCCAACATATTCAGGTTTGCTTTGACGAATTCTGGAGGAGCAATGGAGCAGGAGGCATCAACGTTTGTAGATATATAGGTGGTTCCGCTGTGTTGATCTCCGAGTCGTTATCTAAGTTGTACTTGAGTTGTATGATAGACAAGTGTTTATAACTATCTAATTTGTGATGTATAGCTGTGTATCTCTGATATATATGATACTATGTAATATATTATGTGATTAATATAATTTATTCGTTCCGCTGTTGAGATTCTGATGTTGTTTCTTCTTTCTTCTCTATCTTTTCTCTTCTCTATCCCTTTCTTTCTTAATAATAATGCGTCTTCCTAGGGAGAGAAAGACGGGTCGTTACACAAACACAACATATATACCATAAAAAATTTCTGAAAATTATTCCTTAAAATATAATCAAGGTAAAATTATTTCATTTACACAATTCAAAACAATACCATGCCGCATTGCCCTTTTAAGTGTTTAGAGATCCCTATCAATAATGTTAATTACTCCTATTGACCAGAATCCATAAGCCACTCAATAGATCAACCAACACAATATATAACATTTTTATATCACTAACAAATACGCGCTGATACCAAATGTAACGAACCGTAGGCTTTTCAACCATCCGGTCAGTGCCGATCGGTGGGCTTTTCAACCATTCCAGCCCCACCATGGCATACACTGGTGCCTCAAATATGCTTTTACGGCCAGCTTCGCGACTGTAAGCTCCTAGCAAACCAACCCATCAAGGCCTTATACTACCTCTCGGGGATGCGTAGGGGTAAGAGTCTCTTGCTTGCCACCAAATAGAAAGCGAGAACCCCCTATCACGTTAACCCAGCCAATAGAAACAGACCTGATCCCCGTTTTTACGAAACAACGTTCGATAATTTTCAGTAAACTCAATCTCGGTTCATTAGGGAATAAAAGTCAAAGATAAGATCGGAGATCACCTCCTAACCGTTTAGTGAACGGATTTCCTTATATTGTCTTAGGAGAACGAAACGTGATTTATACGCATAGTACGACATCATGGGAGATGACTCTGCCATATAACTCACGTGTTTCCTTGATATTTCCAAAGTTACATTTTGGGTCCAATTTTGATAGTTGGTTATTTTACTATCGAATAGTAAACATTCAAACAGGGATTTATTTCACAGGGAAAACCAACACTAGTTAAGCATATAAGCAATCACTAGCCTCGTTTTATAAATTTTCATAAATAAAACACACTTTGTAAATCACTTGTATAAGAATACTTTTACAAAGGTATAATTGCAAATCCCTACATTTCAATACTTAGAAACATCCATATAATTATCTCAACGGTATAAGTATATCCATATAATTTAGGAAGATTTCCTTTTTATTCAATTCAAAACCCATTTAAAAAACTCCTTATAATTCTCTAAAACATATATAAACCAATTTATAAATCTCCGAAAAACCATTTATAATCTCTTTATAAAAATTCAATCACTTATAAGCTTCTTGTACATTTCAAAGATCTTTGATAAACACTTTAGGAATCTATAAACCATTTATAAAAATTCTTTTATACATCTATAACCCGTTTCTAAAATTCTTTTATAAATATCTAACCATTTATAAACTCTTCCACCTTGCAAATAATCTTTCCTTAACTCTTCAAACCGTTTTGTAACTCATTTATAAAATCTAAGTCTTCCAACTCCATTCATGGGTCTGAGAAACATTTATTAATAATTAAAAATCTTTTACTTCAAACCACCATTATATAATAATGGTTATCAATAATACCTTTGAACTTTTTGTCTAGAAAAACATCTTATTATTTTAATATACACACACACTAATACCCAAACTCAGCTATTCCTATGCATGTCAAGTGTATATGCATGTACACATGCACACTTTCATGTCAAAACCTTAGCAATTATACCTATACCAAAGTGTCACAATATTCCGAACAACTTTAGCCGATGAAAAATTAAAATTTCAAAAAATGAATTCCAATCACATTTTCAATCTTTTTTCGAACTAATTATCTTTGTAAACAAATTTTTAAAATGGTTTCACCATCAATTATTGTTAATTAAAAAGGTTTATTTTAATTATATAAATATATTTTTAAATATTCATAATTTAAGCAATCAAATTGCGGGTCGTTACATTAAAAAAGCATCCGTGCAGCATTGGTACAGCACTCTAATAAATCCTCATTTAACAAAAAAGCAAATAGACATGCAGGGGGGTTCTCAAAGAAATGACCACACCAAGTTAATACAAATATTAAACATGTTCATTTAAAGATTTGATGAAACGATGTATTTCAGTCAGTGCGTGGACAATGAAGTTTTCCTTTCTATAAACTTCTTCTTACCAGCTTCCACCTTCAAAGTATCATCTGGGTTCAAGTACTTTATGATTCCTTAATCTTCTGGATAGACTTGGTCAACTTCTCTTCAGCTTCTACTTCATCATCAACATCAGTAGAGGTGGATGGAGTAGGCAGTAGATGCTCAACTGGAGAAGATAACTCGACTACATATAGAGGATGCTGGGTAGGAGTGGTAGCTTCATCATTAATCCAATGCTTCTACCCTCATATATTATCAGAGAAATTACCCTACAAGGCGACCTCCATCATGAACAACTTGAGAAACAAGACCCATTAATCCAATCTTCCACCCATATATATTAAGTCAATTTTTCTCTTCACTTACAATTAAAAAAGAATTATTAGTAATTTACCATAAGTAGTCAAAAATTGTAGATACAAAAAGTTTATATTCTAATAATTTAACATATATGATAAACAGACAAAGATAAGAAGCATAATTTTGTTACATATCATGCAATAAAGCTGATAATAAGCCAGAAAGATCACAGCTAGCAAATTTCACCAACATTTATCTCACGTTTCCCATTTAATTTTACAAATCCAGGAAATAATTCTAAAGTAGGAAGGAAATGATCACAATGATACTTTACCATCATACATTAACGTTAAAAATACAAACTTTACCAATTTATGTTATACTGCATATGAAAACTTTAACCACTGATATCAAAATAAATGATAAAAACTAAAAATAACAACAAAATATTGTATGATATTTTTACCAATTCATTGCTAAGTTCAATAGCAGTCTCCTAATGGCTAGTTTTCTTCCCTGAACTACTGCCACAAAATATGCAGTCAGGTCTTGGTATGAAATCACATCTTCAGTTGATTATTTTACGCCTCTTCCTTCATTAACAGCAGCCATAGCTGCCTACTCCTGGAGTCATCTGTGTTGAACGGCCTACAAAACGATATATTGATGTCTCGTCGCTATAATCACCCAAATATTAACATGCATATGTATTTGGAAACATCTTCACATAGTATACATCATAAAATATGCAAGCAACATGGTAGTGCGTGGTGTGGATAACCTTCTTAAAACAAATTCAATTTTACTTTTTACCACTTTAACATATAGCAGTTACAAATATTAAACATGATAATTCAAATGTTAACATAACAAATTCAATTACCTGCAGTTTTCCCCCTTGAGTGGTGCAGAACCTAGATTAACCTACAACTCTTATATACCGCGCTTCACCAGATCAACACCTACATCACCATCCCGCGACCTACCAC
This sequence comes from Allium cepa, assembly GCA_030765085.1. Classification (NCBI taxonomy): domain Eukaryota; kingdom Viridiplantae; phylum Streptophyta; class Magnoliopsida; order Asparagales; family Amaryllidaceae; genus Allium; species Allium cepa. Next base: position 264,326,646 of record CM060931.1, on the reverse strand, counting down.
CATCAATCACCCAAAACTGAAACATATTTCAGCCTGCACCACTTCTTCAACACTTCAACCGTCTCCAAATACGCAATCCAAAAATCCAAACCTTCTACTGAAACCTCACCACAACCTTTTCTCAAACCCAACTCCAATCAATCGCTCAAACCAACCGAACTTCCCTACTTCACTGTCAATTACCTCGACCAGACTTCAACCACGACCACCAACCAGGACTAGAAGCCATCCTCAACAAAACCGCAACCACATCACCCAACCTTCCTCACTGCCTCACCAACCTACATTTCCTCACTACCTCACTGCCACCAAACCTAAAACGACTTTTTACCCACAACAACCCGAGACCCGAAACCACTCTTTGGCCTCAGCAACCATATACCCAAATACCCTCACCAACAACCCACAAACGACCTTCCTCGAATGAACCCACAACCAAACCCGAACCAGCAACCTCATTATCCAATTAGCCAATTGTGTGATTTTTGGAATTGTGAGATTTTTTTGGTATTTGGAATTGTGTGATTTCAATCGCTGTGATTTTTGGTTTTCCAATATCGCTCAAAATTACCTCAACCCACATCTAGTAATGGCAGAGGAACAGGGAAATGGAGCATAGTAGGGATGGTGGGGGATGAGGTGGCGATAGTAGTGGGGGAGTGTTGAGAAAAATAAATTATTTGAGGACACGAAACTAATTTGTGGAGTCTTGATAATTAGGGATTTTGGTAAATGGGGATTTGAAGAAACGTGATTGGAAAGAATGAATGCGAATATGGGACACATGAAGTAATAAATAGCTAAGCAAACATTTTGCAATTACAGCCAAACATTTTGCAAATAGAGCCAAAATATTTAGATGAGAAGTAAAAGTTTTGAATTGGAGCCAATTTTTGGAATGCGAGGAAAATATTCTGGATTGGAATCAAAAAATTTATTATTTAAAGCAAACAAAACCTGTATACGATAAAAAATGATACCTAGAAAAGAAAATATTTAAATACATATGAACGTAATAAACTATAGCGTATTGTTTACATTAATCGAGTTTTCATTTTTTTACATTTTTGAATTTTCTAAAATTTTGAATATTGTATAAAATAATAAATATTTAATAATAAATATCACTTCTTATTGTTAATTATTTAATGCTAATTATTAAATTTAATAATAATTATTTAATAGTAATTATATATTAATAACTATTTAATAGTGATTATTTAACAACAATAATTTAAAAGTAATTATTTGCTAATAATTATTTAATGGTAATTATCAAATTTTACAAAACTTTAAATTTTCCAAATATTTTAATTTTTTTACTTTTGAATTTTATGAAAATTTCGAACTTTTGGTAGTTATTATTAATTTCTTGTTATTATGAAATATTAGCAAAGCTAGCGGGGTTGAATGGCCCCTACCATATATTTATATTAATAAGAAAACTTACAATATAAATGGGAATTAGAGACATAGAGAGATACATGAGGATAAAAGTAAAGAATCCAAAAAGGTGAATAAGAAAGTGAAAGGGAGGAGGATAGGGGATCGCTGCATTGCAGGCCTAATTCCATCTCATCATGGCTTCAACATCAAAAGAGAATGTAGATATAGTGATCATTGCATGTATTTTCCTTCAAACTGTAAATATATCTGCACACGATTCATGATCTTTTATTCATATAATCTGATATTTCTTTCCTTCCATGTCATCATAACCATTACTTTGAGCATGATCAATAGCTCATAAGTTAATTGTTGCTTTCACCTTGTTGCACTGCATATGTTCATCCATTCATTCACGCTATTTCTCAGAGCACTGCCATATCCTCCTCCATTCTTTATCTTGGACCAGATGAAATGAGTAAAAGAGCATCTGAAAAAGAGATGATGTATATCCTCCATCGAATAAGAGCAAAATGTGTAAGAGGTAGATACAGAAAAACCTTTTAGAGCAAGGTTACCTCGTGTGTGCAATGCATTTCTAATCACCTTTCATAGCATGAAGTTTTGTTTCTCTTCAACATATCTATTCCATATTCTCTTATACCATATGAAGTGGCTCAGTTGCTTCTCTCCCGCTAGCGCAGAGTATACTGTATGTGTTGAGTGTTCCCTGAGTCATCTGTCCATTGTAGGATCGATTTCACCCTAGAGGGGGGGTGAATAGGGTGATAGTGTAAATTATAAAAACTTAATTGCAGAAGTTAATTTATATTAACACAGATCACAGAATAGCAGCACAGATATAGCAGAATATAAATAACAAAATAGAACAACACAGAATTTACCCAGCTTCGGCAAAAACCTGCCTACGTGCTGCCCCCAAGGTTTCTACTAGAAATTAGATAGTCCCTCGCTTACACACGTAAACTCGCTATACCCGCTATTGACTAATCTAACTCTACGCTCAAAACCCTGACCACAACTCAACTACCGAGTTGTGAATTCCCAAACTACACACCGTAGTTTGTACCCTAGTCACACGACTAGAAAATTAAAACGGTTTAAAAAGAAAATACAACTAAAAACGATTATAAAACAAAATAACCCTAATTAAAAATAAAATAAAACAAAAAACAAAAACCCTTTTTATTTATATGAATAAGGCCGGCCCTTCTTTTTCTTCAGCCCGTCTCTTTTGTTTTTCGTTCGTGAAAAAGAAAATGGCCGCTCCTCTTTTGTTCCTCTTTGCGATTTAGGGCTTCTGTAAATTGTCTTTTCCTCCTTGCGATTCAAACAGGGTTGTGCAAATTGAAGTCGCCACTTGATATGATTCGTTAGTAGGTTTCGTTGCTCTTCGATTTGTTCACGGCTCTTCAATTTGGATTGAGTTCGTTCTGATTCTCTGGTATGTGTTGTTTCCTTTTGCTTTTCTGGTTTTTGGATTGTTCGAACTCGATAATAAAATTTGCCGATGATGATTTTCTTATATAGGGTTCGTAATCCTAGATTTGCGTTCGTATAATTATTTTTGAATTTGTCAACTGATTATTCTGGCCATTGATTTTCGCTTGTATGTTCATGATGATTTCTGACTTGTTCAATTCGAATATATTTGATTTCTTGGCATTCACGGCTTTGTATTTACTCCTCCGTGAATTTCTTGTTTTGAGTCACGGCTTCGAATTGATTTTGGTTGATACTGCATTCGAACATGATGTTGATTTTCGTTTATCACTGTGACTTTCGCTTCTGGTCATCTTCTCTGACCGATGGCATTTTGGTTTATCACTAGTGCCTTCAGTAGCTTCACAGTTGTATTCATGTTTAGTTTAGTCGTACACTTGGTCATGTTGCTTGAGTGACTTCCATTGGTGCATTTTCCTTACTGACTTGATTCACTGCATGTTTTGAGCTACAACTGTGCTCGAGCTCTGTCCATTGTTGTTTGCATAGCTGAACTTCACTGTTGCACTCGAGATTTTGCTTCTGGCCTGCATGTAGTTTGCATATCACCTTGTTGCATTGTTGAGTCACTTGAGTGTGTTGATGGAAGATGTTGCACTGTTTCATATGATTCACTTGTGCACATTGTTCATTGTGAAGTAACTGTCTTCACTGATGTTGCACTTAGCCTTGTCTTTGATGTTCCTCTCATTGCATATGAACTTGGTCTACTTGGTGCTGTAGCTTTCAAGTATATGTGCATTACTTGACTCCATTCCACTGTGCATTTCTGTTTTATTAACCTGAGACAGATGCTATGTCTTTGTGCATTTCATTCACTATATTCATTTGCTTCATGTCATATTATTTTGTTTCATTGCTGCACTTGGCTTTTGTTACTTGAGCTTTGAATTGTACCATGATAGTCATGTTCCATTGTTGTACACTGCATTCATGTCACTGGTATGCTGCAGCTTGCATCTTTGTTGCATTTGCTTGAATTTGTGTCATCTTTACTTGCATTGCTGTACACTTTTGGTCATTGTTGTAGTTGTATCTATGTACACTACTGCCTTATTACAGTGGTCTGACTTGAACTTGATGACTTGAGCTGCTATGTTCTGTTCATTCCTAGTTGCCTTGTTGCAGTTTGATTGTGATATCCATGTTGCAGTCCATTTTAATGTTGGTCTTCGTTGCATTCATGTCATGTCGCCTTGTGTTGAATCCAGTTTCAAAACTCGGATTTGACCTTGTGCTTGTGTCGTGATTTTCAATGTTATTGCACGTGAGTTGAACCCGATTTTTCATTTTGGTTTGACCTGTGCTTGCCTGTCCCTGTAAATCAATCAAGTGTATATATCGGCGTGCACGGCCTTGTGGCATATACAGTAATATACTGTGTATGTTACAAGTTGTTCGTGTATGATGAATTCAAATTTAAATGATGACGAACAACCCAAATCACTGAGGCAAATATCATTTTCAAAATTCACGTTTTATTTTATATTGCAAAAATATTTTATTTTCAATTTTACTGCGTTAGTTTATATTTTAGCAGATAGCTCAGATGCTGGATTCAAACTTGAATGCAGTTGAAGATAAATACGAGTGTGAGTGATATGTGGTGAGGTGCTGATGTAAAATAGTGATGTAATTGAATTTGTATCAAAGTTGTATAGTGAATAGTGAGAGCTTGAATTTGTATACTATTCAAAATTGTAATAAATATTTGTTTGAATAAAATATTCGTTTGAATTCAAATTCTGTGTTATTTATTTTATTCAGCAAATATTTATTTAATCTGTGAAAAATAAAATAGTATATTATCAAATACATTTAAATGAATGAATATATGTTTATTATCATCAAACAAAAATCATATAAGCGCATATTCAACAATCTCCCCCTTTTGATGATAACAAACATATATTTAAGATTTTGAATATGTTAAATGTATTTGATCATTGATATATCCTAATTGCTCCCCCTATTTAAATGCTTCCTCTCTACACAAAGCTCCCCCTACATATATGCATACAAATAGAAATATATAAATGAGCCTATATGCAAATGGAAAATTATTTGACCTTTGCTTGATTCTATTTGACAAAATCTTAACTTTTCTCTCCCCCTTTTGTTATCAGCAAAAGAATAATAGTGTTAGAGAAAATAGAGATAAAGTAATCGATATCAATCCAATCATTAAAACTCAATTGAATATAAATATCAAATTTCAATAAAAAATCAAACAAAAATCATAAAATTTTTGTTAGGCGCATATTCCACTTTTAGAATGATGGAGATGATGTCATCATATAAAACCATACAATTGTGTCTGTTTGTGGTATTTTTATATCAGGAATTTGAATATCTACTAATCATGCATAACCGTTAGGACTTTTAAATGAGATTAGTAGTATTCCAAATTTATTTTAGAAAAATGAATTCAAGTATCTTCTAACCACGCATAACCGTGAGGACTTTTAAATGGGATTAGAATCAACTTGTTTATTTTATTTTATTTTAAAAATCAACTTTTGATATGTGTTCCATACATGCATAACCGTGAGGACTTTTAAATGAGCATGGAAGCACATAACAAATTTCAAGTAATTCACCCATGCATAACCGTGAGGACTTTTAAATGAGAGTGAATACTTTGGTATTTATTTATTGTTATTAATTTTTTTTTTTTATTATTTTAAAAAAAATGAAAAACGAACGATTCCTGTTTAAAGTACCACATATCGACAAACTATATAGAGTTTTGATGAGTGATGGTTGATAGAAATATGATAGATATAGAGATGGTCATGGAATTTTTACCAACAAAAAGTTTTATAACTCTTGTTTACATTTCTAAAGAAATTTTCTAATTATACTTTCTCGAGTTATAATATATAATCAATATCAACACTCATCACTTTTTCAATCACTATTTTTCTTTTCAATGATTTGTAGGGAGAAAAAAAATGTTAAATATTCAGCAAATTTCTAAAACACCTAGACTGAGTCGTAGTTTACAAAAACAATTTTCTGGTAGGGGTTTTGTAAAGATGTCTGCCAATTGAGAATCAGTTGAAATAAAATTTATGCAGATATTTTCTTTGGAAATATGATCGCTAATAAAATGATGTCTTACATCTATATGTTTTGTTCGCGAATGATGTACAGGATTATTTGTGAGATCAATTGCGCTTTTGCTATCACACATTAGTGGTACACGTTTAAAATTTAGGCCATAGTCATGCAAAGTTTGTATCATCCATAAGATTTGAGCAGAGCAACCGCTCAAAGCAATATACTCTGCTTCTGTTGTGGATAATGCAATACAATTTTGTTTTCTACTCGACCATGCAACTAATGAATGTCCTAACATAAAACATGCTCCACTAGTACTTTTTCTATCAACCAAATTTCCAGCATAATCAGCATCTGAAAAACCTTTCAATTCAAAATTATCATTTGATGGATACCAAAGACCAAACCGTGGGGTGTGCAATAAATATCTTATAATTCTTTTAACAGCTTTTAAATGAGATTCTTTTGGGTTAGATTGAAAACGCGCACATAAGCAGACAGAAAACATGATGTCAGGTCTAGAGGCGGTAAGATAAAGGAGTGATCCAATCATACCTCTGTACAGCTTTTGATCAACTGTCTTACCCTTTTCATCTTTGTCAAGTTTAAGTGTTGTACTCATGGGAGTTCTTGCTGGTTTAGCATCTTTCAATCCAAATTTGTTGACAAGTTCCCTAATATATTTTGTTTGAGAAATGAATGTGCCTTTATTGCTTTGTTGGATTTGAAATCCTAAAAAGAATTTTAACTCTCCAACCAAGCTCATTTCAAACTTTTCCTGCATGGCTTTTTCAAATTTCTCATACAATAACTTGTTAGTAGCACCATAAATGATGTCATCAACATATATTTGAACAATCAAAATATCATTGTTTTCATGCAACAGAAATAGTGTGGTATCTGCACATCCCTTTTTGAACCCATTTTCAAGGAGATAAGAAGTAAGACATTCATACCAAGCTCTGGGAGCTTGTTTTAATCCATATAATGTCTTCCTTAGTTTGTATACATGGTTTGGATATTCATGACTTTCAAAACCTTCTGGTTGTTCAACAAACACATCTTCTTTTAAAACTCCGTTAAGAAAAGCACTCTTAATGTCCATTTGTCTTAGTTTAAATCCTTTGTAACAAGCAAAAGCTAACAATATTCTAATTGATTCTAGTCTAGCTATAGGCGCAAAAGTTTCATCAAAGTCAACTCCTTCAATTTGATTGTATCCTTTAGCAACTAGTCTAGCTTTATTTCTAATTATATTTCCAGATTCATCATATTTATTTTTAAAAATCCATTTTGTTCCTATAACTGGATAATCCTTAGGTCTAGGTGCTAGACTCCAAACATTATTTCGTTCAAACTGATTTAGCTCTTCTTGCATGGCCATGAACCAGTTTTCATCATTAAGGGCTGAATCTATGTTATTTGGTTCTATTTCTGAAATAAATCCACTATATAAGCACAGATCACATAGATTTTTAAAAGATGAACGAGTTTGTATACCTGCTATAGGGTTTCCAATTACCAATTCTGGTGGATGGTCTGTTTTGTATTTCAGCTTTTCTGGATCCAGATTTCTACTGACTTCTTGAGTTGTGGTAGTTTCTCTAGCATCAGCAGTTTCTTTTGGTTTTTCAAATTCATCTTTTTCTTTCTCCTCTTCAACGTTGCTTTTGGATGTATTCTGTTCGTCAATGCCTTCATCAAATTTCACATTGATTGACTCTACGATTGTTTTAGTCTTTTTGTTGTAGACTCTATAAGCTTTGCTTCTCGAAGAGTAACCCATGAAGATGCCATCATCAGCCTTTGCTTCAAATTTTCCTAACTGATCACCTGTATTAAGAATATAGCAAGGACATCCAAACACTTTGAAGTAAGCGATGTTTGGTTTTTTGTTGAACCATAACTCATAGGGGGTTTTGTTAAGAATCGGTCTGATGATAACTCTATTCATTACATAACATGCTGTATTTACAGTAGAAATGCATTTATATATCCAGTTTCTGAATTTAGGAGGGATGTTCATCCTATTAATTAAGGTCATGATGGATGTCTAGTTGATAGTATCAAAAGCCTTCTTTATGTCTATTTTCATCATAGACCGAGGAGATTTGTGTGAAGAGGAGTATCCATTTAATAGTTTATGTGTCAACAGTACATTATCCAGAATTCTTCTATTGGAAAGGAAGGTTGTTTGGTTCGCAGATATAAGAGTTTGTAGTGCATACTTTAGCCTTCAGGCTAGAATTCTTGATATAGGCTTGTATGTGACATTGCAACATGCTATTGGTCAATATTGTGTGACATCAATAGGGTTGGATATTTTAAGAACAAGGGAAAGATTTGTAGAATTGATGAGGACAATATTTTCCTATGTTGAAAAAGTTATGTACAGCCTTGTATACAACAATAGATATTACTTCCCAGCAGTGTGTGTAGAAGGTGACTATGAATCCATCAGGGCCAGGGGAGGCTGACTTCCTCATTACAAAGATTGAATTCTTTATGTCCTCATCAGTAATAGGATTTATCATTGCAGATTGCAGTTCATGGGATAACTCTAGGATTGTTAAATTGTTGATGAAGGTGTTGTCAGAAGACAAGGGATGGCCACCAAGTAATGTAGTGTAGTTGTCGAGGAAAGCAGCATCTATCTAAGTAGGAGTTGTTTGAGATACACTATGCATATCAGTTATATGATGAATCGTTGACTCTAGTTGTCTGATTGTGAGTGAGGCATGAAATTGTTTAGAGTTTCTATCTCCGTATGTACACCAGATTTGTCTATTTTTTGCATCCCCATTTTAGCTTTTATATCATAGGCTTTTTCAAGTTGAGAGGATAAATAAATTTCTTTCTGGTTTAAGTAAGGGTTAATGTTTAGATTTAGGATCATCAGTTGAATTTGATCAAGTTGAGCTGCTATGTCAGAAGATATTTTGTTGCCCTGACCATATATGTCTCTTTCCCAGGTTTTTAGAGCTGCTTTGGTGTTCTTCATTTTTTTTGCAGTCGTAACATATGATTTCCATATATTGGGATTTTCCATGCTTCACTGACTACCTACATCATATTATTATTTTTTGTCCATTCATCATAAAATTGAAATTTACCTGTTTTTGTATAGTAGCTGAACCAATACTTAGGATAAGGGGACAGCGATCAAATAACAGTGGCATTGGGATATGAATATTAATGGTTGGCCAATGTGAGAGGGTTTTATAGTTCATGAAGCCATGGTCAATTTTGGAGAGGGTACGAGGACTAAGATGACTTTTATTGGACCAAGTGAAATTTGAGCCAAATCAAGGAATCTCAATCCAGGAAGCATTGGAAATGGTTTTATTTAGAAGGGTAAGGTCATACAAGTTTAGAGGATTGCCACCAGATTTATGCTTTGAGAGGAAGGAGCAGTTGAAATCTCCAATCACAATCCAAGGATGAGTGGACTGACTGAGATGTGGGATGCAATCATGCAAATTTTGTCGGATAGGAGGGGAATTATTGGCATAAATGACAGTGAAGTACATAGAAGTAGTAGTAGGATGGTGTATGGCATGAGAGTGAATGAATTTACTATCAGAAAGGATAGGAGTTAAAGTGAAAATAGAATGATTATATTGGACAAGCTATCTGCCATAAGGGGCATGAGATAGATTAGATATGTGTTCCAATATAGGTTTATGTATTTAGCTGCTCGAGAAGTAAGATTAGAGTCAAGTTTGGTTTCAGAAATAGAGATTAAGGATAGGCCATGTTGGTAAATTAGAGTTTTAATTTTATCAAGCTTTACATGTTTGTGAGGTCCTCTAATGTTCCATGCTGCTAGCTTATCAATCATGGATTACACTTGGAAATTTTTGTTTTTAAGCTTCTTGTTCTTCTAATATTAGAAGATGGGGTATTGTCTAGGTATTGCTTCTATAATGCATCTGATTCAGATCAAGATTCAATGGGTCAAAGAGAGAGGGTAGTTTGCTGCTGGCTATTTTTCAGTGTTTTAATGGTAATGTTACAGTTAAACCAGATGGATCTATTTGCACTTAAGTGGTAATGTACCAATTTCAGAGGCATCGAGGAGAAGGAATAGGAAAATAGATCCATCTGATTTAACTGTAACATTACCACTTAAGTGCCATCTGCGTTTGAGGAAATAATCAATTACGTACAAGTACGATAAAGGCTTGTCTAAGAAGAATCCAACCACATAGTTTTGCCATATGTCAACTCCAGCAGCAATTACTGATGAAGGACGAACCATGACGTCTTCACTGTATGAAATATCCATATGAACAAGCATGTACTTTCTCGAATTACGAGGTAAGTGCTTAAATAGGGAAGTCCATGCATTTTCATTAGCTAAAGGAGGGGAAGGAAGATGCTCGGGGGGTAGGAAGAAGAAGGCAGGTTTGAGACAGAGGGGAGAAGAAAGGAAGAAGGTACGTGAGCATATGGAAGATCAGAAGTGGCGGACTAAGTCGATGTAGTAAGGACAGGGTCAGGAGGACGAGAAGGAGGAAGAGGAGAAGAGATAGTTATGGGAGGCTTGTCGGTGTTGGTACGAGGAAAGGACGAGGATGGAATGGGCAGGGCGAGAAACGATATGGGTTCTGCTGCCATTAAAAATTAAAATGAGGGGTGAGGAAACACTAATAAAATGATTATGAAATATTACTTATTATTAATTATATTCAATAGTAATTATAAAATATTACTTCTTATTAATTAGTTATTAATTATTATTTCTTAATTATAATTGAATATTAGCCATTAATTATTTGATATTAATTATTATATAGTTGTTATTTAATATTAATTATTGATTATATTTATTAAATATTAAATGTAATTAATAAATATTAACTATAAATTAATAATTATTGACAATTAATTATAATAAATTAATAAATATAATTTTTTTAACTATAATTTATTAATCATTTCGATAATGCAACGTTTTACTTTAAATTCTTGCGCAGTGATGAAAGACAACGTATTCTAGAGGCTGATCCTATTCTCATTGAAGGGAAACCTTTCATTATTACCACTTGGACTCCGTCTGTTGATAGGGCTAAGGATCAGGTGTTATCTATTCCTGTCTGGGCCTATTTTTCTCACATTCCTTCTGTTCTTCAACCTCTAATTGGGATTGATTGGCAAGCAGACCTTGTTGGTAAAGTGATACGTTATGACGCTAACACAGTAGCCAGAAAGAGATTATTTTATGCCAAGGCTCTAATTTAGATAACACCTAAAAAATCTTTGCCTTCGGTGTTGAAAGTCAGACTAGAAGAGGACCGTTTTGCTGAGGTTAGAGTTCGTTACAGTTGGAAACCGGAGATCTGTTCGTCCTATCATTCCTTTGGCCACATTTCTACTGCATGTACTAGATTTGCCCATGTTGTCCATGTTCCCCTATCTGCTCAGGTTCCACTACCTCGTCCTCCTGTCAGGAAGTGGGTCCCGAAGGTTACTCCCATCCCCTCTGTTCCCACTACTTCCCCTTCTGCTGACGATTCTGCTGGTTTTGAACCTCCTATAATTGCTCCTGTTGGTACAGTCCTTTCCACTGATGAATCTGCTGGAGTTGTTCCTTTTGTTGTTACTCCTGTTCGTACTGTCCAGTCTGGGATTACTTCTACCATCTTGTTTGAGACTATTATCGGGAATTCTATGGAGCGAGCCTGCGTTCATGTTCCATCTGATATGCGATACTCGTCTGCGACAGACACTTTTTATGCTTTCATCAGTGATATTCAGGGTGAGAGTCGTTTTTTGATTTATCACACTGAGGGTGAGGGTCTGTCCTTTACTAGGGTTGGTGAGATTGGTGAGGAGAATAAAAGTAAATTCTATGATGTCATTTGGGATAGGAAATTTATTTACTCTCCTTCGACTAAAGGTATTGATCCTAATATGGCTACTCTTTTCTCTGGGTATGTTCGTGTTACGGGCTCGTCGTCTGATGTTGGCGGGGGAAATACTTCTTTAGAAGGTGTGTAGTCTTTTTTGTTTAGTAGTTTACGCTCTTTCTGCCTAGCTCCTGTGCTTTATTTTCTTTCTTATATGGGCTTTTCCCCCATTTAGCTATTCTATGCATGTGCAGAACACATGTTTACTCATTATTTATACAGTGACTTGACCCACTATAAAGTCGGCTAGCTTTGCTAATTTTTTATTTTAATTATAGATAATAATAAGTAATTATAAATTATTTTTTAATAACCATTTTTTATAAATTATAAATTAATAATGTTTTTACAACCTTTTATAAATTAATAAAATTATTATAAGTGTTATTTAACAAAACTACTAAAACCATTACGTAAATACAATGTTTAACAAAATATGACTTTCTCAATTTTGTATTTTATTTTGAAAAACTTCATATAAAGTTACGTACTAATAACTGGAAAGTAAAATTAAGTCTACTGGAATATTAAATCCTACTACAACGTCTAAAATAATTAAAGGCAACGACGATTAACCGATAAGAGTTGTTGAAAATTGGCATCTACTACAACGCGTAGAAGAAAATAGTTGCAATAGACATCTATTACAATGGGCAGACATAGCCGAAAACTAATATCTAGTACAACGGCCTGAAAAATGTTGTAATAGGAACTCTAATAGATCTACATTACAACGAGCAAAAAACTGTTGTAATAGATCAATATTACAACGGGCTAGAACCGTTGAAACAGAGCTAATAATGGAATCTATTACAACCGGTCGTGAACCATTGTAATATAACTATATTACAATGGGAAGAACCGTTGTAATAGGGCTAAGAATTGGAATATATTACAAAGGTCGGAAAACCATTGTAATAGGGCCATATTACAACGGGTGTGACGACCCATAAATCCGTACTCTTTGAATCTCAATAAACCACACAAACCCGACCCAACAAGCATAGACTGACGGAAAGTCATGAGAAAAAAAAAAGAGAGAAGAAGAGAAGAGCAGAAAGAGAGAAGAGAGAACCAAAACTGAACAATACAGAATATCACATCGCAGCGGAATAACATATAATATCGTATCAATGATCTTTACAAAACAGCAACTGTATATATACATACATCAATCAGAGTTCAACAATCAATCACCAGTTATCAGCCTGGACAGTTACAATAACCTATTTTTGTAATCGCCAATAATATAAATAACAACAATCCACAAAGAGAATAATCAAAACAGATACGTGTATAGGAAAATGAAGATCTCCAGCTCGCCTGCTAAAGCTCCAAAAGTACCAAATCTGAACCTGTAAATATACTCAGTCTGACTCGAGCATTGAAAGAGAAAAACGCTTAGATCAGTCTGGTAAACCAGTATGAGAAACACATTCAACTAAATTTATAAAATTACCAAACTTTTCCTTTTCAAAACAAAGTATCTCATAAGACATGCGCACAAATAAACACGGACATGTTTTTACCTTACGATAAGCAAAACCTTTTCATATCAAATCATCTGATATTATACTAGTGCCTAGTATACAAATAATATTAATCATAGCCAAAATTGTTACATTGATTGAATTCTATTATATAGTCCAAAGTGGGTAATACAACCAAAATGGCAGGCATGTAGTGGAGATTGGATTTCCACACAAATGACCAAGTGAAGGGACTGCCTTCCGATGGGTACACCTCTAGATGAATGTTCCGAGAAACCATCACAAAGTTCCTCTACCAACACGAGACCACCTTACATCTGTAACTAGATAGTACCGAATATGTCATCCTTTGGATGTTACCGACCTTTTTCGAGGGCCCTCATAGCGTACAAACCACAATAATTTACATCCCGAATGTCATAGCAGAAAGAAATATATCTAGAAGAGGATGATCATATCCTAATTAGGAATGACCCAATTAGCCTTGCCGCATCTAACCCTGTTTCGGTCATTTTCGATTGATGAAGCCTAAGGTAACGATTACCTTTCAAATATCACAAATCACATCACTTTGAATGCCACATGGCCATTTCCGTTGACTACTAATTTCCTTCCACAAAAATACAACCCTTGAGCTCATACGTCTCAAGGAGGGTGTTAAGATAAGAGATGTTGCCTTCTCCACCACCACTGATGTACGATTGTAAAAATCAATATACGTAATCTTTAGAAATTTAATATCAGGCAGACGTCCATACAAGTTGTCCAGGAATAGGACAAACCGAAGGTACTTTCCTACCACATCATGTCGGGAAATCCCTAGGATTAGTAGCAAATAGTTCTTGCATTGGCTATTTCACAACGAAGAGACTACTACTGGATGTATATTGGGATTTTAAGCCCAAATGATCAACAAGCAGTCCCCCACTATGAAAATCCAGAATATCAATATCATCACAATCTGCACAAATCGAACGCATTTACATTGGTCCAAAGTGGATTTCAGATAAATATGATCCCGTTCTCTTCGCACCAACAACGCAAAAGCGTTTCTCAACCTCGCACGGAAACTAAGTCTCGTAGACTTGTCACGTCTCCAACTTTCAACTTGTTATCCTTCGACAAAGAAGGAAGCTCTATAGATTGGAGTAATACTCCGCACTACACGAATCAACATCCTCAACACAAACGATAATCAAGCTTACACAGAAGACTACGTACTAAGGTATGACTTAAATAGTTCCCACATCAAGTCGAGGAACTAAAATGACCAAATTTGATAGTGGGTTCGTTAACTATCAAAGCAAACAAACAAATATTTAGCACCATAAGCAATCACCAGGCCCTTTCAATTAATCTTTTATTAATTAAATCTCTTTCCCAAATATTCACTTCGAATTATCTTTAAAAAAGATACATTCTCATATTTCAATATTTTAATACTGGAAAACATTTCTATATACTTATTTAATAATAAGTAATTCACAATTCAATTTATTTTCAACACTTAGAAAATATTACATATACTTAAATCATGATTAAGTATATATTTTATTCCTTAAGGAAAACATTCTCTTAAACATATTTATTTAGGCCAAAATGAATGTTCGTAAAACATCGTTACGGCAACCCAAAATCATTAATACAGGGATTCAAAAATTAGTTAGATATATTGTAACGACCCGGAATTTCTAGTCGTTAGATTTTGACCATTTAATTTATTTTAAATGTTGAATTTGAATTATTAATTGATTTTGAATATGGAAGAATTTATGAAATGGTTTAAAATTCCAAATATAGCGATTTAGTTGATTTGGTAGAATAGTAATTTAATAATCGAAATTGGGAAAATATGGGAATCTAGAAATAAATAGATATCCAAGTGATTTCTAAAATTCATTCAATCCTATTTGGATTTGGATTATAATTTTGAACCTTTGAATGGAATCAAAAATCGATAAGTAAAAATTTAGAATATATATATATATATATATATTAATTTAAAAGTGGAAATTAATATATAGTAATAATAGTGTAAATAATTTAATTTTGATTTAATATGAATCAGATTGATTTCTAATATGGACATAAATTCTATTTGAATTATAATGAAGTTAGTAAAATTTCAAAATTGAAATTTTAAATGATTTCGACGATTTTGAAAATCCCCTGATTTAATCGACGAGCTAAAATAGTCTTTCGGGGCACAGTCTTGGAATTCGACGAAATAAATTCCATTGGATCCGTAATAGTGTATTGTTGTCGGATTTCAAATTTCATAGCGTTTGAAGTTACGGTTTGGTCGTACGGGATAGAAACGCATTGAAATAAATATCGAAAATTTAATATTTTAAATCAATTCAAAAACCTTTCTTCCACATACGATTGAATTAGGCCCCGAAACACGTTCCGTTGCATTCCGAAATTGGGGTAAAACATTATAAATGCCAGGCGGCACGTCTCATTTGGAGTTCGTTTGTAAAAGCACGTTAAATTGGAAATAATAATAGAGTAATATATATATATATATATATACACACACACACACACACACACACACACACGTTCCAAACAGTAAACCCTTGGGTTTTAACGCAGCCACCATCTTACATTATCAATGGCCAACATGCTCCCTTGCTTTTCCTCATTTTCTCTTCATCCTCACAGTTTTAGTTGAAGGTTTCTACTGGGAAGTCATAGAGCTTCTCGAGTTCTACAAATCTATGCGGCGTCGATCTGGAACGGTGCATCGATCGAGGAGGTACAGGTTCGCATCCAGGCCAAGTTCGAGCACGAAATTCACGGCCATAGGTGCACCAAGCTCGACCGGTCCTCTGGCCTGGGTGGTTCTTGCGAAGGGCTTCGATATGGTGGGTGGTCGATATACTCGTAGGTGAAAGAATGGGCGCAGCGATCGGTTTTTAAAGGTCGGTGATGGGTTTTAAAAACTCCGATGAACGCACGATGTAGATGATGAGGGAGAAAGAGGGGGATGCGGCCAGATCTTCTCAAATTTAAATCGATGGCACCGATTTGATCTGGGTTTGCTAAAAAAAGAAAAAGAAAAAGAAAAGTGAATTTATGTATATAAATTATATTCAAAACTTTAAAATTGCATATCTCATTCAAACAAGGTTGGAATTGGATGAAACAAGCGGCGTCGAAATCGCAGCGATAAGCACTACGATGTGGTACAGGTTTAGAGGCGTTCAAAGCTAGTGTAAATTTTAGGTTAAATCGAATACTGTTCGATTTAATTTAAAATTGGAATGTTTGGCAACGTAAAATCAAGGTGAGTTAATCTCACTCAATTTTGGATAGTTGGCTTTAATTTTAAACAGATAAAAATAATAAATGATTAATTGGTTAAATTGATGCATTTTTATCAGTTGGATGTGATATTATATATAGTAGTGTGTGTGTATATATATTAGAGTGATTGATATTCCCGCATTTATATAGCGGATGAGACCCTTGTTTGTCCGTGAGATGATGGTTTTGATGACAACAACCTTAGAATAGATTATGAAATATAAATACTAATAGTATAAGTTTAGATATATATGTATATGCAGGATTTAACCATGTAGGTGCCAAGAATGAAGACTGTACAGTACAGAGATTCAAGATATCAAGATTGAAGACTCATGAGTATCAAGATTATCAAGAGTTCAAGAATTCAAGTAATTTATTCTTTAATTAGAAATTTTGTTAAAACTCCTAGAAAAGCACTGGCATCTTAAAATCCAATTTATTCGTGGAATGGAATCCACTTCAAGCCTGTTAAAGGGATGGAACCCTAAGTGGGATGGAACCTAGGAAAAATCTAGTGGAACATTGTTTTGTATCCGCTAACCATTTATTCAAAATGATTTTTCAAAATTATATCTTGTTTTCAAAATGATTTCAAAACCTTCCTTTAAAAGCATGAAAAACATCTATCCTGATGTCAAATACTTTTAGCTTCAAAATAATCTTTAATTTCAATATCAAATTATCCTTGTTTTTAAACTATCTTTTAAATATAATATATTTAACTTTTAAATATTTATACTTAGGCTTTAAATATAAAATTATTGTAAAATTTTGTATATATTATTCTTATACTTACTTATGTATTTTAAATATAGTCAAGTATATTTATAAAGTTTAAAATAGTTTTAATATAAAATAAAGGTTATTTTCAAAGAAAATCAAAACGCCAAAAATCCCTTTGGGATGTCGACATACTCATGTACCCCATGTCGACATGGTGTCAGTTAAGTTCAAAATTTAAATTTCAAAAGAAGTGTCTATTCGTCATAACTCTTCACGAATGGACATGACTGTTGTTCCTCTATAAATAGGGGTTAATTTCAACGAATTTCAAGATAGTTTTTCTAGTTTTTCACTCCTCTCCTTCTTCCACGTTTCTATATACAAATTCTTCTCATTACTCTGCCGAAATCAACATTGAATCTAACTAGATTATCTCAGGTTTGATTCTCTATCACTATCTCAACAAGATCCTCAATGCTATTTAGAGCTATAGGCTTTTTGTAATCAACTTAGCGTGTAAAAGGTGTGATTGTAGCCTTGAAAATCAATCAAGTGTATAAGGTGTGATTGTAGCCTTGAAAATCAATCAAGTATAAAAGGTATGATTGTAGCCTTGGAAATCAATTGGGTGAACTTGTTTCCCGGGAAATCAAGTATCTCTACCCAGAGGATTGTGATTCTGGAGGGTGTACCTCGTAGCCTTGAAATCGAGGGTGTAATTGTAATGATTGTTTTTGAAAGGAAATCCGTACTTGTGTGCGGGACTGGATGTAGGGTAACTCCGAGCCAATATAAAACCCGATATGTTCTTTCCTTTACTGCTTTTACTTTATCTTTGCATTTGTGTTTGATTCTATGATCATATCTGTGTCCGAATATTGCATACATTTGTGTTTAAATTAACAAAAACTCAAAAAGATTTAACAATTCTCTAAAACACTATTCACCCCCCATCTAGTGTTTGTCCTTAGCCTTAAGATCCTTGGTCCGCATTTCTCACAACCCTGTGTGCCCCGCATAATAGCGGATGATCCTATTTACCACGATATTCTACCTCAAAGTGGAATTAGTATTTTTATATTGCGCTAACATCTGTTGATGTAGGAAAACAGGTTGGAAGGATCCAACTGGACTGCTCAAAAATGTTGAATTTAATTTCATATATGATGATATATGTTCTGTTGGAATAATCTATGATAGATTGTCGTGGGATTTATATTGATTGGATGCTATGGTTGTTTTGGATAAGGTTTTTGGTATCTTAAAATGCCAATAATATATGGTTGAATTCTGTTAGCACCAGAATTGGTCACTAACACCCTTGAGTAGAGTTATGTAGAGAGGTTAATGAATAAAGTAAAGTTAAACAGAGAACGGTACGCAAATTTAAATGCAGAAAATACGAACACCAGATTTATAGTGGTTCGGCGTAATTGCCTACGTCCACTTTGAGGTTAACCTTTATTGCTTTTCTTGATAATCGATTACAGATACAATCTGTATGCCAATTACTTGAAAACAATCGCTAAGCAAAAAAGATAAGTTTTGAATGAGTCTTGAATGCGGCAGAGTTTTCACGGTGTTCTTGAAAAAGAGGTCCCTTTCACTGTGCCCCTGCCCTTCTATTTATAGACGAAGATATGTTGGACTTCCCTCATGGGCTTAGGAACAAGGTACCTCGGCCCATAGTAGGTGACTTCTGTGCACCGGGCCAGGTACGCCAAACACTCTTGCTTTGCCTTGGGCCTGACAACTTGCTAACACCTCCAGTCTGCACCGTGCCAGGGATGCCGAAACATGTCAATTGCATCAAACCCTTATACCTCCAGGATCTTCTTGGTCAGAATCTTATCTAGTGCTAATAATAATATCTTCACCTGTCGTTTTGTAGCCGGCCCAAGGTGCCGGGTAACACTTGCCCCACAAAGTGTGTCGTGTGAAGCAACATGGCATGCTTTGAATCAGTGAGCATTCCTTGTTTATAGAAAGAGATCCATCATGTTTCCTGAATAGTCATTATTTTTCAATTTTATCATCCCAAGGTTTCGTAACCTTCTTTGGTCGTCATGACGCTTGGTCGATTGCTAATATTGTAAATCCAGGGTTGTAGTTCATCAGTGGCCATCCATGTCCGGTTCTACAGGGCCAATAAGCTTCGGCTATTTGATCCAGTCTTTTCTTAGTAACCTTAAGTGAGAATTCAATTCCCTATTGATTTTAAGAAGTTGAACTTTTTTCGGATGTACACATGCATGTTTGGGTACATGTTCTTTCCATTGCTGTCGGATGCATTTTATACGCTCATAAGTCGTCACCAATTCCATCTAGTTTAATTGCAATTCAATTGTGATTCCTTGTTTGTATTTTCTCAAAGCAGCAAGCAAGGGTGAATAGAGTACCGCCAGTCACGGACCCATGGGTAGTTCTATAAGCCCATAGTGTTGTTGGGAGTTCATCTACCCATTTACCTCTAGCCTTTTCCAAACTTCTCTTCAGAACAAGCTTTATGATTTTTTTCACATCTTCAACGTGTCCATTTGCAGTAATAATAGATCATAGAAGGTCGTAAGGACAGATGATGTTATGGACGGTGAGGTTGATTTTTTCTTTGATCTTGGTTGTAGCTAAAAGTTGTTTGTCTGCCCATTTGGTGAAGTAAACAACTGCTATGATGGTGTATTTCGCGCCACCTTTAGGATCGGCAAGAAGGTGATTTCAATGCCCCCAAGTGGCAAACGGCTATGGACTAGCCATTTGAGTAATTTCCATTGGTGGGGTTCTTGGATTTTTTGCAAACATCTTGCACTCGTCGCATTGTCTTGCATGATCAACCGCATCTGGATTGATAATTGGCCAGTAATACCTGTAGTAGAGTATTTTCTTTATCATGGTTTTCCCCTTGATGTTATCGTCGCATTCTTCTTCATAGACTTTGCTCAAGATATCATCGTGGGCGATACACCGAAGCATGGGGATGGATAAACTCCTTTCTACACACGACTTATTCTTGGATGATTTGGGGTGAAGCTTTGAGGAGGATTTGTCGTTTTCCATTCCTCTGTTCAGTAAAAATTCCTCATTATAGATAGTCTTTGATAGGAGTCAACCATGACACCTTTTCTAGCTCTGTCTCCAAAACCTAACCGATCTTCATCCGTCACTGCTTGGATACTAAATATTTCAACCGAAATAATGTATGTTCATTGCGCGTCCCTAAAACTGGCTAGCTTGGCTAGTGACTGGACTCTTTTCATTTTTTTCGTTGAGTATGTGTGTAATGATGTAATACGTGAAGTCGGTTAGTAGCTCTTGGACCTGACCGACATAAGGAGTAAGACAATGCCCCTTAGCAAGATCAACTTCCTTAACTTTGCATACTACCAATCAAGAAACACAAAAGATATGTAAAGTTTCCACTCCAAATCCTCTAGCAAGTTTGAGGCTGGCGGTCAAGGCTTTACTAAGCATCGTTGTTTGTTACATGAAATCGAGTTTCAGGAAGTAGCAGATCGATCGTTCCACAGGAGTCATTAACACGACTCCTGCACCATAATACTGATCACTGGATGCTCCATCCGTGTACATGTTTCACCTGTTGGTTGGTTTTCGGATGAGCAACTACTGCAAACTTTTTCTCAATGCCATATTTTTGGCAAAATTCTTTGAACCCCTTGCTTTTGAATTGAGTTCCATTGTCCGTAATGATGGTTCGTGGAAGGCCAAAACGGCATATAATATTTCGTACAACGAAATTAATGACGTTTTTGGTGGTGATAGCGGACAAAGGCTCTGCTTCTACCCACTTAGAAAAGTAATCGACCGCAATTATCGTGTATTTTGCACCACCTTTGGATATGGGTAAGGAACCAACTATGTCGATCCCCCATATTGCAAACGACCAGGGACTAACCATTTGTGTGAGTTCCGTCTATGGAGCTCTCGAGACTTTTGCATAATTCTGGCATTTGTCACATCTCCTCACATAGTCTGCTGCATCCAGATTTACAGTCGGCTAATAGTATCCATAGCGGAGGATTTTCTTTGCTAACGTCTGCCTCCAGTATGGTCATTGCACTCTCTTTCATAGACTTCCTTCAGGACTCGTTTTATCTCATCATGGGCTATGCACCGGAGTAAGGGGGTCGAGAATCCCCTTCGATACATTATTCCGCTCTCTGTTACATATCGCGAAGCCTAACGAATGACTTGTCATCTTTCGCTCCTTCTTTTGGGTAAGACCCCACGTAGTAAGTATTGCTTAAATGGGGTGATCCATGATTCCATCTCGATTTCTAATCCTAACATGAGATCTACCTCCATCATATTTATACTCGAGTATGTATTCAATGGGAACCAATCCCATTTGCTTGGCATCACCAGTGCTCGCAAATTTGGCAAATGAATTAGCTTCTTTGTTTTGTTCACGCGGGACATGCGAGATATCATAATATTCCAGATTTGCTAGCAGCTCCTGAACCCGCGCAAGATACGGGGCAAGTATCTATCCCTTTGCTTGATAGTCTCCCCGCATTTGGTACATCACCAGTTGCGAGTCACAAAAGATTTCAACAGTTTTACTCCCAGTTCTTTGATAAGTCTCAAGCCAACAATCAATACTTCATAATCGGCTTCATTATTTATTGCTGGGAATTCAAGCTTCAAAGCATAACAAACTGATCGGTTTTCAGGAGTCACAAGAACTATGCCAGCCCTGAACAACGGCCGTTAGATGCCCTATCGGTGTACATCTTCCATCAAACAGGAGGTATGACATTGTGGCCATTTGAGTCGTCTGACACAGTGAATTCAGCAATGAAGTCTGCTAGTGTTTGCCCCTGTATGGCCCTTCGTGGCAGGTAGGCAATATCGAACTGATTCAACTCGATATTCCATTTTAACATCCTTCTAGAAGTTTTCGGTCGTTGGAGTAGCCGTCGCAAGGGTTGATCAGTGTAAACACTGATTGAATGTGCCTGACAATATGGGCGAAGCTTGCGTGATGCAATCACCAAGCAATAGGCTAATTTCTCGATCTTGGGATAATTTCTTTCTGCCCCCGTCTGACGTTTACTAACATAGTGAATTGGCTTTTGAACTCGGTCCTCTTCGCGAACCAAATCCGTACTGACAGCATGCTGGAATACTACCAAGTACACATACAATATTTCATGGTCTATTGGTTTCGATAGCACCGGAGGACTTTCCAAATACCTTACGAGAGCTTGGAACGCTTCCTCACAATTGGATGTCCACTCGAAATTCCTCTTTCCTTTCTTTATCACATCGAAGAAAGGAATGCACTTGTCTGTAGCTCTGGATATGAATCGACTCAGCGCAGCCACCTTTCCACTCAAGTTTTGTACCTGCTTTATAGTTCTAGGCACTTGTATGTCTCGGATAGCTTGAATCTTCCCTGGGTTAGCTTCGATTCCCCACGCATTCACAATGAAACCCAAAAAATTTCCCGATGCTAGGCCAAATGAACACTTCAAATGATTGATTTTCATTCCATAATGCCTGAGTGTATCAAACATCTCCGCTAGGTCTCGGATGTGGTCATTTGACTGCCGTGACTTCACGAGCATGTCATCCACATAGACTTCCATCTTTCTACCAATCTGGTCTTTAAATATTCGATTCACCAGACGCTGATAAGTTGCTCCTGTGTTTTTCAATCCAAAAGGCATCACTACATAGAATATAGCTCTACAACTGTGACAAAACTGGTGTGTTCTTAGTCTGGAATGTGCATCGAAATCTGATTGTATCCCGAATACGCATCCATAAAAGACAATAATTCGTGTCCGGCCGAAGATTCGACGAGCTGGTCGATTCAAGGTAAAGGGAAACTATCCTTCGGGCATGCTTTATTCAGATCAGAGTAATCAACACAAGTTCTCCACTTCCCGTTTGCTTTCCTCACAAGCACAAGGTTAGAAACCCATTCAGGATAGAGGGCACCACGGACGAACCCATTGGCTTTGAGTTTGTCCACCTCCTCTCTGAGAGCAGCGGACCTCTTCGGGTCCATGTCTCTCCTTTTTTGTTTTACAGGGACGTATTTCGGGTCTATGTTCAACATATGACTCGCAATATCGGGAGAAATCCCACACATATTAGAATGCGTCCAAGCGAAAACGTCTAGGTTCGCTCGGAGGAAATCAGTAAGATCTTCGGCTAATGACGGGTCGAGTTGCGATCCAATCTTAAGGACTCGTGACGGGTCATCCCGGCTGACTGGTATGTCTTGTCAGCTCAGCCAGTGCTGCATTCGTTTCCCTAGGTTCCCCATCATCACCTCTCGGATCTATGTCTCTATAGATCCAAGAATGTTGCCCGAGCCAGGGCTCGGGCACTACTTGTCAATTGTTAGTGTTTTGGATGCGGACGGAGTTGTCCACCTTGTATGCATCTCGACTCCTAAACACTATATCGTCTGTCATCATGTGTTGTTGTTTTGCATGGGTTCCATCTTCCATATTCGAGCAACATTCATGATCTGCATGCCTCGGGTTGGAGTGACGGTTAGTTGCCCACTAGCTTAGGCATCGATTTAATGATTCTATCCCTAGGCATTCTTTCGGTCGTAACCTTGAGTAGTTGTAAACATTATATACAAGTTTCAATATTGAGCTATCGCAGACATTCTTTGGATGACCACGCGTCTGCTCCCAGTCTCGGGTTGATAAATGTACTGCATGGATGGTTGAGTCTCGTCCTTGCTATGTTTATATTCCCACCTGAACTTCAAAAACATAGAGTTGATCGATGAATAGCCGGTTCACATTCATATTGCTACTAGCTTATGCCCCCAGGTCTGGGGCATATATACCAATAAGTAGGAAGGTCAGCCATGCCCATTTTAGCATTGCTCTCCTTCTCGTTGAATCGGGGATCAGGTCAGTCGGTGGGAGACGGGGTTTCGCCTATCTTGGATTTTATCGTGGTTTTTCATTCCAAGAGGAATACTTCGATGCCTCATCAGTTTTAGAGTGTAATTTGGACACTGGACGGTCGTCCATGTTCAATTTGGTTCATGACTAGTAATCAGATCTCGAGGTAAAGTTGGCTACAAATGCAGTCGGGTCATGCCCATCCAGTTTCATACTCCTCCTAATGGATCGAAGGAGGGTGCTGGAGAATTTTTGACCAAGTCGTCATGGTTTACTCTCCTTTCCACACTCTGGAGGTTATAGTTTCTCAAGGAACATCCCAGTCACATTCGTATGTGCTTCATGCGGATCGGTATTGACCCTCGATCTGAGGTATGATATAGTAGGTAGCTCGTAGCTTTGGATACCATTTCGATTAGTTCTGTATTGAGGCCTCCATGTAGTCGTTGCCTTAAGTTATAAAGAACGCCAAGCTAGAGCTATAGTAAGCTATCGTATTCATCTTTTAGTGATTTGTACCCCTGCTCCCAGCATTGATTTAGCCAGGCCACTAGTTGGATTGTCAAGCTCCATCCTAAGTGAGTTAATAATCTCCTATCGATTTTAGGCCGGAGTTTGCGGAATAGAGAATGGTCGGAATCCACTCGTCTATTTGTCGATGTTTATATACTACTCTGCATTCGGTGACTTAGTGTTATTCTCCCCTCGCTCGACTCGCGCCCAATTTGTGTTCATGCTTTAGTCCACGCTCTGGGGACTTAGAGGTTCGTCGAACGGTTTATGCTTTAGTCCACAGTTCGGGACATAGAGATATTCGTCAATTCGTTTATACTCTAGTCGCATTCTGGGGACTAAGAGTACTGTAGTCCGCTTCAGGGACTTAGAGGTATTTAAGTCATTTATACTCTCGTCCGCACTCAGGGGACATAGGAACTCTAGTCCTCACTCTGGGGACGTAGAGGTTTTTAAGTCGTTTATACTCTATTCCATGCTTAGCGGACTGAGAGTACTCTAGTCCGCTTCGGGAAGTAGAGGTTTTTAAGTCATTTATACTCTAGTCCGCACTCTGGGGACGTAGAGGTTTCTAAGTCGTTTATACTCTAGTACACACTCAGGGGACTTAGAGTACTCTAGTCCACTTCAGGGACTTAGAGGTTTTTAAGTCGTTTATACTCTAGTTCGTACTCAGGGGACTTAGAGTACTCTAATCCGCACTCTTGGGGACGTAGAGGTTTTTAAATCGTTTACACTCTAGCCCGCACTGTGGGGACTCAGAGTACTCCAGTCCGCACTCTGGGGACTTGGAGATTTTTAGTCGTTTATACTCTAGTCCGCACTTTGGGGACTCAGAGTACTCAAGTCAGCACTCTGGGGACTTGGAGATTTTGAATCGTTTATACTCTGGTCCACACTCTGGGGACTCAACGTGCTCCAGTCCGCATTCTGGGGACTTAGAGATTTTGAGTTACTCTGGTCCGCACTCTGGGGACCCAGAGTACTCCAGTCCGCACTCTGGGGACTTGGATATTTTTAGTCGTTTATACTCTGGTCCGCACACTGAGGACTCAGAGTATTCCAATCCACACTCATGGGACTTGGTGATTGAAGTCATTTATACTCTAGTCCGCACTCTAGGGACTTAGAGTACTCCAGTCCACGCTCAGGGGACTTGGAGATTTTTAGTCATTTATACTCTAGTCCACACTCTGGAGACTCAAAGTACTCCAGTCCGCACTCAGGGGACTTGGAGATTTTTAGTCGTTTATACTCTGGTCCGCACTCTGGGGACTCAAAGTACTCCAGTCCGCACTCAGAGGACTTGGAGATTGAAGTCGTTTATACTCTAGTCCGCACTCTGGGGACTTAGACTACTCCAGTCTGCGCTATGGGACTTGGAGATTTAAGTCGTTTATACTCTAATCTGCACTCTGAGGACTTAGAGTACTCCAATCCGCGCTCATGGGACTTGGAGATTTTTAGTCGTTTATACTCTGGTCTACACTCTGGGGACTCAGAGTACTCTAGTCTGCGATCAAGGGACTTGGAGATTTTTAGTCGTTTATACTCTGGTCCACACTCTCAAGACTCAGAATACTCCAGTACGCACTCAGAGGACTTGGAGATTGAAGTCGTTTATACTCTAGTCCGCACTCTGGGGATTTACAGTACTCTAGTCCGCGCTCAGGGAAATTGGAGATTTAAGTCGTTTACACTCTAGTCCACACTCAGGAGACTTAGAGCATTCCAGTCCGCACTCAGTGGACTTGGAGGTTTTTAAGTCATTTATACTCTAGTCCGCACTCTGGGGACGTAGAGCTTTTTAAGTCGTTTATACTCTAGTCCGCACTTAGGGGACTTAGAGTACTCTAGTCCACTTCAGGGACTTAGAAATTTTTAAGTAGTTTATACTCTAGTCCATACCCAAGGGACTTCGAGTACTCTAGTCCACTTCACGGACTTAGAGGTTTTTAAGTCGTTTATACTCTAGTCCGCACTCAGGGGACTTAGAGTACTCTAGTCCACACTCTGGGGACGTAGTGGTTTTTAAGTCGTTTATACTCTAGCCCGCACTCTGGGGACTCAGAGTACTCCAGTCCGCACTCTGCAGACTTGGAGATTTTTAGTCGTTTATAATCTGGTCCGCACTCTGGGGACTCAGAGTACCCTAGTCCGCACTCTGTGGACTTAGAGATTTTTAGTCGTTTATACTCTGGCCCGCACTCTGGGGACTCAGAGTACTCCAGTCCGCACTCTGGGGACTTGGATATTTTGAGTCGTTTATACTCTGATCCGCACTCTGGGGACTAAGAGTGCTCCAGTCCGCACTCTATGGACTTGGAGATTTTGAGTCGTTTATACTCTGGTCCGCACTCTGGGGACTCAGAGTGCTCCAGTCCGCACTCTGGGGACTTAGAGATTTTGAGTCGTTTATACTCCGGTCAATACTCTGGGGACCCAGAGTACTCCGGTCCGCACTCTGGGGACTTGGAGATTTTTAGTCGTTTGTACTCTAATCCGCACTCTGGGGACTCCGAGTATTCCAATCCGCACTCAGGGGACTTGGAGATTGAAATCGTTTATACTCTAGTCTGCACTCTGGGGACTTAGAGTACTCCAGTCTGCGCTCAGAAGACTTGGAGATTTTTAGTCGTTTATACTCTGGTCCGCACTCTGGGGACTCAGAGTACTCCAGTCCGCGCTCAGGGGACTTGGAGATTTTTGGTCGTTTATTCTTTGGTCCGCATTCTCTGGTCCTCACTCTGGGGACTCAGAGTACTCCAGTCCGCACTCAGGGGACTTGGAGATTGAAGTCGTTTATACTCTAGTCCGCGCTCTGGGGACTTAGAGTACTCCAGTCCGTGCTCAGGGGACTTAGAGATTTAAGTCGTTTATACTCTATTCCGTACTCAGGGGACTTAGAGCACTCCAGTTCGCACTCAGTGGACTTGGAGATTGAAGTCGTTTATACTCTAGTCCGCACTTTGAGGACTTAGAGCACTCTAGTCCGCTTCAGGGACTTAGAGATTTTTATCGAGAGCGGTCGTATTTCCTCCCATTTAATTTGTATTTCATTTACCGTATCGAGGCTAATGTTGTTGAATGAATGATCGGACCATGTTTGCTTATGGAATGGGACTCTGCCCCTAGCATGAAGGACGAAACTTGAAGAATGGACGGCTGATTCTCGTCCGCTTGGTGATTATAGCTCTTCCAATCAAGTCAAGGAAGGAGGTATATGACAAATGGTTGGATCACATCCATGCTGGGTTAGATAGTCAAATCTCACATAATTTTTTCCTATCTCTTTCTAGAAACTAAGAATAATGGATTATTGAGTAGACACGGTAAGATGCATATGTTTCAAGGTGCAGTCGTGTCCATGTATTGAGAGCGATGGTTGACGTGTAGGTAATCCATCACAACTACTCCAAGTCGGGCTTTCGAACAACCTTTTGTGTTCTAGGTAGGATTTGATGTGTAGAAGATCAAATCACGTCCACTCTAGACAGATCCCGACGTCACTGAGCTTCAAGAGGGGCATCTGTATTTTGTCGAACTTTGTTCTGTGACTCGATTTGAGTGGATGATCGGGCCATACTCATTCCAAGCCTTGCTTAGGTCTCTAAGTCAAATGTGGAGGTTGATGAATGTGAGGTCGGTCGTGTTCACTTTATATTGGGCTCTGATCGTGATGAGATTTTCAATACCTAGTCCATATATAGCCTCAAATCAAAGGCATATGATTGATGATGAGTGATTGAATTATGCTCGTCTACATGTAACTCCACACGTCCAATCATGGTGTGCGTGGATTGGTTGGCGACCAAATCTGAGTACCTGGTCACCTGCATCGTTTTGAAAGTAGTTTACTTCAAGCTAGTCGTAGTTCATAAAACAATTGAAATAGAAATAGATTTGGAAATAATTTAAAGAAGATTAGGATAAATCTCATTGATAAGTGAAGAAGCATCGTGTGCTCGCTATTCGACTTTGCCCCTGGCTCCTTTCAAAAGGATGTCGGCCATCAGCAGTCCAATTGATAATCATACCCCTTTATTAATAGGCATCGGATATTCGTTTCCTACCATTCTACATGACTTGTACATACTCCTGAAGCTTTCCTTTCTAGATCGACTTTTCGATCACACCTCGGAGGTTTTTGTAATCGCCCGTGTTAGGATCAGTGAGCATCTGGGAATATACAACATTCCCCTGAATTTCTTTAGACTTTAGTGTAATCTCTCGAGGTTGGTTTCCAGTACCACTCCAAGTAGCAAGTCTTGAAGTAGAGGTGCACAATTAAATATTTCAAAGAGCATATAAGACGAATTTTGAGGTCTTGTTTTGGCTACTGGGATCTGCATCCTTAGCCAACGGGCCTTCATTGTTATTTTTCTTAGTCTGTTCCGCTCCTCCACACTTTGTCTTAGATTCATTTTTGTCATAGAAACGATCCATGGTCGTAGGAGGCTCTTCAGTTAACTAGCTGCCAAAATATATCTGGCTGTCGACTTTCCTCAAACGCGATCAGTATAATATCCTTGTTAGCATTTGGAATAAATTCTTAGAGCCAAACATTGGTCTGCTTGGAGTCACTAAATTTAATGTGCAGGGTCAGTGAAGAATGGTGCTTGTAGTCATCTTGGCATTTGCCTAGAATCATATTATCTATGTTCTCCAACCTTTGGGAGTATCGTTTGAGTAGCGGTTGTTTGTCCATTCCCTTGTTGTCGTTCATAAGCTGTCGCTAGATCGTCTATGCCCTGGTCAATCATGGGATGTAAGGGAAGTGGATATAATGTTCCTTCTAGTGTATGTCCTTAGCCTTAAGATCCTTAATCCGCATTTCTCACAACCCTGTGTGCCCCGCATAGTAGCGGATGATCCTATTTACCACGATATTCTACCTCGAAGTGGAATTGGTATTTTTATATTGCGCTAACATCTGTTGATGTAGGGAAACGGGTTGGAGGGATCCAACTGGACTTCTCAAAAATGTTGAATTTAATTTCATATATGATGATATATGTTCTGATGGAATAATCTATTATAGATTGCCGTGGGATTTATATTGATTGGATGCTATGGTTGTTTTGGACATGGTTTTTGGTATCTTAAAATGCCAGTAATATATGGTTGAATTCTGTTAGCACCAGAATTGGTCACTAACACCCTTGAGTAGAGTTATGTAGAGAGATTAATGAAGAAAGTAAAGTTAAACAGAGAACAGTACGCCAATTTAAATGCAGAAAATACGAACACCAGATTTGTAGTAGTTCGACGTAATTGCCTACGTCCACTTGGAGGTTAATCTTTATTGTTTTTCTTGATAATCGATTACAGATACAATCCGTATACCAATTACTTGAATACAATTGCTAAACAAAAAAGATAAGTTTTGAATGAGTCTTGAATGCGGTAGAGTTTCCCCGATGTTCTTGAAAAAGAGGTCCCTTTCATTGTGCCCCTGCCCTTCTATTTATGGACGAAGATGGGTTGGACTTCCCTCATGGGTTTAGGAACAAGTAACCTCGGCCCATAGAAGGTGACTTCTGTGCACCGGGCCAGGCAGGCCAAACGCTCTTGCTTTGCCTTGGACCTGACAACTTGCTAACACCTCCAGTCTGCACCGTGCCAGGGATGCCGAAACATGTCGATTGCATCAAACCCTTATACCTCTAGGATCTTCTTGATTAGAATCTTGTCTAGTGCTAATAATAATATCTTCACTTGTCGTTTTGTAGCCGGCCGAAGGTGCCGGGTAACAAATTCAAAAAAAATAAAAAGGGATTTTGGAAGTAAATTGTTTATAAAGAATTTTTGGTTAATTGATTTAATGAAATAAAAGGTTTGGGGTTTGTACTTTAAAAATTGGAATATTGTAAATAGGGATTTTGGAATAAAAGTATACGAAAATGATTTTTCAATAATAAATTTTTAAATGGTACTTGTTTAAATACAACGGGTTTAAAATCGAGATCTTTATTGGATTGGAAGAATAGAAGTGAATTTGTGAATAAGTATAAAATTGATTTATACTAGAATTCAAGTAGGATTTCCAAATTTATGGGATGAAATTGGAAATCAATAAATTGGTCTTGTTTTAGAAACTGGATTTTAATCTATTAATTTGGTAATTTTAAAAAGCGTTAAAATATTCTGGAAAATTAGTTCTTTCATTTATTTTAAATTGTTTAAAAACGTATTTTATTATTTACCAATAACCTTATAATGATTTTGAAAGATTTATTACTACTTTAGAAACAGTCAGCATTTTTTTTAGAAGATAATTATTAAATATTAATATGGCTTTGAATAATTACTTTTTATTTGAGTATATTTCTCTAATTTAAATTTGAAAAATTATTTTAGAACTTACAAGTATTTTTTGAGATAAATTTTGAAAATAAAGTTTTCGGGAAATAATGGTAAACTCGTGTGGCGTAAATCGAAGGCAGTGAGTGCTTGCAGCTAAGTCTTGAATTTCTCTTGGATAAAGACGTAACCATTGAGCTGTGATCCATTGTTTGATGTTGCAGTGGTACTTTCCACATTTATTTTCTTTAAAGGGGGTTTTTAAATATTTTTAAGGAGGATACTTTGTGAATCTACCGAATCGATAAGATAAGTATATTTTTTTGGATAAAGAGATTTAGTTTATTTAAAAGTTAATTTAAACGAAGACTCGGTGTCTTAGGTGAAATTGAAGTATTTGGTTGAATTGTTTGTTTATTTGATAGTTAAATAACCGACTATCAAATCTGGACTAAACTATAACTTTGGAAATATTTAGAAGAAGTACAGAGATTACAGGTATAGTTACCATTCGAGGTGTTATACTGTACGTATAAACTCGTTTCATTTTTCTAGGATGTTTTTAAGGAAATCCGTCCACTAACGGTTAGGAGGTGATCTTCGATCTTATTTTCATCCGTTTGTTTCCTAAAGAACTGGGATTGAGTTTACTGAAAATATCGAACGTTGTTTCGAAGAGACCAGGATTGGATTTGTGATCTGAAAACCATTTTGATCCAACGAGTATGTTTTCGAAATGAAGACAAGAGCATGGAGTCGAAGATGGAGCAGTGAAGGGCAAGGGCTAATCGCTACCAATCATGAGGGTGATTCCAAAATGGATGTTGCAGGAATAGTTC
This sequence comes from Allium cepa, assembly GCA_030765085.1. Classification (NCBI taxonomy): domain Eukaryota; kingdom Viridiplantae; phylum Streptophyta; class Magnoliopsida; order Asparagales; family Amaryllidaceae; genus Allium; species Allium cepa. The sequence continues at coordinate 264,294,685 of CM060931.1, read as the reverse complement.
CTTCGATTCCGCTCCGCCTGGGAACGGACTTGTATGGATGAATGCTATCAGTATATTGTCATTGGAGGACAATGAGCATTCTAAGTGAAAATTTCTAAAAAGGTAATCATAGCATCTAGCCTCATCAACAAGGAATGATTGAAAATCAGGAGAGATTCAGCAAGGCTAAGTGGGTCGCACCCAAGCAGGGTAAGGTCACCCCTATCTAGAGTACCTTTTATTTGGCTGTGTGGTGGTTGTTGATCCCAACCGTGAGGTAATCTTATTCGGACTATCCCGGTTAGGGTAGTCCGGTCTTGTGTAGCAATGGATCCTGGCATGGTCCTCGATAGGCTGTTCTAGACGTGTACTGTGACTAGGCCTATCAATGTATGGATTTTGGCCCGAGCCCAGCTCGAACCCTCCCTATTTATGCAGGTACGGGTTTTGCCTTTTACTACCCAAGCCCGACTCAGGCCCGACCCGTGTAGGGAACGGTTTTATCAAAACCCTGCCCTATTAAGGCCCGACTCGACTATTAGTTTTTTGTTGCATCAAAACATAAGCGTGTATGTTATTTATTTACCATTTTGTTTGTTTACATATAAATGTTTGTTCATACTTTTGTTATAAGCTTGACTACATCACCGTTTAATTTATATATCAACATTGTTTGTATACAAATTTTAACAAAACTGAGTTTTAAAATATGGTTTTAACAAATATATTCTGAGTTAGGTATTCGGTTATTATCCAGCGGACTTAAAAAGCCCGACGTGCCGGGCTCGGATATTGGGTTGAAATACCCTACGGGTTCGGGCCGGGCTCGGGTTTTAATTATTGTAATTGGACTCGGATCCGGGTTTTATAATACCCGAACTGCACCCGACCCATTGATAGGCCTAACTGTGACCGGTGGTACTCCAGTGCCTGGTCATTCAGTTGGAATCCATCCTCCAATACGTGCCTTCGCGGTTTTTATTGTAGAGCCTAGTATTGCTAGAATTTAATTAACATAACAATTTCAGCTATTTGAATAAGTACTATTACTTAGACACTGTTATAATATCAGAGAATTTTGATATGAAATGTTTTGGTTATCGTAAGGTAAAATCCCGTCGTGTTTATTTATGGCGTGGTCTTACGAGATAACTTTGATTTTTAAAGGATTTTTGAAAACTTTAATAATTCAAATTGAGTGTGTTTTCTCACGCTGGTTTTCTAGACTGACTCCGGTATTATTTTATTATAATGCTCGGGTCAAATCGAGTATTTCAGGTTTAGGTTAGGATGCTATGGAGCAGGGGACGATCTGGAGACCAAGATGTATTCTCGTACTTGTTTTATTCCGCTGCAATGTTGTTTGAAATTATAGGCAATTGTGAGGGCATGTTGTTATAACTGTCCAGGCTGGTAATTATTGTTTTGTGTACTTTGATGTGGGATTTGTATGTTCCAGTTTGCTTTGTGTAAAGAACTATTGATATTATATATTGTTCTATATGATGTGTGATTCTATTTGTTTAGTATTCTTCTTCTTCTTCTATCTACTTTCTTTTCCCCTAACAATTTGTCTTTCCAACACTCGATCGTTCGGCATGTTATATGATAAGCGTATTTATGTCGATTTTTCAAGGGTCGGTAAGGGAGGGTCGTCACATTTGGTATCAGAATCGGGTTGGCGATACACCTAGGTTTTGGTGGGAATTACTCATTAGAGATAGAGTAAATAGTACTTTAGAATGAGTTGGAGTGTATTAATAGATATGAGTGCATAATTGTTAGTGAATATAAAATGTTTATATATTGTGTTGACTTATCGGTTGAGTGTTTATGTACTCTGGTCGGTTCGGGAAGTACAACCGTATCGATGGGGGTTTCTAAACTCTTAAACATGGTGAACCGACATAGTATTGTTTTAAAGGGGGTAAATGAAATAATTTTACCTGAAGTTATATTTTGATATAAATGAAATAATTTTCTAAAATTATTATTATATGTTTGGATGTTTCGTTGTTAACATTATAATCAAATAAGATTTAAAAAAAATTTGTTTTTTATATATATATTTATAACCAAATAAAACTTATAAGCATGATTTATACAAAGGGATATAACTAAAGTTTGTTTTAAACCTAAATTTAAATCTCAGAAATTTTGGGAAATGTTTTAAAATGAATTTGAATCGATGTTTGGGAACTTTTTTTTAAATCTGGAGAATGTTGGAAAGTGTTTTCCAAGGTGGTTTGAAAGGAATAATGGAGTATTATTTTGGAAATATTTTTGAATAGAAATTGTTTTAAAATGATTTTGGAACTAAGGAAGCACTGGACTCATTTTAGTCGTTGGAAAATAATTCTAGTGATGACACATCATCAGTATTCATTTTTGAGTTTCTAAGTGATGGATTGCTGCCATGGTGGTTGATTGTGATTATTCCTTTGGCTTGTTTGAGAAACAAGTTTGTTTTAGAAATTCCAAAGGAAAGTTACTTTAGTAAAATCAACTTGTTTTAAAAATCCGAAAGTATGATTTGATATACCAAAGTGGATGTGTGCTATTTATGATTTCAAAATGTTTTGAAATAAGACCGAGGGAATTAAATTCTAGGATTTCCATTTAAATGACTTGTAAGTCAGAGAAATCAGTTATTGAACATATGAATTGAAGTTGATATAGATAAGAAAGGAAAATGAAAATTTTAATCTTGGAATTGAAATTTAACTGCAATAAACTAAAGTGAATAAGATATGTTAGGATTTAACTTAAGATAAGTTAAAAAAAATTGGAGTTGGATTTGAATTGAATTGGATATTAAGTTGAAAAGTAGAATGTAAATAAAGCTTAAGTGGGAAATTCAGGAAAATGGTGAATAAATATGTTGGTGTAACATATTAAACTGAGGAGTTGAAAAAGTATAACCAAGTTAAAATGGTTAAGAATTGATAACAAGAAATGAATTCAATTTAAGAGTAAATAAGTTGAATATGAATTGAAAAATAACTTTAGAGTAAGATGGTGTATGAACTTATGTTTTAAAAGCTGGATATAACTTGAGTAACGATATGGAATGTTATAATAAACCTTAGAAGCAATTTTATCAAATGGTTTATAATAAATTAGCATGAAATAAAATGTTGTTCACTATAAAATGAAGCGAATAAATCTGTCTGAATAAAATGGAAGTTAATGGAAGAGAGGTAATATAAGTTAAGTAGATAGAAAATGCAAGTGCATGAACCTGAACAAAATTATTCGAGAATCGATTATATGAAATAATCTCCCAAAATGTTATAGTATAAATTGGATATACTAATTAAATGGAAACAAGTAAATTGAATGAGATCGATTAAAAATGAATTAAAATTTGACTGCAATAGGAGTTTAACTTAAATGGTTATTTATGGAATGATTCATAAACAGAATGAACATGGATTGGAATGAGTTAATGTCAAGTAAAGCAAACAAGGTGGTGAATAACATGAATGGGAATCAAATGAAAATTAGACAAATGGATTTAAAGTCAAAATTTAAAAGGGGAATTCATTGAAGTTAATAAAATGGGCTTGCATATAATAAAAGTGAATTATAAATTGAATGCAAATAGATTGATTGGTAATCAATTTAAAATTGAATAAAGGTGAATTTATGCAAGTAAGGCATATATAAATAAAATTTGAAAAGAATATGAGGTTGGTTGTTGTAAATATAAACTGAATGCAATAAATTTGGTTGTAAGTCATTTCGAATTGAGTGAAATGATATAAATGTTATATAAATCCATGGAAAGAGGTTAAATTGGTGTTAGAACCTTACAACTGTTTGAAATATATTGATTTGCATGTTCGGGTTACGAAGTTGATGTCTTTGGCTAGTGAAATAAATGGATGTTATAAAATTTTAAGATTTTGAAACTTATGTGCATATTTTGAGTAAGTACAGGTATAGGAGGCTATTAGATAGATTTTGGGGTGCATAAATGCATATAAAATAAGCTGCTCGCTTAGTAACGCTAAACGAGGTATGCCTACGAAATAAAATAAAGAAATGATAATATATTGATATATATTTTGTTTCCAACCGTGTGAGTGGATGTATATATATTTATCTCTTTTGTGATATTATAAAAGCCTCTCCGTACAAAAGTGACGCAGTCAAAAATTTTTGGGAATTTAGGGTGTTAGAATTTTTTTATAAGTTTTGGAAAATTTTCGGCTGACTAAGAAAGTTGATTTTTGGAACGGTGTTAGAAATCAAGGTTTTTGAGTTAGAAAGAGTAACCAATTGGTGTGGATTAAACCAAAAGGGTTAGAAAAGTGAATGTAGGATTTTGTTTAAGTGGGTTTTGGGATAAATTAATTGGTTTGGGAGCATTTTTCTGACCTTAGCAAATTTTGAGGACGAAATTTTTATAAGGGGGAGGAATGTAACGACCTGGAATTTCTGGTCGTTAGTTTCTGAACATTTAATTTATTTTAAATGTTGAATTTTAACTATTAATTGATTTTGAATATGTAATAATTTATGAAATGGTTTAAAATTCCAAATATAGCGCTTTAATTGATTTAGTAGAATAGTAATTTAGTAATTAAAATTTGGGAAAATATGGGAATCTGGAAATAAATGGGCATCGAAATGATTTCTAAAAATTATTTAATCCTATTTGGATTTGAATTATAATTTTGGACCTTTGAATGGGATCAAAAATCGATAAGTAAAAATCTGGAATTTATATATATATATATATTAATTTAGTAATGGAAATTAATATATAGTAACAATAGTGTAAATAACTGAATTTTGATTTAATATGAATCAGAATGATTTCTAATATGGACATAGATTCTATTTGAATCATGATGAAGTTAGTAAAATTTTAAAATTGAAATTTTAAATGATTTCGACGATTTTGAAAATCGCTCAACTTAATTGACGAGTTAAAATAGCCATACAGGGTACAGTCTCGGAATTCGATGAAACCAGTTCCATTGGATCCATAATAGTGTATTTTTATCGGATTTCAAATTTTGTAGCTTTTGAAGTTACCATTTGATCATACGGGATAGAAATATTAAAATAATTATCGAAAAATTAATATTTTAAATCGATTCAAAAAGCTATCTTCCACATACGATTGAATTACGCCCCGAAACACGTTCGATTGCGTTCGGAATAGGGGTAAAACATTATAAATACCAGGTGGCAGGTGTTGTTTGGAGTTCTTTTGTAAAAGCACGTTAAATTGGAAATAATAATAGAATAATATATATATATATATATATATATATATATACACACACACACACACACGCTTATATATACGCGTTCCAAACAGTAAGCCCTAGGGTTTTAACGTAGCTGCCATCTTATATTATCAACGGCCGACATGCTCCCTTGTTTTCCTCATTTTTCACTCCATCCTCACAGTTTTAGCTAATGGTTTCTACTGGGAAGTCATAGAGCTTCTCGAGCTCTACAAATCTATGTGGAGTTGATCTGGAATGGTGCATCGATCGAGGAGGTACGGGCTCGCGTCCAGGCCGAGTTCAAGCATGAAATTCACGGCCATTGGAGCGCCGAGCTCGACCGGTCCTCTGGCATGGGTGGTTCTTGCGAAGGGCTTCGATATGGCGGGGGCCAATCTACTCCAAGGTGAAAGGATGGGCGGCGACGATCGGTTTTTAAAGGCCAGTTATGGGTTTTAAAAACCCTGATGAACGCGCGATGTAGAAGATGAGGGAGAAAGAGGGAGATGCGGCTAGATCTTCTCAAATTGAAATCGACAGCACCGTTTTGATCTGGGTTGGTTAAAAAAATAAAAATAAAAATAAAAATGAATTTATATATATAAATTATATTCAAAACTTTAAAATTGCATATCTCATTAACACGGGGTCGGAATTGGACGAAACAAGCGGAGCCGAAATCACAGCGGCAAGCACTAAGCTATGGTGCACGTTTGGAGGCGTTCGAAGCTGTGAAAATTTTAAGTTAAATCAAACGCCGTTCAATTTAATTTAAAATTGGAACGTTTGGCACCGTAAAATCAAGGTGAGTTAATCTCACTCAATTTTGGACTGCTGACTTTAATTTTAAACAATTAAAATCAACAAATGATTGATTGTTTAAATTGATGCATTTTTATCAGTTGGATGTGATATTTTATATATATATATATACACATACATACATATATATATTGGAGTGACTGATATTCTCGCATTTATATAGCGGGTGAGACCCCATACCCCCCGCATAACTGTAAATGGTCTTATATATTGCGATATTCCACCTCGAAGTGGAAATGGTATTTTTATATTGTGCTAACATCTGTGAATGTAAGGAAACGGGTTGGATGGATCCAATTGGATTTCTCAAAAATATTGAATTTAATTTCATATATGATGATATATATTCTGTTGGAATAATCTATGATAGATTGCTGTGGGATTTATATTGATCGGATGTCGTGGTTGCTTTGGACCTAGTTTTTGGTATCTTAAAATGCCAATAATATATGGTTGAACCAAAAAGAAAATAAAGAGGTTTTTTTGAAGTAAATTGTTTATAAAGAATTTTGGGCTAATTGATTTGATGTAATAAAAGGATTAGGGTTTGTACTTTACAAAATTGGAATATTGTAAACAGTGATTTGGGAATAAAGTGTACGAAAAGTATTTTTAAATAATAAATGTTTAAGTGGTACTTGTTTAAATGCAACCAGTTTAAAATCAAGTTCTTTAATGGATCAGAAGAATAGAAGTGAATTTGTGAATGAGTATAAATTTGATTTACACTAGAATTCTATTAGGATTTCCAAATTTACGGGATGGAATTGGAAATCGAGAAATTGGTCTTGTTTTAAAAATAGGATTTTAATCTATTAAATTGGTAGTTTTAAAAAGCGTTAAAATATTCTAGAAAATTAGTTATTTTATTTATTTTAAATTGTTTACAGACATATTTTATTATTTACCAGTAACCTTATAATGATTTTGGAAGATTTATTACTATTTTAGAAATAGTTGGCATTTATGTTTTTAAAAGATAATTATTAAATATTAATACGGCTTTGAATAATTACTTTTTATTTAAGTATATTTCTCTAGTTTAAACTTGAAAATTTATTTTAGAACTTATAAGCATTTTTTTGAGATAAATTTGAAAATATAGTTTTCGAAAAGTAATGGTATACTCGCTTGGTGTAAATCGGAGGCAGTGAGTGCCTACAGCTAAGTCTTGAATTTCTCTGGGATAGAGACGTAAGCATTGAGCTGTGATCCATGGTTTGATACCGATGTGGTACTTTCCACATTTATTTTCTTTAAAGGTGATTTTTAAACATTTTTAAGGAGGATACTTTGTGAATCTACCGAATTCGGTAAGATAAGTATATATCTTTGGATAAAGAGATTTAATTTAATTAAAAGTTAATTTAAATGAAGGCTTTGTGTTTTCGGTGAAATTAAAGTATTTGGTTGAATTATTTGTTTATTTGATAGTTAAATAACCGACTATCAAATTTGGACTTAACTATAACTTTGGAAATATCTAGAAAAAGTACGGAGATTATATGGTATAGTTACTGTTCGAGGTGCTATACTGTACGTATAAACTCATTTCGTTCTTCTAGGACGTTTTTAAGGATACCCATCCACTAATGGTTAGGTGGTGATCTCCTATCTTATTTTCATCTATTTATTTCCAAAAGAACCGGGGTTGAGTTTACCAGAAAATATCAAACGTTGTTTCGAAAAGGTAGCGATCGGATTTGTGATCCGAAAACCATTTCGATCCAATGAGTACATCTACGAAATTAAGACAAGTGCGTGCAGTCGAAGATGAAGCAGTGAAGTGCAAGGGCTAATCGCTACCAATCGTGAGGGTAATTCAAAATTGTATGTAGTAGGAATAGTGCTTTCGATTCCGTTCAGAATAGGAACGGACTTCTATGGATAAATTCTATCAGTACATTGTTATTGGAAGACAATGTGCATTATATGTGAATATTTCTAAAAAGGCAATCGTAGCCTCTAGCCTTATCAACCTGAAATGACTGAAAATCAACGGAGATGCAGCAAGGCTAGGCGGATCGCACCCAAGTAGGGTAAGGTCACTCCTATCTAGTGTCCCTTTTATGCGGCTGTGTGGCGGTTGCTGATCCCAACCGCAACATAATCTTATTTGGACTATCCAGGTTAGGAGTAGTCCAGACTTGTGTAGCATGGGATCTCGACGTGGTCCTTGGTACGTTGTTCTAGACGTGTACTATGACAGGTGGTAACCCAGTGCCTAGTCATTCAATTGGAATCCATCCTCCAATACATGCCTTTACGGTTTTGATTGTAGAGCCTAGTATTGTTGAAATTTAATTAATGTAACAATTTTAGCTATTTGAATATGTATTTGTACTTAGACACTATTATAATATTAGAGGATTTTGATATGAAATGTTTTGGTTATCATAGTTGTGTTTATTTGTGGCTTGGTCTTACGAGATACCTTTGATTTTTATAGTATTTTTGAAAACTTTAACAATTCAAATTGAGTGTGTTTTCTCATGCTGGTTTACCAAACTGACTTGGGTGTTATTTTAGCGAAATGCTCAGGTCACACCGAGTATTTCAGGTTTAGGTTAGGATGCTATGGAGCAGCAGACAAGCTGGAGATCAAGACATATTCTCGTACCTTTTTGTTCAGCTGTAGTGTTGTTTGAAATTACAGGCAATTGTGAGGGCATGTTGTTATAACTGTCCAGGCTGGTAATTATTGTTTTGTGTACTGTGATGTGGGATTTGTATATTCCAGTTTGCTTTGTGTAAAGTACTATAGATATTATATGTTGTTCTGTCCGCTGTGAGATTTTTTTTTTAAGTATTCTTCTTCTTCTACCTACTTCCTTTTCCCCCACAATCTGTCTTTCCGGCACTCAATCGTTCGGTATGTCATACGATAAGCGTATTTATGTCGATTTTTCGGGGGTTCGTAAGGGCGGGTCATCACATATATAAATCCCATATACTATAAAAAAACATCTCCTTTTGAAAATCATTTACTATAACAACAACGTTATATTTCATCATTTCCTTGCTTTTCGAAAACATCTATTTCAATAATGAATGTTGAAATCTATGTTTTCGATATTTAACACTTTTTAAAACATTTTCAAACCATTTAACTTCATTTAAAATGCCATTCCAAAACCATTTATTTAGTTTAAAATATTATTCACTTCAAAATCGTAAGTATAATTCTCTAACCAAATTCAAAACTTAAACACATTTAATTTAAAGGATAATTCACTGTCCAAAATTGTGAATATATCTCCTTTACCAAATTCATTACTTCTACATATTTATGAAAGGATTATTCACTGTCTAAAATCGTGGATATAATACCTTTAATAAACTTCTATATTTAACTTGTCAAAATATGTTGATTTCGGATTTATAAAACAAAGTTTATAAATTCCATTTAAGTTTTACAAAAACTTCAATTTATAAAATTCCTTTATTTACCAATTCCTTATATATCTCATTTACATGCCAAAATTCAAATTATAAGTTAATTACTTTTGAATCTCTTATCTACAAATTCATTCTTTTTATAACTTCACAATTTATAAATCTTATTCACTTATAAGACCATTTACACTTCATTTTAACACTTATTTATATTCTACTATTTCGATTTATAAAAATTCAATATTACAAATCTTATATATAAACCATTTATAATAATTTCAATATCTCAATTTAACTTAATTCATAAAATAATTAACTTCATAATTCAAAAATCATATTTTGGTATATTTCACAAAATCATAATTTTTGATAACACAAAAATTATAACTATTTATTTATTCAAAGAAAATTCATTTACTTAACAATTCAAAATTTACTAGAACATCTATTTTCAAAATCACTTGAAAAATCCTTTTCAATTTGAATTCATCACTTTAATATTTTAATTTTACCAAAAATAGGCTCAATGTTGCAACAACACTAAATACATCAATCATTGCATTCAAAAAATCATATATCACATGATAAAAACATATATCACAATAAATATAAATAAAAATCAACACTGGTGAGGAATTTAGTTGGATCCATCCAACCTATCACATGTAACAAATACATAGTGGATTATGTGTACAATGACCGCTTCGACGTGGACGCGCATACAAAAGGACATCCGCTCATACACGGGAACATATAGGGTCTCATTTGCTCCAATAGGCAGGAATATGTCCAAATCAATCTATATATATATATATATATATATATACAATATCATCCAAACAATCATCAATCACTATAAATAAATTTATTCTCACGTATATAAAAATACCAGTGAGTCAAAAAGAGTGAGTCGTACTCATTTTGGTTCCAATAGCAGTTGCATTGTTTTATTCCGAATAAAATTAAACAGACGTTTAATTTTACCCAAAATTTACACTATCTCCAATCAACTCCAAACTAGCTCTAAAATGTAGTTCTCATCAATACAGACACAACACAACTTGTTTCGTCAAAAACGGACAACGTGTGAAAAAGTTATGATACTTAGAAGTTTATACGAATTAATATATAATTATTTTCTATTTTCTTTTTGATTTTAAAACCCTACTCAAATCTGGCCATTCATCTTTGCGTCATCAAATCTGGGCCGTGATTATTTTCTTACTTCCCCAGCAGTCCATAAAGCCGCCAATCTACAACCAATTATCGTGACCCCCTCGGCAAACTTAAAGATGATGTGTGTCTTCCACGTTGAAGCCCAACGCCACGCACACCACCACCCAAAGTAGGACGAGCTCAGTCGCCCCCATGCCTAGATAAATGTGCTCAAGTGCATGACCTTTGCACTTAAATTGTCATTTATCCATCACCTTAAATTTGATTGTGACCGTTGTAATCGTAGAACTCCATGCACTCTACAATCTTGTTGTTGGAAGTTTTTGATGAAAGTCGATGGATCGGAAGAGATCGAAGGGGAAAGGGGATGATTTTTTGGCCATTGAATATTAAGGTGTCAATTAGGATTATAGAAATTAAGGTTTGTGAAAATTGTGGAAAATGATGGGCTTTTATAGAAAATTTCGTGACACTATTCATCCAAAAAAAATTGAAATCCGAACAAAGCATGCCGTCGGGCATTTATAATGTTTTACCTCTATTCCGAACACAGTGGAATATGCATCGAGAGCCAATTCGATTGTATTTGGAAGATAGGTTTTCGAATTGACTTATTTTAAATTAAAATTTATTTAAACAAATTTCTACGCATTTTAGCTTGCCACGACTAAACCGTAAATCCGATTGATACGTGATGTGCACGTAAATATGCATATTTTTACCATCATATTTGACATATTTAAATTAAATAAATGATCATATTGGGTATTCTAACTTGTTTTAACCAAAATCCATATTAATTCCAAATTGTCACATATCCATCTTCATATAGGGGCAAAACGATCATTTGTGTGCATATATTTCTTTGAGAAAAAGTTATTGAAAAATTATATATATTTGTGCAGGAATTTGTTCTCAAATAGGAGTGGTTTCATGAAGACACATGCATGCACAAAATGAATACAAAGAATGAAGATGGAAATAATTCAAAGTGAAGAACATGGAGGACCCTACCTACCCACCCACCTTAATGTACAAATTAGAGGCTAATGCACATGCTTATGGAGTTTATGGCTTCATGTACACTTAAATGATGATTAGTAGAAGCTAATGATTACTTGGTCTCCACACTTTCTCAATGGTAGTTTGATCATTCCCCAAATTATGGATTAGGATTTCATGCTTGTATAAATAACCCCTTATGTTTTATGTAATCTCCTCTTGCTTAGTCTCTCTTAGATAAGTTTAGGCTCAAAATAAAAAGACAAGCTCTCTTTCTCTTTTCATGGCTACTTAGACATTTTTAATTCATGTAATCTTTTTTTTATGCAATGTTAAATAGCGTTTTATTTTACTTAAAAAAAGAAAAAGAAAAGAAAGCCGATTACAGATCCAATTAAAATGTGACTACCCAGATTTTTGCGTTGGAAAATATCCGGTCTTCACCACCGGTCTTCAAATGTTATCCATGTTGTCATATCATTATTCGAAATGTGTTATATGACACAAAGTCCTCTCTCGGCTAAACCGAATAATGAGCACAATATTTAAAAATCATATGGATACTGGGATCTCAATTAAGTCACAACTTATTACCCAAAACAAATGGTTTAAACAAATTAACATTTTAAATCTTTTTAAACAAAAAGATTCACTTCACAAAGTTCACCAATCTTTCACAAAGATTCATTCATAGTTTTCAAAACTATTTCAATTCCTAAATCTTTTATACAAAAGATATACCGTTAAGATCCTCTTCGATTTTCAAAACAAAGTTCAACAATCTTTCACAAATATTCAATCATAGCTTTCAAAATATTTTCATTCAAAAACTTAAAATCCTTTCAACACAGATTGGAAATCCTTTCTTTATATGAAAGCTATTATTGTTTAAAAACAAATAGTTTTAGTTTTGGAAAAATCCGATTACATTTGCACAAGTTAAAGCCCTTCAAGTAAAATAAACTTGGGTTAAATTCAAATTCCCAAAATAATACTTTTAAAATGGTTTAAAACCCATATAAACACTTTTACAACTTGTATAACCTTTTTAAACCATAATTTCCAAACATAGAATTCAATTTTAGAGCTTGAATTCAAATTCAAATCAAATTATTTAATTCTCAAAACTTTATCAAGTTATTCAAAATAACTTTTATCTCCTTTTCAAAAGCTTTACATGTTTAACCAAATTCCATTTCCAAAACTATTTTGGATTCAAAATTAAATCTTAAAACTATTTCAAAAATTTGTGAATTAACCAATTTCCTCGTACGATCCATATTTGTATGTGTATGGTGTAGTCCAGGGGTTTTACACAATAGTGCAACATCATTAATCATCACAATCCAAACACAGCATTATAGATAAGAGGTATAAACCTATAATTGTTATCTTCACTCATAGATTCACAGATAAATAATATAATTTTATCACAGATAAATAAATTACATTCATCATAGCTTGAATCAAAACAATTCATATCACAAAACATTACACATCAAAGATATCAAACAATTCAACATTCAATTGAATCCAAACACCCATAAGTAAGATCAATTAATTATTTAATTAATTGAATCCAGATTAATCACTAATCCAGGTTAATTAACATTAATTAATTAATTACAAACCATATTAATATCCTTTAACCATTTATTAATTAACCTATAATCAACCTTTAATTATTAATTAATCAATCTTAATTAATAAATAAATTAACCTTTAATCATTAAATAATTAACCTTTAATTATTTAATTATCCTTAATTAATTACACTAATTAATTATCCCTTAATTAATTATCATTCCTTAATCACCTTCATTAATTAATTAACCTTAAGTTAATTACATAATTAATTGTCCCTTAATTACCTTAAGTAATTACAAATTAATTAACTTTTAATCATCAATTAATCAACCCTTAAATTATTAAGTAATTAACCTTTACTCACTTAATAAATCTTTAAATTACAAATTTATTAGTCAACCCTTAATAAATTACCCCTTATATTAAGTAATTATTTTTTAATAAATCTCAATAATTAATCCTTCTTTAAGTTATAATCTTTTAATTTCTTTTATTAATAATTCATCATTAATTATTTAAGAACTTGATTAATTAAAAGATAAAACATTCTATCTAAATTAATTACTTCACCTCGTTTAATAATCTTGTAATTAACCACCTTAACTTAAACCTTTAAGTTAAATTAAGGATTCAAAACTTTTCATTCTTTAATTATTTACTTAGTAAAAAAATTAAGTTTATATAAAAAAAACTAAACTTTTCAAAGACAAAGGTTATATATTAGAAACATTTTAAACTCAAAAAAAATTATCTTTCAAATCTTTAATAAATTCCATCTTAATATAAAACATTAATTATTTTAAAAGAAATGGTTAAAAAATTATTTAACCTTAATTGAGTTTAATTATTTAAACTTGTTATAAAATCAAGATTTGGAAACTCGGGCCAAACACTTAAATACTCGGGCCCGACTTCGAGTCATTCCCCATCACCTTTTACTTCGAGTCACGCATGGATCCATCACGAGATCCAACCCTAAAATATCACATCTTCTCCAACATCTCAGCAATGCCAGATATACAAGTGCACGTGTGCGCCTGCACCACTGTTCCGATCATCACTGATCAATACCGTGACCACCCACGAGTCACCCTTGACCTCGTCGATGAACTCCATCACCCAGTTCCGACTGATTCGTACAGAACCAAAATCGAGCACACAAGAACCAACTGGAACAATTTTCGATCAAAAGAACCGCCTCTGGCCACCACCTCCGATCACTTGAGTTTGCGTCACCACGTCTTGAGCCTCACCGTTCAACCACATACTCAATCCCCCACCTACGATTGATCCTGGTTCACTATCGACAACGCACTATTCCGGAATCCCAAGTCGATCATTCCAGGTGATTAAACCCTAATTTGCTCGTGCTAGATCACCACGGTGGTCGAGAATTTCAATCACTATTTTTTCGTTGACCCCTGGCCCGTGATCCTCCATTGGCCACAACCACGTCGACCAACCCCTCCTTGTTTACCGTGAATTGACAAAAATGAAAATTTCTATCTACTCACAAATTCCCATCAATTTCAAAATTAAAAATCTCAATATTATCATCAAAATTCATAAAATTCAAATACGAACCCAGTCATATAACTGAAACTCGAGATCATGATACTTGAATTTCTGATATAAAATGTTTATTACTGTAATACCCAAATTTTAAAATATTTATTCCATAAATATATTTGCAACTATTTTTAAAATTGGTATTACACTGTTATGATCAACTTTCATTTAGAAATCATCACCTAAATCTATTTATAATCCTAGATACAAATTTTTTCTTGAGTTTGGCTAACCTGTTACTAAACAGACACCTATCAATACATAGAGAGGCATGCACATCCATTTCATACATATACACACATGTTCATATTCATACCAGAGATTTTCACAGTATCAACATCAAGCATTCATCACAACATCACAAAGTATCAACAAAAAGATAGTTTGCTCACCTATGATTTGAGAGCAGAGGCCTGGAAATGAGAGACAGAGAAGCTGGTTTCTTATTCCAGGCTTCAATTTCTTTGATCAGGAATTGTTACCCTTGATTTGAAATTGATTCTGAATTGTTGAGTTGATTCCTATAGCATGTTATTGTTAATTTTGAACAGGCTGAAACTATTTGTTGAACTGCTACTTTGAAGTTTGATTCTCATTTTGATTTAAGTTCCCAAGTTTGTGTTTTCTTCTTTTTCTGTTTTGATATTTAAAACAATTTCCTTTTGATTTGTAGTTTTTTTCTTTGTTCAGGTTTAAGAATCTTATTTTTGCTGTTTTGATTTTAGTTTAGAGAAGATGAGAAGTGGAGAGTTTGAAAATTTTGAATTAAAAGGGAATAACTTAATTTTCCTCTAATACATGTTATTAATGCATTTGCCACTTGTAATTTAAGTACACTTGTCTATATGCATGAATTAATTCTTTTACACTTGTTAAAAATAGTATAATTTGTTTACACTTGTTCAAAATAATTCAAATTATGTTTAAGCCCTTTAGTTTAATTAATTTATAACTTTGTTTTAAACCTTACTTTATTTTAATTTACAAAACATTTTCATCTATTTTGTTTTCTTATATTTTATATATTTATAACTTTATAAGAAAATGTGTTTGAAATTATACCAAATAAATAAACACATATATGGATTATATATAAGTCTGTAAAATAAAATTTTAACTTTAAAAAACTTTTTAAAATTATTTATGACATTAAAATTTAACTTTCAAATATCTTTTAAAAATTTACTATATTGAATTCCAACGCAACTTTCAACATATATATTACATGTGTATATTATAAATTAGATAACAAATTTCTATTAATTTTGAAATAGAGCTTTTTAAATCCAATATACCATCCAAAACATTTATTTTTAAATTTTCAAAATCGAAAGTTAATATACAATCAATTTGTATATATAAATTAATAAACAAACGAATTTTTTTATAAATATATATATTTTATTGATCTATAAATATTTTCCAAATTTTATTTTCAACATATATGTATTTGAATTTCAAATTCTAATTCCAAATTAAAAATCTTATATATACATATATATATATATATTTCCACATTTTCAAATTAATCCACAATTAAGTTTATAATTAATATATTATTCAAAATATTTATTTCTGAATTTTCAATTAGAAATTCTATTTTAAAATCATATTTATATTCATTTATATTAATAAACAAAAAAATATCTATTTAATTTGGAAAATACCAAATTAATTCACAATTTAATTCCAAAAATTAAATTCATTTCCAATTTGAATTTGATTCAAAAACGGGAATGTTACATAAAATATGACTATTTTTATGCGTTAATTTAAAAAAATATGAAATCCTACAATAATATAACATTACGGATCTAATTAAACTCATTTCGTCGAAATCCGAGACTGTGTGAAAAAATGACTATTTTTACGCGTTAATTAAATATTAAAATATTCAATTTCTAGAAATTAACTTTTAATTCAATTTCAAAAGTTCTCTAGCATCATTTTAGTTCAAATAGAATTTAACTCAACTTCATAAATCATTTTCATTCATATTAAATTCAAATAATTTACATAACTTCAAATATTAAAAAAAATTAATTTAATTATCCAATTAAATCAATATATTCAAAACATAAGTTATTCATCTTATAAAATTTACTTGTGAATATTTAAAATCAATTAAATTTACCAATTTCAAATGACTAAAATTTTGGGTCATTACAACAGGCTAGCTGACAAGGTTGTAATAAGTATACTTGAAGATGCGGAATTGCACCTACTATAACGGGCTTAAGAAAACCGTTGTAAAAGTTGTCTATTACAACGGTTTTTGTAGCCCACTGTAAAACATGCATTATAAAAGGATAGTTTTGTTTTAGTGAGATTTAATTATTCTTTAAGTTTTTAATTAAAGATTGTTTAATTATGAATGAAGGTTTAAATTATTATTTGATAATTAACATAGGATTAATTAGGGTTCAATTATTTATTTAATAATTGATTATTGTTTAATTATTTATTTAAGGTTTAATTATTTCTAAATTAGTAATTAAACAAAGTTAAAATTTAATTAAGTCCAATTATGGTTTGATAAAGGGTTTAACTTGTAATTAATTATTTTAAAAGGGATTTTAAGTTTTAAATCCTTTATTTTCATAAGAATCAAACTGTTTCGAAAAGAAATTCTTTCCAAAGATGGTTCTTGTGATGCCCCACCTCTATACCCACGCTAGCCAAGGACACTATGGTGTAATGCCGTCAACTAGTACGGAGAATAAGGCTGTTGAGGAGCGACCATCTGTATAATTGCTTTGTGCGAGTACCGATATGCCAGATAAAATGTAACTTGCATTCTTTTCAAGAGGACATCCGACATACCGACACAAACTCAAAGCTACTACACAGTGGCTATCATGTCTTCGGAAACAAATATAGAAATAAACATAACACAAATCAGTCACAGATAATTCATATCACAAAGGCGGAAGAAGATATGAATATATAACTAACACATGAAAGTGTATATCAGAGTAGTGGTCAAAAAGATCCACAATAATACAAAAGAATAGCAACACGTGCTATACAAAAGAATACAACTGTGAGTCTATATCTCAAGTGTATACAACAAAAACTGCTAATCTATATAGTTAGCCAAAAGTCAGAGTAATGAATCCCTGGGAAGAAGTCAAGCAGAAGCACCTGTAACATCTCGGTCTGACCCGAGTATTATTTATAAGAAAATAATAAACGGATCAGTCTAGCTATAAATATCAGATGACATGATATAGAATAAGAGATATGACTAAACGCATAATAATCACAATGCCAAGCTGTGATAAATAAGTAATTGAAAATCAACAGGAGATTAATCAATATCACAAAAATCTTCTCAAGGATCAAAAGGAATGTCATACTCTTTGTTTCATTCACCAAACCATAAATATTGACAATTATATCAATATCAATCACAAAAAGTCAATGACGCATAAATTCACCAATGCACAAATATTGATAAAACTTATCAATGAAAATCACGAAAATTGGTGAAGCACAAATTCTAGAAATCATCAATTAGAAATCCAGAAATCACAAGAAAAGAATGGCCAAGACATTGATGTATTGCAAATGGTACATCCAATGAATCAAAAAGCAAAGACATTGATGTAGAGCAAACGGTACATCCAATGAATCAAGAAGCAAAGACATTGATGTAGTGCAAACGGTACATCCAATGAATCAAAAGCAAAGACATTGATGTAGTGCAAATGGTACACCCAATGAATCAAAAGCAAAGACATTGATGTAGTGCAAACGGTACATCCAATGAATCAAGAAGCAAAGACATTAATGTAGTGCAAACGGTACATCCAATGAATCAAGAAGCAAAGACATTGATGTAGTGCAAACGGTACATCCAATGAATCAAGAAGCAAAGACATTGATGTAGTGCAAACGGTACATCCAATGAATCAAAAAGCAAAGACATTGATGTAGTGCAAACAGTACATCCAATGAATCAAGAAGTAAAGACATTGATGTAGTGCAAACGGTACATCCAATGAATCAAAAGAAAAGACATTGATGTAGTGCAAACGGTACATCCAATGAATCAAGACACATTAAAAGTACATGGGATGCCAGCCCATAAAGAAATGAGATGAAGCTCAATGAATTGAGGTACGGACCTCCACATGGACAAAGAGACATCGCACATTGCTAGTCTAAACCATAAAATGATCATCATCGATCATCAAGAAGTGTCAATTACAGTAAGCTAGTAAATATATGAGCTTAGCTTCATGTCCCATAACTACAGCTTAACTTAAATATTTACGAACAAATTGTAGTCTCCACTAGAAAATTGTCACAAGAGATTCAATCGAACAAGTACAAGAATTAACCGACGAAGTAAACGCAAGCGTTTCATACCACTTGTTTTACTAACTCATTTAATTAGATTTCTCATAGAGTGAGGTGAAGGTTAGTATATATTAATAGATTGGAAATCGGTTTGAGAAAATGAGCTTTGTTATAAAAATAGTGTTGAACTCGTTTTGACGAAGGAGTTTTGATATTTACTACTAGTATTGAAACCTTTATATTTTTAAAGTGACAAATCACAAAGAAGATTGTAGGAACAATCAATCACTAAAATTCACATTCAAAGACGTGAATAAAATCCAAAGAAATCGATAATGAAAGTGCGGTGTGTATACAATTATATGTGCTAATATAGTATACACGGATCGTATAATATGGATTACAATACAAATGCAGAAATAGATGATAATATCATTGTAAATAAAAAATAGAAAAATCACACCAGAGATTTTTATACTGGTTCGGAGCACCGTCCTACGTCCAGTCCCAGACTACTATCTGGATTTTCACTAATTACAACCTCGCTTCACCCGGAGGAACAGGTTTACAATTACCCGAACAGCCGAACGGGATTTCACGCCTCTACAACACTGAGGACTTCAACACTTGCCTCTTACAATACCGAGGACTTCAACAAAAACAATTACAATTGTTGTTGACAACTTGTGCTCTTGTAAACACGGATTTGTCACTTGTAGTACACTCTTCCTATAATCTTATCCTCAAATTGTGAATGATGTTTGTGAAGATTATGGAATTTATATTGCTTATTGAATCAAAATATATGAGATAGTGTCAATGATTCAATAAGGAATGAAAGTAGTTTAGAGCTTTTTGAATGCAAGTGAATTCAGAGAATAGATAGAGAGCATATATAATCTTAATAAAACTTCTTGTTTTAATCAATGATATTGATGTGTATTTATAGAGAGAAAATAGTTATAACCTTTGGTGAAAAGTTGCAGTCAAAAGTTATGATCATTGATGAAGAAGAAGAGACGCAACCATTGAAGAAAGATGTGTCTTTTGGAAGAAGTTGCTCTCTGTTTAAAAACGGTCGACAGGTCAAAAACTAACCTGTAGACAGGTTTTTAAAAATATAGTCGTTATGTACATGTGTGCACGTTTATTGTGCACATTCAACAGGAACGGTCGACCGTTCATTTTTGGACCGGTCGACCGGTCTCTGTTAAGTTGCACAATAAAGTGCACAACCTATATAAATGTATATATATATATATATTATATTTTGTGCATGATTATTTGAGGATAGATTTTGACAATTTTATTACTATTATAACATCAAATAATCAACCTATAATCTAGAATACCATATGTACGTCTTGATTTGTCGATCGCTTTAATATTGTTGTCAGCAATCAAAATCTTCATAGAAGCTGTGACTCAACATTCTCCCCCTTTTTGATTGATGACAATATAAAAACTCAAGTATAGGATCTCCCCCTGAATATGTGATTTCCTGCAGACAATTATTAGCTTCTTTCATCCTGCAAACAATTATTAGCACCTTTCTCCCCCTTTGTCATCGACAAAAAGGAGTAAACAATAGAAAATATAAACCAAAGAGAACAATGCATACATTCAAACACAAGATGTTTTGATGAAGTACAATGCAAGTCATAGTCTACTACGAATAAAAAGATGGACACTATTTAGTACAAGTGCCATATATGTTTTTAAAGAAATGAAAAGAAAAACAAACTAACTTCATTCCGACTGAATCTCTTCCTCATCATCATCATCATCATCATCATCGTCGTCATCGTCATCGTCATCATCATCGTCATTGTCTCCACGACCTTGTCCGCTTGTACCACCGGATTCCTCGGATGTCGACCAAGTAAAAGTTGGAGGAGCCGGACGTTTTCCGGGGTCTTGATGTTGGGTCGAGACGGATGTGCTACATGATATAGCATCCCATATAGCGCCGAAGAATGACTTTACCTTATTGAATCGTCTATCAATTTTCGAATCCATTCGTTTTAGTCTTGATTCAAGTAAAAATTGATTCCGAGCGATGGTTTCAAGAGATTCTCTTGTAGATGATTTCGATTTCAATAATCTAACATCTTCAGAACGACGACGAGATGGTGGAGCTTGTTGTTCTTGAGTATCGCGTTGTTGCCATTGTTCGAATGGCATAATATGAACATATGGAGGAGGAAGCTTCATCCGTTTAATAGTAGTGGAGTCAATACACTTTGGTGTAGAATATGCCGAATCCGGGGGTGTGACTCCACATGCAAGCAACATACGCATAATATACTCGTTATAGAAGAAATGTGGACGAGTAGAGTTATTTACCTTAAGAATTTCATCGAAAATCATGTGAACCCAATTTATTTCGATATCATCGTAGATAGCATAAAGAGCCTTGAAATTCTCTTTGTAAACGGCATCATAGTTTCCTAATCGAGGAAATAGAGAGTGCATTAGGACATGGTGTAACAACCTTGCAGTCGGTCGTAGCCCAATCGATTTGGTGCCGTTACTATCATCTTCTATAAATTTATGACTCGTACTATTCCGGGTAAAAACTTCACAAAATGTGGATGAAAACTCTTCACCCCTATTCGGTATTCCCAAAATAGAAGCAATTCTATCATAAGTGAGATAGATTCGTTTGCCACATACTACTGACCAAATAACTCCATTTGGATTTTCCGGAGTATATTCCTCTAAATTCATATTCGCATAAAATAGCTTAATCATCAAATGATTAATTTGTACACTATTTACAGAAAAATCAATAAGAGGAGAGATACGAGATCTATTTGCTAATCTTTGAATACCGTATGCAGTGAAATCGTCGAATTTGATGAATGAGCCTGGATGGAATTTGTAATTTGTCATTTGATTCCATCTAGTTACTGCAACCGGAGATTCTAGCCATTTTCTAGCAGAGAGAGTAAGAGAAGAAGTTTCTGATGTTGCTCTTTTCTTTGATTTTTTCTGAGGAGGAGCCATTGAAGAGAATTTGAGAGTTTGTGAAGCTTGAGAATATAAACTAGGGTTTGGAAATGGGAAAATTTTCAGTGGAGAGTAGAAAGTAAAGAGGGTTGGTGGCAAAAATATATACGTGTAGTATATAAAAAAAAAAAAATAACTACCGACCGGTCGACCGCCTGCGTATTGCCGGTCGACCGTTTTCAACCAGAGAGCAAAACGGTCGACCGGTCATATTTTAGGCTGTCGACCGGTTTGGCTCTGTGTGCAAAAATGCAGAATTTTGCAAAAATTTTGAAAACGAGTCGACTGAATATATTATATATTATGTTATTATTGCAAAAATATACTGTATTACAAGAATTATATATGAAAGCGAATGAAAGTAAAATAATATACATTATGGAATTCTAATGAGAAGGTGAGTTGTTATTAGAATTCTTGTCGTTTTCAATGCGTTTAGCCCACGGACTCCACTTATATCGAGCTCCTTCATTCTCGTTATAGTTTTTATCCCAAGAGTTTGGAGTTGTTGAAGTCGATGGTCTTGACGGCATTGGTTCATGAACATCGTGTTTGTTTGAACCGCAGAAGAATGAAGCCATTCGTTCTAAAGCGGATAAACGAGTTGAAGTACGTTGTTGTTCATGGTATAGTAGGTTTTGACCATAATGTAGTTGTCGTTGAAGATCAATTTGATGCTTTTGGTAGTGATGAATTTCATCGATTTGCGCCTTCGTGCGCGGAGAGCAGAATAGTGCTTTCTTTGCACGCTTGGATGTTGGAGTATGGCCAGGTGTGCGAAAACAATGGTGAGGGCATTCCGGCCTTTGTTTCGGTGTAATCGGAGAATATTGTTCTTCCGACTCCGAGCTAGTGATAGAAATATGAGATTCCTCTGCGCATTTGTCGCAAATGTGTGCCATGGTAGTTTGTTTAAGGTGATTTATAATTTTCAGCAAGAAGGTGAATGAATGAAAGTGTATTTTTCAAACGTTTATATAGAAAAAGTTTGCCAATGAACTTGAGGATAGGATTTGTTAGAGATAATTAGCCGTAAACAAAAACAATGATAGAAAAAAAAAGTTATAAAAATAGGTATAGTTTGTTATAGGCTGAAATTTAAGAATTATTTGAAAAATATATAGCCTAAGTTTGAAGGTTACTTATTCTATTCTAGATCTTTCCGAGATACTAAGCCAAGCTCTCTTCGTAGTTTAATAAAACTAGATTCAAGTAATGGTTTAGTGAAAATATCGGCTATTTGATTGTCAGTGTGAACATATTCAAGATGTATATTACCTTTTTCAATATTATCTCTAAGGAAATGATGACGGATATCAATATGTTTGGTTCTAGAATGATTTACTGGATTTTTAGAGAGATTTATTGCACTCGTGTTATCACAGTATATAATAGAATTCGATAAATGTATATCGAAATCTTGAAGTGTTTGTTGCATATATAGTACTTGAGTACAAGCGAGAGCCGCTGATATATATTCAGCTTCACATGTTGATAGTGAAACACAATTCTGTTTCTTACTAAACCAAGAGACAAGTGATTTTCCAATAAAATGGCACGTACCACTTGTACTTTTTCTATCCGTCCGTGAGCCACCAAAATCAGCATCACTATATGATACTAATTCAAATGGACATTCTTTTGGATAGAAAAGACCAAAATTTTTGGTATTATTTAGATAACGAATTATACGTTTCACTGCTCGTAAATGTGATTCCTTTGGATCGGCTTGAAAACGAGCACATAAACAAACACTCATTAATATATCTGGACGACTAGCTGTAAGATAAAGAAGAGAACCAATCATGCTTCGATATAATTTCTGGTCAACATTCTTACCACTTTCATCTTTTTCAAGATGTGTAGTTGTACTCATAGGAGTTGGTTTACCAGATGTATTTTGTAATCCGAAGCGTTTGATAAGATTTTCACAGTATTTTTCTTGATTGATAAAAATTCCGTTTGAAAGTTGTTTGATTTGAAGTCCAAGAAAATAAGATAGTTCTCCCATATGAGACATTTCGAATTCTTTGGTCATAATACTTGCAAATTCCTTGCAGAGTTTATCGTTTGTTGAACCAAAGATGATATCGTCTACATATATTTGGATAACCAGAATATCATTTCGAGAATGTTTAATAAACAAAGTTTGATCGACTTTGCCTATTTCAAATCCTGAATTAATAAGATAGCTACGTAAACGTTCATACCAGGCACGAGGTGCTTGTTTTAAACCATACAGAGCTTTCTTAAGTTTGAACACATGGTCAGGATATTTTTCATGTACGAATAAAGGTGGTTGTTCGACATAGACATTCTCTTTGATAAATCCATTGAGAAAAGCACTTTTGACATCCATCTGATAAAGTTTGAAATTATGATAACAAGCAAAAGATAATAGAATTCTAATAGCTTCTAGTCGAGCAACTGGTGCAAAAGTTTCTTTATAATCGATACCTTCTTCCTGATTGTATCCTTGTGCTACTAATCTTGCTTTATTTTTGGTGATATTTCCTTGTTCGTCAGCCTTATTTTTATAGACCCATTTAGTACCAATTACTGACTGATCAGTTGGTCTCGGAACAAGTTCCCAAACGTCATTGCGCTCAAACTGATTTAGTTCTTCCTGCATGGCAATGATCCAGTAATCATCTGTAGCAGCTTCTTTTGAATTCTTGGGTTCGATATTTGAGAGAAAAGCGACATGACCCATTTGATTGAGTTGACTCCTTGTTCTGACATGTGATGTTATTTCACCTATTATATTTTGGGCCGGATGGTCTCTTAATATTCTTGGTGGTGATTGTAATTCACATATTTGAGGAGTATTCTCAATAATTACTTCTGAGTCAGAATCAGTATTTGAGATGATTGGATTATTAATGACTATTGATTCGTCATCATCTGATATTGTGTGAGGATGCTGATAGATTTCATCAAAAGATACATGAAGTGATTCTTCAATAGTTTTGGTTCGTTTATTAAATATTCGATAGGCCTTACTTCGTTCCGAATAACCGACAAATATTCCTTCATCGGCTTTTGGATCGAATTTTCCAAGCTGGTCTTTCGTATTTAAAATAAAGCACTTAGAACCAAAAACTTTGAAGTATGAGATTTTGGGCTTTCTTTTGTTAAATAATTCATAAGGAGTATTTTTGGTAAGAGGTCTTATGGATACACGATTTAAAACATAACAGGCAGTTGCAACAGCTTCTGCCCAGAAGTGTTTTGGTAAGGTGGTTCCATTTAATAATGTTCTTGCACATTCTTGTAAAGTTCGGTTCTTTCGTTCTACTACTCCGTTCTGTTGTGGAGTTCTGGGAAACGAAAAATTATGATATATACCTTTCTTTGTACAAAAATGTTCAAATTCATTATTTTCAAACTCTCCGCCATGATCACTTCTTATATTTTTAACTTTAATCCCTTTTGATTTTTGAATTCTTTTGACGAAAGATTTGAAATGATCGAAAGTATCACTTTTATTTTTTTAAGAAAATTGTCCATGTATAACGAGAGAAATCATCAACAATTACAAGCACATATTGACTGTGATTTATTGATTGAACTCTAGTAGGTCCAAATAAATCCATGTGCAGTAACTCAAGCGGTTGTAATGTTGATATGACTTTCTTGGATTTAAATGATGATTTGGTCAATTTTCCTAATTGACATGCATCACAAATGTTGTTAACTTTAAAACTCATTTTGGGTAGTCCTCTAACTAGATTGTTTTTGGCTAGCTTGTCAATAGTTCTGAAGTTTATATGACAGAAACGTTTGTGCCATAGCCATGGATCATTGTCATTAGCCATAAGACACATATCTGAATTATGATTAATATTCATATTTAGAATATATATATTTCTGTCTCTATAACCTTCAAAAACCAAATTATGATCTTTATCTAAAATACTACACTTATTATTTGAAAAGGAAATTATAAAACCTTTGTCACATAACTGACTAATACTAAGTAAATTGTGTTTTAAATTTCTAACTAGCATGACATTAGTAATAAGAGGTAAGTTAGATGTACCACAATTGCTCACATCGCCTTTGCCGATGATATAACCTTTTGAATTGTCTCCAAAAGTGACTGAGCCACCATCTGAGTATTTAATATTTGTTAGTAAGCTCTTGTCTCCCGTCATATGCTTTGAGCAACCACTGTCCAATATCCACTTTCCTCTTTTCTTCAGTGGGACCTGCAAACATAGAATTAAGTTCATGGTACCCACTTTTCATAGGGTCCTAAGAGTTAGGTCTTAGGAGTCCAAACCCATTTGGGTCCGGTATCCCCTTTATATATATAATTATTATTAAGATGCACAGTATTCATGAATTGCTGAATGTATTTGTTCCTAATCAAATTGTTATTTGTTTTAGGAACCCATATTTTGATAGTCTTGACATCTTTCTTTTGAAATTTCACTATTGGTTTTGGTTTGAAATATAATAAACTAAGATTTTTCTTAGCTTCAGTTTTTTGTACTTTCTTCTTCCTTTTATTTCTAAGATGTTTCTTAGTTTTATGTTTGTTATATCCCAAACCTTGTTTATCTGAAATAGATTGTGAACTTTCAATGATTTTAGTCAAATTTTCTCGACCTTTGTTAAAGTTAGAAACATTTTGAGTAATGTCATCAAACTTTGTTTGTAAACTAGCTTTTTCTAGGTCTAGAATTTTGACTTTTGCTTTAAGTTCATGATTTTCAGTAGTGAGAGCATTATTTTTCTCTTTTTGAGCTTCTATTTCTTGACTCAAAAGAGATATTTGAGAGTCAACATTAGATGATGATTCTTGAATATTTTCAAGTTCTTCTTCTAATATTTTCTTCTCATCTTTTAACATATCTCGTTCAAACTCTGCTCTACTTAAATCTGCTTTGACTACTTTTAATTGACGTTTTATGTCTTTATATTTGACTATCAATTCAGCATTAATATCAAGTAATTCATCAAATGTAGGAATTTGTACCTCATCTTCTGTTGCCATAAAACAAACATTAGCTTGTTCATTCTCCGAATCACTTTCACTTTCTGATGAAGATGACTCTGAATCATCCCATGTTACTGAGAAGGCTCGTTTCTTTGATTTGTCCTTCTTATATTTGAATTTGTCATTTTCTGACTTTTTCTTTTGTTCTGGACAATCCTTCTGCATGTGTCCCTTTTTATGGCAGTTGAAACATTCTATAGCAGATGAAGATGGTTTATTTGATCCAGGTTTCCTTTTATTGTAGCGACTGGCTTTTCGATATTTTAGGAATTTTTTGAAACCTTTAGCAATGAACGCCAAATCTTCATCTTCAGAATCTGATTCATTTTCATCTCTCTCAACATGAAATGCTACATTTTTCTTTTCTTCTTTCTGTTCTTTTCTAGCCTGCAAATTTGCTTCATAGGACATTAAATTTCCTATCAATTCATCTGGCTTCATAACGGAAAGATCATTAGCTTCTTCAATTGCTAATACTTTTCCTTCCCATTCATTAGTCAGAGAATGTAGGACTGTTGAAACAACATCAAAATCAGAATACTTTTGTCCTAACCCAATAAGTGCATGGTGAATAGTTTGAAACCGTGAATACATTTCATTGATTGTCTCATTTGGTTTCATTTTGAAATTTTGAAATTGACTTTTCAGCATGGCTATTTTGGCTTGTTTAACCTTGTTAGTACCTTCATGAGTGATTTTTAGCGTTTGCCAAATTTGATATGCAGTAGTACAGATACTAACACGATTATATTCATTTTGGTCTAATGCACAGAACAACATATTTATTGCTCTTGCATTTACGGCTGCTGCCGTTTTCTCAGCCACAGTCCATTCTGAATAATCAGTTGTTGGATTCACTATTTCTCTTTGAGTAGCATTCCAAGCATCATAGCTACTTGATTGCATAAAGAATGACATACGTGTTGCCCAATAACTATAGTTAAGACCATTGAAAAATGGAGGTCTTTGTGTCGATTGCCCTTCTGTGTAAGTGGTGTTTTGAGTGCTAGTACTTGCGTTATTTGCCATATTACAAGAATATATCAAATAACTGTGTTACGGTTATATGATGACCTCGCTCTGATACCAATTGAAAGTGCGGTGTGTATACAATTATATGTGCTAATATAGTATACACGGATCGTATAATATGGATTACAATACAAATGCAGAAATAGATGATAATAGCATTGTAAATAAAAAATAGAAAAATCACACCAGAGATTTTTATACTGGTTCGGAGCACCGTCCTACGTCCAGTCCCAGACTACTATCTGGATTTTCACTAATTACAACCTCGCTTCACCCGGAGGAACAGGTTTACAATTACCCGAACAGCCGAACGGGATTTCACGCCTCTACAACACTGAGGACTTCAACACTTGCCTCTTACAATACCGAGGACTTCAACAAAAACAATTACAATTGTTGTTGACAACTTGTGCTCTTGTAAACACAGATTTGTCACTTGTAGTACACTCTTCCTATAATCTTATCCTCAAATTGTGAATGATGTTTGTGAAGATTATGGAATTTATATTGCTTATTGAATCAAAATATATGAGATAGTGTCAATGATTCAATAAGGAATGAAAGTAGTTTAGAGCTTTTTGAATGCAAGTGAATTCAGAGAATAGATAGAGAGCATATATAATCTTAATAAAACTTCTTGTTTTAATCAATGATATTGATGTGTATTTATAGAGAGAAAATAGTTATAACCTTTGGTGAAAAGTTGCAGTCAAAAGTTATGATCATTGATGAAGAAGAAGAGACGCAACCATTGAAGAAAGATGTGTCTTTTGGAAGAAGTTGCTCTCTGTTTAAAAACGGTCGACAGGTCAAAAACTAACCTGTAGACAGGTTTTTAAAAATATAGTCGTTATGTACATGTGTGCACGTTTATTGTGCACATTCAACAGGAACGGTCGACCGTTCATTTTTGGACCGGTCGACCGGTCTCTGTTAAGTTGCACAATAAAGTGCACAACCTATATAAATGTATATATATATATATATTATATTTTGTGCATGATTATTTGAGGATAGATTTTGACAATTTTATTACTATTATAACATCAAATAATCAACCTATAATCTAGAATACCATATGTACGTCTTGATTTGTCGATCGCTTTAATATTGTTGTCAGCAATCAAAATCTTCATAGAAGCTGTGACTCAACAGATAACATTCAAAGACGTGAATAAAATCCAAAGAAATCGATACCGAATCCATTAAAATGGATATTCCCAAAATCACGAAGAAAATGTCATCAAAGTCGATAATAAGTGATAATAACAAAAGGGAATCAACACGAATCGATTAACGTTGGAATTCTCAAGCAAATAGGCAAACAAGCAAAAAGAGTGCAGATTCAGACGTCTGAAATCAAGGATTCAGACGTCTGAATTTGGAAAATAAAATATTTTCCAAAACAGAATTCAGACGTCTGAATCTTTAATTTAAGACGTCTGAAATAGACACTTTTTAGCCTATTTCCTTTCTGGTTCCAAATGAACCAATTCAGACGTCTGAAATATAGATTCATACGTCTGAATATTGGGGAATAAAAGTTCCCAGTATAATATTCAGATGTCTGAATCTAACGTTTCAGACGTCTGAAACTGGGGTTCAGGGCATTCCCTGAACCTAGACCAAAAATGGCCAAACGAATACCGGAAGCGATCGATCGAGCGACAACGACTAAGGATTTACGCCAAGCGACAACCCAGCCTTAACGGCTCTTCGATACGCCTCAAATATTAATGTCCAAATATCCATAAAAGGATTTTCATAGATTTTGATTTCAAAACACCAAAAATTGGAATGTACACCAAATCAATCCAAACCAAAATCAACTGCACAAGAATAAGTGTTAGGAATTCATACCTAACAATCGAAGATAATTATAGACTAAGATGTGAGATAAAAATCTCATCTTTGAACCCAAACAATTGAAGAGGAAGCTTGAAAGAAAAGGAAGATCAACCACCTTCAATCCCAACTCAAGAAGCTTGATTCTAAGCTTAAAAGAGAAATATTTCCCAAACTAGGTTTAGGAATTTCTGAAATTGGAAAGAGAATGAGTTGGAGAAGAAGAAGGAGATGCTTACCAATGGGTTCTCTTAAATTTGGAGCTAGAAGTTGGATTTGCTAATGAAGACTAGGGCTTGGAGTTTTAATTTCCTCTTCTTTCCTCCATTATTGCTTTAGCTTGAAGTGTTAGGAATATGAAATGAAGTAATGAAGAGTTGAAGTGGAGTTGGGTTCATATGTTAGGTTAATGGGCTGAAACCCAAGCCCAAACCCTAAGTGAAAAAGGTCAAATTTTTAGCTAGCTCCAAACACATCGAAGTTTATACTCAAAAAGGTTGCAAACGGCATTTTGAACTGAATGGGAGGGGTCTCGAGTCCTAACTCGACTGTTTGCAAAAAGTAGCTTTTCGGACCAAAATCCGACGAACGATAAAATATTTAAATATACAATTGATAAATATGCGGGTTGTTACAGACTCCCCTCCTTAAAGAAATTGCGTCCTCCCAATAATTAAGAAGAAAATAAGAAGTAACATCCATAGAAGCATATCAACACAAAAGAAAATTTGAAATAGGAAGTTCACCATAAGGAGCATGAAAGAGTAAGCCTGAACGGGTTCGCACGGTGAATTCTCTGGATTCTCAAGAGCAATCCTTAGGATTTGAGAACCATTGAACTCTCACAAAAAGAACATCTTTATTTCGAAGGCACTCAACCTCCGAAGCAATGATGCGAATAGAATATAACTCCTAAGTCAAATCTGGTAAAACTTCACTTTCTTCAATAACACCGGGCTCAAGAATGAAAATAGGAAACCTTAAAGTATTTCCATAGTTAAAAGACGCAGAAAACATCAAGAATAGCAGAAAATAGAGCCAGTACAACGGCATAGTACAGAAACGGCACGCCCGAGAAATTAGAAACTCGAATAATTTGGAACACCGACGTAGTACAAAAACGGTACGTCCAATGAACCGTTAAACCGGAACAACGATGTAGTATAATAGTGGTACATCCATTGATCCAGATAAGACGGAACATTGATGCAGTATAATAATAGTACATCCGATGAACCAAACAGCATAAAAGAACATCGGACGCTAGTCCATAAAAAATATATGAGATAAAGCTCAATAAAACGAAGTATATCAAAACGTCCGATGAACTTGATAAAAAGATAATTCCATTCAGGCAACATCAAAGAATCAACAACTTGTTGCCTACGA
Source organism: Allium cepa (assembly GCA_030765085.1). Lineage (NCBI taxonomy): Eukaryota > Viridiplantae > Streptophyta > Magnoliopsida > Asparagales > Amaryllidaceae > Allium > Allium cepa. The sequence continues at coordinate 264,263,320 of CM060931.1, read as the reverse complement.
CAAAGCGCGTTGGCAACACGATTTCCAGAATATCAAGATCATAAGATGCCAGGAACTCGGGTCAACATGAAGTTCCTTATGAGAAAATAAATCTTCCAAAGATTTATGATCGAGGTGGAGAACAAATTTCTCCCCCAAAAATGATGATGCCAAACTCTAAAAGCGAAAACAATAGCCGCGAGCACTAGATCATGAGTGGCATACCTAGTCTCAATCGGCTTTTAATGATTTAGAAGCACAAGTGATAGCACGTCATCTTTTGCAAGAGAACGACATCCAAACCAATACGATTAGCATTGTTACAAAAGATAAAGTCCTGGTTCCCAACGGGAATCACAAAAATAAGAGTTTCGAAAAGAAAGAATTTCTTTTAAATAATCTTCTTTCCTGAAAAGTTAAAACTTTCAAAATTACATTTATCTTTATGTAATGATCTTTCTAGAAAATTTTACATTTTTACAAGTCAATTTATTGCGTCTGACTGTCTCATCAAAGCGTTTAGGAAATTCCTATCGATAACGTTGATCAAGCGCATCGACCAGAATTCTTAAAGCACTCAACGGGCAATACAATCACAAAATCATCTTCTATTCTTTGCTTCTTTAAGAGCAAAGTCAAATTGTACTTATAAATCAATCTTATGAAAAAGATTTGCAAAAATTTTTAAATTGCTATTTTCATCCAAAATCAATAAATACAAGAATGGTCTCATCGAAATATTCATAGAATATTCGATTTATAAAATGTATAAAATAAGCTGGACAAACTAAATGACAAAATAAGTCATTCATAAGAATCGTAACGGGTGCGGAATGCGAACTCCCGCAACTCGTAGCCAAATGAAAATCGGTGGCAAGGTCGAACTAGAAAGACCTTAACACCACACAAAAGATTTCGTAGGTGATAATCCTAAGACAAACTCAAAAATACCAGAAAAGTTTCGCAAATTATTTGGATAAGAGAAATAAAACTTTTCTCATCTTGAGGGCTTAAAGAATAAAATGATGCCTTCAAAAATTTGAAATCGGAATCACAAGAAAAAAATAGAAATCTGCTTAACAGATAGAAAATGTCGAAGATGAATAGTTCACACGGAAAATAGGATATGGGCTTCACAACGATTAAGCCAATGCTTACAAAAATCAATTCCGAAGCCTAAGTAAAAAAATCGCCTCGGAAAGAAAAATCACATAAAATAATGTCGACATCAATAAAAAGCAAATTGAGTGTTGCGGATCCACCAACCGGATTAGCAATTCTCAAAGAAGTCATCAAGCCCAAAATGTTTAAAGAAAAAGAATCAATAAGTTCTTTTAATATAAAATAGTGAGATGGAATCCATATCAAAAAGAACTCAAATAAGAAGATCACGAAATAAAACAATGCCATCAAGGATTGAGTGAAAAATACCTTGACCAAGAGAAGAGTTGTTAGAGGCTTGCAGCTTTCCTTCTCTCTTGCTTGGAAGCTTAGGACACGAAGACAAAAGATGACCCGAACCTTTGCAATAACGACAAAAGAGGGGTTTCGGGCACTCCCTTGCATAGTGGTCTGTGGAACCACAATTGTAGCATCGTCCACGACTAGAGGTAGTAGTCTTTGCTACCGGAGTTTGTTGCTTCCCTTTCTTATTAGAATTGGGGCCTATGAATTTGATAGGCCTCTTCAAGTTATTGTCGAAGTTTTGTTGGGCACGCACAACTTCAACATCACCTTCATTATCGGCCTCTTCAAGACGAAGAGCGATATCAATAAGCTGATCAAAAGAAACCTCAAGTTTCAAAAGCAATGGCTTCTTAAGATTCTTATTCAAGCCATTGACAAATCTCCGATTTTTCTTCAATGGGGTATTAATGTATTCAACTCCGTATTTGGAAAGAGATTCGAAAGATGCGACATAGTCTGTCACAGAAGATTCACCTTGAACAAGGTCAATAAAACGCCGTGCTAAAGTTACTTTTTCAGCCTCCGGCACAAACTTTAGTTCGAATCGTTAACGGAATTGCTCCCAAGTAAGATCTGCTTCGATAATCTCCGAAGTCAAGAGCTCATACCAATCTAAGGCTCTTTCTTGGAGCATGCTAGAAGCCACTTGGACTCGATGTAGATCAATAAGGTTCATGCGAGAAAAGATGCGATCGCATGATTTGAGCCAAGCTTGAATTTCTATAACACTCTCGGATCCCCTGAATGGCCTTCCACCCAAATCGGTGTAATCTCTGCACAAGCGTGCAAAACCAGATCTAGGATGAGTAGGCACTGGAATGGGTCCGGCTGCTTGAGCGTTCCTTACTAGATCAAGAAGCTGCTGGGCAGACATAAATACTCCATCCTAAGGAGTAGCACTAGATTGACCGGCGCTGGGACGGCCTGGTCTAACCATTTCTCTTCTTTAAGAAAGAAAGAAGGAGAAAAGTTATTCTCAAAATAAATATCAAGCAATCTTGATAGATAAAACAAGGAATCATAAAAGAAAATAGGATAGGACGGTGCGAAGACCCGAATAAAATCCTAAAGCACGACTCCTAAGATAGACTTAGGACGATGATCCTTGTTAAATTATTCTACACTGTTCCGAAGTTTGGCTCTGATACCAAGCTATGATGCCCCACCACTATACCCACGCTAGCCAAGGACGCTACGGTGTAATGCCGTCAACTAGTACGGAGAATAAGGCTGTTGAGGAGCGACCATCTGTATAATTGCTTTGTGCGAGTACCGATATGCCAGATAAAATGTAACTTGCATTCTTTTCAAGAGGACATCCGACATACCGACACAAACTCAAAGCTACTACACAGTGGCTATCATGTCTTCGGAAACAAATATAGAAATAAACATAACACAAATCAGTCACAGATAATTCATATCACAAAGGCGGAAGAAGATATGAATATATAACTAACACATGAAAGTGTATATCAGAGTAGTGGTCAAAAAGATCCACAATAATACAAAAGAATAGCAACACGTGCTATACAAAAGAATACAACTGTGAGTCTATATCTCAAGTGTATACAACAAAAACTGCTAATCTATATAGTTAGCCAAAAGTCAGAGTAATGAATCCCTGGGAAGAAGTCAAGCAGAAGCACCTGTAACATCTCGGTCTGACCCGAGTATTATTTATAAGAAAATAATAAACGGATCAGTCTAGCTATAAATATCAGATGACATGATATAGAATAAGAGATATGACTAAACGCATAATAATCACAATGCCAAGCTGTGATAAATAAGTAATTGAAAATCAACAGGAGATTAATCAATATCACAAAAATCTTCTCAAGGATCAAAAGGAATGTCATACTCTTTGTTTCATTCACCAAACCATAAATATTGACAATTATATCAATATCAATCACAAAAAGTCAATGACGCATAAATTCACCAATGCACAAATATTGATAAAACTTATCAATGAAAATCACGAAAATTGGTGAAGCACAAATTCTAGAAATCATCAATTAGAAATCCAGAAATCACAAGAAAAGGATGGCCAAGACATTGATGTAGTGCAAACGGTACATCCAATGAATAAAAAAGCAAAGACATTGATGTAGTGCAAACGGTACATCCAATGAATCAAGAAGCAAAGACATTGACGTAGTGCAAACGGTACATCCAATGAATCAAAAGCAAAGACATTGATGTAGTGAAAACGGTACATCCAATGAATCAAAAGCAAAGACATTGATGTAGTGCAAATGGTACATCCAATGAATCAAGAAGCAAAGACATTGATGTAGTGCAAACGGTACATCCAATAAATCAAAAGGAAAGACATTGATGTAGTGCAAACGGTACATCCAATGAATCAAGAAGCAAAGACATTGATGTAGTGCAAACGGTACATCCAATGAATCAAGAAGTAAAGACATTGATGTAGTGCAAACGGTACATCCAATGAATCAAGAAGCAAAGACATTGATGTAGTGCAAACGGTACATCCAATGAATCAAGAAGCAAAGACATTGATGTTGTGCAAACGGTACATCCAATGAATCAAGAAGCAAAGACATTGATGTAGTGCAAATGGTACATCCAATGAATCAAAAGCAAAGACATTGATGTAGTGCAAATGGTACATCCAATGAATCAAGACACATTGAAAGTGCATGGGATGCCAGCCCACCAAGAAATGAGACAAAGCTCAATGAATTGAGGTACGGACCTCCACATGGACAAAGAGACATCGCACATTGCTAGTCTAAACCATTAAATGATCAACATTGATCATCAAGAAGTTTCAATTACAGTAAGCTAGTAAATATTTGAGCTTAGCTTCATGTCCCATAACCACTAGCTTAACTTAAATATTTACGAAAAAATTGTAGATCTCCATTAGAAAATTGTCACAAGAGATTCAATCGAACAAGCCCAAGAATTAACCGACGAAGTAAACGCAAGCGTTTCATACCACTTGTTTTACTAAGTCGTTAAATTAGATTTCTCATACGAGTGAGGTAAAGGTTTGTATATACTAATAGATTGGAAATCGGTTTGAGAACACGAGCTTTGTTATAAAAATAGTGTTGAAATCTTTTTGACGAAGGAGTTTTGATATTTACTACTAGTATTGAAACCTTTATATTTTTAAAGTGACAAATCACAAAGAAGATTGTAGGAACAATCAATCACTAAAATTCACATTCAAAGACGTGAATAAAATCCAAAGAAATCGATACCGAATCCATTAAAATGGATATTCCCAAAATCACGAAGAAAATGTCATCAAAGTCGATAATAAGTGATAATAACAAAAGGGAATCAACACGAATCGATTAACGTTGGAATTCTCAAGCAAATAGGGAAACAAGCAAAAAGAGTGCAGATTCAGACGTCTGAAATCAAGGATTCAGACGTCTGAATTTGGAAAATAAAATATTTTCCAAAACAGAATTCAGACGTATGAATCTTTGATTTCAGAAGTCTGAAATAGGCACTTTTTAGCCTATTTCCTTTCTGGTTCCAAATGAACCAATTCAGACGTCTGAATTATAGATTCAGACGTTTGAATACCGGGGAATAAAAATTCCCAGTATAATATTCAGACGTCTGAATCTAACGTTTCAGACTTCTGAAACTGGGGTTCAGGGCATTCCCTGAACCTAGACCAAAAATGGCCAAACGAATACCGTAAGCGATCGATCGAGCGACAACGACTAAGGATTTACGTCAAGCGACAACCCAGCCTTAACGGCTCTTCGATACGCCTCAAATATCAATGTCCAAATATCCATAAAAGGATTTTCATAGATTTTGATTTCAAAACGCCAAAAATTGGAATATACACCAAATCAATCCAAACCAAAATCAACTGCACAAGAATAAGTGTTAGGAATTCATACCTAACAATCGAAGATAATTATAGACTAAGATGTGAGATAAAAATCTCACCTTTGAACCCAAACAATTGAAGAGGAAGCTTGAAAGCAAAGGAAGATCAACCACCTTCAATCCCAACTCAAGAAGCTTGATTCTAAGCTTAAAAGAGAAATATTTCCCAAATTAGGTTTAGGAATTTCTGAAATTGGAAAGAGAATGAGTTGGAGAAGAAGAAGGAGATGCTTACCAATGGGTTCTCTTAAATTTGGAGCTAGAAGTTGGATTTGCTAATGAAGACTAGGGCTTGGAGTTTTAATTTCCTCTTCTTTCCCCCATTATTGCTTTAGCTTGAACTGTTAGGAATATGAAATGAAGTAATGAAGAGTTGAAGTGGAGTTGGGTTCATATGTTAGGTTAATGGGCTGAAACCCAAACCCAAACCCTAAGTGAAAAAGGTCAAATTTTTAGCTAGTTCCAAACATATCGAAGTTTATACTCAAAAAGGTTGCAAACAGCATTTTGAACTCAATGGGAGGGGTCTCGAGTCCTAACTCGACTGTTTGCAAAAATTAGCTTTTCGGACCAAAATCCGACGAACGATAAAATATTTAAATATACAATCGATAAATATGTGGGTTGTTACAGTTCTGAACACAAGGGATTCAAGTGCAGATACTATTAAGCAGTCAAACAAATGCAAATGAATCATAACTTGATTGATTGAATTGTTTGGACATCTGATAGTAGAATAAATCTCAATTCTGCTATAATGTAATGGTCATTTGTGTGGACATGTGTTAGTAGAATAAATCCGCATTCTGCTATAAATTGATTGAGTTGTTTGGATATCTATTTAGCTGTTATGTTTTTAGACATGTTTATACTGATTAGTTTATATTAACATGTTATTTCCTGATTTGGAAATGAAGTATATTTACATATATGTTGACTTATGTAAATAAAATTGTTGAATGACGTGAAAGTAAAAATGAAACTAAATGGTAACTTAAATAAGTACCAATAGGATTGGTAAGCCTCCTTTTGAAATTATAAAGTATGGTATTAAAATTTGCTCTAATACTTTAATCAGTTTGGGTTTTGAAAGTTTATAAATGATTTTCAAGTTATGTAATTATTTTATAAAAATATTTATAAATAATAACTTGTTTATAAGAAGGGTTTTACTAAATAAACGAGTTTATTTAAAGTGATTTAAAATGAGATTTTATAAATGATATTATGTAATGTTAAAGATATTTTATAAAGGAAATTTTATAAAAAAATTATACATGAAGAGAGATTTTATAAATAATTTTAGGGATTTAAAAAGAAGTTTATATCTAGTTTGAAAATTTGTAAGGAGGTTTGAAATATGAAGTGAACCTATAAAAAGAATTTTTGTAAGGGATAAGTGAATGAGTTTTATAAAGTGAATGGGTTTTATAGTAAGTGATGTTTTGAAAAGATGATTTCTTGGCCATTTAATATGGAATTTGAGAAGAGGGAATTTTCCAAATATTTTTGGTAAATACTTGTATTTTTGAGACAAGTGAAAATGTTTTCCAAATATAAAAGGAATGTAAAGTTTTTGGGAATATTGTTTTAAAAATATCTTTTGATCAATTTTTGCAAAGTTTTTTATTAATGAAAGATTAATTAATAAAGGCTTGGTGTAACGACCCGCTTTTTAACCATCGAAAGTCGACACCGAACGCTACCACTGTGTTCCAATGTCATGCATCCAATCGATAAAATGGAAGATTACTAAGGTAAATAAAAAGAAAAGAACAGAGAACAGAGAAAAACGGAATCTTACAGCACAATTGACAACATATAATATAACAAGAACAATTGAAACTATCACTCCAAACATATAGGCTGTATCAGAGTTAAAAACAAACATTATCAACTGGCCAGTTACAAAATCCCGACCTTACAAATGTCGATTGGTATACTATAAAATACATCAGATAATAAAATACTATGATTGGTGACTCTTTACCTCCCATCCATGATCTCCATAACACCAAAGCCAACCTAGGAAAATAATCGGTCTGACCCGATAATTATAATAAAATAACATCCAGATCAGTTTGGGAATGTGAGACAACTCAAATTATGGAGAACATATAAAAATTCTGCGAGACCACGCCGCTAATGCGGAGCGGGTTTTTACTCATAAGAATAACATCCAAACAAGCAAGAGAAGAAATAAATATCAATAGCAAATCCAAATAGGAATTAGCATAAATAATATTAAACCAGACTTGAATGAATGCAAATAAACCAAGCAAAATCCAAATTAGATAAAATGAATAGAATAAGGAAAACAGTCCAACTTGTTAGAATGGACTAAATAAGGCAACAATCCAAACTTGATGGAACGGAAATAATAAGGTAATAGTCCAAATTTGATAGAATGGATTAAATCAATATTTAAATGCCATGATGAGGAGTTGGCTCTACTCGTGGCAATTTAAAGCAAAAATAGATTCCGGGTCTTCGAATCAAATAAGGAAAGAAAATTTTCCAACAAATGACAAGGAGAGTGCATCCCCCTTAAAAGAAGTATATGTCTGGAAATATACTTAAAAACCTCGAGAACTCCAAGCCGGACCCCGCCAGACTTTACTAAGAATCCGAATATTTCACATCTAAAAAGTCTAAATCGTTTTTCATATGACGGTACACAAAAATCTAGATGAGATGTGAAAATATTCTAATGGGAGCAACTGCAAGTAACTTGGCCCCCAAAAACGTTGCGCTTTGGATCAGTCATTTGGGGCAAAGGATAATCAACGCTCAACGGAGCAATAAATCGTCTTAGAATGATGTTAATAAAGTAGCTGAAGTAACCGATGGCTGAGATATCCACTATGGAGGATATAAAATGATCATATATGGAAATGAAGTCTTGTATCCTTATCACCACTCATTGAATTCAAACTTGTACTTTTTCTTGGTTAACAATAATACCGGACAAGTCAAGTAGTGTTACCTTGAAGTCATGTCCAACAATTATTCTTAACTTTTGAAATAGCAACGAGTTTACTTCTTCGATGTTTAGTTCTAATTATACAAATAAATCGTTTCCAAAAAAGTGATTCCTTTTATGGAAATAATTGATTTCCATGAACGAATCGAACCTTTTGTTTTTAAAATGAACTAAACTTGTGCTTGATTTCCATATTTCCCTATTGGTAAAACACATTTAGAATTAGTTGCTGATTGTTAAAACATTAAGAGAATAATTTTTCCAAGTGCACGACCCCGTAGGCCTAAACCAACATCAGACCGAACACCCAGAAGATTATCCAAATTAACATTCTAATAATCGAGTTCCAAATCCTTTTTATAACTCTAAAACAATACTAATTACCCTGAAAGATAATTAATCACATTTAAAATCTCCCTTAAATAAACAAATCCATTATCTTTAATACAATAAATAATTATTTACAAACACTTTTGTAACATTGTTAAATTAACTTTAAAACCTTTATTAAGTCAGTGTAATAACTTTAAATCAAGTGATTAAAGCAATTTTATTATATTAGATAATTTACTTAAATCACTTTTATTAAATCGATTAATTAACTTTAATTATCATTAATTACGAACATCAATTAAATAAAAATAATCATTAGTTAGAACCGAATAAGTCATCTCAAACATCATTTATTAAAATGATAAGTAATTCTAAATCCCATTAATTAAAACAATTAATTAAATTTAAAATAAACATAAATTAATTAGATTAATTAAATTCAAACTTCATTAGCTAAAAATGATTAATTAAAACATCATTTGTTAAAATGATTTATTTAATTATGAAACATCATTAATTTAAATGATTTAACTAAATTCCAAATATCATTAGTTAAAACAGTCAATTAAATTCAAAACAACCATTAATTAAAATGATTAATAAAATTCAATTATCATTATTTAAAATGATTAAATACTTTTAAATATCATTAATTAAAATGATTATTAATTTCAATTATCATTAATTGAAATAATTAATTTAATTCCATCATCAGTAATTAAAATAATTAATTAAGTTCAATAAATTAATTAAACTCCATTATGATTAATTAAAAGAATTAAATTAACACAGATAATCATTAGTTAAAATGATTGATTAAGTACAAAACATCATTAGCAAAAATGATTAATTAAATTTAAAGATAAACTAATTTTTAATCATTATTTATTAAATTGGTTAATTAATTTCATAATCATTAGTTAAAATGATTAATTATTCTAAATTATCATTAATCAAAATGGTTAATAAATTTTAATACTTTATTTAGCGAAAACACAAGCTCAAGTTCATACAACAGAGTTTGGGTATGAAATTTAATAAATGACGTTATAATAAAACCGCTATAACGACAATTTACAAATTAAATGAAATATTAGGATTTATTTTCAATTAACCATTAGTAACAGCGTATGGATCTAAATAAATAATTTATTGGCGAGAAATCCCCTTTGGGTCTCTTTATAGATTTTTCCCTGCAAAACAATGGTTATGGATTATATATATATATAATATATAGGGGTTTTTAGGCTCAAGGAAAAAGTTAGAGAAAAATTTATTCTCAGGGACAAGAAGTTTGTTTTTTAGGCTGAAGGACACTTTTTAGTGTAAATCACAGAATGATAGTTGTAACTATCATTGTCAGTTTACACTAAAAAGTGTCCTTCAGACCAAAAAGCAAACTTGTTGTCCCTGAGATTAAATTTTTTTGCAACTTCTTCCCTGTGCCTATTTACCTGTAATAAATAAATATATATATATATATATATATATATATATATATATATAAAATCATATAGGTTTATAACGATCAAATTAATATGTCATCCATTTTTCAAACGTAAATTCAACCAAACAATCAATCAAACTATTTAATTAACGTCGAAGCAATCAATAAGCATTTACAGCAATACTGATATGATATAATAAAATTTAGTGTGAGTTAAATTCACATTGCGTTTTGTTTTCGTCGAAACTTCCTGATTTTGAACTAAAACTGAACGGTCGTCCGATCTTAGCATAAATTCCAACAAGCACCAATCTTGTTCATTCCAACTCCAAAACGAAGACAATGTCCATACGAGCGCGACGCAATGAATGATGCTCGAATCCGACCTCGTATGAATGAGTTATTAGATTTACAATTAAACGAACTAACTAAATCCATTTATAATTTAATTAACAACATCATTAACCTTAATTATAAAGTTAATCTACCTCGCCTCCTCAAATACGCTCGTCCCAACATAAAAAAAAACTTGACCACACTCTTCCCATCGTGATTGTGCCTCCATCCCAGTGTCGCCTGCCACATGAGTTCGCCCACGCGCGCGCCTACGGCCTCGCCTCCATCAGCATGAGCCATCACGCCCAAAACGCCAACATCGCCCGCAAAACTACCCAAAAATTTCGCGCCTTCGAACGCGATCTGGCGCTGCCTTGATGAACTTTAGGTCAATCCAACTGATCAATCACTTTGTCTTCCTAAAACACATATCTTTCATGTTGGAGCTTCGGCCTGAAGTGGAATTGGTTGGCACCGACAAACTGGGGCCGTTGGATCGGCCATTGTTTTCAATTTGAAAATAAAATGAAAAAACAGATGAACCACTTTCTCTGATGAATGCAAGTTTAAAAGGTAAATGGAGGTATGGGCTACACATAAATATGGGTATGGGCCAGGGTATGTGCACTAAGTATGGTGATATATAATATATATATTATTTTAATTTAAAATGTCAAGCTATAAAACATCCGAAAATCTCAAACTCCAAATGAGGCATGTCGTGTAACGACCCGGAATTTTAGGCAGTATAAATTTAATAATCTGTATTAATAATTAAAGTGATTTGATAATTTTTCTTTATAATTTTAATTTAAATTGATAAATTTAATCTTTTGAAGGTTAATAAATTTTAATCTGATAATTGTGATTAATATCTTTCTAACAATTTAAAATGGATAAGATTTATTTTTCAAAGCTAATGAAATTTTATTCTGTTTATAATATATATATATATATATATATATATATATTTGATATATATTGTAAATAGAATATCTTTTGTTTCAAATAAAGATGAATTTTCAAATTGTAATATATAAATATGTGTATGTTATAATTTGAGTTATTTTGAAATTTAATTTAATCTATTTACAATTTATATATGTATAAATTGTAAATTAAAGCTTTGTTTTAATTTATATTTTTCAAAGGTTAGTTTAAAGATTTATTCATTCGTTTTCAAAATATATGATAATATAGGAAGGATTTAAATCAAAGTCTTATTTGTGTTTTCTTTAAAGTGTTTAAATTAAAAATGGTTATAAGTATATAAAAATATATGTTTTAGATTTTTAATCCATGTAAAAGATATATTTGTATTATCATTAGTTTTGGAATAATTTCTTTTAAAAGTAAACTTATATATACATATGTAAACTATATTTATTAAGAGAAATAAATATGTAAGTAAATTTATATTTACATTTAAATTAAATAAAAATCTATTAAAAAATGCTTAAATACAAATGTAACCATGTTAATCATCTTTGAAACATTTGTAAAGTAATTAAAATATACGTGTGACAAGTGTAAATGCTTGAAGACAAGTGGCAACATATAATTTTTATTTTTAATAAATATTTTTGAGAAAAAAATTAGTTTCATTTAGACACTTTTCCCTTTGTTTTTATTTCTTAGTTCAACCAGAAATTTACTTCAGATCTGAAATGAAAACTGCAAAATCAAAAGCAAAGTAACATCTGAAAAATCGAATATGAATCAAATTGCAAACTTGCAACACCAAATCAACCTGCATTTCAAAATGAGATCAACCTGCAACATCAACTGCATTTTTTTTCAAAATCTGCAATTTCATATCAACTAAAACTTGCAATTCATGAAGTTCTTTATATCAATTCAACCTGCAACTAAATGGAATCAAGTTCAACCTTTTTGAATCATCAATTTAAGCATGCAAGGGTTTAGATTTCTACAGCAATTAAAAGCATTATCCAGATAAATGTTCAAAGCCTGGAAATAAGAAAAATCAGCTCTGCAATTAAAAACAGGTGAGTAAATTTCTTTTGAAAAACAGTTGATCTAAATTTTACTGCCATGCATGTGTTGATTGTCTTGAATTAAAATTCTATAGCTTAAATTTATATGAATTGGTATGTTTATGATGGGTGAGCTTGTCTGTTCATATACATGCAAGAGTTTTCTCTGTTAATTTACTGAGAAGTTTCTGTTAAAAGAAAATATTCAATATAAATAAATGAAATCAATATTTGATTTCGAAATTTAAATAAAAGTTGTTTGTTTGAGGAAGATGATGGCTTTTAAAATAATTTTAGGATCTTAACTTTAGCAAATAAGTTTTAAAATAAGAAAACAGTAAAATATTGTTATACATGATAAATCAACAATTTTGATTTATGATTTAGGTTACATGAATAAATTAGTGGGTAAAAATCATGATTTTAAATACAAGTTTCATGATTTCTAGTTTGACGAATCAAGAGAATTTTGAGTTTGAACGTTTTGTGAATTTTTGTGAACTGCAGATGATACACTCATTAATTTGGTTTGAAACTTGGATTGAAGCTTGTGTATGGGTTGTAGATTATAGGAAAAATGCAATTTAAATTTTCCAATGAGTAATTTGATCGAAATCAATCGAACTAGGTTTATACTAGTAATGGGTTTCGACTTGACTGTCTTGGTATTTTCGTCGCGAGTGATTGACCGAAGTCGTGCGCATATGTGGGGAAGTGGAGCTCGTGTTGTGGCGGTTCTATAGTGAAGACGGCGAGGTGCAGCGGCGAAGAGTTTATCGGTGGTGATTGGATTTGGGTCGAGTGGTTCTGCAGTATTTTCAAGCTGAAGGTCGAATTTTCGATTCGATTTCTTTGGTTGATTCTGGGTTTAGTTTCGTGCTCGTGAGCGTTTGTGAGACCATCGTTGGTAGTCGCGACGTTCGCCGGAGGTCGGCGGTGATTGTGCAAGTGCACCGGGTGCACGTCGTGTTCTGTGAGGTGAAGTTTCGTTGGAAGCTCGGGTTGGCTCTCGTGTTCATCCCACGTTCGTCTCAAAGTGGTGGCGTCAGGATTTTGCTTCGGGGAAACTCGAGTTGTTGATATGTTTTACTCGAGTGTTGGGTTGTTTGCTCGTTTGCTATGTGCTGTTAAATAATGAAGTGCAAACTTAAAACCTGATGATGAATAAAATCGAGTTCAAGTTTTATAGAGGAAAATTTGTTTACAAGTTAAAGACTTGTTCTTGAAAAAAAATGTGTTTATCAAACCTTTTAAAAGCATAAATGGAATTTATTTCAAATTTAATTGTTTAAAGATGATTTCTTTATAAGTAATTATCTAGATAGATTTTGAAGTTCAATTTAAAAAAAATGTGTTGAATTCAAATATTAAATCAAAGTTTAAAGAAATTTTTAAGTAATGATTTTAAAACTAAAGTTTCAAATTTCATTTTAAATGAATAAGTTTAACTTAGATAATTAATGTGTTCTAAATTTTGAAACTTGTTTCGAAATGCCTTATTTTCAAATAAAGGTTAATATTATAATTTTGAAAACCAAATAAAATAATTTGTCTTTAAAGTTATTAAAATTTATTTAATATAAATGATTAAATTGTGATGATAATTAAGATTAAATTGTTTGAACTTAAGGATACTTAAGTAATATGATTCATTAATAAGTAAGAGTTAATTAAGAATAATGTTTTCTTAATTTATTAAGGTTTTTGAAATATAAGAAGTTAATTGATTGATTATTTAATTAATTTTAAATAATTAGTTAATTGTTTATTTAATTTTAAATAATAACTTAATTATGGATTAATTAATTAATGAAGTAATTAATGATGAATTATTGAATATAATTGAATGATAATTACTTATGGAAGTAATTAGTAGAATTTACTCATGGGAGTAATTAATGGAAATGATTAATGGTTAATCACATGTTGTTATCAATTAAGGAATTGATTAATATAATTGTTTTATAGTTAATTAATTATGGAGTAATTAATTAATTAATGAATTAAGGATTTTTTAATGGTGGAATTAATTACTTGTTAAGTAATTAATTAAGAGAGTAATCAGGATTTATTATGGAAGTAATTAGAGATAATTACTTATGTAAGTAATTGAGAGTTAATTACTTAGTTTAATTTAGTTAATAAATTAATATGGTTTATTAATTAAAGAATGTGATTAATTTAAGATTAATTACTAAACGTAATTAATTAAAATGTAATTAATTAATAAAGTAATTAATTAAGGATTAATTGTTAATTTAAATTGATTAATAATTACTTAATGAAGTAATTAAAGATTAATTAATAAGACTAATCAATCAAAGGGTTAGTATAATTAATTAAGAAGTTAATTAATTAAGATAAGTAATTACAAATTGTTAATTACTGTTTATGATTTATGAGATGATAAATTATAAGTTAATTATTTAATTAATTAAAGGAATAATTAATTAATGAGGATCATTAGTTAATAAATGATATTAATCAAGGTTGATTAATAATAGTAATTAAATTAAGCGTGATTAATTAATTGTAATTAATTAAGGTTTATGGTAATTAATTATAATTGATTAATTAATGGAAGTTAATAAAGGATCATTAATTATTGTAATTAATGATAGTAATTGAATATGGTCAAGGATAATTACTTGAATGTAATTAAAGTATAATTAATCAAAGAAGATTAACTAAGGAAGATCATTGAGAATGATTAATTTATTTATTTGGGATAAATAAATGAAGAAGGATTTAAGGTTAATCCAAGTGTTTTGGAGTTAATCAATTCTGCTATTGGATGATTAATTGATATTTGGTGATTGCTATTGGATGATCAATTGATATTGAATGATCAATTGATATGGGATGATTGATATTGGGTGTTTGATTAATACTGGATGTTTTGGATATCTCTGATATGTGATATGCTTTGTGAGATGAATATTTGTTATCAATTATCTATTGTGATAATGTTATTCATCTATCTGTTTATATCATCCTGAATAAGTTAAAAACTGTTTAAAACCCTTAAGTACAACTTGGACATTAAAATGGCATTTGGTTTCGGTGAGACCGGGATCGGGTTTTCATATTTGGAATCCGAAAACCACATCGATTCCAATTAAACGTTAGGTCGTGAATCCAAGTAGAGCTTTGTGAAGACTCGAGGTGTAAGAACTATACGTCATTATAACTCTGTGGGTGATTCCGTAATGAGTTTGACGGAATAGTACTTATAGGTTCGAGATGGTGATTTAGAGTTCAAGGGCAATGGTAGTTGACTCTGAGGGTGATTCCAAAATGAGTGCGATGATATTGTGCCTTCGGTTTCGTTCGAACCCGGAACGAACTTGTATGGATTGAGTGCTTTCAGAACATCGTCAGGTGGACGATGAGCATTCTAAGATAGATGTGTTCTATAAAGGTAATCGCAGCCTCAAGCCTCATCTACCGGGAATGGCTAAAACAGCGGAGGTGCAGCAAGGCTTCGTGGGTAGCTCCCACTGGAGAGCAAGATTTACCCCTGTCTAGAAGTCCCTTTTTATTCGGCTGTGTGAGGCGGTTGATCCAGACAACTGCCGGGGTTGTCTTGTTCGGAACTGTCCAGTAAGGGATGGTTCCGGCCTTGTGTTGCAAGGGAGTTAGAGTGGCTCCTCGGTACGTTGATCTAGGCCACGTACTGTGACGGGCGGTACCCCAATAGCCCTGCCATTGATGGAAACTCATTCTTCCTACGAGACCCTACGGTTTTGTTTGTATTACCCACTTTTGTGGCTAGTAGTTGGAATTTAATAATGTAACAATTTCGGCTATTTCTTATTTACTTGAAAACCCTAGACACTATTATAATATCGCTGGATTTCCTATCAAATGTTTTGGTTAGCGTAAGGTAAAAACTTTTCCATGTTTATGTGTGGGAAGTCTTACGTGATACCTTTTATTTTTAAAGGTTTTCTAAAGTTAAACAATTTTAACCCGTTTACTCACACCAGACCCCTGTCTGACCTGAGTGTTTATTTTCTGTTTTATTAAACTCTTGGGTACTCATATTATATATGAGTAGTCAAGTGATTTAGGTTTGCTTGACGAATTCTGGAGGAGATATGGAGCAGGAGGCTTCCACGTGTAGTTATATGTTGGTTCCACTGTGTTTGTTTGATATCTGTATCTTGTGTACTTGAGTTGTATAGTTAGACAGATGTTTATAACTGTCTAACATCTGTTGTATAAGTTGTGTGCTCTGATGTATTATGATACTATGTATTATTTTATGTGATATATTATATTTCATTCGTTCCGCTATGAGTTCTCTGATGTTGTTGTCTTTCTTCTTTCTCTTTCTTTTCTTCTTCTATCCCTTTCTTTCTTCATAAGCGATGCGTCTTCCTGGAGATAGGAAGTCGGGTCATTTCATTTGGTATCAGAGCATTAGGTTGAGTGAATACCTAGGCTCTGTAGTGGTGTCTTTCTTGAGAGAGCGTACTTGTAATTTTTATATAAACTATATATATATATATATATATATATCTACCTGATTTGTTGGGTTATCTGTTCGGATTTTCCAACATAAGTTTTAGAGGTAGATGGAGTAGTGGTGTGTGTGTAACACGACTACCACTAATGGAAGAGGTCCATATGTTGAGGTTGGAAGTATTTGTCGAGGCTGTAGACCTAATACTGTCTCGAGTGAGATTTGTAGTTTGGAGTAAGGATTTCTCTGATATCCGAAGGAAATCTTTTTAAAGATTCAGAGTTTATCTTTGATGTGTAAGTTTGGATTTGAAGGAAGTGCAGAAGTAAGTGATGATATCTTGATAGCTGCGTGATGAGATGCAGTATCCTTGGATATTTTTAGAAGATGTTTTCTCTTGAAGCAGTTTTAGAAGTGGTTGAGGAGCGGTCCTTACTTGCCGCAGAGAAGATCCGTCTGTGTAGAAGTGTTTGGATCTTTAGCAAGGAGGTTGTCAGTTCTGGAATATGAGACTAAGGTCTATGAGTTGCTTCGCTTCGGCATGGTCACATTTGTCATTCCTTAAGGAGAGCGAGATATTGATGTTTGGTTTGGAGCCCGAATCTCTTGGGGGAATGTCTGCCATCTTGAAGGTCTTTTGTATGGTTTGTTTATGGTTTTGGTTTTCGAGGAGCCTTTGGATTAGAAGTCTTTGGTTAGCTGTGGTAGCAGTTCAGTTTGAAGTGTTCGATGTGCTGTCAAGGAGGTCTTTTGGCTCTGCAGTATCTTTAAGGTAGAGTTTGGAAGTAGCAGTGTGGCTCGTTTCTCCGATGGTTCAGGAATCTTGGTGGTTCTTCTATCAGCAGTCCGGGAAGATGGTGAAGTGTTTTTTTTGAAGGATTAACCTTGTTTGGAAAAGCTTAAGGCTGTTCTAAATGGGTAAAGAGAGGACGGTTTCTTTGGAATCCGAACTAGGTTGGATCGCAAAAGTGACTTGCGATTAATTTGGGAATTTTCTTTGGGCAATCTTTTGTATGAGGCTGAGGGTTCTCATGTGGAAGTAGGAGCAACAAATGTAATCTGAAGTTTGTTTGCATCTGGAGTAGAGTTCCATATTGTTTTGGTTCCAGAAGCGATTCTGGTAGTTAGCCTAGTAGAAGAGTTGGTGTAGCAGCTCAAAGTTTTTGGAGATTTGGATTGGTCTGATCTAGTTTTGAATTTGGATTTCTGCTATAAGGTTGTGTGACTGAGTCAGATGGGTCACTCAGATTATATGGATTTGATGAACAAAGTTTTTCGGATATATTGTATAAGTTTGAACTCGTGTTCATCAGTAGTATTCTCATCTATTTCAGAATCAGAATTGTGCAGTAGAAGCAAGGTAGCAGCTGTACAAGGAAGGAAGTAAGTTCAGTTTGCTATTGCTTGGGAAGTAGAGCCTCTATTCTGGATTTCGACGGATTTTGGAAGAATTTTCTGTTGGATAGGATCCAGAAACTGGTTTGCTTTGGTCTACTTGTTTTTGGAAATATCAGCATAGGTTAAGCTGATCAGGGAGAGGATTGGAAGCCTAGGATTGTCTGTTGAGTTATGCTGATATGAGTTAAGGAATTTGGAATTCGAAGTTGGAGACTTCATTGTTGTTAAGATTTCTCTGGTTAAGAGAGCTGTAATTGGACAAGATTGGATGGCTAGTTCTGAGGCATTTGAGATTTCTTATCTATGTTTTTGATAAGATAAGATTGAATTGCCAGTTTGGATACCTGGAATTCATTGTGTTTCACGTATCTCTGAGGGAGTACGTGTACGATTCATCAATTGGTTGTTGAATCTGTAGTTCAGTTAGATTTGGAAGTGTGTTGGACTGGAGTATAGTCTGATGTTCTGTTCAGATTGGCGGATCTAGAGATGAGAGGAGCTCTGGATTTTGGCAGTATAGTTTGTTGGCTTCTGTAGTGCGAGTCTCCCAGTGATTTATACTTAGGAAACTCGAGATAGTATTAGGAGATTTATTCTGATTTTTGTCAGGATAATTAGTTAGGTTTGTTTGTTTGATTAATTGCTTTGGTTGTTAGAACTGGTTGATGGGGTATACTTAGCTGTTTGACAATTAAAAATCTGTACTGGGTTATTAAATTACCTTTGCTTTTAAATTTCGGGGATGAAATTCTTTTAAGGGGGGAGGATTGTAACGACCCGGAATTTTAGGCAATATAAATTTAATAATCTGTATTAATAATTAAATTGATTTAATAATTTTTCTTTGTAATTTTAATCTAAATTGATAAATTTAATCTTTTAAAGGTTAATAAATTTTAATCTGATAATTGTGATCAATATCTTTCTCACAATTTAAAATGGATAAGATTTATTTTTCAAAGCTAATGAAATTTTATTCTGTTTATAATATATATATATATATATATTTGATATATATTGTGAATAGAATATCTTTTGTTCTAAATAAAGAAGAATTTTCAAATTGTAATATATATATATGTACATGTTATAATTTGAGTTATTTTGAAATTTAATTTAATCTATTTACAATTTATATATATATAAATTGTAAATTAAAGCTTTGTTTTAATTTATATTTTTAAAAGGTTGGTTCAAAGATTTATTCATTTGTTTTCAAAATATATGATAATTTAGGAAGGATTTAAATCAAAGTCTTATTTGTGTTTTCTTTAAAGTGTTTAAATTAAAAATGGCTATAAGTGTACTAAAATATATGTTTTAGATTTTTAATCCATGTAAAAGATATATTTGTATTAGCATTAGTTTTGGAATAATTTCTTTTAAAAGTAAACTTATATATACATATGTAAACTATATTTATTAAGAGAAATAAATATGTAAGTAAATTTATATTTACATTTAAATTAAATAAAAATCTATTAAAAAATGCTTGAATACAAATGTAACCATGTTAATCATCTTTGAAACATTTGTAAAGTAATTAAAATATATGTGTGACAAGTGTAAATGCTTGAAGACAAGTGGCAACATATAATTTTTATTTTTAATAAATATTTTTGAGGAAAAAATTAGTTTCATTTAAACACTTTTCCCTTTGTTTTTACTTGTTAGTTCAACCAGAAATTTACTTCAGATCTGAGACGAAAACTGCAAAAACAAAAGCAAAGTAACATCTGAAAAATCAAATATGAATCAAATTGCAAACTTGCAACACCAAATCAACCTGCATTTCAAAACGAGATCAACCTACAACATCAACTGCATTTTTTTTCAAAATCTGCAATTTCATATCAACTAAAACCTGCAAATCATGAAGTTCTTCATATCAATTCAACCTGCAACTAAATGGAATCAAGTTCAACCTTTTTGAATCAACAATTTAAGCATGCAAGGATTCAGATTTCTACAGCAATTAAAAGCATTATCCAGATAAATGTTCAAAGCCTGGAAATAAGAAAAATCTGCTCTGCAATTAAAAACAGGTGAGTAATTTCTTTTGAAAAATAGTTGATCTAAATTTTACTGCCATGCATGTGTTGATTGTCTTGAATTAAAATTCTATAGCTTAAATTTATATGAATTGGTATGTTTATGATGGGTGAGCTTGTCTGTTCATATACATGCAAGAGTTTTCTCTGTTAATTTACTGAGAAGTTTCTGTTAAAAGAAAATATTCAATACAAATAAATGAAATCAATATTTGATTTCGAAATTTAAATAAAAGTTGTTTGTTTGAGGAAGATGATGGCTTTTAAAATAATTTTAGGATCTTAACTTTAGAAAATAAGTTTTAAAATAAGAAAAACAGTAAAATACTATTATACATGATAAATCAACAATTTTGATTTATGATTTAGGTTACATGAATAAATTAGTGGGTAAAAATCATGATTTTTAATACAAGTTTCATGATTTTTAGTTTGATGAATCAAGAGAATTTGGAGTTTGAACGTTTTGTGAATTTTTGTGAACTGCAGATGATATACTCATTAATTTGGTTTGAAACTTGGATCGAAGCTTGTGTATGGGTTGTAGATTATAGGAAAAATGCAATTTAAATTGTCCAATGAGTAATTTGATCGAAATCAATCGAACTAGGGTTTATACTAGTAATGGGTTTCGGCTTGACTGTCTTGGTATTTTCGTCGCGAGTGATTGACCGAAGTCGTGCGCATATAGGGGGAAATGGAGCTCGTGTTGTGGCGGTTCTACGGTGAAGACGGCGAGGTGTAGCGGCGACGAGTTTATCGGCGGTGATTGGATTTGTGTCGAGTGGTTCTGCGGTATTTTCAAGCTGAAGGTCGAATTTTCGATTCGATTTCTTTTGGTTGATTCTGGGTTTAGTTTCGTGCTCGTGAGCGTTTGTGAGACCATCGTTGGTAGTCGCGACGTTCGTCGGAGGTCGGTGGCGATTGTGCAAGTGCACCGGGTGCACGTCGTGTTCTATGAGGTGAAGTTTCGTTGGAAGCTCGGGTTGGCTCTCGTGTTTATCCCATGTTCGTCTCGAAGTGGTGGCGTCAGGATTTTGCTTCGGGGAAACTCGAGTTGTTGATATGTTTTTACTCGAGTGTTGGGTTGTTTGCTCGTTTGCTATGTGCTGTTAAATATTGAAGTGCAAACTTAAAACCTGCTGATGAATAAAATCGAGTTCAAGTTTTTATAAAGGAAAATTTGTTTACAAGTTAAAGACTTGTTCTTGAAAAAAAAAATGTGTTAATCAAACCTTTTAAAAGTATAAATTGAATTTATTTCAAATTTAGTTGTTTAAAGATGATTTCTTTATAAGTAATTATCTAGTTAGATTTTGAAGTTCGATTTAAAAAAAAAGTGTTGAATTCAAATATTAAATCAAAGTTTAAAGAAATTTTTAAGTAATGATTTTAAAACTAAAGTTTCAAATCTCATTTTGAATGAATAAGTTTAACTTAGACAATTAATGGGTTCTAAATTTTGAAACTTGTTTCGAAATGCCTTATTTTCAAATAAAGGTTAATAGTATAATTTTGAAAACCAAATAAAATAATTTGTCTTTAAAGTTATTAAAATTTAGTTAATACAAATGATTAAATTATGATGATAATTAAGATTAAATTGTTTGAACTTAAGGATACTTAAGTAATATGATTCATTAATAAGTAAGAGTTAATTAAGAATAATGTTTTCTTAATTTATTATGGTTTTTGAAATATAAGAAGTTAATTAATTGATTATTTAATTAATTTTAAATAATTAGTTAATTGTTTGTTTAATTTTAAATAATCACTTAATTATGGATTAATTAATTAATAAAGTAATTAATAATGAATTATTGAATGTAATTGAATGATAATTACTTATGGAAGTAATTAGTTGAATTTACTCATGAGAGTAATTAATGGAAATGATTAATGGTTAATCACATGTTGTTATCAATTAAGGAATTGATTAATATAATTGTTTTATAGTTAATTAATTATGGAGTAATTAATAATTAATGAATTAAGGATTGTTTAATGATGGAATTAATTACTTGTTAAGTAATTAATTAAGAGAGTAATCAGGATTTATTATGGAAGTAATTAGAGATAATTACTTATGTAAGTAACTGAGAGTTAATTACTTAATTTAATTTAGTTAATAAATTAATGTGATTTATTAATTAAAGAATGTGATTAATATAAGATTAATCACTAAGTGTAATTAATTAAAATGTAATTAATTAATAAAGTAATTAATTAAGGATTAATTGTTAATTTAAATAGATTAATAATTACTTAATGAAGTAATTAAAGATTAATTAATTATATTAATTAATCAAAGGGTTAGTATAATTAATTAAGAAGTTAATTAATTAAGATAAGTAATTACAAATTGTTAATTACTGTTTATGATTTATAAGATGATAAATTATAAGTTAATTATTTAATTAATTAAAGGAATAATTAATTAATGAGGATCATTAGTTAATAAATGATATTAATCAAGGTTGATTAATAATAGTAATTAAATTAAGTGTGATTAATTAATTGTAATCAATTAAGGTTTAAGGTAATTAATTATAAGTGATTAATTAATGGAAGTTAATAAAGGATCATTAATTATTGTAATTAATGATAGTAATTAAAGGTTAATTACTGAATATGGTTAAGGACAATTACTTGAATGTATTTAAAGTATAATTAATCAAGGAAGATTAATTAAGGAAGGTCATTGCGAATGATTAGTTTATTTATTTGGGATAAATAAATGAAGAAGGATTTAAGGTTAATCCAAGTGTTTTGGAGTTAATCAATTCTGCTATTGGATGATTAATTGATATTTGGTGATTGATATTGGATGATCAATTGATATGGGATGATTGATATTGGGTGTTTGATTGATACTGGATGTTTTGGATATCTCTGATATGTGATATGCTTTGTGAGATGAATATTTGTTATCAATTATCTATTGTAATAATGTTATTCATATATCTGTTTATATCATCCTGAATAAGTTAAAAACTATTTAAAACCCTTAAGTACAATTTGGACATTAAAATGGCGTTTGGTTTCGGTGAGACCGGGATCGGGTTTCCATATTTGGAATCCGAAAACCACATCGATTCTAATTAAACGTTAGGTCGTGAATCCAAGTAGAGCTTTGTGAAGACTCGAGGTGTAAGAACTATACGTCAGTATAACTCTGTGGGTGATTCCGTAATGAGTTTGATGGAATAGTACTTATAGGTTCGAGATGGTGATTTAGAGTGCAAGGGCTATGGTCGTTGACTCTGAGGGTTATTCCAAAATGAGTGCGACACTACACCAGAATCCTCATTTCGCAACGGCTTTAAGCCGTTGCAAAATGATTTCGCAATGGCTTTGAGCCGTTGCGAAATGGACAGTGGTAAAAATTTCGCAATGGCCCTTGTCCGTTGCGAAATATAATTTTGCAACGGCTAAGGGCCGTTGCAGAATCTTATTTAGCAACGGCTCATAGCCATTCCAGATTTTATTCCGCAACGGCTTAAAGCCGTTGTTAAATGTAGACGTATAACTGTTGTTTTAACCATTAGCAACGGCTTTAATCCGTTGCTAATTACTAATTTTTTTTTAAAAGAAAATCGAAATTTCTTCTCTGTTCCAGTGACAGTCATTTCATTATCATAATTAATACAAAAATTTGCAAATTTAACACTATCACAAAAGAAAGATTATTGAACCAAATATCTTTCATACATTCAACACAAACCAAACATAACAAATGTTTGAATTATAATGTTCAACATCAACACATACCACTATATAGTACAACAGCGGAATCATTACATAATACTGCATTGCAATCTTATGTTTAACCTGCCTTGGTTGATTAGTCTTATGTCGCACAAATACAAATTATGAGTTCTCGCACAAATACAAATATTATCCTCTTCACAAGCAGGACAAAACAACAAATCAGATATGTCATATGAGGAGTCCCTCCACTAAGTGAGCACATAACCTCTTCAACTACAAGTGTTGGAAAATCAATATCATCTGCACATAACAAAAATCAACCAGAAGGATATTAATATGAAACAGGAGTGGTTTGATACAGGAGTAACTGCAGTCATCAAGATACAGGAGTACTTGATCATAATATGTATGCAAGTGCCA
The DNA here is from genome assembly GCA_030765085.1 of Allium cepa. Lineage (NCBI taxonomy): Eukaryota > Viridiplantae > Streptophyta > Magnoliopsida > Asparagales > Amaryllidaceae > Allium > Allium cepa. The sequence continues at coordinate 264,238,836 of CM060931.1, read as the reverse complement.
GATTTTGCTTCCAAATCATATGTGTAGCACTAATATGAATTAAATACCACCAAAATTGCACATAACAGTGTAAACAAAGACTTCCACTAGGAATGCATTATTATACTATATTTTGTATTAAAAAACCAGTATAAGAAATCAGCTTCAAAAGGCATAACGGATCATTCACGTGTACATAAAAACAAGGTAAAACTGAAACTAATAAGGTATCATCACTTATATAAGGAGCAGAGATACTCATACTTGAATGATAAGATTCAGTTATGAAGTCTGTAACATCTTAGTTCATCGTGGATGAGTTCTATAGCAAAAGTAAATTTCCTTAAAAAGCGTATAATTTTTTTTTAAAAGAATAATTTTTTGAAATTGTACCTTGAACCCTAGCTTCTCGTACAGTCTCCTAGCAGCCATGTTATCTTTGTACACATGTACATATACTTCGCTGACTCCTGAAGAATGCAAGTGAAAATAGTGAATAGGAAAATAAAATGTACATCAGTACAGTTCCAGTAACAGTATTCCTAAAAAAAAAATTCACAACATATCTTTATATTTATATGTGAGATGCTTCTCTTTGCAAAATAAGCTTCCAAGGTATTTAACTTGGCAGGGTATATAGTATGCTTCTGAAGGCTTTTACATGTGAAATGGTAGATTCAATTAAGTTTGACTGTTTCGTTCATCACATAATATTACAGGGGCATTTAAATTGAAAATGTGTAGTGCTTAGATAAGAGATGGGAATTTCTATCAACTATTTACCTTCATTTTTTTTTCCGCAGTTATGGGTCTTATGACTAAAAAATATGATGGCAACCGTGCACATAAATCATATCCACGAATCAATTGTTCAAAAATCAAAATTTATACATACCATAGGATTTAGCAGCTTCCAAAGCTAAAGTAATCACGTTACCCGCATTCCTTGGCGCCGTGCGTATTTGGCAACAGATAAATTGGCAATATATCCATATCTAGGTTGATTTTTTCTTCCAAATCTATTGCAGGAATTAGGTGACTTGGTCTTCTCCTGGTTGAAAGAAAACTTATATGTTGGAAGTCAAATAATAAAACCCATTTGGGTGAATAAAAAATGAGTCACATTACATGCCTCCGGAAAGTCTCCCCACATTGAAGATGCCTAACATTAATGTCTAACGTCCCAACTACACTGCTTAAAACTGTGCGCTTGGTGTTTGTATTTTCCTTCTTTACCTGTTTATATACCAAAAGAAGATATAAAAAGTTACGTACGGCAAAAGTTGTTTAACTAATAATTAGTACTACTATCATATAGCTGTACCAAAAATGACAGAACTTTTATTTAGTGTACAGTATGCATTAATTCATAGATAACACTTGTTGACACCTAGGAAATGAAAATCCAAAATTATTGATGTCTTAGAACAGAAATTCCATAGAGATGTACGATATGCATAGGAACCAAGTTGAATATGCTAATAGTCCTATGATATAGGAGATTGTATATATTAAAATGAATATATCTATAAAGATGGCTTGCCATATTAATAAAGAAAGGGCCAGTGAATAGCATAGCCATTAAATGGGCATTGGTGGTACTGGATTTTCATTGTACCGCTAGGAATCCTACAAACAATAGAGAACCTAAAAAAAGAAAAGAAAACCACCATGGCTTCATCTATTATTTAACAGAGCACATACAGAGACACTAAAATAGACCACCTCGACGTCAACTTTGCCTGAAAAAAGCAGTTAGTACCTTTTCAAGTTATTTAAAAAATTACCCAACTTAGGGTGGACATGCGTTGTCATGAATACGCCTTTAAACAAGATGTCATCATCATACGACAATGATGCAAGTAGACTTCTCGGTCCCAATAGGATGTTTGCCATTGCACTGTCTCTTTATTGCATTGAACTCCTACGTTCAAAAAATTGATAGATAACGTTATAGTGAAATCTTTTATAATTCAGAACAAAAGGATATCAAAGAAATACAAGCAGCATAACCAACATTTCATGCTTACAGCTACTGAAGTTCCTGTAGATTTAGAAAGGTTACAATTCCCATTCAGTGATCACAAGTTTAATTCTTTCATATATTTTTTCAAGTGGTATATAGTTCCATTCCTAATTAAATGCTAAACCATTCAACGCAAATTGTTTAACTGCTCAAGTTTTTGTATTCCCATTAGTCACCAAAAGCAATTGAATGTATGAACCATGGAGCCCAAGAGTTGCATTGTCATGACTGCTATTCTTGAGGGCACGAAACTAACAAACCATGTTAGTAAGCATATCCGACATGATTGTTCATATGAAAACATAAGTCTAGATAAACTTAAAATACTTGTATTGATTAATATTGCAACTATAAGGCTCAAGAATATGACGTAAATATCTAGTGTTAACAAAAGCTGTTCCCACTTTATAACATACTGGAAAATCATAATCCAGGCTATCATATGATGTGAGGGAAACTGTAGGATATTTGATTTCATTAACAGCTTAAGTGCTGCTATAAGTAAATTGATATGTTTACTTGTGCTGCTGCCAATGTGTTCTCAATTTTGTCATTTTAACATCTGATCCAAGTAACATCATATTACTAGACATAAGCGCAACTACTTTAGCCTGTCGTTATCAATCTTGAACGTCTCTTTATGTTTGCTGTCAACTTCACATGTACCTTATGTTTTGGGTCAATTTATGTTTAGTTCCAATCTTGATTACTGAAATACAAAATTTTCTCTGGATTGCATCGACTTTAGATGATTGATAGACCATTCTATATAACAAAGATTAAATTTCCTTTTTACAACTAAAAAAAGGAACTTCCAAGATAAACTTCTGTTATACCTATATATACTCACAGGATGAGTTATCACTCCCTTTCTCGATCATCTGACACCCTTAACGATATTTCGCAAATTCTAAATTACATTCCAGAAATCAACAACAAGCAATAGACAGTTAAAGTTGTCCAATCTGATATTAAAACTGAATTTAGCTCATATTGCTCGATTGAATTACTACTGCTAGAAGGTTAAATATCATATATTACAGACAGTACCATAAAAATATCACCTGCTCTGCAAACTTCCGCTTAAAAGAGTCTGCATTTCTGCATCAAGAAATAAAGCCATTTTTCCAAAATAAACCAACTTCCTATATAACAAATGACAGATAAATTAACAAAATTCAACAAAACAAATGGACATACCTCGTGTCTGATTTATCCTCCCAGTGGCTCTCTTCCCTCAGCCATGCTGCTGTCTATCAATTAATCAAAATAACCCAAAACTGATCAGCATATTTTGCTGAGGCAACTACAGATTTCCATCTAGAACACCCCATACATATTTTTTATTATGATTATCACCAAATCCCTCCAAAAAGCGTATCCATACCATACTGAAGCATAACAAAAATCTCAAAATTGCATGTGCCAGATTAGACTAAAAAGTGACTAGTGATTAACAAAATAAGTAGAAAACATAAGTGAACTGTCCATCTCATGAATTTTTAACACTTTGGAAACCAAAGAAGTGTCATTCATACCAAAGCCAACATTGTCTTCGAGTAATTAACCCAGCTATAATGTATAGATGCTCATAGAAACATATTGCCTATATCACCCGAAAAACCAAATAATCCCCTCAAGAAGCAATAATAAAAAGAAAAATGTTAAAGGAAGAAACAAAATAGATAAGGGACTTACCAGATAGAGGGAAAATAGGGAGAGAAAAAAACAATAAAATGTATCAGGAGAGGATTATAAAGTATAGTTTTGTTATAAGTTAAAATAATGCACCCTTAATTCCTATAGTAATCTTATTATTATTTTTTGAAATTTCCATCATTTCGTGTGCCTTCTAAGTGGAACTCACATCCTCCCTCTCCCTCCTAGAGTAACATATATTATTTTAGTTTGCAGGTATTAATTCATCCAACTTATAAGCGGGGTTTACTGAAATTTTTATTAAAAAATTCTTGTGTAGATGGGACTATCTATTTGTTGACACCAATTGGTCTACGCTTCAAGATCGATTAACGGACATTCACGGACATTCAGCTTCATCAACCCCAAACATACATTCATAAACAGTATAATTCATCAACACATCAAATAGCTACTCATTCCAATACTGTTACTGGCCGTCAAACTACCCTACCATACTTCCTTCCCAACCTTATTGTCAGCAACATCAGATATCTCACTTCCCCTCCACGTAAACCATTCACTTCACTAGTTGCTGCCCCTTGCCTGCTACCATACATCACATCTACCACTCGCCAACCACCGTGACTCCAGTTCAATACATTGTAACGACCCAGAATTTTTATTAATTAAAATTTGTATATTTAATTAATTTTAAATATTAATAAGTGAAATTTATAAGTCGAATAAATTTTATTTCGAATAATTGGATTTAATTGAATAATTAAATCGATAATTTAATAGTGAAAATATAGAAATAATTGAAAATTGGGTTAAATATGATTGCAATTGATTTGTAAAATTTTATTTTATCATATTGGAGTTAGAATGATGTTATAGAACTTTTAAAATCGAATTAAGAGTTAATTTGTGAAAATTGAATATTTTAATATTTAATCGACTAGTGAAATTAGCCATTTTTCGAACAGTCTCATAATTGGACGAAACTAGTTCCATTGGATCCGTAATTGTTTGTTATTATCGGATTTCAATTTTCGTAGCAATCGGAGTTGTCGTTTGATCGTGGCAGCTCGAAACGCATCGAAATTGTTTTTAATATTAATTTGGCGAGTTAAAATAGTCATTTTTCAAACAGTCTTGGATTTTGACGAAAACTGTTTCATCGGATCCGTAATGTGATATTATTGTATGGTTTCAAATTTCATGTCAATTGGATTTATCGTTTGTCCGGTGCAAGCTAAAACGCCAAGAAAATCGTTTAATCGGTTTAATTTTAAATCGAACGCTTATTGCCATAACTCGCACAGATGACCGAATTAGCTCCCAAAACACATTCCATTGTGTTCGTAACGTGGGGTAAACCTTAGGAACGCCAACCGGCACGCTTCGTTTGGAGTTCGGAAATTCCGGGATGAATAGTGTCGCGTATTTTTCTATAAAAGGCCACAAATATTCATTATTTGCAAAAAAATAAAACCCTAGGTCATCTCTTCAGGAGCCGCCGCCTCCATAACAATGAATGGCCGAAAATTATCAACTTCATCCTCTTCTATCTCTCATTCCATCAACAATTAGCGAAAACTTTCTACATGAAAGTTGTAGACGACAACGAGATCTTCAATCTGAACAGTCATGATCGCGTTTGGGTTAACGAATTGGCGGAAAATCGAGCTAGAAGTGCTGCAGGTCGCGCACGATTTCCCATGACAATACAAGGCCGAGCTCACCCATGTTGCAGCCGAAGGTTGAGGTGGTGATGAGCTTTTGCGTGGTGGTGGTATGATGGAGTTTCGAGCTTTGAGGTGGCCGTAGTTGTTAACCCTAGTTTGCTCTAAATGGGTTTGTGCGTGTAAGATTATCTGTAGAATAAACGTGAGATGGAAGAAAGCAGTGAACGGTCATGATGCAGGAGGCAAGGGATCAAGGGCTGTGATTAGGTTGAGGGTTAAAATTAAAATAAAATGTTGTAAATTTATGTATATAAATTCGTGTAAACTTCTAAAAATCATAACATTTTCATACGTGGTCGAAAACGCGCGAAACCAGTTGCTTTGGAATCGTATGGACGAGCACTACGCTATGGAATTGGATTGGAGTCGTTTGGAGTTAGTGAAAATTTTGGGTAAAATTAAACGTCCGTTTAATTTTATTCGAAATAAATCGCTAAAACGAAATTGAAATCAAGGTGAGAACTTCTCACTCAATCGAATCGGTTTCGATTTTAAATTTTAAATAGTTAGATTTAAAATTCTTGAATGCATGTTTGAATGATGATTGTTATCTATTGATTGTTAAAATAGACATTATGCGCCGTTGGTATTATTTATGTACTTGGAGTTGATTTCCCGCATTGTATAGCGGATGAGACCCTATTGCGGCGCCTATTAAGCGGATAATATTTTAAATCCCATATACCGCGATAATTTCGTACTGGAACAGAATTGGTATTGTGCTAACATCTTTGGATGCAGGAAAACAGGTTGGAGGGATCCAACTGGATTCCTCAACAGTATTTATTTGATTATGGATATTTTGATATTCGTTGATTATCATATCGATATATGATATCGTTGTTGTCGTGATTGACTATTTGGTGTGTAGCATCATTGGACCAAATTTTGGAATTTTAAAGTGATTTTTAAAGTGATTTTTGAAAGTATTCGTTTATAAAATATTTTTGGAATTGATTCATTTTAAATAAATAAACGTTATAAATTTTAATGTTATAAAATTATGATTTTTGAGAAATATAGTTAAAAACTGATTTTTTGAAAAATATGGGGTTAATGATTTTATAAAATGGTTTAAATCGGGATTTTTGAATTTATTGTGAAAAGTTTAAAAATAGGATTTATAAAATTTAATTATTTTATAAATCAAAATGATGAAATTATAAAGGAGTTTAAAGACGTTTTAAAATGATAATATGAATTGATTTATATAAGGGATTTATAAATTGATATTTATAAATTGAAATATTTGAAGTATAAAACGAGTTTTTATAAGTGTTAGGATGAATTGTAAACGAACTTCAAAAATGAATGAAATTTGTAGAATTATAAACGGTAAAGTTATAAATGGAATTTTATAAGCAGTTGGTTTATAAAATTTGTAAAGTTATTAAAAAAATAAATTTGGGTAAATAAATGAATCTTATAAGTTATAAGATTTATAATTTGGGAAGTTTCAAAGAACGGTTTTTGAATAGGACTTTTGGTTTATAAATTGATTTATCGATTGAATAGGTTAATAAAGGAATTTATAAATGAAAGTTGTTATAAAATAAATAGAAATGGAATTTATAAACATTGTTTTATAAATTCGCAACGACTTATTTTGATAAGTAAATTGTATAACTTATTAATGGAGTTATATTCACGTTTTAGACAGTGAATAATCCTTTAAAATGGAATGAATAGAAATGATGAAATTGGTTACCAAAGTATATTCACGCTTTTGAATAGTGAATAATATGTTAAAGAAAATGTTTTAGATGTGATGTTTTAAATAGAATTAAAACGATCTAACGATGTTTTTAAATGTATTGAGATTCGAAACCATAGATTTCAACATTCATTGTTGAAATAGACGTTTCGAGAAATAGAAGGAAATGGTGGACTATAACACTGTCGTTATAGTAAATGATTTCTGAAAGGAAATGTTTTGTATAGTATAGGGATTTATATATCTATTTTAATTTCGAATCCCTATACTAGTGATTTTGGGTTGTCGTAACGATGTTTTACGCAACATTCGTTTTGGCCCAAATAAATATGTTTAAGAGAATGATTTCCTTAAAGAATGAAATATATACTTAATTTAGATTTAAGTATATTGAATATTTTCCAAATGTAGAAAATAAAAAGATTTGTGAATTACTTAATAACTAAGTATGGAAATGTTTTCCAATATAAAGTGAATATTTTGAGAATTTTTCTTTTTGAAGATAAATTGAAAATGAATATTTGAAACCTATTGAAAATCGTATATCAGTAGATATTGTGAAATATAAATTCACTATGGAATTTATAAAAGAAAGTGGAATTTGTTTAAAAATAAATATTGATTTATTTTTGAGGTGTTGAAATTTTATATCTTGTAAAGATATTTTTGGGAAATAAATAATTTGGAAAATTATTTGGAATCTGGTGATGTTGTGCATATCCATTGATAGTTCAATAACCGACTATCAATATTTACCTTTGAAAGGTATTTGTTGTGATTTGTTGGAATTTGAATGCCACACTTATTTTTGAATAAGCGCTCACTATTCGGGTTAGCCGGGAAAGGACCTTAGGGTCGTATAACCCATTCCGAGTATGTGATATGTCGTTATAGATTGCATTTGATGACCGGTGTTGAAGACCGGGTATTTGCGAGAGCGATAGGATGACCTGTCGATTGATTCTGCACCAAGTTGCTCCGGTATAGAGTTCTCCATATGTGATGGGGAATCCGATCAGGATTGTGGATATCCGGATTGCAAGGACTTCTTTGTAAGTGCCTTCGGTTCTGTTCGAGCCCGGAACAGACTTGTATGGATTGTATGTCTGACATTACAAATTGAGATATAAAGCTGATTTCTTTCAAATATATTTCTGTTGGTGGCGGAGAATTTATTCTCTTAGCTTAACACCCTTCTCTGAGACGTACGAGCTCAGAGGTTATGTAGTTGAAGGTTATCAGCGATATATTCCCAATTTGGTAATGTGACATGCTGAGTGTTGCTGTGAAATGATCATTGTTTGATCATTTGTGATATGATCATTTGTTTGATCACTTATCTTTGTGATCATTTCTATGATCATTTGTTGACCCAAAGCACAGCTTTTGTATAAAGCGTGGCTTTGTGGACGAGACTTCGTCGAGCCTCACACCCCGGAATGGTCAAAACAGGAAAGATGCGGCAAGGTTATGAGGGGTAGCTCCCTTTAGGGTATGTGCATTTCCTTCTGGAAAAGGGTGGTATCATGGTATGGAGCCCAGATACTTACTCATGTTGAAACACTTTATTTATTATGGTGTGATGTTGATTACGAGCGCTCGGATAAAGGTCCCAAAGGACCGGGGGATGGCATACTCGTGTCAGTAGTTACCCAGTTAGGGGTAACCCAGCCTTGTGTTGGCAGAGATCCGGTTTGGTTCTCGGGGACGTCCTTCCAGAGGCGTTCTCATGTGGCAATGGGAAGTTTCTTGGCCTGACCATTCGTTGGAAATCCAAAGAAACAATACGATCTTGTACGGTTTTAGTTGTAGAACCTATCATTCACTTATGGTGGCGCCCCAATGTTTGGATGATAACTATAGTAGGCATACGATAATGGTCGTATGTTGGCTAAGATTTATATCTTTATTTTCGAAATGAATTTTTCCTACACTATGCACTAGTAATAATATCAAATGTTTCTTTTTAATGCGTATCAAGCATCTTTGACTATCATAAGGAGAAATCTCCTCTGATTCTGCGTTTTCATTGTGTGTGTGTGCGGGAGGCCTTATGGTAGTCTCATTTTTCAAAGCATTGCGAATTGACTTTAAAAATATTCCTCTATTTTGATTTTAAAGATAAATAAACTGTTTTGAGTTCTCACACCAGTCACATGACTGACTCGGAGTTTATTGTTTTCCTTCCTAAACTCTGGGTGCCCACCAATTTCCACACGGGCAGTCAAGAGTTAGGTTTATCAGGATATTCTGGAATTCAGGAGTTGCTGGAGGCAAGCTAGATGGCATGGCGTATTACTAGTATATAGTATTTCTTTTCCGCTGTTTGTTGTTGTTTGTTGTTGTACACTCTGATGTAATGAAATGTAATGTAATGTAATGTAATGTAATAACTGATATAGTTCTTTGTTTAAAGATTATTCATTTATTATTATATGTTGTTCCGCTGCGATTGTGAGATTCTGATGTTGTTCTGTTGTTTTCTTTTTATTCTATTCTATCTTTTCTCTCTTCTTCTACCTTTTCCTTTTTCTTCAACAATGAGAATTCGTATTTCTGTTCATCTTGAGTTAATCTATGGAGATTAGTGTATATTCAAGGAGTACGGATTTGTGGGTCTTCACAGGTGGTATCAGAACATATGGTTAAGCGACAACCATGGCTCTGTTGGGTATTACTCATTAGAGATAGTGTCAGTAGTACTCTAGAATGAGTTTGAGTGTAATAATAGCTATGAGGGCGTATTTGTTAGTTAATATAAAATTGTTTTATATTGTGATGATTGGTCTGTTGAGTGGTATATGGATTCTGGTTAATACGAGTAATTAACGTTGTTGATAGGGATCTCTAAACACTTGTACAGAACAATTCGACACGATATTGTTTTAAATTGGGTAAATGAAATAATTTTACCTTGAGTATATTTTATATATAAAGGAATAATTTTTCAGAATTATTAAAGTGTATATAAGTTGATTGTTTGGTTGTTTGAATAATCTAAATAAGAGAATAATTGTATAAACAAAAGAATTATAAGAATTGAATTATAATTAAAGTGATTTACAATTGTGAAATAAACTTATATATATATATATAAGAAGTGAAATTATATGAATATATTTATGAATATGAGTTGTAAATAAAAATGAATTTAAAGTTAAATGGAAATTTACTTAGAATTGGAATCTGAAATTGGATTTATAAGTGAGAATTTAAGTTAAGTAAAACCAAATAATGTTTAAATGGAATATAACTTAAGTGATGTTGAATGAAGTTGATTTTGGTATCAAAGTAAATTAATAAAGTGAAGTGATGGATATGAACTTGAGTTATGTAATGAAATTCAACTTTAGCAATTAAATTGAATGAATGGATTGAATGTTAAATAATTGATATGAAATAATGAATGTAGGTGTAAATTCATTAAAATCTAATGTTATTGGAAGTTGAATAATTGAAAGGAAATCAATTTAATTAAACCACTTGAAAGTGATGGTGTTAAACCAAATTGAATGAATATAAGCAAAGGAATTTGGTTGTAATTAATATAAATTGGTTGTTATATGATAATTAGTTGATTGTATACAAACTCATGTACAATTGAGTTAATGAAATTGAAAGCTAAAGTAATTGAAATTCAATTGGAAATCAAGTGAATCTTAAGTAGAATTGAATTTGATTTGGAAGTGAACCAACTTGAATATGAATTAGTGAATATAAACTAATTGAAAATGAATGTTAGTAAAAACACCCACTGTTAATGAATCAAAGGTGATTAAATTGAAACCCATTTCATTGAATATTTATGAGAATATGAATGAATATTTATTGGTTATGGATGCTAGTTGGTTGATGGTTGAATATATTGCTTTTACTACATTTGCTATGTTGGCATATATAGTTATTATGTTGCTATATGTTGTATATCGATACTATTGTCTATATACATGTTTCTCATCTGTTTGTTGAGTGTTTAGTAGGTGCGGATCACGTTTGCTTCGCATTTGGAGCTCGCTTTCGCGCTGTATTAGCCGTATATGCTCGCTAATAAAATATAAGGTACATATCTCGGATTAAATATTGTACTTTTACACTTTTTTCCCTGTGGGATGCCTCATCACTTGATAAGATGTATATTTGTGATATATATACTGTCATTTTTTTTCGGATCGAGCCGCGCAAAGGAGACTATGGCGAATTTTTCCGAAAATTTAAGGCGTTAGAATATTTTTGGGAAAAATTGGAAAATTTTGAAAACTATAAACTTTGATTTTGGAATTGAAAGTTAAACAATAGTAGTTGTTTTTGAAAAGATAACTAAGTATGATTTGAAAACTAAGTAAAGTTATTGTAAGAAGTTTGACTATGGATTTTGGGAAAGTTAATAGATTCTGTAACTTTTCTTACTTGGTAATTTCGAGGACGAAATTCTTTTAAGGGGGGAGTATATAACGACCCAGAATTTTTATTAATTAAAATTTGTATATTTAATTAATTTTAAATATTAATAAGTGAAATTTATAAGTCGAATAAATTTTATTTCGAATAATTGGATTTAATTGAATAATTAAATCGATAATTTAATAGTGAAAATACAGAAATAATTGAAAATTGGGTTAAATATGATTGAAATTGATTTGTAAAATTTTATTTTATCATATTGGAGTTAGAATGATGTTATAGAACTTTTAAAATCGAATTAAGAGTTAATTTGTGAAAATTGAATATTTTAATATTTAATCGACTGGTGAAATTAGCCATTTTTCGAACAATCTCAGAATTGGACGAAACTAGTTCATTGGATCCGTAATAGTTTGTTATTATCGGATTTCAATTTTCGTAGCAATCGGAGTTGGCGTTTGATCGTGGCAGCTCGAAACGCATCGAAATTGTTTTTAATATTAATTTGGCGAGTTAAAATAGTCATTTTTCAAACAGTCTCGGATTTCGACGAAACCAGTTTCATCGGATCTGTAATGTGATATTATTGTATGGTTTCAAATTTCATGTCAATTGGATCTATCGTTTGTCCGGTGCAAGCTAAAACGCCTAGAAAATCGTTTAATCGGTTTAATTTTAAATCGAACGTTTATTGCCATAATTCGCACAGATGACCGAATTAGCTCCCGAAACACGTTCCATTGTGTTCGGAACGTGGGGTAAACCTTAGGAACGCCAACCGGCATGCTTCTTATGGAGTTCGGAAATTCCGGGATGAATAGTGTCGCGTATTTTTCTATAAAAGGCTACAAATATTCATTATTTGCAAAAAAATAAAACCCTAGGTCATCTCTTCAGGAGCCGCCGCCTCCATAACAATGAATGGCCGAAAATTATCAACTTCATCCTCTTCTATCTCTCAATCCATCAACAATTAGCGAAAACTTTCTACATGAAAGTTGTAGACGACAACGAGATCTTCAATCTGAACGGTCATGATCGCGTTTGGGTTAACGGATTGGCGGCAAATCGAGATAGAAGTGCTGCAGGTCGCGCACGATTTCCCATGACAATACAAGGCCGAGCTCACCCATGTTGCAGCCGAAGGTTGAGGTGGTGATGAGCTTTCGTGTGGTGATGGTATGATGGAGTTTCGAGCTTTGAGGTGGCCGTAGTTGTTAACCCTAGTTTGCTCTAAATGGGTTTGTGCGTGTAAGATTATCTGTAGAATGTCATGATGCAGGAGGCAAGGGATCAAGGGCTGTGATTAGGTTGAGGGTTAAACTTAAAATAAAATGTTGTAAATTTATGTATACAAATTCGTGTAAACTTCTAAAAATCATAACTTTTTCATACGAGGTCGAAAACGCGCGAAACCAGTTACGTTGGAATCATATGGACGAGCACTACGCTATGGAATTGGATTGGAGTCGTTTGGAGTAAGTGAAAATTTCGGTTAAAATTAAACGTCCGTTTAATTTTATTCGAAATAAATCGCTAAAACGAAATTGAAATCAAGGTGAGAACTTCTCACTCAATCGAATCGATTTCGATTTTAAATTTTAAATAGTTAGATTTAAAATTCTTGAATGTATGTTTGAATGATGATTGTTATCTATTGATTGTTAAAATAGACATTATGCGCCGTTAGTAAGCGGATGTTATTTATTAAAAACATATACCGCGAATATTTCATAAACAGCGAAATTGGTATTATTTATGTACTTGGAGTTGATTTCCCGCATTGTATAGCGGATGAGACCCTATTGCGCCGCCTATTAAGCAGATAATATTTTAAATTCCATATACCACGATAATTTCGTACTGGAACGGAATTGGTATTGTGCTAACATCTTTGGATGCAGGAAAACAGGTTGGAGGGATCCAACTGGATTCCTCAACAGTATTTATTTGATTATGGATATTTTGATATTCGTTGATTATCATATCGATATATGATATCGTTGTTGTCGTGATTGACTATTTGGTGTGTAGCATCATTGGACCAAATTTTGGAATTTTAAAGTGATTTTTAAAGTGATTTTTGAATGTATTCGTTTATAAAATATTTTTGGAATTGATTCATTTTAAATAAATAAACGTTAAAAATTTTAATATTATAAAATTATGATTTTTGAGAAATATAGTTAAAAACTGATTTTTTGAAAAATATGGGGTTAATGATTTTATAAAATGATTTAAATCGGGATTTTTGAATTTATTGTGAAAAGTTTAAAAATAGGATTTATAAAATTTAATTATTTTATAAATCAAAATGATGAAATTATAAAGGAGTTTAAAGACGTTTTAAAATGATAATATGAACTGATTTATATAAGGGATTTATAAATTGATATTTATAAATTAAAATATTTGAAGTATAAAACGAGTTTTTATAAGTGTTAGGATGAATTGTAAATGAACTTAAAAAATGAATGAAATTTGTAGAATTATAAACGGTGAAGTTATAAATGGAATTTTATAAGCAGTAGGTTTATAAAATTTGTAAAGTTATTAAAAGAATAAATTTGGGTAAATAAATGAATCTTATAAGTTATAAGATTTATAATTTGGGAAGTTTCAAAGAACGATTTTTGAATAGGACTTTTGGTTTATAAATTGATTTATGGATTGAATAGGTTAATAAAGGAATTTATAAATGAAAGTTGTTATAAAATAAATAGAAATGGAATTTATAAACATTGTTTTATAAATTCGCAACGACTTATTTTGATATGTAAATTGTATAACTTATTAATGGAGTTATATTCACGTTTTAGACAGTGAATAATCCTTTAAAATAGAATGAATAGAAATGATGAAATTGTTTACCGAAGTATATTCACGCTTTTGAATAGTGAATAATATGTTAAAGAAAATGTTTTAGATGTGATGTTTTAAATAGAATTAAAACGATCTAACGATGTTTTTAAATGTATTGAGATTCGAAACCATAGATTTCAACATTCATTGTTGAAATAGACGTTTCGAGAAATAGAAGGAAATGGTGGACTATAACACTGTCGTTATAGTAAATGATTTCTGAAAGGAAATGTTTTGTATAGTATTGGGATTTATATATCTATTTTAATTTCGAATCCCTATACTAGTGATTTTGGGTTGTCGTAACGATGTTTTACGCAACATTCATTTTGGCCCAAATAAATATGTTTAAGAGAATGATTTCCTTAAAGAATGAAATATATACTTAATTTAGATTTAAGTATATTGAATATTTTCCAAGTGTAAAAAATAAAAAGATTTGTGAATTACTTAATAAGTAAGTATGGAAATGTTTTCCAATATAAAGTGAATATTTTGAGAATTTATCTTTTTGAAAATAAATTGAAAATGAATATTTGAAACCTATTGAAAATCGTATATCAGTAGATATTATGAAATATAAATTCACTATGGAATTTATAAAAGAAAGTGGAATTTGTTTAAAAATAAATATTGATTTATTTTTGAGGTGTTGAAATTTTATATCTTGTAAAGATATTTTTGGGAAATAAATAATTTGGAAAATTATTTGGAATCTGGTGATGTTGTGCATATCCATTGATAGTTCAATAACCGACTATCAATATTTACCTTTGAAAGGTATTTGTTGTGATTTGTTTGAATTTGAATGCCACACTTATTTTTGAATAAGCGCTCACTATTCGGGTTAGCCGGGAAAGGACCTTGGGGTCGTATAACCCATTCCGAGTATGTGATACGTCGTTATGGATTGCATTTGATGACCGGTGTTGAAGACCGGGTATTTGCGAGAGCGATAGGATGACCTGTCGATTGACTCTGCACCGAGTTGCTCCGGTATAGAGTTCTCCATATGTGATGGGGAATCCGATCAGGATTGTGGATATCCGGATTGCAAGGACTTCTTTGTAAGTGCCTTCGGTTCTGTTCGAGCCCGGAACAGACTTGTATGGATTTATGTCTGACATTACAAATTGAGATATAAAGCTGATTTCTTTCAAATATATTTCTGTTGGTGGCGGAGAATTTATTCTCTTAGCTTAGCACCCTTCTCTGAGACGTACAAGCTCAGAGGTTATGTAGTTGAAGGTTATCAGCGATATATTCCCAATTTGGTAATGTGACATGCTGAGTGTTGCTGTGAAATGATCATTGTTTGATCATTTGTGATATGATCATTTGTTTGATCACTTATCTTTGTGATCATTTCTATGATCATTTGTTGACCCAAAGCACACCTTTTGTATAAAGCGTGGCTTTGTGGACGAGACTTCGCCGAGCCTCACACCCCGGAATGGTCAAAACAGGAAAGATGCGGCAAGGTTATGAGGGGTAGCTCCCTTTAGGGTATGTGCATTTCCTTCTGGAAAAGGGTGGTATCATGGTATGGAGCCCAGATACTTACTCATGTTGAAACACTTTATTTATTATGGTGTGATGTTGATTACGAGCGCTCGGATAAAGGTCCCAAAGGACCGGGGGATGGCATACTCGTGTCAGTAGTTACCCAGTTAGGGGTAACCCGGCCTTGTGTTGGCAGAGATCCGGTTTGGTTCTCGGGGACGTACTTCCAGAGGCGTTCTCATGTGGCAATGGGAAGTTCCTTGGCCTGACCATTCGTTGGAAATCCAAAGAAACAATACGATCTTGTACGGTTTTAGTTGTAGAACCTATCATTCACTTATGGTGGCGCCCCACTGTTTGGATGATAGCTATAGTAGGCATACGATAATGGTCGTATGTTGGCTAAGATTTATATCTTTATTTTCGAAATGAATTTTTCCTACACTATGCACTAGTAATAATATCAAATGTTTCTTTTTAATGCGTATCAAGTATCTTTGACTATCATAAGGAGAAATCTCCTCTGATTCTGCGTTTGCATTGTGTGTGTGTGCGCGAGGCCTTATGGTAGTCTCATTTTTCAAAGCATTGCGAATTGACTTTAAAAATATTCCTCTATTTTGATTTTAAAGATAAATAAACTGTTTTGAGTTCTCACACCAGTCACATGACTGACTCAGAATTTATTGTTTTCCTTCCTAAACTCTGGGTGCCACCAATTTCCACACGGGCAGTCAAGAGTTAGGTTTATCAGGATATTCTGGAATTCAGGAGTTGCTGGAGGCAAGCTAGATGGCATGGCGTATTACTAGTATATAGTATTTCTTTTCCGCTGTTTGTTGTTGTTTGTTGTTGTACACTCTGATGTAATGTAATGTAATGTAATGTAATAACTAATATAGTTCTTTGTTTAAAGATTATTCATTTATTATTATATGTTGTTCCGCTGCGATTGTGAGATTCTGATGTTGTTCTGTTGTTTTCTTTCTGTTCTATTCTATCTTTTCTCTCTTCTTCTACCTTTTCCTTTTTCTTAAACAATGAGAATTCGTATTTTTGTTCATCTTGAGTTAATCTATGGAGATTAGTGTATATTCAAGGAGTACAGATTTGTGGGTCTTCACATACATTATACTCTAGCACAACACTTATTCCCAAACTAATCACCACTCGCCAACCACCGTCACTCCAATCAGAACCGCGACCAATTCTCCAACCATCACAGCAACCTGCGTGTGAAATCGAACCGATTCCAATATCCAAAAGAAAAAAAAAGAAGGGGGAAAGATTTCAATCTGCGAATTTTAGCTCGATTTGGGTGCGAAAAACAACCTTGATGTCAAAATAGATAAGCTCGATTTACGTTTATTAATTTTATTAAAAAACCAACGAAAACAAAGTTACCTAATAAACTTTCAAACCCCTAAACAGAATGACCTGAGCACGGAGGCGGACCTACAGGAGAGCGAAGAGCTTCCAAGTCGATTGAGAAGATGTGAGCACGAGGCGATCTGGATCTGGATCTATCGTTTTTTTTAATCGAAGTGGATAATGATAGAATAGGGCGTAGCTAGTTGGGAATGGGGTATGGAAGGCTGTACTAAAATGTAGTACGCGGAAGAGCCGTTCCAAAATTTAGAACGGCTATGAGCCGTATTACAAGGTTTTGCAACGGACTTTAACCGTTGCTTAATAGCAACGGATAAGAGCCGTTGCATATTTTCCGCCTTCGGGGGTTGCAAATCGGCTGGTATGGTGTAGTGCGACGAGATAGTGCCTTCGGTTTCGTTCGAACCCGGAACGAACTTGTATGGATTGAATGCTTTCAGAACATCGTCAGGTGGACGATGAGCATTCTAAGATAGATGTGTTCTATAAAGGTAATCGCAGCCTCAAGCCTCATCAACCGGGAATGGCTAAAACAGGGGAGGTGCAGCAAGGCTTCGTGGGTAGATCCCATTGGAGAGCAAGATTTGCCCCTGTCTAGAAGTCCCTTTTTATTCGGCTGTGTGGGGCGGTTGATCCAGACAACTGCCGGGGTTGTCTTGTTCGGAACTGTCCAGTAAGGGATGGTTCCGGCCTTGTGTTGCAGGGGAGTTAGGGTGGCTCCTCGGTACGTTGATCTAGGCCATGTACTGTGACGGGCGGTACCCCAATAGCCCTGCCATTGATGGAAACCCATTCTTCCTACGAGAGCCTACGGTTTTGTTTGTATTACCCACTTTTGTGGCTAGTAGCTGGAATTTAATAATGTAACAATTTCGGCTATTTCTTATTTACTTGAAAACCCTAGACACTATTATAATATCACTGGATTTCCTACCAAATGTTTTGCTTAGCGTAAGGTAAAAACTTTTCCATGTTTATGTGTGGGAAGTCTTACGTGATACCTTTTCATTTTAAAGGTTTTCTAAAGTTAAAAAATTTAACCCTTTTACTCACACCAGACCCTTGTCTGACCCGAGTGTTCATTTCCTGTTTTACTAAACTCTTGGGAACTCATATTATATATGAGTAGTCAAGTGATCCAGGTTGGAGGCTTCCACGTGTAGTTATATTGGTTCCGCTGTGTTTGTTTGATATTTGTATCTTGTGTACTTGAGTTGTATAGTTAGACAGATGTTTATAACTGTCTAACATCTTTTGTATTAGTTGTGTACTCTGATGTATTATGATACTATGTATTATTTTATGTGATATATTATATTTCATTCGTTCCGCTGTGAGTTCTCTAATGTTGTTGTCTTTCTTCTTTCTCTTTCTTTTCTTCTTCTATCCCGTTCTTTCTTCATTAGCGATGCGTCTTCTTGGAGATAGGAAGTCGGGTCGTTTCATGTCGCCTGGCGTTCTATATGTTATATCCCTATTTCGAACGCAATGAAACTTGTCCCAAGCCCTAATTCGATCGTATGCAGAAGATAGATTTTTAAACCTAGTTCTAATATTAAATTTTCGATATTAATTTCTACACGTTTCGAACTTGGACGACCAAACAATACGTCTAATCGCCATGAAATTTGACGACGTAATATAATTCAGCATTATGGTTCCAATGAAACTGATTTCGTTGAAATCTGAGAGAGTGCCTGGGAAGGCTAATTTCATAGATTTAAATATCGATGTGTATTTAATTATCGATATTCATCTGATCAATTTGTTTTTGTAAATAAATTATACAAATTGAATTCATCAGTTTTACTTGTTAATTAAAAAGAGTTAAATAAATAAATCAATTTAATTAACATTTGATAAACAATTCAAATAATTAATTAATCTCTAAATTTGAATTATAAGTTATTAAATTCCAAAATTCAGTTATTTTAAATATTCAAAATTAATTAAACATTTAAAATCAAATAACTAGAATTTTGAGTTTTTACATTCCCTCCCCTTCTAAATGAATTTTGTCCCCAAAATTCCTAAGGAAGAAAATGTTTCCAAACTCTTAAGCTTAAAACTATTAATTAAAGTGAGTTATTAAACTTATTTTCAAAACCAATTAGCTGGAATAGATTACGAAATTTCCTAATCTTTTTAAATTCACTCACCTTTACCAACTAATTCCCTTCTATTCATTTATTCCAAGATATAGCTTGAAAGTCAAGTTTTAGCTTTCAAACATTTCCAAAATTCTTAAAAAAATTCTAACTCTTAAATTTTTCGAAAAATTTGGCCAACTTCTCCTTTGCACGACTCGATCTGTACAACTACAAATTGCCTCTGCATGCTTCAAACCAATCAAAGAAACAAAAGCCAAGTGTCCTCCCATATTTAGGGCATAAAATCACCAGTCAATTTAAATTTTCTAAATTTATTACGTTCCTTTTTGCGTTAGATTAATATTTTGGCAAGTAATTTATTATTCCTATGCAAATGCAGGTGCACAAGAATCGAATAGCAATCTCTTGCATACCTATACTTACATAATCTAAAAGAAAATCAGGCTGATAAAGCAATGTGATGTAATTCTACGTGCAACAACTAGTTTGATATAAATCTACATGCAATCAACAATCCATACCTCAATCATATGCGACAAAATATAAAAAATATTCTGTAATAGATGCTATGAATTTAGTTATTTCAAATGAAAATTTAGATCTAAATACCCGGTTTTGTTCCCAATTCAAAATTTTATTTTCAAATTTCTCAAATGAGAAAAATCAAAGATCAAAAAACAAAATGATATGGGGGGAATTTTTCCGAATTGAATATGGTGAAACCCTTGAATCAAAACAACATGAAGGATCCAATGGCATTCCGGTTCCTCCAAAAATAAACTAGAGTTAATAAATATCATTCATTTCCTAAAAATCTTCAAAAAAATTCTTTTTTCAAAATCACTGGGATTTAGGTCTTGATAACAACAACTAAAAATCCTTTGTTTATAAATTTAACTTTACAGACAATGGTATATAAAGCCACACAACCAATCAATTCATTTCAATCAAACCAAATCAATCAAATTCCATGAAAGAATAAACTAACACTAAAAGTCAATCAAATTCCATAAAGGAAAACTTATGACTTAACATTATTTCAAAGTGTCAAACGACTAACATACAAACCTTAGCTTAGGTTCACAACTTTCCCTATTATTTAAAAATATAGATAATTTTTTAAGCGTACCGTTTGTTCATTAGCTTTTGGTTATTGCTTAGAAGTTTATCCAAACTCACTCGGACAAAATGGAAAGTTATACTCTATATTTTGTTAGTTTGTTAATTATATTAAATTTTTTCTAATTCACTTATATTTTCACTAAGTATTTTATTCAATACTAAAATTATTTATTAATTTTCTCTTAAATTCTCACCCAAGTTTTAAAAATATTTTATAAAGTTATTTCTTTACAAAAAACCAAATAATAACTTATTCCACTTTATTTACTAGTATAATATCCTTCAATATCCTAGGAATACCTATAAATTTTATTTTTTCAAATATTTAGATGGAGATCAAATCAAATTATGATTTCTTAAAACCAAGTCAACCTATCAACCTTTTTAACTTAGAGTATTAAAACGAATAATATTTATAGGTTGACCCAATCAATAAATAGTTTTCACCACTTAGTTGTTTTAAACAACTATATAGTTTTAGTAAAAAAATGTTTACCAAAACCTTCTTATTTAATTTAATCTTATTTACCTGTGTTAAATTATCCCTTATCTTATCTAAGGGAAAAATCTTATTCATCAAAGCAATCTCTTATTAGAAATACATTTTGTTTTGAAACCAATTCCCTTTTAGGGAACTTAAAAATTAGATACCCAATTTTAATTTCAAAACTTATCTTTGAAAGCATACTACATATTATTTATTTATTTATTTATTTTTATATATAATAACTTCAAATAATTTATTCATTAAAACTCACTTTGGGTTTATTCGAATTGAACTCATTTCGATTACACAATGATAATGAGAATAATTTACTAAGTACTCCATAACGTTCGCCCAAGCAAACACTTGATCGTTACTCAATTATTAAAATTACCACAAAACTAATCAAAACAATTTCCCCTTAATTCCCAAAGAAAATGCATTCCACTTTAAAATTTTGCTTTCCATAATATTTTTACATCCAATTACATCCAAAAGTACTTCAATTTCATTCCTCAAAATTCTTTTAAAATTCTTTTCAAAAATTATGGGATTTAGATTCATAAATTCTTTTTCAAACCATGTTTTATGAACTAAATTTATATAAAATTTCATTTATATAAAAACCATTTCATATTACAATAATTCTTCATTATTATAACAAAATTATCTTAAATATTTATTGTCAAAATATCTTATCCCACTATTTAGATTATATTAACAACTTTTTATTAAAGTTTAATCTTTAACTCACCATAAATAAAAGGTGAATTTTCAAGATAACATTTTCTTCGAACATCTTTATAGTCAAATAGTGAAAATTAATTCACAGAGGGTTCATTTTAAATCAAAGCAATAAATGCTTCTAATTAAACCGAGCATAATTTAACAACTAACAAGCAACAATTAATGCTTCTATTTAAATTAAGCATAACCGAACAAACAATAGTGATAATAAATAAATATTATCACATTTAAACCCACACACTATGTAACTATATGGAGTTTTGAAAAATATTCCTTTATATATATGAAATATAATTTTAGGCAAAATATTTAGTTTGCCAAAATTTTCAAAAATTTCAATACCATGTCCGTTGGCCTTGGTCGAGTGTTTAGAAATCCCTATAGCTACCATGGCATCCCACGTCTCGACCAGAATTCATAAAACTCAATAGACCAATTAACATAATACATTTTTATAACATTAAAAAAATATTCTTTATATATATAATACTCTCAAACTCATTCTAGGGTGTCGCTTACCCTATCTATAATGAGCCAAACCCTACTAAAGCCAAGGTTCTCACTTAATCTTTAACTCTGTTACCAAATGTAACGTCCCGCCTTTTTGACCATCGAAAGTCGACATCGAATGCTACCAGCGTGTTCCAATGACGTGCATCTAATTGAAAAAATGGCAGATTGTTAGGGTAAATAAAAAGAAAAGAACTGTTAATAGAGAAAATTAGAATCTCACAATGGAATCGACAATCTATAGTATAAAAACGATCGTAGAAAGTGTCACTCCAAACATACAGAGTATATCAGAGTTAAAAACAAACCTTGTCAGCTGGACTATTATAAAATCCTGACCTTACAAATGCCGATAGGTATATTATAAAATACAGTGGAAAATAAAATACTACGACAAGTGGCTCTTTAGCTCCCCTCCATAATCTCCTTAACACCAAAGCCGACCTGAGAAAATACTCGGTCTGAACCGCGCATTATAATAAAATAACATCCAGATCAGTCTGGGAATACCAACGTGAGATAACTCAAATAATGGGGAATATATATAAGTTCTGTGAGACCACTTCGCTAATGCGGAACGAGTTTTTACCTCACAAGAATAACATGCAAAAAAGTAACAGCAGAAATAAATATCAAGAACAAATCCAAATAGGAATGAGCTTAAATAATATTAAACCAAACTTGAAAGAATGAAAATAAACCGAGTAAAATCCGAACTGGACAGAACTGATAGAACAAGGAAAATAGTCCAACTTGATAGAATGGACTAAATAAGGCAACAATCCAAACTTGATAGAATGGATAGAATAAGGTAATGGCCCAACTTTGATAGAATCGGCTAAATCAATATTTAAATGCCATTATGAGGACTTGGCTCTACTTGTGGCAATTTAAAGCTAAAACAGATTCAGGGTCTTCGAATCACATAAGAAAAGGAAATTTTCCAATAAATGACAAGGAGGGTGCATCCCTCTTAAAAGAAGTATACCTCTAGCAATATACTTAAAAATCATGGAAACTCCAAGCCGGACCCCACCAGACCTTACTAAGAATCCGAATATTTCATATCTAAAAATTCCTAATCATTTTTCAAATGACGGTACACAAAAATCTAAATGAAATGTGAAAATATTCTAATGGGAGCAATCTCACGTAACTTTGTTCCTAAAAACCACGCGCCTTGGTTTAGTTATTTCGAGCAAAGTATAATCAATGCTCAATGGAGTAATAAATCGTCTTAGAATGATGCTAATAAAGTAGCTGAAGTAACCGATAGATGAGATATCCACTATCGGGAATATAAAAGGATCGTATATGGAAATTAAGTCTTGTATACTTATCCCACTCGTTGAATTCAAACTTGTACTTTTCTTGGTTAATAATAATATTAGATAAGTCAAGGTAGTGTTACCTCAAAGTCATGTCCAACGAATATTCTTAACTTTTGAAATAGCGAAAAGTTTACTTCTCCGATATTTAGTGCTAATTTTACAAATATATCTTTCCCATATAAGTGATTCGCTTTACGAAAATAATTCATTTCCGTAAATGAATCAAACTTTTTCTTTTTGAAACAAACTGAACTTGTGCTAGATTTCCATATTGGTAAAACACTTTTAGAATTAGTTCCTGATTGTTAAAACATTAAGAGAATAATTTTTCCAAGTACGAAACCCCGAAGGCCTAAACCAACATCAGACCGAACACCCAGAAGATTATCCAACTTAACATCCTAATAATCGAGTTCCAAATCCTTTTTATAACTTTAAAACAATATTAATAATCCCAAATAATTAATCACATTTAGAATCTACTTTAAATAAACAAATCCATTTTCTTTAATAAAATAGATAATTATTTCCAAACACTATTATAACATTGATAAATTAACTTTAAAATCTTTATTAAATCAGTTTAATAAATTTAAATCAGTTGATTAAATCAATTTTGTTATCTTAGATAATTTACTTAAATCACTTTTATTAAATCGATTAATTAAATTTAAATATCATTAATTACAAACATTAAACTAATGCAAATAATCATTAGTTAAAACCGAATAAGTCATCTCAAACATCATTTATTAAAATGATAAGTAATTCTAAATCCTATTAATTAAAACAATTAATTAAATTTAAAATAGTTATAAGTTAATTGGATTAATTAAATTCAAACTTCATTAGCTAAAAATGACTAATTAAAACATCATTTGTTAAAATGATTTATTTAATTATAAACATCATTAATTCAAATGATTTAAATAAATTCCAAATATCATTAGTTATAACAACTAAATAAATTCAAAACAATCATTAATTGAAACGTTTAATAGAATTCAAATATCATTATTTAAAATGATTAATTACTTTTAAATATCATTAATTAAAATGATTATTAATTTCAATTATCATTAATTGAAATAATTAATTTAATTCCATTTTCATTAATTAAAATAATTAATTAAGTTCAATAAATTAATTAAACTCCATTATGATTAACTAAAAGAATTTTTTTTTGGCAAGGCCGACGAGGTTAAATGGACCCCGACCATTTTATTGCTGCACCAGTCAGAACAAAACACATACAACAAAGAGGAGATTGAAAACAGGGGAGCACTTGGCGCAGCAAGCACAGGGGGAACAAAACAAAGAATAACAAATAAAAAGAAGATTACACCCAGCTAATACATAAGAAAAGAGGCACTTATCCCCGGGTCTATTGAGAACGATAGCTGGCTCAAAGTATCTCTAATCTCACTCGTAATCCACTGTTTGAAATTATCATCAGATTTTGCATTTGTAGCATCAAACAACCTCGTATTTCACTCTCTCCAAACAGAGCTAATGAAGCTCTTTAACACAGCATTGAAAGTTCTCTGTCCTTCAGTTTTGAAGCCAGATTTAACATATATTCTTTCCCACTCCAGTTGATTGTCTTGGGAGACATCAGTACGTTGCAACTTAGCCATCACATTGATCCAGATCTAGTTAATATAAGTGCACTCAAAATACAAGTGTTCGACAGTCTCAGGCAGCACACAACAGTACGTACATAAAATATTAATGTTCATGCCCATGCACGCAAGTTTCACTCTGGTCAATATGGCACGATTAAGTACTTTCCATAGTATGAAGTCCTCTCTCATACTACTATCTCTGCCCCACGTACGATTCCACCATCTCCATGCAGGGCATGTACTGTTCTTCATCATAAATTCATAAGCTTCTCCAATTTTGAATGTAGCTTTTTTATCTCCCCAAACCAGACGTTTAGTTGAAGTTGATAGAGCAGTAAAAATACTTATTTTGTTCCAGATTTTTTGAGTCCGGTGATTGGAAGAAGAAATACGAGAATTTTGGAAGTTATTCAGAATATCTCTAACCTTGGTTACCAAGTGTATCCCCGTTTGTTGCATCTCACCATATGTTAGCTGACGTCGTAGAATGTACCCGTTGTCTAACCATGGGTCATCCCAAAAGTTTACACTGTGTATTGGGTTAGTGTTCAATTGAATTTGCGGAAGAAACTTCTCCTTTATCTTAAATAAAAACTGCCACGTCCAACTCAAGTTTTGAGGCTTTGTCATGTTCCACAAACTCCACCCCTTGATCACGTTCTTATCAGACCACTTTGCCCAAAGGCTTTCATTACAGTTATAGAATGTGTCAATGTGTTTAGCAAAGGCAGCCATGTTTCATTGCTTTAAATTGTGTATACCTAGGCCCTCCTTGTCTAGAGGCCTTTCAATTATGCCAAATTTGATCGGTGCAATGTATCTGCCTGTTACTTTGCCTTTCCATAGGAATCTCATGAAAGCACTTCTGATCATATTTATCAGTTTAAAGGGGAGAAGAAAGGTTCTAGCCCAGTACACTTGCATAGAAAATATAACAGACTTTATTAGTGTTAATCTTCCTGCTTGACTAAGATACCTGGAGGTCCATCAACTAAGTCTTGCAGTGATCTTCTCGAAGAGAGGGAGACATTGGTTAGTAGTGATCTTCGATGTGGTTAGTGGGAGACCCAAGTATGTAATAGTGTTATGGTTTTGAGTCAATCCAGTGGTTTGAGAAATACGATTACATTGTTCAATACTAACACCAGCCATGATGATATCAGATTTGCGTAGATTCACTTTTAGCCCCGTCATAGCATAGAATTTGTCAAGAGTGTGCATTATGTTCCTGACAGTGGTGATTTCAGGAGTACAAAACACAACAAGATCATCTGCAAACATTAAAGCAGAGATCTGAGGTTTAGTGCATTCTGGATGGAGCTTGTATTTTCCTTGGGATATAAGCTTGTCAAGCTTTCTCGTAAGAAGCTCCATGACTAGAATGAAGATATAGGCAGACAGGGGGTCACCCTGCCTAATCCCTTGCTTACTAACAAAAAAAAACCCCATTCAAACCATTTATATTAACTGAAAATGTCGGGGAGGAGATACATTCATATATCCAAGATATGAAATGAGGAGGGAAGTTCATGTTCCCCATTATCCGCACAATGCTATTCCATTGTAGCATGTCAAAAGCTTTCATTATGTCAAGCTTCATTATAGCTTTCGGGGGAGCATTCTTGTGCTTATATCCCTTAATTAGTTCGTGGGAGAGAAGGACATGATCCAAAATGTTCCTACCAGGTAAAAAAGCAGCTTGATTTTTGGAGACAATTTTAGGTAGAACATGCTTTAATCTTGTTGCTATAACTTTAGAGATGCACTTATAGATGGTGTTACAACACGAGATCGGTCGATAATCATTAACACAGTGAGCATTCTTGATTTTGGGGATAAGAGCTATGTTAGTATAGTTAAATGATCTTAAGATTTTACATTTTTTGAAGAATAGGAGTATGGCATTGATAACATCATCAGAGACAACCGACCAACACGTGGTATAGAATAGCGCATTCAGCCCATCCGGTCCTCCACACGATTTAGTGTTTAGTGAAAACATTGCTTGCTTTATTTCGTCAGGGGTGACTTCATTGCAAAGAAAGGCATAGTCATCAGGGTTTAGTCTAGGTAGAATTTCACTGGGGATTTGGTCTATACTCGGTAAGAAGTTGGTTACATTGCCGTACAAGTCAGAGAAATGATTAGTGAATGCACCCTTGACTTCATCAGGAGTTGTGTGTAGATTACCATTTGTATCATAGATAGTGGTTAAGTTTTCTCTAGTCTGCTTATTCTTTAGGCTAGCATGGAAGTAAGCACTGTTTCTATCTCCCTTTTCCCGCCAATGTATTCTCGACTTTTGCCTAATCATATCATTTTCTTTTCATAATGCTTGATAGTATTGCAAAGACAGAGAACTTTCAGAAGCTAAAATGATTAATTAAGTATGAAACATCATTAGCAAAAATGATCAATTAAATCTAAAGATAAACCAATTTTGAATCATCATTTATTAAATTGGTTAATTAATCTCAAAATCATTAGTTAAAATGAGTAATTATTTTAAATTATCATTAATCAAAATGATTAAAAAAATTTAATATTCGTTTAGTGGAAACACAAGCTTAAGTTCTTATGATAGGGTTTGGGTATGAAATTTGGTAAATGATGATATAGCAAAACCGCTATAACGACAATTTACAAGTTAATTTGGAATATCAGGATTTATTTTTAATTAACCATTAATAACAGCGTACGGATGGTTAAGTAAATAATTTATTGGCAAGAGACCCCCTTTGTGTCTCTGTATAGGTTTTTCCTGCAAAATGATGGTTATGGATAATATGCATAATCATATGGGTTTATAACGATCAAATTAATATGTCATCCACTTTCCAAACGGAAATTCAACCAAACAATCAATCAAACAGTTTAATTAACAACCAAGCAATCACTAAATGTTTATAACAGTAATGATATGATATAATAAAATTTTGTGACGATCCGAAATTTCTAGATATTTAAAATTAAAATATTTAATTGATTTTAAATATTTGAAAGGTTAGTTTAATTTGAATTTCAAAAAACATTGTTTATTTAGGCAATTAATTTATTGAATTTAATAAATGGAAATTGGGTAAAATATTGAATCTTGATTTTTAAGCTGGTTAAAAATATTTTAAAGGCATGAAAATTTATATTTATAATACTGGAGATAATAGGAGTTGTAAATTTAAATTTGGAAGTGTTTTGCTCAGTTTTAAAAATATACTATTTAAATTGATATTTAAAATAGCCTTCCGAGGAACTATCTCGGAATTCGACAAAACCAGTTCCATTAGATCCGTAATAGTGTATTATTATCGGATTTCAAATTTCGTAGTGTTTAGAGATGGCCTGTGACCGTACGGTAGGTAAACGCGCTGAAATCTACATTGAAATTCAATATAATAACTGGGTACAAAAACCAATCTTCTCCATACGATCGAATTAGGACTTGAAACCTTTTCCATTGCGCTCAAAATAGGGGTTTAACATTATAAACGCCTAGCGGCACTCCTCGATAAGAGATCGAGATTTAGGGCTTCGTTTTCAAAATAGTTTAATTTAAATTGGAATATTTTAACCAGTATTATAAATATAAATTTTCCAAGCCTTTGAAATATTTTTAACCAGCTTAAAAATCAAGATTCAATATTTTACCCAATTTCCATTTATTAAATTCAATAAATTAATTGCCCAAATAAACTGTGATATTTGAAATTCAAATTAAACTAACCTTTCAAATATTTAAAATCAATTAAATATTCCAATTTCAAATATCAAGAAATTCCGGGTTGTCACAAATTTAATGTGAGTTAAACTCACATTGATTTTCGTTTTCGCCGAAACGTCCCGATTTTGAACTAAAACCGAACGGTCGTCCGATTTTAGCATAAATTTGAACAAGCTCCAATCTCGTTCAATCTAACTCCAAAATGAAGACAATGTCCATACGAGCACGACACAATGAATGACGACCGAATCTGACCTCGTATGAATGAGGTATTAGATTTATAATTAAAAAAACTAACTAAATTCATTTATGATTTAATTAACAACATCAATAAGCTTAATTATAAAGTTAATCTATTCTCCTCCTTAAATACGCTTGTCCCAGTGTATAAAAAAATACTCAACCACACTCTTTCCATCATCACCGTGCCTCTATCCCAGTGTCGCCTGCCATGCTAGTTCACCCACGCACGGGCCTACGCCCCCGCCTTCATCGACATGAGCCGCCTCACCCAAAACGCCACCATCACCCTCAAAACTACCCAAAACTTCCGCGCCTTCGAACGTGATCTGCTGTCGCCTCGATGAACTTCAGGTCAATCCAACCAATCAATCACTTCGTCTTCCCGAAACGCACATCTTTCATGTTGGAGCTTCGGCCTAAAGTGGCCTTGGTTGGCGCCGACGAACATGGGCCGTTGGATCGGCCATTATTTTGACTTTTAAAATAAAATAAAAAAACAAATGAACCACTTTCTCTAATGAACGCGACTTTAAAGATAAATGGAGGTATGGGCTGCACATAAATATGGGTATAGGCTAGGGTATGGGCACTAAGTATGGTGATATATAATAAATATATTATTTTAAATTAAACTATCAGGCTGTAAAATGTACGAAAATCTTGAACTCCAAGCGAGGTGTGCCGCCTGGTGTTCTATATGTTATACCCCTATTCCAAACGCAATGGAACTTGTTCCGAGCCCTAATTTGATCGTATGCAAAAGATGGGTTTTTAAACCTAGTTATAATATAA
This sequence comes from Allium cepa, assembly GCA_030765085.1. Lineage (NCBI taxonomy): Eukaryota > Viridiplantae > Streptophyta > Magnoliopsida > Asparagales > Amaryllidaceae > Allium > Allium cepa. The sequence goes on along the minus strand of CM060931.1, from coordinate 264,208,890 downwards.
AATTTTCGATATTAATTTCTACGCATTTCGAACTCGCATGACCAAACGATACGTCTGATCGCCATGAAATTTGACGTCATAATACAATTCACTATTGTGGTTTCAATGAAACTGGTTTTGTTTAAATCCGAGACAGTGCCTTGGAAGGCTAGTTTCACAGATTCAAATATCATTTTACATTTAGTTATCGTTATTTATCCAATCTATTTATTTTTGAAAACAAATTATACAAATGAATTCTCCAATCTACACTATTAGATTATTACCGAGTCTGGTTTCGAGGGCATAGAAGCCTCCTTTATTTTTTTGTGAAATGGAACGTCACTGCTGTTGGTTTTTCCTTTGACGTACTTCCTCTCTCCTTCCTCCTCCTTTCCCATAAACAAACAACACGTCGCCGATCCCCTCAAATTTTTTCCCCTTCGCCTCTCCTGTAGTTACATGCTTTTTCGCTTTGCCCCACCTGTCCGCCCTACCTACTGCCTTCACCTGCCATCCTCCTCTGTCGCCCTGATCTCCCTCTACCTGTACCCTATAACCTAAATTGCTTTTCTCACCTTCAAATCACCATAGTCCTTGATTTTCTACCTATAGTGAAACCCAAATGTCGACGAAATATGGAACATGCAGGACGATCTGCCTTCGTGCTACTGCCGACAACAAATAAACATGCTATCGACATCGGGTGTCAGGACTGCTGTATGTATTACGTACACTGTGGATTTAACTTCGTACTACTTTTGACATTAATTTTGGTTTTTTTGGTTGGTTTTTTAGTTTCAGTTTAAACTGATATTAACTAGGTTGAAGAATTGGATTTTAGTTTCAATTTAAATTGATGTTAACTAAGTTAAAGAATTGGATTTTATACATCCTACTTATAATTATTTTGTTGTTTTACACCCTCAACTTAGTTTGGTACAGAAACTTGACCAACGAAAGAAACAATATGAGTTGAAGTTGTATTAGGTAAGACATTTAGAAAGATGAAGAGGTTGTCGTAAAGGTAACTGAACCACTTTTTTGTCCGTACTTTTGGCTTAGAAATATAATAACGAACTAAAGATATATACCTGTGATGCTTCTAACATGATTTAAAATAAATAAATTAAATTGTGTTATAAAACCTTTACTTATGAGAATCAAAAATTTAGAGTGACCCATTGGTTTGCAGGTTAGTGTAAATTATAATAAACTACAACACTATTAAATGGACAAACTATTACAGCACTGTACATATTCATCATAAAAAATGTTAGTGCGATAGTATGGTTAAAGAGTTTGATTTTGTGATTGCGTTTTGATAGCCACTTATTTTATACTCTACTCTACTTCTTCAACTACATGAATGAGTAAATCTCAATTGCTTAGGCATCCAAACTATTTATACGCATCCATTCGTAAAAATAGAAGTTAAAGTACTGTGATTTGAATTATTTTAACATTTAATAAATCACATAATTCATTCTTTTACTGGATACATTTTGAAATAGTAAAAATTTCGACCCAATAGGATATACTCGTGTTAGTCCGATGATCTTGTTGATAAATAAAATCATTTGTACAGTAAAAAGACCGTGTGTACCATGTTAAAAAAGGAAGTTTTCGATAGCATCGTGGTACTTGAACATTTTGAATTCTTTTGTTTAGTGCCCTGAGGCATATAACAGTGAATCCTGAGCATATTGAGTGAAATAATTTTCTTTTTTTTCCTTCACGATCACGTTTGCCTTTAGTTCAGATTATGTAGTACACTATCTGTAACATCCCTGAAATTTAGTCAAGTTTAATTTGATAATTAATTTAATTTTGAAATTAAATTATGGGATTATTTGTGAATTAATTAGAAAATTTCTAGAATAAATAAAAAATTTAGATTATAAGTAGAAATTTGATTTGAAATTTAAGAATAAGTATTTTGTAAACAAATATTGAATTTAAAAATAAAATGTATTAAAAATGAGATAGAAATTAAAAGCTTTGAGATTAATAAAAAGTAATGATAGTTTGTTTTCTAAAAAATTTAAATATATTAATATTAGGAAGATGTATTAATTTTTAAAGAAATAATGTACTAATTTTCAAAGTATTATTTTTAGGATTTAATTTTCTTATATATATATGAACATATAAATAAAAGTGATCATTTGTTAATATGAAATTAAAATTTTTAAACCATTCTTTTCTTTTTTAAAAGTTGTACAAAAATAAATGGTAAGGAATATATGAATGTAAAATGTATAAAATATATGTATATAAATATGTTGAACTAAATTAAAAATTGAATGTGAAAAACAATGGAGATTTTATTTGTTTAAATATAAATATAAAAGAAAACATAAACAGTTTTAAAATAAGACATATGTTGCATATGAAAATATATTTACATGAAGGGTTAAATAAAAATTTACAAAATAATTGGAACTAAGGGTATAAGCATAAAAATGCTATAAATGAACATTTGTAAAGAAATAAGCTAATATGAGTGACAAGTGTAGAAATCTCATAATTGGTTTTAACAAGTGCATTCAACTTAGTTAAATGAAAAAAATAATAAAACAAAAAAAATCATAGAAACTTTTCAGCTTCTCTTTTCAATTATTTAGCCTCTTAGATTTCTGAAAGAAAAGTAAAGAAATCTTGAACACCACAAAACTCAACACCAAAGGAAATAGGGAAAAAAAGGAGAGTAGAAGCCAGGCTATTCTTTTCTCAAGCCTGAGAAATAAAGAAAGGAAAATCAAAACCATCCTCAATCTCAGTTCTAAAACAAAGATACAAATCTGAAAAATCAAAAACAAAAGTTTATCTCAATATCAAACAAAGCTTTAGTTCAAGGCTGCAAGATCAAAACCAAAATCTTGGAAAAAATAATTCTGGAAATCAGATCAAGCTTCAACCTGTATTGAGTCTTCAGTAATATCAAGCATGCAGTTCAAATTGATTTAAACAGCAAAGTATTAAGCAACTTAGAAAATTCAAAGCAGGATTAAACAATCTCAAGCAAAGAATAAATCAGAAGCAAGTCTCAGAACATAAAACAAAATTCAAGTTCAGGCTCAAGATCTTGTCCTCTGCCCCTCTCTGTCAAACAACACTGTGAGTAAACTATTTTTTTTAGCCTGAATTTGTTGAAGCATTGGTTTGCATGTGATTATCTTGGAAATTTTTGGCTGGTCTGGTCATGTGTTATGCCTGTGTGAATATATTTGTGTGCATATACCCGATGACAGGAATATAACCTTTGTTATAAAATTTACAGGCTTAAACTTTAAAGTTAAAATCCAATTCCAATTGTTCTGATCATTTTTAACCAATAATGTAAAAATGAAATATGATCAAAATCATCAGAATGTAATGTTAAAAACATAATTTCGATGTAACATGAAATAGTTTTATCTGCATATGGAGATATAGTGAAAAATTCAAGCTGTACCCAATTTTCGATTTGCATGGAATCGAATTTGGATTACATCGTATAAAACTACTTTGAAAATAATGATTTTTAAAACAAAAATTGGAATTTTCAGTTGCGTATTAGGGTGGCATTTGCGAGACAAACAGAAAATGGGTTCTCTCAATTTTCTGATGATCGATCAAGAATGAGGCTTCGGGATCAAGGTGGTGGATCTGGAACGATCATAGATTGTAGGAAAATTGCAAGCAAAATTTTCTATTCATTATGGTTTGAGTTTGGGATCAAAGTAGGGTTTAAACCCTGTGTTTTGAAGGTCGAAGTCATGAGTAAATTGCATCGTAGCCACGGCGATTCAGGCGACCGCACCTGTGGCGATAGTTTCATGGTGGATCGGGGTACTTTTGGTCGGAAGCGCGTGGGTACTGGTGCTGTGTAGCGGCGGAGCGAGGGGAGATTTAAGTGATGGGTTCTTGGTTCCAATTTGATCGTTTGTGTCAATTTTGTTTTGGGTTTGTGATGGATGCCTGGATGGTCGGAATCAAGTGTAAGGGTCATCGTAGCCACAGAGGTAGCTGGGATGATCGGAGTTTCGCCGTTGGGTGGTACACGTGCACGCGAGAAGCTCTGTGCACCAGGGCACGATGTTGAGATTGGGGAAGAAAGGGGGTCTCGGGTTCAAACGCGTGTAAATGGTCGAGAAACTCGAAGCAAGTGGAGTTTGGATTTCGCTCGGGTTCAACTCGAAGCAGACAGAGGATTTTCTCGAGTAGATGGGTGGTTTTTCTCGAGCTCGCTGTTGTTGGCCAAAAAGAAGCAGTTTTAAAGTTTAAAAGGAAAATCAAGTTTTTAAAATTTAATTTGGTTAAATCAACTTTCTTTCAATATTTAAGGCTAGCTGAGTTTTAAAATAAGTTAAAAAGGGTTTTTAAATGAATTGTTTTAAATTACCAAGTTTAAAATGATTTAAAATAAATATAACCTTTATTTTGAAAAGTTATTTTAACTTAATAATAATTAAAGGTTAGTTGATTAATATAAAAGATGTTTTAAAATTGTAAACTAACTTTCCAAGGTTAAGCTAAATTTTATTTGTTAAAGAAATTAATTACTTGAAGTGAAGTAATTAATATAGAATTAATTGATAATTCAAGTTAATTAATCGAGTAATTAATGATTGATTAAAAAATTTTACTTAAATAGAAGTAATTAAGAATGGGTAGTTAATGATTTAAGATTGATTAACAAAGTAATTAAGGGTCAATTACTTTAAAGAATAATTAATTAATGTGGTTAATTAATTATGGTAATTAGAATAAGAATAATTAATTAAAGGTTAATTAATTAAAGTGATTAAGAAATAATTATTAATTAAGGAGTAATTAGTTATTGTAATTAATTAAGAATAATTAATTAAGGATTGATTATTAATTAACGGGTAATTAATGATGAATTAAAGAATAATTAATTAAATGTTTAATTATCAATTAAGCTTGACTAGGAATTATCCATAGGCAAATGATTCTGATTTAGATTAATCAGATATTTTAATTGGCTTTACTTATGGATGACTGTATTCTATTGAATGCTGTGAATTGTTTTGTCATCTCTGCTATGTGATGCTGTGTGATTAGAATTATTTTAATTCAAGCTGTGCTGAATGTAATTTGTTTATTTATAATGCATTTATATTATTTATATGTGATTCTGTGAATATAGATAAGCGTTATAGGATATACCGCTTATCGATATTACTGTGATTGTATCCGTAATGACTGATGATGTTGCACTATTGTGTTAAACCCCTGAACTATACTATACACACACAAATATGGATTGCACGTGGAAATTGGTCGAGTCACAGATTTTTAAAATAGTTTTAAAAAATTGAATTTTTGGATCCAATGGTTTTGGAAATGGATCGGATTTAAAGTGAAAAGCTTTTGAAAAGGAATTTCGAAGATAAAAGTTATTTTTGAATAACTTGATTCAGTTTAGAAATTTAGTTTAAATCTGAATTCAAAAAAAATTGAAATTGAATTCTATATTGAGAATTTATGTTGTAAAAAGGTTACACGACTTTATATGGGTTTTAAACCATTTTAGAAAGCGTTGTTTTGGGAATTTGAATTAACCCAAAGATTTTAACTCGTATAAATGAAATCGAATTTTTCCGAAATAAAAACTGTTTGTTTTCAAATTATAAAAGCTTTCATATAAGAAATGAATTTCCAATTTGTATTAAAGGAATTTCAAGTTTGAATTGAAATGGTTTTCCAAGTTATGAATGAATCTTTGGAAACGATTTTGAAAGCTATAAGTTAAATCTTTGATTTAAAGATTAAATGAATTAATCCAATTGAAATGGAAATTGTTTTGAAATACATGAATGGATCTTTGTGGAACTGGGTGAACTTTGTGAACTTTGTGAAATGAATCTTTTTTTTTAAAGATTTGAAATGGTAATTTTTTTAAAACCATTTGAAAGAAAGATTTGAATTTTAAAGTTGTGACTTAACTAAAATCCCATATCCATATGTTTTTAAATATTACGCTCATTATTCGGTTTAGCCGGGAGAGGGCATTTGTGTCATATAACCCATTCCGAATAATGATACGACGTTATGGATAGCATTTGAAGACCGGTGGTAAAGACTGGGTATTTGTGAGAACGATAGGATAACCTATCGATTGTCTCTGCACTGAGTAGCTACGGTATAGAGATTCCGTAAGTGATGGGAAGTCCGATCGGGAATGTGAATACCCGGATTTGCAAGAGCTTCTTCGGAAGTGCCTTCGGTTCTATTCGAACCCGAAACAGACTTGTATGGATATGTGTCTGACGTTACACTTTGAGATGTAAAACCGGTTTCTATCAAATACATTTCTGTTTGGTGGCGGAGATTTATTCTCTTAGCTTAAGACCCTTCTCTGAGACGTACGAGCTCAGAGGTTATATAGTTGATAGTTACTAGTGATACATTCCCAATTTGGTAATGTGGCATATGAAGTGCTGCTGATCATTTGTTGATCAAAGCATGGCTTTGTGGATGAGACCTCATCGAGCCTCACAAACCGGTAATGGTCGAAACAGGAAAGATGCGGCAAGGTTTCAGGGGTAGCGCCCCTAGGATATGTCCATTCCTTCTGGAAAAGGGTGGTATCATGGTATGGAGCCCAAATACTTACTCATGTGGACACTGTAGTATATTTATTACTGTATGATGTTGTTGGTATAGAGGATCCTTGGATAAAGGTCGCAAACGACTGGGGGTGGCATATCTTAGGTTTTCCTTCCCGGGAAGGGGGTAACCGGCCTTGTGTTGGCAGAGAGCCGGGTAGGTTCTCGGGGCATCCCTTCAGAGGCGTTCTCATGTGGCAATAGGAAGTTCCTTAGCCTGACCATTTGTTGAAAATGCAATCATCCAACACGAGCCCTTTACGATTGCAGTTGTATTACCTGCCACCTCAGGTGGTAGCTATAGTAGACATAGTATAATGGTACCTATGCTGGCTAAGATTAATATTATACTTTCGAAATGTTTTCCACTATGCACTAATAATAATATCAAAAAGGATTTTGCATAGTAAACATATTTGACTATCATAAGGAGAAATCTCCCCCAAGTGTGCGATTGCATGGTGTGTGTGACGGGAGGCCTTATGTTAGTTTCATTTTCCAAAAAGCATTGCGGATTTCATTTTTCTTCGTTTTTCAAACCAAATGTTTTTGTTTGCTCATACGAGTCCCATGACTGACCCGGAGTTTATTATTTCCTTCCTAAACTCTGGATGTCCACAACTTTCTACACGGGCAGTCAAGTGTTGAGTTTTTTTTCCAGATAGTCGAATAGTAGGAATTGATTCGATAGCCTTCGAAGCCCTTTAGATTTGTGGATCGCATTTGCTACACTTCAGCATTCACGACTGACCTTGCTTAGCTTTGTGCAACCTTGATTGAGGTTCGAGCTAGTGGTTTGGAGTTTTGGCTTTGGAGCATTGGATTGGAGTAGCAGTTTGATCTTGGAGTTATTTCTTTTGCTATTTGTTTTCCGCTGTTGTTTATTGTCCCTGATATTCTTGTATCATATTGATATCATTGTTGTATATCATTGGATATTGTATTCATTGGAGTTGTATATGATATTCATTTTTTTTTCTTCCGTTATGTTGTTATACTTAATGTGTTATATGCTCCGGCACGAGTCAAATTTCAACGGTTGAATCTGCGGCATTCGAGTACAAGTGAAGTACGGATGTCGATTTTCGAACGATGAAATTTGAAACGTGACACTATCATTGTCGTATGATTTTTTTTACAGCACGATATTATTTTATTACAACATACTATTATTTTCATTATTACTTTAATTAATGTTTTATCATATTCTCCCTTCTGAAATGCGTTGAAAATTTCTTATTTTAGTTGATGTACGATTCTTTGTGCAAGGGAATTTGCATATCTATCGTCATTCAATTATATATAGCATCATACAGTTATTTGTTATAAAAACGTTGAAGCATACATGGAAAGACTAACCAGATATATAATATAAGGGGACCTACCGCTCTCTTTAGTCAAACCAACAAATTTTTAATGCCATGATGGTATTATCCTCCATTAAAATTATGTTTGCATCTTACGTACATACACTGACCGTCTGACATTTACTTAAAAAAAACACTGAAAATATGAGTAGCTATATAAAATAACCATTTATTCCTACCACACTTTCAAGTTCAGTGAATATATTACATTTGTTAGTGTCATATCAACAACATTTGATATCTTACGCACAATTGTTTTCCATTTCTGCTCGGCCTTTTTTTCCATTTTATGAAAGTAAAGAATGCGAATATCTTGATAAAGCAGAATTCCAATCAAATTTCTAGAGCCCAAGCAAATGATTGTTTGAAGTTTAAGATATCAAGATATCATCTTCTTATTTCACTTTGGTTTACTGTATTTTTATGTATTAATCCTACTATAAGGTACTGTATTGGATCTATTCGTTCCGCAGTTAACTCTCCACATATTAATGAGCACGTTATTTGCAGGTAAACTTGAAACACTGCCCAGTATTTTATGACAGTTTTGTTAAAGTTTCATTATATTATTGGTATATATAATTTTTTTTTTATCCGGTTATACTAATATAATGGTTTGTTGATAGTGTTGGCACTATCATATTTTATTACCATTTGCTGAAATTTTATCTTATTCATGATAGCAGTAGAGAGTTTTGTCCGGCAACGTGTTAAAACTTTACTTTTTCCCCCTTAATTGTGGCTGTAGCTGTAGGGTGAAATGTCAGACTTACTCGTGTCATGAAGTTGTTAATGTGTAAACATAGTACATATTTGTTTACAACCTCTACACAATAGGGAAAGTTTTATGGATTTTTGAATGCTTTATAACGTTGTGTTGGTCTTTCTGTATGAAAAGATCAACATAGTGATTAACCTGTACTAACATAGCTTTTCATCGAGCCTATGATTGTTTTAGAATGTTACCATAAGTTTCCATTTTCTTAACACTAAATGGAATACTATGACTACCAAAATAATCGGTTTCAACACCCATAAATACTGAATTAATAGATAAATTTCTCATAAAAATATAATAAGTGATTTTTATGTTACAATCCATATATCTTGCTACAGAAAAATAGAACTGGCCAAAATTAACACTTCCTGTATGCGTAGTAATGATATCTAACTCCAAAATTCTGCTAAATTAGTAGTGCATATTGCATAAAATATTTATTCTTGCCACAAACAATACAGGAAAGTTATCATCATATTAAACAAACTAATCATAAAATTAAAATGTGCTTAGTTGAAAAGATATGTTTTGGATTCAATCATTTTTAAAGAATACGCCAGCAATCCCTATTGTAATAGCAAGAAAGAAATAGTACAGTCCTTGGATCACAAGCCACTGTTACGTTATCGTTCAAGTTGCCATCTTGAGAGGGAATTTGTGGGTTTTTTTTTGTGTTTTCAGCTTTCATGCTGTGCTCTGAGTTGAATTGTACTTGCGAATAGCTAATATATACTTTGTTTTTGAAAGATCTTCAAATGGCATTATTATTGTCATGGTTCGATGAACGTCTTTCATGTTTTTACTTTTTGTTCCGCACCTGAAATTTTCCCTTATACAACATGCTACTTTCTCAACATACCTTTAACGTTCTGCAGTCATATATTTGCAAGTTGCATATAAATAATTATTGCACTAAAGTATTTGTATAGTAACCCTTGTGGTGTCATATTCACATATATAAGTTCATATACAATTTTTTTGCATAAAAATAAGGAAAACAAGAATCTGTTGGAACTACTGCAATTAGCTTCTTTGGCTGTAGCTGTAGGGTGAAATGTCAGACTTACTCGTCTCATGAAGTTGTTAATGTGTACACATAGTACATATTTGTTTACAACCTTTACACAATAGGCAAAGTTTTATGGATTTTTGAATGCCTTATACCGTTGTGTTGGTCTTTCTGTATGAAACGATCAACATAGTGATTAACCTGTACTAACACAGCTTTTCATCGAGCCTATGATTGTTTTAAAATGTTACCAGAAGTTTCCATTTTCTTTACACTAAATGGAATACTATTACTACCAAAATAATCGGTTTCAACACCCATAAAAACTGAATTAATAGATAAATTTCTCATAAAAATATAGTAAGTGATTTTTATGTTACAATCCATATATCTTGCTACAGAAAAATAGAACTGGCCAAAAATTAACACTTCCTGTATGCGTAGTAATGATATCTAACTCCAAAATTCGGTTAAATTAGTCAGTGCATTGCATAAAATAATTATTCTTGCCACAAACAATACAGGAAAGTTATCATCATATTAAACAAACAAATCATAAAATTGAAATGTGCTTAGTTGTTGTTTTCTTTTTAAAGTCTTTTTTCATTGCAAGCATGTGTCTGTTCGTGACTGATTGTACGGTTATTGTCTTAAGGACAAAAAAAATCAGGTCCACTCTTCCCACGACTAAAATTTTCAACTTTTCAACAATTGCTCTGCCTACTTTCAAATTTTTTTCACTAGATTTGCAGGGCATATAACATATCAACTGTATCGATGTTTTCTTCAGAAATCCTACTTCAAAACATGGTGTGTGCTGCTGTGCTATCATGATTTAACCCATTTTTGTTCTTTGAATGAATAAAAAAGTTGTAATTTACGCTTTTGCTACTTAAAATAAACTAAAATACTCATTGGTTCAAATATACATCTACAAATATAACATGTCAGTAACTTTCTGACATCCTCACGACTATAAATATACATATTACGTTGTAGACAAATAAGACGATATGAGTTATGTATTATATTTCATGTATTGTGTCAGTTGATGATTCTTTATTAAACAAGTTTTGAAATTAATACCTTCCTTGACAGAAAAAATCGCATACTGTTTGTAACACACAGGTAGGGACAGATCTATTTAGAGTTTGGGGGTGGGCGGCTGCCCACCCCACCAAAAAAAAAAAAAAAAGAGGACCTGGGTGCTAGCTATCCCAAACCTTATAATATTGATTGCAAACTCTTAGAATAGAAACTAATGAAATTTAAGTTGTTGTTAAGAATGTTATGAAGTATTTGTAAATTAATATAAAAAAATTAGTATTAAAATTTAAGTTTGTCAGTTTGGTCAGAAAACCTATTATTTTTAGTTTGGCATTCGATGTTTAGAACACTCTCGATCTCCAATGGTGTCTTAAACATTTACACTCATTATAACCTAGAGCTTAGTGTTGTATTCTATTGTTAAATGTTTTAATAACTTAACTATCTTTTAGTAAGTACCAATTTTGTATGTGAAATTGCAGAGTGCGGAGATGGGATTGGAAAGGGGATTCTAGTGGAAGTTCAAGCACACTGGTCATTGTGTTGCAGGCAGGGACAGATCTATTTAGCACATGGGGTGGGCGGTAGGCAGCATAAGAAAGGAAGAGAAATAAAGAGGCAGTGGCAGTAGCATTGTATTTGTAGCAATGAAGTTCTTGACCAATAAATTGTTCAAATTATACAGTAAATTGTAGCAAGGTAGGCTATTTTGTTGATACTAGCAGCAAGTATTTGTAACACGGTAGGCTATTTTGTTGATACTGGCAGTAAATTGTGGGACCATCTACTGACAGTAAATTTTAGTGAATCAAATAATGAAGATACTGGCAGTAAATTTTGGTGAATGAATTTTACTATTTGTTGAAGCATCAAATTGAAGTTGAGACGACTGTAGATCAATTTGATTTTCGTGAAGTTCGCAGAGCACGACTTAAGTATGATAAGTAGTAATTTATGTTTTTTTTATTTAAGGATTTGTATTAAAATTCTCTATGTTAATGGAATCAATCGAACTTAATTATTTTGATTATCATGAATGCGATGGAATTAATTATATTGTACTAAATTAATAATTGGAAACTGTTGTAAATATATAGCTATCTAAAAACAAGAACCCTGACGACGAAGAATTTTCCCCCCCTTTTATACGATAAATTTGCATGGTTATTACTTTAGATTTCTACGATTAATAAAGCTTGGCTTATATTAAATATGTTGCTATAACAATTACATTAATTAAATTAGCACTTGACCAATAATGGATTGAAAAATATTTCTTCAACATCTAAAACGAACAACTTACTCTCCACAGGTACGAACCAAATTACACCCCAACTAGTCGTTCACTAACAATCTATTACCTACATCATAAACTACCCTTACTATTTGATTAGGTTTGAAAACACATTTGCTCCAAAAGAGATTTGGAACAAAAAATTCACAAACTTGAAAAACTATGTTCCATTACACCCCACTCCAACACCAAACTGCCGCAACAAGATAATTCCAATAAAAATTTAAAAGTTATATTCAACCATACTATAATAAACTACCTTTCCCTACTCTCCTACCAGGTAACCGTACGGATAAACAACTCAATTGGTGGTGTGTGCATTACCAGCGAAGACTTGCTAAATGTGTTACGCGCCCAACTTTCCACAACAAACCTTGCACCACCGACCAAATTACGCATGCGTCTAGTTTGAAAGAACGGTACAATCACAATTACCCCTACAATTAACATATATAATAATACTACCCTTCTAAAATTAATGATATTTCCCCCCTTTTATTGATATATATATATATATATATATATATATATGTATGTATATATATGCATTAACTGAAACATGAAAAAGGAAGGAAAGAGCCCAGACAGCGATCTACCTTGAAAAAAAATCATAATTGAATGGCAAGCCGTTTCAACATAAAAAGTACTCTAGGAAAATTGAATTAATATAAAATTTCTAGACTGAGTAAAATGTATCATATATTTATGATACAAAGTTATAACTGGTTAATAATGTACACTATCATAAAGTTAAACTATGATAATGAATATTCATGCCTAAAGACCTTTAACCAGATTTATCTACAAGATGAAACTGGCAAGCATGCATTGTCCCTTAATGGAGATTTGAGAATAAGCATGCATTGTTTTAATGCGACGACCTTGGGATATAAATGTACGAATAGGATCTTCTATTCGAAATAAATAGCAAAACTGTTCTTCAACCATTTGTGACTTTATTTTAATCAAACCATTAAGGAAACTTTGATTGAATTTCAAAATGATCTAAATTTCACCAAAAATGATATTTATGATAAAAAGAGTTTCAGGTTTCAGCAAAAGCTCTTTAAATGAGGAGCTTCTCCAAGTTAGTGAAATCAGGATAAGAATTCGATAGTTGTGAGCAAGGAAAAATTTGTATCTAACCAAACATAAACAATTTACCTTGCTACCAGGATCTTTTGGCTTACTTGATGTAGGATATTGAAAGATATTTATAGTTAACCTTCATGGCATTTATATGAGAGATTTTCGTTCAGTACTGTTAATAAAGAATTCCTACAACATCATCTATAATATGACTATGGTATATATCCTTTCCCACCATTTCAAATGCAAGAAATTCTTATGCATTTGTGCAACATATTAAAAAGAATAAACCAAGTACCCTTCCAGTTTATATTCCTACTTCAATTGTTATCAGGTATTATTTTAAAAAATTATTTCTGCGTGATCGCACGTACACATTTTCTATAAATAATTTGACGGTTCAGAGTTCTAGCCTGAGGGATAGAGTACTTAACATATATTTATCAGTTTAAAATTTTGTTTGGTTTCATAATTTTGGGTCCATGCTTCACTTTCTCCAATTTTTCTTCAAAATCAACAAATAAAGGTAACCTCTATTATAGCCCAATTTTACAAAAAAATTCCCCCTAACATAAAATTTAATTTTTCTGACCCAGCCTACTCATCATTCTGACAAACTCTTTCGTAACAAGTGCGTAAATATATACTTTTATATCGCTGTCACATCACTACTTCACAACAGCTCAAGCAACAAATATGAGTACATCATGCTTAACATCATTTGATTACTACTCTGCTACTACACCATGCTGCCTGCTGAAATTAATAATTGACTTATTGTTCTGTCTTCCCTGTAATAATAATAGTGGTACAACTCATCGTAGGAATAGCTCGAGCTGCATCTTTTCAAGTGGAAGATATAACAACAGTTTTTGGTATGGATAAAGCACAAGCAATAAAACGTTGCGTGTTTCCGCACAAGCTCTCTGCTAAGATAGATTATGTGATGTGCGTTGAATTGCACTGTGTGTATGACTGTCAGGTAGTTCAGTTCATGTGTCCACCTACGTCCATCAGTATGTGTGCGTTTGTTGGGTATGTGGATTTTGAAATACTGCGTCTGTATATAGGCAACTGAACTACAGTTAAAATATATCTGAATAACTTTTACTAGATGCAAGGTCTGCCAAATTTGGAATGTGCAATTATTGTTTCATAGTAGGATGTTCTTCTATATATAGAGTGCAGCTTTGTTTTTGCTATCATCCTCACGGGACTGTTTTTGCTATTAGTCAAGATAATGGTTACAGAATGATAACGTGAAAATAACAATAATTGCATTTGTAAGGATATTAACTATTTCATTGCCATATGCTTGATAGTGTTCATTGCTAATATAGCACTCAATTGTTCCTCATCCTTTTATATTTAATTTTTTTTCCTGTACCCGCTCTTGACCTTTACCCTGCCATTTAAAAAAATTATGACATGTACCACTGACTTCTACCATTCCCTCATTTTAAAAAAACATAAAATTTTATTTGTATTAACAACAACAGTATTCCAGTATAGACATTTTACCACTCTACTACATATTGTGTGAATATTATTTCCTGGCTGATGTTCAGTTAGCAGCTCTTCATATAAACTCATCTAATTAAAAACTAACTAATCTCTAGGTAAATAGCATAAGTAGCGACAGAAAGTTCACAGTGACAAAAACATTTCGTCTTCTTCACCGACAAGAAAGCGACGGACGTACCAATACGTACCCCAGTATCTGAAGTGTCATAATCTACACTTCTACCTTGTCTGACTGATCTGAAGAAAAATTAGAAGAGAAAGAGGTTTTGTAATAAACCATATGCCAGCTCGGTTTCTTAGTGTATCATGCAGAATATTATTTGTGTCTTTGTGTGTGATCAATGATTTATTACACCCACTGAACTTGAATCTTTCATCATTACTTTAATCTGCAATTGGTTTTCAAATGCCGACTGCTGGGGATGCCCCATAGATTGAATTGGCATATCATTTTCCACCAACCTTGTAACATCTCGCCTTTTCGCACACTTTAAACCGACACACGTGCCAATTCAAAGCATACGCAAGGGCGGATTGTTATGGGGTAAATAAAAAAAACAGAGAAGAAATAAAACAAAATAGAATCTCACAGCGGAAGGATAAAATATAGTAACCAATATACAGTTCATGATAACTGTTTACAAAATATTTATTTTACTTATACAATGAATATCAGAGTTACACATACCAATACAATCAATGCAGCGGAAATTTAGAGTGTGGTGCAATACTATAAATAATATAATACGGATTCTTCGTCTTCGTCCTCCAAAGCTAAATTCTTCGATCCTGAAACGCTCGGACTGACCCGAGCGAATTTGAAAAGACAAAAACACTCGAGTCAGACTAAAAGATCTTATGTGAGTTAAATTAACAGAAATAAATATGAGTACAGTAACTCAAGAGATGTTCGGGATTTACATCTCCTAAGGATCCGTTAAACTATTTACTATGTAGTATATTGCGCTATTATAATAGTGTCTATTTATAAAATAAACTTACTTTTTAATAGCATTAAGGGGTTACCGATATAGCCCTTAACACAAATAATGCCAATAGTCTATACAGTACCGTAATACCTCCTGATCGGGAGGCTACCATAGGATACTCCATAGGTACGACACAAATAGAAACTCGTAGTAAATGCTCGGTATGGTAGGTGACACGGCACAACTAGGCAATGCCAGGGTAGATATACCAATTGCTATCCAGGCTGGTGGAAACGCGTAGCCGCAGTTACCGCCCACCTCGGACTAACTCTCCAAAATCAAAATATAGAAGTGGCCACTGAATCAATCCAAAATCAAAGTATAATATCGAAGAGGAGGGTCCGATCAGAGGAATGACCTCATTGGCCTGAGAATCGCTCCTGTTTTAGCCACCTTATGCCAACTCACGGGAGTCGGGTCCACGTATTTACCTTACAGGAAACGTCGCCACCACCTACTTCATTCTGGAATCTCCACCGCGTACACGGTTAGTCAAAGTGGTTTTCGGTATCGACAGAGAGTATGTCCATATCCGATCCCGGTCTCTTTGCCAACCCATCGTTATTATAACACCGTGGTCATTTAAAAATAGCTCATACTTTAAAACCAGAATAAACATTTCCATTTTAAAATTATGAATACGATATCATTTTAAAACCCAAAAAGTATGATATCCTTTATCCCAAATATAAACCTTTTCAAAAATCCAAATGCTTTAAAATTTATAATGTCTGAAAGCCAAATATCCTTTCAAAGCATAATATTTCGAAATTCATAATTTAAAAACCATAACTTTTAAAACTTGAATGGTTTGGATATTCAACGGTATATGAATTAAAAGGTTTAACTTAAATGTTACTTTGTAAAGAAAATAGTTCTCATGGCTTTACAAATACATTTCTTTATTAAAGTCTAAACCAAAATTTGTATTATCTCTCTCAAGTTTCAAAACCACTTCAATTTATATATATATACGTATATCCATTTTGAGTAACAATATTTCAAACTAAAATTGGATTTTATTCTTTCAGCAGATCAATTGTTCTATTAATTAGTCTTGAATATTCACACAAAAATCCATAAATAATAAGACTTCAATTTCTAGTAATAAAAAATATATATATTTTCCCAATTCAAATTATACTAGAATATTCATTTCAATTTATTTTGGGAAAAACCCAATTATAAATATCATATCTTAAAATTTTCAAACTTAACATTTAAACATATGATATAAATTATTAAACTCCATTTTCTTAATTTTCTTCCATTTTTAATAAAGATTTTTATACACCTTTTAATTTCAAAATTTTCAACTTCATATGTATGTGTATATATATATATATATATATGGAAGAAAAATATTTATACAATATAAAATTTAAGATTATTATAAACCGTATTCCATCCAAACCATAGAAATCACATAAAAATAGTTATATATAGACCGCGGTGCCTGTATATAATTTTCTATCCTATGGTCAAGTGATACGGATATTTATCATTTCAATCCGCAATTTAAAAGATATAAAATTTTGCGGTTGTATATTATTTCAAACCACAATCCCGAATGAAAGGAAATATGCATGATAATTTGCAATTTAATGATATACAATAAACATCCATTCATCAACATCATCCATCATCCATCATCCAAATCGCAATCATAAATCAATATCAATCAATAACAATATTATTTTTGGTACTACATAACAGGTAATACTGGAAATTTTATTCAAATTAAATTTAACAGCTATTAATCTACAGTCTATATTCAGTAATAAATTATATAACTGTTAACTAGCAGTTCATATCCAAACAAATAAATTTTAACTGTAAATTTATACGCAATAAATTAATTAAATTAACAGTTAAATTTAATAAATGCAATTCCACAGATATGAATAAAATAAACATGCCAAATACTCATAAATAAATTTCTATTCATTTCTAAAATTAATTTAACAAACATAAAAGCTTGTAGTAGTTGTGAGTGGGTTAAAACACTCACCTTTTGAATTTAAATCGAATTTAAATTCGATTTAAACCCAAAAATTCGCCCTTCTCGGAATTCGTCCAAACCAGCGTCAAAACGTCAGAAATTCCGATACGATCCCAGCAAAATAAACCGCGCGTGAATCCGAGCTCGTATGCAAAAGTTATGAAAATTTAAAAAATGAAAAATTCTGGTCCTAGGTCGACTTCGGGTTCGACTTCGGTGCGCCGCCTCAATTCCCCGGTGCCTACTTGGAGTTTTCGTCAAAATGACCCGGAGCGACCCGAGTCATTTTCTCTAGGGTTTTCTCCCCTGAAACCCGAAGCGCGACCAGAAGCTGCTGCAGATCCGCAATTTTTTTTTTTTTTTTTTTTTAAATTGAATTTTTTTTTTTAAACTGATTGGATCTAGGGTTAGCCCTCATTGAAGAAGAAGAGAAGCTTGAAGAAGATGAACGTACAACAAATAGACAATAGAATGGAGCTAGGGTTTATAACTGTATATTTATAGGTAGGGTTGGGTTAGAGTAGATAGACTAGATAGATGAACGTACGAAACAAACTAAGGCCCAAAACGCCCGTTCTGACCTCGGAACGAAATTTGTCAAACCCATATATCCAGATAGGTATTTTAAAATATTCTGAACGCGATGGAAAAAGTTTCACGTCCAAATTTGATCGTATGAAGAAGTTATGCTGAAAACAAGATTTTCAAATTGATTTCAAATTGATTTTAATAAAATTGATTTCCAAGGCGTTTCGCGTCCGTACGATCAAACGACAGGTCCGATCGATACGAAACTTGAAACCCTATAATAATTCACCGATACCGATCCGATGAAACTAGTTTCGTCGAAATCCGAGTCCGTGGCCAAAATGGCTATTTTTATATTCATTAAATAAATCAAAATTTAGTCAATTAAATCCAATTTCCCATTTCTCTTTGATAATTGATGATTCTTATTATTATAAAATTTTCAATCACCTATACTAATTTAAACAAAATTTAACTTGTCGAATTAAATTTAGAAATCCTCAAATTTCATTAATTTCACCAAAATATATATATATATATATATATATTAAATTTCCAAAATTTAATTAAATTTACTTTCCATTATTTATTGTCAATTAGATTGATTTATCATTGGATTCATATTTCAATATGTAAATATCCCCAATTTCATCTGCACTTATATTTACATAGTTTCTAAATATTAAATTTCAAATATTACTTCATTTAACGTTACGTATTTATTATTTATTACTTGCTGCAGTTGATTATCAATTATACTTAATATACTAAATAGATGGTAAATTTTGAATACTTGTTATCATTAACGTTTTATTTCCACTTACAAAATAAATGAAATTATTACATAAACTCCCTTAATTAAGTCAACCATTATCTTATATAACTTAACTGGTAATATATATATCCGATTGCCCTAATTGGTTTATAGTTATCAGCTAAATACATACTAACTTGTAAATAAATTCGTTTAATTGCAAATGGATCTGATCAAATTTAATAGATTGAATAGATGGGTAAGCAAATAATAAATTTTCCTTTTTGTCAAATTCAAACCCATTCCTACTTAATTATCAATTACAATTTATTACGAAACATTGATTTTATGCAGTTACCTTTTTATTTGCGTAGTATTACATCAATTCCTATAACCTTGGATTCATTCCCAATTCACCAAATTCAATTAATTACACTTTACAAATGTGTTTCCAATATATAGGTATTGCCCAAATTAAATTTTATTAGCTAACTCATATTAATAAACAAATGACTTATATGAATGATTAAAATTTTCAATTATCTCACTTTACTCCTAAACTTCTGTTATTGTAAACCTTAAATAATTCCATCAAAATTTAATAAAAATCCCAAACTAAATCACCCATTGCAACATGCCACTGAAATAGGAATTTTATACTAATTGTTATCATACCCATAATTACACGCTTATCACTAAGTCCCACATTTGCATAAATTTATTAAATTGGAATGTTTATTAAGGTTTATGCATTTCCAACTTGTACTGTTTTTACACAATCGTCATTTACCTTACATTTCATTTCTATTCAATATATATTCATTTTATTCCATTCTTAACAAAATAAAATAAATGGTTAACCTACACTTGTCATTCTTTTATATCCAAATTATTAACAACAATGTTGCTATAGACTTTAATAAAATAAATTATATGAATGGTAAAATTTGGTAATTATGGCAAACGCCCAAATATATGCATAAATTTACTACTTGTTATTATGAATCCCATCTATTACTTTCTAAATGCCTTCGTCTTCTCATATCCCATTTACTACCAAACTGCAGATTTAGTTATAACTTATCAATACGTAATCACCTAAACAAACAAATTTTATTACCCTTTTTAGTGCGTTTATTATTGACCATTTATGAAAATTACTTACCTTCACATATTGCATTGGTTTGTTCAACGGTCACTTTTACTTAGTCTCTATTTATAATTACAACCAAATGTACAATCACCACTGTTTATTTTATATTAATTGAATTCCATTCTAGTAAATATTTTTATTAATATTCACTGATTCAACATTTGTATGTTTCTTAAGATTAACTTTCAACAAAATGTGACAATTTACATTATAAAAATCTATTGTCATACATTTTATTGTTACTTTAAATTCCAATTACTATAACAAATTTCTACATTTACTCAAATAAAATCTTAAGACTTTATTTCATTCTAAATTAGATTAGAAACATATTATATTAATTCATTTAATATCACCAAATTTAACGGGTCGTTACAATCTCCCCCACTCAAAACTTTTCGTCCCCGAAAAGGAAAAAGAAGGGAGAAGGAAGAATAAACAGTACATCTTATTTCAAATATTAACTTATAAACAATAATTTACTGGATTAATTTCCTTTAATGAAATATACCCGTTTATAATCATTACAACCTTTTATACTTAAATCATTAAAGTTTGGAAAATATTCAACAAAATTCTAAGTCCAAAATTTACGAAAATTTTTGGCAGAGTCTCCTTTGTACGGTGAGGCTCGGGAGAAAATATAATATCAAAATATACAAATATATTACATATATTATCAAAATATTATATCCCAACACGGGAAAAATAGCGCTTTAAACGTAATCCGAAAACGTACCTATTTGTTGGGCGATATACGCTTATTATTTTGGAACCAAAAGCAGTAGCAGTTGCTTCCATCACCTGTATTCACTTATATAATCTAAAAGGTTAAATATTTATATTAAAGTGAACTATTCAAGTGGATTCAATCATTAATCAACCAAACAATTCAACAACCATCAACCTTACAAACAACATACATACACAAACAAAGCAACCATTTAATCCATCAAACAAATAGTTGTTTGGGTTCAAACTTGAAATTTGTATGAAATGAAATTAACTATCAAGTGCATCTTTACTCAACAGTCTTAGATGGAACAAGGATAGATTATTTATTCATCCAACAACTTCAAATTCCTTACCCAACAAATATAAATCAACAATAACAATTCAAACCAACAACCAAATTAACTTATTATACATTTATTTCATGCTTCAGTGGGTTGATTTTCTTTCTTTCATTCATGGAGGGATTTCTTTGTTTCTTACAAATTTTCATTTTCCATTTATCACAAAATTCATTATATTTGTATTCCAATTTATTTACTAAAGTTTCTATCATCTATTTATACTACTTACCTTTACTTATAGTAAAATTTCCAATTTAACTTAAGTCTATACAATTAATTCTCATTAATAATAGCAAATTAATATAATACCTTTATTACCTTACTCTTCAATTGTAAGATTTCCCTTTACATTTTCCTACTAACATTGCAACTTTTTATTATATGGTAAGTTATGTATGTTTTAAGAATGTAAGTGAAAATTTACAAGTTTCTTCTCCATTCCTTTAATTAATATATATTTGTTTTATAAATTACAATTTCGACTTACCTTTAATCTCATTCATTTATTTAATGTTGAAGTTTCCATTATATTTAATTACAGTAACCCTCTACTTACACTTAATTTATTAACCTTATAACTTGCATTCCTATAAGTGAAAGATTTTACTCATTCATTAACTATGGATTGCAGTCATTTATATTTTTCCTACTTTCCATTATATTAGAATAGGGGAAATTAAGGCGTACTTAAGTTAATAACCCTACAATCAAACTTTATAAATTAAGGAATTTCATTTTTTTTTTCTTAAGGTTAAAATCACCTATTAATAATACAACCCTTTTTTTTAATAAAATTCCAATCATCACTTAAGTTAATACCATTAAATTCTTATTTATAACAGTAATTTATTGAATACTTCATTATTTCCAAAAATTCTACTTGCATAATATTCTATTCCACTCTTAATTTACATTTCAACTTTTTATACTTGGTAAGTTATTTATGTTAAAGAAAAAGCAAAAGAACTTATACAAGTTTAATCTCAATTCTTTTAATTCATTGATTTTCCAATAAATCTTTACCATTATTTATAATTTAAAATTTTAACTTCCTTTATACTTAGCATTAATTCTCTTACTTATTAGAGGTTTTCAATCCATTTATTACTTACTTTTTTTATTTCACTAACCTAAATTTTTACAACTAATTAATGGAAATTCAAGAATTAATACCGGGTCAAATTCCAAAATTTCTTTAAAATAATAGATAATTAATTTCTTACAACTTTTATATCTCTAATTATCTTTTAAAACAATTAAAATTTTAAATAATTTCAAAACAAATCTGCAGTAGAATTTACTACAGTGGCCTTTCCCCTTCGAAACTCGAAAATGAAAGTCGATGATGCGGCCGTCATCACCGAAATTATTTTCCAGCGACAGAGAGGAAAGTACAAAATTTATATTCTCCAAAATCTTCTTTAAACCAATTCTTTCGAATTATACTAAATATTTATATAAGAAAATATTTATAAACCAAATCATTATATTTCATAAATCCTTTGAAAGAAGATTTCAAAAATCCCGGACTTAAGTTCTAAAATCTCCAATTTGATTTATTATAATTTCAACTTAGCTTCAATTGTTATAAATATTTTTATTTCCTAACACCCAATCTATAGCAACCAAATATATATATATATCTTTATAAAAATATTTTTATATATAGAAAATATAATAGGCAAAATTATTTCATTCACCTATATTAAAAACAAATATTATGTCGGTCTGTCCTATTAAGTGTTTAGAAATCCCTATTGATGGCATATCGTCCCATGCATCAACCAGAATTTATAAATACAAAGCGGAACAGATTAACACAATATCAAAATCCTTTATTAATACTAACAAGTACGCTCTCTCATATATATACACTCAGCGACTCCCATAGGGTATTACTACCCTATTAACAAAGAGTCGAACCCCACAAAGCCAAAGTTTATCGCTAAACCAAAGCTTTGATACCAACTGTAACATCTCGCCTTTTCGCACACTTTAAACCGACACACGTGCCAATTCAAAGCATACGCAAGGGCGGATTGTTATGGGGTAAATAAAAAAAACAGAGAAGAAATAAAACAAAATAGAATCTCACAGCGGAAGGATAAAATATAGTAACCAATATACAGTTCACGATAACTGTTTACAAAATATTTATTTTACTTATACAATGAATATCAGAGTTACACATACCAATACAATCAATGCAGCGGAAATTTAGAGTGTGGTGCAATACTATAAATAATATAATACGGATTCTTCGTCTTCGTCCTCCAAAGCTAAAATCTTCGATCCTGAAACGCTCGGACTGACCCGAGCGAATTTGAAAAGACAAAAACACTCGAGTCAGACTAAAAGATCTTATGTGAGTTAAATTAACAGAAATAAATATGAGTACAGTAACTTAAGAGATGTTCGGGATTTACATCTCCTAAGGATCCGTTAAACTATTTACTATGTAGTATATTGCGCTATTATAATAGTGTCTATTTATAAAATAAACTTACTTTTTAATAGCGTTAAGGGGTTACCCATATAGCCCTTAACACAAATAATGCCAATAGTCTATACAGTACCGTAATACCTCCTGATCGGGAGGCTACCAGAGGATACTCCATAGGTACGACACAAATAGAAACTCGTAGTAAAGGCTCGGTATGGTAGGTGACACGGCACAACTAGGCAATGCCAGGGTAGATATACCAATTGCTATCTAGGCTGGTGGAAACGCGTAGCCGCAGTTACCGCCCACCTCGGACTAACTCCCCAAAATCAAAATATAGAAGTGGCCACTGAATCAATCCAAAATCAAAGTATAATATCGAAGAGGAGGGTCCGATCAGAGGAATGACCTCATTGGCCTGAGAATCGCTCCTGTTTTAGCCACCTTATGCCAACTCACGGGAGTCGGGTCCACGTATTTACCTTACAGGAAACGTCGCCACCACCTACTTCATTCTGGAATCTCCACCGCGTACACGGTTAGTCAAAGTGGTTTTCGGTATCGACAGAGAGTATGTCCATATCCGATCCCGGTCTCTTTGCCAACCCATCGTTATTATAACACCGCGGTCATTTAAAAATAGCTCATACTTTAAAACCAGAATAAACATTTCCATTTTAAAATTATGAATACGATATCATTTTAAAACCCAAAAAAATATGATATCCTTTATCCCAAATATAAACCTTTTCAAAAATCCAAATGCATTAAAATTTATAATGTCTGAAAGCCAAATATCCTTTCAAAGCATAATATTTCGAAATTCATAATTTAAAAACCATAACTTTTAAAACTTGAATGGTTTGGATATTCAACGGTATATGAATTAAAAGGTTTAACTTAAATGTTACTTTGTAAAGAAAATAGTTCTCATGGCTTTACAAATACATTTCTTTATTAAAGTCTAAACCAAAATTTGTATTATCTCTCTCAAGTTCCAAAACCACTTCAATTTATATATATATATATACGTATATCCATTTTGAGTAACAATATTTCAAACTAAAATTGGATTTTATTCTTTCAGCAGATCAATTGTTCTATTAATTAGTCTTGAATATTCACACAAAAATCCATAAATAATAAGACTTCAATTTCTAGTAATAAAAAATATATATATTTTCCCAATTCAAATTATACTAGAATATTCATTTCAATTTATTTTGGGAAAAACCCAATTATAAATATCATATCTTAAAATTTCCAAACTTAACATTTAAACATATGATATAAATTATTAAACTCCATTTTCTTAATTTTCTTCCATTTTTAATAAAGATTTTTATACACCTTTTAATTTCAAAATTTTCAACTTCATATGTATATATATATGGAAGAAAAATATTTATACAATATAAAATTTAAGATTATTATAAACCGTATTCCATCCAAACCATAGAAATCACATAAAAATAGTTATATATAGACCGCGGTGCCTGTATATAATTTTCTATCCTATGGTCAAGTGATACGGATATTTATCATTTCAATCCACAATTTAAAAGATATAAAATTTTGCGGTTGTATATCATTTCAAACCACAATCCCGAATGAAAGGAAATATGCATGATAATTTGCAATTTAATGATATACAATAAACATCCATTCATCAACATCATCCATCATCCAAATCGCAATCATAAATCAATATCAATCAATAACAATATTATTTTTGGTACTACATAACAGGTAATACTGGCAATTTTATTCAAATTAAATTTAACAGCTATTAATCTACAGTCTATATTCAGTAATAAATTATATAACTGTTAACTAGTAGTTCATATCCAAACAAATAAATTTTAACTGTAAATTTATACGCAATAAATTAATTAAATTAACAGTTAAATTTAATAAATGCAATTCCACAGATATGAATAAAATAAACATGCCAAATACTCATAAATAAATTTCTATTCATTTCTAAAATTAATTTAACAAACATAAAAGCTTGTAGTAGTTGTGAGTGGGTTAAAACACTCACCTTTTGAATTTAAATCGAATTTAAATTCGATTTAAACCCAAAAATTCGCCCATATCGGAATTCGTCCAAACCAGCGTCAAAACGTCAGAAATTCCGATACGATCCCAGCAAAACAAACTGCGCGTGAATCCAAGCTCGTATGCAAAAGTTATGAAAATTTAAAAAATGAAAAATTCTGGTCCTGGGTCGACTTCGGGTTCGACTTCGGTGCGCCGCCTCATTTCCCCGGTGCCTGCTTGGAGTTTTCGCCAAAACGACTCGGAGCGACCCGAGTCATTTTCTTCCTGACCCGAAGTTGCTCTAGGGTTTTCTCCCCTGAAACCCGAAGCGCGACCAGAAGCTGCTGCAGATCCGCAATTTTTTTTTTTTTTTTAAATTGAATTTTTTTTTTTTTAAACTGACTGGATCTAGGGTTAGCCCTCATTGAAGAAGAAGAGAAGCTTGTAGAAGATGAACGTACAACAAATAGACAATAGAATGGAGCTAGGGTTTATAACTGTATATTTATAGGTAGGGTTGGGTTAGAGTAGATAGACTAGATAGATGAACGTACGAATCAAACTAAGGCCCAAAACGCCCGTTCTGACCTCGGAACGAAATTTGTCAAACCCATATATCCAGATAGGTATTTTAAAATATTCTGAACGCGATGGAAAAAGTTTCACGTCCAAATTTGATCGTATGAAGAAGTTATGCTGAAAACAAGATTTCCAAATTGATTTCAAATTGATTTTAATAAAATTGATTTCCAAGGCGTTTCGCGTCCGTACGATCAAACGACAGGTCCGATCGATACGAAACTTGAAACCCTATAATAATTCACCGATACGGATCCGATGAAACTAGTTTCGTCGAAATCCGAGTCCGTGGACAAAATGGCTATTTTTATATTCATTAAATAAATCAAAATTTAGTCAATTAAATCCAATTTCCCATTTCTCTTTGATAATTGATGATTCTTATTATTATAAAATTTTCAATCACCTATACTAATTTAAACAAAATTTAACTTGTCGAATTAAATTTAGAAATCCTCAAATTTCATTAATTTCACCAAAATATATATATATATATATATATATATTAAATTTCCAAAATTTAATTAAATTTACTTTCCATTATTTATTGTCAATTAGATTGATTTATCATTGGATTCATATTTCAATATGTAAATATCCCCAATTTCATCTGCACTTATATTTACATAGTTTCTAAATATTAAATTTCAAATATTACTTCATTTAACGTTACGTATTTATTATTTATTACTTGCTGCAGTTGATTATCAATTATACTTAATATACTAAATAGATGGTAAATTTTGTGTAACGACCCAGAATTTTATTAAATTAAAATTTGAATATTTAATTTATTTTAAATATTAATAAGTGAATTTATAAGTCAAATAAATTTTTATTTGAATTTTTGGATTTAATTGGATTATTAAATCGATAAATTAATATGTGAAATTATGGAAATAATTGAAAATGGAGTTAAATATGATAGAAAATGATTTGTAAAATTTTATTTTATCATATGGAAGTTAGAATGATATTTTAGAACTTTTAAAATCGAATTAAAAGTTAATCTGTGAAAATTGAATATTTTAATATTTAATAATCGACTGTAAAATAGCCAATTTTTGAACAGTCTCAGAATTGAACGAAACCAGTTCCATTGGATCCGTAATAGTTAGTTATTACCGGATTTCAAATTTCGTGTCAATCGGAGTTATCGTTTGATCGTGGCAGCTCGAAACGCATCGAATCGTTTTAATTTAAATTTGACGAGTCAAATTAGCCATTTTTCAAAAAGTCTCGGATTTCGACGAAACCAGTTTCATCGGATCCGTAATGTGATATTATTGTAAGGTTTCAAATTTCGTGTCAATTGGATTTACCGTTTGTCCGGTACAAATTAAAACGCCTAGAAATCGATTTAAATCGGTTTAATTTAAATTGAACGTTTTCAGCCATAACTCGCACATACTTCCGAATTAGCTTCCGAAACCTGTTCCATTGTGTCCGGAACGCGGGATAAACCCTAGGTACGCTGGTTACGGCGTCTAAATCGGAGTTCGGAATTTCCGGGTGAATAGTGTCGAACGGTTCCTTATAAATAGCCCCTACCTCTTCATAAATTGATAAAAATATCAAAACCTAACCCTAATTCAACCCTAGCCGCCACTTTCTATTCTAAGGCCAGAAATGCTCCATCTTCATCACCAAAGATCTTCCAATCCGTCAACAATTAGAGGAAGTTGTCAACATGAAAGTTGGAGAGGGCGATGAGAGCTAGAGATTGAACGGTGGTGATCGGAAACGGAGTCGTGTGGAGGGAGCTAGAGGGGGCCGTGCGTGGGCTGTGCACTTGCGTGCGCGAGCACCTAGATGAGGCCGAGCTTCATGGTGTGGCAGGTGGAGGTAGCTCTTGTCGAGAGCTTCGTCATGGCGTTGGAGTGATCGAATTTCGTTGATTATGGAAGGAGAATAATCAAACCCTAGTTAACTAAATTGGGTTCGGCCTTGAAAATTGTTTACTGGAGCTTGCGTGAATGTTGAAGAAGAAGGGGAGCACGGTGGTGATGAGTTGGAGCAAGATCCAATGGCTCATGTTAGTTGTGGGTTATAAAAAGTTAAGTTTATGTTGAATTTAAGCTATTAAAATCGTGTGTAACTTCAAAAATTCATATCTTTTTCATACGAGGTCGAAAAAATGCAAACTCAGTTGCGTTGGAATCGTATGGACGAGCACTACGCGATGGAGTTGGTTTGGAGTCGTTTGGAGTTAGTGAGAATTTCGGGTAAAATTAAACGCGCGTTTAATTTTATTCGAAATAAAAGCTAAAACGGAAATTAAAACCAAGGTGAGAATTTCTCACTCAATCGAATCAGTTTCGATTTTATTTTAAATAGTTAGATTTAAAATATTTGAATGCATGTTTGAATGATGACTGTATATATTGATTGTTAAAATAGACATTATGCGCCGTTAGTAAGCGGATGTTATTTAATATAAACATATACCGCGAATATTTCATAAACAGTGAAATTGGTATTATATATAATATCAATATATATATATTGGCATATGTATATATTGCAGTTATTGATTTCCCGCATTTTTTTGTTTAGCGGATGAGACCCTATTACGCCGTTATTAAGCGGATAATATTTATTAAGAACATGTACCGCGATAATTTCGTACTGGAGCGAAATTGGTATTGTGCTAATGTTTTTGGATGCAGGAAACAGGTTGGAGGGATCCAACTGGATTCCTCAACAGTATTTATTTTATTTCAGATATTTTGATATTTGATGGATTATCATATCGATATATGATGGATCGTTGTTGTCGTGATTGACTATTTGGTGTGTAGCATCATTGGACCCAAATTTTGGGATTTAAAAATGATTTTTAAAAGTTATTTTGAGAATATACTATATTTTTGGAATTGATCCATTTCAAATAAATAAACGTTATAAGTTTTAAAGTTATAAAAATTATGATTTTTAAGAAATATAGTTAAAAGCTGATTTTTGAAAATAAGGAATCAATGACTTTATAAAAGAGTTTAAATTGGGATTCTAAACTTGTTATAAAAGTTTAAATATAGAATTTATAAAATTTGATTTTTTTATAAATCAGAATGATGAAATTATAAAGGAATTTAAAGACGTTTTAAAAGAAAAATATAAATTGATTTATATTAAAGATTTATAAATTGATAATTTATAAATTAGAACGTAGGAATTATAAAACGAGCTTTTATAAGTGTAAGAATAAATTGTGAATGAATTTCATGAATAGAATAAAATTTATAGAATTTTATACGGTGAAGTCATAAATGGAATTTTATAAGCAGTAGGTTTATAAAATTTATTATGTTGTTAAAATAATAGTTTTGGATAAATAAATGAATCTTATAAGTTATAAGATTTATAATTATGAAATTCTAAGGAACGATTTTGTGAAATAATCGTTTATAAGTAGTTAACTTATAATATGAACGTTTAGTTTATAATTTAGTTATAAACTGGAATATGTTAATAAAGGAATTTATAAAAAGGAAGTTTTTATAAATAAATCGAAATGGAATTTATAAACGTTGTTTTATAAATTCACAAACGACTTATTTTGATAAGTTAATTGTTATAACTTAGAAATAAAGTTATATTCACGTTTTTAGACAGTGAATAATCCTTTGAATTAAAATGAATAAAAGGATGGAATTTGTTAAAGAAGTTTATTCACGTTTTTGAACAGTGAATAACACGTTAAAGAAATTGTTTAGAATGTGAATGTTTTAAATAGAATTAAAACGATCTAACGATGTTTTAAAATGTGTTGAGATTCGAAACCATAGATTTCAACATTTATTGTTGAAATAGATGTTTCGAGAAATGAAAGGAAATGGTGGACTATAACACTGTTGTTATAGTAAATGATTTCCGAAAGGAAATGTTTTGTATAGTATTGGGATTTATATATCTATTTTAATTTCGAATCCCTATACTAGTGATTTTGGGTTGTCGTAACGATGTTTTACGTAACATTCGTTTTGACCCAAATAAATATGTTTAAGTGAATGATTTCCTTAAAGAATGAAAGATATACTTAATTTGATTTAAGTATATCGAATATTTTCTAAGTGTTGAAAATAAAAGAGATTTGTGAATTACTTATGAATAAATAAGTATGGAAATGTTTTCCAATATTAAGTGAATAATTAGAATTTATCTTTTTGAAGATAAATTGAAATGAATTATTGAAATCAAATATGCATGGATATTTTGAAATATAAATTCATTATGGAATTTATATGTGAAAGTGAAATTTGTTTGAAAATAAATATTGATTTATTTTTGAAGTGTTGAAATTATATATCTTATAAAGATATTTTGGAAAATAAATAATTTGGAAAATTATTTGGAATCTGGTGATGTATGCATATCAATTGATAGTTCAATAGTCGACTATCAATATTTCCCTTTGATTGGGTATTTGATATGATTGTTTGAATTTGAATGCACACTTATTTTTGAATAAGCGCTCACTATTCGGGTTAACCGGGAAAGGACCATGGGGTCGTATAACCCATTCCGAATATGTGATACGTCGTTATGAATTGCATTTGAAGATCGGTGTTGAAGACCGAGTATTTGTGAAAGCGATAGGATGACCTATCGATTGTCTCTGCACTGGGTAGCTCCTGGTATAGAGATCTCCTAAGTGATGGGAAATTCGATCGGGATTGTGAATACCCGTATTGCAAGGGCTTCGTAAGAAGTGCCTTCGGTTTTGTTCGAGCCCGGAACAGACTTGTATGGATTGTATGTCTGACATTACAATTTGAGATATAAAGCCGATTTCTTTCAAATATATTTCTGTTGGTGGCGAAGAATTTATTCTTTTAGCTTAACACCCTTCTCTGAGACGTACGAGCTCAGAGGTTATGTAGTTGAATGTTATCAGCGATATATTCCCAATTTGGTAATGTGACATGCTGAGTGATGCTGAAATGATCATTGTGTTGATTATTTGTGATAGGATCGTTTATTTGATCGTCTATCCTTGTGATCATTGTGTTGATCATTTGTTGACCCAAAGCATGGCTTTTGTATAAAGTATGTTTTTGTGGACGTTACTTCGTCGAGCCTCACACACCGTGAATGGTCAAAACAGGAAAGAAGCAGCAAGGTTATGAGGGGTAGCACCCTTTAGGATGTGTCCATTTCCTTCTGGAAAAGGGTGGTGTCATGGTATGGAGCCCAGATACTTACTCATGTTGAAAACACTTTATGATTGTGTGAATTGATTACGAGCGCTCGGTAAAAGGTCCCAAAGGACCGGGGGATGGCATATTCGGTCAGTTGTTACTCAGTTAGGAGTAACCCGGCCTTGTGTTGGTAGAGATCCGGTTTGGTTCTCGGGGATGTCCATCCAGAGGCATTCTCAGTGGCAATGGGAAGTTCCTTGGCCTGACCATTTGTTGGAAATCCAATTCCCAATACGAAACTTGTACGGTATTAGTTGTAGAACCTGCCATTCACTTATGGTGGTCACCACTGTTTGGATGGTAGCTATAGTAGGCATAGTTCGAAATGTCTATGTTGGCTAAGATTTATATTCTACTTTCGAAATGAATTTTTCTCTACACTATGCACTAGTAATAATATCAAATGTTATTTTAAATGCGTATCAAGCATCTTTGACTATCATAAGGAGAAATCTCCTCCGATTCTGCGTTTGCATTGTGTGTGTGTGTGCGGGAGGCCTTATGGTAGTCTCATTTTTTAAAAGCATTGCGAATTGATTAAAAAAATATTCCTCTATTTTGATTTTAAGATAAATAAACTATTTTGAGTTCTCACACCAGTCTCATGACTGACTCGGAGTTTATTGTTTTCCTTCCTAAACTCTGGGTGCCCACCAATTTCCACACGGGCAGTCAAGAGTTAAGGTTTATCAGGATATTCTGGATATTCAGGAGTTGCAGGAGGCAAGCTGGATGGCATGGCGTATTACTAGTTTATATAGTATTTCTTTTCCGCTGCACTGTTTATTGTTGTATGTTGTTGTACACTCTGATGATATGATATGATATGATGTAATGAAATATAATGTGATGTAATAACTGATATAGTTCTTTATTTAAAGATTATTCATTTATTATTATATGTTGTTCCGCTGCGAATTGTGAGATTCTGTTGTTGTTCTGTTGTTTCCTTTTGTCCGTTCTATTTTAAAATTCTTCTATCTTTTATTTTTCAAATTCTCTGTTTTCTTTCTCTATTTTCTAAAAATTGTCTATCTTCTTTTCCCTCTATTTTTCTTTTTCTATCTTCTCTTCTCTCTTCTTTCTTTTTCTTAATTCTTGTTAAAACCCATAACATCTCGGTTTTCGGCCTTCGATATTCGGCAGTCGATAAAGTGAGTGTCGATGTTGAATTTTCGAAGAACGAAAATCCGTACTGTTACATTTGGTATCGGAGCTGATGGTTAAGCGAGAACCATGGTTCTGTAGGGTATTACTCGTTAGAGATAGAGTCAGCAGTACTCTAGAATGAGTTTGAGTGTAATAATAGATATGAGAGCGTATTTGTCAGTGAATATAAAAATTGTTTTATATTGTGATGATTGGTTTATTGAGTGGCATATGAACCTTCGTCAGCACAGCCTCGAAACTGAGCCGAAGGGGTTTCTAAACACTTAAATAGAACAATTCGACACAGTATTGTTTTGAATTGGGTAAATGAAATAATTTTACCTTGATTATATTTTATATGTAAAGGAATAATTTTTCAGAATTATTAAAGTGTATGTAAGTTGATTGTTAGGTTGTTTGAATAATCTAAATAAAAGAGTAATTGTATAAGCAAATGAATTATAAGAATTGAATTATAATTAAAGTGATTTACAATTGTGAAATAAACTTATATATATAAGAAGTGAAAATAATGTTAAATGGAATATGACTTAAGAGTTATATAAATGAAATTCAACTTTGGTAATTGAATTAAATAAATGAATTAAATTGTGAATCAATTGAATGGAAAATAGAATTGATATGAAATAATGAACATAAGTGTTAATTCATTAAAATCTAATTTTATTAGAAGTTGAATAAATTGGAATGGAAATCAATTTAATGTTAAACCAAATTGAATGAATATAAGCAAAGGAATTTGGTTGTAACTAATATACATTGGTTGTTATATGGTTGTTAGTTGATTGTTTATAATTCATTAAGATTTAATGAAATTGAAAGCTATGAAATTGAATTTAAATTAGAAGTAAATAAATTTGAATAAAATTGAATGTGAATTGGATTTAATTAGTGAATGCAAACTAATTAAAATTGAGAATGAATGTGATAAAATCCAATGTAAACAAATCAAATGTGATTTAAAGTGAAAACCCAAATTCATTGAATATGAATGAGAATATGAATGAAAATTCATTTGATTATGGATGGTAGTTGGTTGATGTTTGCATTTGTTGTTTGGTTGCATTTTCTATGTGACATGTATAGTTATGTTGCTATATGTTATATATTGATACTATTTTCATATATGCATGTTCTCATGTTGTTTGTTGAGTGATTAGTAGGTGCGGATCGCGTTTGCTTCGCATTTGGAGCTCGCTTTTGCGCTATATTAGCCGTATATGCTTGCTAATAAAATATAAGGTACATATCTCGGATTAAATATCGCACTTTTACACTTTTTTCCCTTCGGGATGCCTCATTACTTGATGAGATGTATATTTGTGATATATATACTGTCATTTTTTTTCCGGATCGAGCCGCGCAAAGGAGACTATGGCGAATTTTTTCGAAAATTTAAGGCGTTAGAAAAATTTTGAGAAAATTTTGAAAACTTTAAACTTTATTTTGGAATTGAAAGTTAAACAATAGGTAGTTGTTTTTGAAAAGATAACTAAGTATGATTTGAAAACTTAGTAAGAGTATTGTAAGAAGTTTAATTATAAATTTTGGGAAAATTAATAAATTCTGTAACCTTTCTTAATTGTAATTTCGAGGACGAAATTCTTTTAAGGGGGAAAGATTGTAACGACCCAGAATTTTATTAAATTAAAATTTGAATATTTAATTTATTTTAAATATTAATAAGTGAATTTATAAGTCAAATAAATTTTTATTTGAATTTTTGGATTTAATTGGATTATTAAATCGATAAATTAATATGTGAAATTATGGAAATAATTGAAAATGGAGTTAAATATGATAGAAAATGATTTGTAAAATTTTATTTTATCATATGGAAGTTAGAATGATATTTTAGAACTTTTAAAATCGAATTAAAAGTTAATCTGTGAAAATTGAATATTTTAATATTTAATAATCGACTGTAAAATAGCCAATTTTTGAACAGTCTCAGAATTGAACGAAACCAGTTCCATTGGATCCGTAATAGTTAGTTATTACCGGATTTCAAATTTCGTGTCAATCGGAGTTATCGTTTGATCGTGGCAACTCGAAACGCATCGAATCGTTTTAATTTAAATTTGACGAGTCAAATTAGCCATTTTTCAAAAAGTCTCGGATTTCGACGAAACCAGTTTCATCGGATCCGTAATGTGATATTATTGTAAGGTTTCAAATTTCGTGTCAATTGGATTTACCGTTTGTCCGGTACAAATTAAAACGCCTAGAAATCGATTTAAATCGGTTTAATTTAAATTGAACGTTTTCAGCCATAACTCACACATACTTCCGAATTAGCTTCCAAAACCTGTTCCATTGTGTCCGGAACGCGGGATAAACCCTAGGTACGCTGGTTACGGCGTCTAAATCGGAGTTCGGAATTTCCGGGTGAATAGTGTCGAACGGTTCCTTATAAATAGCCCCTACCTCTTCATAAATTGATAAAAATATCAAAACCTAACCCTAATTCAACCCTAGCCGCCACTTTCTATTCTAAGGCCAGAAATGCTCCATCTTCATCACCAAAGATCTTCCAATCCGTCAACAATTAGAGGAAGTTGTCAACATGAAAGTTGGAGAGGGCGATGAGAGCTAGAGATTGAACGGTGGTGATCGGAAACAGAGTCGTGTGGAGGGAGCTAGAGGGGGCCGTGCGTGGGCTGTGCACTTGCGTGCGCGAGCACCTAGATGAGGCTGAGCTTCATGGTGTGGCAGGTGGAGGTAGCTCTTGTCGAGAGCTTCGTCATGGCGTTGGAGTGATCGAATTTCGTTGATTATGGAAGGAGAATAATCAAACCCTAGTTAACTAAATTGGGTTCGGCCTTGAAAATTGTTTACTGGAGCTTGCGTGAATGTTGAAGAAGAAGGGGAGCACGGTGGTGATGAGTTGGAGCAAGATCCAATGGCTCATGTTAGTTGTGGGTTATAAAAAGTTAAGTTTATGTTGAATTTAAGCTATTAAAATCGTGTGTAACTTCAAAAATTCATATCTTTTTCATACGAGGTCGAAAAAATGCAAACTCAGTTGCGTTGGAATCGTATGGACGAGCACTACGCGATGGAGTTGGTTTGGAGTCGTTTGGAGTTAGTGAGAATTTCGGGTAAAATTAAACGCGCGTTTAATTTTATTCGAAATAAAAGCTAAAACGGAAATTAAAACCAAGGTGAGAATTTCTCACTCAATCGAATCAGTTTCGATTTTATTTTAAATAGTTAGATTTAAAATATTTGAATGCATGTTTGAATGATGACTGTATATATTGATTGTTAAAATAGACATTATGCGCCGTTAGTAAGCGGATGTTATTTAATATAAACATATACCGCGAATATTTCATAAACAGTGAAATTGGTATTATATATAATATCAATATATATATATTGGCATATGTATATATTGCAGTTATTGATTTCCCGCATTTTTTTGTTTAGCGGATGAGACCCTATTACGCCGTTATTAAGCGGATAATATTTATTAAGAACATGTACCGCGATAATTTCGTACTGGAGCGAAATTGGTATTGTGCTAATGTTTTTGGATGCAGGAAACAGGTTGGAGGGATCCAACTGGATTCCTCAACAGTATTTATTTTATTTCAGATATTTTGATATTTGATGGATTATCATATCGATATATGATGGATCGTTGTTGTCGTGATTGACTATTTGGTGTGTAGCATCATTGGACCCAAATTTTGGGATTTAAAAATGATTTTTAAAAGTGATTTTGAGAATATACTATATTTTTGGAATTGATCCATTTCAAATAAATAAACGTTATAAGTTTTAAAGTTATAAAAATTATGATTTTTAAGAAATATAGTTAAAAGCTGATTTTTGAAAATAAGGAATCAATGACTTTATAAAAGAGTTTAAATTGGGATTCTAAACTTGTTATAAAAGTTTAAATATAGAATTTATAAAATTTGATTTTTTTATAAATCAGAATGATGAAATTATAAAGGAATTTAAAGACGTTTTAAAAGAAAAATATAAATTGATTTATATTAAAGATTTATAAATTGATAATTTATAAATTAGAACGTAGGAATTATAAAACGAGCTTTTATAAGTGTAAGAATAAATTGTGAATGAATTTCATGAATAGAATGAAATTTATAGAATTTTATACGGTGAAGTCATAAATGGAATTTTATAAGCAGTAGGTTTATAAAATTTATTATGTTGTTAAAATAATAGTTTTGGATAAATAAATGAATCTTATAAGTTATAAGATTTATAATTATGAAATTCTAAGGAACGATTTTGTGAAATAATCGTTTATAAGTAGTTAACTTATAATATAAACGTTTAGTTTATAATTTAGTTATAAACTGGAATATGTTAATAAAGGAATTTATAAAAAGGAACTTTTTATAAATAAATCGAAATGGAATTTATAAACGTTGTTTTATAAATTCACAAACGACTTATTTTGATAAGTTAATTGTTATAACTTAGAAATAGAGTTATATTCACGTTTTTAGACAGTGAATAATCCTTTGAATTAAAATGAATAAAAGGATGGAATTTGTTAAAGAAGTTTATTCACGTTTTTGAACAGTGAATAACACGTTAAAGAAATTGTTTAGAATGTGAATGTTTTAAATAGAATTAAAACGATCTAACGATGTTTTAAAATGTGTTGAGATTCGAAACCATAGATTTCAACATTTATTGTTGAAATAGATGTTTCGAGAAATGAAAGGAAATGGTGGACTATAACACTGTTGTTATAGTAAATGATTTCCGAAAGGAAATGTTTTGTATAGTATTGGGATTTATATATCTATTTTAATTTCGAATCCCTATACTAGTGATTTTGGGTTGTCGTAACGATGTTTTACGTAACATTCGTTTTGACCCAAATAAATATGTTTAAGTGAATGATTTCCTTAAAGAATGAAAGATATACTTAATTTGATTTAAGTATATTGAATATTTTCTAAGTGTTGAAAATAAAAGAGATTTGTGAATTACTTATGAATAAATAAGTATGGAAATGTTTTCCAATATTAAGTGAATAATTAGAATTTATCTTTTTGAAGATAAATTGAAATGAATTATTGAAATCAAATATGCATGGATATTTTGAAATATAAATTCATTATGGAATTTATATGTGAAAGTGAAATTTGTTTGAAAATAAATATTGATTTATTTTTGAAGTGTTGAAATTATATATCTTATAAAGATATTTTGGAAAATAAATAATTTGGAAAATTATTTGGAATCTGGTGATGTATGCATATCAATTGATAGTTCAATAGTCGACTATCAATATTTCCCTTTGATTGGGTATTTGATATGATTGTTTGAATTTGAATGCACACTTATTTTTGAATAAGCGCTCACTATTCGGGTTAACCGGGAAAGGACCATGGGGTCGTATAACCCATTCCGAATATGTGATACGTCGTTATGAATTGCATTTGAAGATCGGTGTTGAAGACCGAGTATTTGTGAAAGCGATAGGATGACCTATCGATTGTCTCTGCACTGGGTAGCTCCTGGTATAGAGATCTCCTAAGTGATGGGAAATTCGATCGGGATTGTGAATACCCGTATTGCAAGGGCTTCGTAAGAAGTGCCTTCGGTTTTGTTCGAGCCCGGAACAGACTTGTATGGATTGTATGTCTGACATTACAATTTGAGATATAAAGCCGATTTCTTTCAAATATATTTCTGTTGGTGGCGAAGAATTTATTCTTTTAGCTTAACACCCTTCTCTGAGACGTACGAGCTCAGAGGTTATGTAGTTGAATGTTATCAGCGATATATTCCCAATTTGGTAATGTGACATGCTGAGTGATGCTGAAATGATCATTGTGTTGATTATTTGTGATAGGATCGTTTATTTGATCGTCTATCCTTGTGATCATTGTGTTGATCATTTGTTGACCCAAAGCATGGCTTTTGTATAAAGTATGTTTTTGTGGACGTTACTTCGTCGAGCCTCACACACCGTGAATGGTCAAAACAGGAAAGAAGCAGCAAGGTTATGAGGGGTAGCACCCTTTAGGATGTGTCCATTTCCTTCTGGAAAAGGGTGGTGTCATGGTATGGAGCCCAGATACTTACTCATGTTGAAAACACTTTATGATTGTGTGAATTGATTACGAGCGCTCGGTAAAAGGTCCCAAAGGACCGGGGGATGGCATATTCGGTCAGTTGTTACTTAGTTAGGAGTAACCCGGCCTTGTGTTGGTAGAGATCCGGTTTGGTTCTCGGGGATGTCCATCCAGAGGCATTCTCAGTGGCAATGGGAAGTTCCTTGGCCTGACCATTTGTTGGAAATCCAATTCCCAATACGAAACTTGTACGGTATTAGTTGTAGAACCTGCCATTCACTTATGGTGGTCACCACTGTTTGGATGGTAGCTATAGTAGGCATAGTTCGAAATGTCTATGTTGGCTAAGATTTATATTCTACTTTCGAAATGAATTTTTCTCTACACTATGCACTAGTAATAATGTCAAATGTTATTTTAAATGCGTATCAAGCATCTTTGACTATCATAAGGAGAAATCTCCTCCGATTCTGCGTTTGCATTGTGTGTGTGTGTGCGGGAGGCCTTATGGTAGTCTCATTTTTTAAAAGCATTGCGAATTGATTAAAAAAATATTCCTCTATTTTGATTTTAAGATAAATAAACTGTTTTGAGTTCTCACACCAGTCTCATGACTGACTCGGAGTTTATTGTTTTCCTTCCTAAACTCTGGGTGCCCACCAATTTCCACACGGGCAGTCAAGAGTTAAGGTTTATCAGGATATTCTGGATATTCAGGAGTTGCAGGAGGCAAGCTGGATGGCATGGCGTATTACTAGTTTATATAGTATTTCTTTTCCGCTGCACTGTTTATTGTTGTATGTTGTTGTACACTCTGATGATATGATATGATATGATGTAATGAAATATAATGTGATGTAATAACTGATATAGTTCTTTATTTAAAGATTATTCATTTATTATTATATGTTGTTCCGCTGCGAATTGTGAGATTCTGTTGTTGTTCTGTTGTTTCCTTTTGTCCGTTCTATTTTAAAATTCTTCTATCTTCTATTTTTCAAATTCTCTGTTTTCTTTCTCTATTTTCTAAAAATTGTCTATCTTCTTTTCCCTCTATTTTTCTTTTTCTATCTTCTCTTCTCTCTTCTTTCTTTTTCTTAATTCTTGTTAAAACCCATAACATCTCGGTTTTCGGCCTTCGATATTCGGCAGTCGATAAAGTGAGTGTCGATGTTGAATTTTCGAAGAACGAAAATCCGTACTGTTACATTTTGAATACTTGTTATCATTAACGTTTTATTTCCACTTACAAAATAAATGAAATTATTACATAAACTCCCTTAATTAAGTCAACCATTATCTTATATAACTTAACTGGTAATATATATATCCGATTGCCCTAATTGGTTTATAGTTATCAGCTAAATACATACTAACTTGTAAATAAATTCGTTTAATTGCAAATGGATCTGATCAAATTTAATAGATTGAATAGATGGGTAAGCAAATAATAAATTTTCCTTTTTGTCAAATTCAAACCCATTCCTACTTAATTATCAATTACAATTTATTACGAAACATTGATTTTATGCAGTTACCTTTTTATTTGCGTAGTATTACATCAATTCCTATAACCTTGGATTCATTCCCAATTCACCAAATTCAATTAATTACACTTTACAAATGTGTTTCCAATATATAGGTATTGCCCAAATTAAATTTTATTAGCTAACTCATATTAATAAACAAATGACTTATATGAATGATTAAAATTTTCAATTATCTCACTTTACTCCTAAACTTCTGTTATTGTAAACCTTAAATAATTCCATCAAAATTTAATAAAAATCCCAAACTAAATCACCCATTGCAACATGCCACTGAAATAGGAATTTTATACTAATTGTTATCATACCCATAATTACACGCTTATCACTAAGTCCCACATTTGCATAAATTTATTAAATTGGAATGTTTATTAAGGTTTATGCATTTCCAACTTGTACTGTTTTTACACAATCGTCATTTACCTTACATTTCATTTCTATTCAATATATATTCATTTTATTCCATTCTTAACAAAATAAAATAAATGGTTAACCTACACTTGTCATTCTTTTATATCCAAATTATTAACAACAATGTTGCTATAGACTTTAATAAAATAAATTATATGAATGGTAAAATTTGGTAATTATGGCAAACGCCCAAATATATGCATAAATTTACTACTTGTTATTATGAATCCCATCTATTACTTTCTAAATGCCTTCGTCTTCTCATATCCCATTTACTACCAAACTGCAGATTTAGTTATAGCTTATCAATACGTAATCACCTAAACAAACAAATTTTATTACCCTTTTTAGTGCGTTTATTATTGACCATTTATGAAAATTACTTACCTTCACATATTGCATTGGTTTGTTCAACGGTCACTTTTACTTAGTCTCTATTTATAATTACAACCAAATGTACAATCACCACTGTTTATTTTATATTAATTGAATTCCATTCTAGTAAATATTTTTATTAATATTCACTGATTCAACATTTGTATGTTTCTTAAGATTAACTTTCAACAAAATGTGACAATTTACATTATAAAAATCTATTGTCATACATTTTATTGTTACTTTAAATTCCAATTACTATAACAAATTTCTACATTTACTCAAATAAAATCTTAAGACTTTATTTCATTCTAAATTAGATTAGAAACATATTATATTAATTCATTTAATATCACCAAATTTAACGGGTCGTTACAATCTCCCCCACTCAAAACTTTTCGTCCCCGAAAAGGAAAAAGAATGGAGAAGGAAGAATAAACAGTACATCTTATTTCAAATATTAACTTATAAACAATAATTTACTGGATTAATTTCCTTTAATGAAATATACCCGTTTATAATCATTACAACCTTTTATACTTAAATCATTAAAGTTTGGAAAATATTCAACAAAATTCTAAGTCCAAAATTTACGAAAATTTTTGGCAGAGTCTCCTTTGTACGGTGAGGCTCGGGAGAAAATATAATATCAAAATATACAAATATATTACATATATTATCAAAATATTATATCCCAACACGGGAAAAATAGCGCTTTAAACGTAATCCGAAAACGTACCTATTTGTTGGGCGATATACGCTTATTATTTTGGAACCAAAAGCAGTATCAGTTGCTTCCATCACCTGTATTCACTTATATAATCTAAATGGTTAAATATTTATATTAAAGTGAACTATTCAAGTGGATTCAATCATTAATCAACCAAACAATTCAACAACCATCAACCTTACAAACAACATACATACACAAACAAAGCAACCATTTAATCCATCAAACAAATAGTTGTTTGGGTTCAAACTTGAAATTTGTATGAAATGAAATTAACTATCAAGTGCATCCTTTACTCAACAGTCTTAGATGGAACAAGGATAGATTATTTATTCATCCAACAACTTCAAATTCCTTACCCAACAAACATAAATCAACAATAACAATTCAAACCAACAACCAAATTAACTTATTATACATTTATTTCATGCTTCAGTGGGTTGATTTTCTTTCTTTCATTCATGGAGGGATTTCTTTGTTTCTTACAAATTTTCATTTCCATTTATCACAAAATTTATATTTATCACAAGAAATCAGAATTAAATAAACAAGAATGAAAAAATAAATAAATTAGCCCCCATAGGGGTCGACCCTTGTATCGATCAGGTCGACCTATAGGTCGACCCCAAATATAAATCGGTCGACCCGCCATTTTTCCTGGATGCTATTTCGTCCAGGTACGAGCCGAAGACCCTATAATTCGATTTTCGTGAAATCCTATGCATTCTTGATGGTTCCTAGTGAGCCTATGATGTGGTAGCACAGAATTTAATCTTCAAATCCAACAGCCTAAAATCCCTAAGCCACAATATAAATAGAACCCTAGGCCTGGCTATTTTTCTCATTCAGATTTTCTCACAATTGGGTTCATTGCCTAAGGCTGGACCCTAAATAGAAAAATTTTCCGAGGAGTAAATCTTTTTAATAAAAATATTCTACGTCCTAGAAGTGGATCTAGAAAGGCCAAGGACTAGAGCTAGGTGTAACACCCCACACCCCTTAGTATACCCAAAAATGCACTAAAAGATGTGTTGCGTTGTAGGTCTAGCTAAAAACTTATAGAGACTAAGATTCACAAGACAAAATAAATAAAACAGTGAAAAAATTTAAAATAATAACTTATTAAAAGTCAAACTTCATAAATAATTCATAAAACTAAATATGTCTCAAAATACAAAATATCCATGTCTAGTGAGAAACATTATCTTAACATCCGAGTACATAACATAACTATCCCTCTCAAAGAAAAGTACCGGTACAATAAATGAAATAAAAACTGAAAAAGAAGAAGTAGAATACATGAACAAAACCTACATAGCTGAACCTCTAAAGGAATCCAAAATCTACTATCCCTGCCCCTGCTAGCCTATGGGAAAAAAGGAGAAATTAAGGAGTGGGACTAAAAGTCCGGTGAATGAAAGTAATTACCAGTATTCTTAAGCAAGGTAAAGATAATAGACTTTGCAATAGTTCAAGTATAAAAGGAAATATATGAAAAGATAAAGCTGGAATAAAATACGGTTTAACTTTCTTGCTATGCATAGATAGTTCGATTAGATTGTTTGCACTTTTCTTAGATAACTGCTTTAATTAGGCCGAAACCCTAATCCTACCTTAATTTAGCTGAAGTCCTAATTCTACCCTTTTGTAACGACCCAGAATTTTTATTAATTAAAATTTGAATATTTAATTAATTTTAAATATTAATAAGTGAATTTATAAGTCGAATAAAATTTAATTTGAATAATTGGATTTAATTGGATAATTAAATCGATAATTTAATATGTGAAATTATGGAAATAATTGAAAATGGAGTTAAATATGATTGAAAATGATTTTTAAAATTTTATTTTATCATGTTGAAGTTAGAATGATATTTTAGAACTTTTAAAATCGAATTAAAAGTTTATTTGTGAAAATTGAATATTTTAATATTTAATCGACTAGTGAAAATAGTCAATTTTTGAACTGTCTCAGAATTGGACGAGACCAGTTCTATTGGATCCGTAATAGTTAGTTATTAACGGATTTCAATTTTCGTAGCAATCGGAGTTATCGTTTGATCGTAGCAGCTCGAAACGCATTGAATTATTTTTAATATTAATTTGGCGAGTTAAAATAGTCATTTTTCAAAAAGTCTCGGATTTCGACGAAACCAGTTTCATCGGATCTGTAATGTGATATTATTGTAAGGTTTCAAATTTCGTGTCAATCGGATTTACCGTTTGTCCGGTACAAATTAAAACGCCTAGAAAATCGTTTAAATCGGTTTAATTCAAATTGAACGTTTATTGCCATAACTCGCACAGATGTCCGAATTAGCTTCCAAAACCTATTCCATTGTGTCCGGAACGCGGGATAAACCCTAGGAACGTCAGTTTCGGCGCGTAAATCGGAGTTTGGAATTCCCGGATGAATAGTGTTTTGAATAATTTCCTATAAATAACCCTAAACTCTCACAAAAATAAAATAAAATAAAATAAACCCTAACCCTAAACGTGTAGCCGCCACCCTCTTAAACTTCAATGGCCGAAAATTGATTTTCTTCTCCCCTCAATCACTCTCAATCCATAAGCTTTTAGGAGATACGTTCAACTAACAAATTGAAGATCTAAACGAGACCTTCACATCCATACGGTGGAGTGGCATGTAACTCGTCGGAGGGGTCAGAATTTGACCGTGATGTACCCACGCATGGATGCAATTTCCAAGGCCATTGCTGGGCCAAGCTTCACGCGGTTAGTGGCGGAGGTGGCTTTGGGGCACGTGGCGGTGGTCGTTGATCGACCTA
This sequence comes from Allium cepa, assembly GCA_030765085.1. Classification (NCBI taxonomy): domain Eukaryota; kingdom Viridiplantae; phylum Streptophyta; class Magnoliopsida; order Asparagales; family Amaryllidaceae; genus Allium; species Allium cepa. The sequence goes on along the minus strand of CM060931.1, from coordinate 264,164,323 downwards.
GAGGCGATCGAGGAGGCAACGGTCTCAAACCCTAAATTGGATGATGGGTTTTTTTTTTGCGTTCGGCTACTGGAGTTGAAGCGCGTGAGAAGGAAGAAGGGGTGTGCGGTCATGATGCAAGGGGGAGAGATCTAACGGCTGGAAATAGATTTAGGTTTTAAAATATAAAAATTTTGTTGTAATTAGTTTATATTAAATCGTGTAAACTTCATAAATGCATAACCTTTTCATACGAGGTCGAAAAAACGCGAAACCAGTTGCATTGGAATCGTATGGACGAGCACTACGCGATGGAATTGGATTGGAGTCATTTGGAGTTAGTGAGAATTTCGGGTAAAATTAAACGTCCGTTTAATTTTATTCGAAATAAATCGCTAAAACGGAAATTGAAATCAAGGTGAGAACTTCTCACTCAATCGAATCAGTTTCGACTTTATTTTAAATAGTTAGATTTAAAATATTTGAATGCATGTTTGAATGATGATTATTATCTATTGATTGTTAAAATAGACATTATGCGCCGTTAGTAAGCGAATGTTATTTATTAAAAACATATACCGCGAATATTTCATAAACAGTGAAATTGGTATTATATATAATAACAATATATATATTGGCATATGTATATATTGCAGTTGTTGATTTCCCGCATTTTTTAGCGGATGAGACCCTATTGCGCCGTCTATTAAGCGGATAATATTTTAAATCCCATATACCGCGACAATTTCGTACTGGAGCGAAATTGGTATTGTGCTAATGTTTTTGGATGCAGGAAAACAGGTTGGAGGGATCCAACTGGATTCCTCAACAGTATTTATTTGATTTCAGATATTTTGGTATTTGATTGATTATCATATCGATATATAATATCGTTGTAGTCGTGATTGACTATTTGGTGTGTAGCATCATTGAACCAAATTTTGGGAATTTTAAAATGATTTTAAAGTTATTTTTGAAAGTATATGTTTATAAAATATTTTTGGAATTGATCCATTTTAAATAAATAAACGTTATAATTTTTAAAGTTATAAAAATTATGATTTTGAGAAATACGGTTAAAGATTGATTTTTGAGAAATATGGTTTAATGTTTTTATAAAATAATTAAATTGGATTTTTTGAATTTATTATAAAAAGTTTAAAAATAGGAATTATAAAATTTGATTTTTTTATAAATCAAGAGAATGGTGAAATTATAAAGGAGATTAAAGATGTTTTAAAATAATAGTATAAATTGTTTTATAAAGGATTTATAAATTGATATTTATAAATTAAAACATTTGAATTATAAAACGAGTTTTTATAAGTGTTTGAATGAAGTGAAAATGGATTACATAAGTGAATGGAATTTATAAAATTATAAATGATGAAGTTATAAATGAGATTTATAAATAGTAAGATTTATAAATTTTGTGAAATTATTAAAGAATATATTTGGATAAATAATTGAATCTTATAAGTTATAAGATTTATAATTATGAAGTTTAAAAGAACGATTTTGTAAAATAATCGTTTTATAAGCATTTAACTTATAATGTGAACTTTTGGTTTATAATTGAGTTATAAATCGAATAGGTTAATAAAGGGGATGTATAAAAAGGAAGTAGTTATAAAACAAATAGAAATAGAATTTATAAACGTTGTTTTATAAAATCCGCAAACGACTTATTTTGATAAGTTAATTTTTATGGCTTAATTATATAGTTATATTCACGTTTTAGACAGTGAATAATCCTTTAAAATAAAATGAATAGAAATGATGAAATTGGTTAACGTAGTATATTCACGTTTTTGAATAGTGAATAATATGTTAAAGAAAATGTTTAGAATGTGATATTTTAAATAGAATTAAAACAATCTAATGATGTTTAAAAATGTGTTGAGATTCGAAACCCTAGATTTCAACATTTATTGTTGAAATAGACGTTTTCGAGAAATAGAAGGAAATGGTGGACTATAACACTGTTGTTATAGTAAATGATTTCCGAAAGGAAATGTTTTGTATAGTATTGGGATTTATATATCTATCTTAAATTCGAATCCCTATACTAGTGATTTTGGGTTGTCGTAACGATGTTTTACGTTACATTCGTTTTGGCCCAAATAAATATGTTTAAGAGAATGATTTCCTTAAAGAATGAAATATATACTTAATCTCGATTTAAGTATATTGGATATTTTCCAAAGGTTGAAAATAAATAAAATTTGTGAATTACTTATGAATAAATAAGTATGGAAATGTTTTCCAATATAAAGTGAATATTTTGAGAATTTATCTTTTTGAAGATAAATTGAAATGGATAATTGAAATCGTATATGCATGGATATTTTGGAATGAAAAATTCACTATGGAATTTATGAATAAAAAGGGAAGTGGTTTAAAAATAAATATTGATTTATTTTTGAAGAATGGAAAATATATATCTTGTAAAGATATTTTTGGAAAATAAATAATTTGGAAAATTATTTGGAATCTGGTGATGTGTGCATATCCATTGATAGTTCAATAACCGACTATCAATATTTCCCTTTGAATGGGTATTTGATGTGATTTGTTTGAATTTGAATGCCACACTTATTTTTGAATAAGCGCTCACTATTCGGGTTAACCGGGAAAGGACCATGGGGTCGTATAACCCATTCCGAATATGTGATACGTCGTTATGAATAGCATTTGAAGACCGGTGTTGAAGACCGGATCTTTTTGAAAGCGAAAGGACAACTCGTCGATTGTCTTTGCACCGAGTAGCTACGGTATAGACACTCCATATGTGATGGGAAGTCCGAACGTGATTAGTGAATATCCGGATTGCAAGGACTTCTTTGTAAGTGCCTTCGGTTCTGTTCGAGCCCGGAACATACTTGTATGGATAGTATGTCTGACATTACAAATTGAGATATAAAGCCGATTTCTTTCAAATATATTTCTGTTGGTCGCGGAGAATTTATTCTTTTAGCTTAACACCCTTCTCTGAGACGTACGAGCTCAGAGGTTATGTAGTTGAAGGTTATCAGCGATATATTCCCAATTTGGTATTGTGACATGCTGAGTGTTGCTGTGAAATGATCATTGTGTTGATTATTTGTGATAGGATCAGTTATTTGATCGTCTATCTTGGTGATCATTTCTATGATCATTTGTTGACCCAAAGCATGGCTTTTGTATAAAGTATGTTTTTGTGGACGAGACTTCGTCGAGCCTCACAAACCGGTAATGGTCGAAACAGGAATTGTGCGGCAAGGTTTTCAAGGATCGCTTCCCTAGGGTATGACCATTCCTTCTGGAAAACGGTAGTATCATGGTATGGAGCCCAGATACTTACTCATGTTGAAACACTTATTATTATGGTGTGATGTTGGTTAGAGAGCTCTCGTTTAAAGGTTCCAAAGGACCGGGGGTGGCATATCTGAGGGTTTGTAATATCCCTTGGGAAAAGGGGTTCCCGGCCTTGTTTAGCAGAGAACGGTTTGGTTCTCGGGGCGTCCTTCCAGAGGCGTTTCCATGTGGCAATGGGAAGTTCCTTGGCCTGACCATTTGTTGGAAAATCCATTCTTCAAATACGAGCCTTGTACGGTTTTAGTTGTATAACCTGTCATGGAATATGGCGGTAACCCGCTATTGAACATGGTAGCTATAGTAGGCATAGTTCGAAATGTCTATGTGGACTAAGATTTATATCTTTATTTTCGAAATGAATTTTCTCTACACTATGCACTAGTAATAATATCAAATGTTCTTTTTAATGCGTATCAAGCATCTTTGACTATCATAAGGAGAAATCTCCTCCGATTCTGCGTTTGCATTGTGTGTGTGTGCGGGAGGCCTTATGGTAGTCTCATTTTTAAAAGCATTGCGAATTGACTTTAAAAATATTCCTCTATTTTGATTTTAAAGATAAATAAACTGTTTTGAGTTCTCACACCAGTCACATGACTGACTCGGAGTTTATTGTTTTCCTTCCTAAACTCTGCGTGCCCACCAATTTCCACACGGGCAGTTAAGAGTTAGGTTTATCAGGATATTCTGGATATTCTAGAGTTGCTGGAGGCAAGATGGATGGCATGGCGTATTATTATGTATAGTATTTCTTTTCCGCTGTTTGTTGTTGTTGTTGTACACTCTGATGATGATGTAATGTAATGTATAAAATGTAATAACTGATATAGTTCTTTGTTTAAAGATTATTCATTTATTATTATATGTTGTTCCGCTGCGAATTGTGAGATTCTGTTATTGTTCTGTTGTTTTCTGTTCCGTTCTATTTTCTTTTCCCTCTATTTTCTATTTTCTTTTCTCTCTATTTTCTGTCTTTCCTCTCTTCTTCTACCTCTTTCCTTTTCTTAAACCATAACATTTCGGGTTTCCGGCCTTCGATTTCTCAGCAGTCGATAAAGTGAGTATCGATGTTGAATTTTCGAAAGTCGAAAATTTCCGGGGCGTTACATTTGGTATCAGAGCATATGGTTAAGCGACAATCATGGTTCTGTTGGGTATTACTCATTAGAGATAGAGTCAGTAGTACTCTAGAATGAGTTGAGTGTAATAATAGCTATGAGAGCGTATTTGTTAGTGAATATAAATTGTTTTGTATTGTGTTGACTTATCGGTTGATTGTTTATAGATTCCAGTCGATGTAGTCTAGCTAACTATCGTAGATAGGGGTTTCTAAACTCTTAAACAAGATAAACCGACATAATATTGTTTTAAATTTGGTAAATGAAATAATTTTACCTTGATTATATTTTTATATATAAAGGAATGATTTTTCAGAATTATTAAAGTGTATATAAGTTGATTGTTTAGTTGTTTGAATAATCAAAATAAAAAATAATAATTGTATAAGCAAAAAGAATTATAAGAATTGAATTATAATTAAAGTGATTTACAATTGTGAAATAAACTTATATATATAAGAAGTGAAACTATATGAATATATTTATAAATATGAGTTATAAATAAAAATGAATTTAAAGTTAAATGGAAATTTACTTTAGAATTGGAATCTGAATTGATTTATAAGTTGGAATTTAAGTTAAGTAAAAACAAGTGATGTTTGTAAAATGGAGTATGACTTAAGAGTTGTTGAATGAAGTTGATATCGGTATCAAAGAAAATTAATAAAGTTAAATGATAGATATGAACTTAAGTTATGTAAATGAAATTCAACTTTTGTAATTGAATTGAATTATTGGATTGAATATTAATCAATTAAATGTGAATAATTGATATGGAATAATGGATATAAGTGTTAATTCATTAAAATCTAAGGTTATTGGAAGTTGAAAGATTGAATAAAAATCAATTAATTAAACCAATTGAAAGTGATGGTGTTAAACCAAATTGAATGAATTGAAAGCAAAGTAATTTGGTTGTAATTAATATACATTGGTTGTTATATGATTGTTAGTTATATGATTGTATATAATTCATTAAGTGTTAATGAAATTGAGTTAATGAAATTGGAAGCCAAAGTAATTGAAATCCAATTGGAAGTTAAGTGAATCTTGAATAAAATTGAATTTGAATTGGAAGTGAACCAACTTGAATATGAATTAGTAAATATAAACTAATTGAAAATGAATGCTAGTAAAAACATCCACTGTTAATGAATCAAATGTGATTTACATTGAAAACCATTTCATTGAATATTAATGAGAATATGAATGAATATTTATTGGTTATGAATGCTAGTTGGTTGATGGTTGAACATATTGCTTTTGTTTCATTTGCTATGTTGGCATGTATAGTTATTATGTTGCTATATGATGTATATCGATACTATTATCTATATGCATTATTCTCATGTTGTTTGTTGAGTGATTAGTAGGTGCGGATCGCGTTTGCTTCGCATTTGGAGCTCGCTTCCGCGCTATATTAGCCGTATATGCTTGCTAATAAAATATAAGGTACATATCTCGGATTAAATATCGTACTTTTATACTTTTTTCCCTGCGGGATGCCTCATTACTTGATGAGATGTATATTTGTGATATATATACTGTCATTTTTTTTTTCGGATCGAGCCGCGCAAAGGAGACTATGGCGAATTTTTCCGAAAATTTAAGGCGTTAGAATTTTTTTTGAGAAAATTGGAAAATTTTGAAAACTTTAACTTTGATTTGAAGTTGAAAGTTAAATAATAGTAGTTTGGTTTGAAAAGATAACTAAGCATGATTTGAAAACTTAGTAAAGTTATTGTAAGAAAATTAGCTATGGATTTTGGAAAGTTAATAAATTCTGTAACTTTTCTTACTTGTTAATTTCGAGGACGAAATTCTTTTAAGGGGGGAAGATTGTAACGACCCAGAATTTTTATTAATTAAAATTTGAATATTTAATTAATTTTAAATATTAATAAGTGAATTTATAAGTCGAATAAAATTTAATTTGAATAATTGGATTTAATTGGATAATTAAATCGATAATTTAATATGTGAAATTATGGAAATAATTGAAAATGGAGTTGAATATGATTGAAAATGATTTGTAAAATTTTATTTTATCATGTTGAAGTTAGAATGATATTTTAGAACCTTTAAAATCGAATTAAAAGTTTATTTGTGAAAATTGAATACTTAAATATTTAATCGACTAGTGAAAATAGTCAATTTTTGAACAGTCTCAGAATTGGACGAGACCAGTTCCATTGGATCTGTAATAGTTAGTTATTACCGGATTTCAATTTTCGTAGCAATCGGAGTTATCGTTTGATCGTAGAAGCTCGAAACGCATCGAATTATTTTTAATATTAATTTGGCGAGTTAAAATAGTCATTTTTCAAAAAGTCTCGGATTTCGACGAGACTAGTTTCATCGGATCCGTAATGTGATATTATTGTAAGGTTTCAAATTTCGTGTCAATCGGATATACCGTTTGTCCGATACAAATTAAAACGCCTAGAAAATCGTTTAAATCAGTTTAATTCAAATTGAACGTTTATTGCCATAACTCGCACAGATGTCCGAATTAGCTTCCGAAACCTATTCCATTGTGTCCGGAACGCGGGATAAACCCTAGGAACGTCAGTTTCGACGCGTAAATCGGAGTTTGGAATTCCCGGATGAATAGTGTTTTGAATAATTTCCTATAAATAACCCTAAACCTCTCACAAAATAAATAAATAAATAAAATAAACCCTAACCCTAAACGTGTAGCCGCCACCCTCTTAAACTTCAATGGCCGAAAATTGATTTTTTCTCCCCTCAATCACTCTCAATCCATAAGCTTTTAGGAGATACGTTCAACCAACAAATTGAAGATCTAAACGAGACCTTCACATCCATACGGTGGAGTGGCATGTAACTCGTCGGAGGGGTCAGAATTTGACCGTGATGTACCCACGCATGGATGCATTTTCCAAGGCCATTGCTGGGCCGAGCTTCACGCGGTTAGTGGCGGAGGTGGAGCTGGCTTTGGGGCACGTGGCGGTGGTCGTTGATCGACCTAGAGGCGATCGAGGAGGCAACGGTCTCAAACCCTAAATTGGATGATGGGTTTCTTTTTGCGTTCGGCTACTGGAGTTGAAGCGCGTGAGAAGGAAGAAGGGGTGTGCGGTCATGATGCAAGGGGGAGAGATCTAACGGCTGGAAATAGATTTAGGTTTTAAAATATAAAAATTTTGTTGTAATTAGTTTATATTAAATCGTGTAAACTTCATAAATGCATAACTTTTTCATACGAGGTCGAAAACACGCGAAACCAGTTGCACTGGAATCGTATGGACGAGCACTACGCGATGGAATTTGATTGGAGTCGTTTGGAGTTAGTGAGAATTTTGGGTAAAATTAAACGTCCGTTTAATTTTATTCGAAATAAATCGCTAAAACGGAAATTGAAATCAAGGTGAGAACTTCTCACTCAATCGAATCAGTTTCGATTTTATTTTAAATAGTTAGATTTAAAATATTTGAATGCATGTTTGAATGATGATTATTATCTATTGATTGTTAAAATAGACATTATGCGCCGTTAGTAAGCGGATGTTATTTATTAAACACATATACCGCGAATATTTCATAAACAGTGAAATTGGTATTATATATAATAACAATATATATATATATTGGCATATGTATATATTGCAGTTGTTGATTTCCCGCATTTTTTAGCGGATGAGACCCTATTGCGCCATCTATTAAGCGGATAATATTTTAAATCCCATATACTGCGACAATTTCGTACTGGAGCGAAATTGGTATTGTGCTAATGTTTTTGGATGCAGGAAAACAGGTTGGAGGGATCCAACTGGATTCCTCAACAGTATTTATTTGATTTAAGATATTTTGATATTTGATTGATTATCATATCGATATATGATATCGTTGTAGTCGTGATTAACTATTTGGTGTGTAGCATCATTGAACCAAATTTTGGGAATTTTAAAATGATTTTAAAGTTATTTTTGAAAGTATATGTTTATAAAATATTTTTGGAATTGATCCATTTTAAATAAATAAACGTTATAATTTTTAAAGTTATAAAAATTATGATTTTGAGAAATACGGTTAAAGATTGATTTTTGAGAAATATGGGTTAATGTTTTTATAAAATAATTAAATTGGATTTTTTGAATTTATTATAAAAAGTTTAGAAATAGGAATTATAAAATTTGATTTTTTTATAAATCAAGAGAATGGTGAAATTATAAAGGAGATTAAAGATGTTTTAAAATAATAGTATAAATTGATTTTATAAAGGATTTATAAATTGATATTTATAAATTAAAACATTTGAATTATAAAACGAGTTTTTATAAGTGTTTGAATGAAGTGAAAATGGATTACATAAGTGAATGGAATTTATAAAATTATAAATAATGAAGTTATAAATGAGATTTATAAATAGTAAGATTTATAAATTTTGTGAAATTATTAAAGAATATATTTGGATAAATAATTGAATCTTATAAGTTATAAGATTTATAATTATGAAGTTCAAAAGAACAATTTTGTAAAATAATCGTTTTATAAGCATTTAACTTATAATGTGAACTTTTGGTTTATAATTGAGTTATAAATCGAATAGGTTAATAAAGGGGATGTATAAAAAGGAAGTAGTTATAAAACAAATAGAAATAGAATTTATAAACGTTGTTTTATAAAATCCGCAAACGACTTATTTTGATAAGTTAATTTTTATGGCTTAATTATGTAGTTATATTCACGTTTTAGACAGTGAATAATCCTTTAAAATAAAATGAATAGAAATGATGAAATTGGTTAACGTAGTATATTCACGTTTTTGAATAGTGAATAATATGTTAAAGAAAATGTTTAGAATGTGATATTTTAAATAGAATTAAAACAATCTAATGATGTTTAAAAATGTGTTGAGATTCGAAACCCTAGATTTCAACATTTATTGTTGAAATAGACGTTTTCGAGAAATAGAAGGAAATGGTGGACTATAACACTGTTGTTATAGTAAATGATTTCCGAAAGGAAATGTTTTGTATAGTATTGGGATTTATATATCTATCTTAAATTCGAATCCCTATACTAGTGATTTTGGGTTGTCGTAACGATGTTTTACGTTACATTCGTTTTGGCCCAAATAAATATGTTTAAGAGAATGATTTCCTTAAAGAATGAAATATATACTTAATCTCGATTTAAGTATATTGGATATTTTCCAAAGGTTGAAAATAAATAAAATTTGTGAATTACTTATGAATAAATAAGTATGGAAATGTTTTCCAATATAAAGTGAATATTTTGAGAATTTATCTTTTTGAAGATAAATTGAAATGGATAATTGAAATCGTATATGCATGGATATTTTGGAATGAAAAATTCACTATGGAATTTATGAATAAAAAGGGAAGTGGTTTAAAAATAAATATTGATTTATTTTTGAAGAATGGAAAATATATATCTTGTAAAGATATTTTTGGAAAATAAATAATTTGGAAAATTATTTGGAATCTGGTGATGTGTGCATATCCATTGATAGTTCAATAACCGACTATCAATATTTCCCTTTGAATGGGTATTTGATGTGATTTGTTTGAATTTGAATGCCACACTTATTTTTGAATAAGCGCTCACTATTCGGGTTAACCGGGAAAGGACCATGGGGTCGTATAACCCATTCCGAATATGTGATACGTCGTTATGAATAGCATTTGAAGACCGGTGTTGAAGACCGGATCTTTTTGAAAGCGAAAGGACAACTCGTCGATTGTCTTTGCACCGAGTAGCTACGGTATAGACACTCCATATGTGATGGGAAGTCCGAACGTGATTAGTGAATATCCGGATTGCAAGGACTTCTTTGTAAGTGCCTTCGGTTCTGTTCGAGCCCGGAACATACTTGTATGGATAGTATGTCTGACATTACAAATTGAGATATAAAGCCGATTTCTTTCAAATATATTTCTGTTGGTCGCGGAGAATTTATTCTTTTAGCTTAACACCCTTCTCTGAGACGTACGAGCTCAGAGGTTATGTAGTTGAAGGTTATCAGCGATATATTCCCAATTTGGTATTGTGACATGCTGAGTGTTGCTGTGAAATGATCATTGTGTTGATTATTTGTGATAGGATCAGTTATTTGATCGTCTATCTTGGTGATCATTTCTATGATCATTTGTTGACCCAAAGCATGGCTTTTGTATAAAGTATGTTTTTGTGGACGAGACTTCGTCGAGCCTCACAAACCGGTAATGGTCGAAACAGGAATTGTGCGGCAAGGTTTTCAAGGATCGCTTCCCTAGGGTATGACCATTCCTTCTGGAAAACGGTAGTATCATGGTATGGAGCCCAGATACTTACTCATGTTGAAACACTTATTATTATGGTGTGATGTTGGTTAGAGAGCTCTCGTTTAAAGGTTCCAAAGGACCGGGGGTGGCATATCTGAGGGTTTGTAATATCCCTTGGGAAAAGGGGTTCCCGGCCTTGTTTAGCAGAGAACGGTTTGGTTCTCGGGGCGTCCTTCCAGAGACGTTTCCATGTGGCAATGGGAAGTTCCTTGGCCTGACCATTTGTTGGAAAATCCATTCTTCAAATACGAGCCTTGTACGGTTTTAGTTGTATAACCTGTCATGGAATATGGCGGTAACCCGCTATTGAACATGGTAGCTATAGTAGGCATAGTTCGAAATGTCTATGTCGGCTAAGATTTATATCTTTATTTTCGAAATGAATTTTCTCTACACTATGCACTAGTAATAATATCAAATGTTCTTTTTAATGCGTATCAAGCATCTTTGACTATCATAAGGAGAAATCTCCTCCGATTCTGCGTTTGCATTGTGTGTGTGTGCGGGAGGCCTTATGGTAGTCTCATTTTTAAAAGCATTGCGAATTGACTTTAAAAATATTCCTCTATTTTGATTTTAAAGATAAATAAACTGTTTTGAGTTCTCACACCAGTCACATGACTGACTCGGAGTTTATTGTTTTCCTTCCTAAACTCTGCGTGCCCACCAATTTCCACACGGGCAGTTAAGAGTTAGGTTTATCAGGATATTCTGGATATTCTAGAGTTGCTGGAGGCAAGATGGATGGCATGGCGTATTATTATGTATAGTATTTCTTTTCCGCTGTTTGTTGTTGTTGTTGTACACTCTGATGATGTAATGTAATGTAATGTATAAAATGTAATAACTGATATAGTTCTTTGTTTAAAGATTATTCATTTATTATTATATGTTGTTCCGCTGCGAATTGTGAGATTCTGTTATTGTTCTGTTGTTTTCTGTTCTGTTCTATTTTCTTTTCCCTCTATTTTCTATTTTCTTTTCTCTCTATTTTCTGTCTTTCCTCTCTTCTTCTACCTCTTTCCTTTTCTTAAACCATAACATTTCGGGTTTCCGGCCTTCGATTTCTCGGCAGTCGATAAAGTGAGTATCGATGTTGAATTTTCGAAAGTCGAAAATTTCCAGGGCGTTACACCTTTGACCGGCCTTCTATCTCTACTATGCCTATTGCGAATTAGACCCATTGGTCCCTACGCAAAAGATGCGGACTAGACTCTGTTGGCTCCTACACAAAAGACGCGAACTAAACCCATTTGTTCCTACGCAAAAGATGTGGACTAGACCCTATTGGCCCCTAAGAAAAAGACACATATGCCTACTGCGGAATAGAACCTATTGGTCCCTACGCAGAAGACACCTACTAAGCGGTTTGAAATCAATAACGACTTATCAGCCAGCACTGAGGCCGCATGCTCGACCACCATTAGGCTCGCGCTATCTGTTGCTTCCTCCTGTTGACCTCTTATTTACCACTGCTCCAGCATAATCATGCCCTTTCCTCACCTGTGCTATTGAAAGACCACCTGTGTCTAACTAAAATGGAATGTTGTTGGTATGGGTCTTATCTAACAAACAAAATCTAGTTGTGCCCCTTGTCCAAATCCGCATGATTTGAACTTCTACTTATTGGCCTCCTATTTACCACTACTCTAGCATAAGCGTGCCCTAGCCTCACCTAATCTATTGTGTCCTAACGGAAAAAGGAAATGCTGTTGGTACAGGTCTTAATTCTATTTTTTCTCATTAACTTAATGTAAGTTTTAAAATAGGCCTCTATCTCTGTAAAGGACTACCCCTTTGGGCCTATAATATCGATCTTCTATATCTGTAAATGACTATCCTGTTGGGCCAACAATACAGATCATCTATATCGATAAAGGACTACCTCGTTGGGCCTATAATACAGGTCACCTATACCTTTCTTATTAACTTAATGCAAGATCTAAGTTTATTAAAATAAGCCTCTTCTGTTATTTCTACTTTATTTGCTTATTAACTTAATTTAAGTCTTAAAATAAGTCTTTTCTGTTCTTTCTACTTAATTATCGTCTCTAATTATAACCTGTGTGTTATAGTTCTGCTTATTAACTTAACCCAAGTCTAAGTATATAAAATAAGCTACTTCTTCTATTTCTTCTATTTTCTCATTTAGTTATAATTGCATGTTATAACTATGCCTGCAAATGTTGTAAATTTGCCTATTTCAGTCTAAAGTCCAAATTATTGCAGTCTTTATTATTTTACATCCCATTTTGTGTGAATTCAGTTTTATTATATTTTAGTCCATATTAACAAATTATTCTATTCTATTTATTTCATTCGCGTAAAGAGGGAATTAAAAAGAAACTGACATTTATAGAAGAAATCTCAATTGTAGAAATAGATGTAAATAAAACGTAAATAATAGTTAATAACTGTAAATAATGCAAATAACTATAAATAATTAGGAAAACCATAATTAACAATAATTAGTTGCAAATAACTAAAATAGAATAGCTAAAAGAAAATAGATTGGAAAACAAATCAAGAATTTACTTAAAATAACTGTAAACAAACTTGCATAAACGTTATCTCAAAATTGTAAAAAAACAAAAAATATTGGAAACCCTATCATTTTAAATTACTTAAAAATCTAAAATAATCACTAACACTTACATGTGGTCCTTAGCTCTTACCTTGGCCTTCTTGCATCCACTTGAAGGGTGTAAAATACTTTAATTTAAAAAGACATACTCCTCGAAAACATATTCATTTTAGGGTCCAGCCTTAGGCAGCGAACCCAGATGGAGAAAATCTGAATGAGTAAAATAGCTAGGCCTAGGGTCTTATTTATAGTGTGACTTATGGATCTTAGACCGTTGGATTTAGAGATTAAATCCGATGCAACCGCGTCATAGGCTCGATAGGAACCGTCAAATGGAAGCACTAACGCACAGGATTGGATAAAAGTTGCAAAATGACGTGTAAAAATCGATCTGGTCGAAGAATGCATTCTCACGTACAAGAATTCACGCGGGTCGACCTGGGTGTCAACCCATCACTTGCTAGGGTCGACCTAGCTATGGTGAGGGTCGACCTTGCCTATATAATTTTTTCCCTTCCTTTTTTTGTTTCTTGTTTATTCCGTAACTTCTTCGTCTTAGCTCAGATTTTGATGTTCTATACATGAAAATTGACCGGAAAATTACCATGGATGCAATGGTGCAACTCCCATGGCTCAGTTATGATGATTTCATAAAGTTATTTTACTATTTAATTAATTTGTTAATTAATTACTATAGCTTAAATTTTGGGTTGTTACATAAGGATCATAGGTGAGTGTTTTGTAATTATTTTAGTTTTGTAAGCAATTTAAAATAATAGGGTTCTCAATAGTTTGTACCTTTTCTACAATTTTGAGACAGTTTTTCTGTAAATTTATTTACAGCTACTTTATAAGTAAATTTTAGAAGTTATTTTATGCCTATTTTTGTTCAGCTATTTTGTTCTGTTATTTACAGTTAACTGCAGTTATTTACAGTTACGTATATCTGTTTTAAGTTAGAATTTAGCTTGTAAATGTTAGTTTCTTTTTATAGAGATTTAATCCTTTCTAACGCGAATAAAATATTACAAAGAGAAGAATTTGCAAATATGAATTAAAATTGAATAAAAATAAATTTATAGAAATCAGATGTAAAATGAGAAAAACTGAAATAAAAATGGAGATGGACAGAAATAGGAAAATTTAAGATATTAGCAAGCATAATTATAACAAGTGGTTATAATTAAAAAGAGAAAATAGAAGAGTAACAGTTGTAAGAACAATTATAACACGTAGGTTATTGTTAGAAAGAAGAGATAACAGAAGTGGCTCTTAGATCTTGGATTAAGTTAATAAGCAAAAATAGAAGTAGGTCCCGTATCGACAACATTCCCTTTCAGGTCTAGGACTGATGGTTTGACACGTAGGTGAGGCTAGGACACGCTTATGCTGATTAGGGTAAATAAGAGACCATTAGATAGAGGCTCAAATCTGAGGATTCAGGCAAGGGGTGTAAAGCTAGAAGATTTGTTTGTTATGACCAGTACCGGCAGCATACCCTTTCAGGTCGAGGATTGATGGTCTCACATGTAGGTGAGGCTGGGCACGCTTATGCTGATAAGGGTAAATATAGGGTCAAATAAGGGGCGACAGTTAGTGTGTACCGGCAATGACCGAGCTTGTGGCATCGATTAAGATAAATAATTCGCTACTGCGTCCTAAGCGCTAAATAGGTGTCTTTTGCTATGACAAACCGGATTTGTTCATAGTGGCACAACATAGATAGGAAAGGACGATCAATGGGTAGGATTAGGATTTCAGCCTAATCAACATAGCAGTAGAGATAGGATTAGGTTTTCAGCCTAATCATAGTAGTGCAAACAATCAGATAATCAAAGCTAACAGTCAAACAGAATTAGAAACAGTATTTTATCCAAGTTTTATCTTTTCTGTATTTTCCTTTCAAGCTAGAACTATTGCTTAGTCTATTATCTTTATCTTGTTTAGAAATTCTAGTAACTACTTTTGCTCACCAGACTCATTGTCTGACCCACTCCTCTATTTCTCCCTTTTTTCACCCCATAAGCCAGCAGAGTTGAGGATAGTTGATTCAGGTTTCTTGGAGATTCATTTTTAGAGTTTTCTCATTTCAGATGTATTCTTCTACTTTTTTTCTTTTTCATTTGGCTTATGATGGATTGGCACTTGTGGGAGGGATTATTATTGTTATCTTTATACTTTGATTTTATGAGACTTAGATGTATTTTCATGAGACATGAGACATTTTGAGCTTTTGAGATATGTTATGTTTTTATGACTTATTTTGAGATGAAGTTTAATTTTGAATGATAAATTATTATTTAAATGTTTCTGCTATTTTTACTTATCTGTCTTGTGAATCTTAGCCTCTTGATGCTTTAGTTATACCTATAACGCACCACATCCTTTGGTGTGACATTTTTGGGAATACTAAGGGGTATGGGGTGTTTCATTTGGTATCAGAGCCTAAGGTTACAGGATTTCTAAAAACTTGTTTTAAAGGTAAAGTATTTTTAAAAGGTAACATATCTTCAACTAAAAGTATTTTTTAGAAAGGAACTCTTATTATAGAAATAGTTTTCAAGTATAAAAGAGTTATTATAAAAATCCCCTCAAAGTCCAGTTCAACCTTCTTTCGAGCCTAAATTTTCTTTCCTTTGCATAGTATGGTGGATGCCCTAAAATCTTCCAGAGGGTCTCCAAGTCCTTAGCTGGTTCCGTAGATACCTCCAAGCTACGGCACCAGAGGTGCAAGGGCAAGCGCCCAATGCAGCACCGACGGGTGGAGGTCCCGTTATTCTACAACAACCAATTTTTCTAAGCTATGCAAGGACTTCACTGGTCTAGGAGTTAAGACGTTTTCTGGCATGGAAAATTTTGTAAAGGCACGAACTTGGTTGAGGAATATGGAGCAGATGTTTGGGCTGTCAAGATTGGAGGACCAGTAAAGAGTCCAGCTTGCATCTTGGCAGTTGAAGGGAGAGGCTTCAACCTGTTGGGAGATTGTTGAGATGGAGGAAAGAGACATTGGTTGGTTTGGATTTCGGGAAAGGTTTGACAGAAAGTTCTTATCGCAAGCCAAGGAAAGCATGCAGTTGGAGAAGTTCATTAGTTTGAAGCAGGGGAGTCTTTCGATGAAAGAGTATATAAATCAGTTTAATGAATTATCGTGGTTTGGTATGGAGCTTGTTAATACACCATATAAGAAGGCCACTAAGTTTGCTAAGGGTTTGAACCATCCCCTTCAAGGGTTGGCATTGACACATGTACCTATGGGTGCGACATATGAATCACTTGTAGAAATGGCTCTCATATTAGATGTTACTAAGAAAGAAGAGGTCAAGGAGGTTTCTAAATCAAAAAACTCTAAGAAGCAATGGTGGAAGAATAAGAAGGATAAGGACAAGAAGAAAAGAGGAGGACCTCAGAAGGGACAGATCACGAAGGGCAAGAAATGTCATAATTGTGGATTGGTTAGGCATTTCACAAAGGACTATTAGAAGGACACAATGAAGGGGAGGTGTTATAGCTATGGGTAGCCTGGACACCTTAGTAGAGCTTGTCCTCAGAAGACGGAGCAGAGAGCAGGTGCACCTATAGCGCAAGTACAGGCTTTGAATGCAGCACCTTCTAGTAGTGGACCAGATCGAGGTAGGAATGTCTCTGTAGAAGGTTTGATCTCTATTTTAGATTTTCCTATTCGAACACTTTTTGACTCCGAAGCATCGCATTATTTCATTTCTAGTTACTTGGTTGATTGTTTGCACTTAGATATTTCTCTAGTTGTAGACCCTATAGTTGTTTCAACCCCATAGGAGGATCGGCACATTTATCCATGATTTGTAGGGGTTTGAAAATTTTTATACTAGGCATAAAGTTTGATTGTGACACCTATGTACTGGGATTTTCGGGATATGGGATGATTTTGGGGATAGACTGGTTATCCACTTATGGTGTGATATTGAACTACGAGAGGACAGTCGTTAGACTAGAGACATGTAGCGGAAGAATTCTCGAGGTTTCTTGCGACCCATAGGGGTCAGTCATTTTGAGCTTCCTTTATTCCCTTAATTCATCACTTAGAGAGTTAGATTCATTTCTAGTTGTTAGAGATTTCCTAGATGTTTTAAGGAGGTTAGGGGACTACCCCCTAAGAGAGAGATCAACTTAAGGATCTAAATGACAATGCTAAGCCAAAAGAATTGGCCGTGAGACATATGGCTTCGAGGGAGGGGAAGAAGTTAAGTAAGAAGATTGGTGAGCTATTAGAGAAAGGCTTCATCTGACGGAGCATATGTGAGTGGGGAGCGCCAGTCGTCTTCGCTACAAAGGCGGATTGTTCCCTTCGACTTTGCGTAGATTATAGAGAGTTGAATAAACTCATAAAGAAGAACCATTACCCACTTCCTAGGATAGACAATCTTTTTGATTAGTTGGTTGGCTATTCAGTGTTTTCTCAACATGACTTAGCCACTTGTTTCCATCAACTTAGGGTCATTGATGGTAGCATCGATATGACAACATTTAAGACACCCGATGGATTCTTTGAGTGGTTGGTTATGCCGTTTGGGCTGACCAATGCCCCAGTATATTTTGTAGATCTGACGATCTATATTTTTCGCGATGTCGTAAATAAGTTCTTTTTAGTGTTTGTGGATGACATTCTGGTGTTTTCCAAGAGTATGGAAGAGCATGTTATTCATCCTAAGGAGGTTCTTTGCACACTTCATGTTCATCAGTTGAAAGAAAAATTCTCAAAGTGTCACTTTTGGCATGGGGAGATGTGTTTCTTGGGCATATAGTCTCAAGAGAGGGTTTAGCTGTGGATCCCGCTAAGATAGTAGCAGTACATGATTAGAAGGCCACCAAGAATGCTATCGAAGTTAGAAGCTTCCTATGTTTAGCTGGTTATTATAGGAAGTTTATTAGAGATTTTGCTAAGATTTCAGTGCTTGAGGTTAAGCCTACCCTCATAGATCAGATTGGCTGAAGGCAGCGAGAGGATTCAGAGCTTGTGGATATTTTGGTAGGATTAATAGAGGAGAGATCTCTAGACATCTCCAACGCTATTCCATCAATAGCAAAGGGTGGTTAATAAGAGATGAAAGACTTTGTGCCCCCCGCACTGGTGATTTAATGAGAGCAGTTCTAGCGGGGGCATAACATTTTTAAATGACTATTCATCCAGGTAGTGATAAGATGTATAGGGACATGAAGATAGTGTTTTATTGAAGTGGCATGAAGAAGGATATAACATAGTTTGTGCTAAGTGTCTTGTGTGCCAAAGAGTTAAGGCGAAGCAGTCGACGCGTGGTAGAGTGCTTCAACCATTGGATGTACCCAAATGGAAGTGGGATAGTGTTTCGATGGACTTCATAGATTTTTTACCCTAATCTAGGAAGGGGAACACCAGTATTTGGGTGATTGTAGATCGTTTGACTAAGAGCGCCCACTTCATTCCGGTCAAGAGTAAGAGGAAAACACCTTATTTGGCATCCATATACGTTCATGAGATAGTCCAACTTCATAGAGTTCCCTCTATCATAGTGAGTGATAGAGACCCTATCCTTACTAGCGAGTTTTGGAGGAGCTTGCAAGAGACTCTAGGGACACAACTTAGATTGAGTAAAGCCTATCACCCTCAAACGGTTGACAAACGGAGAGAGTTAATAGACTTCTTGAGGATTTGTTGAGGATGTACATTCTTGATTTTGGAGGAACTTGGGAGGAACACCTTCCTCTAGTGGAATTCTTTTATAAAAATAATTTTTAGGCTAGCATTGGGACGGCTCCTTTTGAAGCCCTTTATGGAAGACGTTGCAAGTCGCCTTCGTGTTGGTTAGAGTCTACAAAAAGATTGCTACTTGGTCCCTACATGGTTAGAGAGACTTCAGAAAAGATTGATTTGATTAAAAGAAGAATGTAGACGACCCAAGATAGACAGAAATCCTTTCCAGATAAGCGAAGAAGGGAAATTGAGTTTCAGGTAGGAGATTTGGTTTTTACTAAGGTGTCTCCACTAAGAAAGGTAGTGGGGTTTAGGTCAAATGGGAAACTTGCTCCTAGATTCGTAGGACCATTCCCCATTGTGAAAAGGGTAGGGAAGATGGCGTATCGGATAAAGCTACAGGAGAGGCTCACGGGATTTCATGATGTTTTTCATTTTTCACACTTGAGAAAGTGTTTACATGATTCAGTAGAGGTAGTGAAACCTTGCCTACTTGAGGAAGTTGAAGTGGAGAGAGAAGCATCCGGTTCGTCGCATTCTAACCAAGATCGTTGGGCATGATATCAAGAAGCTTAGGAATAAGGAAGTCCCTTTGGTTAAGGTGCAGCCCTCAATATACATAGGTCGACCCGCCATTTTGCATGGACGCTATTTCATCCATGTAGGAGCCGAAGACCCTATAATCCAATTTTTGTGAAATCCTATGCGTTTGTGCTTGCATTCGATGGTTCCTAGTGAGCCTACGATGTGGTTGCACCAGATTTAATCTTAAAATCCAACAGCATGAGATCCCTAAGCCACACTATAAATAGAACCCTATGCCTAGCTTTTTTTCTCATTCAGATTATATCCCAATTAGGTTCAATGCCTAAGGCTGGACCCTAAAAAGAAATTATTTCTAGAGAGGAAATCTTTTTAATAAAAATATTCTATGCCCTAGAAGTGGATCTAGGAAGGTCAAGGACTAGAGTTAAGGACCACAGGTGAATGTTTTGTAATTATTTTAGATTTGTAAGCAATTTAACATAATAGGGTTCCCAATAGTTGTAGTTTTTCAACAATTTTGAGATAGTTTTTATGTAAATTTATTTACAGTCAGTTTTTCAGCAAATTTCAGAAGTTTTTTCCAATCTATTTTTATTCGGTTATTTTGTTCAGTTATTTACAGTTAATTGCAGTTAGTTATAGTTATTTAAATATGTTTTAAGTTGCAATTTAGCCTGTAAATGTTAGTTTCTTTTTTTAAAGATTTAATCCATTTGACGCGAATAAAATATTATAAAGAGAAGAATTTGCAAATATGGGTTAAAATAGAATAACATCAAATTTACAGAAATTAGATGTAAAATGATAAAAACTGAAATAAAAATAGAGATGGACCAAAATAGAAAAATTTAAGATATTAGGAAGTATAATTGTAACAAGTGGTTATAACTAAAAAGAGAAAATAGAAGAGTAACAGTTGCAACAACAATTATAACAAGTAGGTTATAATTAGAAAGAAGAGATAACATAAGAAGCTTATTATTAAAACTTAGAACTTGGATTAAGTTAATAAGCAAATATAGAAGTAGGGCCCATACCTGCAGCATTTCCTTTCAGGTCTAGGACTGATGGTTTCATACATAGGTGAGGCTGGGACACGCTTATGTTGATTAGGATAAATAAGTGGCCAATAGATATGCAAAGCTAGACGATTTGGTTTATGTTAGGACCAATACGGGCAGCATTCGCTTTCAGGTCGAGGACTGATGGTCTTACATGTAGGTTAGGCTAGGCACGCTTATGCTGATTAGGATAAATAAAGGGTTAAATAGGGGGCGACAGTTGGTGTGTACTGGTGAAGACCGAGCGTACGACATCGATTAAGGTAAATAATTCACTACTGCGTCCTAAGCGCTAAAGAGGTGTCTTTTGTTGTGACCAAAAGGATTGGTTCATAGTGGCACAACGGAGATAGGAAAGGCCGATCAATGGGTAGGATTAGGATTCAGCCTAATCAAGTTAGCAGTCGAGATAGGATTAGGATTTCAGCCTAATCACAGTAGTGTGAACAATCAAACAATCAAAGCAAATGGTCAAATAGAATCAGAAACGGTATTTTATCCAATTTTTATCTTTTATGTATTTTTCTTCCAAGGTAGAACTATTTCTTAGTCTATTATCCTTATCTTGCTTAGAAATGCTAGTAATTACTTTCACTCACCAGGCTTATTGTCTGACCCACATCTCTATTTCCACTTTTTTCCCCATAGGCCAGCAGAATTGAGGATAGTTGATCCATGTTGCTTGAGATTCATTTCCGGAGTTTTCTCATTTCAGATGTATTCTTCTACTTTTCATCTTTTTCATTTGGCTTATGATGGATTGGCACTTGTGAGAGGGATTATTATTGTTATCTTTATACTTTGATTTTATGATACTGAGATGTATTTTCATGAGACATGAGACATTTTGAGCTTTTTAGATATGTTATATTTTTATGACTTATTTTGAGAAGTTTAATTTTGAATGATAAGTTGTTATTTAAATATTTTCGCTGTTTTTACTTATTTGTCTTGTGAATCTTAGTCTCTGTATACTTTAGCTATACCTATAACGCACCACATCCTTAGGTGTGCCCTTTTTGGGAATACTAAGGAGTGTGGGGTCATTCACTTATGACGTATCCTGTTTAAGCCATCACTGGGTGATGCGGCATAAGGTAATGTTTACCTTTCACATAGCACATTCCACTTTAAATGCCACACGACCATTCTGTAATCACACAACTGATTTCTATAAATGTATAACTCTTGAGCTTTTACATCTTAGGAAAGGGTGTTGAACTAAGAGAAGTTGCCTTCTCTACCCCCAAACAGATGATATGTTCATAGAGGTCAGTCAATGTAATTAGAAATGCAACATCAGACATTCATCCATACGATTTGTCCAGGAACAGGACAAACCAAAGGAACTCTCCTGCCACATCCTATCATGTGATCCCTAGGATTGGTAGTCACAAGTCCTTGCATATCAAAGATTTTCGTAACAAAGCACTACTACCACCTTATATATTTATATATAATATGCATCATGGGTCTAGTGGCAAGTAGCCCTGCATCATGACGATCTCCGTCTTCAAAAACCATCAACATAAAACTACACTTCCGAACACATATATTGGTCCAAAGTGGTTCTCGGACAAATACGACCCCAGTCTCTCTGGACCAACAATGATAAAGAGGCCCTCAGCCCCATATAGAAACCAAGTCTCGTGGAGTATCTCAACTTACTATCCTTCAGCCAAGAAGGAAGCCCGGTAGACTGGAGTACCATAGTCAGTCCGCAATACTCAAATCAAAATTCTTAACCCAAATGATAATCAAGCGTACTTAGTCAGCTTTGTTCTAAGTGCACGACTAATCAGTTCCTATACCAAGTCAAGGAACCAAAAATGGTCAAATTTGATTATCGGTTATTTAACCATCAAAACAATAAATAAATCTAGCACATAAGCATTCACCTAGCCTACTTAACTAATTTTGCTAATTAAATCAATTTCCAAATATTTACTTCAAATTATCTTTGAAAAGTTGTATCTTCAAAACCACTTTAATCTCTCGATATTAGAAAACATTTCCATATACATATATCAATGGTATAAGTATATTTAATAACACTTCCATTTTGGAGACACACCAAACAGATTTCTATAGTCGTACAACTTCCGAGTTCATATGCCTCCGGACCGGTGTTAAGTATAGGAAGCAATGCTTCATATACCACCAAGCTTTTAGTGCGACTATAAGAACCAATTCGTGTATTTCACAATGGAAGGTCAAAACATAATTTATTGGATCAAAATGAATGTTGCGTAAAACATCATTATCACAACGGAAAAACACTAGTATAGTGATTCGGTAAATTATACACACACACACACACACACGCGCGCACACACATATATATATATCCCGTGTACTATATAAAACATTTCCTTTCAGAAATCATTTACTATAACAACAGTGTTATAGTCAATGCCTCCAATATTTCCCCCAAAACGTCTATTTCAACAATTAATGTTGAAATATATGTTTTCGATGCATAACTCATTTTAGATCACCTTTCGAACCATTTAAACTTAATTTGAAATTATTGCTTTCAAAACTTTACCTTTAAAGATTATCACTTTGAAAACCATTTAGTTCATCAAAAATATTCCTTTCAAAACATTCCTTTAAAAGATTATTTAACTCTTAAAAACTTAAATGTATTTCCTTTATATAAAAGAATCCATATTTAAATCTCAACAAAAATCATTTCCATATTTATAAAACTATGTTTATAAATCTTGTTTCTATTTTATAAAACTTCTATTTTATAAAATCTCTTTATTTATAAAATTCTGTTTATAAATCATTCTTATAAAAACTCATTTTACTATCAAAATACACTTAATAATCCATTTCTTTATAAATACAATTCATTTATAAAATCCATTCATAAATCCATCTACCAAATAAATTTCAAATCTATTTACAAAATATTTACAAATAATGATTATAAATCTATTTCTTTATTTATAAAACATCACTTTTATAAATCCTTTTAAAAAACCATTCAAAAATTTCTATTTAAAAATATTACACAAACTATACATTTATAACATCCAAAATCATACTTTTTATTGGTTTAAAAATAAACTCATTCCTTTTAAAAATTTAAATTATTAAACATATATACTTCCAAAATCATTTTGAAAATCATTTTAATTCAAAATCAACATTTTATAGTATTTCAAAATAATAAAAAACATGGCCCAGTGCTATTATACCACTAACTCGCACTTCTAACTTAAATAAGCTTGCATGCCAATTATATGTTGTCTTCTTTGTTGTTTGCTGGAATTTTATTTTAGAGATTGAACATGAAACTAATTTGATCATATCTCTCAAGTTTCTTATCCAAATTCGATGGTTTTGGATGATCTGGGAAGCTTAGGCTTTTAGCTAAAAGTTTCATGTTTTGAGTTTTATGAATTTTTGAATTTAATTTGGTCAAAATTGTACTTCTTTGTTGCTGTCCCGAGAGCAAAACGACAGCGACAATGAATCCAGACCTGATAATTGTTTTGGGTATATCTTTTGACTCGTATGTCTGAATCTGGTGATTCTTTTTTTTTTTTGAATTCTAGATATGAAAATTCTCTTTAACTTTCATCTTTTATGATTTATCAAATTCTTTGACCTACAAGGTGAAATTGGCTCTCTAATCGCAGCCCTATTATTATGCTAATTGTTTACAATTTTGTAATTTTAGACCCGAGAATTTAAATTGCCCACGTCTCTCAACGGAAGTGCCTTCATGATTCAGACTCTGTTATTGATCCTCCTAATCTACAAGAGCTTGATATCCCACCTGATTTATCTATTGTGCAATATCCTTTCCGTATGCTTGCTTCAGAGGTCAAACGCCTTCGAAATAAGGATGCACCGCTCGTGAAGATTCAATGGTCCGCTAATCCCAAAGACTGTACATGGGAAACCAGAGAATTTATCGAGCGATCTTATCCAAACTTTCTATCTTTTCACGTTGAGGGTGATAAATTTAACTCAAGCCTATCCATTTTCCTTTGCTAGATGAAATAGATTGTGTTGAATACAGCTCTTCTTCATGAAATTGCAAGGATGCAATTTTTATAAGGGGGATTCTTTAACAACCCTGGTTTTGTGATTATCTGTGAAAATAAATTATAACGATGGTTATAATTTGAAATGGAGGAATAAAATAAATATCGAGATGTAAATTTTGTTAAAAATTGTTTGTTTTATCATAAACAATGTGTACTTGGTGAAATAAAATGGTAATAAGATGGTTTGGTTGGAAATTAAATGTGGACAATGGAATTATGTTAATTTGGTGGTGAATTAATTAAATAAAAGACAAAAGCAATTAATTCAGCACTTATTTGTTGTAATTAAATATAAAATGGAGAGAATAAAATTTTGAAAACTTTTATAAGTTATTTTGGGGTAATATTGCACATTAAATGGTTTTATTTTGGTAGAATGTAATAATTGTGGAAATAGCGGTCAAATAATGATTTTTGTTAATTTTAAAAATGTATTAAAATTAAATACGGTAAATATTGTAAATAAAAATATGGAATTTTATTTAAAAACAACATTTGGGTGTCAGAATAATCTTAATATAGCTTTTTATGACGAATTGGACAATGAAATGATTTTTGTGTAATATTTGTTGATTAAAATTTTGTTTTGTGTAAATAATAGTGTAAATATATGTATTTAATCAAAATGAAATTTTAATGATGGAAATTTATTTTTAGTGGCTAAATTAATTTTAAAATATATCAGTTGCACTTTTATAATGATAGAAACATGTTTTGTATAAATTATGTGGTGAATTAAGTGATGAAAATGGTGTAAACATGTTAACAGTATAACATAACTAAAATTTGTCTAAGTATTATGACATTATTTCTTATTGGGTAAGAAAATTAACGCCAAGCCCAAACCCATTTTCTAGAATGGTCAGGAGAGGAAACTTGTGCATGTACGTACAATCCATCTTCTCATTCCTTTCATTCCTTTCTTTCTCTAAGATAAACCAAACTCAAGAATGGTTTTTTCTTCAAAGCTCTAAATCAAATTTCTATGCCTCCAAACTAAATTAAATTATAAGAAAATTAAGGAATTAAAATCTCCTACAAATAATCTCTCTCAAACCCTAATATATTTCATCCATCTTTTGATTTGAGAAAGGGTTATTTACTGTAACTTATTTTTTTGGTTTGCATGTGTATTATCTTCTTCTCTACAGGTTCTAAAGCTTATTCAAGGCTAAATCTTCAAATCTTTGCTTGCAAAATCTGCCAATTTGCTGCAAACAAATCCTAAGGTGAGTATTAACTCACACTTTTAACTTAAATAAGCTTGCATGCCAATTATATGTTGTCCTCTTTGTTGTTTGCTGGAATTTTTTTAGAGATTGAACTTGAAACTAATTTGATCATATCTCTCAAGTTTCTTATCCAAATTCGATGATTTTAGATGATCTGGAAAGCTTAGACTTTTAGCTAAAAATTTCATGTTTTGAGTTTTATGAATTTTTGAATTCAATTTGGTCAAAACTATACTTCTTTGTCGCTGTCCCGAGAGCAAAACGACAACGACAATGAATCCAGACCTGATAATCAAATAATATAAATCAACCGCTTCAAGGCAGGACCATATACAAAGGGTCATCAGTTCATAAACGGGAACATAATAGGGTGTCATCTGCTTCAAGGGTAGGATTATATCTAAACCAATAAATAAATATAGTAAATCATCCAAACAAGCAACAAATAACATAAATAAAATTATCCACACTTATATAAAGATATAAGTAGGCCAGAGAGGTAAGTTTACTCATAGAAATTCTAGAAATCGCCTAAAGCGCTTTGGTTTGAATTAAAACCGAATAGGCTTAACCCAAATTTCTACTTGCTCTGAATCCATTCAATCCAACTCCAAATCATTGATTTATTCGATACGATCGCAATGCAATTCGTCGCATTTAATTTTGACCTCGTATGAAAAAATTATGAATTTATGACGATTGAAATAATTAAACTATCATTAACTTACAGTTAGTAAACTTATTTAAAATTAATAATCTTCCCTCCTTCCTCTTATTCTCGTTTCCAGTCAACTAACAACGCGATTTCCCCATCTAAATATGTCGCCTCGCTGCCCCGTGCACCACCTCGACCTCCACCGCTGTTGCGCCTGGCCTCCCTTACTCCGTCGCCAGTGGTCTGCCCTCCCAATTCGTTGCCAATCAACGCCAAACCAAGGCCAAGGTCGCCATGAATGGGGGAAATTTCCCATCAACATGCCTCACAGTACGATGATCCAACCATTGATTAGCATCATCGTGACGTGCTCTCCAACTTTCATGTAGAAGCTATGGCTTGAAAGTGGACGGAGTGGCTTCGATCGAGCATGGCTATTGGATTTGGCTGTTATTTAATGACAGCTAGGGTGTCGTTACTTTGGGTTTTGCAAAAATGAAATGAACATGTCCTTATATATAAAATTTTCAAAGCACCATTCACACGTCAAAATTTTGAAATTTAAATGAGACGTGCCGCCTGGCGTTCTATATGTAATACCCCTATTCCGAAACCAATGCAACTAGTATCGGGAGCCATTTCCATCATATACAGAAGTTAGCTCTCAAAATCAAATTATATCAATTAAAATTTTTAAATTAACTTCTACGCGTTTCGAACTCGCAAGATCAAACGACACGTCTGATCGCCATGAAATTCGATGGCATATAATAATTCACTATTATAGATCCAATGAAACTTGTTTCGTCAAAATCCAAGACACTGGCCCAAAAGGCTATTTTCACATGTTAATTAAAAAGAATTATTATTAAAACAATTCAAATCATTTTAATTACAATTTAAAATTTACTATCTTCATTCTTATTTAAATAGAATTAAATCATTTTTCGAAATCATTTTTATTCACATTAAATTCAAGGTTCAATTAATTTAAACAATTCAAATATTAAATTTAACATATCAGATAAATCACTATATTTGATATATAAGTTATTTAACTTATAAAATTTACTTTTCAATATTTAAAATCAATTAAATATTCCAAATTCAAATGACTGGAAATCAAGGTCGTTGCATAATTATTTACGCTTTAAAATTTTGTATATCTAACAGTGGCACTTTATTTAGTTTAATGTATATTTTTAAAATAATTTTATTAATTAATTCAAATGTTTAAAACAAAAATCTATTATTAAATAAACTTTAATTAAATAGTAGCCTTATTTCCAAAATAGTAATTATCAAAAATTGGATTCAAATTCTTTTATTATAATTAGATTCGTCCATTATAATTTTTTTGAAAATAGGGTTGTTACAGACTTTCTCCCTTAAAACAATTGTATCCTCATAATTTCCTTAATGAAAGAAATTCATAATTTAATTTTTTTGTTAAAACGTATATTTGCTAATTGGTTTCTAATTCCATTTCTATGATCAACCCACTAATATCATTCTAAGCTATAATACTAAGAACAAATTTAATATATCAAAATTCTTTTTAAATTTTCCAAAAAAAATTTAACGTCTTAAATTTATGGAAAATTTCGCCAATGTCTCCTTTGCGCGGCTAGTGTTTCGAAAATTTATAATATGTATTTAATTATGTAGTATACATTTCATCTTAAGGACGAGGCTTCCCGTAGGGAAAAACACAAAACCGTAATATGTAATCCGAGGTACATATCTTATTTTAATATATAGCAGACATATAAGCAAAACCAAATGCAAAAGCAAGCTCCAAATGCAAATCACTCGCCTTCGGTATCTACTAAGCAATTAACAACTAAGTGAGAATATGTGACAACCCGAAATTTTAGATATTTGAAATTGGATATTTGATTGATTTTAAATATTTAAAAGTTAATTTCTAACTTGAATTTCAAATGCCACTATTTATTTAGTGATTTAATTGTTTAATTAAATATTTGGAAATTAGGTAAATGGTTGAATATGAAATTTAAGCTTGTTAAAAAACAATTTAAAGGCTTGTAAAATTTATATTGATAATGCTGAAGGTAATAAATGAGTTAAAATTTAATTTAACAATGTTTTCTTTAGTTTGAAAATATATTGTTTAAATCGATATTTCAAAATAGCCTTCCGAGGCACAATCTCGGAATTTGACGAAACCAGTTCCATTGGATCTGTAATAGTGATTATTATCGGATTTCAATTTTCATAGTGTTTGGAGTGATCGTTTGGCCATACGATAAGTAAACGCGCTGAAATTTATATCGAAAATTTAATTTAATAACTGGGTTCAAAAAGCTATATTCTCCATACGATCGAATTAGGAATCAGAACATTTTCCATCGCGTTCGGAATAGCGGTTTAACATTATAAACGCCTAGTGGCATGCCTCGATTGGAGATCGAGTATGGTGAGTTGTGGAAATCGAGATGATTTGAATTTGAATTTAAATTAAATATATATATTTGCATGAAAGAGACAAATTCAAACACGTGTCTCCTACCTTTTCTCCTCACGCACCAGATGTCCACCGTGTTTCTTTTTGATTTAGCCGAGCATTTTTGTTTAATAGAAAATGAAATCGCAAAAACCAAAATGAAATCATATAGAGGATGGCTGCCTCTTTTCTTTCCCAAATTGAATTGTAACGGCCCACTATTTTGTACCATTCAAATTCGACAATAAATTAAAACTTGTCAAACTTGAATAGTTCAAAACAATAGATTGTAAATAAATTTGGAGCAAATGAAATCAAATCACAGAATCATAGACACAAAAATCAGAATACTCACAGCGGAATTTAAAAATAATTTAGTGGTTCATGAAGCCACTATCATTAGTCTCAAAGTGAGTATAAAGCACATAGTCTTTAAAACCAAATATAGCTTAAATTAACAATAGGACAATCCAAATTTATTTGTTTCCATTACAAAAACTAAGGTAAGAACTGAAAGGAAAATTGACAGCAGCTTGAAGGGTGCTCTGTAGACGTCCTAGCTCCGAAGATGAAGTCCGAACTGAACTCAGGCTGACCCGAGCGTAAAATAAAACATAAACACTCGAGTCAGGACATACATACTTATACAGCGTAAGCTAATTCAAGTGGACTGTAATAAAGTACAGGTAACTTAAAGGATACTTGGGACCGCCCATCCTCTAAGGATCCGTTAAACTATTTACTATGTAGTAATATTTCGCTATAATAGTGTCTATTATTAAAATAAACTTACTTTTAAATAGCGTTAAGGGTTTACCCATATAGCCCTTAACACATAATATATTCCCATAGTCTATACAGTACCATAATCTCCCCCGTACTGGGCGTCGTCAGAGGGCACTCCATAAGTATGGTACAAAACCAAAATCGTATAAGGCTCGCTAGGGTAGGTGACACGGCACAACTAGGCAATGCCAGGGTAGATATACCAATTACGCATCCGGACGGGTGGTAGCGCGTAGCTGCTACTACCGCCTACCTCGAACAACACTCCCAATCAAAGGTGCGCACCAAACAATCACAAAAGTAATAGAATGACATACGAAGAAGTGCGTCCGATAAGAGGTGCTACCTTCTTAGCCCGTCAATCGCTCCTGTTTTAGCCACCTTATGCCAACTCACGGGAGTCGGGTCCACGTACATACTTCAAAGAATCGTCACCATCGTCCTACTTCATCCTGGAATCTCCACCGCGTACACGGTTGTCAAAGTGGTTTTCAGTATCGACAGAGAGTATGCCCATATCCGATCTCTGTCTCTTTAACAACCAACGTTATTATTTCCCATGGTTATAAAATCCAAAATAGTTTTATATTTCAATCAAAATACTACATTTAAAACTATTTAAAGGAGAAGTTAAAATTCTTATAAAATCCCATATAAATCCCAAAGGTCTAGCCTTAGTTCATTTGTATCAACTATAGCACTTGCGTAGTGCGGTAATATCCTTTACAACAGATTTGATAAAATTAAATTTTTAGACTTCAATATAATTTCAACAATAATTAACCTTAAGTTAAACCAATTTAGCTTATATAATCATAATTTCCACTTTTGAATAGTCATTTAAATTACTCAATAATTTATGATTATTATAAAGTAAAATTTTCAAAATATATATCCAACTTCTCTATACTTTATTTATTGAAATCAAGTGCAAAATTCTCTATAAATTTTACTTAATAATTAAGTTCAATTACCACTTCAAAAATAAAACTTAATTTCTAATCAATTCCTTAACTTACCTTTTCTAAACCCTTTTACATTTCTAAATTTGGTTATATTTCAACTTCCATTTTTAAAGTATTCACTTTATTTAACTATTTAATTCATAGACAACTTTACCCTTTATTTATTTACTTATATTCAAATTTATGGCAAAACATCATAATTTATTTCTTAACTTGAATTCCATTTTATTTTACAAATCAAAATTTACAAAATAATTTATACTTAAAATTCTGAGCATTTATTTATTTACATTTTTAACTTGTATAATATCACTATACTTATAAGAAACATTTTTAATCCCATTTTTAACAAAATATTATAACATTCTAATTTAAAAATATTTAATATTTCCAATATATATATATATATATATATATATATATATATAACCACGGGTCTGTATAATATTTTCTAACCTAGGTCAAGTGATACGGATAATATATCATTTCAATCCGTAATTTACAAAATAATCCGGGTTCTATCCTTTCAATCCCGCAATCCCAAGTTAAATAATAAATAAATAAATAAATAGATGTCGTTCAGGCCTATCATTTCAGCCCGTAACGATTCTATTCTACAGGGAACTGGTAGTGTAATAAAAAGTAAATAAATAAATAGTGTAACAGCATAAATAAACGATATATAATATAATTGATGATGTGTAGGTTTGATAACAGGATTTTTAACATCATCAATTTTTAACACAGTCAAATGAAATAAAATCATTCTACAATTACACTTGTTATTAATTTACAGTTATATAAGTACGTTTGTCAAGTGAGAATACTCACATTTACGAAGCTGAAGATTTTGATTCAAAACTACGTAACCTCAACGGAAACAGCGTACAGCAGGCACGATCAAATAGTGGAAGATGAGGCAAACTAATTTCGATCTTGAAACAAGAAAAATAACTAAACTAAGCATGCAAATTTAATTATGGACAAAGCAAAAATTTTAAATAAAACAAAATTGGAACGAGCTTTAAAATAAAAGGTTAATCGACCAAATTTGCTCGATTACTTCACCAACCAACTTGACTCATCATAACCAAGGCTCCGCCTACGTGTTTCTCTGAAACATGTAATCACTAAAACAGTGATATATTTTCATATAGGATGTACAAACAAAGGTGGTGAATGTAATGTTGCGACTTTTCCGACGCTCGAAAACCGACATCAATACGTCCACTGTATCAACTGCAGAGCAATCGAAGGCCGGAAAACCGTACCGTTAGGGTTAAAGAAGAAGAAAAAGATAGAAGAAGAGAGAAAAAGATAGAACAGAACAGAAAGAAATAACAGAACAATATCAGAATCTCACAATCGCAGCGGAACAACATATAATAGATAAATGAATAATCTTTAAACAAAGAACTATATCAGTTATTTCATTACATCACAGTACATTACATTACACCATCAGAGTTTACAACAACAAATAGCGGAAAAGAAATACTATATACCAGTGAATACGCCATGCCATCCAGCTTGCCTCCAGCAACTCCTGAATTCCAGAATATCCTGATAACCTAATTCTAGACTGCCCGTGTGGAAATTGGTGGGCACCTAGAGTTTAGGAAGGAAAACAATAAACTCCAGGTCAATCATGCAACTGGTGTGAGAACTTAAAATAGTTTATCTTTAAAACAAAGAACGGGATAGTTTTAAAATAGATTCTCAATGCTTTTTAGAAAATGAGACTACCATAAGGCCTCCCGCAAACACACACAATGCAAACGCAGAATCGGAGGAGATTTCTCCTTATGATAGTCAAAGATGCTTGATACGCATTAAAAAGAAACATTTGATATTATTACTAGTGCATAGTGTAGGAAAAATCATTTCGAAAGTAAAGATATAAATCTTAGCCAACATACGACCATTATCGTATGCCTACTATAGCTACCATCTAAACAGCGGTGACCACCATAAGTAAATGGCAGGTTCTACAACTAAAACCGTACAAGATGCGTATTGAAGTTTGGATTTCCAACAAATGGTCAGGCCAAGGAACTTCCCATTGCCACATGGGTACGCCTCTGGAAAGACGACCCGAGAACCTAACCGAATCTCTGCCAACACAAGGCCGGGTTACCCTTCAAACTGGGTAACTACTGACACGAATATGTCATTCCCCGATCGTAACCGATCTATATCCGAGGATCCTCGATTCCAACAACCACAAAGTAATAAATTTGCAGCAACAACATAGGTTAAATATCTGGGCTCCATACCATGATACCACCTCTATCCAGAAGGAATGACATACACTAAAGGGGCGCTACCCCCTAATAACCTTGCCGCATCCTTCCTGTTTTGACCATTTCCGAGTTGTGAGGTCCGACGAAGTCTCGTCCACAAAGCTACGCTTTATATAAAAGCTGTGCTTTGATCATCAAATGCTCAACAGCACTTCGTATGCCACATTACCAATTTGGAAATGTATCACTAGTAACCATCAACTACATAACCTCTAAGGGTGTTAAGCTAAGAGAATAAATTCTCCGCCACCAACAGAAATATATTTGATAGAAACCAGCTTTACATCTCAAATTGTAACGTTAGACACACATCCATACAAGTCCGTTCTGGGATCGAACGGAAACGAAGGCACTTACAAAGTAGTCCTTGCAATCCGGATATTCACTAATCACGACCGGACTTCCCATCACAAGGGGTAATAAATTTCTATATCGGGGATCAGCCGATGCAGAAACATTTGACGGTAATCCTTCCGTTTTCATAAATATCCGGTCTTCAACACCGGTCATCAAATGCAATCCATAACGACGTATCACATATTCGGAATGGGTTAAACGACCCCAAGGTCCTTTCCCGGCAAACCTGAATAGTGAGCGCTTATTCAAAAATAAGTGTGGCATTCAAATTCAAGCAAATCACAACAAATACCTATTTAAAGGTAAATATTGATAGTCGGATTATTTAACTATCAATAGGCATGCACAACATCACCAGATTCCAAAAAAATTTCCAAATTATTTTTTTCCAAAAAATATCTTTACAAGATATAAATTTCCACACTTCAGAAATAAATCAATATTTATTTTTAACCAAATTTACCTTTCTTTTATAAATTCCATATTGAATTTATATTTCACAATATCTACTGATATACGATTTCCATATTCAATTTATCTTTAAAAGGATAAATTCTCAAAATGTTTCATTTCATATTGGAAAAAACGTTTCCATACTTATTTAATAATAAGTAATTCACAAATCTTATTTATTTCCAACATTTGAAAAATATCCAATATACTTAAATCAAAATTAAGTATATATTTCATTCTTTAAGGAAAACGTTCTCTTAAACACATTCATTTGAGTCAAAACGAATGTTGCGTAAAACATCGTTACGACGACCCAAAATCACTAGTATAGGGATTCGAAATTAAGACAGATATATAAATCCCAATACTATATAAAAACATTTCCTTTCGGAAATCATTTACTATAACAACAGTGTTATAGTCCACCATTTCCTTATTTCTCGAAAACGTCTATTTCAACAATGAATGTTGAAATCTATGTGTTCGATACTTAATGCATTTTAAAACATCTTTAAATCGTCTTAAATTCTATCTAAAACATCACTTCCCCAAAACATATCCATTTTATTTCATAATATATTCACGGTCCAAAAATCGTGGATATACTTTATTTACCCAATTCAATGTTTCTACACATTTATTAAAAGATTATCCACCGTCCAAAATCGAGGATAAAATTCCCAACCAAACTCTTATTATTACAACATTTAACTTTAAGGATAATTCGCTGTCTGAAATCACGAATATATCTCCTTTAATAACTTTTATGTTTGATTTATCAAATTCAATTGATTTCGAATTTACAAACAATGTTTATAAATCCCATTTCTATTTATAAAACTTCGATTTATAAATCTCCTTTATTATCCAATTCAATTTATATAACTCAATTATATACCAAAAGTCCATATTATAAGTTAAGAACTTATAATCCATTTATTTACAAAATCGTTCTTTTAAAACTTCACAAATAATAAATCTTATTACTTATAAGATTTTGTTTATAACCTTATTTTCAACATTAACAGAACTCCTTTTAGAATTCCATTATTTCGATTTAAAAAAATAAATATTTTATAAATCTCATCTATAAACCATTTATCTTTATTAAAAAATCTCAATTAAAATGTCAAATCTGATTTATAAGTTAATTACTCATAATTTTTTTTATTTTACCACATCTATTCATTTTATAACTTCACAATTTATAAGTCTATAAATTTCGTTCACTAATGAAATCCATTTTTTTTCATTTTAACACTTATAAAAACTCGTTTTAAAATTCCAGTATTCTTAATTTATAAAATATCAATTTTGTATACCTTTTATATAAATCGTTCATAATAATTCAAAAATCCCAATTTAAACCATTTTACAAAATTAATCAACTATTTATTTCAAAAATCACGCTTTGGTTATATTTCACAAAAATCATAATTTTTATAACTTTAAAATTTTAACGTTTATTTTATTTAAGATGAATCAATTCAATGTTTTAATAAAACGTATAATTTCAAAAATCGCTTTAAAAATCCCTTAAAAGTCAAAATCGTTATTTTTAAACTTCAAAAATGGATCCGATGATGCAACAACACCTAATAGTCAATCACGACAACAAAGACATCATATATCAGTATATGATAATCAACACATATCAAAATATCTGTAATCAAATAACTATTGGTGAGGAATCCAGTTGGATCCCTTCAACCTATTTCCCTGCATCCATTGATGTTAGCACAATACCAATTCCGTTCCAATGCGGAATATCGCGGCATATAGGATTTATAAAATATTATCCGCTATTATGCGGCGCAATAGGGTCTCATCCGTTATATAATGCTGGAAAATCAACTCCAAGTACATATATAATACCAATTCAAATCAAGATGGAATTATCGCGGTATATGTTTTTAATAAATAACATCCGCTTAATATACGGCGCATAGGGTCTATTTAACACAATAGATAACAAATTATCATCCAATCACACAATCAAGCAATTCTAAATCTAACTATTTAAAATTTATCAAAACAGATTCGATTGAGTGAGAAGTTCTCACCTTGTTTCCAATAACAGTTTCAGAGTTTGTACCGAATAAAATTAAACGCGCGTTTAATTTTACCCGAAATTTTCACTAGCTCCAAATGATTCCAATCCAGCTCCATTGCGTAGTACTCGTCCATACGATTCCAACGCAACTTGTTTCGTAATTTTTTGACCTCTTATGAAAGAGATATTGATTTTTAAAGTTACACGAATTATAAATAAACTAAATTACAATTTTCTTTTTATTATTTTCAACCTAAATGAATCTAGCCGTCCATTTCAAGTCAAACCAATCAAGGCCGTAACCCCATTCTTCCTCACGCACGTCCCTCTATAGGTAAAACGCACGAACAAGAACTCATCAAGCCACCACTAGGGTTTCGAACTGCGACCACCACAACGATCTAGAACTCAATCAAGCTTCATCATTTTGCGCGCCTCACTCCCCCTCACCAACGCCCAGGTTGCGGCCAAGCTCGGTCGAGCATAGATGCTCGAAAAACGTGGCCAACCGTATGACTTTGGATGCAAATTCCCATCAATTCGCAGCTCCGTTTCCGATCTCGGCCGTTGAATTCGTAGTACTCGTTGCCCTCTACGATTTCTTAGTTGGAAGTTTATAGAATTAACTTGTGGATTTGAAGAAATTAAGGGAAGAACACAAGAGATTTTCGACCATTGGTGAATAAGTGGCGGCTGATGATAGAACTAGGTTTTGGAGCAAAAAGAAAAGAGCCAGGTCCTTTTATAGAAATTTTACCAAAAATCACTATTCACTCGATTTTCCGAACTCCAAATCTCACGCGATGAGTGGCGTTTCTAGGGTTTACCCCGCATTCTGGACACAATGAAATAGGTTTCGAAGGCTAATTCGATCATCTGTGCAAGTTACGGCAATAAACGATCAATTTTAAATTAAATCAATTTAAACTAATTTCTATGCGTTTTGGGATGCACCGGACAAACCGTAAATCCGATTGACACAAAATTTGAAACCATACAATAATATCACATTACGGATCCGATGAAACTAGTTTCGTCGAAATCCGAGACTGTTTAAAAATGTCTATTTTAACTCGTCAATTAAATATTAAAATATTCAATTTTCACAAATTAACTTTAAATTCAATTTTAAAAGTTCGCAAACATTGTTCTAACTCCAATATGATATAATAAAATTTTACAAATCATTTTCAATCATATTGGACCCAATTTTCAATTATTTCTGTAATTTCAACTATTAAATTATCGATTTAATTATCCAATTAAACCCAATTATCCGAAATAAAATTTATTCGACTTACAAATCTTACTTGTTAATATTTAAATTCTATTAAATATACAAATTTTAATTAATAGAAATTCTGGGTCGTTACAAACTTCCCCCCTTAAAAGGATTTCATCCTCGAAATTACCAAGTAAGAAAAAGTTACAGAATCCATTAACTTTCCAAAACAAACCATTCAAATTGTATTTTTCAAATCTCTTAAGTGTTTAACTTTTCCAAAATTCATAGTTAAACTTCTTACAAAATCTTTACTAAGTTTCCAAATCCAAACTTAGTTTTCAAAAATTTCCCAATTTTCTCAAAAATATTCTAACGCCTTAAATTTTCGGAAAAATTCGCCAAAGTCTCCTTTGCGCTGCTCGATCCGAAAAAAAATGACAGTATATGTTAGGAACCGAGTTGATGATGTTTTGATGACGACAACCATATATAGTTATTATACTTTACTTTATAAAATATATACTAACATTTCCATATATATATGTATGTATGTATATAGGAAGTATATGCAGGTATCATCGAAGATTGATCAGTATAAAGACTCAAGCATCAAGATGAAGATTAGAGATTCAAGATTCAAGACTCTAAAGAATCAAGATTTCAAGATCTCAAGATAAGTGTCTAGTATTTTGTTAAAACTTCATAATAGCACTCTCATCTTTCTTCCAATTTTCTTTTGGGATGGAACCCAATTTCTATCGAAACCAGTGGCTTACAAACCCACGACAAGTAGCTTACAAACCTACGACAAGTGGCTTACAAACCCACGAAAATCAAAATCATTTAAACTACTTTGTATAAGTTCTCGAGTCCTATGGAGGAGCTCTGTAGGAAGGTTCTTGCAATTTCAGTTTGAATAGATTTTTCAAAATGTTTTTTAAATCTGTTTTCAAAATGTTTTAGCTTTCAAAATCATATTTTCAAAAATGTTTTCAAACTTTGTTTTAGCCTTGAAATATTCCTCTATTCTGATTTTAAAAAACTTCTATTTTTAAAACATCAAAACTTATTCTGATTTTAAATATTACTTATATAATTGACGGTCTATATCAATTATATATATAAATATATATATATATTTAAAATAATGTTTTATATTCATTCTCTATCTCAAAATATTGTTTAAACACTTTACTTTGCTTCAGAGAAGTTTCAACTTGTTTTAAATTCAATTGTCTTTACAAAACAACATCTCTATAATTTTGAACTAAGGGATGTCGACATAAGGGGATACCCCATGTCGACATGGTGACAGTTGGATTCAAAATTCAATTTTCAAAAGAAGTGTCCATTCATTCGAAAACCTTTCGCCAATGGTTATGACTGTTGTGCATCTATATAAAGGCTTCCAAAACGAATTTTTTTAAAAACTACTTTCTTATTTTCTTCACTCTTTCTTCTCCACCATTCCATATCCATAAAACTTCATATTTTCAAGATCGTGCCATCATTCTGCCAAATTCTCAATAGGAAATCATTTAGATACTCTCTCTATTTGATTCTCCATCATTCTACTAAAGATCAAAGTGCTATTCAGGGTTATAGAATTAATTTGTATTCAAAAAGTCCATAGAGTCTATCCATTCAAAAGGATTGTTATTAGAAAGTATTAGGGTGATCTTGTGTCCCGAAAATCAAGAGAGTTTACCCCAGACTCGGAGATAGGAGGGTTCCTCAAGGCCTTATAAATTGAGGGTTGTAATTTGGATATTGGCTTATAAAAATATGTACAAGGATATTGCCTTGGTGCAGGACTGGATGTAGGAGGATTCCGAGCCAGTATAAAATCCGGTGTGTTCTTTCCTTTTACTTGTTTTACTTTACTATTTGCATTTGTTATATGTTCTGTGATCATTATGTGTTAGAATTCTGTTTAGATTTGTGTTGAAAGCTTTAATTTAGTCATATAGTTCATATATTCTTTAAAATACTATTCACCCCCCTTTAGTGTTATTTCTGCCTTAAGATCCTTAATCCGCATCCGTAACAATTGGTATCAGAGCATTGGTTTTCATTTTTTTCATAATCTGAAACTTGAAAAATATAAAAATGGCATTTTTGGAAAATTGTGTTAAAACTGTTTTGAATCTATGCATTTCGTCAAAGTTTCATAAGTCTGCATATAGTTATTTTGAAAAATCAAGTTATCTACCGAATTGGTGTGTTATGCAGGAACAGACATGTTATATGGCTTTTGACGAATCAACACCCAATGGACAAACTGTGCAAATTGAGAAAGATAAATGGATACTTGATAGTGGCTGTTCGAGGCACATGACTGGAAATCCCGAGATACTCAAGGACATTACTTATCAAGATGGTGGATTAGTCAATTTTGGTGACAACTCTAAAGGATATGTGGTTGGCGTCGGCAATGTCGGTAACTCTAAAACTTTACTTATTTCTGATGTTTTATTAGTTAGGAACTTAAAACATAATCTGCTTAGTATAAGTCAACTTTGCGTTAAAGGTTTTAAAATTAAATTTGGAAAAGATAAATGTCACATTGAAGATGATAAGTCTAATATAATTTTTGAAGGTATTAGGAAGAAAAATATTTATATCCTTAGTATGAAAATTTCAAATGATAATCTATGTCTTTTGGCTAATACAAGTGACCCTTGGATTTGGCATAAAAGATTTGGCCATTTGAATTTCAAATTATTATCTAGGATATCAAAACTTGACTTAGTTAGAGGTCTACCCAAGTTAAACTTTAAAGTAGATAGTATTTGTGATGCGTGTCAATTGGAAAACTTAAGAAAAGTTCATTTAAATTAAAAGATGCTATTTCTACCTCTGGTCCTCTAGAATTACTTCATTTAGATTTATTTGGTCCATCTCAAGTTCAATCAATTAACCATAGTAAATATGTTTTTGTTATAGTAGATGATTATTCAAGATATACTTGGACAATCTTTTTAAAACATAAAAGTGATGCTTTAGAAATATTTAAAAACTTTTCTAAAAGAATTCAAAAAAAACATTCTTTCAAAATTAAAACTATTCGAAGTGATCACGGTGGTGAATTTGAAAATGAAAATTTTGAGAATTTCTGTACTCAAAAGGGAATTACTCACAACTTTTCATTTCCAAGAACTCCACAACAAAACGGAGTAGTAGAACGTAAGAATAGAACGATTCAAGAGTGTGCTCGTACAATGCTTTCTGATAGTAATTTACCTAAACATTTTTGGGCTGAAGCAGTTGCTACAGCTTGTTATATATTAAATAGAATTTTAATTAGACCATTAACAAATAAAACTCCATATGAATTACTTTATAATAAGAAACCTATAGTTTCTTATTTTAAAGTCTTTGGGAGTAAATATTTTATACTTAATACAAAAGACAATTTAGATAAATTTGAACCAAAAGCTGATAAAGGGTTCTTTATTGGTTATTCTAATAGAAGCAAAGCATTTAGAGTTTTTAATTTAAAAACTAATACTATTGAAGAAACTATGCATGTATCTTTTGATGAAAATCTTAAAGATATTGTACAAATAGATGATGAAGAAGATTTTATAAATTTAAATCAATCTAATGAAACTATTAGTGAAATAAATCAACCTAATAAGTGATTTAAAATATCAAAATATCATCCTATAGAAAATGTTTTAGGAAATATTGAATCCGTAGTAAGAACTAGAAATCAATTAAGTAGTATGAGTAATGTAGCCTTTATATCAACAATTGAACCTAAAAATGCAAAGGAAGCATCGTCTGATGATTTATGGATTCTTGCTATGCAAGAAGAATTGAATCAATTTACCAGAAATGATGTATGGGAACTTGTTCCTAAACCTGAGGATAAAAATATAATTGGAACTAAATGGGTTTATAAAAATAAAACGAATGAACTCAGTGAGATCGTAAGAAATAAAGCTCGTTTAGTCGCGCAAGGTTATTGTCAAGAAGAAGGAATTGACTATGATGAAACCTTTGCCCCCGTAGCAAGATTAAAAGCTATAAGAATTCTACTTGCTTTCGCTAATTATAATAATTTCAAATTATATCAAATGGATGTTAAAAGTGCTTTTCTAAATGGTTTTGTAAAAGAAGATGTTTATGTTGAACAACCTCCACTTTTTGAAGATAATAAATTTCCAAACCATGTATACAAGTTAAAAAAAGCTCTATATGGTCTAAAGCAAGCTCCTAGAGCCTGGTACGAAAGACTAAGATCTTATTTACTTCAATCTGGTTTTGAAATTGGTAAAGTAGATACAACACTTTTTTTTTGAACTGGTACTTTATATACAACAAATCATTGGGACAACATATCCCATGTCAAATAAACATTCGAAAGCAAGTTCGAACTTGTGACATCCTGCACCAAAGCCGAATCAATTAGATACAACACTTTTTATTAAAAGAAATAATCAAAATATTCAACTGGTTCAAATATATGTAGATGATATAATCTTTGGATCAACTAATAACATAATGAATAAAGAATTTTCAGATATAATGACTAAAGAATTTGAAATGAGTCACATGGGAGAATTAAGTTTCTTCTTAGGGCTTCAAATTAAACAACTAGAAAATGGAATCTTCATAAGTCAAGAAAAATATGCTAAAGACTTAATCAATAAATTTGGTTTAAGCACCTCTAGTGGGAAACCAACTCCAATGTCAACAAATGTAGGTTTAAGTAAAGAAGATAAATCAAAAGATATTGATCAAACTTTATACAGGGGAATGATTGGTTCGCTACTCTATATAACAGCGAGTCGTCCTGATATTATGCATAGTATTTGTCTCTGTGCAAGATACCAATCACAACCTAAAGAAACTCACTTAAAAGCTGTTAAAAGAATTTTAAGATATGTAAAATACACTTTAGATTATGGTTTATTTTATTCTAAAAATAATACTTTTGATTTAATATCATATTGTGATGCTGATTATGCTGGTTGTAAATCAGACCGAAAGAGTACAAGTGGAACTTGTCACTTTCTAGGACATTCACTGGTTTCCTGGTTCAGCAAGAAACAAAATACTGTTTCCTTGTCAACAACTGAAGCAGAGTATATATCTGCTGCTCTGGCCTGTTCACAAGTCATATATATGCAACAAACTTTAAAAGATTTTGGAATTAACATAAGTAAATCACTAATATATTGTGATAATACTAGTGCAATAAATCTATTTAGAAATCCAACTCATCATGCTAGAACTAAACATATTGATATAAGACATCATTTTCTTAGAGATAATATAACTAAAGAAATAATAACTCTAGATTATATAAATACTGAAAAACAAATTGCTGATATATTAACTAAACAATTAACCGAACAGAATTTTACAAAATTTAGAAGAGAATTAGGTATTTGTTCAAAATCTGAAATATAAAATAATATAATATAATAATCAATAAAAATTCAAAATAAAAATTACATTTTTTTTGAATAACATATCGACATGCCCCATCTCATGATGTCGACATACCCAACAAAAATTTGAAAATTGAATTTCCCTCCAAAGTTAGTTATTTGGTTATTTATCTATTTATTTCGTTTTCTCTCCTCTTTCTTCACTATATTCTCTGTAAATAACTTCTGAAACAATAAAATAATGGCCTCCTCTTCTACTAATGAACCCACTTCACCCGCATCTCCTCATTCTGGTCCATTTCAATGAACTACACACGCTCGAGTGATCAAATTGCAAGAGAAGATGAAAGATATCCTTCAATTGATGACTGAAATTCAAGTAGGTCAACTTAGGATGGCTAGAAACAACAAAGGCAAGGGAATATTATTAGGAATGTACAAAAATTCCTTATGGATAACCGTACAAATCCTATTAATATTGAAGACTCTTCACAAGCCATGGAATCCGAGGAAGAAGAACCTATGGAAGAACCACAAGAAGACCAAGAGGAAGATCAACCTTTACCTTAACCCGAAGTCCCTATGAATACGGACGAGAGCGTTATTTGCGTTGGTGAGATCCTTGTTGATACTAATGGAAACATAATTGAACAACGTGGAAACTTTTGTCTCCACTACCCTAATTGTTCGATTCATAAGTCTCCTATAGTTAAGGATCGCCATTAAAGCGTACTTTCATTTTATTCTTTGTTTTAAATTGTTTTGTTTGTTCGTGTTTATGTATGTTCTTATATATGTTGTAATAACTAAAATGTGTTCACTTATACTCATTATTTCATGCTTGTTCTATACATATTATTTGTTCATACTAATCATTCTTGAATTCTTAAGTAGTTATTAGTTTTTGTTGATGACAAAGGGGGAGAAAGTTATAAAAATATATGTGCTTGGTGCAAGAGGGAGTCATGGAGTAAGGGGGAGTTGTAGTTTTAAGAAGAAGTCACGGAGTAAGGGGGAGTTATGGTATGGTAAGAATATTTTATAAATAAAGGTTGTCATCATCAAAAAGGGGGAGATTGTTAGGAACTGAGTTGATGATGTTTTGATGACAACAACCTTATATAGTTATTATACTTTACTTTATAAAATATATACTAACATTTCCATATATATATATATATATATATACATACACACATATATATATATAGGAAGTATATGCAGGTATCATCGAAGACTGATCAGTATAAAGACTCAAGCATCAAGATGAAGATTAGAGATTCAAGATTCAATACTCTAGAGAACCAAGATTTCAAGATCTCAAGATAAGTGTCTAGTATTTTTGTTAAAACTTCATAATAGCACTCTCATCTTTCTTCCAATTTTCTTTTGGGATGGAACCCAATTTTTATCGAAACCAGTGGCTTACAAACCCATGACAAGTAGCTTACAAACCTACGACAAGTGGCTTACAAACCCACGAAAATCAAAATCATTCAAACTACTTTGTACAAGTTCTCGAGTCCTATGGAGGAGCTCTGTAGGAAGGTTCTTGCAATTTCAGTTTGAATAGATTTTTCAAAATGTTCTTTAAATCTGTTTTCAAAATGTTTTAGCTTTCAAAATCATGTTTTCAAAAATGTTTTCAAACTTTGTTTTAGCCTTGAAATATTCCTCTATTCTGATTTTAAAAAACTTCTA
The DNA here is from genome assembly GCA_030765085.1 of Allium cepa. NCBI lineage: Eukaryota > Viridiplantae > Streptophyta > Magnoliopsida > Asparagales > Amaryllidaceae > Allium > Allium cepa. Next base: position 264,119,997 of record CM060931.1, on the reverse strand, counting down.
TTTTTAAAACATCAAAACTTATTCTGATTTTAAATATTACTTATATAATTGACGGTCTATATCAATTATATATATATATTTAAAATAATGTTTTATATTCATTATCTATCTCAAAATATTGTTTAAACACTTTACTTTGCTTCAGAGAAGTTTCAACTTGTTTTAAATTCAATTGTCTTTATAAAACAACATCTCTATAATTTTGAACTAAGGGATGTCGACATAAGGGGATACCCCATGTCGACATGGTGACAATTGGATTCAAAATTCAATTTTCAAAAGAAGTGTCCATTCGTTCGAAAACCTTTCGCCAATGGTTATGACTGTTGTGCATCTATATAAAGGCTTCCAAAATGAATTTTTTTAAAAACTACTTTCTTATTTTCTTCACTCTTTCTTCTCCACCATTCCATATCCATAAAACTTCATATTTTCAAGATCGTGCTATCATTCTGGCAAATTCTCAATAGGAAATCATTTAGATACTCTCTCTATTTGATTCTCCATCATTCTACTAAAGATCAAAGTGCTATTCAGAGTTATAGGATTAATTTGTATTCAAAAAGTCCATAAAGTCTATCCATTCAAAAGGATTGTTATTAGAAAGTATTAGGGTGATCTTGTGTCTCGAAAATCAAGAGAGTTTACCCCAGATTAGGAGATAGGAGGGTTCCTCAAGGCCTTAGAAATTGAGGGTTGTAATTTGGATATTGGCTTATAAAAATTTGTATAAGGATATTGCCTTAGTGCAGGACTGGATGTCGGAGGATTCCGAACCAGTATAAAATCCGGTGTGTTCTTTCCTTTTACTTGCTTTACTTTACTATTTGCATTTTTTATATGTTCTGTGATCATTCTGTGTTAGAATTCTGTTTACATTTGTGTTGAAAGTTTTAATTTAGTCATATAGTTCATATATTCTTTAAAACACTATTCACCCCCCCTCTAGTGTTATTTCTGCCTTAAGATCCTTAATCCACATCCCTAACAGTATATATATCACAAATATACATCTCATCAAGTGATGAGGCATCCCGTAGGGAAAAAAGTGTAAAAGTACGATATTTAATCAGAGATATGTACCTTATTTATTATTAGTGAGCGTATACGGCTAATATAGCGCGAAAGCGAGATCCAAATGCGAAGCAAGCGCAATCCGCACCTACTAAACACTCAACAAACCATGAGAAACATGTATATAGAAAATAATATCGATATACAACATATAGCAATCTAACAACTACATGTGCCAACATAGCAATTGCAACAAAACAACAAATGCAACCCTCAAACAACTATCATCCAACAAATCCATATCAAATCAATATACATTCACTTCTCATCAATATTCATTGAAATGGTTTTCCAATTTAAATCACATTTGACTTATTAACATTGGATGTTTTTACTAACATCACTTATTCATATTCAATTAACAATCATTCACTAACTCATATTCAAGTTGGTTCACTTTCACATTCAAATTCAATTCTATTTAAGATTCACTTAACTTCCAATTTGATTTCAATTACTTTAGCTTTCAATTTGTCAATTCAATTTCATTAACACTTAATGAATTATATACAATCAACTAACATTCATATAACAACCAATGTACATCCATTACAACCAAATTTATTCAATTTACATTTCTTTACATTCAATTTGGTTCAACACTTTTAATTTCAATTGGTTGATATTAAATTGACTTCCATTCAATTTATTCAATTTCTCAACTTCATTAGCTTCTAATGAATTAACACTTATATTCATTGTTTCATATCAATTATTTACATTCAATTGATTAACATTCCATCCATTCACATTAGATTGATTAATGTTCAATCCTTTTGTTAATTCAATTGCTAATTCTTTTAACTATATAAAGTTGAATTTCATTTATATAACTCAAGTTCATATTCATCACTTCACTTATTTTATAACAATTTCAACTTCATCACTTAAGTTATATTCCAATTAAACATCTTTTGTTTAATCTTAACCTTATTTTCCACTTATAAATTCAATTCAAATTCCAATTCTAAAGTAAATTCTATTTAACTTTTTACCGAAGTCAAATTCCACCACTTATTCAAATTCCATCTCATTTTGCTCAACAAAATTGTTTAACCACTTCAATGATTTGTTTTACTTATCCTTTCCCATTCTATAAGTTATACAACTTATTTATTAACTTCCAAATCCATTAACTTATCCAAACCTAAATTTATTATTCATATTCTAAGTTCAAAACTCATTTCACTTATACTCATCAATTACAACTTGGATTTTAATTTCAAATCTGTTTATCACAACTAACTTAAATTTCAATTTACTATGGTAGAAAATCCATCACATAGAGACTCGAAAATGATACTGATGATGCTGCAGTCATCACCCTTATTATTTCCCAATGACAATAGTGAATTCAATGCTTGATATTCTTCCAAAATTTTCCTTTTTATTATAAATTACATTTATAAATCTTTTTCTTATACAATTTCACCATTTAACTTTACTTATATAAGATTATTTTACAATTGTAGATCATATCAGTTATAACTTCACCCTTTATAATTCATTTGTTTATATAATTATTCTTTTTTCCAATTGTTGTATTTACTTGGATTATTCAAACAACTTTGATTCATTTATATATTTATTCCTTTAATTAACTTATATTTATTCTTACATTTTTTTGACGACCAAATAATCAATTCATATATACTTAATAATTCTGAAAAATTATCCCTGTATATATAAAATATAAGCAAGGTAAAATTATTTCATTTACCCAGTTTAAAACAATATCGTGCCGAATTGTTCTGAGTAAGTGTTTAGAGATCCCTATCGATAGAGTTGTACAGACTATACCGACCATAATCCATATACCACTCAACAAACCAATCATCACAACATAAAATAATTTTATATCCACTAACAAATACGCTCTCATAGCTATTATTACACTCACACTCATTCTAGAGTACTACCGACTCCATCTCTAATGAGTAATTCCCAACAGAGCCATGGTTGTCGCTTAATCATATGCTCTGATACCAAATGTAACGTTGCGACTTTTCCGACGCTCGAAAACCGACATCAATACGTCCACTGTATCAACTGCCGAGAAATCGAAAGCCGTAAAACCGTACCGTTAGGGTTAAAGAAGAAGAAAGATAGAAGAAGAGAGAAAAAGATAGAACAGAACAAAAAAAATAAAAGAACAATATCAGAATCTCACAATCGCAGCGGAACAACATATAATAGATAAATGAATAATCTTTAAACAAAGAACTATATCAGTTATTTCATTACATCACAGTACATTACATTACATCATTAGAGTTTACAACAACAAACATCGGAAAAGAAATACTATATACTAGTGAATACGCCATGCCATCCAGCTTGCCTCCAGCAACTCCTGAATTCCAGAATATCCTGGTAACCTAACTCTAGACTGCCCGTGTGGAAATTGGTGGGCACCTAGAGTTTAGGAAGGAAAATAATAAACTCCAGATCAGTCATGGGACTGGTGTGAGAACTTAAAACAGTTTATCTTTAAAACAAAGATAAATATAATTTTAAAATAGATTCGCAATGCTTTTTAGAAAATGAGACTACCATCAGGCCTCCCGCACACACACACACAAAATGCAAACGCAGAATCGGAGGAGATTTCTCCTTATGACAGTAAAAGATGCTTGATACGCATTAAAAAGAAACATTTGATATTATTACTAGTTCATAGTGTAGGAAAAATCATTTCGAAAGTAAAGATATAAATCTTAGCCAACATACGACCATTATCGTATGCCTACTATAGCTACCATCTAAACAGTGGTGACCACCATAAGTAAATGGCAGGTTCTACAACTAAAACCGTAAAAGATGCGTACTGAAGTTTGGATTTCCAACAAATGGTCAGACCAAGGAACTTCCCATTGCCACATGGGTATGCCTCTGGAAAGACGACCCAAGAACCTAACCGGATCTTTGCCAACACAAGGCCGGGTTACCCTTCAAACTGGGTAACTACTGACACGAATATGTCATTCCCCGATCGTAACCGATCTATATACGAGGATCCTCGATTCCAACAACCACAAAGTAATAAATTTGCAGCAAGAACATAGGTTAAATATCTAGGCTCCATACCATGATACCACCTCTATCCAGAAGGAATGACATACACTAAAGGGGCGCTACCCCATAATAACCTTGCCGCATCCTTCTTGTTTTGACCATTTCCGGGGTGTGAGGTCCGACGAAGTCTCGTCCACAAAGCTACGCTTTATATAAAAGCTGTGCTTTGATCATCAAATGCTCAACAGCACTTCGCATGCCACATTACCAATTTGGGAATGTATCACTAGTAACAATCAACTACATAACCTCTAAGGGTGTTAAGCTAAGAGAATAAATTCTCCGCCACCAACAGAAATATATTTGATAGAAACCGGCTTTACATCTCAAATTGCAACGTCAGACACACATCCATACAAGTCCGTTCTGGGATCGAATGGAAACGAAGGCACTTACAAAGAAGTCCTTGCAATCCAGATATTCACTAATCACGACCGGACTTCCCATCACAAGGGGTAATAAATTTCTATATCGGGGATCAGCCGATGCAGAAACATTTGACGGTAATCCTTTCGTTTTCATAAATATCCGGTCTTCAACACCGGTCATCAAATGCAATCCATAACGACGTATCACATATTCGGAATGGGTTATACGACCCCAAGGTCCTTTCCCGGCAAACCTGAATAGTGAGCGCTTATTCAAAAATAAATGTGGCATTCAAATTCAAGCAAATCACAACAAATACCTATTTAAAGGTAAATATTGATAGTCGGATTATTTAACTATCAATAGGCATGCACAACATCACCAGATTCCAAAAAAATTTCCAAATTATTTTTTTCCAAAAAATATCTTTACAAGATATAAATTTCCACACTTCAGAAATAAATCAATATTTATTTTTAACCAAATTTACCTTTCTTTTATAAATTCCATATTGAATTTATATTTCACAATATCTACTGATATACGATTTTCAATCGATTTCAAATATTCACTTTCAATTTATCTTTAAAAAGATAAATTCTCAAAATGTTTCATTTCATATTGGAAAAAACATTTCCATACTTATTTAATAATAAGTAATTCACAAATCTTATTTATTTCCAACATTTGAAAAATATCCAATATACTTAAATCAAAATTAAGTACATATTTCTTTCTCTAAGGAAAACGTTCTCTTAAACACATTCATTTGAGTCAAAACGAATGTTGCGTAAAACATCGTTACGACGACCCAAAATCACTAGTATAGGGATTCGAAATTAAGATAGATATATAAATCCCAATACTATATAAAAACATTTCCTTTCGGAAATCATTTACTATTACAACAGTGTTATAGTCCACCATTTCCTTATTTCTCGAAAACGTCTATTTCAACAATGAATGTTGAAATCTATGTGTTCGATACTTAATGCATTTTAAAACATCTTTAAATCGTCTTAAATTCTATCTAAACATCACTTCCCCGAAACATACCTTTTTTATTTCATAATATATTCACGGTCCAAAAATCATGAATATACTTTATTTACCCAATTCAATGTTTCTACACATTTATTAAAAGATTATCCACCGTCCAAAATCGTGGAAAAAATTCCCAACCAAACTCTTATTATTACAACATTTAACTTTAAGGATAATTCGCTGTCCAAAATCACGAATATATCTCCTTTAATAACTTTTATATTTGATTTATCAAATTCAATTGATTTCGAATTTACAAACAATGTTTATAAATCCCATTTCTATTTATAAAACTTCGATTTATAAATCTCCTTTATTATCCAATTCAATTTATATAACTCAATTATATACCAGAAGTCCATATTATAAGTTAAGAACTTATAATCCATTTATTTACAAAATCGTTCTTTTAAAACTTCACAAATTATAAATCTTATTACTTATAAGATTTTGTTTATATCCTTATTTTCAACATTAACAGAACTCCTTTTAGAATTCCATTATTTCGATTTAAAAAAATAAATATTTTATAAATCTCATCTATAAACCATTTATCTTTAGTCAAAAATCTCAATTAAAATGTCAAATCCGATTTATAAGTTAATTACTCATAAATTTTTTTATTTTACCACATCTATTCATTTTATAACTTCACAATTTATAAGTCTATAAACTTCGTTCACTTATGAAATCCATTTTTTTTTTCATTTTAACACTTATAAAAACTCGTTTCATAATTCCAGTATTCTTAATTTATAAAATATCAATTTTGTATATCTTTTATATAAATCGTTCATAATAATCCAAAAATCCCAATTTAAACCATTTCATAAATTAATCAATTATTTATTTCAAAAATCACGCTTTGGTTATATTTCACAAAAATCATAATTTTTATAACTTTAAAATTTTAACGTTTATTTTATTTAAGATGAATCAATTCAATGTTTTAATAAAACGTATAATTTCAAAAATCACTTTAAAAATCCCTTAAAAATCAAAATCGTTATTTTTAAACTTCAAAAATGGATCCGATGATGCAACATCACCAAATAGTCAATCACGACAACAAAGACATCATATCTCAGTAAATGATAATCAACACATATCAAAATATATGTAATCAAATAATTATTGGTGAGGAATCCAGTTGGATCCCTCCAACCTGTTTCCCTGCATCCACAGATGTTAGCACAATACCAATTCCGTTCCAATACGGAATATCGCGGTATATAGGATTTATAAAATATTATCCGCTATTATGCGGCGCAATAGGGTCTCATCCGCTATATAATGCGGGAAAATCAACTCCAAGTACATATATAATACCAATTCCAATCAAGATGGAATTATCGCGGTATATGTATTTAATAAATAACATCCGCTTAATATACAGCGCATAGGGTCTATTTAACACAATAGATAACAAATTATCATCCAATCACACAATCAAGCAATTCTAAATCTAACTATTTAAAATTTAAATCGAAACAGATTCGATTGAGTGAGAAGTTCTCACCTTGTTTTCAATAACAGTTTCAGCGTTTGTTCCGAATAAAATTAAACGCGCGTTTAATTTTATCCAAAATTTTCACTAGCTCCAAACAATTCCAATCCAGCTCCATTGCGTAGTACTCGTCCATACGATTTCAATGCTACTTGTTTCGTAATTTTTCGACCTCGTATGAAAGAGATATTGATTTTTAAGTTTACACGAATTATAAATAAACTAAATTACAATTTTCTTTTTATTATTTTCAACCTAAATGAATCCGGCCGTCCATTTCAAGTCAAGCCAATCAAGGCCGTAACCCCATTCTTCCTCACGCACGTCCATCTACAGGTAAAACGCACGAACAAGAACCCATCAAGCCACCACTAGGGTTTCGAACCGCGACCACCACAACGATCTAGAACTCGATCAAGCTTCATCATTTTGCGCACCTCACTCCCCCTCCCCAATGCCCAGGTTGCGGCCAAGCTCGATCGAGCATAGATGCTCGAAAAACGTGGCCGACCGTATGACTTTGGATGCAAATTCCCATCAATTCACAGCTCCGTTTCTGATCTCAGCCGTTGAATTCGTAGTACTCGTTGCCCTTTACGATTTCTTAGTTGGAAGTTTATCGAATTAACTTGTGGATTTGAAGAAATTAAGAGAAGAACTCAGGAGATTTTCGGCCATTGGTGAATAAGTGGCGGCTGATGATAGAACTAGGTTTGGAGCAAAAAGAAAAGAGCTAGGTCCTTTTATAGAAATTTTACCAAAAATCACTATTCACTCGATTTTCCGAACACCAAATCTCGCGCGGTGACTGGCGTTTCTAGGGTTTACCCCGCATTCCGGACACAATGGAATAGGTTTCGGAGGCTAATTTGATCATCTATGCGAGTTACGGCAATAAACGATCAATTTTAAATTAAATCGATTTAAACTAATTTCTGTGCGTTTTGGCTTGCACCGGACAAACCGTAAATCCGATTGACACAAAATTTGAAACCATACAATAATATCACATTACGGATCCGATGAAATTAGTTTCATCGAAATCCGAGACTGTTTGAAAAATGGTTATTTTAACTCGTCAATTAAATATTAAAATATTCAATTTTCACAAATTAACTTTAAATTCAATTTTAAAAGTTCGCAAACATTGTTCTAACTCCAATATGATATAATCAAATTTTACAAATCATTTTCAATCATATTAAACCCAATTTTCAATTATTTCTGTAATTTCAACTATTAAATTATCGATTTAATTATCCAATTAAATCCAATTATTCGAAATAAAATTTATTCGACTTACAAATCTTACTTGTTAATATTTAAATTCTATTAAATATACAAATTTTAATTAATAGAAATTCTGGGTCGTTACAAACTTCCCCCCTAAAAGAATTTCGTCCTCGAAATTACCAAGTAAGAAAAAGTTACAGAATCCATTAACTTTTCAAAACAAACCATTCAAATTAGATTTTTCAAATCTCTTAAGTGTTTAACTTTCCCAAAATTCATAGTTAAACTTCTTACAAAATCTTTACTAAGTTTCCAAATCGAAACTTAGTTTTCAAAAATTTCCCAATTTTCTCAAAAATATTCTAACGCCTTAAATTTTCGGAAAAATTCGCCATAGTCTCCTTTGCGCGGCTCGATCCGAAAAAAAATGACAGTATATATATCACAAATATACATCTCATCAAGTGATGAGGCATCCCGCAGGGAAAAAAGTGTAAAAGTACGATATTTAATCCGAGATATGTACCTTATTTATTATTAGCGAGCGTATACGGCTAATATAGCGCGAAAGCGAGCTCCAAATGCGAAGCAAGCGCAATCGGCACCTACTAAACACTCAACAAATCATGAGAAACATGTATATAGAAAATAATATCGATATACAACATATAGAAATCTAACAACTACATGTGCCAACATAGCAATTGCAACAAAATAACAAATGCAACCATCAAACAACTATCATCCAACAAATCCATATCAAATCAATATACATTCACTTCTCATTAATATTCATTGAAATGGTTTTCCAATTTAAATCACATTTGATTTATTAACATTGGATGTTTTTACTAACATTCACTTATTCATATTCAATTAGCAATCATTCACTAACTCATATTCAAGTTGGTTCACTTTCGCATTCAAATTCAATTCTATTTAAGATTCACTTAACTTCCAATTTGATTTTAACATTAGCTTTCAATTTGTCAATTCAATTTCATTAACACTTAATGAATTATTGTGATATCCCGGAATTTTTGACAATATCAATTTAATAATCTTTATATAAAATTAAATTGATATTGACAATATTGATTAATAATATGTTTTGGTTTAATAATCAGATTTAATAAATATTTAATTTGTGATTTGTCTTTTAAAAAGCTAAAATAAATGTTTAAATTATAATGTATATATATATTTGTATATATATTATAGTTTATCTTTGTTTGGAATTTAACTTACATGAAAATAGATAAATGAAGTTTTGTTTTTAAGTTCTAATAAAATATTGAGTAATTAGGAAATTATGTTTTAAATTAACATTAAGCTTTTAAAAATCTATTTAAATTAGTGATTATATGGTTTATAATATTTAAAATAAATATTAAATTGTTTAAAATTTGTCTTAGCTTAATTTTTGTTTTAAATTTAAATAAAAGTTGATTTTATTTATTTTTAAATATTATTTGATTAAATATGAATTGAGAATATTTTATATAAGTCTAAAATATAAAATAGCCTATGATTTAAATTCATTTAATAATAAAAGTGATTTATAATTTCTTTATAAATCATATAAAATTTGTTAAATTGTTATTTTAAGCCATATTAATAAATATACTATTTTTTTCATAAATATAAAAGGAATTAAAATAGGAAAATAGAATCTTCATTTTTTTAATTTGAATAAATTGATTTTATTTTGAAATTCAAATTTATTGATTCTTTAAAATATTTGTATAAGTTTTAATTTATAAATTGTTTTATTTTCATTTACTTTTAATAGTAAATTCATATATATTTACGTAGACATAAAATAAATTAAAGAAAACTCTTTATAAACATTTAAAAATGTAACTTAATTAAATAAAGACAAGTGTTAACTTTTTAAGTAATTAAACTACATGTGTTAAGAAGTTAGTAACTCTTATGATAAGTGTCATTTGATTTTAATCTTTTCTTTATTTTAATTAAAGTATTTTCAGCCTTTTCTAACATTTTCCACTTTTCTTTATTTTTTTTAAAAAATCAAATGCTAGTTGAATCAAAGAAAACACTTCACTTAAAAATCTGAAATCCCTCAAAAACAAAATCTGCAATTCATAATCAAATCTACATGCAACTGCATATGCATCTCTGGAAGATCAACTGCATTTTAAAAATCAATCAACCAGGATATCAAACCTGGAAATTTCTGCACAATGAAGTCTGCATTTTACCTGAAGATCACTGCAAATTTGAGCAAATCAAAATGAATTCCTACATCTTTATCAAAGCCTGCATGCATATATTTTACAAGTTTTCAAAAGTGCAAGAAGCATTTCAGCTCTAGATTTGGAATTTGTACTCTTTTCTTCAGATTTAAAGGTGAGTAACATTTTGTTTAAATATAATTAAGTAAATGTAGGTTGCATGATTTGTTTTTGAAAATCCTTGCTTGTGAATAACATAATCATATTCCTAAATCTTAAACCATAGATGCATGATAAAATTTGCAGCAATTTGTTTGTATATGAATTTCTGGAAATTACTTTATACTTATATAAGTATGTATGCTTTGGTTAGTATCAGTAATTGCTGATGTACCTGACTTAAGCCTTTAAATTCAAACTTTTAGTAGTTTCATAACTTAACCATTATTGAGAAAATGGATTACAAAAAAATTTGTTTGTTGAACATAAATCTGAAGCATAAGAATTTAAAATAAGGTAAATTAAAATCAAAACTTCTCTGGAAATCAAAAATGACCTGAAACAATGATTTTGTTTAAAAACTAAAATTTCTTAATTCAGTAAATTAAGATTGTAATTTGAAACCACATACGAAACATGATTTTTTTCAAACAGAAAACACAATATTTAGCATGGAATTTGGGATGTGGTTCTGAGATGAACTAAAAAATTTATTTTGGAAATTCTGATTGATTTTGAGATTTTGATAGCTTGAGATTTCTTCTGTATGTAGTATAGTGATCAGAGATATCGGGAAAATTATCAGATTTGTGAATTGAACTTTGAATTAGTAGCAGCGATTAAAAATTGATATGTAACCCTAGTCTTGTGAACAGTTAGAAATTCAATCATTTCTTCCTCTAGGGTTGATCGAGTGTTAAGCGTTTTGGAAGGTTGGGTGTTGGGTCTAAGTGGAGAAAGTAGCCGGAGTTTCAGCTAAAATGATGGTCGGAGGGAGGAGAACATGCCGTTGACAGGTGTTGAGGTATTGGGAAGCACTGTGTTCCAGGTTTTGAAAGGGCTGTTTGTTTGATTTTGGATATTTGGAGATCTCTGATGCTTAGGTGTTCAAGTGGATTCAAGGGTGGATGGTGGATGTGGATGGTCATCTCTGATGATCGAAAAGTTGTCCATGGCTATGTGCATGTGCACAGAAGTCATTTTGGAGGGGGTTTTGTTTTCCTAAAAATTTGTAAGGGAAGACTCGAGTCATTCGAGATGTGACTCGAAGTAGCAAAGCATAGAACTCGAAGTAAAATAGTTTTGGCTCGAGTAGTTTTTTTGATGCAGTGTTTTGTTTTCTGAAACCTGAACTATTTCAGGTTTTCAAATTTTAAACTAAATTTAATCTTGAAAAAAGGGGCAAAGTAAGTTTAAATCTAAACTTAAAGCAGGATTTAAACTATGAATTCAAATAGGTTTGAATTTCAGATTTTGAATAAACAAGATTTGCAGGAATGAATTTTGTTTTAAAACTGAAACCTGCACAGTTTTTATATAAAGTAATTTTTAAATCTGGAAATAAAATTTAAACAAGATTTAAATTTCTAAGTCAAATCTGAATTTGAAATCAAGAATCCAGATTAGAAGTTGAATCTGAAAGTTTCAAATAAAAACAAGTTATAAATCCAAATGTTAAAATCAAGTTGAATATTTTAGAATTTTATAACTTATGAAATGAAAATTTAAAACAGGGTTTTAAATTTTAATCTTTGAACTTAAATCTGAAGCATGATTTGAATTTTGGTTGTAATGTAAATGAGATTTGAATTTAAATGTTTCAATATCATTTGAAATATTTAAGGTATTTTAAGTTTATTTAAATTGAATATGGGTTCAAGTTAAACTATTCTTCTAAAATTGCTTTAAGAGGTAAGTGATTCTTTAAAATGAAAACTAAAGAGTTTTTAAATTACTTAAAATCTTGTTTAAGTCTGATTTCATTTTAACTTTAATTTAAAATGGAATTGAGAAAAAAAATTAAAAGCAATTTGTTTTTAAGTTACTTTAATAATGATAATTAAATCATTAATGAGATAAATGGTTATCATTAAGTTGATTTGAACTTAATAATTTATTAATTAATCTAGGTAATTAAGTTTTGTAATTAATTAATTGAATTAATTAATAATTAGGGTATTAATTAAATAATTAAGGGTTTTATTTAATTAATTAAAAGGATTAAGTAAGTTAATTAAACTTGATTAAAGTGTGATTTAGAAATTAATTAAATAAGACTTGATTAATAAATTGAATTTATTAATCAAGTAATTAATAACCAATTAAGTTTTTAATTATCACTTGATTAATTTAATAATTAGAAATTAATTAATGAGTTTTATAAATTAAGAATTAATATTGATTAATTCAATTAATTACTTTGGAAAAGTAATTAAAGTTTTGTTATTGGTTAATGAAGGTCATTAACATAGTATTATTTTATAATTAATTAATGTGATTAATTTTAATAATTAATTGTATTAACTAATTTAAATAATCATTTGAGAATTATTTAAGTATAATCAGTTAATGAAAGTAATTAAGGAAATTAATTACTGATTGTAATTAATTAAGTTGTTGATTAATTAAGTTTAATTAATTTAATTTAATTTAATCACTGGATGATTTGAGGAGTAATTACCAATGTAATTACAAATGGATAATTACTTAGTGAAGTAATTAAGGATATAAATTACTTGATGTAATTTAATTGAAGGATACTTGAATGATGAAGGAGTTTTTGGAATTAATTACTTTGTGTAATTATTATTAGTGTGTTTAATTACTTAAGATAAGTTATTCATAATAAATTATTTAGTGTAATTAATTTTGGGTTTGATAATTAAGTTATTTAAAGATAATTAAAATAAAATTGATTAAGTTAATTACTTAATGTGATTAATCAAGAATGATTAATCAATAGAGATAATTGATAATTAATTTAATGGAGTTATTTTAAATAAAATAATTTGGGATCATTAATTTAAATTATTAATGATATAATTAAGGATTTGATTAATTAAGAACAATTAATCAATGAAGGAATTAATTAATGTAATTAATTAAGGATTAATGTAATTAATTATAATTAATTAATTAATAAAGTAGTTACAGTTTAATTACTGAATTTGGTTTGGGATAATTAATTTGTGAAATTAATTAGAGGTTAATTACTTAAAGGTAATTAAAGGATAATTAATCAAGATGATTAATTTGGGTGATTTGTTGAGAGTAATTAATTGATTGATATATAATTAATTAATTGATTTGTAAGCAAGATTTATATGGATGAGTAATTAATTTAATTTATTTTAAATTAATTTAAGGAAGAAGTAATTAATTTAATTCATTTTAAATTAATTATAGATTGGATTGATAAGTAATTGCTTATGAATGATGATTGATATTTATTACCCTGGATGGTTGAAATCTCAGATATGAGATATATGATGTTGTGTGATTTGGATGCTATAGTTGCATTGAATTGATGATATGAATTATCTATTTGGAATGATAATATTGATTATCTAATATAATGTTGTGAATTATCTATCTGTGTGTATATAGATAATATTGAATTGAATTGTTTTAAACATTTAAAACAACTTGGACCTAAAAGACACACTTTTGATTTCGATGAGACCGGAATCGGGTTTGCTACATTATAGCCTGATAGAGGGTTCTCGCTTTGCGTTAGGCGGCGAACGGGAGACTCTTACCCCTACATACCCCCGGGGGTAGTATAAGGCCTTGCGGGGTTGGTTGCGGGTCGAGAGGCTGGCCGTAAAAGCAAACCCGAGGTACCAATGGGAGCCACGGCGGGGCTGGGATGGTTGAAAAGCCTACCAGTCGAGTGAGCCGTTGATGATGGTTGCAAAGCCTAGACTATCACAGGTGGTATCAGAGCATTAGGTTGAGTGAATACCCAGGCTCTGGAATGGTGTCTATCTTGAGAGAGCGTATTTGTAATTTTTTAATATATATATATATATATATATATATATATATATATATATATATATATATTGATTCTACCTATCTGTTGGGTTACCTGTTCGGGTTTTCCGATATGGGTTATAAGGTAGATTGGGTAGTAATGTGTGTAACGCGAATACCATTGGTTGAAGTTTGAATGTTAGGTTGGAAATGTATCTGTCGAGACTATAGACCTAATATCGCCTCGAGTGGGTTTTGAAGTGGTGCAAGGAATTCATTGATCTCTGAAGGTAACCTGTTAAGGTTCGGAGTTTATCTTTGAAGTTGGATGAGTAGAGTTTGGATCTGTTGGCTGAGCAGAAGCGAGTGATGGTATCTTGATACCTCAGGAAATAGTAGCTGCGTGATGTGATGCAGTGACTATGGATATTTTCGAAGATATTTCTTTGGAACAAGTTTAAGAAGTAGGTCTGCTTCGGTGCTGTGGCTGGATTCAGCAGGATGTTTCTGTTTGGTTTGAAGTCCGAGTTTTTCGAAGAGCTTTGGATTGGGAATTCTTTGGCATTGGTGTCAGTAGTGCAACTCGGAGTGTTCTGTGTGTCGGCAGAGTTTTCTGGCCTAGCAGTTTTCTGGAGATGGAGATCAGAAGCAGTAGAGTGGATCCATTTCTTCGATGGATTGGCCAGACTAACATAAGCTGTTCTGATTGGTAAAGAGAAAACAGTTTTCTTTGGAATTGGATTGAGTTGATCACAAAAGCGACTTGCGATAGTTGAGTGTTCTCTTGGATTGCTGGAGATTTTTCCTGGATGTTTTCTGGAAGTCAGGAGTTGTCCTCATCTAGAGATTCAGTCTTCTTATTGTGGTACCGGTGGTTCAACTAGTTGAAGGTTGGTTTCTTGAGATGGAGTTTGTTGAAGCAACTCAGGTTTTGAGGAACTTCTGAGTCTTCTCTCGGTTATTTGAGATCTTCTTGGTTTTGGTTGTCTAGTTGTGCTTGTGCTCTTCATCAGCATTCTTTTCTACTCCAGATCAGAGTTGTGCAGCGGAAGCGGTTTGGGAGTGCATTTGCTTTTCTTTTCCGGATAGGAGAAGTTTGTTTCCTTCTGATAGTTATGAGTGGAGTTTGTTCTTGATCTTGATTGATCGAGGCGGATCATTCTGGTGGATTGGGTTTGGTCTAGTTTGTTTCTTGAGACATTAGCAAGGATTGAGCTGATCAGGTAGGAGGTAGGCAGCCCGAGATCGTCCAAAGGGTTTTGTGGATCTGAAGTTGGAGATCTGATTTTGGATAAGTTTCTCAGTTTTAGGAGCTATAAATTTTGGTAAGGTTGGGTAAGCTAGCTTCGAGATGTTTTGGATTTCTTCTGTGTTCTGTTTTGGATAAGTGTTTGATTATCTGGATTGAATTGCCAGTTTGGACAAATGGAATTCGATGTGTTTCACGTATCTCTAAGGGAGTATGCATATGATCTATTTCTGGTTTTGGAATCAACTGTTTTGGGAGATTTGGTGGTTGAGCCAGACTTGTCTATAGTCTGATGTCTGGTTCAGTCGTAGATATAGATGAGTAGGAGTTCTGTAGCTTAATAGTGTTGATTGTTTGGGTTCTATAGAGCGAGTATCTCGGTGTTTACTTGGGAAACTCGAGGAAACTCTATCCAGAATTTTGTCTGGATAGTTAATTTTGTTTGTTTGAGTGAATTGATTGCTATGGTTGTTAGCATATGTTTGATATATGCTTGGTTTTAAATTTTAAAATCTTAAATAGGTTATTAAATTACCTTTGTTTTAAATTTCGGGGACGAAATTCTTTTAAGGGGGAAGGAATGTGATATCCCGAAATTTTTGACTATATCAATTTAATAATCTTTATATAAAATTAAATTGATATTGACAATATTGATTAATAATATGTTTTGGTTTAATAATCAGATTTAATAAATATTTAATTTGTGATTTGTCTTCTAAAAAGCTAAAATAAATGTTTAAATTATAATGTGTGTATATATATATATATATATATATTTGTATATATATTATAGTTTATCTTTGTTTGGAATTTAACTTACATGAAAATAGATAAATGAAGTTCTGTTTTTAAGTTCTAATAAAATATTGAGTAATTAGCAAATTATGTTTTAAATTAATATTAAGCTTTTAAAAATCTATTTAAATTAGTGATTATATGGTTTATAATATTTAAAATAAATATTAAATTGTTTAAAATTTGTCTTAGCTTAATTTTTGTTTTAAATTTAAATAAAGGTTGATTTTATTTCCTTTTAAATATTATTTGATTAAATATGAATTGAGAATATTTTATATAAGTCTAAAATATAAAATAGCCTATGATTTAAATTCATTTAATAATAAAAGTGATTTATAATTTCTTTATAAATCATATAAAATTTGTTAAATTGTTATTTTAAGCCATATTAATAAATATACTATTTTTTTCATAAATATAAAAGGAATTAAAATAGGAAAATAGAATCTTCATTTTTTTAATTTGAATAAATTGATTTTATTTTGAAATTCAAATTTATTGATTCTTTAAAATATTTGTATAAGTTTTAATTTATAAATTGTTTTATTTACATTTACTTTTAATAGGAAATTTATATATATTTACATAAACATAAAATAAATTAAAGAAAACTCTTTATAAACATTTAAAAATATAACTTAATTAAATAAAGACAAGTGTAACCTTTTTAAGTAATTAAACTACATGTGTTAAGAAGTTAGTAACTCTTATGACAAGTGTCATTTGATTTTAATCTTTTCTTTATTTTGATTAAAGTATTTTCAGCCTTTTATAACATTTTCCACTTTTCTTTATTTTCTTTTAAAAATCAAATGCTAGTTGAATCAAAGAAAACACTTCACTTAAAAATCTGAAATCCCTCAAAAACAAAATCAGCAATTCATAATCAAATCTACATGCAACTGCATATGCATCTCTGGAAGATCAACAACATTTTAAAAATCAATCAACCAGGATATCAAACCTGGAAATTTCTGCACAATGAAGTCTGCATTTTACCTGAAGATCACTGCAAATTTGGGCAAATCAAAATGAATTCCTGCATCTTTATCAAAGCCTGCATGCATATATTTTACAAGTTTTCAAAAGTGCAAGAAGCATTTCAGCTCTAGATTAGGAATTTGTACTCTGTTCTTCAGATTTAAAGGTGAGTAACATTTTGTTTAAATATAATTAAGTAAATATAGGTTGCATGATTTGTTTCTGAAAATCCTTGCTTGTGAATAACATAATCATATTCCTAAATCTTAAACCATAGATGCATGATAAAATTTGCAGCAATTTGTTTGTATAGGAATTTCTGGAAATTACTTTATACTTATATAAGTATGTATGCTTTGGTTAGTATCGGTAATTGCTGATGTACTTGACTTAAGCCTTTAAATTCAAACTTTTAGTAGTTTCATAACTTAACCATTATTGAGAAAATGGATTACAAACAAATTTGTTTGTTAAACATAAATCTAAAGCATAAGAATTTAAAATAAGGTAAATTAAAATCAAAACTTCTCTGGAAATCAAAAATGACCCGAAACAATGATTTTGTTTAAAAACTAAAATTTCTTAATTCAGTAAATTAAGATTGTAATTTGAAACCACATACGAAACATGATTTTTTTCAAACAGAAAACACAATATTTAGCATGGAATTTGGGATGTGGTTCTGAGATGAACTAAAAAAATTTATTTTGGATATTCTGATTGATTTTGAGATTTTGATAGCTTGAGATTTCTTCTGTATGTAGTATAGTGATCAGAGATATCGGGAAAATTATTAGATTTGTGAATTGAACTTTGAATTAGCAGTAGGGATTAAAAATTGATCTGTAACCCTAGTCTTGTGAACAGTTAGAAATTCAATCATTTCTTCCTCTAGGGTTGATCGAGTGTTAAGCGTTTTGGAAGGTTGGGTGTTGGGTCTAAGTGGAGAAAGTAGCCGGAGTTTCAGCTAAAATGATGGTCGGAGGGAGGAGAACATGCCGTTGACAGGTGTTGAGGTATTGGGAAGCACTGTGTTCCAGGTTTTGAAAGGGGACTGCTTGTTTGATTTTGGATATTTGGAGATCTCTGATGCTTAGGTGTTCAGGTGGATTCAAGGGTGGATGGTGGATGTGGATGGTCATCTCTGATGATCGAAAAGTTGCCCATGGCTATGTGCATGTGCACAGAACTCATTTTGGAGGGGGTTTTGTTTTCCTGAAAATTTGTAAGGGAAAACTCGAGTCATTCGAGATGTGACTCGAAGCAGCAAAGCATAGAACTCGAAGTAAAATAGTTTTGGCTCGGGTAGTTTTTTTGATGCAGTGTTTTGTTTTCTGAAACCTGAACTGTTTCAGGTTTTCAAATTTTAAACTAAATTTAATCTACAAAAAACGGGGCAAAGAAAGTTTAAATCTAAACTTAAAGCAGGATTTAAACTATGAATTCAAGTAGGTTTGAATTTCATATTTTGAATAAACAAGATTTGCAGGAATGATTTTTTTTTAAAACTGAAACCTGCACAGTTTTTATATAAAGTAATTTTTAAATCTAGAAATAAAATTTAAACAAGATTTAAATTTCTAAGTCAAATCTGAATTTGAAATCCTGAATCCAGATTAGAAGTTGAATCTGAAAGTTTCAAATAAAAACAAGTTATAAATCCAAATGTTAAAATCAAGTTGAATATTTTAGAATTTTATAACTTATGAAATGAAAATTTAAAACAGGGTTTTAAATTTTAATCTTTGAATTTAAATCTGAAGCATGATTTGAATTTTGATTGTAATGTAAATGAGATTTGAATTTAAATGTTTCAATATCATTTGAAATATTTAAGGTATTTTAAGTTTATTTAAATTGAATATGGGTTCAAGTTAAACTATTCTTCTAAAATTGCTTTAAGAGGTAAGTGATTCTTTAAAATGAAACTTAAGAGTTTTTAAATTACTTAAAATCTTGTTTAAGTATGATTTCATTTTAACTTTAATTTAAAATGGAATTGAGAAAAAAAATTAAAAGCAATTTGTTTTTAAGTTACTTTAATAATGATAATTAAATCATTAATGAGATAAATGATTATCATTAAGTTGATTTGAACTTAATGATTTATTAATTAATCTAGGTAATTAAGTTTTGTAATTAATTAATTTAATTAATTAATAATTAGGGTATTAATTAAATAATTAAGGGTTTTATTTAATTAATTAAAAGGATTAAGTAAGTTAATTAAACTTGATTAAAGTGTGATTTAGAAATTAATTAAATAAGATTTGATTAATGAATTGAATTTATTAATCAAGTAATTAATAACCAATTAATTTTTTAATTATCACTTGATTAATTTAATAATTAGAAATTAATTAATGAGTTTTATAAATTAAGAATTAATATTGATTAATTCAATTGATTACTTTGGAAAAGTAATTAAAGTTTTGTTATTGGTTAATGAAGGTCATTAACATAGTATTATTTTATAATTAATTAATGTGATTAATTTTAATAATTAATTATATTAACTAATTTAAATAATCATTTGAGAATTATTTAAGTATAATCACTTAATGAAAGTAATTAGGAAATTAATTACTGATTGTAATTAATTAAGTTGTTGATTAATTAAGTTTAATTAATTTAATTTAATTTAATCACTGGATGATTTGAGGAGTAATTACCAATGTAATTACAAATGGATAATTACTTAGTGATGTAATTAAGGAGATAAATTACTTGATGTAATTTAATTGAAGGATACTTGAATGATGGAGGAGTTTTTGGAATTAATTACTTTGTGTAATTATTATTAGTGTGTTTAATTACTTAAGATAAGTAATTCATAATAAATTATTTAGTGTAATTAATTTTGGGTTTGATAATTAAGTTATTTAAAGATAATTAAAATAAAATTGATTAAGTTAATTACTTAATGTGATTAATCAAGAATGATTAATCAATAGAGATAATTGATAATTAATTTAATGGAGTTATTTTAAATAAAATAATTTGGGATCACTAATTTAAATAATTAATAATATAATTAAGGGTTTGATTAATTAAGAACAATTAATCAATGAAGGAATTAATTAATGTAATTAATTAAGGATTAATGTAATTAATTATAATTAATTAATTAATAAAGTAATTATAGGTTAATTACTGAATTTGGTTTGGGATAATTAATTTGTGAAATTAATTAGAGGTTAATTACTTAAAGGTAATTAAAGGATAATTAATCAAGATGGTTAATTTGGGTGATTTGTTAAGAGTAATTAATTGATTGATATATAATTAATTAATTGATGTGTAAGCAAGGTTTATATGGATGAGTAATTAATTTAATTTATTTTAAATTAATTTAAGGAAGAAGTAATTAATTTAATTCATTTTAAATTAATTATAGATTGGATTGATAAGTAATTGCTTATGAATGATGATTGATATTTATTACCCTGGATGGTTAAAATCTCAGATATGAGATATATGATGTTGTGTGACTTGGATGATATGGTTGCATTGAATTGATGATATGAATTATCTGTTTGGAATGATAATATTGATTATCTAATATAATGTTGTGAATTATCTATCTGTGTGTATATAGATAATATTGAATTGAATTGTTTTAAACATTTAAAACAACTTGGACCTAAAAGACACGCTTTGGATTTCGATGAGACCGGGATCAGATTTCCATATTTGGATATCCGAAAACCACATCGATCCAAATTAACGATAGGTCGTGAATCTCATGTGAAGAAGAAGATTCAGAGTGCAAGGGTTATCGTCGTTAACTCTTAGGGTGATTCCAAAATGAGTGTAACGAGATAATGCCTTCGGTTTCATTCGAACCCGGAACGAACTTGTATGGATTGAATGCTTTCAGAACATCGTCAGGTGGACGATGAGCATTCTAAGAGATGTGTTCTCTAAAGGTAATCGTAGCCTCAAGCCTCATCAACCGGGAATGGCTAAAATAGGGGAGGTGCAGTAAGGCTTCGTGGGTAGCCCCTACTGGAGAGCGAGATTGATCCCTGTCTAGAAGTCACTTTATATTCGGTTGTGTGGGCGGTTGATTGCAACAACTGCCGGGGTTGTCTTGTTTGGAACTATTCAGTAAGGAATGGTTTCGGCCTTGTGTTGCAGGGGAGCGGGCGTACTCCTCGGTACGGTGATCTAGGCCACGTACTGTGACGGGCGGTACCCCAGTAGCCCTGCCATTGTATGGAATCCAAAATCCAATAAGTGCCGTACGTATTAGTTGTGCCCAACTATGTTGGAAGGTGAGATGTAAGCATTCCAGCTATTTCTGTATTTTATTTGAAAACCCAAAACACTATTATAATATCACCGGATTTCCTATCAAATGTTTGGTTAGCGTAAGATAAAAATTTTACCATGTTTATGCGTGGTAAGTCTTACGTGATACCTTTCTTTTCAAAAGGGTTTTTAAAGTTAAGCAACCTTAACCTGTTACTCACACCAGACCCATGTCTGATCCGGAGTTTATCTTTGTTTTCTTAAACTCTTGGGTACTCAAATTTTTACGAGTAGCCAAGGGATTCAGGTTGGCTTTGACGAATATTGGAGGAGCAATGGAGCAGGAGGCTTCTGCGTTGTTAGATATAGTTTCCACTGTGTGTTCTCTGTGTTGTGTTTGTATTGAGTTGTAAATACTAGACAGGTGTTTATAACTGTCTAGTATATGTGATGTGTATGCTGTGTATCTTTGATTGATATTGTATATTATGTAAATACTTATGTTATTAATATAATTTATCCGTTCCGCTGTTGAGATTCTAGTGTTGTTTCTTCTTTCTCTTCTTTCTTTTCTTCTTCTATCCCTTTCTTTCTTAATTGATGATGCGATTTTCTGGGAGTGGAAAGTTGGGTCGTCACAATTATATACAATCAACTAACATTCATATAACAACCAATGTACATCCATTACAACCAAATTTATTCAATTTACATTTCTTTACATTCAATTTGTTTCAACACTTTTAATTTCAATTGGTTGATATTAAATTGACTTCCATTCAATTCATTCAATTTCTCAACTTCATTAGCTTCTAATGAATTAACACTTATATTCATTGTTTCATATCAATTATTTACATTCAATTGATTAACATTCCATCCATTCACATTAGATTGATTAATATTCAATCCATTTCTTAATTCAACTGCTAATTCTTTTAACTATATAAAGTTGAATTTCATTTATGTAACTCAAGTTCATGTTCATCACTTCACTTATTTATAACAATTTCAACTTCATCACTTAAGTTATATTCCAATTAAACATCTTTTGTTTAATCTTAACTTTATTTTCCACTTATAAATTCAATTCAAATTCCAATTCTAAAGTAAATTCTATTTAACTTTTTACCGAAGTCAAATTCCACCACTTATTCAAATTCCATCTCATTTCGCTCAACAAAATTGTTTAACCACTTCAATAATTGGTTTTACTCATCCTTTCCCATTCTATAAGTTATACAACTTATTTATTAACTTCCAAATCCATTAACTTATCCAAAGCTAAATTTATTATTCATATTATAAGTTCAAAACTCATTTCACTTATACTCATCAATTACAACTTGGATTTTAATTTCAAATCTGTTTATCACAACTAACTTAAATTTCAATTTACTATGGTAGCAAATCCATCACATAGAGACTCGAAAATGATACTGATGATGCTGCAGTCATCACCCTTATTATTTCCCAGTGACAATAGTGAATTCAGTGTTTGATATTCTTCTAAAATTTTCCTTTTTATTATAAATTACATTTATAAATCTTTTTCTTATACAATTTCACCATTTAACTTTACATATATATGATTATTTTACAATTGTAGATCATATCAATTATAACTTCACCCTTTATAATTCATTTGTTTATATAATTATTCTTTTTTCAATTGTTGTATTTACTTGGATTATTCAAACAACTTTGATTCATTTATATATTTATTCTTTTAATTAACTTATATTTATTCTTACATTTTTTTAACGACCAAATAATCAATTCATATATACTTAATAATTCTGAATTATCCCTTTATATATAAAATATAATCAAGGTAAAATTATTTCATTTACCCAGTTTAAAAAAATATTGTGCCGAATTGTTCTGAGTAAGTGTTTAGAGATCCCTATCGATAGAGTTGTACAGACTATACCAACCAGAATCCATATACCACTCAACAAACCAATCATCACAACATAAAATAATTTTATATCCACTAACAAATACTCTCTCATAGCTATTATTACACTCACACTCATTCTAGAGTACTACTGACTCCATCTCTAATGAGTAATTCCCAACAGAGCCATGGTTGTCGCTTAACCATATGCTCTGATACCAAATGTAACGTTGCGACTTTTCCGACGCACGAAAACCGACATCAATTCGTCTACTGTATCAACTGCCGAGCAATCGAAAGCCGTAAAACCGTACCGTTAGGCTTAAAGAAGAAGAAAGATAGAAGAAGAGAGAAAATGATAGAACAGAACAGAAAGAAATAAAAGAACAATATCAGAATCTCACAATCGCAGCGGAACAACATATAATAGATAAATGAATAATCTTTAAACAAAGAACTATATCGGTTATTTCATTACATCACAGTACATTACATTACATCATCAGAGTTTACAACAAAAAACAGCGCGAAAGAAATACTATATACTAGTGAATACGCCATGCCATCCAGCTTGCCTCCAGCAACTCCTGAATTCCAGAATATCCTGATAACCTAACTCTAGACTGCCCGTATGGACATTGGTGGGCACCTAGAGTTTAGGAAGGAAAACAATAAACTCCAGATCAGTCATGGGACTGGTGTGAGAAATTAAAACAGTTTATCTTTAAAACAAAGAATAGGATAATTTTAAAATAGATTCTCAATGCTTTTTAGAAAATGAGACTACCATAAGGCCTCCCACACACACACACAATGCAAACGCAGAATCGGAGGAGATTTCTCCTTATGATAGTCAAAGATGCTTGATACGCATTAAAAAGAAACATTTGATATTATTACTAGTGCATAGTGTAGGAAAAATCATTTCGAAAGTAAAGATATAAATCTTAGCCAACATACGACCATTATCGTATGCCTACTATAGCTACCATCTAAACAGTGGTGACCACCATAAGTAAATGGCAGGTTCTACAACTAAAACCGTACAAGATGCGTATTGAAGTTTGGATTTCCAATAAATGGTCTGGCCAAGGAACTTCCCATTGCCACATGGGTATGCCTCTGGAAAGACGACTCGAGAACCTAACCGGATCTTTGCCAACACAAGGCCGGGTTACCCTTCAAACTGGGTAACTACTGACACGAATATGTCATTCCCCGATCGTAACCGATCTATATCCGAGGATCCTCGATTCCAACAACCACAAAGTAATAAATTTGCAGCAACAACATAAGTTAAATATCTGGACTCCATACCATGATACCACCTCTATCCAGAAGGAATGACATACACTAAAGGGGTGCTACCCCCTAATAACCTTGCCGCATCCTTCCTGTTTTGACCATTTCCGGGGTGGGAAGTCCGACGAAGTCTCGTCCACAAAGCTACGCTTTATATAAAAGCTGTGCTTTGATCATCAAATGCTCAACAGAACTTCGTATGCCACATTACCAATTTGGGAATGTATCACTAGTAACCATCAACTACATAACCTCTAAGGGTGTTAAGCTAAGAGAATAAATTCTTCGCCACCAACAGAAATATATTTGATAGAAACCAGCTTTACATCTCAAATTGTAACGTCAGATACACATCCATACAAGTCCGTTCCGGGATTGAACGGAACCGAAGGCACTTACAAAGAAGTCCTTGCAATCCGGATATTCACTAACCACGACCGGACTTCCCATCACAAAGGGTAATAAATTTCTGTATCGGGGATCAGCCGATGCAGAAACATTCGACGGTAATCCTTCCATTTTCATAAATATACGGTCTTCAACACCGGTCATCAAATGCAATCCATAACGAGGTATCACATATTCGGAATGGGTTATACGACCCCAAGGTCCTTTCCCGGCTAACCTGAATAGTGAGCGCTTATTCAAAAATAAGTGTGGCATTCAAATTCAAGCAAATCACAACAAATACCTATTTAAAGGTAAATATTGATAGTCGGATTATTTAACTATCAATGGCATGCACAACTTCACCAGATTCCAAAAAAAATTCCAAATTATTTATTTTCCAAAAAATATCTTTACAAGATATAAATTTCCACACTTCAGAAATAAATCAATATTTATTTTTAAAAAAATTTCCCTTTCTTTTATAAATACCATATTGAATTTATATTTCACAATATCTACTGATATACGATTTTCAATCGATTTCAAATATTCACTTTCAATTTATCTTTAAAAAGATAAATTCTCAAATTGTTTCATTTCATATTGGAAAAAAACGTTTCCATACTTATTTAATAATAAGTAATTCACAAATCTTATTTATTTCCAACATTTGAAAAATATCCAATATACTTAAATCAAAATTAAGTATATATTTCATTCTTTAAGGAAAACGTTCTCTTAAACACATTCATTTGAGTCAAAACGAATGTTGCGTAAAACATCGTTACGACGACCCAAAATCACTAGTATAGGGATTCGAAATTAAGACAGATATATAAATCCCAATACTATATAAAAACATTTCCTTTCGGAAATCATTTACTATAACAACATTGTTATAGTCCACCATTTCCTTATTTCTCGAAAACGTCTATTTCAACAATGAATGTTGAAATCTATGTGTTCGATACTTAATGCATTTTAAAACATCTTTAAATCGTCTTATATTCTATCTAAAACATCACTTCCCCAAAACATACCCATTTTATTTCATAATATATTCACGGTCCAAAAATCGTGAATATACTTTATTTACCCAATTCAATGTTTCTACACATTTATTAAAAGATTATCCACCGTCCAAAATCGTGGATAAAATTCCCAACCAAACTCTTATTATTACAACATTTAACTTTAAGGATAATTCGCTGTCCAAAATCACGAATATATCTCCTTTAATAACTTTTATGTTTGATTTATCAAATTCAATTGATTTCGAATTTACAAACAATGTTTATAAATCCCATTTCTATTTATAAAACTTCGATTTATAAATCTTCTTTATTATCCAATTCAATTTATATAACTCAATTATATACCAAAAGTCCATATTATAAGTTAAGAACTTATAATCCATTTATTTACAAAATCGTTCTTTTAAAACTTCACAAATTATAAATCTTATTACTTATAAGATTTTTTTTATAACCTTATTTTCGACATTAACAGAACTCCTTTTAGAATTCCATTATTTCGATTTAAAAAAATATATATTTTATAAATCTCATATATAAACCATTTATCTTTATTCAAAAATCTCAATTAAAATGTCAAATCCGATTTATAAGTTAATTACTCATAATTTTTTTTATTTTACCACATCTATTCATTTTATAACTTCACAATTTATAAGTCTATAAATTTCGTTCACTTATGAAATCCATTTTTTTTCATTTTAACACTTATAAAAACTCGTTTTATAATTCCAGTATTCTTAATTTATAAAATATCAATTTTGTATATCTTTTATATAAATCGTTCATAATAATTCAAAAATCCCAATTTACACCATTTTATAAATTAATCAACTATTTATTTCAAAAATCACGCTTTGGTTATATTTCACAAAAATCATAATTTTTATAACTTTAAAATTTTAACGTTTATTTTATTTAAGATGAGTCAATTCAATGTTTTAATAAAACGTATAATTTCAAAAATCACTTTAAAAATCCCTTAAAAATCAAGATCGTTATTTTTAAACTTCAAAAATGGATCCGATGATGCAACAGCACCAAATAGTCAATCACAACAACAAAGACATCATATATCAGTATATGATAATCAACACATATCAAAATATCTGTAATCAAATAATTATTGGTGAGGAATCCAGTTGGATCCCTCCAACCTGTTTCCCTGCATCCACAGATGTTAGCACAATACCAATTCCGTTCCAATACGGAATATCGCGGTATATAGGATTTATAAAATATTATCCGCTATTATGCGGCGCAATAGGGTCCTATCCTCTATATAATGCGAGAAAATCAACTCCAAGTACATATATAATACCAATTCCAATCAAGATGGAATTATCGCGGTATATGTTTTTAATAAATAACATCCGCTTAATATACGGCGCATATGGTCTATTTAACACAATAGATAACAAATTATATCCAATCACACAATCAAGCAATTCTAAATCTAACTATTTAAAATTTAAATCGAAACAGATTTGATTGAGTGGGAAGTTCTCACCTTGTTTCCAATAACAGTTTCAGCGTTTGTTCCGAATAAAATTAAACGCGCATTTAATTTTACCCAAAATTTTCACTAGCTCCAAACGATTCCAATCCAGCTCCATTGCGTAGTACTCGTCCATACGATTCCAACGCAACTTGTTTCGTAATTTTTCGACCTCGTATGAAAGAGATATTGAGTTTTAAAGTTACACGAATTATAAATAAACTAAATTACAATTTTCTTTTTATTATTTTCAACCTAAATGAATCTGGCCGTCCATTTCAAGTCAAACCAATCAAGGCCGTAACCCCATTCTTCCTCACGCACGTCCATCTATAGGTAAAACGCACGAACAAGAACCCATCAAGCCACCACTAGGGTTTCGAACCGCGACCACCACAACGATCTAGAACTCGATCAAGCTTCATCATTTTGCGCGCCTCACTCCCCCTCACCAACGCCCAGGTTGCGGCCAAGCTCGGTCGAGTATAGATGCTTGAAAAACGTGGCCGACCGTATGACTTTGGATGCAAATTCCCATCAATTCGCAGCTCTGTTTCCGATCTCTGCCGTTGAATTTGTAGTACTCGTTGCCCTCTACGATTTCTTAGTTGGAAGTTTATCGTATTAACTTGTGGATTTGAAGAAATTAAGGGAAGAAATCAGGAGATTTTCGGCCATTGGTGAATAAGTGGTGGCTGATGATAGAACTGGGGTTTTGGAGCAAAAAGAAAAGAGCTAGGTCCTTTTATAGAAATTTTACCAAAAATCACTATTCACTCGATTTTCCGAACTCCAAATCTCGCGTGGTGACTGGCGTTTTTAGGGTTTACCCCGCGTTCCGGACACAATGGAATAGGTTTTGGAGGCTAATTCGATCATCTGTGCGAGTTACGGCAATAAATGATCAATTTTAAATTAAATCGATTTAAACTAATTTCTATGCGTTTTGGCTTGTACCGGACAAATCGTAAATCCGATTGACACGAAATTTGAAACCATACAATAATATCACATTATGGATCCGATGAAACTGGTTTCGTCGAAATCCGAGACTGTTTGAAAAATGGCTATTTTAACTCGTCAAATAAATATTAAAATATTCAATTTTCACAAATTAACATTAAATTCAATTTTAAAAGTTCGCAAACATTGTTCTAACTCCAATATGATATAATAAAATTTTACAAATAATTTTCAATCACATTAAACCCAATTTTCAATTATTTCTGTAATTTCAACTACTAAATTATCGATTTAATTATCCAATTAAATCCAATTATTCGAAATAAAATTTATTCGACTTACAAATCTTACTTTTTAATATTTAAATTCAATTAAATATACAAATTTTAATTTATAGAAATTCTGCGTCGTTATAGTGAACTTTGGTTTCCAGAGTTTATGCAAGTCATCATTGGGCTCTGCAACTCATCACTGGGCTCGGTAACTCATCACTGGGCTCGGCATAGACATTGTTTTATTTACAAATTTCTCTCCTCTTTTTTTTCTTTTTTTTCCAACGTATTCACATTTTAAAACTCATGTATGCACGCACGATAGGAAATTTTTTAGGCAAAACTGGGCCAAAAGTGGTGCAGCATATATACACAAACTTTAATCATACAGGTGGCATGGTCTGAACATTTTCATGCATGCGTTTCTTCTCCTTTTTTTCTTTCGTATTTTTTTTTCTTTTTCTTAAATGCAGAGGTGGAGGATATAAATTTGTTCAAGGGTTTGGTCAACAAAAGAAAAACACACAGATGCACGACATGAATAGAACACGGTAGGAATACTCGACACAATTTAGGCAACACTTGGATCGACAAACGAGCTACAGGTGGAGGGGTGTAATTGGATCGGCCAGGCAAGGGCTTGGCACGATGGCCATCCTATCGAGGTGTGGCAGTGGTGGTAGAGGCTGCGCTTGATGGTGGATGAGGGTAGGGTCCGGTCATGAAGGAGGAGGAGTAGATGAGTCGTTCAAAGGAGGTGGAGAGTCGAGCATATAGATTTGCACAGCGAACATATAAAGAAGAAAAAGAAAAAAGAAAAAAGAAATAAATAAACGAAGAAAGGAAGAGAAAATATAGGGTGGCCATACCTGAATGAAGCTCACGCAAGAAGATGAACAATGAACAGATGTAGTGAAATTTTTTTGAATGCGAATTAGAATATATAAGAGTTGAAATGTATAAAATGCAGCTGACGTGGAAGGTGATATTTCGCATGGGTTTGAAATTGAAACCGAAATAATTGAGTTATTGCAATATATACATAGGGTAGCTTGCGTGAATCAAGGAGGTAAGAGCGTTAAGAAATGTTAAGCCAAAATTTATTGCAATGGTAACTGTGACCACGTATTCAAAAGAACGTGCATTGATTGATAAAGGAATGGCAAGAAATCTAATTTTTTTGAACGGGCTTTATTATTAAAAGTGAGGTGGCGTTGATAACTGCAAGAAAGATGGAAACCAATATTTGCTTGAAACGTCTACGGACTTAATTCTTTATTTATAACTAAGATAATAATTTAAAGAATGCGCACTATAGACGCATTTATCAAATCAAACATACACCCAAAATATAACGAAAATAACGTATTTAAATTTATACGTTTTCTTGTTTACGTTACTTATATACGTTTAAAGAGTATTTTATTAAATACGTACTATTTATACCCTCAATTTCATCAAAACGGGTATAAACGTACACATTAAAACGTTCTTTTTATAAATCTTATCTACACTATAAATTTTAAAATTTTGTTACTAAATTAAAACATGATTTGCTTTCATCCTTTTAATTCATTTACCATTTACTAAGAACTGATGTATGTAAGTAAAATATTAATTACTTAGTTCTAAAAGGTATAAAATCCATTTTAAAAGAACAAAATGTGGAAAAAAATGTTGTTCCGAATATATTTAGCTAAAGAATTGAAAATTTGAATTCAAAGATTTAAAATTTCAATAAACGTTAAACTTAACCAAACAAGAATAATAGAATTTTCTTATATTAATAAAATCTTAGGTGATTATTTATAATATAATTTAGAAATTCAACTTTCGTAAAATAAAACCCCAAAGTTCAAAATAAAAGAATAAAATACTCGTTAAAATCTTAGGCTGTTACGCTCTCCCCCACTCAGAACTTTTCGTCCTTGAAAAGGAAAGAAAGAAGGAAACCAAGGAAAATAAGATAATAGAGCAAATACCTGCAATAAATAATTCCTGATTCGAAGCACGAATGCTCTCCTCCGTTTCGCAGGTGCAATCCCGTTCATCAGTGCTCCACTGCACTTTAACCAGGCGGACAGATTTTCTTCTTAGCTGTTTCATATCTCGATCGACGATACGAAGTGGCTTCCTCTCAATAGTCAGATTAGGTTCGATATCCAAACTATCAAGAGCAGAAGACTGGATAATAAGAGATGGATCATGTAAACAGTGTTGAAGGTGCGATACATGGAATACATTATGTACTCCAGCGAATTTCTCGAGCAAATCCAGTCGATAAGCAAGAGACCCAATCCTTTCCAAGATGCGGAATGGATCGATGAACCTAGGAGCCAGTTTCCCTCTACGCCCAAACCGAACCACATTTCTTAAAGGAGAAACCTTAAGAAAAACTAAATCACCAACTCCAAACTCCAAACTTCTTCTTCGACGGTCAGCGTACTTCTTCTGCCTATCCTGAGCAATCCTTAACCTTCTCTTAATCTCTTCAACCTTTTTCGAAGCTTCCAAAATCATCCCAGGACCGAGAACTAAGCGATTACCAGATTCAATCCAGCAGGATGGAGATCTACAGGGTCGCCCATACAGAGCAGCAAACGGAGACATCTTAAGACTAGCCTGAAAAAGATAGAATGGGATAGATAGGGAATTTAGATAAGATAAGACAGAGGATTGGAATTTATACCTGATAACTATTGTTATAGGTGAATTCCACAAGATGGAGATGATCTTCCCAAGATCCTCCATAATCCAAAATGCAAGCACAGAGAAGATCCTCTAGAATCTGATTCACCCTTTCCGTTTGACCGTCAGTCTGTGGGTGGTAAGCAGTGGTCAGATTCAGATGAGTACCCAAGGATTCTTGGAAAGCTTTCCAAAACTGTCTAGTGAAGATAGGGTCTCGATCGCAAACGATGCTAAGGGGAACACCATGGAGGTCAACGATTTCCCTCATATAAATCTCAGATAAGCTCGAAGCCGAACGGGTAGACTTGACCGAAATAAAATGAGCGGACTTAGTCAGTCTATCCACAATAACCCAGATGCTCTCATTTCCCTTTCTAGATCTCGATAAACCATCGATGAAATCCATAGAAACTTGCTCCCACTTCCAATTGGGAATCTCCAGAGGCTGCAACAAACCCGGTGTCTTCTGATGGTCCGCCTTGACTTGTTGACAAGTCGCACACCTACTGACAAAGATAGAGACATCCCGCTTCATACCCTTCCACCAATAGAGCTTCTTTAAATCCTGATACATCTTTGCTATACCCAGATGAATGGAAAGTCTGGATTAATGATGTTCCTGAAGTAACTCCTTCCTCAAACCATCAACATTCGGGACACAAATCCGATTATTAATCCTCAAGATCCCTTCTTCATCAATCTGCGCTCCACTACCAATAAAACTACTACCACCAACTCTGCTACGGACACTTCCCTTCATGCGCCTAAGCATCTCATCTTCATCCTGCTTAGCCTTAATATGATCCACAAGAGGAGAAGAGACAAAAATCTGACACAACAAGGAATTCTTTCTACTCAATGCGTCCGTCACAACATTAGATTTCCCAGGGGTATAGTTTATGTCAAGATCGTAGGAAGAAAGAAACTCGAGCCACCGAACTTGTCTCCGATTCAAATCCTTCTGGGTGAAGATATATTTTAAAGACTGATGATCGGTGAAAAGGTCAAACTTTGCCCCCAAGAGATGATGTCTCCAAAGCTTCAACGCAAAGACAACAGCCAACAATTCTAAATCATGAGCAGCGTAATTTGCCTCATGGTTCTTCAACTGACGACTAGCATAGGCAATCACCTTCCCATCTTGCATCAATACCGCTCCCACACCCTCACGACAAGCATCGGTGTATACCGTTAATCTCTTATTTCCATTCGGAACGGTAAGCACTGGTGCGGAAGTAAGCTTATTCTTTAACTCTTGGAATGCCGCTTTACACTTATCGCTCCAAATAAACTTAGCATTCATATGAGTTAGAGCATTGAGGGGTGCAGAGATCCGAGCGAAGTTCTCAATGAATCTCCGATAGTAACCGGCAAGGCCCAAAAAACTCCGAATATCAGTCGGAGTCTTAGGTTCTTCCCAATCTCTGATCACAGCGATCTTGACTGGATCAATAGAAACTCCTTCACTAGAGACAATATGTCCGAGAAATCAGACTTCCTCCTCCCAGAAATGACATTTAGAAAATTTAGCTTTTAACTGGTGACTCCTAAAGGTCCCCAACACAAAGCTCAAGTGAGATTTATGCTCTTCCTCAGTCTTAGAGAACACCAGGATATCATCAATAAAGACTAGAACAAATTTATTGAGCACATCGCGAAAGACACGATTCATCAAGTCGACAAAGAAGGCAGGAGCGTTACTCAACCCAAAAGCCATAACTAGCCATTCAAAGAACCCGTTCTCAGTACGGAAAGCAGTTTTGGGAATGCTCTCCTCAACAACTATAAGCTGCTGGAAACCCGTAGCCAGATCAAGCTGAGAGAAAACAGTAGCTCCATAGAGCTGATCAAACATATAATTTATGCGAGGCAGCGGATATCGGTTCTTCATAGTAACCTTGTTCAGCTCCCTATAATCAACACACATCCGAAGGGGACCATCCGACTTGGTAACGAAAACTACGGCTGCTCCCCATTCTGAAAAGCTAGGTCTGATCAGACATTTAGAGGACAAGTCTTCAATTTGTTTCCTTAATTCGATCTTCTCACAGGGTGCCATTCTTCTGGGTGGAAGAACTACGGGTCATGCTCCAAGAATGAGGTCAATCCGAAAATCAATTTCCCACTTCTGAGGTAGGGAAATGACTTCCCCAAATACATCGAGAAATAGTCTAACCACAGGAGTGGAATCAATATCACCAGGAAAAGTATCCAAAGAGTAAATGAAGCTACCAGCGAAATCCTGGGGCAAACTACACTGGATCTTTAAGGAATTCCCCAAATCATCCTTAAGGGAAACAATTCGAGCACTACACGAGATATGAGCATCATGACTATCTGACCAATCACCCCCAAGCAGTAGATCGAAAGCGTCAAACCCCAAAACATAGAAGTCACCGGTGAACCGATAGCCATCATGGAAGATTTTCACATTCCTACGAACCTTACTAAGGTTCGCAGGACCACCGATAGGGTTTGAAACACATAGAGGCACAGAGGAAAACTCTGGAGAAAGAAGATTCTTTTATGTAGGGCAGTCTCTCTTGAAATGTCCCGGCTGAAGGAAAATGTGGCAAAGTCTCGCCTAGTCGACTGAGCAGGAGGTGGAATCGCAGCACCCAAGGTATGACAACCATTAGCATAGTGTCCTTTCGGATCGCATCTGTAGCAAGAAATGGTAGATAGAACCACAGGCTGCCTCTGGGATGACGAAGACGATCCCAACCCTGGAGTCCTATTCTTATTCTTCTGTCGATGCTAAAAATGGGGCTTCCTCTTCTTGGAACTTCCAGAATACTGAGATGGGGCAAGCTGGGTAGTTGGAGGAGTCCTGGAGGTAGGATTCTCATACCGGATAGCCATGTCCATCAGAGCTGTAAACGTACCATGCACGTGGGTAATGAGGCGATCATAATACTCGGGACGTGCTCCAGCAATAAATTTCTCGTTCTTCTTCATCGGTGTCTCTATCAGATTAAGGCCATATTGCGATAGCTCGTTAAATTTCCTCTCATACTCAGTAAAGGACATATCACCCTGCTTCAAATCCATAAAGTCTCGATACAGATGAGACTTTCCCGCTTCGGGCATCCATTTCGCGAGGAAAGCATCCCTAAAGCACGATAAAAGATATAAGATAGATTTCAAAAGGGAGGAAACTGAACCATACTTGGACAACCGTAAAAGATACCTAAATTTTTCCCAAGTGATGTCAGTCTCAGCAGTGTGA
The DNA here is from genome assembly GCA_030765085.1 of Allium cepa. Taxonomy (NCBI): domain Eukaryota; kingdom Viridiplantae; phylum Streptophyta; class Magnoliopsida; order Asparagales; family Amaryllidaceae; genus Allium; species Allium cepa. The sequence continues at coordinate 264,084,958 of CM060931.1, read as the reverse complement.
GCCGTAATGGACAACCACCAATCCAAAGCTGCTCCCTTTAATTGCTAAGCTGCCAATTGTCGCTGCTGGGCATTAGTGATTTCGAGACCGGAGAAGATTCTCTCCAAGTCTCTCAACCACTGTTGAGCTTCTATGATACTTTCAGACCCTGTGAACTTGGTGCCACCAAGCTCGGTATATTCTTTGCAAAGCTTAGAGAACCTAACCGGGGCAGCGGGTGGAGGAGCCGGGTCAGCACCTCGTCCCCTACCTCTGGCGTTTCCTCGAATCATCCTGAGAAATAAAGAATGAATTTAAGGATAGAGGAGAAAATCAAGGTCAAGATAGATTAGATAAGACAAAGTTTAACTAGAACAGGCATTTTACAAAGGACCTAATAATATAAGATGGAGAAAGGGAAATAAGTAGTTGGAAAATTTTATTTTTAAAACGAGAAAGTTTTTATATCAAAATACTTCTTTGAAAGTCCTTTTTTTGCAAATCATTTTATATTTTAAAATACGTTCTCGCACAAGAAAAGGATTCTAGGATTTGACTTCACTCATTCTAGGGTATTTCTACCCTATCTCTAATGAGTTTTTGCTCCTCAGGCTATGGTTAAACCAAAGCTCTGATACCAACTGTAACGGCCTACTATTTTGTACCATTCAAATTCGACAATAAATTAAAACTTGTCAAACTTGAATAGTTCAAAACAATAGATTGTAAATAAATTTGGAGCAAATAAAATCAAATCACAGAATCACAGACACAGAAATCAGAATACTCGCAGCGGAATTTAAAAATAATTTTATGGTTCATGAAGCCACTATCATTAGTCTCAAAATGAGTATAAAGTACATAGTCTTTAAAACCAAATATAGCTTAAATCAATAATAGGAAAATCCAAATTTATTTGTTTCCATTACAAAAACTAAGGTAAGAACTGAAAGGAAAATTGACAATAGCTTGAAAAGTGCTCTGCAGACGTCCTAGCTCCGAAGATGAAGTCCGAACTGAACTCAGGCTGACCCGAGCATAAAATAAAACATAAACACTCGAGTCAGGACATACATACTTATACAGTCTAAGCTAATTCAAGTGAACTGTAATAAAGTACAAGTAACTTAAAGGATGCTTGGGACCGCCCATCCTCTAAGGATCCGTTGAACTATTTACTATGTAGTAATATTTCACTATTATAATAGTGTCTATTAGTAAAATAAACTTACTTTTAAATAGCGTTAAGGGGTTACCCATATAGCCCTTAACACATAATATATTCCCATAGTCTATACAGTACCATAATCTCTCCCGTACTGGGCGTCGTCAGAGGGCACCCCATAGGTATGGTACAAAACCAAAATCGTATAAGCTCGCTATGGTAGGTGACACGACACAACTAGGCAATGCCAGGGTAGATATACCAATTAAGCATCTGGACCGGTGGTAACACGTAGCTGCTACTACCGCCCACCTCGAACAACACTCCCAATCAAAGGTGCGCACCAAACAATCACAAAAGTAATAGAATGGTATACGAAGAAGTGTGTCCGATAAGAGGTGCTACCTCCTTAGCCCGTCAATCGCTCCTGTTTTAGCCACCTTATGCCAACTCACGGGAGTCGGGTCCACGTACATACCTCAAAGCATCGTCACCCCAATCCTACTTCATTCTGGAATCTCCACCGCGTACACTGTTGTCAAAGTGGTTTTCGATATCGACAGAGAGTATGCCCATATCCGATACCGGTCTCTTTAACAACCAACGTTATTATTTCCCGTGGTTATAAAATCCAAAATAGTTTTATATTTCAATCAAAATACTACATTTAAAACTATTTAAAGGTGAAGTTATAATTCTTACAAAATCCCATATAAATCCCAAAGGTTTAGCCTTAGTTCATTTGTATCAACTACAGCACTTGCGCAGTGCGGTAATATCCTTTACAACAGACTTGATTAAAATTAAATTTTTAGACTTCAATATAATTTCAACAATAATTAACCTTAAATTAAACCAGTTTAGCTTATATAATCATAATTTCAATCTTTGAATAGTCATTTAAATTACTCAATAATTTATGATTATTATAAAGTAAAATTTTCAAAATATATATATCTAACTTCTCTATACTTTATTTATTGAAATCAAGTGCAAAATTCTCTATCAATTTTACTTAATAATTAAGTTCAATTACCACTTCAAAAATAAAACTTAATTTCTAATCAATTTTTTAACTTACCTTTTCTAAACCCCCTTACATTTCTAAATTTGGTTATATTTCAACTTCCATTTCTAAAGTATTCACTTCATTTAACTATTTAATTCATAGACAACTTTACCCTTTATTTATTTACTTATATTCAAATTTATGCCAAAACATCATAACTTATTTCTTAACTTGAATTCCATTTTATTTTACAAATCAAAATTTACAAAATAATTTATACTTAAAATTCTGAACTATTTACATTTTTAACTTGTATAATATCACTATACTTATAAGAAACATTTTTAATCCCTTTTTTAAACAAAATATTATAACATTCTAATTTAAAAATATTTAATATTTCAAAAAAATATATATAACCACGGGTCAGTATAATATTTTCTAACCTAGGTCAAGTGATACGGATAATATATCATTTCAATCCGTAATTTTCAAAAAAAATCCGAGTTCTATCATTTCAAACCCGCAATCCCAAGTTAAATAATAAATAAATAAATGTCGTTCAGGTCTATCATTTCAGCCCGTAATGATTCTATTCTATAGGGAACTGGCAGTGTGATAAACAATAAATAAATAAATAGTGTAACAGCATAAATAAATAGTATATATTATAACTGATGATGTGTAGGTTTAATAATAGGATTTTTAACATCATCAATTTTTAACACAATCAAATGAAATGAAATCATTCTACAATTACGCTTGTTATTAATTTATAGTTATATAAGTGCATTTGTCAGGTGAGAATACTCACATATACGAAGCTGAAGATTTTGATTCAAAACTACGGTAACCTCACCGGAAACAGCGTACAGCAGGCACGATCAAATATTGGAAGATGAGGCAAACTGATTTCGACCTTGAAACAAGAAAAATAACTAAACTAAGTACGCGAATTTAATTATGGACAAAGCAAAATTTGTAAATAAAACAAAATTGGAACGAGCTTTAAAATAAAAGGTTAATCGACCAAATTTGCTCGACTACTTCACCACCCAACTTGACTCATCATAACCAAGGCTCTGCCTACACGTTTCTCTGAAACATGTAATCACTAAAACAGTGATATATTTTCATATAGGCTGTACAAACAAAGGTGGTGAACTTTGCTTTCCAGAGTTTAGACAACTCATCACTGGGCTCAGCCCAGACATTGTTTTATTTACGAATTTGTCTCCTTCTTTTTTTTCCAACGTATTCATATTTTAAAACTCATGTATGCATGCACGATAGGAAATTTTTTAAGCAAAACTGGGCCAAAAGTGGTGCAACATATATACACAAACTTTAATCATATAGGTGGCACTTATGCATGCATTACTTCTCCATTTTTTCTTTCGTATTTTTTTAAATGTAGAGGTGCTGGATGTAAATTTGTTCAAGGGTTTGGTCAACAAAAGAAAAACACACAGATGCACGGCATGAACAGAACAATAATATGAATGCATGCACGGTAGAAATACTCGACACAATTTAGGCAACACTTGGATCGACAAACGAGCTACAGGTGGAGGGGTGTAATTGGATCGGCCAGGCAAGGGCTTGGCACGGTGGCCATCCTATCGGGGTGCGGTAGTGGTGGTAGAGGCTGTGCTTGATGGTGGAGGAGGGTAGGGTCCGGTCATGAAGGAGGAGGAGTAGATGAGTCGTGCAAAGGAGGTGGAGAGTCGAGCATATGGATTTGCATAGCGAACATATAAAGAAGACAAAGAAAAAAGAAAAAAAAACGAAGAAAGGAAGAGAAAATATGGGGCGGCCATACCTGAATGAAGCTCACGCAAGAAGATGAACAATGAACAGATGTAGTGAAATTTTTTTGAACGCGAATTGGAATATATGAGAGTTGAAATGTATAAATGCAGCTGACGTGGAAGGTGGTATTTCGCGTGGGTTTGAAATTGAAACCGAAATAATTGCATGATTGGAATATATACATAGGGTAGCTTGCGTGAATCAAGGAGGTAAAAGCGTTAAGAAATGTTAAGCCAAAAATAATTGCAATGGTAACTGTGACCATGTATTCAACAGAACGTGCATTGATTGATAAAGGAATGGCAAGAAATCTAAATTTTTGAACGGGTTTTATTGTTAAAAGTGAGGTGGTGTTGATAACTGCAAGAAAGATGGAAACCAATATTTGCTCGAAACGTCTACGGATTTAATTCTTTATTTATAACTAAGATAATAATTTAAAGAATGCGCACTATAGACGCATTTATCAAATCAAACATACACCTAAAATATAACGAAAATAACGTATTTAAATTTATACATTTTCTCGTTTACGTTACTTATATACGTTTAAAGAGTATTTTATTAAATACATACTATTTATACCACCAATTTCATCAAAACAGGTATAAACGTACACATTAAAACGTTCATTTTATAAATCTTATCTACACTATAAAATTTAAAATTTTATTGCTAAATTAACAAAAAAAATTGCTTACATCCTTTTGATTCATTTATTGTGATAACCCGGATTTTTAATATCTGTTAATTAGATAATTAACTGATTTTGAACCATTGAGATACTAATTCCATTTGGATTAAATATATAAAAAAAATTGGGATGTATATAAGTAAATTTGAAAACTATAACAATTGTTATATTAAAATGATAAATCTGATAGCAATTCATTTGTGTAAACTTTATAATGTTGGAATTCTAAGTATATACATGCACAAGTATATAGGTGTGTATATGTATGTTAAATAATTTGAAAACATTGATTTAAATATAAAAGAATTTTCTAAATTGGACATTTTCTTTACCACTAGCATTTGTGTACTGTTATCAATTTAAGTATAATGATAACTTAAGTATAAAATTTAACAAGATTTAATTAAAGAATTGATATTCTCTTTTTCTAAAATTACATAATTTATATAAACTTGGCACATATGCAAAAATAATGCATATATATAAGATAAAACATAAAAGTGATTTATAACATATAAAATTGGGCAATTAATGAATGAGACAAGGATTTAACCTCAAAATACATTAAAAAAAATATTATTACAAGTGTTCATACTAGTTTAAACAAGTGTAAATTCTATAATTACAAGTGTTAGCTTGTTTTAGTATAGGAATACAAGTGGCACTATAAACTTTCCTTTAAGAATTTAAATTATTGAGTATGAATTATTTTTCCAGCAAAACATTTTTTTTCTTCTTATTTTCTCAATTTTTCTTTCCTTTCTAAAAATCAGATTCTTCTATAACTAAAATAAGAAAAGGGATCAAAAACAAAAATTCAAGATCAGCTTAAAAAAATTCAAAACAAATTCAAGCATGAATCTAAAACAAGATCATCCCAGATCAATTTCTGTTCAAGTTCTAAGGATTTAAAGCAGCTTTCAACTTATCCAACCTGAAATCAAAGTTTAATCATCTCTGTTTCAAGCTTAAACCATCTCAACCACAACAAAGTTTCCAGTTTCAAATTTGTTTCAAACTCTCTGCCATCATCACAGGTGAGTAAATTCTTTTTTAAAAACAGTTTAAACCTTTATTTGTTGTTCTATGGAATGATTGATATAGTAAATATGATATCGATGCTTGCATGTTGGATTTGATGATGAATGCAAATGTATGTATAATAGTGATAGTGGATGCCTGATGTTATGCAGGGTTTAAGCTCTGTTTGGTTCATATTCTTGTTTTAAAAAAAGAAAAATTCCCATCTTCTAAGTTGATCTCTAATTATCATTGATCATTGAAGATAATTTGATTATAACAAGGTAATATGGTTATTAAAAATAAATATAAAAATTTATATTGAACAAAATACTGTAAATGTTAAATTTACAGTGGAATGTCAAATTTTGAAGGAAATCAATCTTAATAATTTAGATTCCTGTTTATATGACCTGAATTGTTGTTCAAATTCATGAATTTTAAAATGAAGCTTGTAATTTTTAAGATGGTGCTTGAAGAGAAATTTGGGGTTTTATGAATTGGTCGATTTCCGTTGATTGGAGTTGAGGTGGAGGTCGAGCTTCGGCATAGAGATGGTCATGGTGACTGGTGATGCAGGAAAAATGGTGTAGGGTTTTTCTGATGGACGTGGCGATCGGGGCATGGCATAGTAGGGTTTTGGGTTTGCTTTTTGCCTGGATCGGATTTGAGAGCAATTCGTCGTCATTGTTGGTTTTTGGCAAATCGCATGAGGGGGAAAGGATCGTGTGGATCGTGGCACGTGTGTGGGCGACGTGGCAGGCACTCCGGTGATGGGGTTCGTCATTGGCGGCGATTTCATGGTTCGAGTGTACTTTCTGGTTAGATGCTGTAGCTCATATTTTGATCCAGAGATGCTTTCTTTGATTTTCGGGAACGGGGGGGTCGTTGTGGCCGTTGTGGACTTGTGGGGCATGCCGGCGATGGTCGCCGTCGATCGACTTTGGTGTGCACGTGCACGGGCTTGTGTTGGTGATCTGCTGTTGTTTTGTGAAGAATGAGTTGGCCATGGGTTTCTTCTGTGGTTTGCTCGAGGGTTGTCTCGTGTTCGATCGAGAGTGAATCAAAGTGGTAGGAGAGTTGTTGTGTGATTTTTGGTTTTCGAGTAACTTGGTTTCAGGATTTATATCCTGTTAAATTTTTTAACTGCAAATTGAATTTTCTGAAATTCAAAGCAAACCGAGTTTTTAAAACAAAGCTTTAAATAGTTTAAAGATGTTTGGATGTTTAAATTTAAAACTTTGCATTCAAACAAGTTAAGTTAAATTTGTTTTTAAAATAGTTTTTTTAAAGTTTAGTATTAACCGGATTTTTATACTTTATAAAATGAAGTTTCCAATTTGAAAGCAAATTGATGTTTAAACAAAGTGTTTTAAATTAGTTTTATAAAGGATGAATATTTGGATGATTACCTAATGGAATTGATAAGAGGAATTTCTTAGTGAAGTAATGGATGGATAAATTACAAGTTGAAATTAATATAAGGAAATTACTTAATGGAAAGTAATTAAACGTTAATTACTTAGGAGAAGTAATTCAAGATTAAATTACTTGGTGTAATTTATTAAAGAATTAATATAATTAGTTAAGGAGTTAATTAATTAAGATTAGTGATTACAATATGGTTAATTACTGTTTTAAGATTGATTAAGGCTGATTAATGAATGTGATTAATTAAGAATTATAAAATAATGTAATTAATAAAAGTAATTAATTAAAGATTAATTACTGTAAAAAGGTTAAGGATAATTACTTTGTGTGATCAATTGAGAATTAATTACTTATTGAAATTAAAGAATAATTAGTCAAGGGTGATTAATTCAGGAGAATAATTAAAGGTGATTGATTAATTGGTTATACTTAATTAATATTAAGTAAATGGTGTTCTAAGAAATTAAGAATTGTAGTTAATTTAATTAGAGATAAAATAAATTAACTTTTGGAAGTGATAAAATTTGCTTATAAATGATTGAATATTATTGCATGACTTAAACTGATTAATATATCAAATATGTGATTTGGATGCTATGTGTTATGAGATGTTGAGATTTAACTGAGATGATTTACTTTTCTATTGATGATAAATTAATGTGGATGACATTCTATGTTTGGAGTTTGAATTGTGTTTCACTTGAATATCTGGATAAGATGGTATTGGATTCGAAGAGACCGGAGTCGGGTATTAGTTAATACCCGAAACCACTTCGATTCTTTATAGATTGATGTGGAGTCAATATGCTGATATGGAATGATTTAAGTAAATTGGACCATTAATCTAAGTTTGGCACTTCGAAATTGATGTGTGAAATAAGTAATGTTTATAACAGCTTGTGAAGTTGTAAATTGATATAAGTTACCCCGGGTTTATATAAGTTGTATGTTTTGGGTTCCTTGTTAGATGGGTTTACTCACGCTGGTTTCCAGCCTGACCCGAGTGTTACTTTGATGTAGTGCTCGGGTCAGACCGAGTATTACAGATTTCCAGGTAAGGACGTTCTAAAGCTCAAAAGGCGGGCTGGAGGGCAGGAACGTATGGAGTGTTTCCCGTTGTGATATGTTGATATATAACTAGGACATGTTGTTTTAAACTGTCTAGTGTTGTGAAAATGTTGTAACTCTAATATATTAAATGTAAATGTACCGATACAGTTCTTCTTTGTAAACTGTTATTTGTATTTATTATTATATATTTATCCACTGCGAATGTGAGATGTGGGTGTTTCTTTTCTTCTTTTTCTAACTATCTGGAATTTTCGGGTTTGAAATTTCCGGGCCGTTACATTTGGTATCACAGCTGAAGGTTAAGCGAGAACCTTGGCTCTGGTGGGATTACTCATTAAGGACAGGGTAAGTGGTACCCTAGAATGAGTTAAGTATATATATGAGCGAGCGTACTTGTTATTTTTCTTATATAAAGATTTTAAATGATTTTATATTAGAATATACTTTGATATATAAAGCAATATATCTTTCTAATAAATATTAAGGTAATTGGATGTTAAGTATTGGAATTAAATTAAGTGGTAATAGAATTACAACCGAATTGAAACTAAATAAAGATAAGTTTGAAATGAATTCAAACTGAAATTTAAATCATGAATTTGGGAAAGAATTTCTAAATAAGATGAATTAGAATTGGTTACAAACCGAAGAAATTGAATGTTATTGTGTTTAATAATGGGATGATTATTTTCAAATAAACAATAAAATGTTTTAAGGAAGTAACCATTTAGTGAGAGTAACTTGTAAATTTGAAAGGATGTAAATTAAAGTAGGTTTCAAATTGTAAAGTTCTGAATTCTAAATTTAAACATTTGAAATTGTTTTCAACATGTTAAAAGAAATAATATTATTCAGAATGGTTTTGGAAGTAATCTTATGTTGAAATAAGATGTTGTTTGAAACTTTGTTTGAAAATTTAAAAACCAAAGATGTTAAAACATAAGGTATATCTGGGTAAGCAAATTGATATAAGAATAAAAGTCGAACTCTTCTAATTAAGTCTAATTGATAGGTTAGGGAGGCCCTCTTGAATTCAGTCTTTGAGAGAGATGACTAAGAATGAAGAATGGAAGGTTAGACGCAGAGATCAAGGGGTTGCTGCACGTAGGGATCGTGAAGAAAATATTCAAGAGTATGAGAAACAGGTTAAGGAAAGGGCCGAACTAGGACCTTATGATAATGTCACCTGTTACAGATGTTTTAATAAGGGTCATTACGCAGCTAAGTGCAGTAAAACAAGGGAGGAATTGAAGGGTACATTCCATCGGTTTCGCTCTGAGATCTTGTGTTTTAAGTGTCATAAGAAAGGACATTTTCTAAATCATTGCCCTGAAGTGAGGAAGGCGAAGCATAAACCAGTTGGACCGGTCAATGAGTCGACTATTTGCTATCATTGTAAGAAGCCGGGACACATTGCTAGGAATTGTTCTGAGAGGCAGAAGAGGAGTAAGGCTGTGGAACGTACTGTTGGAGGCGTGAAGGTTATCCAGATTAATGACAGGGTAGAAACATATTGTGGCAAATGTTATAGTCGGGACACCCTGTTGAGAAGTGTATGTTCGGGCTTTGCCCTTTGGAAGGAAGTCAATAGGAAGGATTCTTGCAAGAGTATTAGGGCTCTGTTCTTTCCAAACCTCTAGGTAATAGGAAGGCATCTAGATTTATGACTTCTGTAACACTCTTATTTTGGATAAATGTATGTAATGTATGAACTACTAGTATATAGTGAATTAATGTATGGAATCACTTTGGACTTAAGACTGAAATGTTTAAGATAAAACTTCAAAGGTTGGGTTTTAAAATTTGAAATTAAGGATATGGAATCATTTTGAACTGAAGTTTTGAATGTTAAGAATTGAATTTGTAAATTAAATTTTTTTTGAAGTCTTACTTGAACCTTGTAGTGAGTTAAGTAAAGATAAATTAAAAGTGGAATTTGAATTGAATTAGTTCAAATTGAATTTGATTTGAATTAATTGGAATTGTGGATGAAGATGAATAAGTTTAAAAATTCAAAGGGAAAATTTGAATTGGATTGATTTGAAATGATTTGAAATTTGAGATGGGTTCAATTTGAAATTAGTCCAAATTTATTTGAATAATTTGGAAATGGGGTTTGGAATTGGGATTAATTCAAACTAGAGTTGAAATGAATTGAAATTGGAACTAGTTCAATTGAAATTTATTTGAATTAGTAGAATTTGAGATCAAGGTCGAATAAAGTTAAATTTGGAAAGAAACTAAGGTTAATTCAACTTGAATTGGGGTTGAATCAATTTCAATGGAAATTGAAGTTATTTAAATTGGAATTGGGTCAATTTAAATGGAAGTGGAAATTTAAATTGAATTGATGGAGATTGGGAATTGAACAGTTTGACTCTGATTTTTTTTTTAAAATAAAATAAATTGTTTTAATATAAACCTATTTTTTTCCAAGCTATTTATTATATATACAACCTTTCTTTTAAAAGCCAAACTATCTTATACTTGTTTTACAATTATTTTTGGAACGGTTTAACAATTTTCCAACTGTTTTATAAACTAATTACCATATTTCAACTATTTTACAAAACCAATTACTATCTTACTACTATTTTGCAATTATCTAAAATTTCTATAATTATTTTAACTATTTTCTAACTATTTTACACCTATTTTGCAAACTAGTAATTATTTTCCAACTACTTATCTATTTTTAAAATTTTCAAGTTATTTTCTAAATAAAATGGTCGGGGTTCAAACTATTATTGGTTAAATAACCAATCGAGATATGAATAGAGGTGATAATCCAAATGGATTGAAGCAATTGTGAGTAAGTGAATGAAAATCAAAGTGAACGTGAATAGAAATGGAATTGATTGGGCAAATAACCAATAAAGATAAATACATAGGGTGTACGTATGTTATTCTATTCGCATAATGATTTGATCCAGATTCGAGCACAGAATTTGGAGATAGTATGTCGATCCGAGTTGGGATTTTTCACTCGATTTTCGACGGCGAACCTGGATATGGATTGTTGATTGGTTCTGGATATTCTCTATCATAGTTATGACTATGCAAGGAGAATGACGGTTTTTGATCAAGAAACCAGATCTGTGTCCGCATTAGGAACGATACTAGTTCGGAAGTGAAATTGTGTGTTCGAGTGAGCGATCAGATTGGTATATCGTATGGATGATATGTGTACATCGTACGGATTTGAATGAAAATGATATTTAAAGAGTAATCAAATTGGAATATTTGATTTTGAGTAAACAAAGTTAAATATCTTTGTTTTATAAAATGAAACTCCCCTTGTTGAATCTTTTGCCAGAAGAAAAGGGTTTTTGAAAATGTTTAAAGTATAAAAGAAGTTTTATACAAGTTTGAAATGATCCAAAGTTTTAAAAATTATATATATCTGTGTATATATATATATGCAAAGGATCATATGAGGATTTTGGAAAAAGGTTTTGGGAACCTTTGGATTTGGAAAGGCTTTTGATTTTTGGGTAAAATCAATATTGAAATTTGGAAAGCCTAGTTTGATAATAATCGATTTTGGGATAATCGATTTTGGTGTAAAGGAGCTTTTTATGAGATCATACTAGGTGTATGATTTGAAATACTATATGTGTATAGTATAAAATGTTTTGATGATGGCTTTGGGGAAAGGGCGCTCCCATGAACTGAACTTCTCAGGAGTACCACCGGGTGGTGCTGCCTTGAGCCCCAAGGGGGATTCTAAAGTTGATCCTGTGAGGAGTCCGGACAAAACTAGTTCCTGGGGATTATGAGTAGAGTATAACATAGCGAAAGTCGTGTGTGCCGCTGAGAACCAACGGTCTGCGTTTGATTTTATATCAGTAGACTGCGACTTATGTAGGAGTGGAGAAGTTTCATTTCGACAGCGAAAATCAGAGGCCGCAGAGAGCCTGCAGTTACATGGACTTTTGCTGCAATGGCAACGTAACCCTGGAATGTAACTGCGATCTGTTGTGGGTTTCATGGCGTAATCAAGAGGCCGCGAAGAGCCTGCAGTTACATGGACTTTTGCTGCGATGACAATGTAACCCTGGAATGTAACTGCGACCATGGATGGGGGTGATGATTTCCAGAGCATTCTCACCAAAGATATTTCCTCGATTTCAAAATGCTTTCTATATTTTCAATAAAATTATTTTCCAAGTATTTTCACTGGGTGTTGAAAACGGGTCTGCTAAGTACTTATAGATTTTCAGTCGTACGCCTGATCAGCGTATGACCGAATTTTTGTGAGAATGAGGATGGACGTGTTGAAACATCGATTTATAAAAAAAAATTATAAAAACTATTTTTGTAATATTATGTGGATTTTAAAAGTGTTTTAAAAATAATCAAAAAAGTAATTTAACTGATATTAAGTATTTTAATAACTTCTGGTTTCGTTCCTTTTCGGGGACGAAAAGGTTCAAAAGGGGGGAGGAATATGATAACTCGGATTTTTAATATCTGTTAATTGGATAATTAACTGATTTTGAACCACTGAGATACTAATTCCATTTGGATTAAATATAAATAATAATAATAATAAATAAATAAATAATAAAATTTGGGATGTATATAAGTAAATTTGAAAACTATAATAATTGTTATATTAAAATGAAAAACCTTATAGCAATTCATTTGTGTAAACTTTATAATGTTGGAATTCTAAGTATATACATGCACAAGTATATAGGTGTGTATATGTATGTTAAATAATTTGAAAACATTGATTTAAATATAAAGGAATTTTCTAAATTGGACATTTTCTTTACCACTAACATTTGTGTATTGTTATCAATTTAAGTATAATGATAACTTAAGTATAATATTTAACAAGATTTAATTAAAGAAAATTACATAATTTATATAAACTTGGCACATATGCAAAAATAATGCATATATATAAGATAAAACATAAAAATGATTTATAACATATAAAATTGGGCAATTAATGAATGAGACAAGGATTTAAACTCAAAATACATAAAAAAAAATTATTATTACAAATGTTCATACTAGTTTAAACAAGTGTAAATTCTATAATTACAAGTGTTAGCTTGTTTTAGTATAGGAATACAAGTGGCATTATAAACTTTCCTTTAAGAATTTAAATTTTTGAATATGAATTGTTTTTCCACCAAAACATCTTTTTTTCTTCTCATTTTCTCAATTTTTCTTTCCTTTCTAAAAATCAAATTCTTCTATAACTAAAATCAGAAAAGGGATCGAAAACAAAAATTCAAGATGAGCTTAAAAAAATTCAAAACAAATTCAAGCATGAAGCAAAAATAAGATCATCCCAGATCAATTTCTGTTCAAATTCTAAGGATTTAAAGCAGCTTTCAACTTATCCAACCTGAAATCAAAGTTTAATCATCTCTGTTTCAAGCTTAAACCATCTCAACCACAACAAAGTTTCCAGTTTCAATTTTGTTTCAAACTCTCTGCCATCATCACAGGTGAGTAAATTCTTTCTTAAAAACAGTTTTAAAACCTTTATTTGTTGTTCTATGGAATGATTGATATAGTAAATATGATATCAATGCTTGCATGTTGGATTTGATGATGAATGCAAATGTACGTATAATAGTGATAGTGGATGCCTGAAGGTATGCAGGGTTTAAACACTGTTTGGTTCATATTCTTGTTTTAAAAAAAGAAAAATTCCCATCTTCTAAGTTGATCACTAATTATCATTGATCATTGAAGATAATTTGATTGTAACAAGGTAATCTGGTTATTAAAAATAAATATAAAAATTTATATTGAACAAAATACTGTAAATGTTAAATTTACAGTGGAATGTCAACTTTTGAAGGAAATCAATCTTAATAATTTAGATTCCTGTTTATATGACCTGAATTGTTGTTCAAATTCATGAATTTAAAAATGAAGCTTGTAATTTTTAAGATGGTGCTTGAAGAGAAATTTGGGGTTTTATGAATTTGGGTTATTGGTCGATTTCCGTTGATTGGAGTTGAGGTGGAGGTCGAGCTTCGACATGGAGGTGGTCATGGTGACTGGTGATGCAGGAAAAATGGTGTAGGGTTTTTCTGATGGACGTGGCGATCGGGGCACGGCATAGTAGTGTTTTGGGTTTGCTTTTTTCCTGGATCGGATTTGAGAGCAATTCGTCGTTGTTGGTTTTGGCGAATCGCATGAGGGGGAATGGACCGTGTGGATCGTGGCGCGTGTGTAGGCGACTTGGCAGGCACTCTGGTGATGGGGTTCGTCTTTGGTGGCGATTTCTTGGTTCGAGTGTACTTTCTGGTTGAGATGCTATAGCTCATATTTTGATCCAGAGATGCTTTCTTTGATTTTGGGGAATGAGGGGGTGGCTGAGGCCGTTGTGGACCTGTGGGGCATGCCGGCGATGGTCGCCGTCGACCGACTCCGGTGTGCACGTGCACGAGCTCGTGTTGGTGATCTGCTGTTGTTTTGTGAAGGATGAGTTGGCCATGGGTTTCTTCTATGGTTTGCTCGAGGTTTCTCTTGTGTTCGATCGAGAGTGGCTTGAAGTGGTAGGAGAGTTGTTGCGTGATTTTTGGTTTTCGAGTAACTTGGTTTAAGGATTTATATCCTGTTAAATTTTTTAACTGCAAATTGAATTTTCTGAAATTCAAAGCAAACTGAGTTTTTAAAACAAAGCTTTAAATAGTTTAAAGATGTTTGGATGTTTAAATTTAAAACTTTGCATTCAAACAAGCTAAGTTAAATTTGTTTTCAAAATAGTTTTTTTTAATGTTTAGTATTAACCAAATTTTTATACTTTATAAAATGAAATTTCAAATTTGAAAGCAAATTGATGTTTAAACAAAGTGTTTTAAATTAGTTTTATAAAGGATGAATGTTTGGATGATTATCTAATGGAATTGATAAGAGGAATTTCTTAGTGAAGTAATGGATGGATAAATTACAAGTTGAAATTAATATAAGGAAATTACTTAATGGAAAGTAATTAAAGGTTAATTACTTAGGAGAAGTAATTCAGGATTAAATTACTTGGTGTAATTTATTAAAGAATTAATATAATTAATTAAGGAGTTAATTAATTAAGATTAGTGATTACAATATGGTTAATTACTGTTTTAAGATTGATTAAGGCTGATTAGTGAAAGTGATTAATTAAGAATTATAAATTAATGTAATTAATAAAAGTAATTAATTAAAGGTTAATTACTGTAAAAAGGTTAAGGATAATTACTTTGTGTAATAATTGAGAATCAATTACTTATTGAAATTAAAGAATAATTAGTCAAGGGCGATTAATTAAGGAGAATAATTAAAGGTGATTGATTAATTGGTTATACTTAATTAATATTAAGTAAATGGTATTCTAAGAAATTAAGAATTGTAGTTTATTTAATTAGAGATAATATAAATTAACTTTTGGAAGTGATAAAATTTGCTTATAAATGATTGAATATTATTGCATTACTTAAAATGATTAATATATCAAATATGTGATTTGGATGCTATGTGTTATGAGATGTTGAGATTTAACTGAGATGGTTTACTTTTATATTGATGACAAATTAATGTGGATGACATTCTGTGTTTGGAGTTTGAATTGTGTTTCACTTGAATATCTGGATAAAATGGTATTGGATTCGAAGAGACCGGAGTCGGGTATTAGTTAATACCCGAAACCACTTCGATTCTTTATAGATTGATGTGGAACAATATGCTGACATGGAACGATTTAAGTAAATTGGACCATTTAATCTAAGTTTGGCACTTAGAAATTGATGTGTGAAATAAGTAATGTTTATAACAGCTTGTGAAGTTGTAAATTGATAAGTTACACCGGGTTTATATAAGTTGTATGTTTTATGTTCCTTGTTAGATGGGTTTACTCACGCTGATTTCCAGCCTAACCCGGGTGTTACTTTGATGTAATGCTCGGGTCAGACCGATATTACAGATTTCCAGATAAGGACGTTTTGGAGCTCAGGAGGCGAGTTGGAGGGCAGAAACATATGGTGTGTTTCCTGCTGTGATATGTTGATATATAACTAGGACATGTTGTTTGAAACTGTCCAGTGTTGTGAAAATGTTGTAACTCTAATATATTAAATGTAAATGCACTGATACGGTTCTTCTTTGTAAACTGTTATTGTATTTATTATTATATATTTATCTGCTGCGAATGTGAGATGTGGGTGTTTCTGTTCTTCTTTTCTTCTGTCTCTTTTATTCTTTTTCTAACTATCTGGAATTTTCTGGTTTGAAATTTCTGGGTCGTTACATTTACCATTTACTAAGAACTGATGTATGTAAGTAAAATATTAATTACTTAGTTTTAAAAGGTATAAAATCCATTTTAAAAGAACAAAATGTGAAAAAAATGTTGTTCCGAATATATTTAGCGAAAGAATTGAAAATTTGAATTCAAAGATTTAAAATTTCAATAAACGTAAACTTAACAGAATAAGAATCGTAGAATTTTCTTATATTAATAAAATCTTGGGTGATTATTTATAGTTTATTTTAGAAATTCAACTTTCGTAAAATAAAACCCCAAAGTTTAAAATAAAAGAATAAAATACTCGTTAAAAACTTGGGCTGTTACACGAATCCAAGAAGAAGAAAAATGGTTACCGAGCTTTTCGAAACCCACTACCTTCTTTCTCTTCCACTGATTCAAAATCAAATCATGAAAATCCTTCCCTCCTCCAGTTTGTAATTCATGAATCAAATAATTGATGAAGTGACAAAATCGACTTTGATTTCGTATCGAGATCGCGAGGCATCCCGAAGAGGTGTGGCTGAAGCAGATGGTAGGGGAAGCAGTCATTTGTAGTGCGAAGTCAAGGTGGGGGTTCTCGTTTTGGGGTGACAGCCAGAGGTGTAATCGAGTTGTTCACAAATGAAAGCGACGACAAAGGATTCGCGGTAGTTCGCTCTGGACTGAAGGAATTTGGAAAGCTGAGGTGTTCGAGGTTGGCTCAAGTTCTTGATGTCGGTGACGACGACCTGCGTGGTGAGATGACGGCGTTTTGGGTAGCTCGTTGTCGACTTAGGCAGTAAGGTATTAGTTTCTTTGCTATTAATTCAATGTTTTAAATATAAGATTAAGTGAAACTTTAATTTAATTTATTGTTTATTTATTTAGTTTATCAGACATTAATAGTGAAGAGAAAAAGAAAACGTATATAAGAATTTAAAATGCTGAAGAGTTTTATAAGAGCTAGATTTTTAAATCTATAAATTATTTATATATATATGTATGTATGTATGTATGTATGTATGAAGTTCAAAGGAAAAATAAATATACACATATACCTATTTTCTTTTACTAATTTATTTTTAAAATAATATATTATGGGATAGACTTATTTAATTATTTTAGTTGCTAAAATATTTTTTAAAGGAAATTAGTTTAAAATTAAATTATTAGTTTAAAATAAAGTCATTGGTTAATTAAATTTATCAAGTGGGAATTTAATTATTCGATTGGTTTGAATATTAATAAAATCATCTAATGTCTGTACAATGTCAAAATCGTGAAGAATCAGGATGGCGTGGATCGGATTACAACAGTAAAATAAAGGTGAGTTAATCTCACTCATTTGGATTACCATTTAGGTTTAAATAGTTAAATTTAAATTTTTGGTTGAATGATTGAATTGACTGGGGGTGATATGTTATATAATATATATATATATATTGGAGTAAGTGATTTCCCACATTATATAGCGGATGAGACCCTATGCGCCTCGTATAATAGCGGATGACCCCATATACCGCGATATCCCACCTTGAAGAGGGATTGATATTTCTATATTGTGCTAACATCTGTGGATACAGGGAAACAGGTTGGAGGGATCCAACTGGACTCCTCAAAATTATTTAGATTGTTTTAATATTCTGTGATATGGTTTATTTGATAATCTTTGATAAATTATATTGGTTGTTAAAAATATTTGATGCTATGGTTTGATTGAATATATTTGGGTATACTGAGTTATCAAAAATATATAGATTGGATTTTTTAAGGGAAATAAAAAGGAGAATTCTTAAGTAAATAATTATAGAGGTTTGGATAAATAAATTGGAAAAGGATATAAGTTGATTTTTTTTTAATTCCTAACAAATAAATTTCCAAGTATGGTAAAGAAGATTTTGAATAAATGGCAATAAATGAATTTTTTAAACATCAGTGATACTATTTAAAGGAATAAAAGATTTATTTTAAATTCAGGAGTTAAATGTTTTTACGAAAAATAAAAGAAGAACTTTGAAATAAACTATGAGATTTTTATTTTCAGTTTAAATAAGATTTTAAATCATAATAAAGGAGTGGAATATGGAAATTTATGGATTTTAAAGTAAATTTGGGTAAGTAAAGGAATTTATTTTAAAAAATGGAGTTAGATTTGAAAATCGATTTGGATACTAATTTAGTGTTGAAATGGTGATTTAAAAGGAGAATGAGACTATGGAATTTATGAACTTGGTTTATAAAGTGAAATAAGATATCAGTGGATATTTGGAAGTATAAATTCACGAAGGGAATTTATAAAGGAATGGATAATTTGTTTTAAAAATAAATAGTGGTTTATTTTTAAAGGAGTGAAAGAGAAGCGCATTTCCCTGGAAAACCAAGTACGTTTTCAAAGAATTTTTTTAAGTATAAGTAAAAAGTTTTAAAGTTGATTTTAAAAGAATATTTTTGAGAAATTATTATTTAAGTTGTTTAAAATTTTAAAGGTAAATATTTATTAAATTAGTTACAGTAGTAATTATTTTGAAAGGTTAGTTGGTATTATGATTTAAAAAGATAATTATTGATATTTATATTTTATAAAGTAGTTTTATTTTAAAGATTGTTAGGCTAAAGTTTTTATTTGAAAACTTGTATAGAATTTCATAATTTCTATTTTTATTTTTAAATTTTTTTTGGCTTTTGGTTTACTTGAAAATTTTTAGGAAATTTCATAGCTAGTATTTTAAACAAAGTTTTTTAAATAGTTTTTATTTTAAGTATTTCAAAATATATTTTCGGATAAAGTAATTTAAATTATTTCAAAATCTAAAGTATTTAGACTTGGTGATTTTCAGTGGAATAAGCAATTGGATGGAAATTTAATCCACGAGAGGAAAAGGTGATTTGGGAACTATTTTTAAAGGGTTGAAAAGAAGAAAAATATCTTGCGAAGATATTTCGAATAATAAATAATTTTGGAAAATTATTAAGACTGATGGTTGTTTGTAAATATTATATGATTGTTAAATAACTGACTATCAATATTGGCCAATGCACTGATCGTTTCGAAGAGACCGGGATCGGGATTAATTTCCTAAAAACCACTTCGATCTGGTTTGAACGTTTTCGTGAGGAAGACATGATCTTGGAGTCGAAGATGGAGCAGTGAAGGGCAAGGGCTAATCGCTACTAATCCTGAGGGTGATTTTCAAAATGGATGTAGTCGGAGTAGCGCCTTCGGTTTTGTTCGGACTCGGAATGGACTTGTATGGTTGAATGCCTTCAGAACATCGTCCGGAGGACGATGAGCATTCTAAGTGAATGTGTGCTAAAAAGGTAATGCATAGCCTCGAGCCTCATCAACCGGGAATGGCTAAAACATGGGAGGTGCACACAAGGCTAAGTGGCTAGCAACCAATTAGGGTAAGGTCACCCCTGTCTAGATGTCCCTTTATTTCGACTGTGTGAGCGGTTGCTGATCCCAACCGCGGGGTGAACTTGTTCGGACTATCCAGTAAGGGGTAGCCCCTGTTTTGTGATGTAAGGGATCAAGGTGGATCCTCGGTACGGTGATCTTGACCACGTACTTTGATGGGAGGTACCCCAGTAGCCCTGCCATTGATGGAAATCCACTCTCCCTATATGCCTTTACGGTTTTGTTTGTAGAACCCACTTTGTGGCTAGTATTGCTGGAATTTAATAATGTAACAATTTCGGCTATTTGAATAAGCATTTGTATATAGACACTACTATAATATCAAAGGATTTTATAAGAAAATGTTATGGTTATCGTAAGGTAGAAACCCGACATGTTCATTTGTGGCATGGTCTTACGAGGTACCTTTGATTTCAAAGGATTTTGAAAACTGAAATAATCCAATTGAGCATGTTTTCTCACGCTGGTTTTCCAGACTGACTTGGGTGTTATTTAACTATAGTGCTAGGGTCAGACCGAGTACTATAGACTACAGATTTGGAATGGATGGCTGTGGAGCTCAGGAGACGAACTGGATGACGAGACGTATTTCCATAGATTTATGTTTTTGCTGTGCAGTGTAAGCTATATATTCAGCTATGGGAGAACAAGATATTATAACTGTCCTGAATTGAGTTGCTGATTTGTATTCTACTCTGATGATGTAATGTATAAACAGATATGGTTCTTTTTTTTAAAGATCGGTTATCATCTATTATATTTTATTCCGCTGCGATGGTGAGGTTCTGTTGTTTTTGTTTTCTCTTCTTCTATCTCCTTCTTCTATTACCCTAATGATTCGGTTTTCCGACATTCGATGGTTCGATATTTGATTCAGTGGACGTATTGATGTCGATTTTCGGGTGTCGAAAAATCGGGTCGTTACAGTTGGTATCAAAGCTGAAGGTTAAGCGAGAACCTTGGCTCTGGTGGGGATTACTCTAGAATGAGTTTGAGTGTATTAATAGACATGAGCGCGTATTTGTTAGTAAATATAAAAATTGTTTTTATGTTGTGTTGACTTATAGGTTGAGTGTTTATGAATTCTGGTCGATATGTGGGACGCCATTTTATCGATAGGGGTTTTTAAACTCTTAAACAAGATAAAACCGACACAGTATTGTTTTAAAATAGGGTAAATGAAATAATTTTACCCAAATTATTTTTTGTATATAAAAGAAATAATTTTTTAAAATTATTATAGTATATGATTGCTTGATTGTTAGGGAATGATAATATTAAATTATTATCATTGTTGTGTGGAAATTGAATAAGGAATGGAAATCATAACCAAAGTTAAGAAATTTATTTCATATAACGGGATGTAATTTGTAAATGTGAATTAAAAAAGTGATTTATATTTGGAATGGTATAAAATTCCAAAGTAATGTTTGAATATAGATTGAAAGAATTTGGAATTTTGGAAAATTTAATTTCCTTTGAGTTGAAAATGATTTTCAAAGATTTTGGAGAAATAATGGTGATATTATTTGGGGAATATTTTTGAATTGGATCTGAAATCTCATGAGATTTGGAATTAAAAATATTTGGAGAATGTTTTAAAGAGGTAAAAGCAATTAACTCACTTCGGTCGCTGGAAAATTACTTCGGTGATGACTACAGCATCATCGGTGTTTATTTTCGAATTTCCAGGAGAGGAATTGCTTTGCAAAACTGGGTTTGGTTTTGAAATTCAAGAGATAATTTGATGTGCAAATGAATTATGTATATAATTGATTTCAAAAATGATTTTGAAATGTTGAAGTTTTGGTTTGGTAAAACCGCTTTGATTTTCAAATACAAAGGAATATTGGATATACTAAAGGATTTTGGGATACACTTGATTTGAAAAATAATTTTGAAATATTTAAGTAATTGCTTAAACTCTGGAAGTTTAATTAAAATGCTTATAAAATTTGAAACTTGTTGGGATAAAATTCAATTTGAATAAGGAGTTATGTTAAAGTAAGTACAACAATAAAGTAAATTGATAGATATACCAATTAAATAAAGTAAATGAAATAGAAATTTAAGATTTGAATTGAATTGAGATTTAACTAAAATAAGTTAATTAATGGAGAGCTTTAAGGAAATGAATCGAAGCAGGCTTAGTAAAATGGATATCGAAATAAAATTGATTAAGATGGAAATAAATTTGTGAATGAATAAATTAGTTAAATTTGTAACTAAATGGAAGTGAAATTTAATATTTGAATTAAATTTAAATTGTGCCAAATAAAGGAAATGGAAAATGAGTCTAGTTGGACTAAAGAAAGAAAAATATTGAAATAAAAATTAAACTGAGTTATTTAAATGGTAAGAAAATGACTTAAAATTGAATATTAGGATGTTATTTAATCTGAATTATGTATAGTAAAGTGAAGTTGAAAAATTAGTCCTAAGTGGGCTATAAAATAGTAAAAATTTGGGAATAGAAGTGTTTGAGATATGAATAAATTGGTAAGTGGGATTAGTTAGGAATGGATTAAATAAATATGGGTTAAGATAAGATGAATAGAATTCAAAATTTAAAATTGGAGGGTAAACTGAATTCAAATGGAATTTAAAGTACAAAGTTGAATAGAAATGGATACATAACTTCAGTAATGAAGTGGAAATAAATATTTAAGTGTAAAATATTTATCTTGAACTTAAGAAATGGATGGTAAATTCTTAAGTAAATTTGGAATTGAGAAATATACCGAGTAAAAAATTTGGTGCTGGAAAATATTCTAAGTTAATAAATGAAGGTTTAATAAGTGTGTGTAAAAGGATAATGGATAAAGCTAATAATCAATTGAGATAAATATGTAGGATGTACGTATATTATTTTATTCGCATAGCGGTTTGATCCAGATACGAGCGCAGAATTTCGAGATAGTTATATCGATCCGAGTTGGGATTTTTCACTCATTTTTCGACGGCGAACCCTGAATATGGATTTTTGATTGATTCTGAAAATTCTCTATCATAGTCTGTGGCTATGCAAGGAGAATGACGGTTTCTGATCAAGAAACCAGATCTAAGTCCGCACTAGGAAGTCGGGTGGATGATACTAGTTCGGAAGTGAAATCGTGTGATCGAGCGAGCGATCGAATTTGATATTGCGTACGGATGGTATATGTACATCGTACGAGCTTGAATGAAATAGATATTGAAACTATTGTAAAGAAATGTATAAAATGATTTTGAAATCTATAATTGGATATTATTGCTAAGTATGATATATAGGTATCTAAAGGCAAAGGATTAATGGATGTTTTGATTTTCGAAGATAAATTTGAATTGTACAACAAAGAGGTATGTGTTTAAATTTATGTATGAAATTTGATGATTTTCTAGTCAAGCCACTTGGCTTTTCGTTTTCATTTGAAATTTGGGAGCCCATAGAGGTATTTTGTAGTTGTACCTAGCTAGCCGTGCAAAGGAGAAGCTAGCAAAATTTTTCGAAAATTTAGAGAGTTAGAAATTTTGAGAAATTTGGGTAATTTAAAATTAAATTTAAATTATTGAGTAAATAATGCTGTTTGGAAACTATGGAAAAGTTTGGAAAGTTAGTAAGGGTGATATTTTGACTTTAATAAAATTTGTTCTAGAAAGTTGTTAAAAACTATTTGGATTGGAAAAATAGTTAACGGGTTATGGACCATTCCTCTTAACTAGTAATTTCGATGACGAAATTCTTTTAAAGGGGGAGAAATGTGACGACCCAGAATTTTAGATATTTGAAATTGGATATTTAATTGATTTTAAATATTTAAAAGTTAGTTTATAACTTGAATTTCAAATGTCACTATTTATTGAGTGATTTAATTGTTTATTAAATATTTGGAAATTGGGTAAATGGTTGAATCTGAAATTTAAGCTTGTTAAAAATAATTTGAAGGCCTGTAAAATTTATATTTATAATGCTGAAGATAATAAATGACTTAAAATTTAATTTAACAGTGTTTTGTTCAGTTTTGAAAATATATTATTTAAATCGATATTTAAAAATAGCCTTTCGAGGCATAGTCTCGGAATTTGACGAAACCAATTTCATTGGATCCATAATAGTGTATTATTATCGGATTTTAATTTTCGTAGTGTTTGGAGTGGTCGTTTAGCCGTACGATAAGTAAACGAGCTGAAATTTATTTCGAAAATTTAATTTAATAACTGAGTTCAAAAAGCTATCTTCTCCATACGATTGAATTAGGACTCGGAACCTTTTCCATTGCGCTCAGAATAGGGGTTTAACATTATAAACGCCTAGCGGCGCGCCTCGATTGGAGATCGAGATTTGTGAGTTGCGAAAATCGAGACGATTTGAATTTGAATTTAAATAAGATATATGTATTTGCATGAAATACACAAATTTAAACACGTATCTCCTACCTTTTCTTCTCATGCACCAGATGTCCACCGCGTTTCTTTTTGATTTAGCCAAGCATTTTTGTTTAATAGAAAAAGAAATCGCAAAAACCAAAATAAATCATATAGAGGATGGTTGCCTCTTTTCTTTCCCAAATCGAATCCAGGAAAATAGAAATAAAAAGGAAAGAAGAAAAATGGTAACCGAGCCTTTCGAAACCCACTGCCTTCTTTCTCTTCTACGGATTCAAAATCAAATCACGAAAACCCTTCCTTCCTCCAATTTGTAATTCGTGAATCAAATAGTTGATAAAGTGACGAAATCGACTTCAATTTCATATCGAGATCGAGAGGCATCGCGAATAGGTGTGGTCGAAGCAGATGGTAGGGGAAGCGGTCATTTGTAGTGCGAAGTCGAAGTGGGGGTTCTCATTCGTGATGATAGCCAGAGGTGTACTCGAGTGGCAACACGTGCGTGGGTAGCTGAGGAATCTGAGTTGTTCGCAAACGAAAGCGACGGCAAAGGATTCACGGTGGTTTGCTCTGGACTAAAGGAATTTGGGAAGCTGAGGCGTTCGAGGTTGGTTCGAGTTCTTGATGTCGGTGATGACGACCTGCGTGGTGAGATGACGGTGTTCTGGGTAGCTCGTTGTCGACTTAAGCGGTAAGATATTAGTTTTTTTGCTTCTAATTCAATGTTTTAAACATAAGATTAAGTGAAACTTTAATTTAATTTATTGTTTATTTATTTAGTTTATCAGACATTAACAGTAAAGAGAAAAATAAAAAGTATATAAGAATTTTAAAAGCTGAAGACTTTTATAAAAGCTAGGTTTTTTGAATCTATAAATTATATATATATATATATATGAAGTTCAAAGGAAAAAAATACACACATATACTTATTTTCTTTTACTAATTTATTTTTAAAATAACATATTATGGGATAGACTTATTTAATTATTTTAGTTGCTAAAATATATTTTTTAGGCAAATCAGTTTAAAATTTAATTATTAATTTAAAATAAAGTCATTGGTTAATTAAATTTATCAAGTGGAAATTTAATTGTTTGATTGGTTCGAATATTAATAAAATCATCTAACGTCTGTACAAGGTCTAAATCATGGAGAATCGGGATGGTGTGGATCGAATTACAACAATAAAATCAAAGGTGAGTTAATCTCACTCGTTTGGATTACCATTTAGATTTAAATAGTTAAATTTAAATTTTTGGTTGAATTGACTGAGTGTGATATGTTATATATAATATATATATTAGATTGATTGATTTCCCGCATTATATAGCGGAGGAGACCATATGTTCCCCGCATAATAGCGGATGACCGCATATATCGCGATATCCCACCTTGAAGTGGGATTGGTATTTTTATATTGTGCCAACATCTGTGGATGCAGGGAAACAGGTTGGAGGGATCCAATTGGATTCCTCAAAATTATTTAGATTGTTTTAATATTATGTGATATGGTTTATTTGATAATTGATAAATTATATTGGTAATTGAAAATATTGGATGCTCTGGTTTGATTGAATATATTTTGGTATACTGAATTATCAAAAATATATAGATTGGATTTATGAAGGGAAATAAAAAGGAGAATTCCTAAGTAAATAATTATAGAGGTTTGGATAAATAAATTGAAAAAGGATAGAAGTTGATTTTTTTTAAAATTCTAATAAATAAACTTCCATGTATGGTAAAGAAGATTTTGAATAAATGGCAATAAATGAATTTTTTAAACTTTAGTGATATTATTTAAAGGAATAAAATATTTATTTTTAAATTTAGGATTTAAATGGCTTTAGGAAGAAATAAAAGAAGAACTTTGAAATAAAGTAGGAGATTTGTATTCTCAGTTTAAATAAAATTTTAAATCATAATAAAGGAGTGGAATATGGAAATTTATGGATTTTAAAATAAATTTGGGCAAGTAAAGGAATTTATTTTAAAAAATGGATTTAGATTTGAAAATCGATTTGGATAGTGATTTATTGTTGAAATGGCGATTTAAAAGGAGAATGAAACTATGGAATTTATAAACTGGGTTTATAAAGTGAAATAAGATATCAGTGGATATTTGGAAGTACAAATTCACGGAGGGAATTTATAAAGGAATGGGTAATTTGTTTCAAAAATAAATAGTGGTTTATTTTTAAAGGAGTGAAAGAGAAGTGTATTTCCCTGGAAAACCAAATACATTTTCAAAGCAAACTTTTAAGTATAAGTTAAAAGTTTTAAACCTGATTTTAAAAGAATATTTTTGAGAAATTATTATTTAAGTTATTTAAAATTTTAAAGGTAAATATTTATTAAATTAGTTATAGTAGCAATTATTTTGAAAAGTTAATTGGTATTATGATTTAAAAAGATAATTGTTGATA
Source organism: Allium cepa (assembly GCA_030765085.1). Classification (NCBI taxonomy): domain Eukaryota; kingdom Viridiplantae; phylum Streptophyta; class Magnoliopsida; order Asparagales; family Amaryllidaceae; genus Allium; species Allium cepa. Next base: position 264,058,329 of record CM060931.1, on the reverse strand, counting down.
TTTATATTTTATAAAGTAGTTTTATTTTAAAGATTGTTAGGCTAAAGTTTTTATTTGAAAACTTATATAGAATTTCATAATTTCTATTTTTTAAATTATTTTGGCTTATGTTTTACTTGAAATTTTTTAGGAAATTTCATAGTTTGTATTTTAAATAAAGTGTTTTAAATAGTTTTTATTTTAAGTATTTTGAAATATATTTTCGGATAAAGTAATTTAAATTATTTTAAAATCTAAAGTATTTAGACTTGGCGATTTTCAGTGGAATAAGCAATTGGATGGAAATTTAATCGGTGAGAGGAAAAGGTGATTTGGGAATTGTTTTAAAGGACTGAAAAGAAGAAAGATATCTTTGGAAGATATTTTGAATAATAAATAATTTTGGAAAATTATTAAGACTGATGGTTGTTTGTAAATATTATTTGACAGTTAAATAACTGACTATCAATATTGGCCAATGCGTTGATCGTTTCGAAGAGACCGGGATCGAGATTAATTTGTGGCGTGGTCTTACGAGATACCTTTGATTTCAAAGGATTTTAAAAACTATAATAATCAAATTGATTGTGTTTTCTCACCTGGTTTTCCAGACTGACTCGGGTGTTATTTAACTATAATGCTCGGGTCAGACCGAGTATTATAAAATACAGATTTAGGATGGACTATTGTGGAGCTCAGGAGATGAGCAGGATGACGAGACATATTTCCGTAGATTTATATTTCTGTTGTGTAGTGTAAGCTATATATTCTGCTGTGGGACGACAAGATATTATAACCGTCCTGAATTGAGTTGTTGATTTGTATTCTACTCTGATGATGTAATGTATAAACAGATATAGTTCTTTTTGCTTAAAGATCAGTTATCATCTATTATATTTTATTCCGCTGCGATGGTAAGATTCTGTTGTTGTTTTTGTATTCTCTTCTTCTACCTCCTTCTTCTTTTACCCTAATGATTCGGTTTTCCGACGTTCGATGGTTCGGCATTTAATACAGTGGACGTATTGATATCAATTTTCGGGCATTGAAAAATCGGGTTGTCATAGAATAATATTCAAACATACGGGAAAATGAAATTGACTAAAAAAACCACATTATATTTATACAACACATGAAATTAACCTAACTCGGTTTCAGCTTAAATCTCTATTTTATCTATATACATATTAACTACTATATATTTTACTCGATTATAAAAATATTTTCACTGCCTTTCTAAGTAGAAAATATATCCAATTTCTAACTGTTCAATAATATTAAATGCAATTTCGTATTTATTTTTTTGCGTTTAACAAAAAAGTACATGTTAATATTTCATATTTCATATTTCACAAAACAAGCACACAATTTATAAAATCAATTGCGAGAATACATGACATATAATAAGATTTTTCATGCCCACTTTATGAACACGGTAAGAAAATATGCATGGGCAGATACATAAAATTGAACTAACTTGTTATCATTAAATTCGTGCTATCTATTTCTAAACAGGAACACACATTACTACTCTTTTTTTTCAAGTTACATGCTTTTTCAATAAGCACAACCTTACCATTGTACAATTTTAAGCAAGAACATACTAATGTACACTTAAAAACTTGAAAAACATGCTTCTGTATGACTGAAACCATGAATTAATGATTTCAAATCAAACTCCAAAAATTTAGTCTACTCAAATCCTATCATATAATATATGGTTGCGAAGCTCTCGACAAATGCAATCAGCATTTGTAATTCGTTTTTTGATTGGAGGCTCCGTTTTTCTAGAATTTGAGGATCTTTCTCGGCCGTCCGTTGTAGGGTTTTGTAAATCAAGGACAAATTGGCGACGGTGGATCGATCGGCGAGCAGTGCAGCATAGAGGAGGCCAAGATGAGTTCATCCATTAGGTTGGATTATGGTAAGAAGGCTTGAGTTCACCGAAATTTGATGATCTAGGGCCGAATTTTGATTTCGCCATGGAGGCTGGCGGTGGAACCTTGGGCGATCGGTTGGAGGGGAGTGGGTTGGCCTAAGGCGAGGAACACGATGGCACAGTTGGATCGACGATATGTCAAACATGGTGGCAGCGTTTGGTGCTTGGTCATGGTGGCTGGAAGAAGTTGGTTGGGTTATAATGCTCAATATAGAGTTTGAAGGTATAGAATTTATGGTTTTCCCCTTTTTTTATTTATTTATTTTAATTTAAATTTTAAATGTTATAACTTGCATAACTTTTGCATAAGAACTCGGATTCAGGCGCGGTATCTTGCATTGGGTTCATATCGAAATTTCGAACAAAATGAAACTGGTTTGGTTGAATTTGGAGACTGCTGAAATTTTGGGCTTTTGTTGGATTTTCAATGGGTTTAAACTCAAAGGTGAGTGATTAAATCCACTCGCTCAATACTAAAATTTCCATTGCAAGTTAAGTAAAATTTGTGCTGCGAAATATAAATTTTTGATTTCTGTTTGTTGTTTTAAATTAACATTTGAATTGAGATTTAATCTAAATTGACATTAAATAGAATTGACATTTAAATTATATTGAAATTTATGTTAGTTAAACCACGAAATTGATAACCATAAACTATTGTGACACATTGGTTGATTTGGATGTTATTTGAAATGAATGCTTATTGATTGATATGTCGGACGTATGGTTGTTTATTTATTTTAATATGTCCCTGTTATCACTTTGCATATTATTGACATCATTTAAATGGCCATTTGAATCATTTTAAAAACTAGACAACTATGACATTGAAATTATAGGTTGAAATGATACATACCCATACAATTTCTTGATTTTGAATTGGTTTGAATGATATTGGTCTAAAGAAAATAATATATTGGATTTATATAAACTGAATTAATTTCTGATTCGAGCTTTGAAAAGTTGAAACTGAAATTGCGTATATGAAATTGTTTGAAGGATTTAATTTGGAATCTTAAAGTTAAAATTACGATGATTTAAATTTATCGAAATTAAATTATTTGAAAGGTTTAAGCTTTAATTTAATTTTTGATTTATTTAAAATTAAGTAGGATAAATTGGTATTTAGAATTCTGATTTAGAGATGGAAATCCCGTAAACACCTCTGAAGCTATTGCACTCATACTGTAACATCTCGCCTTTTCGCATGCTTTAAATCGACACACATGCCAATTCAAACCATATGAAAGGGCGGATTGTTATGGGGTAAAAAAAACAAGAAAGAAATAAACAAACAGAATCTCACAGCGGAAGGATAAAATATAATAATCAAATATACAGTTCATGAAGCTGTTTTTCAAAATATTTAATTATACTAACAATATATATCAGAGTTATACAAACTATAGAATATCAATAATGCAGCGGAATACAATAGTGTAGTGGAATAATATAGTAGATAATAGTACTACAAATTTTCGTCTTCGTCCCCCAGAATAAAATCTTCAAATCCTGAAACTCTCGGACTGAACCGAGCGAATTGAAAAGACAAAACACTCGAGTCAAAACTAAAAGATCTTATGTAAGTTAAATTGACAAAAAAAAATATGAGTGCAGTAACTCAAGTGATGCTTGGGATTTTCATCTCCTAAGGATCCGTTAAACTATTTACTATGTAGTATATTTTGCTATTATAATAGTGTCTATTAGTAAAATAAACTTACTTTTAAATAGCGTTAAGGCTTTACATTTTCCACCTTAACACGTAAAATGCCAATAGTCTATACAGTGCCGTAATAGCTCCTGATCGAGAGGCTACCAGAGGATACTCCATAGGTACGACACAAATAGAAACTCGTACAAGGCGCGCTAGGGTAGGTGACACGGTACAACTAGGCAATGCCAGGGTAGATATACCAATTACGCTTCCGGGTCGGTGGTAACGCGTAGCCGCAGCTACCGTCCACCTCGAGCCACACTCCAAATCAAAGAAATCAAAAGTGGACACCGAATAAAACCAAAGTCAGAGTAGAATATAGAAGGGATGTGTCCGATCAAAGGTGCTACCTCAATTAACCCGTCGATCGCTCCTGCTTAGCCACCTTATGCCAACTCATGGGAGTTGGGTCCACGTATTTACCTCAAAGGAAAGGTCGCTGCCATCCTACTTCATTCTGGAATCTCCACCGCGTACACGGTTGTTAAAGTGGTTTTCGGAGTTGGCAGAAGTATGACAACTCCGATCCCGTTCTCTTCAACAACCAAACGTTATTATAACACCGCGGTCTTTTTTATCAAAAATAGTTTATACTTTAAAACCAGAATATAATATCCCTTTTCAAAACCATATAAATACGATATCATTTTATTTTTAAAAAAACCAAATCAATATGATATCATTTCAAATATATCCCTTCTCTAAAACCATACCACTTTAAAATTTATAATATCTCGAAACCATACATTTGAATTATAACTCTTCAAAACATAATACTTGGAATTCCATAGCTTTAAAACCATAACTTTGAACTTAAATGGTTTGGATATTCAACGGTATATAAATAAAATGGTTTGAATTTAAAATTACTTTATAAAGTAAATAATTTCCACGACTTTAGGATTTTGTTCTCTTTAAATTAAGTCTAAACCCATAAATTTTAAATTCACTTTCAGTTTCAATAAACCACAGTTTCAATATATTTCAAACTTAGAGTATTAACAATTAGAAACTAAGGTTGGAAATTTCTATTCAACCATTAAAATTCCTATTATTTAGTATGAAATATTTGCATAACAAAAGCATAATCATTTAAATAAAACTCAAATTACCTATAAATAAATATTTCCTCCAATTTATTTATACTAGAAATATTTATTTAATTCATCTTGAATAAAAAAAAAGTAGTAAAAAATATCATACCTTTTAACATTTCAAGTTAATAAATCCTACATCAACTTATGGAGTTTCATTCTTTAAAAACTCAATTCCAAATAGATTTCCAATTTAACTTCCGATCTTAATTGATTTAAATCATTAAAATCTATATATACATATTCAATATCTTAACGTGTACTTAACCATATAATATAAAATAATCAAACTCCGTTTTTCAACTTATTTATATATATTTAACAAATTTATACATAGCTTAAATTCAAAATTTAACTATATATGTATATATAAAATAATATTTATATAAATAAAAATTTGATATTTATTCAACCATATCCTATCCAAACCATAGCAATCATTTTCAATTTTTATATATATATAGACCGACGGTGTCTGTATAAAATTTTCTATCATATGGTCAAGTGATACGGATATTTATCATTTCAATCCGCAATTTGAAAATACAATTTACGGTTATATATCATTTCGAACTGGAATCCCGAATGAGATGAAAATGCAGAATAACTTGCAGTTTATAACAATATAAAATACAACATCCATTCATCCAATATCAACCATCAACCATTTATCGCAATCATCATCAAATTCAACAATGGCATCAATATAGGACGGAAAATAAACAACCGGTATTAAATAGCAATTTAATTCAATAATAAATAAAATAACTTTTCAACTGGCAGTTTATATGCAATGAAAAATTAATTAACAATTTAACTGGCAGTTTAAATAAAATGAATAAATTAAATAGAAATTTAATTTAAATAAATGAAATTAACAACGATGATGATTAAAAATATGCCAAACAACCATAAATAAAGTTTAAATCACATCATATATCAATTTAACAAACATAAGAAATTTTAGAAGTTGTGAGTGGGTTAAACACCCACCTTTTGAATTTAAATCGAATTTAAATTCAACTTAAACCCAAAAATTTGACCGTCTCAGAATTCGTCCAAACCAGCATCATCGAGTCCGAAATTTTGATACGATCCTAACAAAAAAAATCGCGCGTTAAACGGAGTTCGTATGCGAAAAATATAGCGAAAATTGCTCTTGAAATTCAATTTAAAAAAATAGAAATAGAAGAAAACATTACCAAGATTGCCACGTCATCACTCCACTATCATCCTCCAGGCACGCGCAAAAGAAACGCGCAACCCATCCTTCTCGTTCGTACCCTAGGTAGCCGCCACCATCATGGAACCTTAATCCAAATTATTGCCGCTCCCTCGTCCAACTCCAACGCAATCAGGCACCACCATCAAACAACCCTCCATGAGCCGCCTCCACCACGGCCGATCGGCCACCTCCGGTGCCACTCCAAGGACGCGCCGCCGCTGGCTGAAACTGTTGGTTTTGGCGATTTCGGTGAGCTTCAATGCGAACCAAACCGTTGCATCATCATGCCTCGACCTCCTCTACACCTCTATGAGACCCGATCGAGCCCACGTTGAAGATCCGCCGTTGAATCACAACACAAACATACGACAGCCGAGGATGATTTGCGATTTCTAGTAAAACGGTGAATCGTTTTGAAAAACGAATTACACCATTGAATTACGCTCGTCGAGAGCTTCAACGTATAATTTTGTGAATTTTTCTGAGGAGTTTGGTTTTTAGCTTTGGATTTGATTTGGAATTGGATCTAGAGTTGTTTGTCTTCCATTGAGGAAGAGAGAGTTGAGATGTACGTACAGACAATTGAGAATTAGGGAGGTTAGGGTTTATAGCAGGATATTTATAGGCAGAATTGAAAATAGAATAGATGGATAAAACATATATACGCGCTAACGCCAAAGTGGCCCAAAAAGCTCGTTCTGACCTCGGAACGAAATTGGGTAAACCCATAGATCAAAATAGGTGTTTTAAAATATTTTAAATGCAATGAAAAAGGTTTCAGGTTCAAATTGCATCGTATGAAGAAGTTATGTTAAAAAATATATTTTCAAATCGATTTCAAATCGATTTCACTTTCATTGATTTCAGGCGTTTCGAGTCCGTACGATCAAACGACGAGCCCAATCGCTATGAAACTTGAAAACCTATAACAATTTACTGATACGGATCCGATGAAACTAGTTTCGTCGAAATCCGAGTCAGTGGCCAAAATGGCTATTTTTATATTAATTAAATAAATAAAAATTTAGTCAATTTAATCAAATTTTTTAAATTTAAATTTGATAATTACCAATTCTTATCATTTTAAATTTTCCAATCATTTACCATGATTTAAACCAAATTTAACTGTCAAATTAGAGTTGATAAATTTATAAATTCAATATTAGCCCCAAATTTCATTAAATTCTCAAATTATAAATAAATTCCTCAAGTTCCGTTTAATTGAATAAATAAATTATTATTCCATTATCTATTAATCCTTTCTAAAATCATAGTTAATATTTGTCTTTAATTCATTACATTAGTGTTCACATTCCAACTAGTTTCAATTAACGTAATATTAAATGTTGAATTTCATTTATTTGCAATAAATTCATTTGTTAAATTTCGCACTTAAATCAAATTAATAAATCTTGCTTTCTATTCTTTAAATCAACGAATTTCATATAGTAAATAGGCTTAGCATAAATTTCATCTTATAAAATTAACCATCTTCAATTATAAAACAAATCTACCTAACTGCACAATTTAAGTCAATTGATTGTAATTGATTCTACATTAAATGTTATTAATTAAAAATTGGAACCTCAATAAATTCGTTTATTGATTTAAAAATCTTGCTATTTAGTAAATAGATATTTTATGGCTATAAATAACATTGAATTGTAATATATTTCATTAATGCATGCTTCATTTCATATAAATTCCCCTTTATTAACTAAATCACAATAACAAAACAAAAATAATTAATTTAGATTTAATTTCAATCGATTGCCATTCTTAACTTAATATACTAAATAAATGGTTAACCTAAATAACTGTTACCTTTTAACATTCAAATTCACTTACAACTATCATTAACAACAATGTTGCCACTGATTTAGATTTAATTAAATAAATTAGATGAATGGGTAAAATTTTATAATTATCACTAATGCCAAATTCACTCACATTCATACTTAATTACCAACTACAATTTATTATAATTACTTAATTTGCATTGATTTAATCAAATTCTAATTTAATACGTATTATTTCTTCAATTAATATAACCTTTGAATTAAATTCCCAATTTATCAGTTACTACCTTTAAAATAACTTATTTTTCTATTTTATTTTTATTTACACTAACTAATAATCATTAAAGTAAGGTTTATTTTCAACACGAACATTAAAATTTCATTTTTAGCATTGATTGTATTTGTTTTTAATATATTCCATTTATCGCTAAGTCATAATATTGAATTTTAATTAAATTGTAACGTTCATTCAAGTTCATTAAATATTAACTTGCATTAACCCGTTTTCCTTAATTTACAATCCAATACCGTTAACAATGTTTTATTACACTAATCAATTTAATACTTTCCTTTATTTCTCATATACAATTTTACATCCAGGTAAAATCTTTTCACTACTTTCATTCATTAGAATTCTATTCCAATTACTAATAAATAGGTTTTAAATTACCATTAAATTATTTTAGTGTTCATAAATTACAAAAATCTCATAAATTTAACCCATCAAAATTGTCGAAAATTACGGGTCGTTACACTCTCCCCCACTCAAAACTTTTCGTCCCCGAAAAGGAAAAAGAAGGGAGAAGAAAGAATTAAGAAATCAATATCTTATTCAAAATATTAAATTTAATAATTTAAATAAAATATATCAATTTATAACCATAAATCTTTTTATACTTAAAGTAATAAAGTTTGGAAACATTTTCAAAAAATTTCTAAGTCCAAAATTTACGGAAAAATTTGGCAGAGTCTTCTTTGTACGGAGAGGCTCGGGAAAAAATATAATATCAAATATAATAAAATATCACATATATTTTTCAAAATAATATATCCCAACACGGGAAAATATATAAAATAGCGCTATAAAACGAAATCCGAAAACGTACCTTTTAGTTGGGCAATTAACGCTTATTTTATGGAACCAAAAGCAGTAGCAATTGCTTCCATAACCTGCATTTCACTTATATAATCCAGAAGGTTAACAATTATATAAAATGAATATTTAAGTTGTTCAACCACAACAATCAATCAATTCAACAACCAATTGCAACAAACAGCAGACAACCTTCATACAGAATCGACACAATTTAATCATTCATTCAAACAAAACAAACAGTTGTTTGGGTTCAAAACTTTATATTGTATAGAATGAAAAATAAACTATCAAGTGCACCATTTACCCAACAGTCTTTGATGGAACTAAATAGATTATTTATTCGTCCAAACAATTTTAGATTATCTTTGCCCCAACAACCATAAACCAAACAAACAACAATTTCAACCAATAGATTACATTCATTTTTTTATCAATTTCATTTCATACATTAGTTGTTTGATTTCTTTTCTTTCATATAATGATTTATCTTTTTAATTTCATTTATTTCTTGCAAATTTTTTTTTTCATTTCTAACAAAGTCGCATTTTCCTTATACATATCATGAATTTTTCTTTTTGTTTTATTACATTCATTTATTCACTACTTCATTCATTTTTATTTACAGTATTCATCTTTCTGCTTAATTTCAAAAGTAAATAACTTCACATTTACTCAAGTCTATTACCATTTATTTATAACACTTACCTTTCTTTCCTATTATATTAGTAGCATTTCAAAGATTTACTTAAGTTCAAAATCATTTATTTATAATCCTCATCTTTCTATTATATTTACTCATAATCACATTTACAATTATATTTAAGATTATAGTAACTACAACCTCCAATTCTTATTTATTAAAGAGTTTCATTATATACTTTCGTGTATATTTTTTTTACTAGTATAATTCTCTATCACAATTTCTTATTAAACATTGTAACTTTTATTGTTGGGTAAGTTATATATATATATATATATATATATATATATATATGCTTTTAAGAATGTAATTGAAAGTTATCCAAGTTTCTTATTTCTTTTAATTAATTTAATGTTCAATAATTATATCCTTTATTTCATAGGCTACAATTTAAAATTTCATTTAATACCATTAGTAACCTAGCATTAAATCTCTTATTCCATTTAGTGTTTCAATTATTAGTTAAATTCTGTTTCACTACATTAATTAAAACTATTAATTAATGGAAACTTAAGAATTAAATACCGGGTTCAATTTCAAATTATTTTAAAATAATAGAAGAATGTATACTTACAACTGATATCCAATTATATTTAAAACAATTAAAAATATATATTTGGTTATCAAAATAAATCTGTAGTAAAACTACTACAGTGGCCTTCCCACTTCGAAACTTGAAAATGAATGGCAATGATGCGTGCACTCATCACCGAAATTATTTTCCAGCGACAGAGAGGGGAGTACAACTTAATCTTTCCAAAATTCCTTTTAAAACAATTCTTTCAAATTATATTGAAATACTTATATCAGAAAATACTTCTTAAATATTATTATTATATTCCAAAATCATTCAAAAGAAAGTTTCAAACCCCCGGACTTAAGTCCTAAATTCCCATTTTGATTTATTTTTATTTAAATTCTTATTTCAACTATTATTTAAAATTTCATTACCTAACAACCAATATATTACAACCAAATATAATCTTTATAAAATTTATTACTTTATATATAGAAAATATAATAGGCAAAATTATTTCATTCACCTATATTAAAACAAATATTATGCCGCTCTGTCCTATTAAGTGTTTAGAAACCCCTATTGATGTCGTAGCGTCCCATGCATCAACCAGAATTTATAAATACAAAACGGAACAGAATAACACAATATTAAAACCTTTTTATAACACTAACAAATACGTTCTCTCATATATACACTCAACGACTCCCATAGGGTATTACTACTCTATTAATAAAGAGCCAAACCCCACAAAGCTAAGGTTTATAGCTAAATCAAAGCTCTAATACCACATTGTAACATCTCGCCTTTTCGCACGCACCATCCAAGTGCAATGGCAGACACACATGCCAATTCAAACCATACGGAAGGGCGGATTGTTATGGGGTAAAAAAAAGAAATAAACAAACATAATCTCACAACGGAAGGATAAAATATAATAATCAAATATACAGTTCATGAAGCTGTTTTTCAAAATATTTAATTATACTTACAATATATATCAGAGTTACACATACTATAGAATATCAATAATGCAGCGGAATACAATAGTTTAGTGGAATAATATAGTACATAATAGTACTACAAATATTCGTCTTCGTCCTCCAGAATAAAATCTTCAAATCCTGAAACGCTCGGACTGACCCGAGCGAATTGAAAAGACAAAACACTCGAGTCAGAACTAAAAGATCTTATGTAAGTTAAATTAACAGAAATAAATATGAGTGCAGTAACTCAAGAGATGCTCGGGATTTTCATCTCCTAAGGATTCATTAAACTATTTACTATGTAGGATATTTCGCTATTATAATAGTGTCTATTAGTAAAATAAACTTACTTTTAAATAGCGTTAAGGCTTTACATTTTCCACCTTAACACGTAAAATGCCAATAATCTATACAGTACCGTAATACCTCCTGATCGGGAGGCTACTAGAGGATACTCCATAGGTACGATACAAATAGAAACTCGTACAAGGCACGCTAGGGTAGGTGACACGGCACAACTAGGCAATGCCAGGGTAGATATACCAATTACGCTTTCGGGTCGGTGGTAACGCGTAGTCGCAGCTACCGCCCACCTCGAGCCACACCCCAAATCAAAGAAATCAAAAGTGGCCACCGAATAAAACCAAAGTCAGAGCAGAATATCAAAGGGATGTGTCCGATCAAAGGTGCTACCTCAATTAACCCGTCGACCGCTCCTGTTTTAGCCACCTTATGCCAACTAATGGGAGTTGGGTCCACGTATTTACCTTAAAGGAAACGCCGCCGCCATCCTACTTCATTCTGGAATCTCTACCGCATACACGGTTGTTAAAGTGGTTTTTGGAGTTGGCAGAGAGTATGACAACTTCCGATCCCGATCTCTTCAACAACCAAACGTTATTATAACACCGCGGTCTTTTTTTTTTTCAAAAATAGTTTATACTTTAAAACCAGAATATAATATCCCTTTTCAAATCCTTATAAATACGATATCATTTTTTTTTTTTTAAAACCAAATCAATATGATCATTTCAAATATATCCCTTCTCTAAAACCATACCACTTTAAAATTTATAATATCTTGAAACCATACATTTGAATTATAACTCTTTAGAACATAATACTTGGAATTCCATAGCTTTAAAACCATAACTTTGAACTTAAATGGTTTGGATATTCAACAGTATATTAATAAAATTGTTTGAATTTAAAATTACTTTATAAAGTAAATAATTTCCACGACTTTAGGATTTTGTTCTCTTTAAATTAAGTCTAAATCCATAAATTTTAAATTCACTTTCAGTTTCAATAAACCACTTCAGTTTCAATATATTTCAAACTTTGAGTATTAACAATTAGAAACTAAGGTTGGAAATTTCTATTCAACCATTAAAAGTCATATTATTTAGTTTGAAATATTTGCATAATAAAACCATAATCATTTAAATAAAACTCAAATTACCTATAACTAAATATTTCCTCCAATTTATTTACACTAGAAATATTTATTTAATTCATCTTGAATAAAAAAAATTAGTTAAAAATATCATACCTTTTAACATTTCAAGTTAATAAATCCTACATCAACTTATGGAGTTTAATTCTTTAAAAACTCAATTCCAAACAGATTTCCAATTTAACTTCCGATCTTAATTGATTTAAATCATTAAAACTCTATATATACATATTCAATATCTTAACATGTACTTAACCGTATAATATAAAATAATCAAACTCCGTTATTCAACTTATTTATATATATTTAACAAATTTATACATAGCTTAAATTCAAAATTTAACTATTTATGTATATATAAAATAATATTTATATAAATAAAAATTTGATATTTATTCAACCGTATCCTATCCAAACCATAGCAATCATTTTCAATTTTTATATATATATAGACCGACGGTGTCTGTATAAAATTTTCTATCATATGGTCAAGTGATACGGATATTTATCATTTCAATCCGCAATTTGAAAATAAAAATTACGGTTATATATCATTTCGAACTGGAATCCCGAATGAGATGAAAATGCAGAATAACTTGCAGTTTATAACAATATAAAATACAGCATCCATTCATCCAATATCAACCATCAACCATTTATCGCAATCATCATCAAATTCAACAATCGCATCAATATAGGACGGAAAATAAACAACCGGTATTAAATAGCAGTTTAATTCAATAATAAATTAAATAAGTTTTAACTGGCAGTTTATATGCAATGAAAAATTAATTAACAATTTAACTGGCAGTTTAAATGCAACGAATAAATTAAACAGCAATTTAATTTAAATAAATGAAATTAACTGCGATGATGATTAAAAATATGCCAAACAACCATAAATAAAGTTTAAATCACATCATATATCAATTTAACAAACATAAGAAATTTTATAAGTTGTGAGTGAGTTAAAAACTCACATTTAGAATTTAAATCGAATTTAAATTCAATTTAAACCCAAAAATTTGACCATCTCAGAATTCATCCAAACAAGCATCATCAAGTTTGAAATTTCGATACGATCCTAACAAAAAAATCACGCGTGAAATTGAGTTCGTATGCGAAAAATATAGCGAAAATTGCGCTTGAAATTAAATTTAAAAAAATAGAAATAGAAGAACACATTACCAAGATTGCCACGTCATCACTCCACTATCATCCTCCAGGCACGCGCAAAAGAAACGCGCAACCCATCCTTCTCGTTCGAACCCTAGATAGCCGCCACCATCATGGAACCCTAATCCAAATTTTTGCCGCTCCCTTGTCCAACTCCAACGCAATCAGGCACCACCATCGAACAACCCTCCACGAGCCGCCTCCACCACTGCCGATCGGCCACCTCCGGTGCCACTCCAAGGGCACGCCACCGCTGGATGAAACTGCTGGTTCTGGCGATTCCGGTGAGCTTCAACGCAAACCAAATCGTTGGATCGTCATGCCTCGACCTCCTCTACACCCCTATGAGACCCGATCGAGCCCACGTTGAAGATCCGCCGTTGAATCACAACACAAACATACGACGACCGAGGATGATTTACGATTTCTGGTTAAACAGTGAATCAGTTTGAAAAACGAATTACACCATTGAATTACGCTCGTCGAGAGCTTCAACATATAATTTTCGTGAATTTTTATGAGGTGTTTGGATTTTCATCTTTGGATTTGATTTGGAATTGGATCTAGAGTTGTTTGTCTGCCATTGAGGAAGAGAGAGTTGAGATGTACATACAGACAATTGAGAATTAGGGAGGCTAGGGTTTATAGCAGGATATTTATAGGCAGAATTGAAAATAGAATAGATGGATAAAACAGATATACGCGCTAACGCCAATGTGGCCCAAAAAGCCCGTTCTGACCGCGGAACGAAATTGGGTAAACCCATATATCAAAATAGGTGTTTTAAAATATTTTAAATGCAATGGAAAAGGTTTCAGGATCAAATTGCATCGTATGAAGTTATGTTAAAAACAATATTTTCTAATCGATTTCAATTTCATTGATTTCAAGGCGTTTCGAGTCCGTACGATCAAACGACGAGCCCGATCGCTACGAAACTTGAAATCCGATAATAACTTACTGGTACGGATCCGATGAAACTTGTTTCGTCGAAATCCGAGTCAGTGGCCAAAATGGCTATTTTTATATTAATTAAATAAATTTAAATTCGATAATTACCAATTCTTATCATTTTAAATTTTCCAACCATTTACCATGATTTAAACCAAATTTAACTGTCAAATTAGAGTTGATAAATTTATAAATTCAATATTAACCCCAAATTTCATTAAATTCTCAAATTATAAATAAATTCCTTAAGTTCCGTTTAATTAAGTAAATAAATTATTATTCCATTATCTATTAATTATTTCTAAAATCATAGTTAATATTTGTCTTTCATTCATTACATTAGTGTTCTCATTCCAACTAATTTCAATTAACGTAATATTAAATGTTGAATTTCATTTATTTGCAATAAATTCAATTCTTGAATTTCGCACTTAAATCAAATTAATAAATCTTGCTTTCTATTCTTTAAATCAACAAATTTTCATATAGTAAATAGGCTTAGCATAAATTTCGTCTTATAAAATTAACCATCTTCAATTACAAAACAAATCTACCTAACTGCACAATTTAAGTCAATTAATTGCAATTGATTCTACATTAAATGTTATTAATTAAAAATTGGAACCTCAATAAATTCGTTTATTGATTTAAAAATCTTGCTATTCAGTAAATAGATATTTTCTGGGTATAAATAACATTGAATTGTAATATATTTCATTAATGCATGCTTCATTTCATATAAATTCCCCTTTATTAACTAAATCACAATAACAAAACGAAAATAATTAATTTAGATTTAATTTCAATCGATTGCCATTATTAACTTAATATACTAAATAAATGGTTAACCTAAATAATTGTTACCTTTAACATTCAAATTCACTTACAACTATCATTAACAACAATGTTGCCACTGATTTAGAGTTAATTAAATAAATTAGATGAATGGGTAAAATTTTATAATTATCGCTAATGCCAAATTTACTCACATTCATACTTAATTACCAACTACAATTTACTATAATTACTTAATTTGCATTGATTTAATCAAACTGTAATTTAATACGTATTATTTCTTCAATTAATATAACCTTTGAATTAAATTCCCAATTTATCAATTATTACCTTTAAAATAACTTATTTTTCTATTTTATTTTCATTTACACTTCCGTTACTATACTAATAAGCATTAAAGTAAGGTTTATTTTCAACACGAACATTAAAATTTCGCTTTTACCATTGATTGCATTTGTTTTTAATATATTCCATTTATAGCTAAGTCATAATATTGAATTTTAATTAAATTGTAACGTTCATTCAAGTTTATTAAATATTAACTTGTATTAACCCGTTTTCCTTAATTTACAATCCAATACCGTTAACAATGTTTTATTGCATTAATCAATTTAATACTTTCCTTTATTTCTCATATACAATTTTACATCCAGGTAAAATCTTTTCACTACTTTCATTCATTAGAATTCTATTCCAATTACTAATAAATAGGTTTTAAATTACCATTAAATTATTTTAGTGTTCATAAATTACAATAATCTCATAAATTTAACCCATTAAAATTGTCGAAAATTACGGGTCATTACACATATTTTACTTGATATTGATTTGACTTACATAGGAATTTGTAGATCTGACTTGAGTGTATTGTTTTTTCATTATGCTCAAGTCAGCTTGAGTATTTCAGTGTTTGGAAGACGTTATTCACTGAAGATGAAGATTGGTGATCGTATTTATTATTATTTTTTATTGCATTGTTTGATATGTTTGTTTATTGTACTCTGATTGATGTTGTAAATGTGTAATCAAATGTATATTGTAAAATAGCTTCATGAACTGTTTTTTATTTGGTCAATATATTTTATCGTTTCACTGCGAGATTCTGTATATTGTTTTCTTCTTTTCTCTGGTTTTTTTATTAGCCTCCGTTTGTAATCCACCCTTTTGAATGGTTTGAGTCGGATATGTGTGGTTTATTGTCGACTCAAATTGTCCAAAAAGGTGGGTTGTCACATATCAAATCCATAGTAAATAAAATAAAAGAGTTTTTAAAATAAATTTTTATATGCACAAGGATATAATTTTTCCAGAACCTACTTTCAAATTCTTAAATATGTTTTCAAGGAGAAGTTGTTTATTTACAAAATGTTCTGAATACTTTCAAAATCATTAAGGAGAAGTAATTCCGCTCCTTTCCTAGATGCTATATGGGCCCGGTGGTGTAATTTCTAGCAAGGGGAGGGGGTCGCGCTCTGGCCATGGATGGAGGAGACACTACGGAGTGCGGCAGCGATGTTGGATCGGGGAATGGTGCGACATGGACCACTTGTGTTTTTGCTGGGTGAGCATAAGAGGAAGGAGGGATAAGTTAATTTAAAATTTAATTTTTTTTAAGTTAATTAAATTTAATTATTTCGTACGTTCGCTAATCCATAACTTTTTCGTACGAGGTCCAAATTGAGCGTGACAAGTTGTGTTGCATCCGTATCATCAAGTACTACGCTATAGAGTTGGATTGGATGGATTTAGAGTTTTTAGGAATTTTGGGTTAAATTGAACGGCCGTTCAGTTTTAATTCAAATCGAAGTGCTTTGGCGATTTTTGGAATTTCTTTGAGTAAACTCACCATTCTGGCCCACTTATATCTTTATATAAGTGTGGATAATTTTGTTTATACAGTTTGTTGCTTATTTGGATGATTTACTATATTTATTAGTTGATTTAGATATATTCCCGCCTATTGGAGCGGATGAGACCCTATTATGTTTCCATGTATTAGCGGATGAACCTTTGTATACGATTCCACCTTGAAGCGGTTGATTTATATTATTTGATTATATACTATATGTGATGCAATGAGACAGGTTGGAGGAATCCAGTAGGATTCCTCACACTATTGACTTTACTTTTCATATATTTTGATTTATGATGTGTTGGAAGCCATATTCGATGACATGGATTGTTTTGCTAATTTAGTGCCATAATAGCACTGGGCCATATTTTTAGTATTTTGAAATTTATAAAATAGTGATTTTGAATTGAAATGATTTTCCAAGTGACTTTAGAAGTATATGTTCTAATAATTTTTAAATTATTTAAAAGAATGAATTTATTTTCAAACAAATAAAAAGCATGATTACTGATGTTATAAAGGTATGGTTTTGTGAAATATTTTTATATAGAGATTTTTGAATAGTTGATATAAAGGATTTATAAAAGTGATATTTTATAAATAAAGAAATAGATTTATAGTCGAAATTTGCAAAATTTTTGTAAATTGATCTGAAAAGTATTGGGCAAATGGATTTTATAAATAAATTAGATTTATAAAAGTATGGATTTATAAGTGGATTTTGATAGTAAAATAAGTTTTTGTAAAAGAATGGTTTATAAATAGAATTTTATAAATAAAGAGATTTTATTAAATAGAAGCATTGTAAACATAGTTTTATAAATAGGGAAATGATTTATGTCAAAAATTTAAATATGCAATTTTATATAAAGGAAATACATTCAAGTTTTTAAGAGTTAAATAATCTTTAATGGAATGTTTTGAAAGTAATATTTTTTGATGATGTTAATGGGTTTTAAAATAATTTATCTTTTTAAGGTAATGTTTTGGAGAATAATAATTCCAAATAGGATTTAATAGTTTGAAAAGTGATTTAAAATGCGATATACATCGAAAACATAGATTTCCACATTTATTGTTGTAATAGATGTTTTCAGGGGTAGTATGGAAGGCATGGACTGTAATACCGTTGTTACAGTAAATGATTTCCAAAAGAAAATGTTTTATATAGTATAAGGGATTTATATGTATATATATAAATAATAAAATCCCTATGCTAGTGTTTTTGGGTTGTTGTAATGATGTTTTACGCCATATTCAATTTGACCCAATAAACGATATTTTGACCTTCCACTGTGAAATACATGAATTGGTTCTTATGATCGTACTAAATGCTTGTTGGTATATAAGCATTGCTTCTTATACTTAACACTCGTTCTGAGGTGCATGAACTCGAAAGTTGTACGGTTATAGAAATCTACTTGGCATGTCTCCAAAATGGTAGTGTTATTAAATATACTTATATCGTTGATATAATGGCAACAGACCAAAATCCTGCCCTGTCCAATCCTACCTTGTCTCTTCCTTGTACCTTTTCTGAGACCCACATACCATCCCTTGCTCCTTCGTCACTCTCCCGACCACCCGACTCTTTCCCCAACCAGCCGATCCCACCTCCCTTATCAAATCTTTCAATGCCTGTCGTACCTTCTTCTTCCCTCCCTCCTCCTTCTTTCTCCAACCCACCTGCATCTAAATCTGTTGAAACTTCGTATTTATAATATTTCGTAATTATGATATTTTGACTATGACAACTATATAAGTCATTATTATATACTAACTTGTTTTTATAGGAATTAATCAAGACCGGGTTCAAATAAGCTTCAAATCTTATATAAGCATGTATCGAGTCTGTGTCTAAAGTTTAGTCATGTTAAAATCTCTCCTATATGATATATATTTCATTTCATTAGCATACACTAATAATCTTTGAATATTCTCATTTTTAGTTTACATTCAGACGTCTGAATGTACCAAAACACACGTCTGAATCTGGAAAAATGGATATTGTTTAGTGCTATTTCAAAAGTCTGAATTATTCAATTCAGAAGTCTGAAAATGGTTATTTTTAGCCTATTTCCTTTCTGGTTTGAGCTCATGCAATTTTCGAAGTCTGAATTATTCAATTCCGAAGTCTGAATATCTATAATGGCTATATTTTCAAATAGGCACTTCAATTTGTGAAGAGATGCGTTCTTCATTTGAATAGATATGACCATATCTCTTCCTAATAACTCTTCACGAACATATGCACCTATTTATAATCTGTATAAACATTAGTATCATGTTTCCACAACTTAATTCAATATATTCTTATACTACTCCCATTCTTTGATTCTAATACTCTTGTGCATTCAATTTCATACAAATTCATTCTATTACTTCCTTATTCTTCATGTATTCATATATACATCATAAAGGAGTAGATTATAGGAAGGGTGTACTATAATTGAAAAATTCGTGTTATTAAAGAACACATAGAGTCAAGAAAACTTTATTTGTAAAATTCCTATTCTGTTGCTCAGGCATATGAAGTCCTCTTTGGTTGCTGAGGCGAAATCCTGTTCTGCTGCTCAGGTCCCTATTCGGTTGCTCAGAGGTTGTATAGACCTGTTCCTTCGGGTTAAGTGAGGGTTGTTGTTTTAGTGAAATTCTAGAAGAAGACTAGGACTGGACGTAGAACGGGAAGTTCGAACCAATATAAAAATTCCCGGCGTGCTTATTTTATTTTACTTATTCACATTGCTATAAGTATCTTAGTTTATTTCCTCACTAGTATAGTATAATTCCATATAGCACGTTTCGCTTCGTCTTTTCATTTTCATTTGGTATCAGAGCCTGAGATTCTAGAGATCGTAACAACATCTTAGAAGAAATGGCTATAAAGAGATCTAGTCAAGGCAATAAGAAGAGGAAGAGCAATAAAGAAAAATCAAAGGCACAAATAAACAAATGCTTCATGGCTAAACTCAGATCAAAATCGGTATGTTTAGATTCTTTATATAAAGATCTTATGTTAGTACATGATGAATTATTAAAAGATTGTAAAACTTTGAATAAAGTTAATAGAATTGTTTTAACAAAGTTAAAAGATTATAAGCAAGAAATTTCCAATTTACAAGACGAAAATAAATTTTTGGTAAAACAAACTAAATGTTTTAAAAATACCTTAGAAGAACTTGTTTTACAAAAATATTTTCTACAAAAGGAAAATGAGCAGTTAGAAGATAAAAACAATGATCATTTGAAGGAAATCAATGTTTTGAAAAATAAAAATATATTTTTGGAAAATTCTTTAGACAATTTTAGTTCTTTAATATTGTCTCTTGAAAAAGAGAATGAAGCTTTAATTAAAAAGAATCTAGAATTATCTAAAGAATGTGAGATTTTAAAAGTTAACAATAATATTTTTCAAAAAGAAGTTTGTGATTCTAAAGCAAATTTTGAAAGATTAAATACAAAAATCAAAAAATTTAGCAAAGGTAAAGATATCTTATCTTCTTTATTTACAAATTCAAAAGCTCACAATGATAAAAGTGGATTGGGCTATAAACAAGCTAAAAGTAAAAATAGTACTAGATATGCATTCTTGTATACTAATTTTAGTGCTAGTACTAGTAACTAAGAGAGTTTTAAAACCAATTATAGTAATAATAGTACTTTGTTTAGAAATTGTAGAAATTATTTTCAAGTACCAAGCTAATGATTAATAGTATTAAGATATAGATTCCAGCTAATATGATTGGTCATGATATAACAACTTTATATTAGCAACTATTATAAGAATGTGATTTGTAATGAAAACTATATCTATAAAGGTTCAACCACACCCAAATGGGTATAGTTTCCATAAAATTAGGAAATTATAAGAACCTTGGGTATCGCATGCTTTAAATCTTATTTTTTTTCTGATACCTTACATTATAAGTAGTGGTTATTTTGTTTTGTATTGTTCTATGTTAACACTTATATATAATTTATTTCATATATATTATGTTTCCTTTTTGTTGATGTCAAAGGGGGAGAAGGAGTTTAAAAACTACCATCGAAAAGGGGAGCTTATAGTAAGGGGGAGTACATATAATTCTATTTTCTGTTTATATTTGTTCATATTGTCAATATACTTATATAGTTGTCATTGTCAAAAAGGGGGAGAATGTTGAAACTTCGTATTTACGATATTTCATAATTATGATATTTTGACTATGACAATTATACAAGTCGTTATTATATACTAACCTTTTTTTACAGGAATTAATCAAGACCGGATTTAAATAAGCTTCAAATCTTATATAAGTATGTATCGAGTCCGTGTCTAGAGTTTACACATGTTAAAATCTCTCCTATATGATATATATTACATTTCATTAGCATACACTAATAATCTTTGCATATTCTCATTTTTAGTTTACATTCAGACGTCTAAATGTACCAAATCAAACGTTTGAATCTGAAAAAATGAATATTATTTAGTGCAATTTCAAAGTCTAAATTATTCAATTCAGAAGTCTGAAAATGGTTATTTTGCCTATTTCCTTTCTGGTTTGAGCTCATGCAATTTCATAAGTCTGAATTATTCAATTCAGAAGTCTGAATATCTATAACGGCTATATTTTCAATAGGCACTTCCATTTGTGAAGAGATGCATTCTTCATTTGAATAGATATGACCATATCACTTCATGATAACTCTTCACGAACATATGCTCCTATTTATAATCTATATAAACTCATTAGAATCAAGTTTCCACAACTTAATTCAATCCATTCTTATTCTACTCTCATTCTTTGACTCTAATACTCCTGTGCATTTAATTTCATACAAATTCATTCTATTACTTCCTTATTCTTCACGTATTCATATATACATCATAAAGGAGAAGATTATAGGAAGGGTGTACTATAATTGACAAATTTGTGTTATTAAAGAACACGTAAAGTCAAGAAAACTTTATTTGTAATAGCCTTGTTCTGCTGCTCAGGCGTGTGAAGTCCTCTTCGGCTATTGAGGCGAAATCCTGTTCTGCTGCTCCGGTCCCTGTTCGTCTGCTCAGGGATTGTATAGACCTGTTCCTCCAGGTTAAGTGAGGGTTGTTGTTTTAGTGAAATTCCAGAAGGATTCTGGTACTGGACGTAGAATGGGAAGTTCGAACCAGTATCAAAATTCCTAATGTGCTTGTTTTATTTTACTTATTCACATTGCTATAGTATCTTAGTTTATTTCCGCACTATTATAGTATAATTCCATATAGCACAATCTGCACTGTCTTTTCATTTTCAAAATCTTCCTTTGATCCTTTTCCACCTCTCTCTGAGACTGGTGCATATAGTTGGTCATACCTCGTTAAGAACCTACCTCGAAATGCGGGCAAATACTCACCTGTTCATGTGGATATAACTTTCAATGGTGATGCAATGGTCCCTCCATCTTAATTAATTGATGCTGGCGTCAATATATGGCAAGATTATATGGTTGGTTTCTTCCTTGATGAACCCTTACCATTTCCATATATGATTGAAAACCTGAAAAGAAGATGGCTCCCGAAAGGTAACGTTCAAGTCAAATCTGATGGCACTATCTTTTTCTTCCTCCTCTCTGATGGCTTTGACAGAGATAAAATCATAAGAAGCAACCCAATTGTCATGTAAAATAACTTGTTTATTCTTAAACAGTGGGATCCTTCCATAAGTAATGTATGTGGAACAATAAGAGTTGTTCCAATTTGGGTACAAATGTCGAATATCCCTACATACCTATGGTCACCACTTGATATTAACCGGTTAGCTAATAGATTGGGAAAGTTGGTGTGTCTTGATGAGGCAACAGAATTATTTCATAGAATTCAATATGCAAAATGTGCTGAAATCTCCTCTGACCAAGAATTAATTGATTCATTTCCTATATTGAATGCTGATTGCATAAGGCAGATCATCTAAGTATCATAGCCATGGAAACCAGATATATGCATTCTACAATAAAGTGTTTGGTCACAAAAATAAGAATTTTCATTTAAGTTCGAAGCAAACGATACAAAATGCTAATGGAAAAGAAGATGAGGTGCTAGTTATGACTGATTTAGATGATGAGAAGAAAAGAAATAACAGTCTTGAACGTATATTGAAGAAAAAAATTGCATGGAAAAAGATTATGAAAAAGAATAAGAATATAAATATTGAAAAAGGTCGATCATATGTTGAAATTCATGGTAAAAAGATGATCAATGACTATATCAACACAGAACAGTCATTAAGTGAGAAAGAAAAAACAATAATAAACAGTGCAGAATATAGAAGTCAAGGAAAAGAAGTTAGTAATGATAATGCTTGTAACAACCCTAGATTTTTGAAATATTTTTAAATTAGATTTTATTTCATTTTGAAAATATTAAAAAAAAAATTCAAGATTTTATTTTTAAAACATTTTCAAAGTGTAGTGGTAATTTTTCCAATACTAATTGTATTTTTGTTTACAATTTAATCCTAGTTTTGATTTAATAAACTATTTTCTTATTTATTTTCTATTTTTCCTAAAAATATTTATTTATTTCATTTCTACTTTATTTTGTTTTCATTTTTATTTTATTTACTTAATCTTTCTTTTGGTTTATTTGAATAAAAGAAATTGGAAATTCTAAGAGACAAAACCTTTTCAACTTGTGACTTTTCAATGCCTAGTCTCTTAATTTCTTTGGTCGTTCTTTTCCAAGCAATAGCCGTGTGTTTTCTTTTGTATTTCACGTAAAAAACTTCCTCCTCGTTTCATTTCTCATGGCTATTTTCAGATCTGAGAAATTTTTGGTTATGGCTTCTTCCATTTTCTACCTTTTCTCTTCATTTTTCTATTGATTTTTCCATTCTTTTGCTTGATTCTTCTTGTGCTTTGCTCGGCCTAACCCCTCACCACGTTCACCAACCACCACATCACTTCCTCCTCATCACCATCCGCGGCCTAACCTCCTCCTTCTCTGAACAATACTGGCCGTGACCATACCATGATGCAAACACTACAAAACCATTGCAAACTCCACCAAAAATGCATAGCCAAGCCTAGTATTTCCCCATACCCTTCATAGTTTGCCTCGGCCACCACCTTAGCCACCACCACTAGCAAGTACACCACCTCTGGCCCTCACTTCAGCCATCACCAGATCTGTACATGACCAAGGCCAAGCCCAATTTATGCATGGCCAAGCCTAGTGGTGCACAAAAACTACTCTTTTGCCTTGCTCTTTGACCTTCCTTCACTTGTAACTCAAGAACTCTTCATCTCCTTTGTAGCCATGCCTATATGAGTCCAAACCAGATCCATTTCAACCCAAAGCACCATCATGATAGAACCAATAAAGAATTATGGCCGAGCAAAAGTTGTTAGTGGTCAAGCAAAATTGATTGAAAAGCAAAATTGATTGAAAAGATTACTATCTTGGCTCTCTCCCCACTCAAATCAAAAGTCGTGCTGTATCGTGCTTTGTGGATTTTTGTTTGTGTGTTTTGATTTGCTAACTCCAGCGTGAAGAGGTGAGTATTCACTCATGACATTTATACTTATATAAATTGTGAAGTGACAACAAGTGAATGTGTAGAAATATTATATCATGTTATACCTGCCTGTGATATGAATCATATGATGTTAACCCTGTTTATAAACCTATCATATTGCTATACTGTTTATTTATTTCTATTTCTCGCACTGCAAGTTCCCTGCAGAATAGAATCACTATGGGTTGAAATGATACATACCCGAACGGACTTTAGAATAGGGAAAAATCATTATGGGCTGAAATGGTAGGCCTAAGCGATTTTTATTTATTTTATTAACTTGGGATTGCGGGTTTGAAATGATAGAACCTGGATTTTTCTGTGTAAATTACGGATTGAAATGATATATTATCCATATCACTTGACTTAGGCTAGAAAATATTATACATACCCGTGGTTATTATATTTATATTTCTGGAATTTTTAAAGTATTTTAAAAGTGTAAAAATATGATGATTTGATTTAAACTGAATTTAAAATGATTTAATAAAGTGTATTGATTTTTCTATGAATTAAAATGGTTAAATAAATGAATGCTTAAAAGTGTAATTTGAAATATAACTTGACTTGGAAATGTGAAATTTGGTTTAAAAATAAAAGTTAAGTTAAGAAAAAAAAATGGAAATTAAGTTTAAATTTATGAAATGGTAAATTAAATTAAAGTGTAAAGAAAATGCAAAAATTTAGGAAAATTATACAATGACTTTAATAAGTGAAGTATTGAGAAATTGGATATTTATTTGTGAAATTTACTTTATAAAAATCATAAATTAAAGGGTATTTAAATGACCATTTTAAAGTGGAAAATATGAAATTTTATAAGTTAAAATGGTTTAGATTGAAGTTTAATTGTTGCTGAAATTCTATTGTAAATCTAGAAATCCTTTTAGTAGCACTTCAAAAATGTTATCGTTTCTAAAAATGAACTAAAATATGGAATAAATGAATCTGCAGCACTTTGTAAGTGCTGTAGTTGCAGAAGTGAACTAAAAGGGCTAAAAATAACTAAGTGATATTATAGCACTTTGTAGCTCTGGTTGCAGAATGAAAACTAAAATCTGAAAATAATTAAGAGCTATTGTAGCACTTGTTAAGTGATGCAGTTGGATGAAATGAGATTTTTGAATATAACTGAACTGCAGCAGCAGTTTTGTAAACGCTGTCTTTGCTGAATTGAATTAAATCTTTTAATTTGAACCCTGAACTATTACAGCAGTTTTTTAAATGCTGTCTTTGCTGAATTGATCTATTTTTCAACTAAAACTGAACTATTACAGCAGTTTTTTAATGTTGTCTTTGCTGAATTGAATTGTTTTCAAATGTAACTTACCGTAGCATTTTATAAGTGTTGCGAAAGGTGAAATTTCACTGTTTTAATGTATTTAAGTGAATAAATGAGCTCAGAAAAGGCTAAATTTTGGGAATTGAACATTTGATTTGTAAATATAACGACTTCACTTTTAAATGATTTAAATGAATTATTTTGATTTGAAATACAAACTATTTTCAAATTTATAACCACGGGTTATAATAACGATTGGTTGTTAAAGAGACTGGGATCGGATATGGACATACTCTCTGTCGATACCGAAAACCACTTTAACAACCGTGTACGCGGTGGAGTTTCCAAAATGAAGTAGGATGGTGGCGACGATCCTATTGAGGTATGAACGTGGACCCGACTCCCATGAGTTGGCATAGGGTGGCTAAAACAGGAGCGATCTCGGGCCAGGTGAGGTCATTCCTCCTATCGGACACACTTCTTCGATACCATTCTATTACTTTGTGATTGATTGGGTGCACCCCTTTGGTTTTGGGAGTGTGGCTCGAGGTGGGCGTAGTGGCTGCTACGTTACCATCAGCCCGTGTGTGTAATTGGTATATCTACCCTGGCAATGCCTTGTGTGCCGTGTCACCTACCATAGCGAGCTTTACTACGAGTTTATTTTTCTTTCGTAGCCCATGGAGTATTTAAGGTAGCCTCCCGATCTGGAGGTATGCTGATATTGGATGGACTATTAGGACTATTACGTGTTAAGGGCTATATAGGTAACCCTTTAACGCTATTTAAAAGTAAGTTTATTTTACTGTAGACATTATTATAATAGTGCAATATTACCACATAGTAAATAGTTTAACGGATCCTTAGAGGATGGGCGGTCCCAAGCATCTTTTAAGTTACTTGTACTTTATTACAGTTCACTTGAGTTGGTTTACACGGCATAAGTATGTATGTCCTGACTCGAGTGTTTGTGTTTTATTTACGCTCGGATCAGCCTGAGTATTCACAGCTTTGGATTTCACTTTCTGGAGCTAGGAATCGCTGGAGATTCTGCTTATCTAGTTACTTATCTATTTCAGTTTCAGTTGTTCTATTTCAGCTCTTGTATTAGTGGACTTCTATGTATTGCGATTTCCATTGTGTTTGTTTCAGACCAATATTATGTATTTGTTTTGAGACTTTGTTATAATAGCTTCATGAACTACTATGGTATTTTAATTTCTGCTGCGAGTTATCCGGATATTTTTGTGTCTGTGATTCTGTGAATGATTTTATTTGCTCCAAATTTTATTACAATCTGTTATTTTGAATTATTCAAGTCTGACATGTGTGGCTTATTGTTGATTTGAATGGTCCAAAATAGTGGGTCGTAACAGTTGGTATCAGAGCTTTGGTTTTAGGCAAACCTTAGCCTGTGGAGCAAAAACTCATTAGAGATAGGGTAGAAATACCCTAGAATGAGTGAAATCAATCTCAGAATCATTTCTTTGTGAGAGAACGTATTTTCAAGGTATAAAATGATTTTCAAAATGATTTTTCAAAGGATTTTTCAAAGACTATTTTGATACAAAAAATTTCTTCTTTTAAAAGCAATTTTCTAAACTTCCTTCCTTTCGTATCTATCTTGTTAGTATTTTCTTTCGTTAGGATATTCATCTAAGTGAATTTTATCTTGTCTTATTTTTATCTTCTTCGTACCTTGTTCTAAATTCATTCTTTATTTTTTCAGGATCAATCGTGGAAATGCCAGAAGTAGGGGTCGTGGTATTGCCCCAGCTCCTCAGCCTGCTGCACCTGTTAGGTTTACTGTTCTCTGTAAGGAATTCTCTTAACTTGGTGGAACCAAGTTTACCGGTTCAGAGAGCATTATTGAGGACCAGCAATGGTTGCGGAGTTTAGAGAGGATATTTACTGGTCTGGAGATTACTGATGCCCAGAAGTGTCAGTTAGTAGCATCCAATTGCAGGAGGCTGCCCTAGATAGGTGGGAGTCTGTTACGGCTAACACTGTCGAGGCTGATCTTACTTGGGGGCAGTTTAGGTATCCTTTGTGTTATCTTGAATTTTGTTCCTATTTTCCTTTCTTTTGAATCAAACTTAAGTTTGTTCTGTATCTCCTTTCCAGGGAGGCTTTTGTGGCAAAATGGATGCCAGAAGCCGTCAAATCTCAGCTTTATCGTGAATTCATGGATCTCAAGCAGGGTACCATGTCCTTTTCTGAGTATGAGCAGAAGTTCAATGAACTTTCCAAGTTTGGTCCTAGCCTAACAGACACTCCTCTCAAGAAGAATGAGAAGTTCATAGCTGGTGCTCGTCCCGAGTACTATGATCGTCTCATTTCTCATGTTCATAGCACTTTTACCTAGCTTATGGATATGGCTATCCGATATGAGAACTCTACTTCTAAGGGTCCTGCTGTTGTTGGTGCTCCTTCATGTCGGTCTTCCTCTGCTAATTCTAGGAAGAGAAAGCCTAATTACCAGCAGCAGCAAAAGAATTGGCTCAAGCATGCAGGTTTGGGATCTTTATCATCTTCTCCTTCTCAGAGGCAGCCTGTTGATCTTTCTTCCATCACCTGCTTCAAATGTGATCAGAAGGGACACTATGCCAATAGTTGTCCTACTTTAGCTGGTGTTGCTGTTCCTCCTCCTGCTCAGTTGGCGTGGCGTGATCTCTACCATAACTGTCTCCATTCCAGCCATTTTAGAAAGGATTGCCCTACCCAGCAGAAGGGTAAGCCTTCTGGTATATTTGTTGTCACCTTGACATCTTCTCCAGCTTCTGCACCTGCTCTTGCTTCTAGTGATGACCAAGATACTTTTCAGGGAACCTTTTCTTTATTTCATCATCCTGTTCGTGTTTTATTTGATACTGGAGTTTCCCTTAGTTTTATTTTTATTGATTTATGTGATAAGTTTGAGCATATCCTTTCTCCTGAGTATGCTTCTGTACCTTTATGTGTTTCAAACCCCATTGGAGGCCTCGCCAACCTTAATCGGATTTGTAAGCAAGTGAAACTTCTCTATTCTGATCATCACTTTAGTGGTGATTTCTATGTTCTGGGCTTCGATGCTTTTGATTTATTGCTTGGAAGTGATTGGCTTGGTAGGCATGATGCCCGTATCTCTTGTAAAGCTCGGTCTGTTTATTTTGTTGATGATCAAGGAAATTCCTTGATTATTCAGTGTCGCATGCCTCAGGATTTTGCTGGCAGTTTTATTTATTCTCTGGATACTTCACCTGGTGATCTTCATTCGACCCATGTGGTTAAATTTTATCCCAATGTATTTGGTGAAGTCACTTCTTTACCTCCTAAGCAGAAAATTGATTTTTATATTGATTTTATTCCTGGTGCTCGACCTGTAGTTCTTCCTCCTAAAAGAATGGCACCCCGCGAAAAGGTTGAGTTGGGAAAGCAAATTGAGGACTTGTTGTCCAAAGGTCTAATCAAAACTAGCCATTCAGAATGGGGACAGCGGTGGTTTTCGTCACTATGTCTGATGGATCCTTGAGGATGTGTGTTGATTATAGGGAGCTGAACAAGCTCACTATGAAAAACAGATATCCAATGCCTCGTATCAGTGATATGTTTGATCAGCTTTATGGTGCTACTGTTTTCTCTCAGCTTGATCTTGCCACAGGTTTTCATCAGCTCAGGGTTGCTGAGGAAAGTATTCCCAAGACCTCTTTCCGTATGAGAATGGGTTTTATGAATGGTTAGTCATGCCTTTTGGTTTGACTAACGCTTCTGTTGTCTTTGTTGATTTGATGAATCGTGTCTTTCGTGATGTGCTTAATAAATTTGTTCTAGTCTTTGTTGATGATATCCTTGTCTTCTTTAAGACCAAGAAAGAGCACGAGTCGCATTTGAAATCTGTTCTGGAAACTCTCAGAAATCATGTAGCGACCCTGACTAGACCTTCGAAAATCGACACCGAATACGACACTCATATTCAAATGCCGCAGATCCAAACGTCAAATCTGGCTCGCTAGAGCTTATAACACATTAAGTACAACACAGCGGAAGAAAAATGAATAATACATTTGATATACGGCATTGATACAATATCTTATACAAATGGATAATACAATGAATATCAATATACATCAGAGATATGATACAAGACAATAGCAGCGGAGGGAAAAAGGATAACACCAACAGCGAAACAAAATCTCCAATATGGTCCTCAAGAAAGAACTCCAGCATCGGTAATCTTCATCTCCAAGGAACCAATCCAGAAATAGCTCGAACTCCCAATAACGATGCGCAAAGATAAGCAAGTGCAGTCCTGAACCAAAGACTGAACTAGCTCCAGATAATCTACTAAACCCGAGTATCTGAAAAAACCAACTCTAGACTGCCCGTGTGGGAAAATTGTGGGCATCCAGAGTTTAGGAAAGGAACAATAAACTCCAGGTCAATCATGGGACTGGTAAGAGCAAACAAAAACATTTGGTCTTTAAAACAAAGAAAAAAATTTAAGTTCGAAATCTGCAATGCTTTTTAGAAAATGAAACTACCATAAGGCCTCCAGGCACACACACAATGCAATCGCACACTTGGGGAGATTTCCCCTTATGATAGTCAAATATGCTTAATACGAGAAAAATTCTTTGATATTATTACTAGTTCATTGTGGAAACCTTTCGAAAGTATAATATTAATCCTAACCAGCATAGGTATCATGATATTGTGCCTACTATAGCTGCCATTTTAAATGGCAGGTTCTACAACTAAAACCGTACAAAGCGCGTATTGTTTTGATTGGATTTCCAACAAATGGTCAGGCTAAGGAACTTCCTACTGTCCATAGGTACGCCACTGGTGGGACGTCCCGAGAGCTTAACCAGCTCTCTGCCAACACAAGACCGGGTTACCTCTGTAACTAGGTAACTACTACATGAGCGTGCCATCCCCCGGTCCTTTGGGACCTTTATCCGAGGCGCCTCTAAACCACAAAGCAATCACAAAGTAATAGATTTGCAGTGACCATATGACTAAGTATCTGGGATTCATACCATGATACCATCCTTTTCCCAAAGGGAATGACACACCCTAAATAGCGCGGCCCTCATAACCTTGCCGCATCTTTCCTGTTTCAAACATTTCTGGGGTGTGAGGTCCTGATGCAGTCTCTTCCATAAAGCTACGCTTTATACAAAAGCCATGCTTTGATCACCAAATGATACACAGCAACACTTAACATGCCACACTACCAAATTGGGAGTATATCTCTGATAAATATCAACTACATAACCTTTGAGCTCGTACGTCTCAGAGAAGGGTATTAAGCTAAGAGAATAAATTCTCCGCCACCAAACAGAAATCTATTTGATATGGATCAGTTCAATATCTCAATGTGTAGTGTCAGACATACGACCATAAAAGTCTGTTCCGGGTTCGAATAGAACCGAAGGTACTTCGTCCAATAAAGGTAGAAGCCCTTGCAATCCAGGTATCCACAATCTCGATCGAACTTCCTGTCACTTAGGGAGAACTCTATACCGGAGCAACTCAGTGCAGAGTCAATCGAAAGGTTATCCTATCGTTCTCGAAGACACCCGGTCTTCAACATCGGTCTTCAAATGCAATCCATAACGTCGTATCATTATTCGGAATGGGTTATATGACACAAGGTCCTCTCCCGGCTAAACCGAATAATGAGCGCAATATTTAAAAACATATGGATATGGGATTTCAGTTAAATCACAACTTAAAAATCCAAAGCTTTTCTTTTGAATGGTTAAACAAATTACCATTTAAATCTTTAAATAAAAGATTTATTTCACAAAGTTTCACCTAGTTTCACAAAGATCCATTCATATATTTCAAAACAATTTCCATTTCAATTTGGATTAACTCAATTAAATCATTAAATTAAAGACTTAACTTATAGCTTTCAAATCCATTTCCAAAGATTTATTCATAACTTGGAAAATCATTTTCAATTCAAACTTGAAATCTTTTTACCACAAATTGGATGTTCATTTCTTATGGGAAAGCTTTTATTATTTGAAAACAAATGGTTTTCGTTTCAGAAAAATCCAATTGTATTTATACAAGTTAAAATCTTGGGTTAAATTCTAAAGTCCACAAACAATAGCTTTGAAATTATTTAAAACCCATATATACTTGTATAACCTTTTAAAATCATAAATGAGATTTAATTTCAAATTTGGGATTCAAATTTATATCAAATTTCAAAAATAAATCAATTTATTCAAAAATAATCTTTTATCTTTGAAATCCCCTTTTAAAAGCTTTTTATTTTAAACCCAATCCATTTCCAAAATCATTTGAATTTAAAAATTCAATTTTAAAACCTTTTCAAAATATCTGTGACTTAACCCATTTCCATGTGAAATCCATATTTGTGTGTGTATAAGTGTGGTCCAGGGGTTTTACACAGTAGTGCCCAACATCAATCATCACTGATTCAATCATATCGATAAGCGGTATATCCCATAACGCTTATCTTTATTCACAGATTTATAGATAAAATAAATTTATCATTCATAAAGATTTACCATTACGATTCGATGTGGGTTTCGGATAACCAATTGGAATCCGACTACCTGTCGCATCGAAATTTAAATGTCATTCTACGGGTTAAGGGGTTTTCATATTCATAAAACAATATATTCATCACAGATATAATAGCTCAGCACAAAGCATTACATAGCATCACATCGCATACAACATTCAATGGAATATATTCATCCATAAGTAAAGCCAAATTAAAATTTCTGATTAATCTAAACTAGAATCATTTGCCTATGGATAATTCCTAGTCAAGATTAATTAATAATTAATTAGTTACAAGCACTTAATTCATTTTTCTTTAGTTCATCATTTATTACCCTTTAATTTATAATTAATCCCTGATTAATTCTTAATTAATTACAAAAATTAATTAATCCTTAATTTATAATTATTTCTTAATCACTTTAATTAATTAATTGTTCTTAATTTAATTACTTTAACTAATTTATCGTATTGATTAATTATTCTTTAAATTAATTAACCTTTAACGTTTGGTAAATCAATCTTTAATCATTTTTTATCTACTCTTAATTACTTTTATTAATGATCTTTAATTAATTAAGTTAACCTTGGATTAATTATCTTCAAACTAATTACTTTGATTGATTAACAATATCAATTAATTATCCTTTAACTAATCGTTCAACTAATCACTTTAATCATTAAAATAAACTATCCTTAATTGCTTAAATCAATTAATTAATCTTTTAAACACTTAAGATTTTAATCAAGTCAAAAGATAATTGCTTTATCTTAAATTTAGTCTTTAAATATCAAAGGTTATTTTTAAACACATTAAAAACATTTCTTTTCCTTTTTCAATTAATAATTTTTTAAAATAATCTATATTTAAAAACCTTTTGAATCAATACAAAAGTAACACATATTATATAAAAGAAGTTGTTTGACAAAGTTTTGTTTAGACTTGGTTAAGTTTTATAAAACTGTTTAAGAATTTCAAAACCTTTAAAACTGTTTATTCCCAATCACCCAAACCCGGGCTACACCCTGAAATACTCGCGCCTTACTTCGAGTTTTCCTGCATCTCCTTTTGCTTCGAGTCGCACCTGCATTTTTCTCGAGCCATACCCGAGAATACTTCGTCTTCCCCAAATTGATCAAAACCACCTAGACAAATGAGTGCATATGTGCACCTGTACCACTGCTTCGATCACCTCCGGCCATCCTTGCCGCCATCTACAAGTCGAAAACGACCACCTCAGACCAACTGACCACCCAGAACAACTAGCGACGTCGTAACTCGAAATTGAGCTACCCACCACCAACCTGGAACTAACCCAGACACCAAAAATCACCTCGTCCGGCCGACCACGACCACCAGTAATTCTGCCGCCACGTCCAGAGCATCGTCACGAACCCTGGTGACGATTCCCCTTCTCGCGATTGACTCCAATGCACGAACATCGCTGCAAACATCTCGACGACCACCACGTTCCTTAAACCCTATATCGACATTGTCAAGCCACCACGACCATCATTGATACCCTCCACTAATTTTCCCGTGTTCCTTGATTCCATGACCACCACCACGCCAAATCCCGGTCATCCAAGCGTCGTCGAACAACAGCAATTGACCGATAACCCAAATTCGAACAACACTGAAATTCACAACCCATACTTAGTTAAAAATCATCAAATTCATACCTAAATTCATGAAAATCAGATTATATGATCTGGAGATGAATTTATAGACATTGATTTTCACTTATTATTTTTATTTTTACTGTAACCTTAAATTTACAGACTATTTAGTAAATAAAATTTCATAAAACTATTTTAAAAAACAAGATTGCATAGTTGCAAACCGTTTCATTTCAAAAATCAAAGTCTAGAAGTGATTCATTTGGAAAGATAGGGAATTTCTAGTTGTTCTTGCCAGAGATTTTAAACTTGAATTTAAAAACCTGTAACTCTAACAGGGACCTATATATGTGTATCTGAATACACCTATATCATCATAAACATGCATACATAACATAATCATGCCAGCACATCAAGATTTAAAGTTTTAAATAAAGGAGGTTTGCTCACCTCTTTTTTCCTGAGGACAGAAAGCTAAGAACAGGGAATAGAGAGGAAGCAAAGCCTGCATATTTTTTCCTTTAATTTTTGAAGCTTTTATCTGCAAGTTGTAAAAAGGACTTTTCTTATTTCCTATTGTATTTGCTTATTTACTTCAACAATAACAAACAATTTTGATTTTACTTACAATTTGAATTTCTTGTTATATATAACAGGGGAACTTTCCTGCATTTGAAAACAGAAAACTGTTTTGCCTTGAACTTGATTTGTTTTCCTGCAATTGATTGACAAAGTTGTTTAAATCTTTGTTTTATTTACTGATTACTAACATCAAATTCAAATTTAGAAAAAAAGAAATTTACTTGCCTTCAATTATTTCCAGAGAAAACTGCAATGCCTAGTTGAACTTGATTTGCTTGTTCCAGATTGGGATTTGAATGTTTTAAATCTAGAATTTTACTTGATCTTTTGCATTCACCTGAATTTGCTTTGAATTTTGCATGCTTTCAGATTGTAGTTTGATAGCTTTATTTCTTTTCTTCCTGGCTTTGATATTGAAAAATTTTGCTTTGAATTTCAGGTTGCCTTTCCTTTTTTTCTGATTTTTTTTTCTTTGGTGTTGAGATGTGAAATGCCCAAACCTCTTGTTACTGATTTGTTCAGATTTGGTGAGAGAAAATATGATTGCATATGGGGAGATGGAAAGTTTTTTAAAAAAATTATTTCTATTATTTTATTTAAACAATGATGTTGAATGCCATTTGTAAGAAATCATCATGATATTCCCATGTAATTGTTTACTTCTTTACTCCACCTCCTTGTGTATGTTTATCATTTGAAGTTTTCAAAGACAAAAGAATTTTTATTTCCAAAATATTTTTTTATCATATTTACTTTATAAATGAATGTACCTTTATTTCATTAGCATATATATATATATATATATACAATGTTAAAAAAAGAATTGCTTTAACCAATAATTTACACTATAAAAATTACACCTTAATAATTTTAAATGCCATTTATTTTAAAACATTTATTTTAAATTTAATTTCAAATTCCAACTCACTTGAATAAAAATTCATTTATGTCTATTACTTCTACTTATACCAATTTATAGAAAGAAATGATTTTAAAAACTAATTTTATTAATAAGTGAATTTTTTTTCTTTTCAAAAGAAGGTATGTATTATATATATATATATATATATAATTCGAATTCAAATGATTTTTTTCTTTTCAAAAATTTATTATTTCAAGATTTTTAAACTCAAAATAAATTGGAATTTATTTATATATATATCAATTATTTTATTTGTTTGAGATTTTTCTTTCAATTTATTTTCAAATTAAATTTCAAAAGTTTAAAATATATTATTAATTTATATTGACAAATTTTAGGATGTTATTTTTATTTATAAGATATTAAATATAGCATTTCAAATCCATAGTTAAATTTTAAAATCAATGTCCAAATAAATAAATACCCTATTAAATTTGAAAAATTCAAATTAATCTACAATTTTATCTAAAAACGTATTTTAATTATCAATTTAAATTTAATTAAAAACTGAGGTCGTTACAAATCATCAGTTGAAGGCTAAATTATCAAAATGCCATTTCTGGAAGGATGTAGTCTGATTCCTCGGGCATATTGTTTCTATTAATGGAGTTTCTGTTGATCCAGTCAAGATCGTTGCGATCAATGTAAGTTTTCTTTTCTCTCTTTTCTTTTATCATTTAATAATCCTATCTTTTCGGTTGTTCTTATTTTCTCCCTATTCTATTACGAGATTGGGAAACTCCTAAGACTCCATCTGATATTCATAGTTTTCTAGGCCTTGCCGGTTATTACCGGAGATTCATTGAGAATTTTGCTCGGATTGTTGCACCTCTCACTGCTATAACTCGTAAGAATGCTAAGTTTATCTAGGATAAGAAGTGTGAAGCTGCATTCAATGAGTTAAAGAGCAAGCTTACTTCCACACCAGTTCTTACCGTTCCGAATGGAAGTGAGGGATTGACGGTATACACTGATGCTAGTCGTGAGGGATTGGGTGCTATTCTCATGCAGGATGGTAAGGTCATTGCCTATGCCAGCCGTCAGATGAAAACCTACGAGGCAAATTATGCTGCTTATGATTTAGAGTTGCTTGCTGTTGTCTTTGCTTTGAAGCTTTGGAGGCATCATCTTTTGAGAACTAAGTTTGAGCTTTTCACCGATCATCAGTCTCTGAGATATATCTTCATCCAGAAGGATTTGAATCATAGGCAAGTTCGCTGGCTTCTTACGACCTCGATATTAGCTATGCTCCCAGTAAAGCTAATGGTGTGGCCGATGTTTTGAGTTAAAAAAGGATTTGTTGTGTCAGCTTGTTGTTCCTTCTTCTCCTCTTTTGGATCGTATCATGGCGAAGCAAGATGAGGATGTAATGCTTAGATTGATGAAGGAGAGTGTTCGTAGCAGAGTTGGTGGTAGTAGTGGATCTTAGATCGATGATAGAGGGATTTTGAGGATTAATGTTAGGATTTATGTCCCGAATGTTGATAGATTGAGGCAAGAGTTACTTCAGGAGAATCATCGATCCAGACTTTCTATTCATCCTGGTGTGTCGAAGATGTATCAGGATATGAAGAGGCTTTATTGGTGGAAGGGTATGAAGCGGGATATCTCTATCTTTGTTAGCAGGTGTGCGACTTGTCAACAAGTCAAGGCCGACCATCAGAAGACCCCTGGTTTGTTGCAGCCCCTTGAGATTCCAATTGGAAGTGGGATCAAGTTTCCATGGATTTCATTGATGGACTACCGAGGACTAGGAGGGGTAATGAGAGTATCTGGGTTATCATGGATAGACTGCCCAAGTCCGCTCATTTCATTCCGGTCAAGTCTATCCGTTCTGCTTCTAGCTTGTCTGAGATCTACATGAGAGAGATTGTTCGTCTCCATGGTGTTCCTCTCAGTATCGTTTGTGATCGTGATCCTATCTTTACCAGTCATTTTTGGAAAGCTTTTCAGGAATCTTTGGGTACTCATCTGAATCTGAGCAATGCTTACCATCCACAGACCGACGGTCAAATGGAAAGAGTGAATCAGATTCTCGAAGATCTTCTTCGTGCTTATATGCTTGATTATGGAGGATCTTGGGAAGATCATCTCCATCTTGTCGAATTCACCTACAATAATAATTATCAGGTATAATCTAATCTTCTGTTTTAAGCTTATCTTAATCCTTTATTTATCTCATTCCATCTTTGAATTCAGGCCAGTATTAAAATGTCTCCGTTTGCTGCTCTTTGCGGACGACCCAGTAGATCTCCATCTTGCTGGATTGAGTCCGGTAATAGTTTGGTTCTTGGTCCTGATGTGATTTTGGAGGCTTCTGAGAGAGTTGAGGAGATTAAGAGGAAGTTGAGAGTTGCTCAGGATAGGCAGAAGAAGTATGCTGATAGGCGTAGGCCAAGTTTAGAGTTTGTTGTTGGTGATCAGGTTTTTCTTAAGGTCTCTCCCTTAAAGAATGGTATTCGCTTTAGTCATAGAGGGAAGCTTTCTCCTAGTTTCATTGGTCCTTTCCGCATTGTGGAAAGAGTTGGTTCTTTGGCTTATCATCTGGATTTGCCCGAGAAGCTTTCTGGAGTGCATGATGTATTCCATGTCTCTCATCTTCGCCGATATCTTCATGATCCATCTCTTATTGTTCAGCCTTCTGCTCTTGATAGTTTGGATATTGAGCCTAATCTGACTGTCGAGAGGAAGCCACTTCGTATTGTCGACAGAGGTATGAAGCAGCTCAGAAAGAAATCTGTTAGTCTAGCCGAAGTATAGTGGAGTACTGATGATCGAGATTGTACCTGGGAGACGGAGGAGAGCGTTCGTGCTTTGAATCCAGAATTGTTCATTTCAGGTACTATTTGTTTTCAATCTTGTTTTTCCTTATTTTCCTTGTTCGTTCTTTTCAAGGACGAAAAGATTTGTGTGGGGAAGTGTGTAACAACCCTAGATTTTTTAAATATTTTTAAATTAGATTTTATTTCATTTTGAAAAAAATTAAAAAAAATTCAAGATTTTATTTTTAAAACATTTTCAAAGTGTAGTAGTAATTTTTCCAATACTAGTTGTATTTTTGTTTACAATTTTAATCCTAGTTTTAATTTAATAAACCATTTTCTTATTTATTTCTATTTTTCCTAAAAATATTTATTTATTTCATTTCTAGTTTATGTTTTTTCATTTTTATTTTATTTACTTAATCTTTCTTTTGGTTTATTTGAATAAAAGAAATTGGAAATTCTAAGAGACAAAACCTTTTCAACTTATGACTTTTCAATGCGTAGTCTCTTCACTTCTTTGGCCGTTCTTTTCCAAGCAATAGCCGTGTGTTTTCATTTATATTTCATGTAAAAAACTTCCTCCTCATTTCATTTCTCAAGGCTATTTTCAGAACTGAGAAAATTTTTGGTAATGGCTTCTTCCATTTTCTACGTTTTCTCTTCATATTTCTATTGATTTTTCCATTATTTTGCTTGATTCTTCTTGTGCTTTGCTCGGCCTTACCCCTTATCACCTTTACCGACCACCACATCACTTCCTCCTCATCACCATCAATGGCCTAACCTCCTCCTCCTCTAAGCAATACCGGCCGTGACCATCCCATGATGCAAACACCACAAAAACATTGCAAACTTCACCAAAAATGCATAGCTGAGCCTAGTATTTCACCTTACCCTTCATAGTTTGCCTCGGCCACCACCTTAGCCACCACCGCCAGCAAGTACACTACCTTTGGCTATCACTTCAGCCATCACCAGATCTGTACATGACCAAGGCCGAGCCCGATTGATGCATGGCCGAGCTTAGTGGTGCACAAAAATTCCTCTTTTGCCTTGCACTTTGACCTTCCTTCACTTGTAACTCAAAAACTCTTCATCTCCTTTATAGCCATGCCTACATGATTCCAAACCAGATCCATTTCAACCCAAAGCACCATCATGGCCGAACCAATAAAGCATTACGGCCGAGAAAAAGTTGTTAATGGTCAAGCAAAATTGATTGAAATGCTTGGTGATGTCTTTTGTAAATTCTATTTCCATTTTATTCTAATAAATTTGGTATTGTATTTATATTTATATTTGCTTTGTTTTGTTATTGAATACAAGATTAATATCTTGGCTCTCTCTCCACTTAAATCAAAAGTCGTGTTGTATCGTGCTTTCTGGATTTTTATTTGTGTGTTTTGATTTGCTAACTCCAGCATAAAGAGGTGAGTATTCACTCATGACATTTATACTTATATAAATTGTGAAGTGACAGCAAGTGAATGTGTAGAAATATTATATCATGTTATACCTGCCTGTGATATGAATCATACGATGTTGACCCTGTTTATAAACCTGTCATATCATATGTTATTGCCATATGTTGCTATACTGTTTATTTATTTCTGTTTCTCACACTGCAAGTTCCCTGTAGAATAAAATCACTATGGGTTGAAATAATACATACCCAAATGGACTATAGAATAGGAAAAATTGTTATGGGCTGAAATGATAGGCCTGAGCGATTTTTATTTATTTTATAACTTGGGATTGCGGGTTTGAAATGATAGAACCGGGATTTTTCTTTGTAAATTACGGATTGAAATGGTATATTATCCGTATCACTTGACTTAGGTTAGAAAATATTATATAGACCCGTGGTTATTATATATATTTTTTTGAAAATTTTAAAGTATTTTAAAAATGTAAAAATATGATAATTTGATTTAAACTAAATTTAAAATGATTTAATAAAGTGTTATTGATTTTTCTATGAATTAAAATGGTTAAATAAATGAATGCTTAAAAGTGTAATTTGAAATATAACTTGACTTGGAAATGTTAAATTTGGTTTAAAAATAAAAGTTAAGTTAAGAAAAAAAAAGAAAATTAAGTTTAAATTTATGAAATGGTAAATTAAATTAAAGTGTAAAGTAAATGCAAAAATTTGGGAAAATTGTACATTGACTTTAATAAGTGAAGTATTGAGAAATTTGATATTTATTTGTGAAATTTACTTTATAAAAATCATAAGTTAAAGGGTATTTAAAAGACCATTTTAAAGTGGAAAATATGAAATTTTATAAGTTAAAATGGTTTAAATTGAAGTTTAATTGTTGCTGAAATTCTATTGTAAATCTGGAAATTCTTTTAGTAGCACTTCAGAAATGTTATCGTTTTGTGAAA
Source organism: Allium cepa (assembly GCA_030765085.1). Taxonomy (NCBI): domain Eukaryota; kingdom Viridiplantae; phylum Streptophyta; class Magnoliopsida; order Asparagales; family Amaryllidaceae; genus Allium; species Allium cepa. Next base: position 264,017,422 of record CM060931.1, on the reverse strand, counting down.
ATGAACTAAAATTTGGAATAAATGAATCTGCAGCACTTTGTAAGTGATGTAGTTGCAGAAGTGAACTAAAAGGGCTAAAAATAACTAAGTGATATTACAGCACTTTGTAAGTGATGTGGTGGCAAAATGAAAACTAAAATCTGAAAATAATTAAGAGCTATTGTAGCACTCGTTAAGTGATGCAGTTGGCTGAAATGAGATTTTTGAATATAATTGAACTACTGCAGCAGTTTTGTAAACGCTGTCTTTGCTGAATTGAATTAAATCTTTTAAATTGAACCCTGAACTATTACAGTAGTTTTGTAAATGCTACCTTTGCTGAATTGAACTATTTTTCAACTAAAACTGAACCATTACATCAGTTCTTAAATGATGTCTTTGCTGAATTGGATTGTTGTCAAATGTAACTTACCATAGCATTTTCTAAGTGTTGCGAAAGCTGAAATTTCACTGTTTTAATGTATTTAAGTGAATAAATGAGCTCAAAAAGGCTAAATTTTGGGAATTGAATATTTGATTTGTAAATATAATGACTTCAATTTTAAATGAAGTATTTTGATTTGAAGTACAAACTATTTTTAAATTTATAACCACGGGTTATAATAACGATTGGTTGTTAAAGAGACCGGGATCGGATATGGATATACTCTTCGTCGATAACGAAAACCATTTTAACAACTATATACGCGGGGGAGTTTCCAGAATGAAGTAGGATGGTGGTGATGATCCTATTGAGGTATGAACGTGGACCTGACTCTCGTGAGTTGGAATAAGATGGCTAAAACAGGAGCGATCTCGGGCCAAGTGAGGTCATTCCTCCTATCGGATACACTTCTTCGATACCATTCTATTACTTTGTCATTGATTGGGTGCACCCCTTTGGTTTTGGGGGTGTGGCTCATGGTGGGCGTAGTGGATGCTACGTTACCACCAGCCCATGTACGTAATTGGTATATCTACCCTGCATTGCCTTGTGTGCCATGTCACCTACCATGGAGAGCTTTACTATGAGTTTGTTTTTCTCCCATAGCCCATGGAGTATTTAGGGTAGCCTCCCGATCTGGAGGTATGCTAATACTGGATGGACTACTAGGACTATTACGTGTTAAGAGCTATATGGGTAACCATTTAACGCTATTTAAAAGTAAGTTTATTTTACTGTAGACATTATTATAATAGCGCAATATTACAACATAGTAAATAGTTTAACGGATCCTTCGAGGATGGATTTTCCTAAGCATCCTTTAAGTTACTTGTACTTTATTACAGTTCACTTGAGTTGGTTTACATTGTATAAGGATGTATGTCCTAACTCGAGTGTTTGTGTTTTATTTATGCTCGGGTCAGCCTGAGTATTCACAGCTTTGGATTTCACTTTCTGGAGCCAGGAATCATTGGAGATTCTGCTTATCTAGTTATTTATCTATTTCAGTTTCAGTTGTTCTATTTCATCTCTTGTATTAGTGGAGTTCTATACATTGGGATTTCTATTGTGTTTGTTTCAGACTGATATTATGTATTTGTTTTGAGACTTTGTTATAGTAGCTTTATGAACTACTATAGTATTTTAATTTCCGCTGCGAGTTATCCTGATATTTCTGCGTCTGTGATTCTGTGAATGATTTTTTTTGCTCCAAATTTTATTACAATATGTTATTTTGAATTATTCAAGTCTAACATATGTGGATTATTGTCGATTTGAATGGTCCAAAATAGTGGGTCGTTACAATGCTATTAAAGTTAGCAACAAATATTCATCTCTGGACTAACAAGAAGAAGGAGAGATAATTGAGACTGAAGAAAGAGAGTGCAATGAAATAGAAATGGAAGAAGATTTAGACGATATAAGAAACAACTTAAATGCTGAAGGAAAAAGGAATCATGAAATTAATAGAAAGAAAATAGCTGCATTAAATGAAAAAGATAAAGGAAAATGCCCCAGTGTAAAAGTGAATGAAATGGTCGTGACATAACAACTTCACAAATGCAATGAACACTCGATGCATGGTAGTGTGATTGTGCATAGCTCTGATATGCACAACCATATGGTCACACCATCAACCCATCGGACCCTATTTCATGATCAACTCTATTCTGAACCAACCCAGCCCACCTCTTCCTCTTTATCATATGAAACTGCTCCTATTTTCAACTCTCACCCTTCCATAATTCATTCATTTAAATCCAATTCCATTCTACCTCCACTGCTTCCTACTCCCACCTCTGAACATCAACTATGCATATCACCTGATCGTGCACACATGCACACTATATCACACAAATCCAACATGTCTAACCATAATCAGTATGAACTACTTACCATTGGACGAAACTGCATTTTCACTCCTACTAAAAGCTCTATAAATCCAAAATCACCATCTACTAGTGATGATTACCCCCACCTTTCACATTCCACTCTGACAACACCGCCCTCAATCATCAAACCAGCTAAAAAGAATCACATCTCTAACAAAAAGAAGCCTACCTCTCTGAATGCTTGATTGAAGAATACTAAAAAGAAAAAGTCTGCAAACAACAACACAACCATAAACTAGCAATACCCAATCTCTAAATCACCAATTGAATCAAAAAATGATTCAGATACTCTCATTTATCAAATTCCAGAAAATACTCCATCTTTCAATGCCAGAAGAACAAGAAGCCTGAACAAAAAACCCAACAAAGTTTATGGATGATGAAAAACATAGCAGCTTGGAATATTAGAGGAGCCCGTCAATGTTCAAAGCTTGACCAGATCAAAACTCTAATTCGAAACCACAATCTCTCTCCAATCACTATTTCTGAAACAAAGCTTGATACCACTTTATCTTAGGGAGCAGCCAAATACATAAACAAAAATTGGACCTTCATATCTAATCTATCTCAAACACCATATGGTAGACTCCTATATATATAGGCTATCACCTATCTTAATGGACACTCAATTCATTTATACGCATTATCTTCACCTCCCTTTAAATATTTCAATGTATTACACATTCATCCATGCCTCAAATTCACCACAAATCAGAAAAAGAATGCATGACTGCATTCCTCACTTTAGACAGTCAACACACCCTTGGATAATTGTTGGTGACTTTAACTTCTCTTTCCATTATTCTCATCAATCTAGTGGTAGACCTCTAACCTATCTGAGCTTTCTCCTTTAAATAATACCATGCAAAATGCTTCACTAATTGAAATCCCTTTCTCTAGAACTGAGTTTACATGGAGCAATAAAAGCAATCAAAACCCTCCTACTCTATCCAAAATTGACCATGGCTTTATGAACATCTCATCCCTCCTTCTATGGCCTTTTACAAACATGCACATCTCAATGCCACTCATTTCTGGCCACTGCCTTTAATCCTCAACTTTGGTTCTACTGCCATTCACAAACAGATAAATTTTAAATTTTATGATGAATGGAATAATAATGTTAATTTGATGCAGGTGGTTACTGAAGCATGAAAAATAATTACCTATAGGAACCCAATGCATTCATTGCAAAAAAAACTAAAGAACACAAAAGAAGTAATCAAATTATGGGCTAGGAATATTTATGGTCAAGAAAATAAACTATCCAATTACATAGCGGCACAACTTGAACATGTACAGCAAATGATATTAAACTCAAACTCTAACCTAGCCTTAATTCAGAAAGAAAGAGACTTGACTATACCACTTGAGAAAGCCTACACTTCAGAAGGTAATATGGTAGAGCAAAAGAATAAGAAACAATGGTCCACATATGGAAATAGGAACTCTAACACTTCCATGAATCATTGAAGATCAGACAAGCTAAGTCAGTGATTCATCAGATTAATGATATGCAAGGAGTATCACATAATACCCCTGATCAGGTTGATGCAGCTTTCCTAAACTACTACACAAACTTGCTTGGTGGTCTCCCCTCTGCCTCTTACAACTCAATATTACATAATCTCCCAATCCCAAAGCTCTCTTCAGATTTGCAGAGTTCTCTGATTAGTCCTATAACTGATGAGGAAATAAAAAAACTCAATATTTACAATGAGAAAAGCAGCTTCCCCTGGCCCTGATGGTTTCACAGTTTCCTTCTACACGCACTGCTGGGACATCATTTCGGATGATGTATTCAAAGCTATTCCCAACTTCTTCAACAATAGTGTGTTACATTCCATTTAATCTTATTCTTGTCCCCAAAACTACCTATGCTTCTGATGTCTCCCAATATAGACCGATTGCTTATTGCAATGTAATTTACAAGTGCATATCTCATATATTCTAGCTTCTCGTCTTAAAAATGTGCTTCAACATATAATATCTCCAAATTAAGCATCTTTCCTCCTCAGTAGAAGTATCCTCGAAAATGTCCTACTGTCTCATGAATTATTGAATAGCCACTCATCATCATACAAATCCCTCAGAGCCATGTTGAAAATTGATATAAGAAAAGCCCTTGACTCGGCTCACTGATCTGCTATAATGGCCGTTCTTGATAAGATGGAATTCCCATCAGCTTTCAGTAAATGGCTATACACTTGCATCTCGATAGTCAGATATTCGCTGGTTTTCAATGCACACACTGTTGGGTATTTCAAAGGAACCAATGGCTTGAGACAAGGAGACCCTATCTCAGCATACATATTCATAATGATCATGGAGATCTTCACCCTTGCAATACACAAGCAGGTAGAATTGAAGAATTTTGCATTGGATCCAAAGTGTAGAAATCCGATGGTAACAACTCTAGCCTTTGCTGATGATTTGATCATTTCCACAAAACCTACAGTTAAGTCATTGCAAACTATAATGGATACTCTTTCCTCCTTCTACAACTTTTCTAAGCTTCAATCAAACCCTAAAAAAATCCCATATTCTACTAGTTGGACTGACTAATCTTCAAAAATCAGTTTGTTTCAAAATAACACAAATGCTACCTCTTGACTTTGATATGGCTTACCTTGGGATACCTCTGGCAATTAAAAGAATTACAGTTGCCCAATTTGTTCCACTCTATGATAAAATCATAGCAGTCATGAATAGATGGGAGAATAGACATATAGCTCAACTAGGGAGACTTGTAATAATTAATGCTATTATTCTCTACATGATTATTTACTGGAGTAGAACATTCCTACTGTCTTCCAAATTATTCGCCATGATTAGATCGGCTATTATAATATTTCTATGGTCTGGTTCAATACACACCAGAAAATTATCTCCTATAGCATACAAGAAGCTGGAAAAACCAAAGAGAGAAGGGGTTTTGGGGATAATGAATATGAAAATATGAGATTTGGATAACAGATTCACTAAGGGTTCGGTGGTCAATCAGAAACAACATGAAAGGAGATGAGATTTGGATAACAGATAGTAAACAATCTCAGGGCTGGGTATGGAAAACCATGATAAAAGTAAGTGATATATTGATGCCTCATGCAAAAATACAACTTTCCTCTAACAGTACATCCAAATTCTAGACTACTCCCTGGATCAATCTTGGCCTGATACTTCAGAAAGTCGTCTCATATGACAACATGATACATACTTGGATCTCCTCCAATGCCAAATCCATAAGACATATAGTTGATGGTAGAATCAACTCGAATCACACAAGCAATCCTACTGTAAATGCCCTGTGGGATAAATATAATGGCCAACACAATTGCTACAAGAAAACGGATGAACATAACTGGACAGACAAACTCGAAGAACATTTCATAAAAAATGTTTATAAAGTGCTAGCTGGAGAAAAGAACAATGGCTGCTTTCCATGGTATACTCGAATATGGAACAAATATGTGGATGAAAGATATAATTTCATGTTGTGGAAAGTTTTTTAGAAATGCCCAGCATACTTTAAGAAATCTTTCTTACAAAGGACTTAATTTCACTACCATTTAGTTGTCCAAAATCAATTGGAACTTCAAATAGCCATATATTCCTAATGGTATGTCCGTTTTCGTATTATGGCCACTCTATAGAAAGAGAAACCATCATCTCGATATAATAAAAGTGGTTTCAAACCTCAATTTGGCTCCTATCAAAAGTTTTTGGCCACTCAATATTTTCAGAGTCAAAATCAAAATGGTCACATAGAAATTTGACAAAAATGATAGATATGGAAAATACCCTTAAGAGTCATGTCCTAATATTTTAGAATCATACATCCTTATATGAAAATAATAGTAATTTCTACGATCTTCCAATACGAAGAATATTAGTTGTCACATTCTCCCCTTTAGGAATTTTGCACTCGAAATTCCAAAAAAAATAAATCAATAGGGTCATCTCGCATGCCTAACGACCATACACCAACATAGGCAACCGATAAATATCAAACAAGCATACATAGTCATCAAATGGAAAAAGGAAACATCCAATCATATCTTAGTAGATACTATACTATGGTATATACTTCATGATATCATAAGTGAAAGTAAAAGCAATAAATATAAAATATCACTAAGTAAAGATATCTAGATAAGTTATCCTCACGCATTTCTCAGTCTTCCAAGTGTAATTGCCTTTGCTTTCGCTCCAATTTACCTTTACCAGCTTCTCCGTCTTCCTCCTATGCTACTTCATATCACATTAGATGATACGAATAGGCTTACGAGATCTCGAAGCCTCTAGTTCAATCTCGATATAATCTAGTTGATCCAGTGCGATAGTTACGTCTAAGTTATTAACAAATTTCTACAAGTGAAAAATGGAGTATCTAGGCTCTTCTCATAAAATACCAAATGGGTAATAGTAGTATATATAAAATTACCGCTTGTAGCTATGCGCAGAAGATTCTTCTATTTTATTTATTTAATTAGAGAAGCACTCTTAAACTGCCATGACAACCATTATAATAAATACATTGAATCGTTTTTTGGAGACATGAACGAATTGAAAAAACTCATGGCAAAAAGAAGTTGTAACATCCCCCACTTGGAGGCCCAAAAACTAATGGCTACAGATGCTATAGTCATCCACAATTATTAATCCTTGGTGACCAAATACGGTAATGTTAGATAAATTGATATGCCAGAAACACATGGATATGGAAAAAGTTTAAAATTTCAAAACAACTTTCACATTCCATTCCAAACTCATTTCAACATTCTTTACATATTTTCACAACGTTAACCACGTTCATAAAAATATAATTATTACAATATACTCCAAACGACATATAAAGATGCCCACTTAGTGATCAGAGTTTATAACAGACAATAAAAAAGCTTTGCCTTAACAAATCAAAACAGTAGAATCTCATGAGAAAGAACTTAAATAACTACATGCCTTCTGCACAACTGGAAGCTTTTTTCGTCTTAAGAGGTACCTGAAAACCTCAAATCTCAAACTACTCAAAATCAATTGAGTACCTGAGAGTTTAAGGGAAAAAATAAACTTGGAGTCAGACATAAAGCCTGATAGGAATAAAAAAATACCATCTCAAATCATTTAGATATCTAGTGAGACCACGCCGCTTAGCGGAACGGGTTTCCATTCACTAGTGTATTAAAACCTTTATAAACCATTTTCTGTGCCCCTACATCCACAATGGTTAATTCAATTCAAAACATTATTAGGTGATGACATGCAAAACAATTGAATAAATTCTAGATTATCCATCTCCAATTTATTTTGACTATCTGTCATAATTATAGTTTCTAGGATTACTATTAACCTAATAGTTTTCATGGGCTAACTAATAACCGGTTAAACCTTTAAGGACACCCTGTCCAATAATATAATTTTCATGGGGTTACCATGAACCTATTGGTAACTCCAATATCATTTCTTTTATCCTAATTTTCATAAGATGAGTAGGAACCTACTGACTAACAGTCAATATATTTCTTCTACCCTAGTTTTCATGGGCTAACTAGGAACCTATTGACTATCTATTAATATTTCACTTTCTTATTCGGATATAGTTTTCATGGCTTACTATAAACCCATCTAACCGACATCTTCAATTTACATAGTTTTCATGGGCTAACAATGAGCCTATTGGCCATTGCCAATATCATTTTCCTTACACAGTTTTCATGCGCTTATTGTTAACCTATTGGCCCCTGCCAATATCTTTTATTTATTCACTACTAGGTCAACCTAACTGGTTGTTCTATCTTTTTCCGAAGTATAGTTTTTGGATTCATTATAAAGTGAATATATACATATATGAAGAAGCAAATAATTTAACTTGGTTGATTCTTTTAACCCATTAAAACTTCTTTATAGATTCCATTTCAAAATACTTTGCTTATTAATATGCCACGGTTTTTCTTTTAAAAGAGATTGTGTTATTTATTTTTAGAACTATACTTTAGAAACCTTCCTTAAGACCCCACTGGATAACCTCCTTCGAAAATCATAGACCTCTTTTCAAAACATTAGACTTCTGTCTTTAAAAACACTTTAAAATCTTTCTTTCGAAACCTTTCAAATATAATTAAGAGTTACTTATTGATTATTAGAAGCATAGCTTTGAAACCATTGGAAGTATCTCTTCCTAAAGCATTGAAAGTCCCCCTTTCGACATCATTGGGTTTACTTTTTTAAAATATCATTTGGGTCCAAGTAAATATATAAATGAAAGTATCTCTTTCGAAACCATTCTTTACCATATAGAATATTGGGAAATTTATGATGGTGTCGAAACCATCTCTTTCGATAGAGTCGAAAGCTTACATTTAAAATTTTAAGGATAGCTTTGAAACCTCTTTCGAAACCATTGCCTTGAAAACCCCTAACCCTTTCGAAAGCATTTAGAAAGTTGCTTAATATAGCTTTAAAACAAACAGTACCTTTCGATGGTATTGGTGACTTCAATACACTTGAAAGGCAAAAGAATAGGCATAGGGCTTTGACTAGGTCGGAACCCCTTCTTTCGAAAGCATTGATTTATAATTAAAGGAATTTCTTCGAAACCAATTTTTCTTTTAATACAAACATGGAAACCCTTCTGAAAGTAATTATAAACTTTTTTAAAAAACATACGTATCCACTAAGTTGAAAGCTTAGTATGTAAAAACCCGGATATTTTAACGATTTATTTAATTTAGTTAACCGTTTTGTGTGGAAAAGAAAAATAATATAAACGATAAAATTTTGAAATATAAATTTGATATTTGGAATGTGTCTAGTTAAACATAGCAACCGGTAAATTTTCGTCCGAAAATATGGAAGTTTATTTCGCGCGTAAATTTACTTCATGCTAATCAGTTAAAAAGCGATGAAAATAAAACGTTTTCAAAACCAAAATATTTTTACATAGAAAATTTCTAAACTATCTTTTGCGCAAGTTGTCAGTTTGTCGTTTTTTCAAATTCGGACATCTTTGGCTCCGTCGATCTTATTTTTCTGCGATTTTCTTGTATTTTTCGTAGTATAAAATTTCGAATTTTTATATTTCAATCATACAACTGATATCTGTATACGGTCCTAATCGTCTCGTCGTGTTGATCACCGTAGTATATTCATATTTGAGTTTCGGTGTCCAGTACGCGATGAAACCGCGATATGGTTGATCGTATCGGTATTCAATTTGTAATCTTTGGTTTCCCACCATCATTTAATCAGCTACCAGTTGAAAATCAAAGGTCATAGCTTTTATATTTCTTGAATACAACTTGACTTTTGCTACTTCGTAATGTCTGCATTTTCCACCTTTTCATGTTGCTGGTTCACACTTTTGAGAAAAAAGGTAAAACCCAATAGACACACTATATTTTGTGCACTGTAAATTGGGTCCAGAGAGAACGTTCTGGTTCGTTTCCAATCCTTCTTCCTCTTTTACATGTATTCCCTTCCTTATGTCATTTGGCCTCAACCCATTAGCCGATCTCCTTCCGACCTAGCAATCCACCACCAACTAAAATTCGAAGTCAACATCTCACACACTCGCACAAGCAACCAAACCACCTAGTTCGGCCTCTATTTCCATCGCCAAGCAGCGCCGCATCTCGCACCTAACCGCACGCAAGTCATTCCTTCCAAGCCGTGCACCTTCGTCCCACCTCCCACATCCTCTCATCAGCCACCTGCGGCTTCCCACCAACCACGACCAGCAGCTTTTTCCCCCTACCTCATCTTTCCTTCCCATGCCGAGAACCACACACGTATACCTACCCACTGCCGACAGTTTCCATACCCGATGAACCTCCCTCAACGCTGCATGCCGAAGCCATGTCACCACCAAGCCGAGCATGCGGACAAACTTCCACCTACGGTCGATGCTGCATCTTCTCCTTCCAAACTCGTTTCTCCATCCGTGCAATTATTTATCTCTTGTAAGTGGGTATATATATTAATATATATAAACATTAGTTTATGTTGTACTGTTATAAGGTGAGTTATGTATTAATTATTAGATTTATTTATATTGTTTCTTTACTTTTTCGTTTCTAGATCTAGGTTGTCTGTTGCAATTAGTTACACATAACATGTAGGCTCATATATACAGTGCTAGTGTAGATATATGTTAGTGATGCAAGTTTTGACATAATAATATATAAGGAGTAGGTACGCATATAGGCTGGGTTTTTTTTTAGTATTGTATATGTATTGGATTCGTATGATATGGTGTTATAAATTGCAGTTCTTTATATATATGCATATAGGCATGTAATATATATAGAGATAAAATTACATTGCATATCGTTAAGTTTAATAAATGTATAGCAACGGGTTTTATATATTGGTATAAGTTAAATATATGTGTTTGCATATGGTCACCGTATGTATTATTACATTTCATATAGTCATGTGTTTGTATATTGTTAGGCGACGTCTGCATTGTTTATTGATTATAAAAGGACTGTGTATATATAGCCGTTGTTCAAAATGTACATGATCTTAGTTTATTTTTTATATATATGTTAATGTGTTTATGTGTTGGGCTTTAGGAAATAATGTGTGCATAACCTATCATTTATATGCGAGTGTGGTAAGTTGAAGTTATATTTGTTTTTTTTTGTTTTTTTATTTTGACTTCTAAATCTTATATGAGCTTAGTATAATAGGTTTGTCTCTATACAAGTCATTATATAAGACGATACGCACCATTTAATTTGTTCATTCGGTGTAGAGTTCTTTTTATGCATATATATTAAGTTATGCGGTATATATTCGACAGTTTTATAAAAGCTATGTATATAAGTTTACTTATACTATTTATCTTCATCGACCTAAATTCTGATCTGATTTCGTCTAAATACTTGTTATCAGCTTTGGTTATCAAATTCGTGCCTGGAATCGTAACTCAATTTCAGTATCCGTATCAATGTGCGTATCCGTGTCATCTTCCGTATTTTCTAGCCTCGAAAGGTAAGCAATCACTCACGATTAATATTCTTTTATTTATTAAATTCGATTTCAATTGAAACGACAATTGAAATATACTGCTGTTATTTATTGCACTGTTATTTATGTATCAGTTCACCTTTGACATCTGACACCGTTATCTATTATGTATGCAATAATAATCCAGTTTGGTTGATAATTGATTGTTTGTTTGTTGTTTATATTGGATGTAAAATTGTAATGTATAAAGTGATGAATATTATGCAATTGAATTTGACGTAGGATAGCTTAAATTTGTGAATTGACGTATGTATTGAATTTGATTAGTTAATTTGAATAATATGACCCCATTTAATTGTTAAGTTAATTGATGCGCAGAACTTGATAAATTATACTTTGAACCCTTGAACGTATATTGGATTAATTGTCGTTGTATTAAATTTGAAATTGAAATTGAAATTGAACGACAAGTGGGAAAACCGTAATGTAATAATCTTTAATCTACATGAAATGATAGTGTAGATTCTAGAAATAATTATATTAATTTGCACAAATAACAATGTGAATTAATACGATTATTTCGGGATTATTTGAATTGATTATTGGATTATTATTGATTGTTGTTATTGTTGGTTTATTTATTTTGACATCATCCATGTTATCACAATGCAAGTTCCCTTTGCTATGCTTTGATGTTAAATTGAAATTGGAATCGGGTTGAAATGATAAATACCCAAAATGAACTTGACTTAGGATAGAGAATTAAATAAACCCGATTGGTCAATAATTTGATTTGAAATAAAATAAAGATTTTATTTGAATAATAAGGTTTTGGAAAAAAATTGGAACGTAAAATTTGATGAAAGGAAAGTGTAAAGATTGAAATCTGAAGCAAATATTAACGTAGTAATTGATGGAAGAACGTTGTTTGAAATTTAATTATTTAATAACTAAATTTGGTATTATTAATAAATAATTTGGAATTAGTAATAATTGAGTTTTGAAATTATTAAGTTTGAAATCATTTAATAATTAAATTTGAAATTATAATTAAGTTTGGAATTATAATTAAGTTTGAAATTATTAAGTTGAAATTATAATTAAGTTGAAATGATTTGATAATCAAGTTTGAATTCATTGAATTAAGCTGGAAATGATTTTATAATTAAGTTTGAATTGATAATCAAGTTGTAATTATTAAGTTTTGAAATTATAATAATTAAAGATTGAAATTATTTAATAATTGAATGAGATTTAGTTATTTGATAATTAAACAAAAATTGAATTCTTTGATAAGTGAAATTGAACTTTTGAATAAGTGAATTTGAACTTCGTTAATAAATGAAATTGAGTTTCTTTATTTATTAAAGTTTGAAAAATTATTTAAGTAAGGTAATAAGTGAAATTGCACTTTTTGAATATGAGAAATTTAGTTTCTTGATTAATCGAGTTTCGAAATTTGTAATTAAGTAACTAAATAAGTGAAATCGAATTTCTTTAATAAGAAATAAAATGTGATTTATTGAAATGAATGTGATTTATCGAAATTAACGTAAGACTTGGAATTTAAAGAATTGATTTGACGAATCTAATTGAACTTAATTTGTAAGTTGATATAATGAAGTTGAACTTAAGAAATTGATTTAACGAATTGGAAATTAATAGAAATTGTTTTGAATGATAAATTAACTTAATGAATATTGAATGAAATCGATAAATGAATTTGAATTGATTTGAATGAAAATTAAATTAAATTAATGATTTCGAAATGAAATTGATACACGAACTTGAATCGATATTTGAATTGTTTAAATAAAAATTGAATTTGAATTATAAGATTTTGAAATTGTAATTTCAAAGTTTTGAAACGTACATTTGGAAATTGATTTTTGAAAGACAAATGAAATATTGGTTTACGAATTGAAATTGAAATCGAAATTGATTTGGTTTTGAAAATATTAAACGACCAATCGGTGTAATAATTACGAAAGTTATTAAAGAAACCGGAATCGGTTATGGATATACTCTCTATCTAAACCGAAAACCACTTTAATAACTATACGCGGAGTGATGATCCAGAATGAAGTGGTTGGAATGATGTACGTGATGAATGAAGAAAGAGAACGATAATGGATAGCCTTGACACTTGTGTCAAATTGGAAATGACTAAAACAGGAGCCGTGCCGGGCCAAATGGGGTTAGCCACCTCGAGCGAACACACTTCTTCGTAATTACTACTCATTACTTGTTATCGATTGGTGCACCCTCTGAATTTCAGGAGTGTTGTTTCGCGGTGTTGCGATCGCTGCGGCGATGCGTTCTCACCAGTCCGGATCAGGCGAACGGTAGTTTCACTAACTTGGGTATTGCCTCATGTGCCTTGTCATACTTGTATTCCCATATACGCGACAACTACGAATTTGTTTTGTCTTATACCTATGGAGTACTCCCTCATATCCCACTAGTTTAAGGTGGAGTTTACAGTGCTGTATAGACTATGACATTTATAAAATGTGTTAAGGGGGATAATGGTAACGCCTTAACACTATTTGGATACTTTATATTACTGATAGACATTATCTATTTAGCGTACACTACTACATAGTAGACAGTTTAACGGATCCTTAGAGGATGGTGATTCCAACATCCTTTGGGTTACTTGTATTTCGATTGTTATTTCACTTGAGTTGGATTTATTGATATAAGAATATTAATCCTGACTCGAGTGTTTTGTGTTTTGCTTTACGCTCGGGTCAGACTGAGAGTACCAGCTTTCGAGGCTCATCTTTGGAGTTGGAGCTTTGCTTGAAGATCCAGCCATCTATTCCGCTTTCAGTATTCGATGATTCCAGTGATGTATTCTGATTTGTATTTGATGTATCGTATTTCTCTTCTGTTGTAAACTCTGATGTATCTAATATATTTATATAGTAGCTTCATGAACTACTATTTCTTTTACTTCCGCTGCATATTATTACTCTGTGTCTGTGATTCTGTGATTATTTATTTACTGTATATCTGAGTTTTGCCAAATTTAAATTAACAATTCGGTATTTTGAATTATTCAAGTCCGACATTGCGGATGCGAATAGTCCAAAATATCGGGTCGTTACTGTTGGTATCTGAGCTTTTGGTAGCTCTAGGCAAAACTTAGCATATATGGTAAATGTATTTACAGAATCACTCCCACTCGAGTTTCAATCTCTTCCTTTTGACTCAATTCCTTTGAATTTTGGAATGTTCCATCGGTTTCGAAATTCATTCTTGTCTCTCGCTGTTCGTCTTCTTTCAATTCCGGAGTATCCCATAACTCCGTTTAGAACGATCTTTATAATGAATCGGCGGTCTCGCCAATCTTCGAATTATTTGTAAATAGGTGAAACTCCTTTACAATAAGAATCGATTTACTGGAGATTTCTATATTCTCGGTTTATGACGCTATCTATCTCCTGCTATATAAATTATATTTCTTGAGATCGAATGTTGATTTACCTCGGAATTCAGCATCGGTCTTATTCTTTAAGTCACGGTCGACCGATTAAGATTGCCCGCGTTTTATATAAGTTATCCATCTCCCGATTTATTATTTAAATCATCTTATTTTTGTTTCGAATCTATCTTCGAATCGAAATTTACTTGATTGAGTCCATCAAATTTGAAACCCTATCCTTATTTTGAAATTCATTCCTGTATCATCGAGAGAAGAAATGTATTTGTAACTAATCTTAAAATGTTTTAAATATATACTGTGTTGTTTGAGTTGTTGATGTTGATTTGGGTTTTCGATCGATTCGTCTGATCAACGCTATCGATAGGATTTCCAAAACACTTTAACAGAGCAAACTAACACAATATTGTTTTTAAATTTAGTAAATAAAATAAATTTGAATGATTATATTATATACAAATATAAATTTTTCTGAAATTAAAATGTTAATGAATCCGTTGACCGAAATGTGAAAAATTAATTTCCATTTATTGTTTTATAAATCATTGACTATTTCATAAAATAAATAAATGAATTTATAAAATTTGGTTGTAATTTGATTCGGAATTCGAAATGTATTTAAATTAGAATTTGGGAATTTGATTTTCGGTGACTTCAAACTTTGATTTTTTTAAGTTTAAAGTGTATAATATTTTCAAATAGAAACCATTTTCAAAGAATTTTAAATGATAAATTAGTGCTCTTCTCTTTTGTTGCTGGAAAATAATCTCGGTGATGACGGCCGCATCATGGACATTTATTTTCGAGTTTCGAAGTGGAGAGACTATTCTGTAGCTTTGCTACGGTTTGTTTTGAAAAATAAATTGATTTGAATTTCTTAAAGAATGATTTGATTTGTAATATATATATCTATATATGATTTAAATCTGATTTGATATTATATATATTTTTTATCTCTAAATAAGTTTGAAGTTACTCGAAAATTTAATTCTTGAATTTATGATTAAGGATAATTTAAATTATAAAATGAAATCGAAATTTTAAATAAAAGTTTAAGCCTGAGTAATTAAATTAGAAAATTTTACTAATGTAATACTCAATTGCATTATATATAACTTACCTAAATTTTCTAAAATGTTAACTATGTAATTGAATATTATACAATATAAATGATATCAAAAGAATTTTTAGCTAAGTTTGAATAGTTATAATAAATGTAAATATACTTTATATTTGTGATAGGATATATTAAGTAGAATTAATTTAATAATAATTTAAAATTAAGAAGAATTAAATTTGTTGAATAAAATATGATTAATTATTAATAGGGTATAATTGGATGATAAAACAATGAATAAATGAGATAAATAAATAAAATTTGTTCAGAAGGAATCTTTTGTTATCAAATATTAATAAATTGAATTGAAACCAACTTAATAAATAATGTTGAATTTAAAAACAAATTGTTGAATATAAATTTATTTAAATTGAAATTTATATGGTTTGAATTAATTGTTTTACTCTGTTTTAAATATACTATCTTCCTAATTGTTTCTACTCTCCTACCTCCTTCCTTTTCGAGGACGAAAAGTTTTGAGTGGGGGAGAGTGTAACAACCCGGATATTTTAACGATTTTATTTAATTTAGTTAACCGTTTTGTGTGGAAAAGAAAAATAATATAAACGATAAAATTTTGAAATATAAATTTGATATTTGGAATGTGTCTAGTTAAACATAGCAACCGGTAAATTTTCGTCCGAAAATATGGAAGTTTATTTCGCGCGTAAATTTACTTCATGCTAATCAGTTAAAAAGCGATGAAAATAAAACTTTTTCAAAACCAAAATATTTTTACATAGAAAAATTCTAAACTATCTTTTGAGCAAGTTGTCAGTTTGTCGTTTTTTCAAATTCGGACATCTTTGGCTCCGTCGATCTTATTTTTCTGCGATTTTCTTGCGATTTTTCGTAGTATAAAATTTCGAATTTTTATATTTCAATCATACAACTGATATCTGTATACGGTCCTAATCATCTCGTCATGTTGATCACCGTAGTATATTCATATTTGAGTTTCGGTGTCCAGTACGCGATGAAACCGCGATATGGTTAACCGTATCGGTATTCAATTTGTAATCTTTGGTTTTCCACCATCATTTAATCAGCTACAGTTGAAAATCAAAGGTCATAGCTTTAATATTTCTTGAATACAGCTTGACTTTTGCTACTTCGTAATGTATGCATTTTCCACCTTTTCATGTTGCTGGTTCACACTTTTGAGAAAAAAGGTAAAACCCAATAGACACATTATATTTTGTGCACTGTAAATTGGGTCCAGAGAGAACGTTCTGGTTCATTTCCAATCCTTCTTCCTCTTTTACATGTATTCCCTTCCTTATGTCATTTGGCCTCAACCGATTAGCCGATCTCCTTTCGACCTAGCAATCCACCACCAACTAAAATCCGAAGTCAGCATCTCACACACTCGCGCAAGCAACCAAACCACCTAGTTCGGCCTCTATTTCCATCGCTAAGCAGCGCCGCATCTCGCACCTAACCGCACGCAAGTCATTCCTTCTAAGCCGTGCACCTTCGTTCCACCTCCCACATCCTCTCATCAGCCACCTGCGGCTACCTACCAACCACGACCAGCAGCTTTTTCCCCCTACCTCATCTTTCCTTCCCATGCCAAGAACCATACACGTATACCTACCCACTGCCGACAGTTTCCATACCCGATGAACCTCCCTCAGCGCTGCATGGCGAAGCCATGTCACCACCAAGCCGAGCATGCGGACAAACTTCCACCTTCGGTCGATGCTGCATCTTCTCCTTCCAAACTCGTTTCTCCATCCGTGCAATTATTTATCTCTTGTAAGTGGGTATATATATTAATATATATAAACATTAGTTTATGTTGTACTGTTATAAGGTGAGTTATGTATTAATTATTAGATTTATTTATATTGTTTCTTTACTTTTTCGTTTCTAGATCTAGGTTGTCTGTTGCAATTAGTTACACATAACATGTAGGCTCATATATACAGTGCTAGTGTAGATATATGTTAGTGATGAAAGTTTTGACATAATAATATATAAGGAGTAGGTACGCATATAGGCTGGTTTTTTTTTAGTATTGTATATGTATTGGATTCGTATGATATGGTGTTATAAATTGCAGTTCTTTATATATATGCATATAGGCATGTAATATATATAGAGATAAAATTACATTGCATATCGTTAAGTTTAATAAATGTATAGCAACGGGTTTTATATATTGGTATAAGTTAAATATATGTGTTTGCGTATTGTCACCGTATGTATTATTACATTTCATATAGTCATGTGTTTGTATATTGTTAGGCGACGTCTGCATTGTTTATTGATTATAAAAGGACTGTGTATATATAGCCGTTGTTCAAAATGTACATGATCTTAGTTTATTTTTTTTATATATGTTAATGTGTTTATGTGTTGGGCTTTAGGAAATAATGTGTGCATAACCTATCATTTATATGCGAGTGTGGTAAGTTGAAATTATATTTGTTTTTTTTTTGTTTTTTTATTTTGACTTCTAAATCTTATATGAGCTTAGTATAATAGGTTTGTCTCTATACAAGTCATTATATAAGACGATACGCACCATTTAATTTGTTCATTCGGTGTAGAGTTCTTTTTATGCATATATATTAAGTTATGCGGTATATATTCGACAGTTTTATAAGAGCTATGTATATAAGTTTACTTATACTATTTATCTTCATCAACCTAAATTCTGATCTGATATCGTCTAAATACTTGTTATCAGCTTTGGTTATCAAATTCGTGCCTGGAATCGTAACTCAATTTCAGTATCCGTATCAATGTGCGTATCCGTGTCATCTTCCGTATTTTCTAGCCTCGAAAGGTGAGCAATCACTCACATTAATATTCTTTTATTTATTAAATTTGATTTCAATTGAAACAACAATTGAAATATACTGTTGTTATTTATTGCACTGTTATTTATGTATCAGTTCACCTTTGACATCTGACACCGTTATCTGTTATGTATGCAATAATAATCCAGTTTGGTTGATAATTGATTGTTTATTTGTTGTTTATATTGGATGTAAAATTGTAATGTATAAAGTGATGAATATTATGCAATTGAATTTGACGTAGGATAGCTTAAATTTGTGAATTGACGTATGTATTGAATTTGATTAGTTAATTTGAATAATATGACCCCATTTAATTGTTAAGTTAATTGATGCGTAGAACTTGATAAATTATACTTTGAACCCTTGAACGTATATTGGATTAATTGTCGTTGTATTAAATTTGAAATTGAAATTGAACGACAAGTGGGAAAACCGTAATGTAATAATCTTTAATCTACATGAAATGATAGTGTATATTCTAGAAATAATTATATTATTTTGCATAAATAACAATGTGAATTAATACGATTATTTCGGGATTATTTGAATTGATTATTGGATTATTATTGATTGTTGTTATTGTTGGTTTATTTATTTTGACATCATCCACGTTATCACACTGCAAGTTCCCTTTGCTATGCTTTGATGTTAAATTGAAATTGGAATCGGGTTGAAATGATAAATACCCAAAATGAACTTGACTTAGGATAGAGAATTAAATAAACCCGATTGGTCAATAATTTGATTTGAAATAAAATAGGGATTTTATTTGAATAATAAGGTTTTGGAAAAAAATTGGAACGTAAAATTTGATGAAAGGAAAGTGTAAAGATTGAAATCTGAAGCAAATATTAACGTAGTAATTGATGGAAGAACGTTGTTTGAAATTTAATTATTTAATAACTAAATTTGGAATTATTAATAAATAATTTGGAATTAGTAATAATTGAGTTTTGAAATTATTAAGTTTGAAATCATTTAACAATTAAATTTGAAATTATAATTAAGTTTGGAATTATAATTAAGTTTGGAATTATTAAGTTGAAATTATAATTAAGTTGAAATGATTTGATAATCAAGTTTGAATTCATTGAATTAAGCTGGAAATGATTTTATAATTAAGTTTGAATTGATAATCAAGTTGTAATTATTAAGTTTTGAAATTATAATAATTAAAGATTGAAATTATTTAATCATTGAATGAGATTTAGTTATTTGATAATTAAATAAAAATTGAATTCTTTGATAAGTGAAATTGAACTTTTGAATAAGTGAATTTGAACTTCGTTAATAAATGAAATTGATTTTCTTTATTTATTAAAGTTTGAAAAATTATTTAAGTAAGGTAATAAGTGAAATTGAACTTTTTGAATATGAGAAATTTAGTTTCTTTATTAATTGAGTTTCGAAATTTGTAACTAAGTAACTAAATAAGTGAAATCGAATTTCTTTAATAAGAAATAAAATGTGATTTATTGAAATGAATGTGATTTATCGAAATTAACGTAAGACTTGGAATTTAAAGAATTGATTTGACGAATCTAATTGAACTTAATTTGTAAGTTGATATAATGAAGTTGAACTTAAGAAATTGATTTAACAAATTGGAAATTAATAGAAATTGTTTTGAATGATAAATTAACTTAATGAATATTGAATGAAATCGATAAATGAATTTCAATTGATTTGAATGAAAATTATATTAAATTAATGATTTCGAAATGAAATTGATACAGGAACTTGAATCGATATTTGAATTGTTTAAATAAAAGTTGAATTTGAATTATAAGATTTTGAAATTGTAATTTCGAAGTTTTGAAACGCACATTTGGAAATTGATTTTTGAAAGACAAATGAAATATTGGTTTACGAATTGAAATTGAAATCGAAATTGATTTGGTTTTGAAAATATTAAACGACCAATCGGTGTAATAATTACGAAAGTTATTAAAGAAACCGGAATCGGTTATGGATATACTCTCTATCTAAACCGAAAACCACTTTAATAACTATACGCGGAGTGATGATCCAGAATGAAGTGGTTGGAATGATGTACGTGATGACTGAAGAAAGAGAACGATAATGGATAGCCTTGACACTTGTGTCAAATTGGAAATGACTAAAACAGGAGCCGTGCCGGGCCAAATGGGGTTAGCCACCTCGAGCGAACACACTTCTTCGTAATTACTACTCATTACTTGTTATCGATTGGTGCACCCTCGGAATTTCAGGAGTGTTGTTTCGCGGTGTTGTGATTGCTGCGGCGATGCGTTCTCACCAGTCCGGATCAGGCGAACGGTAGTTTCACTATCTTGGGTATTGCCTCATGTGCCTTGTCATACTTGTATTCCCATATACGCGACAACTACGAATTTGTTTTGTGTTATACCTATGGAGTACTCCCTGATATCCCACTAGTTTACGGTGGAGTTTACAGTGCTGTATAGACTATGACATTTATAAAATGTGTTAAGGGGGATAATGGTAACGCGTTAACACTATTTTGATACTTTATATTACTGATAGACATTATCTATTTAGCGTACACTACTACATAGCAGACAGTTTAACGGATCCTTAGAGGATGGTGATTCCAACATCCTTTGAGTTACTTGTATTTCGATTGTTATTTCACTTGAGTTGGATTTATTGATATAAGAATATTAATCCTGACTCGAGTGTTTTGTGTTTTGCTTTACGCTCGGGTCAGACTGAGAGTACCAGCTTTCGAGGCTCATCTTTGGAGTTGGAGCTTTGCTTGAAGATCCAGCCATCTATTCCGCTTTCAGTATTCGATGATTCCAGTGATGTATTCTGATTTGTATTTGATGTATCGTATTTCTCTTCTGTTGTAAACTCTGATGTATCTAATATATTTATATAGTAGCTTCATGAACTACTATTTCTTTTACTTCCGCTGCATATTATTACTCTGTATCTGTGATTCTGTGATTATTTATTTACTGTATATCTGAGTTTTGCCAAATTTAAATTAATAATTCGGTATTTTGAATTATTCAAGTCCGACATTGCGGATGCGAATAGTCCAAAATAGCGGGTCGTTACATAGTAAAACAAAGGCAGGCGCTTAACTTTTTAAAACAAACTGAGGTAACAACCCCATCAGAAGCTATGCTTTCGACACCATATCTTTTACCTTTCTCCAATCCACTACATATGATCTAGATGATACCATGTGTATTGAATTTAACTGAATGGGGTTTTGACATGGTCGAAGGGAAAAGTAAGGACGAAAGGTATCCCATAGAGGCGAAACCTATTTTTCTAGATTAAATACTAAATATTAAGCAACTTGTATAAATTAATATGCCTACCTGTAAATTACTTATTAGTTTTCTTAACTTTTCCCATGCATTTCAAAACTAACTACCTTTTTATTTTGGATAAATATTAAACTTAAAATTTTTCAAATAAAACCTTTCTCTTTATATACACGTAAATCATTCTGATCCTCTTCTCAAAATAATTTATTTTGTATATCAAATCACTTAAGAAAAATCCTCAAAATTCATAGAAATTTACTTTGATCATGTTATCTAACATATCAAAATTTCAAATCCAAATTCTTAGTATATTTTCTGAAACAAATTATTAAACCAAACGTGCTATATTTTCCAAAGCTTGGAAAATTATCAAACTTAAAATCCAACTCTAAAATTATGTTTTGCATAACATATAATTTTTCCATGGCAATTAAATATCAATATCACACGGTTTGGATCTAAAACCATATGGATCACTATATAACAATCTTGTTTAAATTTAAACAAACCATAATTCAAGCATATTATCATCAAACATCATATACACGAATTTAAAATTAAATCCGAAGCATACATTTAACAAATAGAGATAGAAATTATCATTCACCTTAATCTTTGATATGGAAAATGGATTGAGATGAGTTTGATTCCACCTATTATTTTATCCTCTTTTTCTTTGAGTTTCCTCTTCTTCTTTTTTTAATGGCCGGCCTTATCTTCCTTTCTTACATTTTTATTTTTGTGAGAAAATGAATATGTGTCCGAATGGCTTAAGTGTAAACATATATATATATATATATATATATATATATATATAGGTAAATTTAGGTGTACTTAAGTCCCATTATACCCTTACATAATTTAATTAGTCTATAAACCATTCTTTACTCCAATTAAATTAATAAGCATAACCACTTGAATTTATTCAAATCTTAATCCCTTTTTCACCTAAAATTTACATTATTCTATTTAATTTATCTAATGAAATATCCTGAATAATGTTATTTAAAATTAAGGGTGTTACAAGCTCCCCTCGTTAAATAATTTCATCCTAAAAATTCAATAAGGACTAAATACTAATTATAGCAATCATCTGTAACCACTCCTAACAACTATACTAGTTTATCTGACTAGCGATCATCTATATAAATTTAATATAGACATACCATTTAAAACAGATCAGGATAAGTGACTCGGATCCTGTCTTTTGTTTCCCAAGTACAGTCCTTCTCGTTGTCGCTCCATTGAACTTTCACCAACTTGACTGTCTTGGACCTTAATCCATCCTCATCTCTTGCTACAACCCGAACTGGTTGTCTAACTATTGTCAAATTAGGCTCTACTACCAACTCATCTAATCCTGTAGGGGTAATAGTAGTCTTTGGATCATGCACATACTTGTGAAGATGAGACACATGAAATACATTATGGACACCTGCCATATTGCTCGGCAATTCTACTCTGCATGCGAGTTTTCTAATCCTTTCTATAAGCTGGAATGGACCAACATATTTCGGTGCCAGCTTCACGACTTTCTGAATCGTATCACTCCCTTCATCAGTGACACCTTAATAAAAACTCTATCTCCAACTGAGAAGACTAGGTATTTACGCATTTTATCTGCGTAACTCTTCTGCCTAGACTAAGCTTCCTTTATCCGATCTCGGATCGACTCAATCTTCTCTAACACTTCTCTAACCATATCTAGACCTAAGACTAATCTGTCTCCAATCTTAAACCAACATGTGGGTGATTTGCATGGCCTTCCATACAAAGCTTCAAAAGGCGACATTCCTGTACTAGTATGAATACTATTATTATAGGAAAAATCATTCAAATGCAGACGGTCTTCCTAAGATCCACCAAAGTCTAGTACACATGCCCTCAATAAATCTTCGAGTACCTTATTAACTCTCTCAGTTTGCCCATCCGTCTGTGGGTGATATGTTGTACTCATCTTGAGCTTGATACCTAATACTCTATGTAGACTTCTCCAAAACTAGCTAGTGAATAGTGTATCTCTATCACTGACTACGCCACTAGGAATTCCATGAAGTCTAACTATGTTTTTCTCAAACAACTTCGCCAAAACAGGTGCCATCTTGGTTGACTTGACTGGAATGAAATGTGTGCTCTTGGTCAATCTGTCCACTATGACACATATGCTTTCATTTCCCTTGTTCGACCTTGGCAACCCATTTATAATCCATGGATATAGAATCCCACTTCCAAAATGGAATCTCTAAAGGCTAAAGCAACCTGCTCGGCTTTAAATGTTCGGTTTTCACTTGTTGACAGTTACCACATTGTTAAACCCACAAGCCAACATCTCTCTTCATGCCTTCCTAATAGAAGCTTCTCTTTATATCTTGATACATTTTGGTTCCCCCGGTGTAACGTTTGCGATTTTTCGTTGCCGAAAAACCGAATAGTTATGGGTTTTTAAAAAGAATTTAAGAAAGAAAAGAAGAAGATAGGAGATTTAGATAGGGAAAAGAAAAATAGAAAATTTTAAAATAGAAAGAAAGAGAAATAGAACAGAAAGAAAATAGAGAAAATAGAACGGAACAGAAAACAACATAACAACATCAGAATCTCACAATTCGCAGCGGAACAACATATAATAATAAATGAATAATCTTTAAACAAAGGACTATATCAGTTATTACATTTCATTACATCATATCATCAGAGTATACAACATCAAACAAACAGTGCAGCGGAAAAGGAATACTATATAGTAGTAATACGCCATGCCATCCAGCTTGCCTCCAGCAACTCCAGAATATCCAGAATATCCTGATAAACCTTAACTCTTGACTGCCCGTGTGGAAATTGGTGGGCACCCAGAGTTTAGGAAGGAAAACAATAAACTCCAAGTCAGTCATGTGACTGGTGTGAGAACTCAAAACAGTTTATTTATCTTTAAAAATTAAAATAGAGGAATATTTTTAATCAATTCGCAATGCTTTTAAAAATGAGACTACCATAAGGCCTCCCGCACACACACACATGCAAACGCAGAATCGGAGGAGATTTCTCCTTATGATAGCCAAAGATGCTTGATACGCATTTAAAATAACATTTTATATTATTACTAGTGCATAGTGTAGGAAAAATTCATTTCGAAAGTAGAATATAAATCTTAGCCAACATAGACATTTCGAACTATGTCTACTATAGCTACCATCCAAACAGTGGTGACCACCATAAGTGAATGGCAGGTTCTACAACTAATACCGTACAAGTTTCGTATTGGGAATTGGATTTCCAACAAATGGTCAGGCTAAGGAACTTCCTACTGCCACATGGGATCGCCTCTGGCTGGACGTCCCGAGAACTTAACCAGCTCTCTGCCAACACAAGGCCGGGTTACCTTTATCACTAGGTAACTACTACACGAATATGGCATCCCCCGGTCCCATCGGACCTTTAACCGAGCGCTCGTCACCAACAACACCACACAGAAAAAGATATAGTGTATCAACATGAGTAAGTATCTGGGCTCCATACCATGATACCACCCTTTCCAGAAGGAAATGCACATACCCTAAAGGGAGCTACCCCTCATAACCTTGCCGCATCATTCCTGTTTTGACCATTACCGGGATGTGAGGCTCGATGAATTCACGTCCACAAAAACATACTTTATACAAAAGCCATGCTTTGGGTCAACAAATGATCAACACAATGATCACTAAGATAGACGATCAAATAAATGATCCTATCACAAATAATCAACACAATGATCATTTCAGCATCACTTAGCATGTCACATTACCAAAATGGGATATATCGCTGATAACTTCAACTATATAACCTTTGAGCTCGTACGTCTCAAAGAAGGGTGTTAAGCAAAGAATAAATTCTCCGCCACCAACAGAAATATATTTGAAAGAAATCGGCTTTATATCTCAACTTGTAATGTCAGACACACAATCTATACAAGTCTGTTCCGGGCTCGAACAGAACCGAAGGCACTTACAAAGAAGTCCTTGCAATCCGGATATTCACAATCCTGATCGGATTTCCCATCACATATGGAGTCTCTATACCGGGGACCAGTCGATGCAAAGACATTCGACAAGAAACCCTTTCGTTTTCGAAAATATCCGGTCTTCAACACCGGTCTTCGAATGCAATTCATAACGACGTATCACATATTCGGAATGGGTTATACGACCCCATGGTCCTTTCCCGGTTAACCCGAATAGTGAGCGCTTATTTTAAAAATAAGTGTGGCATTCAATTTCAAACCAATCACAACAAATACCATTCAAGGTAAATATCGATAGCCGGTTATTGAACTATCAATGGATATGCCAACATCACCAGATTCCAAATAATTTTCCCAAATTATTTATCTTCCAAAAATATCTTTAGGGAATATAAACTTAATTTCCATTCTTTTAAAAATAAATCAATATTTATTCTTAAACCCAATTTCCCAATTCCATTTATAAATTCTATATTGAATTTACAATCCAAAATATTTATGGATATATGATTTCCATTCAATTTCTAATATTCATTTTCGATTTATCTTCAAAAAGATAAATTCCAAATATTCACTTAATATTGGAAAAGCATTTCTATACTTATTAAAAATAAGTAATTCACAGATCTTTTTATTTTCTATACTTAGAAAATATTTAATATACCCTAATCGAAATTAAGTATATACTTCATCCTTTAAGGAAATCATTCACTTAACCATATTTATTTGGGCCAAAACGAATGTTGCGTAAAACATCGTTACGACAACCCAAAATCACTAGTATAGGGATTCGAAATTAAAATAGATATATAAATCCCAATACTATACAAAACATTTCCTTTCGGAAATCATCTATTATAACAACAGTGTTATAATCTACCATTTCCTTTTATTTCTCGAAAACATCTATTTCAACAATAAATGTTGAAATCTATGATTTCAAATCTCAACATATTTTAAAACATCATTAGATCGTTTTAATTTTATTCAAAACATCCCATTCTAAATAATTTCTTTAACATATTATTCACTATTCAAAAACGTGAATATATTGTTAACCAATTTCATTACTTCTATTCATTTTAGTTTAAGGAATTATTCACTGTCTAAAACATGAATATAACTTCATAAATAAATTGCAACAATTTATTATCAAAATAAGTAGTTTGCGAATTTATAAAACAATGTTTATAAATTCTATTTCTATTTCTTTTATAACAATTTCCTTTTATAAATTTCCTTTATTAACTTATCTCAATCCATATCACGATGATATATTAAAAATTTCATATTATAAGTTAAATACTTATAATTTATTTGTTTATAAAATCATTCCTTTAAACTTCACAAATTTTATAAATCTTATAACTTATAAGATTCATCTATTTATCCAAAATCTTATTCTTTTAAATAACTTCACAAATTTTATAAACCTACTGTTTATAAAATTCCAATTATAACTTCACCGTTCATAATTCTATAAATTCATTCATTTGTGAAATTCATTCACAATTCATCCTAACTCTTATAAAAACTTCGTTTTATAATTCCAATATTTTAATTTACAAATATCCATTTGTAAATCCTTTAATATAAATCAATTTATTTTACTATTTTTAAAATGCCTTTTACTCTTTTATAAATCCATCTTTTGATTTAGAAATAATCCAATTTCATAAATCCTATTTTTAAACCTTTTTATAATTTATTCAAGAATCCCAATTTTATAAAATCGTTAATCTCATATTTTCAAAAATCAACTTTTAACTATATTTCTCAAAAATATAATTTTTATAACATTAAAATTTTAACGTTTATTTATTTAGAATGAATCAATTCTAAAAATATTTATAAAGCGTATATCTTCAAAATTACTTTAGAAATCTCTTAAAATAAAAATCGTTATTTTTAAACTTCAAAAATTGGATCCGATGATGTAACACATCAATAGTCAGTCACGATTTTCAAACATCATATATCATCCATGATAAACAATCAAATATCACTATATATGAAATCAAACAAATATTTGTGAGGAATCCAGTTGGATCCCTCCAACCTGTTTCCCTGCATCCACAGACATTAGCACAATACCAATTCCGTTTCAAGACGGAATATCGCGGTATATGGGATTTTATAAATATATATCCGCTTACTAACGGCGTATAGGGTCTCATCCGCTAAAAGAAAATGCGGGAAATCAATCAACTGCAATATATACATATGCCAATATATATATATTGCTATATATATAATATAATACCAATTCCACTTCGAGGTGGAATATCGCAGTATATGTGTGTAATAAATAACCTCCGCTTACTAACGGCGTATAGGGTCTATTCACATCCAATATATATATAACAATCATCATTCAAACATTCAATCAACACAGTCAATCAATTTTAAATTTAACTATTTAAAATTTAAATAAACAACAGAAATTCCTTTTGAGTGAGAAGTTCTCACCTTTATTCCCGTTTGCAATCCACTTCCAATTCAACTTGTTTTCTTCATTTATACCTTGTATAAATATTTGCACAATTTGTTAATATTCGAATCAATCGAATAAATTAAATTTTCCATTTTATAATTTTAATTCATCGGTTTTGTTCTAAACCAATTCCTTTTGATAATTTTATTTAACTAATTATTTCGTCTCAAGTTAATGATTTTTATTTTAAACTAAAAATTAAAAATTCAAACTGATTTTCTTTAATTAAATTCGTTTAACAAAATATTGAATTAAAACTAAACTTCCTTTTCATAAATTTTCATTTGATTAACTAAAAATTATATTTTAAACTAAAATTTTAAATTTAATTAACCACACTCTCTTTTAATAACTTAATCAAACTAAAAATTTATTTTTTTACTTTAAATTAATATCTTTAAATCGATTGCTTTGAATAAATTTGTTTAACCCCAAATTTAAATTTAAAAACTAAATTCCTTTTTAAAACAATTTATTTAAATCTGACTAACGATTTGGGTTAAACTAATAAATTATTTTTAATATAATAATTTAAACTAATCGAATTTACTTTAAATTCTTTTTTTTTTTTCCTAACCTATATTTTTTCTCAATCTAAATTCATATATATATATATATATTAACTAAAATTAAAACAAAATTAAATTTAATTACCTTACTGTTAATCCCTATCGCGACATCACCTCCAACCTACAGCCGCTGCGCCTCGCCTCCTCATCGCGCCTGACCTCCTCGATCGAACGCGTCGCCTCGTGCCGCGTGCCGCCGAGCCCCCATCAACGTCAAGCCTCCTGCTCTCGCCGCAAACGCCACTTGCCGAAGCCCTCAACCTCCCATCGCGTGCGCACCAATTGCCGAGCGCCTCATCGCCTCGCCCTAGCCTCGATCGCCGCGCCTTGTCCCCACTCCACCGCTTGCTGTCGTACTTCTATCGCGCACATGCCTCCATCCCATGCGAGTCGTGCGATGCCTCACTGAGTCGATGCCGCCCCCTTTTATGTGAATCGCGATTTCGTTTGGGGCTTCGGCCATTTTTCTTTTGTTTTTTTTTTTTTTTTTATCTGAGAATAAAAGGCTTCGGCCCTTTATACTTTGATGTGAATCGAACAACAGAAGAGAGGGGGAGAGAGTTTAAAGACGCGATTTTTTCCCTTGTTTGAATTGGCTTCGGCCATTTTTTTTTTCTTTTTTTTCTTTTTTTTTTGATTTTAAACTGAAGAGAGGGAGGAAGATGATATTTAAAATAGACTAAGGCATGTTTATCACGATTTCTATCGTGATTTCTGTGTGATACTCGGCACGGTTTTAGGAGCGATTATAGGGAAGCGAACGTGTGTATTTTGACCATTTTAAATTTTAAATTTAAATTAAATTCGATTTTATTTCAATGCGTTTACACGCCGTGTGATCACATATCAACTCCAAAAATTACGAAATTTGAAATCCGACAATAATTCAATATTCCGGACCCAATGGAACTGGTTTCGTCGAATTCCAAGACTGTGCATCGGACGGCTATTTTAAATATTGATTCGAACGGTTAAATTCCAAAACTGTATAATTCACTTTCAAATTAAATTCTGAAGCTTCTATTATCTTCAGTATTATCAATATGAATTTTACAAGCCTTTGAAATATTTTTAATCGGCTTAAAATTTGAAGATTCAAATTTTTATTCAACTTCGATAGATTAAATTCTATAATTTAATCGTCAATTTCAAAGTTATATTAAAAATTCAATCTAAACCATCATTCAAATATTTAAAGTTAATTAAATATTTCCAAATTAATTTATTCAAAATCCTGGGTCGTTACAATCTTTCCCCCTTAAAAGAATTTCGTCCCGAAATTACAAGTTAAGAAGAATGCCCTTATCCCGTCTATCATTTTTCACAATTCAAATAATTTTATCAACTTACTAACCTAAATCTTTTTACTAGAGATTTACTATCATTTCAACTAGCTTTCCAACTTCAATTATAGGTTTCAAACAATATTGTTTTACTAACTATTCAAATTTAAATTCAAATTCAAATTTCAAACTTTCAAAATTTTCTCAAAAATTTTCTAACACCCTAAATTTTCGAAAAATTTCGCCAGCGTTTCCTTTGCGCGACTCGATCGGTACGACTACAAAATGGCACCACGGCCCCTCAGAATCAAAAAGAAAAGAGAAAAGCCAAGTGGCTAGAGAAGAAAGTCATCAAATCTCATACTGAAATTGAAATACGTACCTTTTTGTCGAGCAATTCAATTTTATCTTCGAAATCAAAATCTCAATTCTTTATATACCTGTATAACCTGCTAATAGTAATATCTAAATCCAACATTCAAACCATTTTGCAAATTTCTATTAAAAATTTCCGATATATGTTTCTTATACGTTTTTACTTCACTATTGAAGTTACATATCCAAGTTCATTCAATTTTATTTGAATTCAATTCACAATTTAAATTATTGAATTCTAACGATTAACTTTCATTTAGTAATTCACATTACTACCTTAAATTAGTTTCATTCACTAATTCATTTCAATTATTTCAATTCATTCCGAATTTACTTAATTATCAACAAAGAGAATTTCAAGTTATTTCTTTCACTTACTTGAATTTGTATACAATTCAAATTTATCTTCAAATTTAGCTCACGACTAAACTTTAATTTAACCAATTCAAATTCCAATTCATTAGTCCATGAATTAATAATTTATCAAATTAATTTACTTGAATCCAATCCATCTTATTTTATTACATTCCATATACTAATGATAATAATTCAATATCATCACTTCTAACAATCATGCAACCATATACTATAATAATTCATAGAAAACCACTTCTTTTCCATACAAAAATAGTTTTGGGCAAAAATATTTTATTCACCCGATTTAAAAAAAACAATTTTATATTCACTAACAAATACGCGCTCATATCTATTATTACGCTGAAACTCATTCTAGAGTACTGCTGACTCTATCTCTAACGAGTAATACCCAACAGAACCATGGTTGTCGCTTAACCATAAGCTCTGATACCACATGTAACGTTTGCGATTTTTCGTTGCCGAAAAACCGAATAGTTATGGGTTTTTAAAAAGAATTTAAGAAAGAAAAGAAGAAGATAGGAGATTTAGATAGGGAAAAGAAAAATAGAAAATTTTAAAATAGAAAGAAAGAGAAATAGAACAGAAAGAAAATAGAGAAAATAGAACGGAACAGAAAACAACAGAACAACATCAGAATCTCACAATTCGCAACGGAACAACATATAATAATAAATGAATAATCTTTAAACAAAGGACTATATCAGTTATTACATTTCATTACATCATATCATCAGAGTATACAACATCAAACAAACAGTGCAGCGGAAAAGGAATACTATATAGTAGTAATACGCCATGCCATCCAGCTTGCCTCCAGCAACTCCAGAATATCCAGAATATCCTGATAAACCTTAACTCTTGACTGCCCGTGTGGAAATTGGTGGGCACCCAGAGTTTAGGAAGGAAAACAATAAACTCCAAGTCAGTCATGTGACTGGTGTGAGAACTCAAAACAGTTTATTTATCTTTAAAAATCAAAATAGAGGAATATTTTTAATCAATTCGCAATGCTTTTAAAAATGAGACTACCATAAGGCCTCCCGCACACACACACATGCAAACGCAGAATCGGAGGAGATTTCTCCTTATGATAGCCAAAGATGCTTGATACGCATTTAAAATAACATTTTATATTATTACTAGTGCATAGTGTAGGAAAAATACATTTCGAAAGTAGAATATAAATCTTAGCCAACATAGACATTTCGAACTATGTCTACTATAGCTACCATCCAAACAGTGGTGACCACCATAAGTGAATGGCAGGTTCTACAACTAATACCGTACAAGTTTCGTATTGGGAATTGGATTTCCAACAAATGGTCAGGCTAAGGAACTTCCTACTGCCACATGGGATCGCCTCTGGCTGGACGTCCCGAGAACTTAACCAGCTCTCTGCCAACACAAGGCCGGGTTACCTTTATCACTAGGTAACTACTACACGAATATGGCATCCCCCGGTCCCATCGGACCTTTAACCGAGCGCTCGTCACCAACAACACCACACAGAAAAAGATATAGTGTATCAACATGAGTAAGTATCTGGGCTCCATACCATGATACCACCCTTTCCAGAAGGAAATGCACATACCCTAAAGGGAGCTACCCCTCATAACCTTGCCGCATCATTCCTGTTTTGACCATTACCGGGATGTGAGGCTCGATGAATTCACGTCCACAAAAACATACTTTATACAAAAGCCATGCTTTGGGTCAACAAATGATCAACACAATGATCACTAAGATAGACGATCAAATAAATGATCCTATCACAAATAATCAACACAATGATCATTTCAGCATCACTCAGCATGTCACATTACCAAAATGGGATATATCGCCGATAACTTCAACTATATAACCTTTGAGCTCGTACGTCTCAAAGAAGGGTGTTAAGCAAAGAATAAATTCTCCGCCACCAACAGAAATATATTTGAAAGAAATCGGCTTTATATCTCAACTTGTAATGTCAGACACACAATCTATACAAGTCTGTTCCGGGCTCGAACAGAACCGAAGGCACTTACAAAGAAGTCCTTGCAATCCGGATATTCACAATCCTGATCGGATTTCCCATCACATATGGAGTCTCTATACCGGGGACCAGTCGATGCAAAGACATTCGACAAGAAACCCTTTCGTTTTCGAAAATATCCGGTCTTCAACACCGGTCTTCGAATGCAATTCATAACGACGTATCACATATTCGGAATGGGTTATACGACCCCATGGTCCTTTCCCGGTTAACCCGAATAGTGAGCGCTTATTTTAAAAATAAGTGTGGCATTCAATTTCAAACCAATCACAACAAATACCATTCAAGGTAAATATCGATAGCCGGTTATTGAACTATCAATGGATATGCCAACATCACCAGATTCCAAATAATTTTCCCAAATTATTTATCTTCCAAAAATATCTTTAGGGAATATAAACTTAATTTCCATTCTTTTAAAAATAAATCAATATTTATTCTTAAACCCAATTTCCCAATTCCATTTATAAATTCTATATTGAATTTACAATCCAAAATATTTATGGATATATGATTTCCATTCAATTTCTAATATTCATTTTCGATTTATCTTCAAAAAGATAAATTCCAAATATTCACTTAATATTGGAAAAGCATTTCTATACTTATTAAAAATAAGTAATTCACAGATCTTTTTATTTTCTATACTTAGAAAATATTTAATATACCCTAATCGAAATTAAGTATATACTTCATCCTTTAAGGAAATCATTCACTTAACCATATTTATTTGGGCCAAAACGAATGTTGCGTAAAACATCGTTACGACAACCCAAAATCACTAGTATAGGGATTCGAAATTAAAATAGATATATAAATCCCAATACTATACAAAACATTTCCTTTCGGAAATCATCTATTATAACAACAGTGTTATAATCTACCATTTCCTTTTATTTCTCGAAAACATCTATTTCAACAATAAATGTTGAAATCTATGATTTCAAATCTCAACATATTTTAAAACATCATTAGATCGTTTTAATTTTATTCAAAACATCCCATTCTAAATAATTTCTTTAACATATTATTCACTATTCAAAAACGTGAATATATTGTTAACCAATTTCATTACTTCTATTCATTTTAGTTTAAGGAATTATTCACTGTCTAAAACATGAATATAACTTCATAAATAAATTGCAACAATTTACTTATCAAAATAAGTAGTTTGCGAATTTATAAAACAATGTTTATAAATTCTATTTCTATTTCTTTTATAACAATTTCCTTTTATAAATTTCCTTTATTAACTTATCTCAATCCATATCACAATGATATATTAAAAATTTCATATTATAAGTTAAATACTTATAATTTATTTGTTTATAAAATCATTCCTTTAAACTTCACAAATTTTATAAATCTTATAACTTATAAGATTCATCTATTTATCCAAAATCTTATTCTTTTAAATAACTTCACAAATTTTATAAACCTACTGTTTATAAAATTCCAATTATAACTTCACCGTTCATAATTCTATAAATTCATTCATTTGTGAAATTCATTCACAATTCATCCTAACTCTTATAAAAACTTCGTTTTATAATTCCAATATTTTAATTTACAAATATCCATTTGTAAATCCTTTAATATAAATCAATTTATTTTACTATTTTTAAAATGCCTTTTACTCTTTTATAAATCCATCTTTTGATTTAGAAATAATCCAATTTCATAAATCCTATTTTTAAACCTTTTTATAATTTATTCAAGAATCCCAATTTTATAAAATCGTTAATCTCATATTTTCAAAAATCAACTTTTAACTATATTTCTCAAAAATATAATTTTTATAACATTAAAATTTTAACGTTTATTTATTTAGAATGAATCAATTCTAAAAATATTTATAAAGCGTATATCTTCAAAATTACTTTAGAAATCTCTTAAAATAAAAATCGTTATTTTTAAACTTCAAAAATTGGATCCGATGATGTAACACATCAATAGTCAGTCACGATTTTCAAACATCATATATCATCCATGATAAACAATCAAATATCACTATATATGAAATCAAACAAATATTTGTGAGGAATCCAGTTGGATCCCTCCAACCTGTTTCCCTGCATCCACAGACATTAGCACAATACCAATTCCGTTTCAAGACGGAATATCGCGGTATATGGGATTTTATAAATATATATCCGCTTACTAACGGCGTATAGGGTCTCATCCGCTAAAAGAAAATGCGGGAAATCAATCAACTGCAATATATACATATGCCAATATATATATATTGCTATATATATAATATAATACCAATTCCACTTCGAGGTGGAATATCGCAGTATATGTGTGTAATAAATAACCTCCGCTTACTAACGGCGTATAGGGTCTATTCACATCCAATATATATATAACAATCATCATTCAAACATTCAATCAACACAGTCAATCAATTTTAAATTTAACTATTTAAAATTTAAATAAACAACAGAAATTCCTTTTGAGTGAGAAGTTCTCACCTTTATTCCCGTTTGCAATCCACTTCCAATTCAACTTGTTTTCTTCATTTATACCTTGTATAAATATTTGCACAATTTGTTAATATTCGAATCAATCGAATAAATTAAATTTTCCATTTTATAATTTTAATTCATCGGTTTTGTTCTAAACCAATTCCTTTTGATAATTTTATTTAACTAATTATTTCGTCTCAAGTTAATGATTTTTATTTTAAACTAAAAATTAAAAATTCAAACTGATTTTCTTTAATTAAATTCGTTTAACAAAATATTGAATTAAAACTAAACTTCCTTTTTATAAATTTTCATTTGATTAACTAAAAATTATATTTTAAACTAAAATTTTAAATTTAATTAACCACACTCTCTTTTAATAACTTAATCAAACTAAAAATTTATTTTTTTACTTTAAATTAATATCTTTAAATCGATTGCTTTGAATAAATTTGTTTAACCCCAAATTTAAATTTAAAAACTAAATTCCTTTTTAAAACAATTTATTTAAATCTGACTAACGATTTGGGTTAAACTAATAAATTATTTTTAATATAATAATTTAAACTAATCGAATTTACTTTAAATTCTTTTTTTTTTTTTCCTAACCTATATTTTTTCTCAATCTAAATTCATATATATATATATTAACTAAAATTAAAACAAAATTAAATTTAATTACCTTACTGTTAATCCCTATCGCGACATCACCTCCAACCTACAGCCGCTGCGCCTCGCCTCCTCATCGCGCCTGACCTCCTCGATCGAACGCGTCGCCTCGTGCCGCGTGCCGCCGAGCCCCCATCAACGTCAAGCCTCCTGCTCTCGCCGCAAACGCCACTTGCCGAAGCCCTCAACCTCCCATCGCGTGCGCACCAATTGCCGAGCGCCTCATCGCCTCGCCCTAGCCTCGATCGCCGCGCCTTGTCTCCACTCCACCGCTTGCTGTCGTACTTCTATCGCGCACATGCCTCCATCCCACGCGAGTCGTGCGATGCCTCACTGAGTCGATGTCGCCCCCTTTTATGTGAATCGCGATTTCGTTTGGGGCTTCGGCCATTTTTCTTTTGTTTTTTTTTTTTTTTTTTATCTGAGAATAAAAGGCTTCGGCCCTTTATACTTTGATGTGAATCGAACAACAGAAGAGAGGGGGAGAGAGTTTAAAGACGCGATTTTTTCCCTTGTTTGAATTGGCTTCGGCCATTTTTTTTTTCTTCTTTTTTTTTTTTCGATTTTAAACTGAAGAGAGGGAGGAAGATGATATTTAAAATAGACTAAGGCATGTTTATCACGATTTCTATCGTGATTTCTGCGTGATACTCGGCACGGTTTTAGGAGCGATTATAGGGAAGCGAACGTGTGTATTTTGACCATTTTAAATTTTAAATTTAAATTAAATTCGATTTTATTTCAATGCGTTTACACGCCGTGTGATCACATATCAACTCCAAAAATTACGAAATTTGAAATCCGACAATAATTCAATATTCCGGACCCAATGGAACTGGTTTCGTCGAATTCCAAGACTGTGCATCGGACGGCTATTTTAAATATTGATTCGAACGGTTAAGTTCCAAAACTGTATAATTCACTTTCAAATTAAATTCTGAAGCTTCTATTATCTTCAGTATTATCAATATGAATTTTACAAGCCTTTGAAATATTTTTAATCGGCTTAAAATTTGAAGATTCAAATTTTTATTCAACTTCGATAGATTAAATTCTATAATTTAATCGTCAATTTCAAAGTTATATTAAAAATTCAATCTAAACCATCATTCAAATATTTAAAGTTAATTAAATATTTCCAAATTAATTTATTCAAAATCCTGGGTCGTTACACCCGGGATGAATTGTAAAGTTGGATCGATGACACTCATCTAAAAATTCTCTTCTCAAGTTCTCTACATTCGGAACACATAATCGTCCCTTCTTCCTCAACCATCCTTTCTGGTCAATGCCAAAAGCTTTGAGATCATCGATCTTAGATCCCACCTCGAGTCTTCTAATTTTCTCGGCTATCTCTGTATCCACTTCCTGTTTAGAAGCTATCCTCTCGATCAGCACTGGTCAAACCTCTAAACAGGCTAACATAGCAGTACTCTAACTAGAATCAATGGTCGATCTCGACTTTACACTACACGTAGCCAAAACTGCTAAATCCTTCCATTCTGCCAACATAGCTAACACCACATTCTGATGTTTCCTAGTAAGGGCATCCGCTACCTTATTTTCATTTCCAGGAGTATATTCTATACCAAAATCATAAGCAACAAAAACTTCAGCCACCTCTGCTATCGCATATTCACTCTTTTTGAGAGAATACCTTATGGACTTATGATCAGTGTATAGCTCAAATCTCTCACCTAGTAGATAATGTCTCTAAATCTTCAGCGTGAAGATCACCGCATCCAACTCCAAATCATGAGTAGAATATCTTACTTCGTGCGATCTAAGCTGTCGAGAAGCATAGGCAATGACTTACCATTCTGAATCAGTACAGCTCCCAATCCTATTCCATAAGCATCAGTGTACACCACCAACCCTTGGTTTCCATTTGGAACAACTAACACTGGAGCATTGGTCAACAAATGATTTAACTTAAGGAACCATTCCTCACATTTGTCAGACCAAATAAACTTCACATCCTTCCTGGTCAACTTAGTCAAAGGTGCTGCTATCCGTGAAAAATCTCTGATAATTCTCTGGTAATAGCTAGCAAGTCCGAGAAAACTTATAATCTTGGTTACTGTCTCTGGTCTCCTCCAATTATTGACAGCTTTGATCATAACTGGATCTATTGCCAAACATTCCTTCGAAAATACATGACCAAGAAACTCGACGTCCTTCTTCCAAAAATGACATTTAGAAAAGTTCACCTTGACCTGAAGCGGCCTTAGCGTCTCAAGCACTACTCTAAAATGATTCTTATGCTCTCTCATCTTTCGAGTATACTAAAATGTCATCTATGAATACTAACACGAACCTATCCAAGTGTTCTCGAAAAACTCGGTTCATCATGTCTACGAAGAAAGTAGGTGCATTCGTTAACCCGAATGGCATCACTAACCATTCATACAAACCATACCTAGTTCGAAATGTTGTCAAAGGAATACTGTCCTCTGCCACTCTCAATTGGTGGAAACTGGTCGCCAAATCCAATTGGGAAAACACTTTGGCTCTACTCAACTGATCAAATAGATCGTCAATTCATGGCAAAGGATATTTAATCTTGGTCGTCCTTTCGTACAGCTTACGGTAGTCGATGCACAACCATAATGACCCATCCGACTTCTTTACAAAATCACGGCTGCTCCCGAAGGCGAACTGCTTGGTATAACAAAATTCCTTTCTACTAGATCCACTAGCCGCACCTTCAATTCTTTCATCCCGGTTGGTGTCATTCTGTTAGGTGTTCTATTGATGGTTAAACTCCTGGTACAGGATCTATCTCTGAAACTCAATAGTTCGTTTTGGTGGTAGTCCTGTAATCGGCTCTAATACATATGCAAACTCTCTTGCAACTCAAACCTGACTTAGCTCCTCCGCTGCTTCCAAAGCACTTAAGACAACATAAACACTTCGGTAAAAACTCTCCACTAAGAAGATGATTCTATTATGACTATTTGGATGCCTTAATGATATTTCCCCATCCTGGCAAAATATCCTGGACTTGTATCTACCCAACCAATCCACACCCAAAATAATTCCAAAATCTACGAAATTATAAACGTACAAACTGCATGCAAACATATGACCTAACAATCCAGTTCTAACTGGTCACATCTCATTCCTAGAGCGGCATACCCTCCTATTGGATTCGCAATCCTGAAGGAAGAAATAGGGTAAGTGGATTCTAAGAATAACTTATTAACCAAATTATGGGATATAAATGAATGTAATGCATCGGTATCAAATAGTATCCTAACTTGAATACTTCGAATCAAAAATGTACCTTCTGTCACGGTCTTTCCCTTATCTACTGCAATTGATTTGGAAGAAAACGGTGGTCCAATAGCAAAAACCTTTCCTTTTTTGCCATAATTGGCTTTGGAAACTGGTTCTTGTAATGTCAAACTTGGTCACAGTTGTAACACTTAAATATGCTTCTTATCCGCAGCCTTCTTCTGTCCCTTGCCTGACTGGCCCTCATTTGCAAAATGACCCTTCTTGTCATATTTGTAGCACACTAAATCAGCTTTTGACTTCTTGGTTGAATCTCCCTTCTGGGCTTCTTTCTTTCTGAAGAACTTTCTCTTCTTTCCTCGAGAACTCTGGGATTCATTTGGCTTCTCTCTAGCACAAATAGCAAGCAATCTCTTCATGGAGAATGGCCATCTCCACCACCACACTATAGGGACCACGGATATGAGTCAGGGTGCCTTAGTCCTCAATTGAACCTTTCATTCCTTCTGATGTCAATGTCTATAATAGCATACCCATATCGAGATAGCTTATCAAATCTATTTGCATAATCAATAACTGACATGTCTCCCTGGACTAAATCCATATATTTTTTCATCAATGCTGACTTCGAAAATTCAGAAATAAATCTCTGTTCGAATCTTTTTCGAAAATCAGCCCAAGTCAACTCTTCCTCTAATACTCTGGCAGTCACACCATTTCACCAGTGAAGTACTGACCCTTGCAACTGTCTAGAGGTCAACCTTCTCTTCCGTGCATCTTCTAAACCCAATTCGATGAAAATCCTTTCGTAGTGTAACAGCCAATTCTCCACTTCTATAGCATCTTCCATTCCCATAATTGGCTTTCCACCCAAACTGGTGTAGTCTCGGTTTAGCTTGGCATAATTATTCCCAACGGGAATCATAGGATTTGCTCTTCCAATATTTACAGTCATTCCAGTGGTTCCTGCTTGCATCAAATTAGTAAGGAACTGATACATCATCCTCACATCTACTAGCGGATTCCTAGCACTCACATTAGCTTCCGCGTTTTGATTAACGTTAGCCTGTCGACTTTGGTTCCTCCGAGTGTTAGGTCGAGCATTTCCATCAGTTGTGGTGCTTCCTCCACGTAGATTTCCTCTTCTGTTTCCTACTTCCATATCTTCTTTCTTGTAAATCTGTATATGAGCCTTGGTAAGATACAAAAGAATGGTCTAAGAGAAAGGGGAATTACTTTCTTATATATATACCTATATTCATCAAATACAAGTACGTTACAATCGCGTTAACCCAAACCCCAATCAAATTTTTGATTCATTGGATTATGTTTTGAAAATCTTTTAGGTTTTAATAACTTAAATTTTCATAAACCTGTGCTCTGATACCAACTTATGACAACCCCTATTTGGAGTCCCAAAACTAATGGCTATGGATGTTGTAGTCATTCATGGTTATTAATCCTCGACGACCAAATACGGTAATATTAGATAAATTGATATACCAGAAACACATGGATATGGATGAAGTTTAAAATTTCAAAACAACTTTCACATTCCATTCCATTCCAAACTCATTTCAACATTCTTTACATAATCCCACAACGTAAACCACGTTCAGAAAAATATAATTATTACAATATACTCCAAGAGCGACATATGAAAATGCCCCTCAATGATCAGAGTGTATAATAGGCAATAAACAGCTTTTCCTTAACAAAACAACACAGCGAAATCACATGAGAAAGAATTTGAATAACTACATGCCTTCTACATGACTCTAGAAGCTTTTTTGTCTTAAGAGATACCTGAAAACCTCAAATTTCTAAATAATAAAAATCAATTGAGTACTCAAGAGTTTAAGGGGAAAACATAAACTTCGAGTCAGACATAGAGCTTGGTATGAATAATAATATACCATCTCAAATCATTTAGATATCTAGTGAGACCATGCCGCTTAGCGGAACGGGTTTCCCCTCACTAGTATCTTAAAACCATTATAAAACATTTTTTGTGCCCCTGCATCCAAAATGGTTAATCCAGTTCAAAACATTATTTGGGGATGATATGCAAAACAATTGAATCAATTCTGGATTACCCATCCCCAATTCATTTTGACTATCTGTCATAAATATAGTTTCTAGGATTACTGTTAACCAAATAGTTTTCATAGGCTAACTAATAACCGGTTAAACTTTTAAGGACTCTCTGACCAATTATATAGTTTTCATGGGATTACGATAAGCCTACTGGTAACTCCAATATCATTTCTTTTATCCTAGTTTTCATGGGCTAACTAGGAACCTATTGATTAATAGCCAATATCTTTCTTTTACCCTAGTTTTCATGGGCTAACTAGGAACCTATTGACTATACATCAATATTTCATTTTCTTATCTGGATATAGTTTTCATGGGCTTATTATAAACCTGTCTAATTGACGCCTTCAATTTTACAAAATTTTCATGGTCTAACTATGAACCTATTAGCCCATTCCAATATCATTTTCCTTATACA
This sequence comes from Allium cepa, assembly GCA_030765085.1. Lineage (NCBI taxonomy): Eukaryota > Viridiplantae > Streptophyta > Magnoliopsida > Asparagales > Amaryllidaceae > Allium > Allium cepa. The sequence goes on along the minus strand of CM060931.1, from coordinate 263,975,457 downwards.
GCTTTCATGGGCTTACTGTTAACTTATTGGCCATTGCCAATATCTTTTATTTATTCACTACTAAGTCAACCTAACTGGTTATTCTACCTTTTTCCAAAGTATAGTTTTTGGATTCATTATAAAGTAAATATATACATATATAAAGAAGAAAACAATATAACTTGGTTAATTCTTTTAACCGATTAAAACTTCTTCATAAATTCCATCGCAAAATACTTTGCTTATTAATATGCCATGGTTTTGCTTTTAAATGAGATTAGGTTACTTATTTTGAAAATTAAACTTTAGAAACCTTCGAAACCTTGCTTTCGACCTCACTGGATAACCTCCTTCGAAAGCATATATCTCTTTGAAAACATTAGACTTCTGCCTTTAGAAACAACTTTAAAATCTTTCTTTCGAAGCCTTTCGAATATAATAAAGAGTTACTTACTGATTATTAGAAGTGTAGCTTTGAAACCATTGGAAGTATCTCTTCCTAAAGCATTGAAAGTCTCCGTTTCGACATCATTGGGTTTACTTTTTTAAAATATTATTTGGGTCCAAGTAAATACATAAACAAAAGTATCTCTTTCGAAACCATTCTTTACCATATAAAATATTGGGAAATTTATGATGGCGGCGAAACCGTCTCTTTCTACAGAGTCCAAAGCTTACCTTTAAAATATTCAAAGATAGCTTTGAAACCCTTTCGAACCCATTGCCTCCGAAACCCCTAACCCTTCCGAAAGCATTTAGAAAGTGGCTTAATATAGATTTAAAACAAATGCTACCTTTCGATAGTATTGATGACTTCGATACACTCAAAAGGAAAAAGAATCGGCACCAAGGCATCGACTAGGTCGGAACCCCTTTTTTCGAAAGCATCGATTTATAATTAAAGGAACTCCTTTGAAGCCCCGTTTTCTTTTAAAACAAACATGGCAACCCCTTCAAAAGCCATTATAAACTTCTTTCATAAACATATATGTCGACTAAGTCAAAAGCTTAGTAAAACAAAGGCAGGTGCTTATCTTTTCAAAACAAACCAAGGTAACGACCCCATCGGAAGCTATGCTTTATACACCCTACCTTTTGCCTTTCTCCAATCCACTACGTGTCATCTAGATGATACCATATGTATTGAATATAACTTAACAGGGTTTCGATATAGTCGAAGGCGAAAGGTAAGGGCGAAAGGTACTCTGAATAGAGGCGAAACCCGTCTTTCTGAATTAAATACTAAATTAAGAAACTTATATAAACTAATCTGCCTACGTGTAAATTTCTTATCGGTTGCCTTAACTTTTCCCATGCTTTTCAAAACTATCCGCCTTTTTTACTTTGGATAAGTATCAAACTTAAACTTTTACAAATAAAACCTTCCACTTTATTTATACGTAAATCATTCTGATCCTTATCTGAAAATAATTTATTTCGTATTTCAAATCACCTAAGAAAAATCCCCAAAATTCATAGAAATTTACTTTGGTCATGCTATCTAACATATCAAAATTTCAAATCCAAATTCTCAATATATTTTTTGAAATAAATTATAAAACCCAACATGCTATATTTTCATTCAAAAATTCATAATAATCTTTCCAAAGCTTGGAAAATTATCAACATAAAACCCAACTCTAAAATCATGTTTTGCATAACATATAATTTTTCCATGGCATTTAAAAATCATTAACGCACGGTTTTGGTCTATAACCATATGAACCATTATCTAAACAATCTTGTTTAAAGTTAAACAAACTATAATTCAGGCATATCATCATCAAACATCATATATACGAATTTAAACTTAAATCTGAAACATATATTTAACAAATAAGGATGGAAATTATCATTCACCTTAATCTGTGATAAGAAAAGTAGATTGAGATGAGTTTGATTCCTCTTGTTACTTTCTCTTCTTTTTCTTTGAATTTCCTCCTCTTCTTTTCTTTTTAATGGCCGACCTTATCTTCTTTTCTTACGTTTTTATTTTTGTGAAAAAATGAACATGCTTCTGAATGGCTTAAGGGTAAACATACACACACACACACATACATATATAAAGGTAAGGTTAGGTGTAGTTAAATCCCATTATACCCTAACATAATTTAATTAGTCTATAAACCATTATTTAGCCTAATTAAAATAATAAGCACGGCCACTTAAATTTATTCAAATCTCAATCCCCTTATTACTTAACATTTATATTATTCTATTTAATTTATCTAATTAAATATCTTGAATATTGTTATTTAAAATTATAGGTGTTACAGAAGTGGTACAAACATGGAACACATTGTGCATGATGTGCACGTAAAAACGTTTATTTTTACTCACACACTTAATCTCATTTTAGTAAAATAAATGTCATAATTAGGTGTTTTACATGTTTAAAACCAAATTTCAAAAATTCTTTCAAATCATCATTTATGCATCTACATAGGGGCAAAACGATAATTTTCGTGTGTGAATTAATTTGGAAAATAATTACTTGCACATTTTAATTTGTTTTGTAGGACTTTGGATTCAACTTGGAGGTGGCTTCATGGAAATATGCATATACAAGAGTTGGAAGCCAAAGAAATGACGAAATAAAAGAATCCATGTAATTATGGAGGACCGCACCTCCCACTAACTAATAGCCTACAATTAAAAGCCAATGCATATGTTAATGGGGATTAAAGGCAAATACACATTTAATGGAGGATTAATTCCATGCTAATGATAACTTGGAGGCCACACTACCTCAAAGGCATTTTAGGGAGTTCCCTAAAAATGGATTAGGGCTTTACTCATGTATAAATTACCCTCTTATGTTCATGTAATAGAGTTTTTATCATCTCATCATATTATGCAAGTTGTAGCCACAAAGTTAATGAGAAATAAAATGGCTTCCTATGCATCTCTTCTTCTTTGTTCTTTACATACTTTTATTTTAGTTTATTTTATGCTCATTTTCATTTACATGTTCTCTTTCCTTTTATGTTAGTAGATTAGATTTCCATTTATGCACTTAGTTTAGTTTTATATTTATGCAAGTAGTTAGTTCTTTTCATATTAATTAGCTTGCACTTTTCTTTTTTTGTTCTACGTTGAAGTTTACATATGTTGAAATGATAACACAAATGAGAAGCTAAATCCCTTCAATTTAGGGGTAATAAAGCTCTCTCAAATTATGTAGATTCAATATATTTTATTATTTATGATTTCTTTTTAGTGGTTAATGAAATGTTGGATTTTGATGTAAGTTTATTAGGAAATTTGATAGCCTATGTTGTGTTTCTATTCACAAATAGGTTATGCTTAATCTAACATAGACATAATTTACATCATCATCTTACTAATTGATTTTGATAATGAAATTAAAGTAGAATCACAATTTGATGATCTATGTTACTAATCAAAAATAGTAAATAGATCATGCTTAAAATATATTTTGTTCAGATTTCATATTCATTTTCATGACGTTTAACAAAGTGGTTTTAGTGTTGCATTAAAGTTTGCTGGTTTAAGTTGTGTTAGTTAATAACACCAATAGATCATACTTATGATAAATGCATCATTAATACTGCTAGATTAAATGAGAGATCATAGATTAAATTATGTGTTGATTTATGTGAGAGTATGAGAGTGGATTTGCCTCTAAATTGACTCTTAATCTCATATTTTTATTCACTTTGTTTTAATAAGGTTAAGAATGATCCGTTTTCTCCAACGTACAATCCTAGTTGGAGAAATCATTCGAACTTTGCTTGAAACCAAAATAATTCCAATACGAATTTGGTTCATCCCAATTTTCAAGCATTTCTGAATAATGCTTCGAATCCTCCCTTTCAGCCCAATCATTTTCAACAAAATTTTACGGGTTTATCTCAAAATCAATCGCAATAACTTTTGCTCTCCAAGATGATAAACGATTAAGTTCACTTGAAAAAAGTCTTGAAACTTTGGCTAAAGCAACCACTCAAAGTCTCTAATCAAACCGCAATTTGCAAAATTTGCTAACCTCATACATGTAGAATACGAGTTAGTTAATTACTAAACTTGAAATGAAAATGAGTCAATTAGCCACCTTTAGTGAGTGAACGTGAACAAGGCACATTCCCAAGTCAGCCAGTTCCAAATCCAAAAAACCAAAACACGAATTCGAATCAAGCCCATGTCGTTCAAGCTAGCAAGGTAACCCAAATGAATGCTATCACGACTTTGCGTTCTGATAAAAAAATCGATAATCAAGTTGACCCAAATAATTTGTCGAAAACTCCTCCCGACACTTCAAAAACAAGTGAATTTGAACAAAACATTAAGCCAAACATCGAATCAAATTCCAATCCAAATTCTTCTTCTACTCAAGTAGACCCATCTATTGAGTATCGTGTTCCATTTCCATATCGTCTTCGACCCAAGAAACACTCTGACCAAATAGAAAAGCTGTTGGAAATTTTAAACAATTCAAAGTTAACATCCCTCTTATTGATATCGTTTATCAAGTCGCAACTTACGCTAAGTTTCTCAAGGACTTGTGTACCCAAAAATGACACACTCAAGTATCCAAGAAAGTTTTCTTAGCTGCTGGACTTAGCGAAGCTTTGTCTCAATCAATCCCCGTTAAATATATAGATCGTGGATGTTCGACGATCTCATGCACAATAGGAGACAAAACGATTAACAAATGCTTACTCAATTTGGGTGCAAGTGTCAATTTGATTCCTTATTCTGTTTACCAGCAACTTGGCTTGGGTGAACTAAAACCGACGAAAGTAACTCTTCAATTTTTCAATCGTTCGATAAAAAAACCCAGGGGAGTAATCAAGGATGTACTCATCAAAATTGGTCAATTCATATTCCAATCAATTTCATCGGTTTGGAGAATCAACCCGTGAATAATCCAATGAGTCAAATTCCATTGATTTTAGGCCAACCTTTCTTGGCTACTTCACATGCTCTAATCAATTTTTGAAATGGTTCAATAAAAATTTCTTTTGGAAACATGACTTTGGATCTTAACATTTTCAATCTTAAAAATCAATCGAACGAACCACATGACCAAACGTTGGAAGTTAGCTCCATTAAAAAAAAATTGGGTACGAAATAGTTGACCTTAACCACGAAAGCGAGACCAAATGCAAATAGCAATTTCAAGACGAGCCTAACGAAATAGAAATTGCGCTTAGGTTCGAAACCCTCACCATTGAGTCAGAACTTCAACCAAACTTGTTGATTAAGGACCCCCGAGGTTGGACCTCAAACCCTTACTCGATCACCTTAAGTATGCATACTTAGGAGACAATGAAACATTTCCCGTCATAATCTCTTCAACTCTCTCTTGAACAAGAAGCTTCGTTACTTTCAATTCTGTCAGAAAATAAAGAAGCAATTGGATGGTCGATCATCGATATAAAGGTAATTAGTTCCTTACTTGTTCAATATCTTATCCACTTAGATCACGATGCCAAGCCTGTTCATGACGCGCAATGAAGGCTTAAGCCAAAAACAAAGGAAGTGTTTTGTGATGAAATTCTTAAACTACTCGATAATGAAATATATATATCCAATCTTTGATAGTTCGTGGGTTAGCCCAATTCATGTCATGCCTAAAAAGCCTGGACTTACCACTACCAAGAACGACTCAAATGAACTCATTCCAACTTGTACTCAAACGAGTTGGCATGTTAGCATTGATTATTAGAAATTAAATGTTGCAACATGTAAATATCACTTCCCTCTTCCTTTCATTGACAAAATGCTTGAACGTTTAGCCGACCATGAATTCTATTGCTTTCTTGATGGTTATTCCGGCTATAACCAAGTTCTAATCGCTCCCGAAGATCAAGAGAAAACGACTTTCACCTGTCCTTTTGGCACTTTTACGTATCGACGTATGCCATTTGGCCTTTGCAATACTCCAGCTACATTTAAAAGATTCATGGTCAGCATCTTTCCTGACAAGATTGAATGCTTTCTTGAAGTGTTTATGGACGATTTTTTATCTATATAAACTTTTTTTTCTGAGTGCTTACACCATCTTGGGTTGGTTCTTAAACGATGTAAGGACAAACACTTAAAGTTAAATTGGAAAAAAAACAATTTTATGGTCAAACATGGCATTGTCCTTGTGTAACGACCCGTAAATTTAGACAATTTGATTTATTTATTTAATTGGATTTTTGTAAGTTATTTTAGTAGAAACAAAAAGGGATAAATGAATGTTAAAATGAAGGATAAAATAAATTATGTAAATGGTGACTTAAAACCCATTTATAGGAATTGGGATAAAATCCAAATGAATTAAGTAGAAAAAGGATTCTTTCCTGGATATAAAATTTAATATGAGAAATTAATGAAAATATTAAATTGGTTTAATGCAATAAAAGAGTGTAAACGGTAATTGGAATAAATTAAGTAATCATGTTAATGCAAGTTAATAATTTATGACTTGGATGAAATTCCAATTCAATGAAATCATTTAAATGTTATGATTTGATTTTAAATATGAACAAAAACAAATGTAGGGATTTGGTTAATATATATATTATTCATTCAGGGTATTGAATAAAAATTTGGAATCTAATTGTAATGAATGGTAATAATGTTGGTATTAGCTAATAAATTAAATTTAATGCAATACTCATAAATGAATGGAAATGCATTCTAGGTTATTTATCAAATAAAGGAAGATATTTGATGTAATATAACATTGATTAACCGTAAATGGGAATAAATTTAAAGAATTATGTTAATGCAAGTGGATCTTTTGTAAACTTAAATGAAACATTCCAATTTAATAGAGTTATTCGAATGTTATGACTTATTTTAAAGGTAAAAAATTGGATTTAATTGGAATTTGTTATATTTGGTTTAAATAGGAAAGGAGTATACAAAAGTAACTGTGAATAGTGAAGTCGCAACCGTAAATGGAAGAAATTTTGAATAAGGGGCAGTAAACATTGAATAAATTAATAGGAATAAATGCCTACATTGAATTGTTATAAATGTAACTAAATATTACAAGCGTGTGAAACGTAAAGATAAGGGTTAAGAGTTGTTGGAATGGGTATATTAAAATAATAATAACGTGTGAATAAAAATTTGATTGGTTATATTAATTTGATGGAATTCAATTTTGATGGGAAAAGTAAATGGGTATTTGGTAATAAATTTAAACGGACTTAAATAGTGAATTTATCTAATAAATATATAATAAATAATGATTGAATAAAAAACCTATACCTGTAAATATCTATAATATGTGAGTGGAGATAACAAACTTATAAATGTGGGATTGAGAGTTTACAACAATTTTTATGAGTTATATACTTAGTTCGTTCAATTAAATTAGAAACCATTGCAATTAAATGAGATTGAATATAGTTAAATAATTCGTTATTTGAAATAAAGATAATGTGAGAAATTTGGGTAAAAAGGTGTTGGACCAAGGAAATAATATTAATTGGTTTTAGAAATCTTAATTTAAAATGTGAAGTAGACAAGATTTCACGTCATAACCATTTATACAAATCCAGGATGTATGTAGAAGTATTAATGGAATAAAACAGAAACAAATGTTGAATAAAAAGAATAGGAATCAACATTTATTTATTTAATTGGATTTAACTACGATAGTATGATTTATTGCCATTAAATGAAAATTTAATGTATAGAATATTGCCTAAAAGGAAAAGTAGATGAAATCTAAAGAAATAAACGAAGACCATAGTGAACTAATGAAAAATTTCCTCTCTTTGATAATAATAGAATGAATAACAGAATGAAAATGAAATTTTAGAAAATTTAATTTACAAATTCTAAATTCAATGAATTTGAGATAAGCACTGAAGATTGTTAGATTTGTCAACTGTAAATTTACTTTTAAATTGGTTGAACCATTGTAATTGGTTTGAGAAATATAAAGTGATAAGATTGGTCAAATTTAAGATTGAAAATATAAAATTTGAAATTTTGTTAATTAATTATTAAATTATTTAATTTATATAAAATAGCCATTTTGGTGGCGGACTCGGATTTCGACGAAACCAGTTTCATCGGATCCGTAACAGTGAATTATTGTAAGGTTTCAAGTTTCGTAGCGATCAGACTTGTCGTTTGATCGTACGAACGCGAAACGCCTTGAAATCTATTTAATTGAAATCAATTTGAAATCAGTTTGAAAATATTGATTTCAGCATAACTTCTTCATACGATCGAATTTGGGCGTGAAACTTTTTCCATCGCGTTCAGAATATTTTAAAATACTTATTGTGATATATGGGTTGACCCAATTTCGTTCCGGAGTCAAAACGGGCTTTTGGGCCAATTTCCGTTCAGCACGTTTGTTTATCCGATCCATCTATTCAAACCTATAACCTACCTATATAAATCCGGTTATAAACCCTACCTCCATCTATTCTCATTGTTTGTGCGTTCATTTCATCGGTTCCTTCTCTTCTTCCAATGGCTAGAAACCTTAGATCCAATTTCAATTTAAAATCAAAAGCTGGAAATTCAACCACCTCAGAAAATTTCCAAAGAAATATATGTTGAAGTTTTTGACGAGCGCAACTCAGATCTGCAATTTGTTTCTCGATTGGAGTTATCGTTTACTCAGAATTTTGCCGTTTATTTTCGGCCGTATATCTCGTCGTCGCAAGAATTCGTCAGATCGGGAAAAGCATTCTGGTTATTGTGGAGAATGTCGCGCGCTGTCCATCGGCGTAGCTCGTTCGTCATTGCAACGACTTGATCGCTAGAGAAGTGCGATTAGGGTTAACATGGGGGGCGGCCGGCCGTGACAAGGAAGGGCCGGACCTGGGGGGTTGCATGCGGCTTGCCGAGGGGAGCATGGAGGTGGTGGTTGGCGAGGCTACGGCGGCCAGTAGGGCTAGCAAACGTTGGTCAACGTGGAGGTTAATGGGTTCGGGTTCCTGAGTTTGTTTCTGGAACTCGGTTAAAACCGCGTGAGGGAGAGAGAGGGGTTGTGTGGTGATGACGTGGCATAGGTTAGGTTATTTACTTTGTTTTAATTTAATTTAATTTTCAAATCGTTTTATTTGAATAACTTCTGCATACGGTGTCCGATTTACACGAAATTTTTTCCGTTAGGATCATAATAAAATTTCAGACGCTTTGAGGCTGGTTTAGACAGATTTGGAGACCGTCGAATTTTTGGGTTTAAATCGGATTTAAATTCAATTTAAATTCAAAAGGTGAGTGTTTTAACCCACTCACAACTTCTAAAATTTCTTATGTTTGTTAATTTGACTTAAGATATGAGTAGAAAGTTATTTATGACTGTTTGGCATGTTTATTCATCACCTCTGTTAAATCACATTTATTTAGTTTAACTGTTAATTAATTTTATTATTGCATATGAATTTACAGTTAAAAAATTAATTATTTGCATATAAACTGATAGTTAACAGTTATAAATTTATTATTGAATATAAACTATTAGTTAATAACTATTATTCATTTCCTGTTATATTTTATATGCTATATACTGATGTTTGTTTAAATTGGATGATGATTTTAATAAATGGTTGATGATTGATTTTTGTATGAATGGATGCTATATTGTATATTGATGAACTGCAAGTTATTATGCATTTTCATTTCATTCGGGATTGTGGTTTGAAATGATATACAACCGCATTTTTTTTTAAATTGTGGATTGAAATGATAAATATCCATATCACTTGACCATAGGATAGAAAATTATATACAGGCACCGCGGTATATATATAAAATTATTTTGAAATGATTTTCTATGGTTTTGTAAAGCTATATATATGCTTTATGGGATATTGATTTGGTTATTGATAAAGGTTATTTATATATAGTAATTTCCGGTTTTTAAGCTTTGTATAAAATTTGATTTGAAGTATAAAATAAAGTTTGATTTTTAAGATCAAATACGATTAAGCATTTATTTAAAATTTAATTTCTGGAAGTTCTATTGACTTAAATGATAATAAGGTTAGAAGATGAATATTAAGTTAAATTGGAATTAAATAAAAAGTTAGAATTTTTAAAGGATATGATTTTTGTAACTTGATTTTTGTGTAAAGTGATTTGAATGAATATCAGGTTGATTTAAATGAATATATCAAGTTTAATAAATTGAAAGATTATCCAATAATGTGAAGTTATAAGTTTTACTTAAAGTATATTGAATTCATTAAGTAAACATTTCAAGTCTAAATAATAAGTAATTGAATTTGATATATATATGGGATGGTCAAATGAGTTTGTTTTTGAAATGGTGTAATATTTAAAGCTTTGAAACGTAAAAATTTAAAATGGTATTTGGAAGTTTAAATCGATATTTGGAATTAATTTGTGAAATGTAAAGAAGCTATTTTGTTTTATAAAAGTAATTTAATATTTAACCATTTGAGAGATGGAATTTGATTCAAAGTTATGGCTTTCAAGGAAGTATAATTTGGAAATATTATATTCAAGAGTTTTGATTTCTAAATATTTTACTTTGAAACCACTATGATTTTTGGAAAGAATATATTGGAAAATAAAGGTGATATCATATTGTTTTGGGTTTTAAAAGGGAATGATATCATATTTATATGGTTTTGAAATGGATATTATATTCTGGTTTTAAAAGTATAAATTATTTTAAAGGACCGCGGTGTTATAATAACGTTTGGTTGTTGAAGAGACCGGGATCGGAAGTTGTCATACTCTCTGCCAACTCCAAAAACCACTTTAACAACCGTGTACGCGGTGGAGATTCCAGAATGAAGTAGGTTGGTGGAGGCGTTTCCTGCAAGGTAAATACGTGGACCCGACTCCCGTGAGTTGGCATAAGGTGGCTAAAACAGGAGCGATTCTCGGGCCAATGAGGTCATTCCTCTGATCGGACACTCCTCTTCGGTATTATACTTTGACTTTGGATTGATTCAGTGGCCACTTTTACTTTGATTTTTGGGGGAATTTGTTCGAGGTGGGCGGTTGCTGCGCGCTGCGCGTTTCCACCAGCCCGGATAGCAATTGGTATGTCTACCCTGGCATTGCCTAGTTGTGTCGTGTCACCTACCCTATCGCGCCTTGTACGAGTTTGGTTTTCTCCCGTAGCCCGTGTGGTATCCTCTGGTGGTTTCCCGATCAGGAGGGACTATGATATTGGATGGACTACTAGGACTATTATGTGTTAAGGGCTATATGGGTAACCCCTTAATGCTAAGAAAAAAGTAAGTTTACTTTATAAATAGACACTATTATAATAGCGCAATATACTACATAGTAAATAGTTTAACGGATCCTTAGGAGATGTAAATCCTGAACATCTCTTGAGTTACTGCACTCATATTTATTTCTGTTGATTTAACTTACATAAGATCTTTTAGTTCTGACTCGAGTGTTTTGTCTTTTCAATTCGCTCGGGTCAGTCCGAGCGTTTCAGGATTTGAAGTTTTAGCTCTGGAGGACGAAGACGAAGATTTGTATTACTATTATCTACTATTATTCCACTACACCATTTAATTCCGCTGCATTGTTATTGGTATGTGTAACTCTGATATGTGTTATATAAATAAAATCAAATGTTTTTAAAAAAAAAACAGATTATGAACTGTATATTTGATTATTATATTTTATCCTTCCACTGTGAGATTCTGCTATCTTTTTATTTCTTTCTTCTTTTTCCTATTTACCCATAACAATCCGCCCTTCCGTATGGTTCGAATCGGCACGTGTGTCGGTTTAAAGTGTGCGAAAAGGTGGGATGTTACATCTGGTATCATAGCGAGGTTTAGCGATAAACCTTGGCTTTATGGGGTTTGACTCTTTGTTAATAGGGTAGTAATACCCTCTGGGAGCCGTTGAGTGTATATATATGAGAGAGCGTATTCGTTATTGTTATATAAGATTTTAATATTGTGTTAATCTGTTCCATTTCGTATTTATAAATTCTGGTTGGTGCATGGAACGCTATGACATCAATAGGGATTTCTAAACACTTAATAGGACAGACCGACATAATATTTGTTTTTAATATAGGTGAATGAAATAATTTTTCAAATTATATTTTCTATAAAATAATTTTTCAAATTAATATCTATATTTGGCTGTAATGGATTAGTTATTAGGTAATTAAGTGTATAAATAATAAATAGAAATAAGATTGAATAAAATAATTGAAATTTGGAAATTTAGAACTTAAGATCCGGGGTTTTGAAATTTCTTTCGAATAAATTTTGGAATATGGTAATATTGTTTATAAGTATTTTCTGATATAAATATTTCAATATAATTCGGAAGAATTGTTTTAAATAAGATTTTGGAAAAATAAGTTTTGCACTTTCCTCTCTGTCGCTGGAAAATAATTTCGGTGATGAGTGCACACATCATCGACATTCATTTTCGAGTTTCGAAGTGGGAAGGCCACTGTAGTAATTTACTGCAAAATTGTTAAGAAATTTTATCGTTTTTATTATAATTGGATATATATGTTAAGTGTAGATATCTATCTATTATTTTAAATGATTTAAATTTTAACCCGGTATTTGGTTTTTAAGTTCCAGTAAATTAATAGTACAATTAAGTGTAGCAAATTTGAACCTTTAAGTAAAGTAAAAATTTAATACAATAGGAAGAGAAGTAATGTAAATAAACGATTGTAAACCTTAGTAAATGGGTGAAGGAAATTCTTTATTTATAAGAATTGATGTTATAAGGTTACAAATTTGGTGTAATTAAAATGTTACTATTATTAAATATTAGCATTAAATAAATGAATGAAATTAAAAGTAAGTTGAAACTGTAACTTATAAAACGAATATATAATTAATGAACCATAAATTAATTAAAGGAATTGAGAAGAAACTTATATAATTTTCACTTACATTCTTAAAGCATATATATAACTTACTATATAATAAAAGTTATAGCGTTAGTAAGAAAATGTAAGGGGGAAATCTTACAAGTATAGCTTGAGGTAATGAAAGTATTTAATGAATTTGCTGTTATAAATGGGAATTTAACGTTATAAACTTAAGTTGTAAATTGAAATTTTACCTTAATTAAAGGTAAGTACTATAATTAGATGATTTTAAAACTTAAGTAAATAGAATGAAATTCTATAATAAATGAAACTGTGAGAAATAAATAAATAAAATTTAGAAATGCATAAATGGAATGCAATAAAAAGAAACTTACATGACATTAAAATTGAAGATGGATATTGTAAGTAATAAATGAAAATAAATGAGGTAATCACTCAATGAATGAAAGAAAGGAAATCAAACAACAAAAGTATGAAATAAAATTTATAATAAGTTAATTTGATTTGTTGGGTTGAATTGTTATTGTTTGATTTATGGTTGGTCAGATAAGGAAATTCGAAATTGTTGGATGAATAAATTATTTTGTTCCATCTAAGACTATTGAGTAAATGATGCACTTGATAGTTATTTTTCACTCCGTACAATTTCATGTTTTGAACCTGAACAACTATTTGTTTGTTTGGTTGAATGATTGCTTTGAATTTGTTGTGTATGCTGTTTGTTGAAGTTGATGGTTGTTGTATTGATTTGTGTTAATGATTGAAACCACTTAAATATCTCACTCTATATAAATTTTTAACCTTTTGGATTCTTATAAGCGAAATGTAGGTTATGGAAGCAATTGCTACTGCTTTTGGTTCCATAAAAATAAGCGTAATATGCCCGACAAATAGGTACGTTTTCGGATTACGGTTTATGGCGATACTTTATATATTTTCCCGGGTAGGGATATATATTATTTTGGGAAATATTTGTGTATATTGTAATATTTTGATAATATATGTAATACAATTGTTATATTTTATTTTCTCCCGAGCCTCCCCGTACAAAGGAGACTCTGCCAAAATTTTACGAAAATTTTGGACTTAGAAAATTATTTTGAAATGTTTTTTCAAACTTTATTTATTTAAGTATAAAAAGATATAATGATTATAAAATGGGCATATTTATATAAAGTAATAAATTTTGTAAATTATTGTTTATAAGTTAATATTTTGAATAGGACGTATTGTTTATTCAATTCTTCCTTCTCCCTTCTTTTCCTTTTCGGGGACGAAAAGTTTTGAGTGGGGGAGAATGTAATGACCCGTAAATTTCGACAATTTGATTTATTTATTTAATAGGATTTTTGTAAGTTATTTTAGTAGAAACAAAAAGGGATAAATAAATGTTAAAATGAAGGATAAAATAAATTATGTAAATGGTGACTTAAAACCCATTTATAGGAATTGGGATAAAATCCAAATGAATTAAGTAGAAAATGGATTCTTACCTGGATATAAAATTTAATATGAGAAATTAATGAAAATATTAAATTGGTTTAATGCAATAAAAGAGTGTAAACGGTAATTGGAATAAATTAAGCAATCATGTTAATGCAAGTTAATAATTTATGACGTGGATGATATTTTAATTCAATGAAATCATTTAAATGTTATGATTTGATTTTAAATATGAAGAAAAACAAATGTAGGGATTTGGTTAATATATATGTTATTCATTCGGGGTATTGAATAAAAATTTGGAATCTAATTGTAATGAATGGTAATAATGTTGGTATTAGCTAATAAATTAAATTTAATGCAATACCCATAAATGAATGGAAATGCATTCTAGGTTATTTATCAAATAAAGGAAGATATTAAATTTATTGATGTAATATAACATTGATTAACCGTAAATGGGAATAAATTTAAAGAATTATGTTAATGCAAGTGGATCTTTTGTAAACTTAAATGAAACATTCCAATTTAATAGAGTTATTCAAATGTTATGACTTGTTTTAAAGGTAAAAAAATTGAATTTAATTGGAATTTGTTATATTTGGTTTAAATAGGAAAGGAGTATACAAAAGTAACTGTGAATAGTGAAGTCGCAACCGTAAATGGAAGAAATTTAAAAAAAAGGGCAGTAAACATTGAATAAATTAATAGGAATAAATGCCTACATTGAATTGTTATAAATGTAATTAAATATTACAAGCGTGTGAAACGTAAAGATAAGGGTTAAGAGTTGTTGGAATGGGTATATCAAAACAATAATAACGTGTGAATAAAAATTTGATTGGTTATATTAATTTGATGGAATTCAATTTTGATCGGAAAAGTAAATGGGTATTTGGTAATAAATTTAACGGACTTAAATAGTGAATTTATCTAATAAATATATAATAAATAATGATTGAATAAAAAACCTATACCTGTAAATATCTATAATATGTGAGTGGAGATAACAAACTTATAAATGTGGGATTGAGAGTTTACAACAATTTTTATGAGTTATATACTTAGTTCGTTCAATTAAATCAGAAACCATTGCAATTAAATGAGATTGAATATAGTTAAATAATTCGTTATTTGAAATAAAGATAATGTGAGAAATTTGGGTAAAAAGGTGTTGGACCAAGGAAATAATATTAATTGGTTTTAGAAACCTTAATTTAAAATGTGAAGTAGACAAGATTTCACGTCATAACCATTTATACAAATCCAGGATGTATGTAGAAGTATTGATGGAATAAAACGGAAACAAATGTTGAATAAAAAGAATAGGAATCAACATTTATTTATTTAATAGGATTTAACTACGATAGTATGATTTATTGCCATTAAATGAAAATTTAATATATAGAATATTGCCTAAAGGAAAAGTAGTTGAAATCTAAAGAAATAAACGAAGACCATAGTGAACTAATGAAAAATTTCCTCTCTTTGATATAATAGACTGAATAACAGAATGAAAATGAAATTTTTGAAAATTTAATTTACAAATTCTTAATTCAATGAATTTGAGATAAGCACTGAAGATTGTTAGATTTGTCAACTGTAAATTTACTTTTAAATTGGTTGAACCATTGTAATTGGTTTGAGAAATATAAAGTGATAAGATTGGTCAAATTTAAGATTGAAAATATAAAATTTGAAATTTTTTTAATTAATTATTTAATTATTTAATTTATATAAAATAGCCATTTTGATCACGGACTCGGATTTCGATGAAACCAGTTTCATCGGATCCGTAACAGTGAATTATTGTAAGGTTTCAAGTTTCGTAGCGATCGGACTTGTCGTTTGATCGTACGAACGCGAAACGCCTTGAAATCGATTTAATTGAAATCAATTTGAAATCAATTTGAAAATATTGATTTCAGCATAACTTCTTCATACGATCGAATTTGAACGTGAAACTTTTTCCATCATGTTCAGAATATTTTAAAATACATATTGTGATATATGGGTTGACCCAATTTCGTTCCGGAGTCGAAACGGGCTTTTGGGCCAATTTCCGTTCAGCACGTTTGTTTATCCGATCCATCTATTCAAATCTCTAACCTACCTATATAAATCCGGTTATAAACCCTACCCCCATCTATTCTCATTGTTTGTGCGTTCATTTCATCAGTTCCTTCTCTTCTTCCAATGGCTAGAAACCCTATATCCAATTTCAATTTCAAATCAAAAGCTGGAAATTCAACCACCTCGGAAAAATTCCAAAAAAATATATGTTAAAGTTTTTGACGATCGCAACTCAGATCTGCAATTTGTTTCTCGATTGGAGTTATCGTTTACACAGAATTTGCCGTTCATTTTCGGCCGTATATCTCGTCGTCGCAGGAATTCGTCAGATCGGGAAAAGCTTTCTGGGTATTATGGAGAATGTCGCGCGCTGTCCATCGGCGTAGCTCGTTCGTCGTTGCAACGACTGGATCGACAGAGAAGTGCGATTAGGGTTAACGTGGGGGGCGGCCGGCCGTGACAAGGAGGGTCCGGTCCTGGGGGGTTGCGTGCGGCTTGACGAGGGGAGCATGGAGGTGGTGGTCGGCGAGGCTACGGCGGCCAGTAGGGCTAGCAAACGTTGGTCAACGTGGAGGTCAATGGGTTCGGGTTCGTGAGTTTGTTTCTGGAGCTCGGTTGAAACCGCGTGAGGGAGAGAGAGGGGTTGTGTGGTGATGACGTGGCATAGGTTAGGTTATTTACTTTGTTTTAATTTAATTTAATTTTCAAATCGTTTTATTCGAATAACTTCTGCATACGGTGTCCGATTTACACGATTTTTTTCTCGTTAGGATCGTAATAAAATTCCGGATGCTTTGAGGCTAGTTAGGACAGAATTGGAGACCGTCGTATTTTTGGGTTTAAATCGGATTTAAATTCGATTTAAATTCAAAAGGTGAATGTTTTAACCCACTCACAACTTCTAAAATTTCTTATGTTTGTTAATTTGACTTAAGATATGAGTAGAAAGTTATTTATGACTGTTTGGCATGTTTATTCATCACCTCTGTTAAATCGCATTTATTTAGTTTAACTGTTAATTAATTTTATTATTGCATATGAATTTACAGTTAAAAATTTAATTATTTGCATATAAACTAATAGTTAACAGTTAATAAATTTATTATTGAATATAAACTGTTAGTTAATAACTGTTATTCATTTCCTGTTATATTTTATATGCTATATACTGATGTTTGTTTAAATTGGATGATGATTTTAATAAATGGTTGATGATTGATTTTTGTATGAATGGATGCTATATTGTATATTGATGAACTACAAGTTATTATGCATTTTCATTTCATTCGGGATTGTGGTTTGAAATGATATACAACCGCATTTTATTTTTAAATTGCGGATTGAATGATAAATATCCGTATCACTTGACCTTAGGATAGAAAATTATATACAGGCACCGCGATATATATATAAAATTATTTTGAAATGATTTTCTATGGTTTTGTAAAGCTATATATATGCTTTATGGGATATTGATTTGGTTATTGATAAAGGTTATTTATATATAGTAATTTCCGGTTAAGCTTTATATAATTGAAGTATAAAATAAAGTTTGATTTTTAAGATCAAATACGATTAAGCATTTATTTAAAATTTAATTTCTGGAAGTTCTATTGACTTAAATGATAATAAGGTTAGAAGATGAATATTAAGTTAAATTTGAATTAAATAAAAAGTTAGAATTTTTAAAGGATATGATTTTTGTAACTTGATTTTTGTGTAAAGTGATTTGAATGAATATCAGGTTGATTTAAATGAATATATCAAGTTTAATAAATTGAAAGATTATCCAATAATGTGAAGTTATAAGTTTTACTTAAAGTATATTGAATTCATTAAGTAAACATTTCAAGTCTAAATAATAAGTAATTGAATTTGATATATATATGGGATGGTCAAATGAGTTTGTTTTTGAAATGGTGTAATATTTAAAGCTTTGAAACGTAAAAATTTAAAATGGTATTTGGAAGTTTAAATCGATATTTGGAATTGATTTGTGAAATGTAAAAAAGCTATTTTGTTTTATAAAAGTAATTTAATATTTAACCATTTGAGAGATGGAATTTGTTTCAAAGTTATGGCTTTCAAGGTAGTATAATTTGGAAATATTATATTCAAGAGTTTTGATTTCTAAATATTTTACTTTGAAACCACTTTGATTTTTGGAAAGAATATATTGAAAAATAAAGATGATATCATATTGTTTTGGGTTTTAAAAGGGAATGATATCATATTTATATGGTTTTGAAATGGATATTATATTCTGGTTTTAAAAGTATAAATTATTTTAAAGGACCGCGGTGTTATAATAACGTTTGGTTGTTGAAGAGACCGGGATCGGAAGTTGTCATACTCTCTGCCAACTCCAAAAACCATTTTAACAACCGTGTACGCGGTGGAGATTCCAGAATGAAGTAGGTTGGTGGAGGCGTTTCCTACAAGGTAAATACGTGGACCCGACTCCCGTGAGTTGGCATAAGGTGGCTAAAACAGGAGCAATTCTCGGGCCAATGAGGTCATTCCTCTGATCGGACACTCCTTTTCGATATTATACTTTGACTTTGGATTGATTCAGTGGCCACTTTTACTTTGATTTTTGGGGGAGTTTGTTCGAGGTGGGCGGTTGCTGCGCGCTGCGCGTTTCCACCAGCCCGGATAGCAATTGGTATGTCTACCCTGGCATTGCCTAGTTGTGCCGTGTCACCTACCCTATCGCGCCTTGTACGAGTTTGGTTTTCTCCCTAGCCCGTGTGGTATCCTCTGGTGGCTTCCCGATCAGGAGGGACTATGATATTGGATGGACTATTGGGACTATTACGTGTTAAGAGCTATATGGGTAACCCCTTAATGCTAAGAAAAAAGTAAGTTTACTTTATATAATAGACACTATTATAATAGCGCAATATACTACATAGTAAATAGTTTAACGGATCCTTAGGAGATGTAAATCCCGAACATCTCTTGAGTTACTGCACTCATATTTATTTCTGTTGATTTAACTTACATAAGATCTTTTAGTTCTGACTCGAGTGTTTTGTCTTTTCAATTCGCTCGGGTCAGTCCGAGCGTTTCAGGATTTGAAGTTTTAGCTCTGGAGGACGAAGACGAAGATTTGTATTACTGTTATCTACTATTATTCCACTACACCATTTAATTTCGCTGCATTGTTATTGGTATGTGTAACTCTGATATGTGTTATATAAATAAAATCAAATGTTTAAAAAAAAAAGATTATGAACTATATATTTGATTATTATATTTTATCCTTCCGCTGTGAGATTCTGTTTTCTTTTTATTTCTTTCTTGTTTTTCTTATTTACCCCATAACAATCCGCCCTTCCGTATGGTTCGAATCGGCACGTGCGTCGGTTTAAAGTGTGCGAAAAGGCGGGATGTTACACCTTGGGCCTGTCATTTCAAACAAAGGCATTAAGGTAGATAAAGCGAAAGTTGACGTAATTATGAATCTACCCATTCCCAAATCTATCAATGACATTCATTCATTCCTTGGACACGTTGGTTTCTATCGACGTTTTATGAAGGACTTCGGTAAAATTTCTCGACCTTTGATGACTCTTCCTGGAAAAGACATTCCATTTGACTTTAATTTTGACTGTGTTCTGTTTTTGAACGTCTCAAAAAGGAACTCATTTCCGCTCCCATCATTTGCTCACCCAACTATGATCTTCCTTTCGAAATAATGTGTGACTTTCTAACTTTGTAGTTGGTGTTGTCTTAAGACAATGCATCAACAAAATTCTTTGTGTCATCTACTACGCTAATATGACTCTAAACGATGCTTAACTCAATTGTACAACCACCGAAAAAGAGCTTCTAGTGGTAGTCTTTGCGCTCGAAAATTTTTGACCTTATTTGATTGGCTCAAACATTACTATTTACACTAACCACTACGCACTTAGATATCTTTTCACTAAAAAGAATGCTAAGTCTCTTTTGATCTGTTGTATCCTTCTACTCTAAGAATTTGACCTTACAATCAAAGACAAAAATGGATCCGAGAATGTCATCACCGATCATCTGTCATGGCATCCAAACGCACCATCTTCTTTACCGATCAACGAGAACTTTCCTAATGAACAACTCCTTTCTATTTCTGTCGATTCATGGTATGTTAACATAGTGAACTATCTAGTCACTAAGGCAATTCCTTCATTTTGGTCGAAACAAGATGAATATAAATTTCTTTCCCAAGTCAAATACTTCTATTAGGATGATCCATACTTGTTTAAATATTGTTCCGACCAAATCATTCGATGTTGCATCCCGGATTGTGAAATCAAGAGTATCCTTTTATTTTGTCATGACCAATCTTTTGCTGGTCACTTCGGTCGAAGAAGACCGCAAAAAAGGTGCTTCAATGTGGATTTTACTGGCCTACGCTTGTCAAAATTACATTCGAATTTGGTAAAACTTGAGATCGTTGCCAAAAGTTAGGAATAATCTCTCAACGAAATATGATGCCTTTAAACCCTATTCTTATGATCAAAATCTTTGACGTTTGGGGTATTGAATTTATGGGTCCGTTTCCCAATTCATTTGGAAATTTGTACATTCTTTTTGCTGTTGATTATGTCTCTAAATCGGTTGAAACCATTCCTTGTAAAACAAATGACTATAAAGTTGTTGTGAAATTCATAAAAGAAAACAACTTTTCGAGGTTTGGAACACCTCACACAATAAGCGATAATGAAACCCATTTCTATAATCGCTCATTTGAAACTCTTATTAAGAAATACTCGATAACCCACAAGTTATCCACTCTATATCATCCTCAAACATGTGGTCAAGTCGAAGTTTCAAATCGTCAAATTAAACAAATTTTGGAGAAAATTGTGAATAAAAATCGAAAAGATTGGTCATAAAAATTGACATATGCGCTTTGGGCTGATAGAACCAAATGCAAAACCAATATTGGGATGTCTCTTTTTAAGCTTGTATATGGTAAAGCATGTCATTTTTCCATTGAACATTAAGTGTTGTGGGCAATTAAGAACATAAACTTTGATCTTGAAAAAGCTGATGAAAACAGAAAATTTCAAATCAATGAGTTAGAGGAGATCAGGAACGACGCGTATGAAAACGAGAAATTTTACAAAGAAAGAAAAAAAGTTTTTCATGACAAGACTATCGTAAGAAAAACGTTTTCGCCAACCAAAAGGTTCTTTTGTATGACTCTAGACTTTACTTATTCCCTGAGAAATTAAAATCAAGATGGAACGGACCATTTGTGGTACGAATTATTTTTCCACATGTTGCCATAGAAACACAAAGCTCCAAGGATGGAACAATTTTCAAAGTCAAAGGTCATCATCTGAAACCTTACTTTGAGTAGCCGTGTGATTGAGAGGAGGAGCTCATGACTCTTCATGAGCTACTACGTCTAGTATGAAATGTTAACCCTCTCTTGTAAATATGTATATATTTTTTCCCGTTACACTCATTATATCATGCACTGACCGTGAGGGCACAGTCAAACTCAAGTGTGGGGGGAGTCTCATGTTAATTTTTGATTTTTCAACGTTTATTTATTGCATTTTCTTTCCAAAACTCACCAAAAAAATCCCAAAAATAAATTTTCTTTTTAGCCTTCTGATTTATTTTTAAAGAAACGCTATAGGATATAAGTATATATTTTTGGTTATTAAATTGAAACTTATTTGTCTCAACAAAAATAAAAATAACTTGATTACAAGTAACGATGGTTTAACTAGTATATAGGAAGGTTCATGGGTGTTAATTATGAAGTACATCCTAATTGAAATCTTTGTTTAATGAGTAGTTGATTTAAAGTAAAGGCGATAACAATTTTGATCTTCTAAGTTAAGTGGTGCTAAGCTGATGTTGCAAAACTCTCTCTTCGTAGAAAAAAAATGCTTTTATAAAATAAAAAATACCTAGAGTTGGGTGTTCACACGCAAGTGCGTACACTCGTCATGCGCTGTACCCTTCTCCCGTAAGCCCGAAAGGCAGTGCATGATCGGCATATCTGGCCTCGGTTTATATGAGTTAGGTGTATGTAAATAGATTTAAAAAAATAACCACCTAAAGTCATGTGTTCATACACAAGTGTGTACACTCGCCATGCTCTGTACTCTTCTCACGTAAGCCCGAAAGGCAGTGCATGATCTGTATATCTGGACTTGGTTTCTTTGAGTTAGGTGTGTAAATAATAATAATGTCAATACTTTCAAAAAATAAAGAGAGCAAGCAATTGAAACCCAAGCACTATTTTCACTTATTTGATTCGACTTGTTATTCAAAATAAATAAAAATACCACTTTGCAAAAACTTTGAAAAGCAACTAAGGATCCATTTCATAGTTGCACTATGTTATCTATTATTTCTTGAGATGATGGTTTTGATGACAACAACCTTAGGACTTGTTGTAAAATATAAATACTAATATTCTTGTCTATGTATATGTATATGCATAATATATATATGCAGGTATTGAGAATGAAGACTGTACAAAGACTCAAGACTGAATATAGAGATTCAAGACTGACAAATTCAAGATTGAAGAAATCAAGACTGAAGACTCATGAGTATCAAGAGTTCAAGATATCAAGATAAGTAACAGAGTCTAGATTTATGTTAATACTCATAATAGCACTTAAATCTTTATTCTGATTTTAATTGTGGAATGGAATCACCTTCTCGCTTTAATAGTGGGATGCAACCCACGATTAAGTGGGATGCAACCCATGACCTTCTCTAGTGGAATGGAATCCACGAAATATTAAAAACGATTTTTTTTTTCAAAACTATCCTTTTAAAGTCATCTCTATCAATTTAAATATTTTAGCCTAAATTCAAAACTATTTTTAATCATAATAATTTCAAAATCGTCTCTTGTTTTTTAAACTATCTATTGATTTTAATACTTTAGCTTTAATATATTTTAAAGAAAGTTATACTTAGTTTTTAATATTACTTTTATATTAAAGATTATATATTTTAAGATTACTTTGTAAAACTCTTTTATAAATTTAAACTATATTCAAAATGGTTTACAAAGTTTAGAATTGTTTAGACAAGTTTTAGAATAAAAATCATTTTAAAGAAAAATCTATTTTCAAAATTAACATAGGCATGTCGACATCCCTCATTCCCCCACGTCGACATGGTAGCCGTAGAATTTAAAATTCAAATTTTCAAAAGAAGTGTCTATTCGTCATAAACTTTCGTGAGTGGACATGACCGTTGTTCTCCTATAAATACTAAATGTTTTCAATGAATTTGAAGTTAGTTTTTCTTCATTTCTTTACTCCTTCTTCATTCAAATATTCTCTTATATTTCAAATGCTTTAATAAAACTCTGCCAAATCTAAGTGAATCAAACTCGATCATCTCTAATTTTAATCCTTGCTACTCTCTCTCAAAGATCTTAGTGCTATTCAAAGTTATAAGATCATTTGTAATCTAAGATCGAAAAATCAAAGTGTATCGAGTCTCTCTATCAAAGTGTGACTGGAAATAGTGTGATTGTGGCCCGTAAATCAATTGGGCATCATTGTAGGCCGTAAATCAATTTGGTGTTGTTGTAGCCTAGTTAAATCAATAGAGTTTACCCTGGACTCAGAGATAGGAGGGTGTATCTCGTAGCCTTGAATTCGAGGTTGTAATATCAACATTATATTTGAATAGAAATCTGCATGGAAATTATGCGGGACTGGATGTAGGGTAACTCTGAACCAGTATAAAATTCCGGTGTGTTCTTTCCTTTACTGCTTTTATTTACTATTTGCATCTATGTCTGATTTTGTGATTGTCTCTTTGTTTGTGAAATTTCTATGTTTCTAATTTGAAAAGATTTCCAAATTTCCATAAAATCCATTATACACTATTCATCCCCCTTTAGTGTTAATCCAGCCTTAAGATCCGTAATCCGCATTTCCTACATTTCATATTAGAGCATTTGTTTTCAAATTTTTAATAATCTAATATTTTAAAAGTTTTCAAATGGCTACCAACACCGGTAACGTCAACACTATCACTAGTTCATTTGTAGAGGGTCAGTCTACTGCTAGACCACCATTTTTTAATGGCAGTAACTATGCGTATTGGGCATGTAAGATGAAAATCTACTAACAATCAATAGGATTAGACACTTGGGATATCACAAAAACTGAGTGCATTGAACCCACAACTAATTTTGCATAGTGGACTGCTAAGCAAAAGACTGTTGCACAAAATAATTCCAAAGCCATGAATATTCCATTCTGTTCACTTGATAGGAATGAGTTTAATAGAGTATCTATCTGTAAGTTTACATATGAGATCTAGAAAACTTTGCTAGTTACTCATGAAGGAACCAGCAATGTTAAACAGACCAAAATAACTATCTTGACCAATTAGTTTTAATTATTCAAGATGAATCCAAATGAGCCCATTTCAGACATGTACAGTAGGTTTCAAGACATCGTGTACTCATTACTTGCACTAGGAAAGAGATTTTCCAAAGAAGATCAATTAGAAAAATTCTAAATACACTCACTTCGGAATGGGAGCAGAAAACTCTAGCAATTGAAGAGGCTAACGATATTAGTACTCTGGAAATTAAAGATTTGATTGGGATTTGATGTCATTTGAAGTACAAATTCAAGGGAGAAGAGAAAGCAAGGCCTTAGAAAAGAAGTCAATAAAGTTTAATGCAATAACAAATAGTTCAGACTAAATCAAGATGAAGAAATAGCCTTGATGACAAGGAATTTTAGAAAGGATCTGAAATACAGAAAGATGAACAATTACAAGAGAAATGATCATAAGATTTTGGAAACGACAATGAAACTCAAAACAACGGCAGATGCTACAATTGTGATGAGTCGGGCCACTTAAAAAGAGATTGTCTACATCCATATAAATAGAAAATTTCTCCAAGTAATGATTCATCCAAGAAAAGAAAGAGAGCATATACTGCTACACTGGACGATTTAGACTCATCCTCTAGTGATGAAGATCAAGAGACGGAAAATTTAAACGTGTGCTTTACATCTATTCACGATTCTAATGATCTCGAAAATATGGATCTAAAAATAGGTACGTACTTAAATTATATTGATTTAAATTGCT
Source organism: Allium cepa (assembly GCA_030765085.1). Lineage (NCBI taxonomy): Eukaryota > Viridiplantae > Streptophyta > Magnoliopsida > Asparagales > Amaryllidaceae > Allium > Allium cepa. Next base: position 263,950,073 of record CM060931.1, on the reverse strand, counting down.
TGTCTGAATGTTTGCATGTTTTGAAATTGCTTGTTGTTTGAATTTAAAATTTTTGATTTTCAAAATAATATTATTTTAATGATAAAATATTAATATTGAAGTGTTATTATATCTAATATTATTTTAGATAAAATATTAATTAGATTATAGGATATATATATATATATATATATTAAATAAAATATGAAAAATAAGTTGCATGATTTAAGGGACCCATGTCGAGATGACCCTACCCCCCATGCCAACATCTCTTCAGAAATTTGAAATTCAAATTTGAATTCAAAATTTTGGATTTCCCTCCACCTTTTCACCAACTCCAAAGCTCTGAAAAGGTGTCTCTTGACCAGAGAACATGGCTCTTAGATATCTATTTATCTTCTTAACTTTATCCTATCTTTTCACTTTCATTTCAAAATTCAAACTCTCTTTCAACTCCCAAGCTCTCTACTTTCTTCAAAAATGGCTTCCTCAAGCACTCCATCCACCATTAGACTATCCAAGGCCACCAAAGAGTTCCTCTACAATGATCTAAAAGTTATCAAGGCTTACATAAGCTATGTAAACTTTGGAAAGGTCCATATGGGAAAATTGGCTATCTTTAATGATTTTTCTTTTGATGAAATCAATGTTCTTTTTGATTAGCTTAATCGATGATTCTCAAAATGATTTTGTTTGTTATCCAAATCTTGTCAAAATGTTTTATGCAAATTTGAATCATGATTTTTATGAAGGAAATGAAGGGGAATTGTGGAGTAGCGTTAAAGGAACGAGTATTATTTTAAATAGTGAGATTTTGGACAACATTCTTGGTTGTAAGTGTATGGGAATAGATCTTTCGGATTTCCAAATTGATGAACATGATCGTGAGACATTTCATCACATTTTTGAAGGAGATGATAACTTTGAGTTTATAAACTGAAATTTCCATCCTAAAGCCACAATTGTAAACCTTCTTTTGCAACATACCATAACTCCAAGATCGAGAAATTTCAATCAACCTACTTTAAAAGTTTGAAAGGCTGTTTTTGCTATTTATTGGCACTATGATGTTAATTGGGTGCAAGTAACTTAGGATGAACTTTGTCCTCAATTTTTTACATTAGGTGAAAACACTTTATATCAAAGGATTTATCTCACTCGTATTTTTAACTACTTTGGTGTTGATTATAAGAGGGAGCAGTTCGTTTCTAGAAAAGTGTTTAACCATGCTAACATCTCTCTCATGAAAATTTCGTTTATGTTTCAACCATATGAAGCACTTGCCAAAAAGGATGAAAGATTGGCTCGTAAAGAGATGGAAGAAGAAGAGGTGGAGGAGGAAGAAGGGGAGGAGATGGAAATTGAAAAAGAAGGAGAGGAGGAGGAAGAGACTTCATTGGAAAGCATCGAATACCCTTTCACTCCTAATAACCCATCTAACAAAATGCTTCTCAAGAATCAAAAGATTATCGTGGAAAACCAACGGATTCTCGAACAATCCGTTCGTAAAAGTTCGACAAGATTTCCACCAAAATGAACGAGTTCTTTGGGAAAGTGTGTTGCAAGCTTGGATTATCATCATCTTCATCATCCTGTAACTAATACTAGTTTCATTTCATGTTGCATTATTTTGTATCTCTCTTTAGTTAATGTTATGTATCGTTTATGTAATGTTAACTAAATTTATCAATGAAAATCTTTTATTTTTGCTTATTAGGTCTAAAATTTCTCTGGAATGCTTGTTATTATATTGTATAATTTTATACATATATATACTTGTAGATACTATAAAGAAACAAAGCAAACTGCCAAAATTAATAGGGGCATGTCGACATCCCTCATCCCCCCATGTTGACATGTAACAGCCAGAAAATGGTTTTTGTTCTAAAATTGAAACTGATATAACTACCTTGTGCCTTTTCATTTCAAACGACTTTCTAACTCTTTAAATACTTGTTTATTCTATAAAAATGCATACTTTCAATTCTCTTTAGTTTCTATTGAATTTCTTCATATTTTATTAAAAATGGCCTCTCCTATTCATAGTCTATGTAACGTCCCGCCTTTTCGCACGATTTGAACAGACACACATGCCGATTAAATCCATACGGAAGGGCAGATTGTTATGGGGTAAATAAGAAAAAAAGAAAGAAATAAAAGAAAACAGAATCTCGCAGCGGAAGGATAAAATATAATAATAAAATATACAGTTTATAAATCTGTTTACAAAACATTCATATAATACATATCAGAGTTACACATACCAACAACAATGCAGCGGAACAGTGTGTAGTGCACTAGTATAAATAATAATAATATACATCTTCGTCTTCGTCCTCTAGAGCTAAATCTTCAAATCCTGAAACGCTCGGACTGACCCGAGCGAATTGAAAAGACAAAACACTCGATTCAGAACTAAAAGATCTTATGTAAGTTAAATTAACAGAAATAAATATGAGTGGAGTAACTCAAGAGATGCTCGGGATTTACATCTCCTAAGGATCCGTTAAACTATTTACTATATAGTATATTGCGTTATTATAATAATGTCTATTTGTAAAAGAAACGTACTTTTAAATAGCATTAAGGCTTTACATTTTCCACCTTAACACGTAATAGTCCCAGTAGTCCATCCAATATCATAGTCCCTCCTGATCGAGAAGCTACCAGAGGATACCACACGGGCTACGGGAGAAATCCAAACTCGTACAAGGCGCGATAGGGTAGGTGACACGGCACAACTAGGCAATGCCAGGGTAGATATACCAATTGCTATCCGAGCTGGTGGTAATGCGTAGCCGCAGCTACCGCCCACCTCGAACTAACACCCCCAAATCAAAGAAATCAATAGTGGCCACCGAATCAATCCAAAGTCAGAGTATAGTATCAAAGGAGTGCGTTCGATCAGAGGAATGACCTTATTGGCCCGAGAATCGCTCCTGTTTTAGCCACCTTATGCCAACTCACGGGAGTTGGGTCCACGTATTTACCTTACAGGAAACGTCGCCACCAACCTACTTTATTCTGGAATCTCCACCGCGTACACGGTTAGTCAAAGTGGTTTTCGGTATCGACAGAGAGTATGTCCATATCTGATCCCGATCTCTTTGCCAACCAATCGTTATTATAACACCGTGGTTATTTTAAAAAAATTATACATTTAAAACCATAATAAAATATCCATTTAAAACCCATATAAACCCGATATCATTTATTCTTAAAACCCCAAATCAATACGATATCATTTATTTTCCAATATATATTCTTTCCAAAATCATAGGGTTTTCAAAGTAAAATATTTAGAAATCAAAACTCTTGAATATAATATTTCCAAATTATACTACCTTGAAAACATAGCTTTGAAACAAAATTTCCATCTCTTAAATGGTTAAATATTAAATTACTTTTATAAACAAAATAGCTTCTTTAGATTTCACAAATCAATTTCAAATGTCGATTTAAACTTTCAAATACCATTTCAATTCTTATGTTTCAAGGCTTTAAATATTTCACCATTTCAAACAGACTCATTTGACAATTCCATATATATATCAAATTCAGTTACTTATTATTTAGACTTGAAATGTTTGCTTAATGAATTCAATATAATTTAAGAAAACCTTTAACTTCATATAACTGGATCATCTTTCAATTTATTATATATTCATTTAATCAACCTGATATTCATTAAAATCACTTTACACAAAAATCAAGTTATAAAAATCATATCCTTTAAAAATTCTAATTTTTATTAAATTTCAGTTTAACTTAATATTCATCTTCCAAATCTATTCTCATTTAAGACATAAAACTCTAGAAATTAAATTTTAAATAAATGTTTAATCTTATTTAATCCTAAAATCAAACTTATTTAAACTTCAAATCAAATTTATACAAAGCTTAAAAACCGGAAATTACTATATATATATAATAGCCTTTATCAATAACCAAATCAATATCTCATAAACCATATATATATATAACTTTACAAAACCATAGAAAAACATTTCAAAAATAATTTTATATATTTACCGCGGTGCCTGTATATAATTTTCTATCCTATGGTCAAGTGATACGGATGTTTATCATTTCAATCCGCAATTTAAAATGAAAAAAAATGCGGTTATATATCATTTCAAACCGCAATCCCGAATGAATGAAATGCAGAGCAACTTGCAATTAATAAAATTAATCATCCATTCATCCATCAAATCATACATCCATTTATCATAGTTATCATCTAATTTCAAACAATCATCAATACATAACAGGTGATAAATAATGGTATTAATTATCAGTTTATACTCAAAATAAATTTAATAACTGTTAATTGGCAGTTTATATGCAAAAATAAACGTAAATTTAACTGGTAGTTAATATGAAATAAAAATTTAACATAACTATGACTAGCAGTTAATATGCAATTAAATAAATTCTAACTGTCAAATTTATGCAATAAATAAAATTAATTAACAGTTATATTAAACGAATGCGATTTATCAGAGATAATGAATAAAACATGCCAAACAGTCATATATAAATTTCTACTCATATCTAAAATTAATTTAACAAACACAAGAAATTTTAGAAATTGTGAGTGGGTTAAAACACTCACCTTTTGAATTTAAATCGAATTTAAATCCGATTTAAACCCAAAAATTCGACGGTCTCCAAATCTGTCCAAACCAGCATTAAAAAATCTGGAATTTAATTACGATCATAACAAAAAAAATCACGCATGAAACGGAGTTCGTATGTGGAAGTTAAATGTATTAAAGCGTTCGAAAAATCAAAATTAAATTAAATTCAAACAAAATAAACCTACCTATTACCACCTACCACGTCAACGTTTCCTGCGCACCCCTAGTGACTAATCTCACCAAACCCATATTCCAATTTCGCAAATAGATGAAGAAATCAAAAAGCCTCAAATTCAACCTTTTGGGTTTCGAATTTTACACGTTTGACCGTGATTTCTGGTTGACTCAAGCGACTATTGCAAAAAAAGATACTGCGCTTAGATCCGTAGATGAAAACTACAACATAATCTTTGAAATTTTCTGAGAACTTTGAATTTTATTTGATTTTTGAATAGAATTGGATCTGAAATTTGCATCCATTTAAGAAGAGAAAGAATTGAAGAAAATGAACGCACAAATAAAAGAGAATAGACGGAGGCTAGGGTTTATAATGGGGTTTATATAGATAGGTTAGAATTAGAGTAGATAGATCTGATAAACAAACGCGCTGAACGATAATTTAAATTAACGTAATAATTACAAATCACCATACTATGAAGACATTTACATTATTTCCCATTTATTACTTTATTTAACATAACCCTTAATTTACATCTATTGCAATGTTTTCAAATTTAATTGAATGAACAAATTATATCACTCCTAATAATTGTTGTAAGACTCTAAATCCCACATTTGTAAGTATATATTATTTCCACTCAAATATTATAGATATATACAGAGTATAGGTTTCCATTAAATCATTATTTATTATATATATTCAAATTAACTAAATTCACTATTGAAGTCCGTTTATATTTATTACCAAATATCCATTTACCTTTCCCAATAAATTTGAATCCCATTCATTTAATATAACAAATCAAATTTCCATTCACACCTTATTATCAACCCACAATTTATTGCAATTCATTATCTTAGATAGATTTTATACAATTAATATCAACTTTACATTAAATTTCTATCCAATGAATACTTATTCATCAATCAATTCAATATTTACTTTTCTTTCCCTCTATTTGATACTTAACCTAGTATACATTTTAATTGGTAAACATAACATTGAATTATAATGCATTTCTCATGCATGCTTCATTTCATATAAATTCCTCTTTATTAACCAAGTCACATTAACAAAACAAAATAATTTTTTTTTTATTTCAATCGATTACCAGTCTAGACTTAATATATTAAATAAACGGTTAACCTAAAACGATTGTTACCCCTTTAGCATTCAAATTCACCTACGACTATTATTAACACAATGTTGCCATTTGATTTATATATATTTAAATAAATTATATGAATGGGTAAAACTTTAAAAATTATCTTACCTGCAAATTTACTCACAAACATCCTAAATTACCAACTTGCAATTTATTTTTAATTACTAAATTTGCATTGATTATATCAAATTGAGATTTAATACGTATTATTTCCTCAAATAAATAAATCTTTGGATTTAAATTCCTAAAACCATAAATTATGTCCTACCATAAATCTATGCTTTTATTATTTTACGTTCACACTCCCGTTACTCTATAATAAATCACCAAGTAACGATATCCTAAACCAACATTAATTTATATATCAATCCTTATAACTCAATAAATTTGTCAAATATGAATAACCTTAACAATACTTATACATATTATCTTACTTACAATAATATAATATTAAACGTTGAATTTCATTTATTTTGCAATACTTCAATTTAATTAATAAATACTGCTCCTATACTTAAATCTATATTAACAATTCGTTAGATTTGGATCGATAGAAATCGGTTTACCAAAGCTTACGTACACATTACGTAAATAAACAACTATATAAATTTGCCACCTATTAGCTCTAAATTTTATTCTTAAGTTTGTTACCTATCAATTTAGATTATACTTCCATCTATAATGCAAATCCAAATCTCCTCTAACTGCATAAATTAGGGCAATTTATTGCAATTGATTTCCCATTAAACTTCATAAATTAACAAATTGAAACCTAAATAAAAATGTTTATTTATTTAAAAATCTTGTTGTTTAATTGAATTGACCATTCACGGATATAATTTAACATTGTTCTCCAATTATTACTTAAATACATCACACAACGTTAAAACTATATTCAATACAATTTGTTACCAAAATTAATTTAACGAAAACAATTACGCCCTTAAAATTTCTCTTCATTCATTAAATTCTAATTTTTATTCAATTAAACCCATTCATTTGATTTCCCTATTATGCATCAATTATAAACCCATCATCTTAAAGGTGATGTCTACATTTTATACTATAAATTTACCATTTTATATTCCAATATCAATGGATGCTCACATACAAATTTAGATCTTAACTCCAATTAATTGTTCCATTTAATCCATTGATTTATTAACTTTAATTACTGCAATTCATTGTCTTACATAGATTTGAATCTATTTCCAAATTTTCACTATTCCAATTAATTGAAATATAAAATTAAATTTGTAAAATATTAATTACCCTTGATCCATCAAATTTCAACATTCTCTTTTATGTAAACAAATAAGATTTCAGTTTCTTCCTAAATTTAAATTAGAAATCCTATAATTTAATTCATTTTAAACATCGAATTTACACGGGTCGTTACACTCTCCCCCACTCAAAACTTTTCGTCCCCGAAAAGGAAAAGAAGGGAGAAGGAAGAATTTAATAATAGTACATCTTATTCAAATATTAACTTATAAACAATAATTTACAACATTTGTTACCTTAAATAAAATATACCATTTTAAAATCATTATGTAAAAAAAAAATTATAAGTCCAAAATTTATGGAAATTTTTTGGCAGAGTCTCCTTTGTACGGGGAGGCTCAAGAGAAAATATAATATCAAAATATAACAATTATATTACATATATTATCCAAAATATTATATTCCAACTCCCGAAATATATATAAATAGCGCTGTAAACCGTAATCTGAAACGTACCTATTGATCGGGCATTTTACGCTTAAGTTATGGAACCAAAATCAGCAGCAATTGCTTCCACAACCTGCATTTCACTTATAAAGATCCAAAGGGTTAACAATTTATATAAAGTGAAATTAAGCGGTTTCAAACACTAACAACTAATCAGTACAACAACCATCAAACAGCATACACAACAAATCCAAAACAACCATTCAACAAACAAACAAATAGTTAGTCGGATTCAAAACTTGAAATTGTACGGAATGGAAATAACTATCAAGTGCATCATTTATTCAACAGTCTTAGATGGAACAAAATAGATTATTTATTCATCCAACAATTTCAAATTCCCTTACCCAACCAACCATAAATCAAATAATAGAATTCAAACCAACAAACCAAATTAACTTATTATAAATTTATTTCATACTTTAGCTGTTTAATTTCCTTTGTTTCATTACGTCATTTATTTTCATTATATTTCTTTCTATTTTGTTTAGAAATTAACTTCAACCCTTTTTCTTAAGTTTACAATTTCCCCATTTATTTTCACTTACTAATTACTATTATTCATTCATTTATTATTGCATGACCTCTTTTATTTACACTTTAATTACTTAAGTTTATAATTATCTATTTGTCATACTTACCTTTATTATATTTTACTCAGTAAAATTTCAATTATAACTTAAGTTTATAACATTAAATTCTCATTTAACAGCAATTTCATTGAACACTTTTACTACTTGTATAATATTCTATTACAATCTCTTATTAAACATTTCAACTTTTAATATTTGGTAAGTTATATATATATATATATATATATATATATATATGTATGTATGTATGTATGTATGTATGTATGTTATTTAAGGATGTAATTGTAAGTTATGCAAATTTTTTCACAATTCTTTTAATTAATTAATGGTTCAATAATTATATCTTTGTTTTATAAGTTACATATTTCAAATTACCTTCAATTCCTTTTATTCTATTGTTTTTAATTATAGTAACGTTTTAATTACACTTAAATTTATAACCTTATAACATCAATTCTTATAAATAAAGAATTTCATTAATTCATTTACTAAGCTTTACAATCATTTATATACATTACCTATCTCCCTATTATTAAATTTTTACTTTAATTAAAGGTTCCAATTATTAATTACTAACCTTTCATTTCACTACAATAATTGAAACAATTTATTAACAGAAATTTAAGAATTTAGATACCGGGTTAAATTTCAAATTATTTTAAAATAACAGATAAATATATTCCTACAACTTATATCTCAATTTATATTTAAAACAATTCAAAATATATATAAATATTTTTTTCAAAAAAAGAATCGGTAGTAAAACTACCACAGTGGCCTTTCCCCCTTGAAACTCGAAAATGAATGTCGATGATGCGTGCACTCATCACCGAAATTATTTTCCAGCGATAGAGAGGAAAGTACAAAACTTATTTTCTCCAAAATCTCCTTTAAACAAATCTTCCGAATTATATTGAAATATTTATATAAGAAAATACTTATAAACAATATTATTATATTCCAAAATTTATTCGAAAGAAATTTCAAAACCCCATATCTTAAGTCCTAAATTTCCAAATTTCATTGATTTTATTTTTCAATCTTATTTCTATTATTAATTATACACTTTATTACCTAACAACTAATCTATTACAGCCAAATATAGATATTATTTTGACAAATTATTTTATAGAAAATATAATAGGTAAAATTATTTCATTCACCTATATTAAAAACAAATATTATGTCGGTCTGTCATATTAAGTATTTAGAAATCCCTATTGATGTCATAGCGTCCCATGCACCAACCAGAATTTATAAATACGAAACGGAACAGATTAACACAATATAAACCTTTTTATAACACTAACAAATACGCTCTCTCATATATATACACTCAGCGACTCCCATAGGGTATTACTACCCTATTAGTAAAGAGTCAAACCCCACAAAGCTAAGGTTTATCGCTAAACCAAAGCTCTGATACCAGATGTAACGTCCCGCCATTTCGCACGATTTGAACAGACACACATGCCGATTAAATCCATACGGAAGGCAGATTGTTATGGGGTAAATAAGAAAAAAAGAAAGAAATAAAAGAAAACAGAATCTCGCAGCGGAAGGATAAAATATAATAATAAAATATACAGTTTATAAATCTGTTTACAAAACATTCATGTAATACATATCAGAGTTATACATACCAACAACAATGCAGCGGAACAGTGTGTAGTGCACTAGTATAAATAATAATAATATACATCTTCGTCTTCGTCCTCCAGAGCTAAATCTTCAAATCCTGAAACGCTCGGACTGACCCGAGCGAATTGAAAAGACAAAACACTCGAGTCAGAACTAAAAGATCTTATGTAAGTTAAATTAACAGAAATAAATATGAGTGCAGTAACTCAAGAGATGCTCGGGATTTACATCTCCTAAGGATCCGTTAAACTATTTACTATATAGTATATTGCGCTATTATAATAGTGTCTATTTGTAAAATAAATGTACTTTCAAATAGCATTAAAGCTTTACATTTTCCACCTTAACACGTAATAGTCCCAGTAGTCCATCCAATATCATAGTCCCTCCTGATCGGGAAGCCACCAGAGGATACCACACGGGCTACGGGAGAAATCCAAACTCGTACAAGGCACGATAGGGTAGGTGACACTGCACAACTAGGCAATGCCAGGGTAGATATACCAATTGCTATCTGAGCTGGTGGTAACGCAGCCGCAGCTACCGCCCATCTCGAAATAACACCCCCAAATCAAAGAAATTAATAGTGGCCACCGAATCAATCCAAAGTCAGAGTATAGTATCGAAGGAGTGCGTTCGATCAGAGGAATGACCTCATTGGCCCGAGAATCGCTCCTGTTTTAGCCACCTTATGCCAACTCACGGGAGTTGGGTCCACGTATTTACCTTACAAGAAACGTCGCCACCAACCTACTTCATTCTGGATTCTCCACCGCGTACACGGTTAGTCAAAGTGATTTTCGGTATCGACAGAGAGTATGTCCATATCTGATCCCGGTCTCTTTGCCAACCAATCGTTATTATAACACCGCGGTTATTTAAAAAAAAGTTATACTTTTAAAACCATAATAAAATATCCATTTAAAACTCATATAAAACCGATATCATTTATTCTTAAAACCCCAAATCAATACGATATCATTTATTTTCCAATATATTCTTTCCAAAATCATAGGGTTTCCAAAGTAAAATATTTAGAAATCAAAACTCTTGAATATAATATTTCAAATTATACTACCTTGAAAACATAGCTTTGAAACAAAATTTCTATCTCTTAAATGGTTAAATATTAAATTACTTTTATAAACAAAATAGCTTCTTTAGATTTCACAAATCAATTTCAAATATCGATTTAAACTTTCAAATACCATTTCAATTCTTATGTTTCAAGGCTTTAAATATTTCACCATTTCAAACAGACACGTTTGACAATTCCATATATATATCAAATTCAGTTACTTATTATTTAGACTTGAAATGTTTGCTTAATGAATTCAATATAATTTAAGAAAACCTTTAACTTCATATAACTGGATCATCTTTCAATTTATAATATATTCATTCAATCAACCTGATATTCATTAAAATCACTTTACACAAAATCAAGTTATAAAAATCATATCCTTTAAAAATTCTAATTTTTATTAAATTTCAATTTAACTTAATATTCATCTTCCAAATCTATTCTCATTTAAGTCATAAAACTCCAGAAATTAAATTTCAAATAAATGTTTAATCTTATTTGATCCTAAAATCAAACTTATTTAAACTTCAAATCAAATTTATACAAAGCTTAAAAACCGGAAATTACTATATATATATATATATAATAGCCTTTATCAATAACCAAATCAATATCTCATAAACCATATATATATATATATATAACTTTACAAAACCATAGAAAAACATTTCAAAAATAATTTTATATATTTACCGCGGTGCCTGTATATAATTTTCTATCCTATGGTCAAGTGATACAGATGTTTATCATTTCAATCCGCAATTTAAAATGAAAAAAAAATGCGGTTATATATCATTTCAAACCGCAATCTCGAATGAATGAAATGCATAGCAACTTGCAATTAATAAAATTAATCATCCATTCATCCATCAAATCATGCATCCATTTATCACAGTCATCATCTAATTTAAAACAATCATCAATACATAACAGGTGATAAATAATGGTATCAATTATCAGTTTATACTCCAAATAAATTTAATAACGGTTAATTGGCAGTTTATATGCAAAAATAAACGTAAATTTAACTGGCAGTTAATATGAAGTAAAAATTTAACATAACTATGACTGACAGTTAATATGCACTTAAATAAATTCTAACTGTCAAATTTATGCAATAAATAAAATTAATTAACAGTTATATTAAATGAATGCGATTTATCAGAGATAATGAATAAAACATGCCAAACAGTCATAAATAAATTTCTACTCATATCTAAAATTAATTTAAAAAACACAAGAAATTTTAGAAATTGTGAGTGGGTTAAAACACTCACCTTTTGAATTTAAATCGAATTTAAATCCGATTTAAACCCGAAAATTCGACGGTCTCCAAATCTGTCCAAACCAGCGTCAAAAAATCTGGAATTTAATTACGATCCTAACAAGAAAAAATCACGCATGAAACGGAGTTCGTATGTGGAAGTTAAATGTATTAATGCGTTTGAAAAATCAAAATTAAATTAAATTCAAACAAAATAAACCTACCTATTACCACCTGCCACGTCAACGTTTCCTGCGCACCCCTAGTGACTAATCTCACCAAACCCATGTTCCAATTTCGCAAATAGATGAAGAAATCAAAAAGCCCCAATTCAACCTTTTGGGTTTCGAATTTTACACGTTTGACCATGATTTCTGGTTGACTCAAGCGACTATTGCAAAAACAGAGACTGCGCTTAGATCCGTAGATGAAAACTACAACATAATCTTTGAAATTTTCTGAGAACTTTAAATTTTATTTGACTTTTGAATAGAATTGGATCTGAAATTTGCATCCATTTAGGAAGAGAAAGAATTGAAGAAAATGAACGCACAAATAAAAGAGAATAGACGGAGGCTAGGGTTTATAATGGGGTTTATATAGATAGGTTAGAATTAGAGTAGATAGATCTGATAAACAAACGCGCTGAACGATAATATAAATTAACGTAATAATTACAAATCACCATACTATGAAGACATTTACATTATTTCCCATTAATTCCTTTATTTAACACAACCCTTAATTTACATCTATTGCAATGTTTTCAAATTTAGTTGAATGAACAAATTATATCACTCCTAATAATTGTTGTAAGACTCTAAATCCCACATTTGTAAGTATATATTATTTCCACTCAAATATTATAGATATATACAGAGTATAGGTTTCCATTAAATCATTATGTATTATATATATTCAAATTAACTAAATTCACTATTGAAGTCCGTTTATATTTATTACCAAATATCCATTTACCTTTCCCAATAAATTTGAATCCCATTCATTTAATATAACAAATCAAATTTCCATTCACACCTTATTATCAACCCACAATTTATTGCAATTCATTATCTTAGATAGATTTTATACAATTAATATCAACTTTTCATTAAATTTCTATCCAATGAATACTTATTCATCAATCAATTCAATATTTACTTTTCTTTCCCTCTATTTGATACTTAACCTAGTATACATTTTAATGGGTAAACATAACATTGAATTATAATGCATTTCTCATGCATGCTTCATTTCATATAAATTCCTCTTTATTAACCAAGTCACATTAACAAAACAAAATAATTTTTTTTTATTTCAATCGATTACCAGTCTAGACTTAATATATTAAATAAACGGTTAACCTAAAACGATTGTTACCCCTTTAGCATTCAAATTCACCTACGACTATTATTAACACAATGTTGCCATTTGATTTATATATATTTAAATAAATTATATGAATGGGTAAAACTTTAAAAATTATCTTACCTGCAAATTTACTCACAAACATCCTAAATTACCAACTTGCAATTTATTTTTAATTACTAAATTTGCATTGGTTATATCAAGTTGAGATTTAATACGTATTATTTCCTCAAATAAATAAATCTTTGGATTTAAATTCCTAAAACCATAAATTATGTCCTACCATAAATCTATGCTTTTATTATTTTACGTTCACACTCCCGTTACTCTATAATAAATCACCAAGTAACGATATCCTAAACCAACATTAATTTATATATCAATCCTTATAACTCAATAAATTTGTCAAATATGAATAACCTTAACAATACTTACACATATTATCTTACTTACAATAATGTAATATTAAACGTTGAATTTCATTTATTTTGCAATACTTCAATTTAATTAATAAATACTGCTCCTATACTTAAATCTATATTAACAATTCGTTAGATTTGGATCGATAGAAATCGGTTTACCAAAGCTTACGTACACATTACGTAAATAAACAACTATATAAATTTGTCACCTATTAGCTCTAAATTTTATTCTTAAGTTTGTTACCTATCAATTTAGATTATACTTCCATCTATAATGCAAATCCAAATCTCCTCTAACTGCATAAATTAGGGAAATTTATTGCAATTGATTTCCCATTAAACTTCATAAATTAACAAATTGAAACCTAAATAAAAACGTTTATTTATTTAAAAATCTTGTTGTTTAATTGAATTGACCATTCACGGATATAATTTACATTGTTCTCCAATTATTACTTAAATACATCACACAACGTTAAATCTATATTCAATACAATTTGTTACCAAAATTAATTTAACGAAAACAATTACGCCCTTAAAATTTCTCTTCGTTCATTAAATTCTAATTGTTATTCAATTAAACCCATTCATTTGATTTCCCTATTATGCATCAATTATAAACCCATCATCTTAAAGGTGATGTCTACATTTTATACTATAAATTTACCCTTTTATATTCCAATATCAATGAATGCTCACATACAAATTAGATCTTAACTCCAATTAATTGTTCCATTTAATCCATTGATTTATTAACTTTAATTACTGCAATTCATTGTCTTACATAAATTTGAATCTATTTCCAAATTTTCACTATTCCAATTAATTGAAATATAAAATTAAATTTGTAAAATTTTAATTACCCTTGATCCATCAAATTTCAACATTCTCTTTCATGTAAACAAATAAGATTTCAGTTTCTTCCTAAATTTAAATTAGAAATCCTATAATTTAATTCTTTTTAAACATCGAATTTACACGGGTCGTTACAGTCTAAGTGAGAATCTTGAAGAAACTTTCAACTCCTTCAAGAACATGCTTACTTTTATCCTTCGTAATCAACGTCACTTAGAATTAAGCTAAATGCAGATGATAAAAGAACAAGAAAGACATTTTGATGCCATTCAATGGATGATCTCAGCCCTCAACAAAGAAGAACTTGAAGCGAATTCAGAAGGGACTCTGAACAAAGATAATGAAGAATGGGATGCTATAAATGCAGATCCTATCTTCGGTGAAGAAGGATGGGTTCAAGTTCCAAGAAATGTCTGATTTGACATATGTGGTTTGATTTACTTCGATTTGGTTCGAATTGTTTGGCTTGATTTGATTTGTTTTGGTATGGTTTGGATTGATTTGAATATGGTGTGATTGAACATGGTGTGGTTTGATAAGAACATGATGTATATATTGATTAATTATGTTTGAAATTTTCATATTTCTCACATTTACCTTACTATATTGTATTCATATATATTATCTGCCTCATTTATATTCTACTATATCGTGTTATTATCCTACACAGTGTTATAGTATAAGATTTAGGGGCTGTTATGTAGATTAGGATTAGTTTTTGTTGATGATAAAGGGGGGGGAATTATAAAATAGTTTAGTCAGGCTTAGATTAAGAGAGAGTTAGTAGATTAGGGGGAGTTGTTGGAATAAGGAGGAGTCAGAGTAGAATCAAAGTTGTATATTTTATAAACATAGGTTGTCATCATCGAAAAGGGGGAGATTGTTAGTTCCTGAGTTGATGGTTTTGATGACAACAACCTTAGGACTTGTTATAAAATATAAATACTAATATTCTTGTCTAGATATATATGTATATGCAGGATATATATACAGGTACTAAGAGTGAAGACAGTACAAAGATTCAAGACTGAGTATAGAGATTCAAGACCGACGAATTCAAGATTGAAGAAATCAAGACTAAAGACTTATGAGTATTAAGAGTTCAAGATATCAAGAGTCTATATTTATGTTAAAACTTCATAATAGCACTAAAATCTTTATTCTGATTTTAGTTGTGGAATGGAATCCACCTTCTCGCTTTAATAGTGGGATGGAACCCACGACCTCTTTAGTAGGATGGAACCCACGACCTTCTCTATCAAAATGATTTACTTTTTGCAAAACTATCTTTTTAACGTCATCTCTATCAATTTAAATATTTTAGCCTTAATACAAAAACTATTTTTAATCGTATTAATTTCAAAATCATCTCTTGCTTTTTAAATTATCTCTTGATTTTAATATTTTAGCTTTAATATAATTTAAAGAAATATGTACTTAGTTTTTAATATTACTTTATATTATAGATTATATATTTTAAGATTACTTTCTAAAACACTTTTATGAATTTAAACTATATTCAAAATGGTTTATAAAGTTTAGAATTTTTTTTGGCAAGTTTTAGAATAGAAATCATTTTAAAGAAAAATCTATTTTTAAAATTAACATAGGCATGTCGACATCTCTCATTCCACCATGTCGACATGGTAGCCGTAGATTTTAAAATTCAAATTTTCAAAAGAAGTGTCTATTCGTCATAACCTTTTGTGAATGGACATGACCGTTGTTCTCCTATAAATACTCGTTGTTTTCAACGAATATTAAGTTAGTTTTTCTTCATTTCTTCACTCCTTCTTCTCCACTCAAATATTCTCTTATATTTCAAATGCTTTAACAAAACTCTACCAAAATTCTAAGTGAATCAAACTAGATCATCCCTTATTTAATTCTCTACCACTCTCTCTCAAAGATCTTAATGCTATTCGGAGCTATAGGATCATTTGTAATCAAAAGATCAAAGTGTATCGAGTGTCTCTATCAAAGTGTGATTGGAAATGATGTGATTGTGGCCTGTAAATCAATAGGGTGTGATTGTAGCCCGTAAATCAAGTAGGTGATCTTGTAGCCTCGTCAAATCAAGCGAGTTTGTCTTGGACTCGGAGACAGGAGGGTGTATCTCGTGGCCTTGAAATTGAGGTTTTAATATCAACGTTATATTTGAAAAGAAATATGCACAATAAATTATGTGGAACTAGATGTAGAGTAACTCCGAACCAGTATAAAATTCCGGTATATTCTTTCATTTACTGCTTTTATTTCCTATTTGCATGTATGTTGGATTCTGTGATTGTCTCTGTGTTTGTGAAATTATATCTATATGTGTTTAATTTGAAAAGATTTCAAAAATTCCATTAAATAATATTCACCCCCTCTAGTGTTAATTCAGCCTTAAGATTCGTAATCCGCATTTCCTACATTATCAACCAAAACAACTAGCCAAATTATAGTCTAATTGTGATGATAACTTAATTTTTGTTTGAAACTTTGACAAGCAAAAGGAATTAAATTTCTTAATAATGACCAGAACTTATATTTAATTTAATCATGTCAATTTAAAAGTAAATTCTTCGTGTGTAAATATTTTTGAAAACTTGCATCATGTAGATTCTATATTTCGTATTTGGATTTTGTAGGTAGTATCCTCGTAGAGCCCTCACGAGACAACACTCGTCCTACTAGGAATACCTAAAGGTTTAACGCTTGTTGCATATGCTCAATGCAATCGTGTTTCCTACGAAAATGGATTTATCTTAATTTTAGTTTATTTGAGGATGAATAAAAAGATAACTGTATGGGTATTTGATGTGCACATAAAAATGTATATTTTTACTTACACGCTTAATCTCACTTTAGTAAAATAAATGTCATAATTGGGTGTTTTTACATGTTTAAAACCAAATTTCAAAAATTCTTTCAAGTGATCATTCATGCATCTACATGGGGGCCAAAACGATAATTTTCATGTGTGAAATATTTTGGAAAAAAATTACTTGCACATTCTAATTTGTTTTTTAAGAATTTGTATTCAACTTGGAGGTGGCTTCATGGAAATATGCATATACAAGAGATGGAAGCCAAAGAAATGAAGAAATAAAACAATTCCTTTGATCATGGAGGAGCCCACCTGCCCACTAATGGAATACAATTAAAAGCTAATGCATATATTAGTGGGGCTTAAGGCACATGCACATTTAATGGATGATTAATTTCATGCTAATGATAACTTGGAGGCCACACTATCTTAGGGGCATTTTAGGGAGTTTCCTAAAAAGGGATTAGGATTTTAGTCATGTATAAGTAACCCTCTTATGTTCATGTAATAAAGTTTATTATCTCATCCTATTATGCAAGTTGTAGCCACAAAATTAATGAGAAATAAAATGGCTTCCTAAGCTTCTTCTTATTTTTTGTTCTTTACAAGCTTTTATTTTATTATATGCTCATTTTTATTTATATCACCTCTTTTCTTTTATGTTAGTAGATTAGATTTCCATTTATGCACTTAGTTTAGTTTTATTTTTATGCAAGTAGTTAGTTCTTTTCATTTTAATTAGCTTGCACTTTCCCTTTTTGTTCTATGTTGAAATTTACATGTGTTGAAATGATAACACAAATAAGAAGCTAAATCCCTTCAATTTAGGGATAATGAAGCTCTCTCAAATTATGTAGATTCAACATATTTCATTATTTATGATCTCTTTTTAGTGCTCAATGAAAAGTTGGATTTTGATGTAAGTTTATTAGGGAATTTGATAGATTATGTTGTGTTTCTAATCACATATGGGCCATGCTTAATCCAATATAAACAAAATTTACATCATCATCTTACTAATTGATTTGATAATGAAACTAAAGTAGAATCAAAATTTGAGGATCTATATTACAAATCAAAAATAGTAAATGGATCATGCTTAAAATATATTTTGTTTTAGTTTCATATTCATTTTCATGACATTTAACAAAGTGGTTTTAGAGTTGTATTAAAGTTTGATGGTTTAAGTTGTGTTAATTAATAACACAAATATATCACTTATGATAAATACATCACTAATACTACTAGATTAAAATGAGAGATCATAGATTAAATTTTGTATTGATTTATGTGAGAGTATGTGAGTGGATTTGCCTCTAAATTGTTTCTCTTAATCTCATATTTTTATTTACTTTGTTTTACTTAGTTTTTACATTTTTTTTAGCTTAAGATAGTTTCAAACTCTTTGGGTTAATCTGATTGAGTAGAATATTAAATTAATTCATTTCCCTGTTCATCAATCGTGCTCGCATACGTACTACAATTGTACACCATGCGCTTGCAGTTTATAACGATATATTTTTAACGGCGATTTTCTAACTGATAGAAAATTTCACCGTTATCAACAATGCACTCCCACCATTCTTGAAGGTAATTAGATTAGTAAGCAAGGTTCCCAATCCTCTCTAGTATCAAAAAAGGAACTACGAATCTCGGTGCCAATCTCTACGGTTAAAGCCCCACAAAATCTTCGCTATAGCGCATAGTGCTCTTCGACCGGTACGCTATTTCAATTTAGCACTATTAAATAGTAGATCTGCTTTAAGACCTACCATATTCCACCACATCCGCTAGATCAAGGCTTTTTAACCCCCATTTTAGCAACATTACTACACAAATGTTGATTTGACTTGTTCTCTTTAAAACCAAAACAACAAAGTTAGGATAAATACCTAATTTTAAGGCATAAGTACTGAATATAAATTAGAGATCTATTTTAGTCACCAAATCCAGTCTATCTAAATCATGATATTCTTCGATTTTGTTATATAATATTAAATAATATTATTTTTTCCTACATAAATGATTAAGAATGAGAATAAATTAGCTCTAAATATTTGGTTTTATACCTTATGAAGCTTTTAACAGCTCTACTATTTTAAGTTATATCTAGGATTTATCCCCGCTAAACCTTTTTTCATTCCTACTACTATATTTTTGTTAAGCGCTTCAACTGCATAGGTGCCAACTTCCCTTTAGTACCGAACCGATTTACGTTCTTCAAGGGAGAGATCTTAACAAATACCATGTCACATATAGAAAACTCTAGACCTCTACATCTCTTATCATCGCAGCTCTTCTATCTGTCTTGAACATCTTTCATTTGCCGAATAATCTCGATCTTCCCTAAAGTTTCGCTAATCATATCTGGCCAATGTATCAGTTTCTCATCAGCTTCCACCAAATAAGAAGGAGCATTGCACGGTCGGCCATATAATGCCTCAAATAGTGCCATACCAATGCTAGACTGATAACTACTATTGTATGCGAATTTAATAACATGCAAGTGATCATCTGTGACATCCCGGAAATTTGGGGCAATATTTATTTAATAATCTGTGTTAAAAATTAATTTGATTTGATAATAATTGTTAATAATATTAAATTGATTTAATAATCTCCTTTAAAATAAATATTTAACTAATAATTTATGTTTTCAAAGCTAATTTAATGTGTTCTCTATTTATATATATTTGTATATATTGTAAATAGTAAGTTTGTTTTAATTTAACAAGTAAAACATATTTTCTTATTTTAATCTTTTTAGAAATTATAATTTAGGAATTTGATTTAAATTTAATATTAAATAAATAATAAGTGGCTTTAAAATATACTAAAGATAAAGTTAAAATTTGTTTAAAGGATTTTAACTTAAAATTAAATTTAACAAGGGTTGTTTGTTCTTGTTTTAAATATAGTTGATAAAATAAGTAATTTATTTATATGGTGATAATTTCTTTATAAATTATTTTAATAATGAGTTTTATTTATAATATAATAACTTCACAAGTAGATTTTAAAATAAATAGAAATTGTTATATATATACATATATTTGGAAGGAACTATGGTTTGAAGTTTAAAATATAATCTTGCAAAAATTGTTTAATACAGGCTTTGAACTTAAAAGAGGGATAATATAAGTAATCATGTTAAAAAAAAATTAATTAAATACTTAAGTTAAATTTTATAACAAATGACTATAGCAACTTTATATTTATAAGACAAAAGTATATATGTGAACATAAGATTTAAATATACAAGTTAACATTATAACTATAATAACCATAACAACTTTCAAGTATAAAACAGAATAAAATATATGCAGGCAAGAATATAAACATGTAAGTTGAAATACAAAGCAAAATATATAAATATGCAGGATAAAGAAATAAAATGTAAAGTACAGTAAGTATGAAGAGTAGAAAGGAAGACAAGTATGAAAACATAAACAAAATGTTAGTAGCTTGTGCATTAAGATTCAGAGAAGTACACAACATCAAGTTAAGAAACAAAATAATAGAGATTTGTACCAGGCTTTGTATAAATTTAATTACAGCCTGTAAAGAAAACATACAAAGCAAAGTATAAACAAAAATATCTTTACATAAGAAATGATTAGTTGGCTAAATAGGGAACATTGAGTACATTTACATTTAATGTTTCAGATTTCTCAGCAAATTAGAGTCTATTCGAATTTTGTTCAAAATCTTTTCAGCCTCAATTTTGAAATTTCTGCCTGATAAAACAAGATTGAACAGTGCACAGCATTTGCTTGTCTCAGATGCCACCTTCCTCTGTAATATTTTCCTTCTACATATACATATCTTCTCAGTTCATTAGTGAAGAATAGCAAGCCTTTTCTTTCTTTTCTTTTACAAAACTTAAACAACATCATACAACTAACAAGCAAGTCTGAGAATAACAAGCCTACATGCAACTGCAAGTTCGTAAAATCAAAGCATATTAAAGCAAGCTATCAAATTTAATGTGGCAATGCAGTTCCAGTTTAAACAATCCCAGATGTTTGTTGCTTGAAGTTGTTCACTGGTCGCTGTTCTTCAACATGTTGGTGAGTAACTTTTGTTTTAAAACCTAAAAGTTTGAATCTGCTGAATACTTATCCGTGAGTAACATTTTTTTTAAAATAACATAAGTTTAAACATGTTGCAGATAAATATTTGAATGCTTAAATTATTTGGGTGAATATTTATAAGTGCATTGATCTCTGTGTGATTGTGTAGAAGAATATCAGTATATTGAAACCCCTATAGGCATCTGTGTATTTTGAATTCAAGCTCCTGTTTTACTTTCAAAAATCACTAGAGCTTAATCTATTGGTTGATAGAACTTAGTATCTGAACAAAATGTGTTTGTTTGTTTATAAAGTAAATTTTAAAATTAAAATTTAAGTTAAACAAAGTAGAGTTAATTCTGAAAACATTATAAACAGTTAAGGGTTAAATTAAGTGATAATTTCAAACATCTTGAAATATTAATTCAGGTTCATAACTTGAATACTTATCAGAAATAAGGATTTTTAAGAGTAAATTCACAATTTTTAGTTGAGTTTTGTTTTGGCATTTCTGATTTCTTTGAATTGGAGATTTTGGGTTGCCGCTGGCAACACAGTGGATTTGAGTGATTGTAGTTCTTCATGGAGGTGGAGATGTGACCGGAGAGGCCGAGAAAAATAGTGGATGATGATGAAGATCATCAGAGAAGTTGCGGTGGTGGGTTTCTTTTCCTAAACCTAGTTTTTGTTATGTTCGTATTTTGGTCTCGTTTGAACTCCGTGGGGCATCGAGTTAAATGGGGGTTTGGGGATCGCTGGAGAGGATGTAGACGAAGCAGTAGCCGGAGCTGTCGACTTTCTGGTGGTCGGAGCGTCGTGGGGAAAACGTTGACAGGTTTCGTGTATGGGCGCGTGTGTGGTTCCAGGTTTGGGACATGAGAACTCGATTTTGATTCGAGTTGTGGTGATGAGTTCTGGTGGTTGTGATGTTATCTGGGAATGGTTGCCGATGGTTAGCAGTTGTGGTGGGTGACCGGAGATGGCTCAGGCCTCGGTGCACGTGCACCGTGCCATTGAAGTTGGGGATTACCGTTTTCTGTGTGCAGTTTTTTGTTAGGGAAGACTCGAATTTAATCGAGTGTTGACTCGAAACAGAGGAGGAGGAAACTCGAAGCAAATCTGATTTTCTCTCGAGTCAGTGTTGTTTCCAGTTTTTGTAAAACCTGGTAGCAAATGAATGGAACTTTCTTGTTCCAGTTTGTGTAACCTGATAGCAAGTGTTTGAGATTTTTAAACAAGATCACAGGAAACCTTAATTTGTATTCAAGATTTAAACAAAGTTTAAATCAGTTGAAGTGTGAATTCAAACTATTTTTATTGAATTCAAATCTGAAATAAGATATAGGTTTCTAAATATTTAAATGGGAATTCCAGTTTTCAACCTGACAGTTCAGTTTTTTTTTAAATTTCAATTTAAATTTGAAAACTGAAATTCAAAACAGGATTTAAACTATGTTTTAAATATAAAGTAGAGTATAGGTTCAATTGATTTTGAATCTAAGGTTTTAAAATGAATTTGGATTTTAAATCAAGAATTTAAAATCAAGGTGGAAAAAGTAAGTTAAAACCAAGGTTAAACAAATTGTTTTAATTTGAATTCGCAAGTTAAAATATTAATGTAATTGGAAGTTTTATATTTAAATAAATATTTAAGTGGTTGGGTTTAAAAGCTTTTCTTATATAAGTTCATATGTAAGAAATAAAGGTTATTTATATTTATAAATTGAATTTAAATTGGGTAAATGTTTAAACAATGACCACTTTGAATCTTGAATTCAAAATGGAATTTGAATTTGAACTTAAAATGTTCTAATACATTTTAATATTAATAAAGTCAGTAATAAAGAGATAAATTATCTTAGAAACAATTAAGGTATTTAGATGATTAAATAGATAAGATAATTAGGGAATGACTTATGTATTAAATTTCTCTAATTAATAATTTAGATTAATTTATAATTAGAAATTAATTAGGGAATAAATTAAGAAATGTTATTAGTAAATGAAGAAAATTAACTAAGGATTATCATTTAATTAATTAATGTGATTAATTTTATTAATTAATTAGATTAATTAATTTAGATAAATCTATTGTAAATTGTTAAGAGTAATTACTTAATAAAAGTAATTAAGAAATTAATTACTTATTGTAATTAATTTTGATGATATGATTGAATTAAGTTAATTTATTTATTTTAATTAATTTAAGCAAATCATTTGATGGTTTGAGATATGAAATTACCTGATGTAATTAATGGAGCAGGATTACTTAGGGAAGTAATTAGATGAGAATTACTGAATGTAATTAATACAATATGATTTGTAAGTAAAGTAATTTGGGTAATTACTTTTGTAATTAATCAGGGGATTAATTATGGAGATAATTAATTATGGTAATTAAGGGTAGTTAATTACTGGATTGTTATTAATCAAAGGTGATTAATAATTGTGTTTCATTAAAGATTAACCACTTTATGTAATTAATTTAAATAAAGTAATTTATTTAAATCTAAATTAGAGCTCATTAATTAATTAATATAATTAATGATGTAAATTAAGAATTGGTTAATTAAGAAATACTTAATAATGTGGTGATTAATTGATGTAATTAATTAAGAATAAATGTAATCAATTCTAAATGTAGTAATTTAATGTTAATTACTATAAATGTTTTAGGAGAATTAATTTGTGAATTAATTAAAGACTAATAACCAATTGTAAGTAGTGAATGATTAACCAAGATGTTTAATCAAGATAATTATTTAGAAGATGGTTAATTAATTTGATTTATAATTAATTAAATGGTCGTATAAGCAGGATTTATAGATGAAATAATTAATTTAATTAATTAGAGATTAAAGTAGTTAATTTAATTCATTTTAAAATTAATTATAGATTGTATGATTATAAATCATTGCTTATGGATGAATGATATTGATATTTCATTTGATGATGTGATCTGGCATACATTATATCTATGTGTCATGGATGCCTGGTTTAAGTATGATAATATTTTAATTATCTGTTTGGATGATAATATTGATTATCTGTTTATGAGATTATCTGTGATTATTTGCTGTGATCTTATGAACTATCCTTCTGTGTGTATGTTGATTATATTGAATTAAACTGTTAAGACTAAATTGACAACTTGGCCTTAAAAGACACGCTTTGGATTTCGATGAGACCGGGATCGGGTTTCCACATTAGGAACATCCGAAAACCACATCGATTCCAAATTAACGATAGGTCGTGAATCTGAAGTGAAGATGAGGATTCAGAATGCAAGGGTTATCGTCGTTAACTCTGAGGGTGATTCCAAAATGAGTGTAACGAGATAATGCCTTCGGTTTCGTTCGAACCCGGAACGAACTTGTATGGATTGAATGCTTTCAACACATCGTCAGGCGGACGATGAGCATTCTAAGAAATATGTTCTCTAAAGGTAATTGTAACCTCAAGCCTCATCAACCGGGAATGGCTAAAACAGGGGAGGTGCAGCAAGGTTAGGTGGGTCATGCCCAAGCAGGACAAGGATATTCCCCTGTCTAGATGTCCCTTTATTTTTCGGCTGTGTGGGCGGTTGATTGCAACAACTGCCGGGGTTTATCTTGTTCGGGACTGTTCAGTAAGGAATGGTTCCGGCCTTGTGTTGCATGGGATGAAGGGAGTAATCCTCGGTACGGTGATCTAGGCCCCGTACTGTGACGGGCGGTACCCCAGTAGCCCTGCCATTGTATGGAATCCAAATTCCAATAAGTGCCGTACGAATTAGTTGTGCCCAACTATGTTGGAATGTGAGATGTAAGCATTTCAGTTATTTCTGTATTTTACTTGAAAACCCTAGACACTATTATAATATCACTGGATTTCCTATCAAATATTTTGGTTAGCGTAAGGTAAAAACTTTTCCATGTTTATGTGTGGAAAGTCTTACGTGATACCTTTTGTTTCCTAAAGATTTTTAAAGTTAAGCAACTTTAACCTGTTACTCATACTAGACCCATGTCTGACCCGAAGTTTATTTTTGTTTTTCATAAACTCTCGGGTACCCAAATTTTTTACGGGTAGCCAAGGGATTCAGGTTAGCTTTGACGCATTCTGGAGGAGCAATGGAGCAGGAGGCTTCAGCGTTGTAGATATATATATTTAGTTCCGCTGTATTGGTATCTCTGTATTGAGTTGAGTTGTATAACTAGACAGGTGTTTATAACTGTCTAGTATGTGATGTATTGTCTGTATAACTCTGATTGATGTTGCATATTATGTAAATACTTATGTGATTAATATAATTTATTCGTTCCGCTGTGAGATTCTGATGTTGTTGTTCTTTCTTCTCTATCTTTTCTACTTTCTCACCCCTTTCTTTTCTTAATGACGAAACGTCTTCCTGGGCGTAGGAGGGCGGGTCGTCACAGTTGGTATCAGAGCGCTAGGTTGAGTGAATATCTAGGCTCTTAAGTGTTTTCTTTCCTGAGAGAGCGTATTTGTAATTTTGATATATAATATATGTTTCTACCTATTGTTGGGCTACCTGTTCGGGTTTTCCAATGAATTATAAAGGTAGACTGGGTAGTGGTGTGTGTAACACGACTGCCAATGGTTGGAAGTGTATTTGTCGAGACTGTAGACCTATTACCGTCTCGAGTAGACTTTCGATGGTGTAAGGATTTCAGTGTTCTCTGAAGGAAACCTGTTAAGGTTCGAGTTCATTTTGAAGTGTAAGTTTGGATGAGCTAGAATTTGGATCTGTCGGTTGGACAGAAGCAAGTGATGTTATCTTGATACCTCAGGATGTAGTAGCTGTGTGATGAGACACAGTGACTATGGATGTCTCCGAAGATGTTTCTTTGGAACAAGTTAGGAAGTGTGTCTGCTTCGATTTTGTGGCTGCGTTCAGTTGGGTGTTCCTGTTTGCTTTGGGGTCCGAGTTTCTCGAAGAGCTTTGGATTAGGAGGTCTTCTGGCTTAGCAGTTTTTCTTGAGGTAATTTCAGAAATAGTAGAGTAGTTCCATTTCTTCGATGAATTGACCATATAAGCGTAAGCTGTTATGTTTGGTAATGAGAGAGCAGTATTTTGGAATTAGGCTAGATTGATCGCAAGAGTGACTTGCGATAATTTGAGTGTTCTCTTGTGTTTCAGAGACATTTTCTGGATGTCTTCAAGGAGTCAAAGGTTTTGCTAACATTTGGAGATTGAGTTTGGTATCAACTGGATTCCAAAAGTAATACCGATGGTTCAGCTTAGTAATAGGATGGTTTTTGAGTTTGGTAAAGTAGCTCAGGCTTTGGAGAAACTTCAGAGTTTTCTTTTAGATATGTGAACTTTATTTTTGGAATATGTTGTCCAGTCTGTGTTCGACTTCAGCATTTTCATCTGTTCAGTCAGAGTTGCGCAGTGGAAGCATGGTGGTAGCTGTTTTAGTTTGGAAGCAATTGGATATTGCAATGTTTGGATTGGAGAGTTCTACAGGAATTTTTTTTCAGAATCTGAGGCCAGATTGGAGTGCACCTGTTTTATCTCTTCCAGATAAGAGAAATGAGTTCTGTTTTCTAATTTGGAATAGAGTTTGTGTTCTGAGTTTGGTTGATCTTGGGGAGATCATTTTGTTGGACTGTCTTTGGTTCAGTTTGTTTCTAAGGACATCAGCAAGAGTTGAGCTGATTAGGGAAGATGTAGGCAGCCCAGGATCGTCCGAGGAGTTTTGTGGATAAGAGATGGAGGAATTTGAATTCCGAAATTGGAGATTTGATTTTGGATAAGTGTTTGGTCTGCGAGATTGAATTGTCAGTTTGGATAACTGGAATTCGTTGTGTTCACGTATATCTGATGGAGTACGTGTAAGATCTATCTCTGGTTGTAGAACCAGCAGTTCAGGGAGTTTTGGTTGTTGAGTCAGACTTGTCTATAGTCTGATATTCTATCTTGTTTGTAGATCTAGATAGGTGGAAGCTCTGTAGCTTTGTAGTATTGTTTGTTTGGATTCTATAGAGCGAGTATTCCAGTATTATACTTGGGAAACTCTAGATAGATCTATCCTGATTTTGTCTGGATAATTAGATTTGGTTGTTTGGATGAATTGGTTGCTATGGTTGTTAGCTTATGATTGATATATGCTTGTGTTTTAGAATTAAATCTTTAACTAGATTATTAAATTACCTTTGTTTAAATTTCGGGGATGAAATTCTTTTAAGGGGGGAAGAATGTGACATCCCGGAAATTTGGGGCAATATTTATTTAATAATCTGTGTTAAAAATTAATTTGATTTGATAATAATTGTTAATAATATTAAATTGATTTAATAATCTCCTTTAAAATAAATATTTAACTAATAATTTATGTTTTCAAAGCTAATTTAATGTGTTCTCTATTTATATATATTTGTATATATTGTAAATAGTAAGTTTGTTTTAATTTAACAAGTAAAACATATTTTCTTATTTTAATCTTTTTAGAAATTATAATTTAGGAATTTGATTTAAATTTAATATTAAATAAATAATAAGTGGCTTTAAAATATACTAAAGATAAAGTTAAAATTTGTTTAAAGGATTTTAACTTAAAATTAAATTTAACAAGGGTTGTTTGTTCTTGTTTTAAATATAGTTGATAACATAAGTAATTTATTTATATGGTGATAATTTCTTTATAAATTATTTTAATAATGAGTTTTATTTATAATATAATAACTTCACAAGTAGATTTTAAAATAAATAGAAATTGTTATATATATATACATATATTTGGAAGGAACTATGGTTTGAAGTTTAAAATATAATCTTGCAAAAATTGTTTAATACAGGCTTTGAACTTAAAAGAGGGATAATATAAGTAATCATGTTAAAAAAAAAAATTAATTAAATACTTAAGTTAAATTTTATAACAAATGACTATAGCAACTTTATATTTATAAGACAAAAGTATATATGTGAACATAAGATTTAAATATACAAGTTAACATTATAACTATAATAACCATAACAACTTTCAAGTATAAAACAGAATAAAATATATGCAGGCAAGAATATAAACATGTAAGTTGAAATACAAAGCAAAGTATATAAATATGCAGGATAAAGAAATAAAATGCAAAGTACAGTAAGTATGAAGAGTAGAAAGGAAGACAAGTATGAAAACATAAACAAAATGTTAGTAGCTTGTGCATTAAGATTCAGAGAAGTACACAACATCAAGTTAAGAAACAAAATAATAGAGATTTGTACCAGGCTTTGTATAAATTTAATTACAGCCTGTAAAGAAAACATACAAAGCAAAGTATAAACAAAAATATCTTTACATAAGAAATGATTAGTTGGCTAAATAGGGAACATTGAGTACATTTACATTTAATGTTTTAGATTTCTCAGCAAACTAGAGTCTATTCGAATTTTGTTCAAAATCTTTTCAGCCTCCATTTTGAAATTTCTGCCTGATAAAACAAGATTGAACAGTGCACAGCATTTGCTTGTCTCAGATGCCACCTTCCTCTGTAATATTTTCCTTCTACATATACATATCTTCTTAGTTCATTAGTGAAGAATAGCAAGCCTTTTCTTTCTTTTCTTTTACAAAACTTAAACAACATCATACAACTAACAAGCAAGTCTGAGAATAACAAGCCTACATGCAACTGCAAGTTCGTAAAATCAAAGCATATTAAAGCAAGCTATCAAATTTAATGTGGCAATGCAGTTCCAGTTTAAACAATCCCAGATGTTTGTTGCTTGAAGTTGTTCACTGGTCTCTGTTCTTCAACATGTTGGTGAGTAACTTTTGTTTTAAAACCTAAAAGTTTGAATCTGCTGAATACTTATCTGTGAGTAACATTTTTTTTAAAATAACATAAGTTTAAACATGTTGCAGATAAATATTTGAATGCTTAAATTATTTGGGTGAATATTTATAAGTGCATTGATCTCTGTGTGATTGTGTAGAAGAATATCAGTATATTGAAACCCCTGTAGGCATCTCTGTATTTTGAATTCAAGCTCCTGTTTTACTTTCAAAAATCACTAGAGCTTAATCTATTGGTTGATAGAACTTAGTATCTGAACAAAATGTGTTTGTTTGTTTATAAAGTAAATTTTAAAATTAAAATTTAAGTTAAACAAAGTAGAGTTAATTCTGAAAACATTATAAACAGTTAAGGGTTAAATTAAGTGATAATTTCAAACGTCTTGAAATATCAATTCAGGTTCATAACTTGAATACTTATCAGAAATAAGGATTTTTAAGAGTAAATTCACACTTTTTAGTTGAGTTTTGTTTTGGCATTTCTGATTTCTTTGAATTGGAGATTTTGGGTTGCCGCTGGCAACACAGTGGATTTGAGTGATTGTAGTTCTTCATGGAGGTGGAGATGTGACCGGAGAGGCCGAGAAAAATAGTGGATGATGATGAAGATCATCAGAGAAGTTGCGATGGTGGGTTTCTTTTCCTAAACCTAGTTTTTGTTATGTTCGTATTTTGGTCTTGTTTGAACTCCGTGGGGCATCGAGTTAAATGGGGGTTTGGGGATCGCTGGAGAGGATGTAGACGAAGTAGTAGCCGAAGCTGTCGACTTTCTGGTGGTCGGAGCGTCGTGGGGAAAACGTTGACAGGTTTCGTGTATGGGCGCGTGTGTGGTTCCAGGTTTGGGACATGAGAACTCGATTTTGATTCGATTTGTGGTGATGAGTTCTGGTGGTTGTGATGTTATCTGGGAATGGTTGCCGATGGTTAGCAGTTGTGGTGGGTGACCGGAGATGGCTCAGGCCTCGGTGCACGTGCACTGTGCCATTGAAGTTGGGGATTACCGTTTTTTGTGTGCAGTTTTTTGTTAGGGAAGACTCGATTTTAATCGAGTGTTGACTCGAAGCAGAGGAGGAGGAAACTCGAAGCAAATCTGATTTTCTCTCGAGTCAGTGTTGTTTCCAGTTTTTGTAAAACCTGGTAGCAAATGAATGGAACTTTCTTGTTCCAGTTTGTGTAACCTGATAGCAAGTGTTTGAGATTTTTAAACAAGCTCACAGGAAACCTTAATTTGTATTCAAGATTTAAACAAAGTTTAAATCAGTTGAAGTGTGAATTCAAACTATTTTTATTGAATTCAAATCTGAAATAAGATATAGGTTTCTAAATATTTAAATGGGAATTCCAGTTTTCAACCTGACAGTTCAGTTTTTTTTTTTAAATTTCAATTTAAATTTGAAAACTGAAATTCAAAACAGGATTTAAACTATGTTTTAAATATAAAGTAGAGTATAGGTTCAATTGATTTCGAATCTAAGGTTTTAAAATGAATTTGGATTTTAAATCAAGAATTTAAAATCAAGGTGGAAAAAGTAAGTTAAAACCAAGGTTAAACAAATTGTTTTAATTTGAATTCGCAAGTTAAAATATTAATGTAATTGGAAGTTTTATATTTAAATAAATATTTAAGTGGTTGGGTTTAAAAGCTTTTCTTATATAAGTTCATATGTAAGAAATAAAGGTTATTTATATTTATAAATTGAATTTAAATTGGGTAAATGTTTAAACAATAACCACTTTGAATCTTGAATTCAAAATGGAATTTGAATTTGAACTTAAAATGTTCTAGTACATTTTAATATTAATAAAGTCAGTAATAAAGAGATAAATTATCTTAGAAACAATTAAGGTATTTAGATGATTAAATAGATAAGATAATTAGGGAATGACTTATGTATTAAATTTCTCTAATTAATAATTTAGATTAATTTATAATTAGAAATTAATTAGGGAATAAATTAAGAAATGTTATTAGTAAATGAAGAAAATTAACTAAGGATTATCATTTAATTAATTAATGTGATTAATTTTATTAATTAATTAGATTAATTAATTTAGATAAATCTATTGTAAATTGTTAAGAGTAATTACTTAATAAAAGTAATTAAGAAATTAATTACTTATTGTAATTAATTTTGATGATATGATTGAATTAAGTTAATTAATTTATTTTAATTAATTTAAGCAAATCATTTGATGGTTTGAGATATGAAATTACCTGATGTAATTAATGGAGCAGGATTACTTAGGGAAGTAATTAGATGAGAATTACTGAATGTAATTAATACAATATGATTTGTAAGTAAAGTAATTTGGGTAATTACTTTTGTAATTAATCAGGGGATTAATTATGGAGATAATTAATTATGGTAATTAAGGGTAGTTAATTACTGGATTGTTATTAATCAAAGGTGATTAATAATTGTGTTTCATTAAAGATTAATCACTTTATGTAATTAATTTAAATAAAGTAATTTATTTAAATCTAAATTAGAGATCATTAATTAATTAATATAATTAATGATGTAAATTAAGAATTGGTTAATTAAGAAATACTTAATAATGTGGTGATTAATTGATGTAATTAATTAAGAATAAATGTAATCAATTCTAAATGTAGTAATTTAATGTTAATTACTATAAATGATTTAGGAGAATTAATTTGTGAATTAATTAAAGACTAATAACCAATTGTAATTAGTGAATGATTAACCAAGATGTTTAATCAAGATAATTATTTAGAAGATGGTTAATTAATTTGATTTATAATTAATTAAATGGTCGTATAAGCAGGATTTATAGATGAAATAATTAATTTAATTAATTAGAGATTAAAGTAGTTAATTTAATTCATTTTAAAATTAATTATAGATTGTATGATTATAAATCATTGCTTATGGATGAATGATATTGATATTTCATTTGATGATGTGATCTGGCATACATTATATCTATGTGTCATGGATGCCTGGTTTAAGTATGATAATATTTTAATTATCTGTTTGGATGATAATATTGATTATCTGTTTATGAGATTATCTGTGATTATTTGCTGTGATCTTATGAACTATCCTTCTGTGTGTATGTTGATTATATTGAATTAAACTGTTAAGACTAAATTGACAACTTGGCCTTAAAAGACACGCTTTGGATTTCGATGAGACCGGGATCGGGTTTCCGCATTAGGAACATCCGAAAACCACATCGATTCCAAATTAACGATAGGTCGTGAATCTGAAGTGAAGATGAGGATTCAGAATGCAAGGGTTATCGTCGTTAACTCTGAGGGTGATTCCAAAATGAGTGTAACGAGATAATGCCTTCGGTTTCGTTCGAACCCGGAACGAACTTGTATGGATTGAATGCTTTCAACACATCGTCAGGCGGACGATGAGCATTCTAAGAAATATGTTCTCTAAAGGTAATTGTAACCTCAAGCCTCATCAACCGGGAATGGCTAAAACAGGGGAGGTGCAGCAAGGTTAGGTGGGTCATGCCCAAGCAGGACAAGGATATTCCCCTGTCTAGATGTCCCTTTATTTTTCGGCTGTGTGGGCGGTTGATTGCAACAACTGCCGGGGTTTATCTTGTTCGGGACTGTTCAGTAAGGAATGGTTCCGGCCTTGTGTTGCATGGGATGAAGGGAGTAATCCTCGGTACGGTGATCTAGGCCCCGTACTGTGACGGGCGGTACCCCAGTAGCCCTGCCATTGTATGGAATCCAAATTCCAATAAGTGCCGTACGAATTAGTTGTGCCCAACTATGTTGGAATGTGAGATGTAAGCATTTCAGTTATTTCTGTATTTTACTTGAAAACCCTAGACACTATTATAATATCACTGGATTTCCTATCAAATATTTTGGTTAGCGTAAGGTAAAAACTTTTCCATGTTTATGTGTGGAAAGTCTTACGTGATACCTTTTGTTTCCTAAAGATTTTTAAAGTTAAGCAACTTTAACCTGTTACTCATACTAGACCCATGTCTGACCCGAAGTTTATTTTTGTTTTTCATAAACTCTCGGGTACCCAAATTTTTTACGGGTAGCCAAGGGATTCAGGTTAGCTTTGACGCATTCTGGAGGAGCAATGGAGCAGGAGGCTTCAGCGTTGTAGATATATATATTTAGTTCCGCTGTATTGGTATCTCTGTATTGAGTTGAGTTGTATAACTAGACAGGTGTTTATAACTGTCTAGTATGTGATGTATTGTCTGTATAACTCTGATTGATGTTGCATATTATGTAAATACTTATGTGATTAATATAATTTATTCGTTCCGCTGTGAGATTCTGATGTTGTTGTTCTTTCTTCTCTATCTTTTCTACTTTCTCACCCCTTTCTTTCCTTAATGACGAAACGTCTTCCTGGGCGTAGGAGGGCGGGTCGTCACATCATCCCACGAGCCGCCAAAGTTGAATATAAAAGCACGCAAGTGATCTTCTAACATATGATTCACTCGTTTAGTTTGGCCGTTAGTTTGAGGGTGATAAGTTGTACAGAGGTGCAGCTCTATCCCAAAAGCCTCCTGTAAGCTCTTACAAAACCCACTAGTGAACAATAGGTCTCTCTTACTTACAATGCTCTTTGACACATCATGGAACCGACTGTCCACTTAACATACAACTTGGCTAATTTGGCTATCGTTCTACTTGACTTGATGGCTATAAATCTGGTGCTCTTACTCAAGTGATCGACTAAGACCCAAATGTTGTTGTACCTTTCTCGAGTCCTCTGCAGTCTGCTGATGAAATCAATTGACACTTATTTCCATTTCCAGTCGGGAACTACTAGTGATTACATCAATCCATTGGGCCTCTTCTGCTCTTCCTTAACCAACTGGTAGTTCATGCATTTTGAGATGAGTGTCCCAACATCTTTCTTCATCCCCTCCTAATAGAAGGTCTGTCTTATATCACAGTACATCTTATTACCATTGGGATGAATAGTATATCTCAAATGATGGCTCTCTCATTGCACCTTATCCTTTAACCCATCGACGTCGGGAACAAATAATCTCCCGTCTTTATGGAACAAACTATC
Source organism: Allium cepa (assembly GCA_030765085.1). Taxonomy (NCBI): domain Eukaryota; kingdom Viridiplantae; phylum Streptophyta; class Magnoliopsida; order Asparagales; family Amaryllidaceae; genus Allium; species Allium cepa. The sequence goes on along the minus strand of CM060931.1, from coordinate 263,915,430 downwards.
TCGTTTAAGTCCATACTGTCTCGTCTCCTCAGACTCTACTCCAACTTCAATCCTAGCAATGATCCTAGCTAATCAGGCATCGTGCATCCAATTATTACCATTATGCTCAATCAAAGTAGGCCTGATAGTTAATCTCGCCAATATCTTAAACTATAGCTTGCATCTCGGTTAGAAAGCATAACTAGTAATATACTCTAATTGCATCCAATCTAGGAATATAGCTCTACTCAAAGCATCTGCAACCGCATTACCTTTACCCATTGTATATGCGATATAAAAGTCATAGGAGGTTAGGAACTCTAACATCATTGCTAGCGAAGGTTAAGATCCTTCCACGAAAAGAGATTCTTCAGTGATTTATGGTTGTTGAACAGCTCGAACCTTTCTCCTAAAAGATAGTGCCTCTAAATCTTTAATGCAAACACAATCATTGCTAACTCCAAATCATGGATTGGGTATTTTTTTCTCATGTGGCTTCAATTGTTGACTAGCATATGCAATAATTTTGCCCCTCTGCATCAGTATTGTGCCGAATCCGATAGCACTAGCATTACTGTATACCATCATCTCTTCATTCCCATTCAAAATGGTCAATACAGGTGCACTCGTTAACTTTTCCTTTAGACTCACCAATGCCTACTTGCATCTTGCATCACAAGTAAAAGTATGATTCTTTTTTGTCAAGTGAGTCAATGGTGCAACTACTTTGGAGAAGTCCTAGATGAATCGTTATAACATCCAACTAACTTTAAGGAACTTCTCACCTCCGTTGCATTTTTGGGTCTAGTACTATTTTGGATTACTGCAGATTTTATAGGATCCAAGGCAATGCCCTGCTCAGAAACAATATGACCTAAGGTCACACTAATTGGTGCTTTCTCAATACCTCAAGCACGATCCCCAAATGTGTCTTGTGTTCTTTCTCTATCTAGGAGTAGACAAGAATATCATCGATGAAAGCAAGCATGAATTTATTTAGCTGACCCTTGAAGACATGATTTATGAGACAAAAAAAGTATGTCGGCGCTTTGGTTAGCCCAAACGGAATAACTAACCATTCATAAAAACTAGATAGTGTACATAACATTGTAATTGGCACACACTCCTTCGCTACTCTCAGTTGGTCGAATCCCATTGCAAGATTCAACTAAGAAAATACTCTAGCACCATGAAGCTGATCGAACAAGTCATCAATGCGTGAGATTGGATACTTGTTCTTCTTCATCACTTTATTTAGCTCATGGTAATCAAAATAGAATCTAAGTGAACCATTCGCCTTTGTGGCGAATACTACAGGCATTCCCATTCAGAAATGCTTCTGTAAATAAACCCTCGACATAATATATCTCACTTGCAACTCAAGCTCATGCTACTATCTAGGTGCCATCCTCCTTGAAGGCATCATTATCGGCCTGGTATCTTTAACTAAATTTATATGAAACTTGATCTCTCTATATGGTGAAAGTCTGGTAACCTCCTCAAATACGTCTAGATACTCCCAAGCAACAGGTGCTAATGGCAACTCATCGGGTAGGTCATCGAGTGAATATAAAAACTGATCATCGCGTCATCGTCTAGTAAGCAACCAAACACTACCGTCCGCTCATTATCTACCTTTATTGTCACCAATGACTTCTCTCAATCCACCATCACTCTATATCTATGAATCTTGTCCATCCTCAGAATAGTACCAAACCCAATGAAACCCAAAACAAAGCCATCATAATCAAAAAAGCATCCATGACTCGTCAAGAACAATCCACGACAAACCATACATGGGCTAGTGGAGCCTCCAGTAAGGTTCCTCACAATCAAAGGTCGGTTAAAAATTTTAAGTCTCAATCCCAATCTATTTACTAGGTCACTAGATACAAAGGAATGTGAAGTCCCAATATTAAATAAAACTTGTATGGTAACATAATAAATGGAAAGCAACCTTAAATAAAGACGCCTTTCCCCTTCTATTTCGCCGATGGAGCATTCAATGAAGTTGGAATGGCACTGATAGCATATGCTTTCACCATCTATTTCTATTTCAATGGCACTGGACAGTCCTTCTAAATGTGCCCAAGCATGTTGCAGTTGTAGTAGTTCTTCCTCTCGGCTTTTCAGTCTTTACTATAATGACCTTTCTCTAAGCATTTGCAGCAAGTCAGTGCTGGCTTGCTCTTCTTTTGACCACCTTTTTTTTGAAACTGCTTCCTCTTATTGTTCCACTTCTTCTTGCCTCCCCTGCTCAATCATAGCTTTGGCTCTTCTTTGGGAATAATAGTCCGCGGTTTTGGATAAAGACTCTCATGCCTCAGAGCCTTCTCCACTATCATCTCAAAAGTCTCATCAATGTGGCTCATGAGATTCTTTCCTAAGTAGCCATTCAAGCCAATAATGAACTTCTCATTCTTCTTTAATGGAGTGTCGATGAAGGACATCCCATATTTCCATAGAGTATTGAACTCAGTAAAATACTCGAAGACGGTCATATCTCCTTGCTTCAAGTTCACAAACTTATGGAAAAAGACTAAAATCTAGGCTATCGGCATAAACTTTTCTTCGAATCTAGCTTTGAACTAGTCCCATGTGAACTAGTTCTCGGGAGTAAAGACCTTCGCAGCATTCTGCTGGTTTACAGCTTGCCCTATAAAGCTGTTAGAAAGCCAATTGCCTCTTCATAGCATCGTTCAGTTATAAGTCATCGAATATCCTCTCACAAGAGTCAAGCCAGTTCTGCACTTCCATTACCAACTCTGTTCCTTTGAACAGTTTATCACCAAGACGAGCAAAGTCCTAGTTTAACTTAGAAAAATCGGCCCTAGGCGCCAGCCATCAACGACAACATTCAGAGTGGCTGCTTGAGCATTTTGCAGCATGTTCCACATTATGGTATTGAACGTCATCTGCAAATCGAGATTAGCAGCTCTCGAGTGGGCTCCTTCTTTGACTCTAGAGACGTAGTTTCAAGCAGTATACCTTGTTTAACGTATCATCCTTTAATCTGTGATAAGGACGATCAGTCTCTCTAGAAGGAATCCTACTTAAGTTGTACTCGTGTGTGTAGTGCGACTCATATACTACATATACTACTATATAGTGTTGAAAACCAAAATACATAATAAGTACGTGATCCCGTATTTATACTCTCTCAATCCAATCAAGGGTGAGAACACATATCCTATCTCTACTGGATCTTGGTATCCCTTAGATTAAACTACGCAACCTAAGCTATGAAAACAAATGTGACGATCGACCTACACCACCGGTACCTAATAATGTGATAATCTATGCTTTAATGGTGCCCAGTCGACGCAGGGTGATCTACATCATATATCTCACAGTGCATCGAATAAGATATAACAGTAAACATCTTAGATATAAAATAGGTGAGTAATAAATGAGTGAATCACGAGTTAGAGTAAATAGATCCATAAAGTATATAACATAAGTGATAGAGTTATACATTAAATAATAACTCATAAACAGACTGTTTTGAAATAATAAAAACACTAACAATCTCCATAGTGCTATGTAGTGGAATAGAAAATAAGTAATATAGTAATACAAGAGAATAACTACCTTCTCGGCATTTATCCAGTCTTACGTGCTCAACAGACCTGATATCCTTAACCTACTCATTTAAGAGCACCCAGAGTAATTGGAAGAAAAACACAAAATATCGGGTTAGACAATAGTCTAGTGTGAGTGGCAGAAAATCTCTAAATGCTAATATACCACAATAATAGGACAAATGGTTCGAAGGATTATACCTGACCTTTCTCTGCTTCCACCGAGTCATCACATATACAAAATATATGCTACTCTACATCATAGGCATCATAGGTGTACTATACATCAAAATAGTAAGGGGTGTCTAGATATCTACATCAATAATATCAACCTTGTGTGACATCTCTAGAGTAAAAAGCAATCAAGCAAACATACATCCATCATCCATCCCAGCATTCACGCATTTAATATGCTGGATACGTGATAACTCGACCGACCCATCATGGTCAAAGAGTACTTAATGTCTTTCTTCGTCGGTACTTGAATCCATGCCACTCAATAGGCCAAGAAACTAGATTGCCTGACATAGCTGATTCGGGGTAAAGATCGCCCGTCATGGAGATCTTATCGCCTGTCATGGAGATCTTATCGCCTATCATGGGGATCTTATTGCCTGACATACGAGTACTCTTCCAAACTTTGAGTATCGACAATCCCTTTGCACATCATCTATTGCAAAGATCATCCTAGAACTGATCTTATGACTTCTGTCATGAAGTCACCAGTAAGGGACGATTCTCTATAGTCATAATCATTTATAGAATACCATCATACGTCCCATAGCCATCATCCAACAGATCCCTTAATACGACTAGTAGTCCTCAACTTTGCATCTCAAAGTACAGTTATCCATCATCGAAGCTGGCTCTTTCCATCATGGAATCATCATCATCGCATTGGAAATCGCTACTGAACGTAGAGTTCAGCATTGATCCCTATACTAGTCGTATTTGGCTAAGTATTTTGCTTATCTCAAGTTTAAGTAACTGCATATCGAAGACTTAAGCCAAACTTCATCATGTCAAGAAGCATACGGATGGAAATTCAAAGCAAGCATTCAAAGAATTGAAGTCCAACTTCCCTATGTCAATCACCACTGATCCACGCCTACCCCAGTCCCATACTTCACACACACACACACTAGGACATACCCTTCGTGCCCTTACATCAATCACAAATCGTTACCAATCGATGTGCATTGATCAGATCAATCCATAGGTATCGTACCCCGACATAGCCAAAATGCCACTTCGCCACTTCCTTTACTCAGCCTATACCGTCAAGCAACCTTCCCAAACCATTGTTTGCAACCCAAGCCTATGCTCCAAACTCAAACTATGCTCTACCGATCCATTCCTTAGTAGTTTTTATCCATCACTTCACGTGTTCCATACATTTGCATAAGCAATAAAAGTACACCTATGAAGCCCAAAGCGATCCATCCCTTAGCCGAAAGCATACATCAAAACAACCCAATACTAATCCGTACTCCCAAAGTCGCCACCGATCCATCAATATCCCATGCATACAAATTCCAAACGAGTTGAAACTTGGAATGTAGCATTATGAGGCCTTCCTTGTTGCCTCATATTGATCGCCTGAGATTTGGGCTCATACCGATCCATTGCCATCGATCCCTAACATGTTTATAAAACTAAATTGCTATTCGATAGGCATTTTCAACTAAAAAAACATGACACATTCAAGCAATCATCACATATAATGTATACTAATAAGCACACAGTGAAACACATCAATGTGAATCATAAATCTAAAGGTAGTATCCACAAGAACACATGAGATCCATAATAACATGAATTTACAAAACTTATCAAAATTACTTGAAATTTATGTATGTTGTTATAAAGGGTTTAAAACGTATTTTAGAGTTTGAAAATCATTTTAAAACATCATTAACTGTCTAGTAATGGCTAGTTAGTAATTAGAGGCTTAAAACCACTCACCTAAATCCAAAGAAATCCAAATGAGCTTGAATCCCAAGAATAAATAGCAGCTCGAAGACGATCTCCGTCAGTAAATTTCCAATCCAAAGTGCTAGTCTCACTAATCTCCTTTTAATGATGCATTTTGGCTTACTTTTTGGGTAAGAGAATGGTAATGGAGGGTTTCTCTCTATTTTTGGGAAGAGTGAAATGATATAGGAGAGTCCCATCAACCCTAACTCCATGCTAATCCCGAAATGGGCTTTGGACCAACACATTACTTACTAATTACCCATTAGGCTGTCCAAAATCAAGTGGAACTTCAAAGAGCCATATCTTCCTAATTGTATGTCTGTTTTTCTATTGCGACCACTCTATGGAAAGTTAAACCATCATCCTGATCTAATGTATTCTACTTGAAAACCGGGAGATTCAACTATGGTACTCTTCAATCCCGCCCTTATATGGGCCAGGCAACAAGTTGAAGTGATTGAGATGCATACCAATTTGAAAGGTCAGCTATTATCCCCACTTGAACCAAACCCAACTGCCAACGCCGGGATTTTTGATGCTTCTCTCCCTAACCAGAGGGAATACCCATATCTAATAGATAGCCGAGATTGAAAGCATGATGGATTCAAAATCCGATGGAGGAACTAATGTAACATCTATATCTGGAGGCCAAAAGCTAAGCGCTATAGATGCTGCAGTTATCCATAGTATTAACTTACGGTGATAAAATACAGTAATAATAAAGGCATGTATAATATCAGAAGCACTTGAATATTAAAAAAATCATAGATTACAAAATAATAACATTTTACTGATTACATTTCAAATAAATTCATATCTAAATTACATTGTCCCATATCAATTTCTCAGGTAAAGATAATTATAGTCAATATAAAATATGCCAAGAGAAACATATGATGATGCCCCCTTGGTTGATTAGAGTCAATATAGTCATATCTGACTTGATATACACAGCGGAATCAAAACAAAATGAAACTGTGAATCTTAATTGGCTATTTGTCAGCCACCTGCTCGTCTTCGAAATCTTTATTCGTCAAAATGACTAAAGACCTTAACCCTCAACCTACTCAAATCACTTTTGAGTACCCGAGATTTTAAGGGGAAATAAAACTTCGATTTAGATATAAAGCCTGGTGTGAATAATTCTGTTACATCTCGGTTTAAAAGTATTAAGTGAGATGTTCGTCGACGGAAATTCTATCGGTTTAGAAAACCGTCGAACGAATTTAAGTTAAAAATAACCGCAAGCGCACGGTGTACGAATGTAGCACGCGGCGAATACAGGTCGATCCGCAGGGAATTGATGATTTTAAAATTCTATTCAATCAAATTAACCAAAGTCGAGAGTGTGTTTAAGCTAGAAAATGAGAAAATGAACTAACTAACAAAAAGAAAAGAAATGCAAATATGAGAGTTAAATGACAATTTAGAGAATAAATCCACTCTCTAGATCATGTAGTTCAACACATGAAATCATGATCTCTCTTTTATGGTCATTAGTGTTTTAATTGATGTGTTTATCATAAGTATGACATATTTGAGCTATTGATTAGCCAACATAAGCCATCAAACTATAACACACTCCTTAAAACACTTACTAACTTTCATGAAACTTGACAAAGAAAATGAAAATGAAATCTATTTTGAGTATGGCCTATTAACTATTGATTAGAAACATGGACCATCAAATTTTAATTTCAAATCACTTTCTTATGCCATAATCATATATTCATGAAGAGGCATTTGTGTTAGTGATTGTTTAAGCATAGCCTATTTGGTGTCAACAATATAGACTATCAAACTCAAAGCAAAGACAACAAATTAAACCACTTCAAGCATTGTCATTAAGCACAAAAAGAGAGCATGAATTAACAAAATGTTGAAGCTACATTAATTAGAGAGCTTCATTGCCCCTAAATTGAAGGGGTTTAGCCTCTCATATTTGTCATCATATGAACAAATGTAGCAAGCAACATTGAATAAAAAGAAGAGGAAAAAGAGAGCAAAATGAAAGGAAAAATTATTCTACTTGCGTAAAAGAGAAGAGATCTACACTACAACATGAAAGTAAATGAACATGAAAAGGAAAGAGCATGTATTAAATTGCATAAAATAAAAAAGATTACATAAAATAAAAATGGCTAAGTAGCCATGAAAAGAGAAAGAGGAGCTTTCATTTTATTTTTGATCTAAACTAAACTAAAGAGAAGGAGGCCTAAGAGAGACTAAGAGAGGAGATCTACATGAAACATAAGGGGTATTTATACAAGTTAGAAACCCTAATGCATATTTTTGGGGAGTACCCAAAATGCCCTTGGAGAAAGTGTGGTGGCCAAGTTATCATTAGCTTTAATAATCCCCCACTTAAATGTACATGAAGCTTTAAATGTCTTTTAGAATGTGCATTAGCCTTTAATTTGTACATTAGGTAGTGGGTAGGTAGGATCCTCCATGATCTTCACTTTGAATTATTTCCATCTTCATTCCTTTATATTTTTTGTGCATGCATATTCCTTCATGAAACCACTCCTATTTGAGACCATTTTCCTACAAAATTATATATAAATTTCCAATCAATTATTCTCAAAGAAATATATGCACACAAATGACCGTTTTGCCCCTATATGAAGATGGATATGTGAAAATTTAGAATTAATATGGATTTTGGTTAAAACAAGTTAAAATACCCAATATGATCATTTGTTTAATTTAAATAGATTAAATATGTTAGTAAAAATATGCACATTTATGTGCACATCATGAGACCATGCCGCTAAGCGGAAATAGTTTTCCATAACCGATATCCTCTTTAAAACATATATTTTGCAAATCCTTTCCTGCAACCAAACAGGTTAATCAAACCGATTGTATCAAATAGTAATATCATTTTTGCTAACAAATGGACTATTTGTCTATAAAATAAGTAATAATTTGACTATCTATCCATAACATAATAGCAAGGTCCGTTAAGCTAACAAATTGACTATCTGTCTATATAACTAGGCCGACTACCCGCAAACTGGACTAACTATCCGAAATCTAGGCTAACTACTTGCAAACTGGACTAACTATCCGAATCAAAATGGACTAACTGTCCGAAAAATTTTCTTATGGTTAACTACCCTTCATCGTTTTCCTTGAAAACCTTTTCAAATGATTTAACCTTTTAAATCATACCTTTACAGGAAAATATATTCTTAGCTTTACTCTAAGTTATTTTGCCATGTTATATATACTTTACACAAAATAATGTTTATGAATTTTAATGAGGATTGACTATCCTTCCAAAACAAGTAAAAACCTTTTTTAACTTGAAAATACTTAGGTTGTATTACCTATTTAATAATTTTAGAACATTTGTTTAAAACCTTTAAACAAGCCTTTCGAAACCCTTGAAGGTAACCCCTTCGAAACCATTGAAAGTAAGCCTTTTGAAACCATTAAAATTATTTCCTCGAAAGCTTGAAAACATTAGACATCCCTCTTTAAATCCTTTAAATATTGCCTTTTGAAAACATAGGAAAAACCTTTCCTTTCAATCCTTTCGAAACCTTAGGGAACCACTCCTGTCGAAACCATTTATTAAAACCTTTCGAGATAGTCAAAACTCAATCCTTTCGAATGCACTTTGAGTTCAATTTAAAAATGTGGAAACCTAAAATTTCATCCCTTCGAAACCTTTGAAAATCATCCCGGTCGAAACCATTTGAATTATGCCTTCAAGTAGAGCAAAAGGATCAGAAACCCATTAAAGTCGAAAGCGTCTGTTTAGAAACTATTTAAAACGATCTCTTTCGAAATAAATCTTGGTTTTTCTTCAATCATAAAAAAAGGGTCTTAAAAACATTTAAGTCTAAACCATTTTCTTCGAAACCATTTTCTAAGTAATAAACTGATGGTGTTGAAACCATCCCTTCGAAAGCATTGAAGAGGTGGCCAGATTTTTAGAAAACAAAACAACACTTTAGAAACCATCTGGATCAAAAGGTAGGAAGTTGCAGCTAAATGATTCGACTCGGTCGAAAGCAGTCTTTTAAAACAAAAGAGCAACCTAATTGAAACCATTCCTTTTAAAACCATTTGACCCAGTCAAAAGCTAACCAAGTCGAAAGCATCTTAGTCGAAAGCAAGCAGGCGCATTTTCATTTAAAAACAAAGTAATGCCCCAACCCCTTCGAAACCCTTGGTTTCGACTCTACACCTTCCACCCACATCCAATTCACTACGTACTAGTTAACTGATACCATGTGCATTGGTTTCGACAGTGTCAGAGGTGAAGGTAAGGAGGCGGAACCTAGTGTCGAAAGCATCGAACAATGTAAAACATGTTTATTTGTACTTTTAAACCATTTCATTGTACCTAACCCGACTTGTTTGTCTAAATCTGATTGGTTGCCATTGTACTTTTTCAAAAAGTGCTGTCGACTTTCCAGATTTAACAATTTAAATTAATTTACAAAAAGCCCCTTCTTCTCTCTTAAGTATATAAAACATTTAATTCACATACCTTAAATAATTTTATATAACCATTAAAACACTTAGGAAAATTATACAAAATTCCAAAAAATCTCTTTTATTATGTTTTTCAACATATAAAAATTTCGGACCCAATTCTTTTATTATTTAACCGTAAATAATTTATAATCCAAACTAATCTTTTCTTAATTAGAAAATTCATATAAATTCCACATAAATTCTGAAAATTGAAACCCATCTCCAAAATAATATTTCTGATCTTCATAAAAATTCGCAAGGCATTTGAATGCCATTTAATATGGTTTTCACCTTAAAACATATCATAAATTCAACATGAATAACCATAGTTCATCAACAAGTATATATAATCATTCCATCATTCATAAACATGGAAAATCAATGCAAAATATTTAGAATCCATCTTAAAACCGAAAACAAAACAGAGATGTGAACATTATTCACCTTAGCTTTAGAGATTAAAGAGATTGAGATGTGAACGGATTTGATTTAAATTAGATTCTTTCTTAGCTTTCTTCCTTTTACTCTTGTTAATGGGGGCCGCCCTTGAGTTTTAAAAAATTTCGAATGAAATAAACGTGTAGAGGTACAGGGCCTAAGGAAATAGATATAGGAATGGACTCTTTTCTATTTTACCCCTCCTCTATTTTCTTTTAACTCTTCCTTAATTCATTGTTTAAATGGCATGGCTACCCTTAATTAAATATCAAATCTGAATCCCATAATCAACACATTATTTTATTTTATTCAGCTAATTAAATATTCTAAATAATGTTACCAAAAATCTAGGGTGTTATAGATTTCCCTTCTTAAAGAATTTCGTCCTCGAAATTACAATAAGGTACACAACAAATCAAACAAAAGGTGAAACATACCATCAAATAAGTCGGTAAAAATATCTCTAATCCTGCTCTCAATCTTCTAAGTACAGTCCCTATCGTCGTCGCTCCACTGGACTTTGACTAATCTGACTGCCTTGGTTCTAAGTCTCTTCTCGCAACAATACGAATAGGCTTCCTCATTATAGTCAAATCCGGTTCTATTACCAAGTCCTCTAGCATAGTCGGTGCAATAGCAGTCTCCGGGTCTCTAACACACTTTTCGATATGAGAAACATGGAAAACATCGTGGACTTCTGCCAAATTTATCGGTAACTCAATTCTATATGCGAGTTTCCCGATCGTCTCAATAATAGGAAAAGGTCCAACGAATCTTGATGCCAACTTTCCTAATTTTTCAAACCTGATCACCCCCTTCATTGGTGACACTTTGATGAAAACCTGATCTCCACTGAGAACTCTAGATCTTTCCGTCTCTTATCTGCATAACTTTTCTGCCTAGACTGAGCCTCCAACATTTTAGCCCGAATGACCTCAATCTTTTCTGCAGCTTCTCTAACCAGGTCTAGACCAAGAACAAACCTATCCCCGGTCCCTAACCAACATTTGGTAGATTTGCATGGCCTTCCATACAAAGAGTCAAACGGAACCATCCCAATACCAGTCTGATAACTGTTGTTATACGAAAACTCGACTAAATGTAGATGGTCTTCCCATGATCCCACGAAATCTAGAACACGGGCTCTTAGAAAATCCTCCAAGATTTTGCTAACTCTCTCTGTTTGCCAATTTGTCTGCGGATGGTAAGCGGTACTTATCTTGAGCTTGGTTCCTAAAACTTCCTTAGACTCTTCCAGAACTCGCTAGTGAATAAGGAATCTCTATCACTAATTATGCTACTAGGAATCTCATGCAGTCTAACCACATCCTTCATGAATAACCTTGCCAAAACAGATGTCATTCTGGTTGACTTAACTGGAATGAAATGGGCACTCTTGGTCAATCTATCCACTATAACCCATATACTCTCATTATCTCTATTCAACCTTGGCAACCCATCAATAAAATACATGAAAATAAAATCCCACTTCCATACCGGAATATCTAATGGCTGAACCAACCCACCTGGCTTCTGGTGTTCGGCCTTTTCCTGTTGGCAAATCAAGCACTGCTTACACACAAACCAATATCCCGCTTCGTACCTTCTCAGAAGAAACTCATCTTCATATCCTGATACATTTTAGTACCTTCTAGATGAATAAAGAATTTCAAACGATGGCATTCCTCTAATAATTTTTTCCTTATGTTTCCTACACTCGGAACACATAATCTTCCTTTCTTTCTTAACCACCCGCTCTAGCCAAGAATGAAATCTTACAATTCATCGCTCTCGGTTCCTTCTTTAAACTTTTTGATACGTTCAGCTAACACTGGATCCTCTATTTGTTTAGAAGCAATCATTTTGATCATACAACTTTAACTCCATCAGACCCAACCTTGGATCTCCACTGCACTCTACAATATGCTAATGCTTCTAAATCTTTCTAATCAACAATCATTGACAAATTTGCATTCTAATGTTTCCTGCTAAGTGCATCTGCAAACTTGTTGCCTTTCCTCTGTGTATACTCATTCTCAAAATCATAAGCGGCAATAAACTCTAACCACCTCTATTGTCTCATGTTCATCTCCTTTTGAGAGAACAAATACTTCAGCAACTTATGTTCCATATATAACTCAAAGTTCTCTCCCAAAAGGGATGTCACCATACCATCAAAGCAAAAATAACTACAGCCAACTCTAAATCATATGTCGGATAGCTGACCTCATGCGGTCTAAGCTATCTAGAAGCGTAGGCAATCACTTTACCCCTCTACATCAGCATAGCTCCAAATCCAGTTCCACACGTGAAACAACCCTAGTTTTAGGGATTACCTGCTAATATTAAATTATAACGGTAGTTATAATTTAATATTGAGAATTAAATACAATTGGAGATTTAAATAGTTTATTTGAAACAAATAATGAATTTTGCGAATAAAAAGTGAGAATAAAGTTTTAGAAGCCTTATTATTATGGTTTGAGTTAAAAATAGACGGGAAATGATTTTTTTTACTTAGTGATAGTGCAATAATTTTATTTATTATTTCCATTTTGCTTATATTAATAATCTTTAATAGAAGTAATTGATTTTAAAAGTGGTTTATTTAAATAAAAAGGTAGAAATTGGTTTAAAAATATGTTTTGGCTATAAATTAAGCTTGGAATAGTTTGAAATATTTTTCTAAATGAGAAAAGTATTTTTGTTGAATTTTAGAAGTTAAAAATAAATACTTTTGCATTTTATTTAAGTAGTGTATTTTTGTAAAATTAGGGGTTTTAATAATAAAATTGTTTTAAAAATAATTTTTTTATAGTAGAAAATATTTATTGTTTATGTTTTTAAGTTTATAAGTTTTATTTGTGTGAAAATTGGAAGAAAATGGTATTTGTTTCTTTTATATAATGTGAATATGATATTTTAGCTTAAGTGTTAATTAATTAAGCCTTAGCCATTTTTATATTCTTTTTATTATTAGGTTTAAGCCCACTTAGGACTTAATCAGGTTGATAAAAAGGAAATCTAAACTCCTGTAAGTTCATTTTTTATTATGTCTTTCTCTTTCTCAAAGCCAGGGTATAGAAACCCATTTTCTCTTGTTAAGCATAGCTAAAAATCTTCAAATTAAGCTCAAATTTAGTTTTTAAAGATCTTGAAGATAAATCAATAGGTAATCAAAATCTTAAACCCTTTGTTCATCAAAAATCAAGTTTTGAAGATGATTCTCCATTAACTGTACTTGTTTCTTCTTGCATGTCCTTTTTCTATGTTTTTACAAGTTAATTAAAGCTTCTTCCTTCTTAGAGATTGCCTATTTCAAAAAAAATTCGAGTTATATTTTCTCTACAGCAAGGTGAGCATAAAAACTCACATTTTCTAGATTTGATTGAGATTTCAAGGTAAGAAATCTCAATTTTTGTTGTTGCATTTTCATTTGTGAATCGCTGTCAGTAAATTGGGCATATCTCTTTCGTTTTAAATCGGAATTTGATTTTCTTTAAAGTTTTGGAAAGCATAGACATAGAGATACATGTTTAAAGTACTGATTTTTCTAAAATTTTGAAGTTTTATTGATCAAAATCATGCTTGTTTATTGTTGTCTCGAGGGAAAATCGACGGCAACAACAATCACAGGCCTATGAATTATTTTGGCCATAAGTTACTCGTTTCTTATCCAAATTTAATAATTTTGGATGTTCTGAAAATCTTGGACATATAGTTACAAGTTTCATGTACATAATTTTCTAAACTTTTGATATTTGCTAGATCAAAATCGTTCTTATTTGTTGCTGTCTCGAGAGTAAATCGACAGCAACAACAATCATAGGTCTGAGAATTCTTTTGACCATAAGTTACACATTTCTTATCCAAATTTAATAATATTTGATGAAATGGAAAGCTTTGACATAAATATACAAGTTTCATTTTTTGAGTTTTCCAAAATTTTGATGTTTGCTTGATCAAAATCGTGTTTGTTTGTTGCTGTCTCGAGAGCAAATCGACAGCAACAACAATCACAGGCCTGAGAATAATTTTGGCCATAAGTTACAAGTTTATTATCCAAATTCAATAATTTTTAATGTTTTGGAAAGCATGGACATAGAGCTACAATTTTTATATTTGGATTTTTCTAAAATTTTGATGTTTACTTGATCAAAATCATGTTTGTTTGTTGCTGTCCCGAGAGCAAATCGATGGCAACAACAATCACCGACCTGAGAATTATTTGGTCATAAGTTATTCGTTTCCTATCCAAATTTAATAATTTTGGATATTCTGGAAAGCATGGACATAGAGCTACAAGTTTTATGTTTTGATTTTTCCATAATCTTGAAGTTATCTGGGTCAAAATTGAGTGTTTCTTTTGCTATCCCGAGAGCAAAACTAACATTTGCTCTATGTTTGAATCTGAAACAGAATTAACAATAAATTTTTCGTTTCTTAACCATATTCAATAATTTTTGATGTTATGGAAAGCTAAGATCATGTACTACATGTTTTTTGTTTTATATTTTCCGAAATTTTGAAGTTTGCTTGGTCGAAAATATGTTTGTACGTTATTGTCTTGAGTGCAAAATGACAGCAATAACAATCACTAACCTTAGAATTGTATTAGCTCATTTTTGCTCTCATTCTCGTTCGGTTTTGATGCTATTTTTGAGATATTTTGAGAGCTCTGATGCCTATCAGTAGGGTAGCTATATTTGTAGAATTTAACATTCAAATTTAAATAGAATTTGAATTGAGTTCGTATTGAATTCAGGTTATCGGTCTTGAGTTATCATTCTTGTTTTTCATTGTTTTCGAGGACGGTTTTCACTATACCATTTTTTGAAGTGATTTTTGAAATAAATGGACATTTCAAATTATTATTATATAGTATTTAAAATTATTTTCTAATATAAAATCTATTTATTTCCTATAGTAAAGGAATTTCAAATATTGGTTTTATTAATCTTTTCGGAAAAAAGTTTTAAAAGCCTTTTTCCTCAACTAAACTATTTTAAATATAAAACACACACTTTTACACTATTCGAACGTACGAGAAAGAGAATTAAAATATTTAGTAAAACATATGGTATGGGACATGTGTATTTACTATTTTGGTTAATTCCGGACTTGTACGATCGAAGCTATTTGAGATTATTGATTTTGAGATGTTTTGCCATTTTATGGTGCATTTAAGTTTAATAATTTCTATTTATTGGAATTATTTAAGATGGCCAATATTTGGCTAGTGTTACGGTTTGAGATCTCCTATGTAGGAGTATGGTCGATGAGAACCATCACGATGTTTTGTTTGCTTGACAATGATATAAGGCAAGTCTTGAGTATATGATTTCATATTTTGAGATTTATGGTTTATGAGGAACCATCATGATGTTTTCACTTATCGATGAGGTAAGACAAGTTACGATGCCATTTAATATGTGTTGATGAGATGAGATGAGTATGGTGTCTCTTTATCACTCGCCAATGAGACGAGGTGAGATATGATTTTCTGAGTTTTATAATGTTTCTAGTGTGACATCGACTAGCCGCTAGTAAACCGCTTAGTGCGAACGTGCGGTATGGGACACACGTTAACACTATTAGGGTTCCTATCCATGAGTTTGTGACACATTCACGATGTTTAACTAACAAAACTGTTTGAGAGGTGTTAGCGACCTTTTCATGAGGAAGAACTGCTTTAGGAGTTGTCAGTGGCCTTGTTAGGGCTGACAAAATGACTTGGAGAGGTGTCAGCGACCTTGTCATGAGGACGAACTTCCGTGGGAGGTATTAGCGACCTTGTCTGAGGCTTTGACCGTCTGAGTTAAGCATGTGCATCATTGCTTCGGCATTGCAATCGGGATTTGGCCAATCCGTATTTTTTGAGTTTTCTGTTTTATTGTGATTTCACATTTTAAGTTGTTTTATTACATCGGTAGCCTAGTGCAATATGAGATGTTATATATATATATATATATATATATATATATATATATATATAGTGATTTCATTTATGATGTTTTGAACTCTTATCGAGTTCCTCGAGCTATGAGTTTGGATGATTTCATGATTTTATGGGATATTTTGGATTTTTCCATTTTGGCGAGTTGAGATTGAGATTTATATACATTTATACCGATGAGATGAGGTATAATCGAATTTGGAGATTCTTCTATATTTGAGTTTTGGATCATCCCATTTGAGAATGTTTTATGTTTTCCATTTTGGCGAGAGTTTGTATTGATGTTTCTCCTTTTGAGGAGATATGGTTCATGGAAACCATGTAGATATTTTGGGGCGTCACTGATGATATGAGGCGAATGTTTATATTATTTGAGTATTATTATTGAATTTACCTCTTTTGAGGTCTTTGTATACTTAAGTGACATTATTTCACTTTAGTCATGGGTTGTATTCTTTATGTTGTCTCTTCTCATTCGAAAAGAATTATCACCTTGTATCTTATGCTTCATATTATCGTCTATATTCATTAACTGGTTGTTTTAGCTAGACTGACCTGTGTATTTTATACTCGGGTTAGACCGAGTTGTTTTAGGTTAGCTATTAGTTATGGGACTTAGCTTTGATGCATCTTCTACGATGACAGCCTAGCACTTTTGTGTAGTTTATATTTCTTTCTGCTTGACTCTGATATGTATTTGATTGGATGTATATAGTGTGGTCTTTGTACCACTTTTGTGTATCAGTTTGAATCATACTGGGATATATCTATGTATATGTATTTATATATATGATGATTACTATTCTGTGATGAGATATGAATTCTGTTATTGTATTTTGTTCTCATAGATCCATTAGCCACCTATAGTTTTGTATTAAGCATTTATTGGATATGTCGATCCACTTGAAATAGAAAAAAAATATAGAGCATTTATCGACGTATGCAATTGATGTTTAAGACAAGATTATAGATGGCCGTTCATAACCGGCCCTATTCCCTGCATTAGCAGACATAATTACCCAGTAATTCTCTTTGTTAATGTGGGCCTCGGGGTGGGGCATCACAACACGCATCGGTATAAACCACCAAATCCTGATTCCCTTCCGGAACAACCAACACAAGTGCATGGGTCAATAAGTGTTTCAAACTCTGAAATGCTTCATCACACCTATCGGTTCACACAAACTTCACATCCTTTCTTGTTAGCTTGGTCATCGGTGCCGCTATCTGCAAAAAATCCTTAATGAACCTCCGATAATAACCTGCCAACCCATGGAAACTCTTTATCTCTGTCTCTATCTCGGGTCTTTTCCTACTATTCACCGCATCAATCTTAGTCGGATCTACTAGCAACCCTTCCTCTGGGACTACATGACCAAGAATATTCACTTCCTCCTGCCATAAGTGACAATTTGAAAACTTCGCTTTCAGCTGATGCTGCCTCAGCATCCCAGGAACCTCTCTAAAATGAACTTCATGCTCTTTTCCATCCTTAGAGTAAATCAAGATATCATATATGAAAACCAATACGAACCTATCCAAGTGCTCTTGGAAAACTCAATTCATCAAATCCATAAAGAAAGCCGACGCATTAGTCGGTTCCGAACGACATAACGAACCATTCATATGACCCATATCTGGTCCTAAACCCCGTCAAAGGTATACTATCCTTTGCTACTCTGAGCTGATGGAAACCTGTCGCCAAATCCAACTGCAAGAATACCTTACCTCCACTCAACTGGTAAAAATTCATCAATTCTTAGCAATGGATATTGATTCTTTATCGTCCTTTCATTCAACTTACAATAATCGATACATAGCCTTAACGATCTGTCCAGTTTCTTAGCAATCACCACGGATGCTCCCTAAGGCAAACTACTCGGCCTAATAAAACTCTTGCCTTCTAAATTCACCAACTGCATTTTCAAATCCCTCATCTGTGAAGTGGTCATCCTGCTAGGAGGTCTACTCACTGATTCTGCTCTCGGAACCAACTCTATCTAAAATTCAATGGCTCGTTTCAATGGCAATCTTACTATAGGCACAAAAACATCTATGAATTCTCTAACCACAAAAAATCCACTCAACTCATCTTCTAATTCCATAGCACCCAAAAAGGCATTTATCCCAATGCAAGAACCTTCTACGGTATAAACAATCATGTCGCTAAAATCTGGGTGTCTAAGCGATATTTTTCTATCGTGGCAAAATATCATAACATCGTACTCACTTAACCAATCCGTACAAAGAATGATTCAGAACCCCACAAAATCAAACACATGCAAACTGCAAACAAAAGCATGACCTAACAAGTCAAACTCTAACTGGTCACACCTCAACCCTAGAGTTGCGTACCCTCCTATTGGATTCCCAACCCGTAAGGAAGTAACTAAATATGTGTGTTCTAGGTTAAGCTTATCTATCAAACATCTAGATATAAAAAAATCCGATGCACCAGTATCAAACAGAATGCTAACACACATACCATGAACTGAAGCATACCTCCCAAAACTGCCTTTACCTTCTCATGCATTGTTGGCTTTGAAGTAGCAGGCTCCAATGCATACACTTTGCCCTTTCTATCCTTAACAGGATCCTTGCACTGGCTCTTATAGTGGCCTATCTGGTCATAGTTGAAGCACCTGACATTTTTCCTCCCAGCCACTACCTTTGCCTTTCCAGCATGACATTCATTAGCAAAGTGCCCCTTCTTGTCGCATTTGAATCAGACAATCTCAGACTTCCTCTTCTTAGCTGCTCCACCCTTCTGAGCACCTTTCTTTGGAAAGAACTTCCTCTTCTGACCTTGCTCAACCAGGACTTCTTTAGCCTTACTCTTCTCTGGAGAATCAAGCAACTCCTTATTCCTTAAGGCCATCTCCACTACAAAATCAGAAGGATCTCTAATATGAGGTAATGTAGCCCTGGCTAACTCAAGCTCCAACTCTCTAATATACTTCTTGTTCCACTTTATTACTGTATCCACTGAAGCATACCCATATCTAGCCAGACATCTCTCCCTGCTCTAATTTAGAAAACTTTATGATTAGAGCTAACTATTCCATTGCTGACATGAATCTCTCCTGGAACCTTCCCTTGAAATCTTCCTAGGTCATAATCTCCTCATCCATTGCCATAGTTACACTATTCTACTAAATAAAATCTACTCCTTGAAGCTGCCTGGATTCCAACCTCCTCTTCTGCTCGTCATTGAGCCCCAAATCTGCAAAAATCCTTTCGCAGTGCAACAACCAATTTTACACCTTAATGGCATCCTGCATTCCAACAAACAGCTTCCCACCAAGCTTAGTGTAATCTCCACTCTGCTTAACATAATGCTTAACTGCCAGAACTTCTGGAGCCCCTGCTCCTGCAGCATTTCCTCCTAACACTCCAACTGCAACTCCCACCTGCACCATATTCCTAAAAAACTAATACATAGCTTCCATTCCAACTTGCGAGACTCCATCGCCCACATTCTCCGCTTGTGCCTGACCTTAACCTTTTCTCACATTAGGCCTGGCATTCCCATCGGTGCCTCCTCCTCCTGAGTTAACTCTTCCTCTTCTACCATCCATATCTGTATTCAAATCTCATGAGACACAGAAAAATACCCCAACAAAGATAGGAGATTAGAGATAACGCATATACGTATATATAGAAAATACAAGCATGTTACTATAGCGTTATCCCATACCCCAACCTTACTCTATTTACATAGGATTATGTTTTAAAAAACCCATTTTTAGTTAAAAAAATTCATAGACCTATACTCTGATACCAAATTGTAACATCCCGTATCTGAAGGCCAAAAGCTAAGCGCTAAAAACGTTGCAGTCATCTGTAGTATTAACTTATGGTGACAAAATACGGTAATACTAATGGTCTCAATAATATCAAAAGCACTTGAATATGAACAAAATCACAGATTTCAAAAAAATAACATTTTACTGATTACATTTCAAACAAATTTGTAACAACCCTGTATTTCGTGTCGATTTATAATCGACATTAAACGATTAATATTTTCGCTTATTGCCAATTTAAGTTTTAAATTTGAATTAAAATTCTTTTATAAATTTTTAAAAGGGTTTATGGGCCGTGATTTATTTTCAAACCCATTCCTTTCTCTCGTTCTCTTTTTATTTTATTTTTATATAACCCGGTCCCCCTCTTCCCCCTTTTCATTCACGAACCCTAGAATAAAAATGAACGAAGAAAATTAATGGCGGCCCGCCCCTTTCCCTCGTTCGTTCTTGTGGTGCTAACGTTGCTTGCTTCGACATTCGGTTGCTCCTTTAATTCGTCGACACGGTGAGTGATTCTATCTCACTCACATCTAGTTCGAACAGTAATGGCACTTGCTTCTCATAGTATTGATTTTGACTGATTCATTTTTATGGCTTTGAGGATTTTGGATTTTTGTTCGAATTCGAAATTTTGTGAATTATGAGGAGTTCAAATTCGTGAATTTCTTGCTTGATTTCTGACTTGGTCTTTGACCTGTTCCACTTGGATATGTGTTCGCACTGCATATGTATGTGTTAGTGCTATGCGCATCATATGTACTCTTGTTTGTGCACTGAACTCTGTAGACATATGCATTGACTTCGCCTATGACTTGATTTTGAGCTGCATTGCAATTTGGTTGAACTTGCCACAGTTTTGATTTTGATTTGAGATTGCTACTTTAAATCCTTTGCTCAATATTACCTTGACAGACCATACATTTAATTGCTGTTTCAATTGCAGTATGTAATTTGATTCCTTATTGGTTGATGTTGTTTCTCACAAGTATGTCGAGACTTTCTTTTGTCTGTGACATTGCCTTTTTCATGGTGATATGCACACTGCTGCATTGATTTGGGGGCTGATGTACTATTTATTGTTCCATTTTTACTGCTATATCACCAGATTTGTATATTCATGTGTTGAGGCTGCAATCATCTCTAGCTGTTCACTAGTCTAGTCTGTAGCTCTGTTCATCATTGTAGTATCATTGTGTACATATATCCACCTTGATGTTATATGCAACTATAGAATTGTTTCACTAATGCATCACTTGTTGTCATTCACTTGTAGTTGTACCTGTTTTGCTGTCTTCATGTACATGTAGACTTGCTATTGCTCGAGACAACTATCTACTTCATTTCACTGTTGCACTTGTTGCCATTTACTGTCTCACTGCTTTATTGTCACTGCCTATTGTTTGTGCAGTTGAGCTTGTATTTTGTCAGTTGCAGTGTCTTGACATTCAGGTCTGCACTCTTTCGTTTGATAGTTGCTTGTTACTTTGAAAGTGCAACACTTGCCTCTTTTATCATTCTTTTTATTGATTCGCCCTTGATGGTTTACACTGCTGCCGCATATGTGCATCTGAGTACGCACATACATATGTATGTGTGGAAGCATGTATTGATTTGGGTCTGCTTTGTTGGTTTGTATCGCACTGGGTTAACACTCATGTGTGCTAAGGCATTGCATTTTCATTAGCCTCGGGCCTAGGCAGATTAGATGTGTGGGCCTTGCCTTGCAATGATCACTGATTTCATTTGCATTTTTCCAGTTTCATTTAGTGGACACTGTTTCACTTCCACTTCATGTAGGGATTGCATTAGTTTTGTCCTCTGTTCTTCGAGGCATGTAGTTCAGTGTGTATTTGCTGTCTTCATGTACCTGAATACATGTAGCTGCAGTGCATTTGAAGTTGAATTGTGTGTGCTACTGCCTTCGTTATCGAATCTGATATTTGCACTGCCAGTTTCACAGTTGCAATTATGTTGTCTCTTTGGTACACTTGGTTCGTGATTCATTGTTGCATTCCTGTATATGCACTTGAATAATTGTGTTGCACTAAGTTCATGTGGTCTTCACCTAGGTGCAGACTGCGCTTGCATCTGTTTTGGGTGCTGACTCTTTGTTCATTAGCTGGTTCCTTCATGTTCTTGTACCTGACTCATTACTGTTGTATGTAATGATGCATTCATTGTTGACTGCAGGTTTTTTTTTGGGTATGCGGTCTTGCCCTTGTTGTTTTGCATTGCATTGATGCAAATGGATTGTTTTCGAAGTCACTTGAGTTGAATCCGATATTTCGGATTTGACCTTGTGCCCGTTTGTGTACATCATCACTGTAGTGGCAAGGCAGTGCACGCAAGCGTGAACTGCAGCCACACGGCATTCATTGGGTACTTCGTCACTATAGTGGCAGGGCAGTGCACGCAAGCGTGAACTGCAGCCACACGGTATGGCGTGTATGATATTCTATTTGTTTTGACTTATGGATCTCTTTGCGTATTCCATATTCCGTAGTGGCGAGGCAGTGCACGCGTGCGTGTACTGCAGCCTTACTCGACTTAATATTTTAACTGATATTTAAATGTTTTGAACTGTTTTGTTCGTTTCAATTCAATATTATGAATTGCATTCTGATTTGTTTTAATTACTGTCGTCTATTCATTATTTAATTATTATTGCTTCTGTGCACTAATAACTGAGTTTGAATTAGACTGACCCGAGTATTATTTTCTTTTGAATCTAATACTCGGGTCAGACCGAGTATTTACAGGTTGTAGATATTCTGCTTTGGGTTGCTGCTAGAGCTATGAAGTTCTTTCATATCTTTTGGAGTAGTCGTCTTTTGTAGTAGACTGTATTATTGTATAGGAAGATATGTATTCATGTATATTATATACGTTAATGTACTTGTATATATAACTTCCTGAGTTGACTATTGTAGTTGTATCACATGTACCGTGTCAAATGTATTGTAACTGACATCAGTTATATATATATATGAGATTTTTTGTTTTATCTATGTTCCGCATTTATATTTATCTGTGTTATTAGTTTATATTTGTCCTAGACTATTATAGCCACCGTGTGGTAGTTTTGAGTTTGCATCGGCATGTCGGATTTCCTCCTGAAATTAAAAGCATGTTTTTACCATCTGACATATCGGTGTTCGCACAAAGCAATTACACAGATGGTCGCTCCTCAACAGCCTTATTCTCCGTGCTAGTTGACAGCACTACACCGTAGTGTTCGTGTCTAGCGTGGGTATAGAGGTGGGGCGTCACAGCTTGGTATCAGAGCCTGGGGTTTAGAACAAATATAAAACATAACTTAGATAGTACATGTGTTACAACTATTTGTCGATGTTTTATTTCACATCTTTGTCTTAAGATCATCTTTGATTGTTAGGAATGAATTCCTAACGCTTATTCGTGAGCATTGCTGCTATTCTCTATCGCACTTGCTCACTTGAGTTTACACTTCTAAGTATCAGTGTATATATGCTCTACCAAGTTGCATATTGCTGCAACTAGTACCCACTTCGATTTGAACTCGCATTGTTTATTCGAACTGCTATATATATGCATTCTTATCTCTGATTCGTGTACTTAATGCAGTTTCCATACAATTGGGTTTTGGGTATCAATCTTTGAGACAAATTGCATTCCAATTGTCGACTCTATCTGTTTATCCATGGTTTGTTGGTTTTCATGTGCCTCTCTCTGATAGTTTTAAAATTTCTTTGGTATAAAAGAAATTGTCTTGGTCTTTGCCTTGTCGATATCGACGTTGACTTGACTTTTACTTTTGCTAAAGTCATTCAAGCATTTATACTCGTTCTGCTTTGTTTTTCCAATTGTTGATCGGTTCTTCTTTTCCGGTTAGTTGTTATCACCTTTGTCGACTTTGATAACTTCTATTTCAGGAATTTTGGGTATTCCTACTTTGATGGATTTGGAATCGAATTCTTTGTATTTTATTCACGTCTTCGAATGTGAATCTTAGTGAATTGATTTGGTTTTCGAATTTAATCGATTCTTGATTATTTCCCGATTTGTTGCTATCATTTATTAGCAACTTTGATGACCTTTTCTTCGGGATTTTTGTGAACATACCTTTCGATGAATTCGGTATCGATTTCTTTGGATTCTATTCACGTCTTCGTATGTGAATTCTTGTGATTGATTGTTTCTACAATCATTTTTGTGATTTGTCACTTTAAAAATATAAAGGTTTCAATACTAGTAGTAAATATCAAAAACTCTTTTATCAAAATGTTTTCAACTCTATTTTCAATACCAAACTCGTTTTTGAAACTGTTTTCCAATCTATTAGTATATACAAATCTTTATTTCACTCGTATGAGAAATCTAATTAAACGGCTTAGTAAAACAAGTGGTATGAAACGCTTGCGTTTACTTCGTCGGTTAATTGTTGGACTTGTTCGATTGAACCTCTAGTGACAAATTTTATTAGTGAAGATTTACAGTTTGTTCGTAAATATTTAAGTTAAGTAAGTGGTTATGGGACATGATGCTAAACTTTTACATTTACTGACTTAGTGTAATTGACACTTCTCGTTGATCATGACGATCATTTTTACGGTTAGACTAGGCCTCATCGGTGTGATTTCGTCTCACACATATCTCTTGGGCTTTGAGGATTGTCTAGACACCACTTGTGTGATTTCATTCACACATACTTTTCTTTTGATTGTGAGGTTAGACTAGACACCACTTGTGTGATTCCACTCACACATACCTCTTTTGATTTTTTTGGTTAGTCTGGACCTCAATCCGTGTGATTTCGACTCACACATGTGGGGTAGCGCCCCACGGTCTTCGGGCCATTCGTGTGTCAAAATTAATGGCTTGCAACCATGAGATAGCGTCTCGTTATGCGTTGCATGTGTTGATGATTTTTCATGCTCGCGGGTAGGTGAGATTCCGTGCTCCCGTTCTCGCTTTGCGTTGCACGTGTTGATGATTTTTCATGCTCGCGTGTAGGTGAGATTCCGTGCTCCCGTTCTCGCTTTGCGTTGCCCGTGTTGGTGATTTTCATGCTCACGTGTAGGTGAGATTCCGTGCTCCCGTTCTCGCTTTGCGTTGCACGTGTTGATGATTTTTCATGCTCGCGGGTAGGTGAGATTCCGTGCTCCCGTTCTCGCTTTGCGTTGCACGTGTTGATGATTTTTCATGCTCGCGTGTAGGTGAGATTCCGTGCTCCCGTTCTCGCTTTGCGTTGCCCGTGTTGGTGATTTTCATGCTCACGTGTAGGTGAGATTCTGTGCTCCCGTTCTCGCTTTGCATTGCACGTGTTGGTGAGTTTTCATGCTCGCATGTAGGTGAGTTTTCGTGCTCCCGTTCTCGTTATGCGTTACATGTGTTGATGAATTTTCATGCTCGCGTGTTGGTGAGTTTCCATACTCTCCTTTGAGTTTTCATACTCCGTTTGAGTTTTCATACTCCGTTTGAGTTTTCATACTCTGTTCGAGTTTTCATACTCCGTTCGAGTTTTCATACTCCGTTTGAGTTTTCATACTCTGTTCGAGTTTTCATACTCCGGTTCGAGTTTTCATACTCGCGTTCGAGTTTTCATACTCCGGTTCGAGTTTTCATACTCGCGTTCGAGTTCTCATACTCTTAGCTTGTGATTTCTGGATTTCTTGTGTAGATTTCTAGAATTTGTGCTTCACCAACTTTCGTGATTTCTATTGATAAGTTTTATCAATTCTTGTGCATTGGTGAATTCGTGTGTTATTGACTTGTTATGAATACAAGTTTAGGGTATGATATCCCTTTCTATCTTTGAGAAGATTCTTGTGACATTTTTGATGAACGAAAATTCATTGGTATTATATTTTGATGCCAATTATTTCGATGAAATTTTGACGTATGTCGAAGTTGCTACTGACATTACTATTTTAATCACGTGTTTTAAAAAAATTTGTTATTCTTCAAAATACTTCAAAATATAAATCAAAATTGTTTTCAAAATCTTTACGATTTGCGCTTTCAAAAGAATGAGGAAGCGAATTAAACGTTTCAGAAAAATCGAGGACTATGACCCCTTTCTTTTACTGATTCGCTTAATTCCGGACTTGTCCGTTTGAGAACGTAAAATGTTATTTATTTAAAATACACAATTTTGCACTTTCAAGGAAACGATGAAGTGAATTAAACGATTTAGTAAAACTCGTGGTTATGGGTCATGTGCGTTTGCTATTTCGGTTAATTTCGGACTCGTTAATTGAAAATTTTGTGATTTGAGATTTGATTATCAATTGTGATAATTAAATAATCGTTGATTCGTGAATTCTGATTTATCGTTTTTGATAATCAGATATTTATTGTTTCTAATTATCGTTTGTGATAATTAGATATTTTTGGTTTGATTATCGTTTGTGATAATTAAACATTTGTGATTTGAGATTTGATTATCAATTGTGATAATTAAATAATCGTTGACTCGTGAATTCTGATTTATCGTTTTTGATAATCAGATATTTATTGTTTCTAATTATCGCTTGTGATAATTAGATATTTGAGATTTAATTATCAATTGTGATAATTAAATATTTGTGATTTGAAATTTGATTACCGTTGTGGTAATTCCTGATTATCGTTTTTGATAGTTAGATGTTTGTGACTCGTGTTTTCTAATTATCTTTGTTGGTAATTAAATTTTTGCTGTCTTCAAATTATCGAATCGATGATTAGATATTGTTGTTTCGTGATTTCTGTATTCTGATTATCTATTTGATAACCAAATTTTGTTGAGAATTTGTGAATTTCTTTTATGAAATTAAAAGCTTACCTTCTCATGCTCTTATGGTTGTTACCTTTTGTCCATTTATCCCTTAGGATTGCGTGGACGCAATTTCTTTAAGGAGGGGAGTCTGTAACAACCCTGTATTTCGTGTCGATTTATAATCGACATTAAACGATTAATATTTTCGCTTATTGCCAATTTAAGTTTTAAATTTGAATTAAAATTCTTTTATAAATTTTTAAAAGGGTTTATGGGCCGTGATTTATTTTCAAACCCATTCCTTTCTCTCGTTCTCTTTTTATTTTATTTTTATATAACCCGGTCCCCCTCTTCCCCCTTTTCATTCACGAACCCTAGAATAAAAATGAACGAAGAAAATTAATGGCGGCCCGCCCCTTTCCCTCGTTCGTTCTTGTGGCGCTAACGTTGCTTGCTTCGACATTCGGTTGCTCCTTTAATTCGTCGACACGGTGAGTGATTCTATCTCACTCACATCTAGTTCGAACAGTAATGGCACTTGCTTCTCATAGTATTGATTTTGACTGATTCATTTTTATGGCTTTGAGGATTTTGGATTTTTGTTCGAATTCGAAATTTTGTGAATTATGAGGAGTTCAAATTCGTGAATTTCTTGCTTGATTTCTGACTTGGTCTTTGACCTGTTCCACTTGGATATGTGTTCGCACTGCATATGTATGTGTTAGTGCTATGCGCATCATATGTACTCTTGTTTGTGCACTGAACTCTGTAGACATATGCATTGACTTCGCCTATGACTTGATTTTGAGCTGTATTGCAATTTGGTTGAACTTGCCACAGTTTTGATTTTGATTTGAGATTGCTACTTTAAATCCTTTGCTCAATATTACCTTGACAGACCATACATTTAATTGCTGTTTCAATTGCAGTATGTAATTTGATTCCTTATTGGTTGATGTTGTTTCTCACAAGTATGTCGAGACTTTCTTTTGTCTGTGACATTGCCTTTTTCATGGTGATATGCACACTGCTGCATTGATTTGGGGGCTGATGTACTATTTATTGTTCCATTTTTACTGCTATATCACCAGATTTGTATATTCATGTGTTGAGGCTGCAATCATCTCTAGCTGTTCACTAGTCTAGTCTGTAGCTCTGTTCATCATTGTAGTATCATTGTGTACATATATCCACCTTGATGTTATATGCAACTATAGAATTGTTTCACTAATGCATCACTTGTTGTCATTCACTTGTAGTTGTACCTGTTTTGCTGTCTTCATGTACATGTAGACTTGCTATTGCTCGAGACAACTATCTACTTCATTTCACTGTTGCACTTGTTGCCATTTACTGTCTCACTGCTTTATTGTCACTGCCTATTGTTTGTACAGTTGAGCTTGTATTTTGTCAGTTGCAGTGTCTTGACATTCAGGTCTGCACTCTTTCGTTTGATAGTTGCTTGTTACTTTGAAAGTGCAACACTTGCCTCTTTTATCATTTCTTTTTATTGATTCGCCCTTGATGGTTTACACTGCTGCCGCATATGTGCATCTGAGTACGCACATACATATGTATGTGTGGAAGCATGTATTGATTTGGGTCTGCTTTGTTGGTTTGTATCGCACTGGGTTAACACTCATGTGTGCTAAGGCATTGCATTTTCATTAGCCTCGGGCCTAGGCAGATTAGATGTGTGGGCCTTGCCTTGCAATGATCACTGATTTCATTTGCATTTTTCCAGTTTCATTTAGTGGACACTGTTTCACTTCCACTTCATGTAGGGATTGCATTAGTTCTGTCCTCTGTTCTTCGAGGCATGTAGTTCAGTGTGTATTTGCTGTCTTCATGTACCTGAATACATGTAGCTGCAGTGCATTTGAAGTTGAATTGTGTGTGCTACTGCCTTCGTTATCGAATC
Organism: Allium cepa; assembly: GCA_030765085.1. Taxonomy (NCBI): domain Eukaryota; kingdom Viridiplantae; phylum Streptophyta; class Magnoliopsida; order Asparagales; family Amaryllidaceae; genus Allium; species Allium cepa. The sequence goes on along the minus strand of CM060931.1, from coordinate 263,886,539 downwards.
TGATATTTGCACTGCCAGTTTCACAGTTGCAATTATGTTGTCTCTTTGGTACACTTGGTTCGTGATTCATTGTTGCATTCCTGTATATGCACTTGAATAATTGTGTTTCACTAAGTTCATGTGGTCTTCACCTAGGTGCAGACTGCGCTTGCATCTGTTTTGGGTGCTGACTCTTTGTTCATTAGCTGGTTCCTTCATGTTCTTGTACCTGACTCATTACTGTTGTATGTAATGATGCATTCATTGTTGACTGCAGGTTTTTTTTTGGGTATGCGGTCTTGCCCTTGTTGTTTTGCATTGCATTGATGCAAATGGATTGTTTTCGAAGTCACTTGAGTTGAATCCGATATTTCGGATTTGACCTTGTGCCCGTTTGTGTACATCATCACTGTAGTGGCAAGGCAGTGCACGCAAGCGTGAACTGCAGCCACACGGCATTCATTGGGTACTTCGTCACTATAGTGGCAGGGCAGTGCACGCAAGCGTGAACTGCAGCCACACGGTATGGCGTGTATGATATTCTATTTGTTTTGACTTATGGATCTCTTTGCGTATTCCATATTCCGTAATGGCGAGGCAGTGCACGTGTGCGTGTACTGCAGCCCTACTCGACTTAATATTTTAACTGATATTTAAATGTTTTGAACTGTTTTGTTCGTTTCAATTCAATATTATGAATTGCATTCTGATTTGTTTTAATTACTGTCGTCTATTCATTATTTAATTATTATTGCTTCTGTGCACTAATAACTGAGTTTGAATTAGACTGACCCGAGTATTATTTTCTTTTGAATCTAATACTCGGGTCAGACCGAGTATTTACAGGTTGTAGATATTCTGCTTTGGGTTGCTGCTAGAGCTATGAAGTTCTTTCATATCTTTTGGAGTAGTCGTCTTTTGTAGTAGACTGTATTATTGTATAGGAAGATATGTATTCATGTATATTATATACGTTAATGTACTTGTATATATAACTTCCTGAGTTGACTATTGTAGTTGTATCACATGTACCGTGTCAAATGTATTGTAACTGACATCAGTTATATATATATATGAGATTTTTTGTTTTATCTGTGTTCCGCATTTATATTTATCTGTGTTATTAGTTTATATTTGTCCTAGACTATTATAGCCACCGTGTGGTAGTTTTGAGTTTGCATCGGCATGTCGGATTTCCTCCTGAAATTAAAACCATGTTTTTACCATCTGACATATCGGTGTTCGCACAAAGCAATTACACGGATGGTCGCTCCTCAACAGCCTTATTCTCCGTGCTAGTTGACAGCACTACACCGTAGTGTTCTTGTCTAGCGTGGGTATAGAGGTGGGGCGTCACAAAATTCATATCCAAATTACATAATCCCATATTCGTTTCCCAGGTAAATATCAATTATAATCATTACAAAATATATCAGGAGCATCATATGACGATGCCCTCTTGGTTGATCAGAGTCAATATAGTCATATCTGACTTAATATACACAGCGGAATCAAAACAAAATGAAACTGTGAATCCTAAGTAGCTATCTGTCAGCCACCTACTCATCTCCGGAAGCTTTATTCGCCAAAATGACTAAAACCTTAACCCTCAGCCTACTCAAATCAATTTTGAGTACCCGAGAGTTTAAGGGGAAACAAAAACTTTGAGTCAAACATAAAGCCTGGTGTGAATAATTTTGTTACATCTCGATTTACTGATATTAAGTGAGACCACGCCGCTTAGTCAAACGGGTTTTCCCTCATTAATATCCTCTTTAAAACATATATTTTACAAATCCTTTCCTATAACCAAACAGGTTAATCAAACTAATTATATCAAAATAGCAATATCCTTTATGCTAATAAATGGGCTATCTGTCCATAAAACAAGTAATAAGTGAACTATCTGTCCACAACATAATAGTAAGGTCCGTTATGTTAACAAATGGACTGTCTGTCCATATAACTAGGCTAACTTCTTGTAAACTGGACTAACTATCCGAAATCTAAGCTGATTGCCTGCAAACTAGACGAACTGTCCGAATCAAAATGGACTAACTATCCGAATCATTTTCTTAGGGTTAACTATCCTTCATCTTTATCCTTGAAAACCTTTTCAAAATGATTTAACCTTCTAAATCATACCTTTACAAGGAAAATATATTCTTAGCTTTACACTAAGCTATTTTGCCATCTCATATATACATCACTCAAGATAATATTGATGAATTTAAATGAGGATTGGCTTCCAAAACAAGTAAAAAAACCCTTTTTAACTCGAAAATACTTAGGTTGTATTGCCTATTTAATACTTTCGAAACATTTGTTTAAAACCTTTAAACAACCCTTTTGAAACCCTTGACTTCTTCGAAACCATTAAAAGTAACCCTTTCGAAACCATTAAAAATCTTTCCTTCGAAAGCTTCAAAAAATTAGACATTCCCCTTTAAAACCTTTAAATATTGCCTTTCGAAAACATAGGAAAAAACTTTCCTTTTAATCCTTTCGAAAACCTGGGAAACCACCCCTTTCCAAACCATTTGTAACGACCCATAAATTTTAATGATTTTTAATAATGTAATAAACTAAAAATATTTTCTTCAAAATAAAACAATTAATTTAGCAATGAAATTTGATATTTGGAATACGCCTATTTAAACGTAGCAAATGTTAGATTTACATCAGAAAATATATGAGTTAGTTCTGTTGTGTAATTTTCAATATCAATTTATAATCAGTTAAATTGATGGAAATAAAATATCTTTGAAACCTAAATATTTTTATATATATAATAAAAATGTAAATCATTTTCTAAGTGAGAAGTCATATTTCGTTTTGCCAAATTTAGACTACTATAGCCCCGTTTATCTTATTTTGGAGAATTAGCAGCAGTTTGGCAGCAATATCGACTTTTAATATAATGATCGTATCATTGATATCTATGTACCATTCTATTAGTCTTGTCGTACTGATCTCCATAGTATATTCATTTGTGCAGTTCGGTGTCCGGTACGCAGCGAAATCGATAAAACGATTTTGCTTTTCGGTTTAGTATTTGGGCTTTTGGATTCACATTGTCTTCTTGTTTTCCACCGTGATAATCGGTATCCACTAGCCCTTTTAATATTCCCAGAGATAACCCCTGACTTTTGCTTTTCCTATTCCAATTTATAATATGCTGATTCGTGTTTCCATTTCTCTTCCACCTTTTTTTCTTTGGTCCTGCCTTGTTGCCTTCAAAAATTATATAATATGAAGTTCGTGAGTGTGCGTGTGTATTTGAAACTTTTATATAGCCTCAAAGCTTGCTTGCCCTTCTCGATTGCAACCATCTAGTTCATCATTTTGTCTTTCCAATTGCCGAAACCTTTTTCGTTTTGTTTTTTCTTTTGAGAAAATTTTTATGACATATATTATATATTTCATATATAAATGTTTTTGAAGCTCTGTTCATTTACTTGATTGCTGAGACAAGCTATCATGCTTCCTCTCCCTCCTACCCTGCCGCCAAAACCCTGAGCCGAGCCCACTCTTCCAGCTGCGCCTAACTCCGCCATCATTTCCGCCACGTGTAACCTCCCAAGCCCACCACGCTACAACTCGAGACCAGCCTGCAACCCTCCGCCCAAAGCTGCCTCGTCAACCAGCTCCACCACAGCCAACCCGAGCCACCTCCCTCTGCCCCGGCCTCCGACCTGTCCACCACACACAGCGCTGCCTTTCCCACTGATGGCCGAACCCCCACTCCACAAAATGACATCACTTCCATACCAATGTCGAACAAACCTAAGCCTATTCGTTTTTCCCACCTCCCTATCTATCCGCCACGCCATCCTCCTTTTGGACAGCCTACCCACGTCAGCTTCGACCGAATCACCCCTCATGCCATTCGCACTTGACCGCCACTCCATGCAATCACCTCTCTTTGCTTGCCTCAGCGCCGCAGCCAATAGTCCCTTCCCACTCCTTCACTTTGGCCTTATCGCACAGCCTCCCCATTCGACCACCCGAGACCCGCCTGAACTTTTCCCTCCGGTCACCTTTCATCTCCTTGGCAGCACTTCTCTCTATATAATTAATATATATATATATGTCTTGAAATTTTATTGAATACTTGTTTGTTTATAGGTTTAGAGTGTTTATATTTAAAGTATTTATATCTTTTTTAAAGTTTAATTTATTGTTTAAGTACTATTTTAAAAATATAATATACATGCGTATTTTGATTTTGAAATGTATATAGATTTTAAAATATAAGTTTATATAAGTTATATATAATGTATATTCTATATATAAGTTATAAATTTTGTATGAGCTGCTAGTATAAAATATAAGTTTATACAAGTTGTTCTTATATTGAATTTGTTATAATAACTTTATACTCTCAGTATAAATTTTGAATATAATATATATAAGTGGGTTGATCAAAATAAGTATATATATAAATATTGATTTTAAAAATATTATATATATATATTTAAATATATGTGTTAAATTTAATAATGATCTTGAAATATGTATATATTTTTTGATTTTGATATATGTATATATGTTTAAATTTAATATTAATGTTCAGGTGTATACATATTATAAAGATTTTATTTTAAGTACATGTTTTAAATTTTAGACTTTAAAATATATAGCTATATATATTTGTTTCATCGATCTCTAGTCCATCATGACTTACTTTCTTAATATTGAATTGTCACAGCAATTCCTAGCTTGTCGTTGTCCCGCTAGTTCATGTCTGTATTCGTGTGCGTGTCCGTGTCATCTTCTTGTTTCTCTAAACTCGGATGGTGAGTAATCACTCGCGATTAACATTCTTATGTTTTGTAAGGTTGATTTCACTTGAAACGACAATTGAAATATGCAGTTAAATTTGAATTGTTAGTTATTTAATTGTTAAATATGATATGCCATTATCTGCAACTGTTTATCTATGACATGACATCGTAACCTGTTGTATACATTATATTTAAATTTGTTGCTGATGATATATCCAGTTGTCGATGTGTTATGTTATTATCATATTTGTTATCACTCTACAAGTTCCATGTCAGTTCAGAATTCCCTATGGGTTAAAATGATACATACCCGAACGATGTTATAGATTAGGGAAAAATCGTTATGGGTTAAAATGATAAACCTAAGCAATTTTCATTGATTTTGAAATTTCAGGATTTCGGGTTTAAATGATATATACCCATAAATATTAAATTTATATTGCGGATTGAAATGATAAATATCTGTATTACTTGACCATAGGATAGAAAATTATATACGGACATCGTTGGTTTATTTTGAAAATGATTTCCAAAGTTTGAAAGGAAATACATGGGTTTTCAATAAATATAGACTCTAAATATAATATAAAGATTTTAATTTTAATATACGTGTAAAAATTTAGATTTTTATATGTTTTGGGAATTTTAAAATTATAAGTTATGTTTTAGAATGTAAATTATAAAATTTTACTTATAACTTTATTTTTTTTCAAAATATATGAAATAAGATTTAAAATAGATTTTAATTTAATAATAATATTTAATTGAATAAAATTTAACTTACCTAATATGTATATAATATATTTTAAACTACTTTGAAATTTTATACCGTTTTGAAAATATATTTTGTAATAACTTTAATAAATTAAGTTTGGAAATAAAAATTGAAATCGACTTGAAATTTAATTTATTTAAGAATTGTATTTAAATAGGAATTGATTTGAAAACTTATTAACTTGAGAATTTCAAAGATATGATTTTAAACAGGTGAATAAATGAATATTTTAGATTTAAATAAGGTTGAAATTGAATATTTAATTTTGATTTAAATTTTAGTTTGAGATTTTATTGAAATGTTTATAAAAATGATTAAATGAATATTTTCAAAATTTAATATAATTGAAGTTAGATATCTAATATCGATTTTATTTAAATTTATAATTTGAGATTTCATTTAAATGTTATCGAAATGATTTAGTAAATATTTTCAAATTTAAATACAACTTATGTTGAATTTTGAAATATAAATGAGATTTATCAAATTGAGTAACTGTAAATTATTTGAATATTTAACTTGCGAAACCTGTTGAATTGAAAGTGGTTTAAAGCTGTAGTTCAAATCTGGATTTGAGATCGATAAATAAAAATGGTTTTAACGAGAATTTGAAATTGGGATGGATTTAAATTGAATTTGAAACTAAAAGTTGAGGTGAATTGATTGGTGAAATTGGAAGAAACAATTCTTATTTGAAACTATTTCAATATATATACTATTTTTAATATATAAATTATTTTAATCTATAAACTATTACAATATATAAACTATTTTTAATTTATAACTATTTCAATATATATACCATTTTCAACATTTAAACTGTTTAAGCTCGAACTATTTTGATTTAAATTTAATGGATTTAAATACAAATATTTTATATGATGGTTTAAACTATTTTATGGTTATGATTTCGAAAGTAAATATGATTTCGGAAGTGGTATGATTTCGAAAATGGATATAATTTTGAAAGTGATATGATTTTGAAATGGACATGATAGTTTGACATGTAGTACAAACTGTTTGAAATAAAAATGACCACGGTGTGAAATAAGCGCCTGGTTGTTAAAGAGACCGGGATCGGATATTGTCATATTCTCTGCCAATATCAAAAACCACTTTGACAACTGTGTACGTGATGGAGATTCCAAAATAAAGTAGGATGTTTGGCAACGATTCTGCATGAGGTATTAACGTAGCCCTGACTCCCGCGAGTCAGCTTAGATGTGACTAAAAAAGGAGCCATGCCAGGAAAAGTGAGGTCATTCCTCCTATCGGGCACATTTCTTCGATACCATCCTATTACTTTGTGATTTGATTGGGTGCACCTTTGATTTGGGAGTGTGTCTTGAGGTGGGCGGTAGTAGCTGCTATGCATTACCACTAGCCCGGATCCGCAAAACGGTAGGATCCTACCCTGGCTTCGTGTTTACATGCCCTATCATGCTATTTACGAGTTTGGTTTGTACCATACCAATGGAGTGCCCTCTAAGTAAACCACCTATTTAGTGGAGCTTATGTTACTGTATAGACTATGGGAATATATAAAATGTGTTAAGGGGGATATGGGCAACGCCTTAACGCTATTTTAATATTTTACTTTACTGATAGACATATTAGAATAACGTGTATTACTACATAGTAGATAGTTCCACGGATCCTTAGAGGATGGAAATCTTAAACATCCTTTAAGTTATATTGTATTTCACTTGGACATTTCACTTGAGTTGATTTACTGGTACAAGAATGTTAATCCTAACTCAAGTGTTTTGCTTTTTGCTTTATGCACGGCTCAGACAGAGGGTCACAGCATTTGACTCGCCTTTGGAACTTGGAGATCTGCTTGGAGTTATCTATTCAGCTTTCCAGTTATTTTTTTCAGACTTGTCACTGGCAATTGTATTAGTAACTTCTATGTATTCGAGATATCTATTATGTTTTACTTTAAACTATAATGTTTACATAATAGCTTCATGAACCACTATTTATCTATTCCGCTGCTTATTGTTGTTATTACTCTGTGTCTGTGGTTGATTTTATTTACTATATATGCTGAGTTTTGCCAAATATAAATTAACCATCTGTTATTTTAAGCAATTCAAGTTTGACATGAGTGGATGATTGTCGATTTAAACGGTTCGAAATCTCAGGTCGTTACAAGTGGTATCAGAGCTCTGGTTTAGGCAAAACTTAGCATATAGAGTAAACTCATTAGTAATAGGGTAGTACTACCCTAGAATCGGTAAACTAATTACAGGATCATATTCATTCGAGCTTGAATTTTTTATTTGGATCCTCTTGAATTAGAACTTTCTTCAGGATTTTGGTACTTTCCCTTTTCTTCTAAAAACCTTTCTTGTCTTTTCTTGTTTGTGCTCTTCTTGATACTGGAGCATCCCATAGCTCTATTTCTATTGATCTCTGAAATAAATTCAAGTTCATCTTGCAAACCACAATTGGCAATTTCATCCTGGTGTATGACTCATTCCATCGGCAGTCCCGCCAATCTTATTTTGATTTGAAAAAGGGGGAAACTCCTTTACAACAGGCATTGATTTATCGGAGATTTCTACGTACTCGGTTTGGATGTTGTTATTTCTTGCAAAGCCCAAACTGTTTCTCTAGTAGACGACTAGGGTAATTCCCTTGCAATCTCGACCCTACCCTGATAGTTGGTGATAATCCTAATATTTTAGTGAAGTCACATCTCTTTCTCCCACGAGGGAAATTGAATTCCGCATCTATCTTATTCCTAGAGCTCGACCTATAGGCCACCCTCCTAGACGAATGGTTTCTATGAATGGTTAGTTGTCCCCTTTGGATTAACCAATACTCCCGCCTTCTTAGTTGACCTTAAAAATCACATATTCCATGCTATTCTCAACAAGTTGTCTCCCTTTTCTTTGATGATATTCTCGTCTTTATAAGTCTGGATTGACCCATTCAAGGTTACCCACGATTAATATAAGGCTGTCAATCTTTTATCTTCTATAATTTAATTATTTTATCTTCCTTTCGAGCCTATTTTCCTAATTAGAATTCTCTTTAATTAGGGTCTCTCTAAATTTAAATATCTATCCGTGACCTTAAATGCACTTTGAATCATCCTTTAAGGCAGTGTATTTGTGGCATATTTATTATTAACATAAATTGTTTTATATTGTGTTATTTGAGTTGTTAAGTTTGAATTTTGCGTATCGATCGATTCGTTTGGCTAACGCTATCAATAGGAATTCCAAAACACTTGAACAAAGCAAATTGATACAATATTATTTTTAAAATTGATAAATGAAGTAATTTCATGTATGATCATATTTTATAAAGGAATAATTTACCAAAATCAGACGGTTAAATAAATTGGTTGTTAGAAATGATAATACTAGATTATCATTTATTGTTTTGCTAACATTGCTAAACCATTAAATTTTGTTGTATATTATAAAGAGAGGAAATTTTTAGAATATGGTTTATAAATCTGATTTGTAGATGAAATGAATTTAAATTAAGGATTTGAGAATTAAATTTTCGGTGTTTTTCAAATTTGGTTTTCAAAGTTTTGAAAATATATACTATTTGAAATTATTTTCGAATCGGAACTATTCCAAAGAATTTTAAAAGAAGTAAGTCAGTACTCTTTCCTTTTTGTCGCTGGAAAATAATTTCGACGATGACTCCAGCATCATCGACATTCATTTTCGAGTCTCAAATGGAGAGACCACTTGGTAGCTTTGCTACACTTTTGTTTGGGAAAAAGAATTTGACTTGAATTTCTTGAGTATGATTTGATAAATTTATTTCAAATGGTTTAAAGTGAAACCGGAAATTTAACTCTTAAACTCTATGTTAAGTAATGGTTTCCAATTATTAAAATGAAGTTAAAAAAATTGAATAATTGAAGTGCTTAAAAATGAGAATTGGAAATTTAAACAACTTGAAACGGTTTAACTAGGATAAAACTTATTTGCATAATACTCAAAGAGGTTAAAAAGTTTATGTGAATGTAATTGAAGGTTATACAAGAGAAAACTTAAGTAATAAAATGTTCAAACTAAATTTGCTTAATAGAAATGGTGCAAATAAAAGGTAAATTTGTATAGTGCTCAATTACATTCAAAAAAATCAATAAAACTTAACCGGGAATTTTTTTTTGCATGTAGTAAGAAGATGCAATTGAATTGTATACGATATAAATGTAAGCAGTAAGATGTCTAAAAATGAAATTTATATAGTTTTGAATTAATTGTTGTATATGGTATTATGAATTTTGAATCTATCTTATCTTTTTGGTAGCTTCTCTTCTTCTTCTCGTTCCTTTTTGGGGACGAAATTTTTTGAGTAGAGGAGAATGTAAGGACCCGTAAATTTTAATGATTTTTTATAACGTAATTAAGTGAATTTCTTTTTCTTGAAAATAAAAAATTTAAATTTAGCAATGAAAATTGATATTTGGAATACATCTATTTAAATGTAGCAAATGTCAAGTTTTTATCAGAAAATATATAAGTTAGTTCTATTGTTTAATTTTTAACTTCGATTTATAACCTGTTAAATTGATGAAAATAAAACAACTTTGAAACCTGAATATTTTTTTATAACAAAAATGTAAATTATTTTCTTAGTGAGACGTCATATTTCGTTTCGCCAAATTTGGACTGCTATAGCCCCGTTTATCTTATTTTCGGTGAATTAGCAACAGTTTGGCAGCGAATATCGACTTTGGTAGGATGATCTTATCGCCGATATTTATGTACCATTCTATTTGTCTTGTCGTGCTGATCTCCATAATATATCCATTTGTACAATTCGGTGTCTGGTACGTGGCGAAATCGATAAAACGATTTGTCGTATCTGTTCCGTATTTGGGCTTTTGGATTCCCTTTGTCTTCTCATTTTCCACCACGATAATAAATAGCCACTAGCCCTTTTAATATTCCCAGAGATAAACCTTGACTTTTGCTTTTCCCTATTCCAATTTATAATATGTTGGTTCGTGTTTCGATTTCTCTTCCCCTTTTTTCCTCTTTGGTCCTGCCTTGTTGCTTTCGAAAATAATATAATATAAAGTTTGTATATATATTTATTTCTGAAATTTCTATATGGCCTCAAAGCTTGCTTGCCGTTCTCGTTTGCAACCATCTAGTTCATCATTTTGTTTTTCCAATTATCGAAACCTTTTTCATTTTGTTTCTAACATTTCATTTTTTTTCTTTTGAGAAAACTTTTATGATATATGTTATATATTTCATATATAAATGTTTATGAAGCTCTGTTCATTTCCTTGATTACCGAAACAAGCTGCCGTGCTCCCTCTCCCTCATACCCGGTCGCCAAAACCCTATGCCGAGCCCATTCTTCCAGCTATGCCTAACCCCACCGCCATTTCCGCCACTTGTAACCTCCCAAGCCCACCATGCTACAGCTCGAGACTAGCCTGCAACCCTCCGCCCAAAACTGCCTCGTCACCCAGCTCCACCACAACCACCACAATCAACCCGAGCCACCTCCCTCCGCCTCGACCACCGACCTATCCACCTCACATAGTGCTGCCTTTCCCACTGACGGCTGAACCTCCACTCCAAAAAACGACTGCATTTCCATACCAACGCCGAACAACCCAAGCCCGTTCGTTTTTCCCACCTCCCTATCTAGCTGCCACGCCATCCTCCTTTCGGACAGCCTACCCACGTCAACTCCGACCAAATCGTCCCTCATGCCATTCGCACCCGACAGCCTCTCCATGCAATCACCTCCCTCCGCTCGCCTTAGCACCGCAACCAACAGTCCCTTCTCGCTCCTCCACTTCGGCCTCATCGCACAGCCTCCCTATTCGACCAGCCGTGGCCCGCCTGAACTTTTCCCTTCGATCACCTTCTCTCCTTGGCAGCACTTATCTATATATATATATATCTTGAAATTTTATGGAATACTTTTTGTTTATAGGTTTACGGTGTTTATATTTAAAGTATTTATATATGTTTTCAAGTTTAATTTATTATTTAAGTACTGTTCTAAAAATATAATATACATGCATATTTGATTTTGAAATGTTTGTAGATTTTAAAATATAATTTTATATAAGTTATATATAAACTATAGTCTATATATAAGTTATAAATGTTGTATGAGCTGTCAGTATAAAATATAGGTTTATACAAGTTGTTCTTATATTGAATTTGCTGTAATAACTTTATATGTAGATATATATATATACTGTCAGTAAAAAATTTAAATATAATATATATAAGTAGGTTGATAAGTATGGATTTTTAAAATATTATATATACATATATTTTAAATATATGTGTTAAATTTAATAATGATCTTGAAATATATATATAAGATCATTATATGTATAAAGATTTTGATTTTGATATACGTATATATGTTTAAATTTAATATTAATGTTCAAGTGTATATATTATAAAGATTTTATTTTAAATATATGTTTTAAATTTTAGACTTTAAAATATATATAGTTATATATATTTGTTTCATCGATCTCTAGTCCATCTGGACTTACTTTCTTAATATTGAATTTGTTGCAGCAATTCCTAGCTTATCGTTGTCCAGCTAGTTCGTGTCTGTACCCATGTGCATGTATGTATCATCTTCTTGTTTCACTAAACTTGAAAGGTGAGTAATCACTCACGATTAACATTCAAATATTTTGTAAAGTTGATCTCATTTGAAATGACAATCGAAATATGTCGTTAAATTTGAATTGTTAGTTATATAATTATTAAATATGATATGCCATAATTTTAACTTTTTGCCTATGACAGATGACACCATAACATGTTGTGTATGTTATATCTAAATTTGTTACTGATTATATATTCCCATTGTCGATATGTTATGTTATTATCATATTTGTTCTCACTTGATGATCAGAATTTTTGGATATTTAAAATTGGAATATTTAATTAATTTTAAATATTTGGAAGTTAGTTTAACATAATTTCAAATATCACTTTTTATTTGATAATTAATTTATTGAATTTAATAATTCGAAATTGGTTAAAGTATTGAATCTGGAATTTAAAGCTTGTTAAAAATATTTCAAAGACTTATAAAATCTATATTGATTTTACTGGAGATAATAAAAATTGTAAAAGTGAATTAAAAAGTGTTTTGTTCAGCTTTGAAATATATCATTTAAATCGATATTTATAAATAGCATTTTGAGGCACAGTCTCGGAACTCAACAAATCTAGTTCCAATGGATCTGTAATATTATATTATTATTGGGTTTCAAATTTCATAGTGTATAGAGCTATCATGTGATTGTACGATGTATAAACGCGCTGAAATTTTTATCGAAAATTCAACATAATAACTGGATCCAAAAAGTTATCTTCTCCATAATTTCGAGTTAGGCCCTACAAACCTTTTTCAATGCGTTCGGAATAAGGGTATAACATTATAAACGTCTGGTGGCACGCCTCTATAGGAGATCAAGATTTTAGGCTTCGTTCTCAAGACGATTTAAATTTGAAATTTAAATTTAAATAAATAATATAATTGCATTGGAACTGTTGCAAATCTATGCGAACACGTAAAAGAATTTATTACACGTGTTCTCCTTGGTTTGACAAGCGTTGTTTATTTTCTTTCCTTCTAAAAATTTCAGCCGAGCATTTTAAAGGAAAATCGAATTCATTTAAAAAACGAAAACCCTTTTTCGTTCAAAATGAACACAGCAGCTTCAAAATTAAAATGGCCGCTCGTTTCTTCAGATTCTTATTCGAAATCAAGTCCTCTAGTTCGTCAACCTTGAAATCGAAATCAGATTCGATTTAAAAAAAGAAAGAGGGAGGGTGCACTCGCGTAATCGATTCACGAGCAACTAGTGGCTGAGTTCGGCATCGAGCGGCGGTGGTAGGGGCCGCGACTGCGTGGAGTATCGCGATCGGAAGTTAGTCTCTGGAGGACGAGCGACGTCAACGGCTCGTCGCGAGTGTTCGAGGGTGGGGATGGCTGAGCTCAAGTGCGGCACTTATTCGTTTTGGAAGCGATGTGTAGGTGAGGTCGCGATGGCAGGGACGAGATAGCGGCGGCTATGATAGGCGATGCATGCGCAACCGAGGGTTTCAGACTGGGTGTGCTCTGGTCAAGGCAGTGAAGGTACAGATTTCTGTTTTTAATTTAATGTAATAAACATTTTTTTTAATCAGAAAAAGTATATGCATGTTGGTTAGAAGAAAAATTAATTAACGGTAGGTTTTATAAAATAATCTATTTTCTTCAAGTATGAATTTATATATATATATATATGTAAATATATATATATATGTAAATATATATATATACATAGTAAAGTAAATTACCAATGTGTTTTTACTAAAAAGAAAGATTTTAAATCTAAACATGTTATTTTTTTATAGTGTGTGTAGTTTCAAAAATAAGATAAGAAAATAAAAAGATATACATATGTACATTTTAAACTTACTAGCTTATTTTAAAAAAAGCAATGTATTTTGGTAGTTAATTTGTTAAATTAACTTATATGATTTATTATAGTTACTAAAAGGATTTTTTTTAAAGGGAAATTATTAGTCTAATTTAAATTAAATAAAATTCTTAGTAAATAAACAAATAAATGGTAATTAATTATTCGACTAATTCAAATGATAATAAATGGTATAAACATTTATTCAAATCGTGGAGGGAACAAGCTGGAATGGAAACAGATTTGCAAATGAAAATAGCAAAGGTGAGTTAATCTCACCCATTTGGAATGCCTTTTAAATTTAAATAGTTAAATTTAAATTATGGGTTGTTGCTTGAATTGATAATTTATTATCATCTTGGATGTGATGTGTTATATATATATATATATATATACATATATATATATATATATGTATATGTATATTGGAGTGATTGATTTCCCGCATTATATACTGGATGAGACCTTATGTGCCCTGCGTAATAGCGGATAACCCCATATGCCGTGATATTCCACCCCGAAGTGGGATTGGTATTTTATATTGTGCTAACATCAGTGGATGTAGGGAAACAGGTTGAACGGATCCAACTGGATTCCTCAAAACGTTGAATTTATTTTATATTCAGCTATGAGATTTATGTGATAATCTGTGATGATTTTATTGATTATATTGGGGATTGAAATTATTGAATGCTATGGCTTGGTTGAATATATAATGGTGTTTGAGTGAATGAAAAATATATAAGTTTAAATTTTTAAAGGAAATGAAAGGGAAATTTTTAAGTAAAATAATATAGTGAATTTGGTTAAATTAAAGATTTAATTTGGAAAAATATAATAAGTTCGATTTTTTTTAAATTCTATTAAATAAATTATGAGTATGGAATAGGAATTTTAAATAAATAAAATTAAAGGGGTTTGGAGACTTAATGATATTGCCTAAGAATTAAAGGATTTTATTTTTTAAATTTTAAGATTCAAAATGATTGGAAAGAAATAAAGGGAGAATTTTGAAATTTAGTATGAAATAAATATTTTAGATTTAAATAAGATTTTTTTTTTAAATCTCAATCAAGGAGTGAATATGGAATTAATGGGTTTTGAGATAAATTTGGATAAGTGAAGGAATTTATTTTAAAATGGAGTTGTTTTTGGAAGTCGATTTGAAAACTAAGTGTTGGAACTGTGAATAAAGGAGAATGAGATTGTGAATTTATAAATAGGTTTTATAAATAAAGTGCAATATTTATCCGAGGATAATTTGGAAGTATAAAGTCAGGATGGGAATTTATAAGGAAAGGGTGATTTGTTAAAAATAAATAGTGGTTTATTTTTAAAGGCGTGGAAAAAAAGTGAATTTCCTTGAAAACCCGAGTATATTTTCGAAGAAAGATTTCCATGTATAAGCTAGAGGTTTTACAGTGGTTTTAAAGAATGTTTTAGAGAAGTTTTATTATTTTAAAATGTTTTAGAATTTTAAAGTAAATATTTATTTAAATTAATTATAGTACTAATTATTTTAAAGGGCTTAACTAGTATTATGTTTTAACAGATAATTATTTATTATTTATACCTTATTGAATAACTTTTATTTTAAATTAGTTTTAGCTTAAGTTTTACACGAGAAATTATTATAAGAATTCATAACTAGCATTTTAAATATAGTGTTTTAAGTAGATTTTATTTTAAATGTTTTAAAGTATATATTTTGGATAAATTGATTTAAATTATTTTAAAATCTAAGTATTAAGACTTGATGAATTTTAGTGGAAATAAATAATATTTAGAAACCTATTCCGTGAGAAAAAAGTGATTTGAAAATTGTTTTCAAAGGGTTGAAGTGTAGGAAAATACTTGCGAAGGTATCTTGAAATAAAAAAATTGGGAAATTATTAAGGTTTGATGATTGTTTGTGAATGTTGTTTGATAGTTAAATTACTGACTATCAATATTGGCCATGCGCTGATCATTTCGAAGAGACCGGGATCGGGATTAATTTTTCCAAAACCACTTTAATCCGGTTTAAATGTTTTCGTGAGGAAGACAAGAGTTTGGAGTCGAAGATGGAGCAGTGAAGTGTAAGGGCTAATCGCTACTAATCCTAAGGGTGATTCCAAAATGGATGTAGTAGGAGTAGTGCCTTCAGTTCCGTTCGGACCCGGAACGGACTTGTATGGACGAATGCTTTTAGAACATCGTCAAGAGGATGGTGAGCATTCTAAGTGTATGTGTGCTAAAAAGGTAACGCATAGCCTCGAGCCTCATCAACCAGGAATGGCTAAAACATAGGAGGTGCACACAAGGCTTAGTGGCTAGCAACCAATAGGGTAAGGTCATCCCTGTCTAGATGTCCCTTTTATTCGACTGTATAGGCGGTTGCTGATCCTAACCGCAGGGTGATCTTACTCAGACTATCCCGTAAGGAGTAGCTCCAGTCTTGTGTAGCAGGGGATCAGGGTGGATCCTCGGTACGGTGATCTATACCACGTACTGTGACGGGTGGTACACTACAAGAAAATATGCTTTTAGTTGCATTTATTAGTAGCATTTCGAAGGCAAGTGCAACTATTATTATTTTACGCCCTATTTTCACCAAAGCCAACAGTTGCCGCCCACCTTGTCTACGCATTTTTCTTCACTTCAGCCAAATGTTGCCGCCAAACTTTTTACTTGTTACCTTTTCCATTTTAGTTTTGATGTTTCATTTTCTTCACTTCCAGAAAATTTACATGTCCCAATTCTCATCGTCCTCATCCACTTCATTTTTCCTCCATCGCCATCATCGCACTTCTCCTCTATAATGCGCTACTCCTGTTCATAGTCAATCAAATCCTCTACGACATGCTACTCCTCTTCACAGTCGATTGAATATGTGCTAATCCTCTCCATCAATTGACGATTTCATCATGTTACTCGTCGTCAGTATGGATTTCTCCAAATTCGCTTCGTTTTATATTGTTTGATACCAAGTTTATATATGGATTTACACTGACCCTAGTTCGCTACTCGTCTTCGTCATTTTTCCAAACCCTAGTTTGTGCATAAACCCTAATTTGGAATAAGTTATGATGCGATTACTATTTCCTGCAATATTTTTTTGTTCCTAGCATGACAAGCTAGAGCTGGTGTAAGGGTAGTGCATTTTTTCCATTCAATCCTATCGATAAATTAACTAGCTTGACATATACTCGGTCTGATGGAAGTTGGCCGTGCAAGTAAGGTTTCTTCTGAGCAGATATTCAGAATTTCATAGCTTTATTCTAAAAAATGAAAAATGAAACTACTTGTATCAATTTTTATTCTTATAATGGTTATTATTTTGGAACAGGTCCTGGCTCTGTGAAACAGCAAAGAAGATGTTAGAAACAAGTTTCAGGTAATTTATATTGTGTTTCATCATTTTAAATAGTTTTATCATATATTTGTTATCAAAAGAAGATGTTAGAAGCAATTACAAATAGTTTTATCAATTTAAGCTATGTATACGCACTAGCAGCAAGTGTTTACCTTTTACAATTAGTTAGTTTTCAATAAGAAATTTTTATTTTTTGGTTCAGATAATAAATAAACACAGCCATAATAAATTATTTTATAAACTAAATAACATGTGTTCATCATGGATTGAACAGATAGATCTTCTATGATAATAAATTAACTATGGTGGGATAACATTCTTTGGACCCTTGATATGATTTCTATGGTAAGTAAATAGTTCTTAGTTTTGCTGCTTGCATTGTATTCTTGTATATGTCTGTTTGCCTTTTTCAAGCCACTTTTGTTGTCTGCTCTTTTTCTTTTTAATAGTTACATAATAATTAAAAAATTGAATTTTGTTTATCATTACATGATAATAATTGAATTTTGTTCATCGTTCAGCCCTTCGATTCATTACATAATGATCGTGAACCAAATGCTTTCCTCCATGTAAGTGACGAAGCTAAGAAATTTCCATTCTTCCTAATACTGATTTTGAATTTTTGGCGTTTAACTATGGTTTTAGGTCTTCAGGAAGAGGATAGTGAGCTATTTCGATAGAAAAGTTTGAACTTCCTAGACTCAAGATGCATAGTGTTTGTATTCGCTTCCTTGGTGCTACAAAAACTTAACGGTATTTGATAGAATGTAGACCAAATTCTAGGTTCAGATTATTTTTACAACCGCACACGAGGTGTTTGATAGAAATGTAGATCTATTCTAGGTGTTGCGGTAAAACAACATGCAGTACGCAAAACAAAAGCTACTTAATTGTGTTGTTCAACTTAAACACGACTTATCGGTATAGTTGTGATGTCAGTGCAATTAAGTATCCTATTAAAATGTCAATTTGATGTACATTTGCTGCAATTTTTACATTACTTTGATTAACATCCACATTGAACACCGATATGATTTTTAATCTAGATTCATTGCAATTTATAATCCTAAAATTATTAAGTGCTTTTGTGATAAGACAGAAGGCCGGTTGTGATATGTCGGGGTTGAAACAAAAGTGCATAATTGTGACTGGGAAGTGTGGGTAGTGAAATGGTACAGTTGTAGATGGTTGTGCAGTATGGGTGATGTGGTTGCAGGGAAATGGTTTGTATTGTTTGAAATATGTAATGTATGGTAGTGGGTGTGACTGCCTGGAGGCTATAGAAGTGAAAGATAGTTTGATGTTTCAGAAAAAAGTATGTTTCAGACAGAGGTAGGCAAGGTTGCACTGTTGGATGTATGTGAGTGATGAATGTATGGAGGAGTGCAGTTTGAGAAAACTGATATGTATTGCAGTTTGATGTATGTATGTATGGAGGTCAGGGATGAGTGTATTGCTGTGATAGTGAATGATATGTAGGCAAGGGGATCAGTTTTGATGGAGGACTGGTGAACTGGTGGTTGTGGTAGTGAGTAGCAGTATGTGGTCAGAGAATGGATGTTGGTTTTGGAGTGAGTTGTTATGCAAATGGCAGTCAAGTGGAGATAGTGATATGAATGGTATGTTGATGGAGACAAGATGCTGAAGCACTGGTTGTTGGTGAACTGCTATAGTGGTAAGTATGGCACTGTGTGCAGTGATGTTGAAGTTGTAGTAAAGTACTTGTACAGCAGTGAGAAGTGGTGAAGGAAGGCACCGGTTGGTGGTTGAGTGCACTAAAGTGAAGGTGCTAGGTAGAAGGCAAATACAAGTATTTGTGGTTGAGGCAGTGCACTATATTTGTGGTGCACTGTGTATGTTTTCTGTGTTTGTCGAAGAGGGTTAGTGAACAGATATTTCCTGTGAAGTGCTATGGCAAGGGGATGGTTCAGTATGAAGGCAATGACAATAGGTTGATGGGTGGTGGTTGATGGGTGGTGGTTCTAAATAGATTCAAATTGGATATTAGCAAAGTTATAATTGAAGATCGTTTTAGGCAATGTTTATTAATTTTTGAATTCTATTTATTTATCTATTAGTTTTTGGTATGCATGGTTTTGGTCACAACTGTATTTTTGTAGACGGGTCTGGAAGTCGATTCTAATGCAGTTGCTAAAGTCATTATGGAAGATTCGCTGATCATTTTGAAGGTGTCAAGTCTTTGGTCAAGCTGGTTGGGGTTAATGGAAAACTTTCCAAAGAGATCTATAAAGCTTTTCCAGGTAATAAGTGCACATTCATATCCTTAACTTAGCTTGGTTAATGATTTACTTGCTGGGATTAATTAATATTATTAACTTAGTTGTGCATGTAAATTAAGGAGCCTAACATGCACAACTAGTGGAAATAATTTGATCATTCCACTAAGTTAATCAATAACAATAATATAATTAAGTTAACTGAGTTTTAATAATAATAATAGTAATAATAAGTCAATTAAGTTAACTAAGTTAATAAAAATTAATTAGTAAAATTAAACAAGTTTTATAAAATTAACTAATTTTAATTTAACTAAATATTATAATAGTAATAATATAACTAGTTTAACAAAGTTTTATAAATAAAGATGATGATGATCAATTAACTAAGTTTATAATAATAATAATAATAATAATAAATTAACTAAGTGAACCAAGTTAATAAAAATTAACTAAGTTTTGTTAAAATTAAATAAGTTTTATAAAATTAACTAAGTTTAAGATAACTAAATTTTATAAATAATAATAATAACCAATTTAAAAAAGTTTTTAAGTAATAATAATGACGATGATGAAGAATTAACTAAGTTTATAAAAATTAACTAAGTTTATTATATTAATAATAGTAATACAATTAAGTTAACTAAGTTTTAATAATAATAATAATAATAATAATAATAATAATAATAATAATAAATAACCAAGTTAATTGAGTTAATAAAAATTAACGAAGTTTTGTTAAAATTAACAAGTTTTATAAAATTAACTAAGTTTAAGTTAACTAAATTTTATAAATAATAATAATATGATTAATTTAACAGTTTTATAAATAATAATGATGATGAATTAACTAATTTATTTTAAATATTAACTAAGTTTATAATAATAATATAATTAAGTTAACTAAAATCTAATAATAATAATAATAATAAATTAACTAAGTTAACCAACTTAATAAAAATTAACTAAGTTTTGTTAAAATTAAAGAAGTTTTATAAAATTAACTAAGTTTAAGTTAACTAAATTTTATAAATAATAGCATGATATACTTGTACAGTGTTGTGGTTGTTTGATATTAGATTTGAAGTCTTACGGATTAACATAATTGTTTGACTATATGTTGTAATTTCACTTGTGCAGGCACTGGATTTTCGAAGAGAGCAAGGTTGGACTTTTATGGTGCTAGCTTTCACTTGTGCATGCAACAAAGAATTATGGGTAAACAGGCATTTTGTTAGCACCAGTTGTGTGACTATGTACGGTTATGTACTACTTCTGTATCAATGTATGGTAATGTACTACTTGTGTTTACGGTAGTTCATTTGTTCATGTATTATTTTTTATTATTGAACTATTTATTATTACTGTTTAATATAAATTATGAACAAAGTGAATTGGAGAGTGAACGAGTTAGAAGAATGTGAGAAATAGACAAAGAAAAGCAAAAATATTTAGTGGCGTTTATCAAACGCTACGGAAAAAATATAATGGCAGAAAAAACGCAATTAAAAAAATATTGTTGCGGTGAAATATACATCCTTTAAAATGATCAATCTATAACAGCATCTATTTAGTGGCATTTGAAAAACACTACGGAAAAATATCTTGAAAAAAATATCACTTTTGGTAGCGTTTCAACATGCTACAAAAAAAGATTTACGGTGGCGTTTTTTTGCCGCCGCAATAAGGCACATTGTTACGATATTTACAAAAACACAATCAAAAATATTAGTTTTTTAGTTGCATGTCGTATGGCGGCGTTCTCTAAAACGCCACCATAAGTTATGGTTGCGTTTTTTGTGCGCCACCAAAAGTCCTTTTTGGTGTAGTGGTACCACAGTAGCCCTGCCATTGATGGAAATCCATTCTCCCTATGTGCTTTTACGGTTTTGATTGTAGAGCCTAGTCTTGCTAGAATTTAATAATGGTAACAATTTCGGCTATTTGAATAAGTATTTGTACTTATAGATTATTATAATATCAGAGGATTTTGATAAGAAATATTTTGGTTATCGTAAGGTAAAAACCCGACATGTTTATTTGTGGCGTGGTCTTACGAGATACCTTTGATTTTCAAAGGATTTTGAAAACTTTAATAATCCAATTGAGTGTGTTTTCTCACTATGGTTTTCCAGACAGACTCGGGTGTTATTTCACTATAATGCTTGGGTCAGACCGAGTATTATAAAGTAAAGATTCTGAATGGACTACTATGGAGCTCAGGAGACGAGCTGGATGACGAGGCGTATTTCCGTAGATTATATTCCGTTGTACCGTATAAGCTGTGTATTCAGCTTTGGAAGGACGAGTTATCATAACTGTCCTGAATTATGTTTTTGATTTTGTGGCACTCTGATGATGTAATGTATATAACAGATACAGTTCTTTTTTATAAAGATTTGGTCATTTATCTATTATATATTGTTCTGCTGCGTTTATGAGATTCTGATATATTTTTTTCTATTTCTTATTCTACCTCCTTCTCCTTTAACCCTAATGGTTCGGTTTTAAGAAATTCGATTGTTTGGCATTTGATACAGTGGACATATTGATGCCGATTTTCGAGCGTCGAAAAAATCGGGTCGTTACAGCAAGTTCCCTGTTAGTTCAGAATTCCCTATGGGTTGAAGTGATACATACTCGAATGATATTTTAGATTAGGGGAAAATCATTATAGGTTGAAATGATAAACCCAAGCGATTTTCAATGATTTTGAAATTTTAGGATTTCGGGTTGAGATGATATATACCCGTAAATAATAAATTTGTATTGCGGATTAAAATGATAAATATTCGTATCACTTGACCATAGGATAGAAAATTGTAACAACCCGCGTATTTGGACCATTTAAATTGACAATAATCCACACATGTCAACTTAAATAATACAAAACACGAATCACTATGGGATTATAAGTACATAAATGTAAGTGAGAATCAATACAACATCACAGTCATAGAACAATCGTAGAATAATGCAGCGGAAAATACATCGTCATAATAGCATTTCATGAGGCTACTACATAAAGTACAACAATGTCTAAACAAAAGGTGACTGAAAGGAAATACATAAATGTCCAACAGACAAGGACATCAATACTGAAATAGAAATATACTGATAAAGATAAATGCTAAGTCTTCAGCATCTTCAACCAACCTTGATCAGCAAACTGGATAGCTTCAGACTGACCCGAGCATATACAAAAGAAACACTCGAGTTAGGACTCAAAATCTTATACAGGATAACCAAGTGCAAGGAATAAAGTTCATAACTCAAAGATGAATAAAACATCTCTAAGGATCTGATAAACTATCTATATATACAATAGAATACGATATGTAGATAATGCCTAATCAGTAAAGTACAATATTAAAATAGCGTTAAGGCGTTGCCATAATTCCCTTTAACACATTTTATAATGCCATAGTCTATACAGCAACGTAAACCCCGCCGTAAACTAGTGGTTATCAGAGGGTACCCCATAGGTATGACACAAAACAAAACGTAGTGGTCGCGAATAGGATAATCAGTATGATAAGGTACATGAGGCGATACCATCTAGGATACTAGTAGTTGCGTGATCCGGACTGATGTTGAGCATAGTAGCTACTATCTCAACACCGTGAAACAACACTCCCAAATGAAGGGGTGCACCCAAATCGAATCACAAAAGTAATAGATATGGTATCGAAGAAGCGTGTATGCTAGCGGTGGCGATCCTCAATGGCCCGGCGCAGCTCCTGTTTTAGTCATGTCAGGGGTCATCCAATATCGTTCTCTTTCTTCAGTCAACGCGTTCACCAAACCGTCCACTTCATTCTGGATCAACACTTCGCGTATAATAGTTATTAAAGTGGTTTTCGGCATCGACAGAGAGTATGTCCATTCCCGATCCCGGTCTCTTTAATAACTACATATTTATTACCCGATGGTCGGTTAAATTAACGTTTAAACAAATCAAAGTCCAAAAGTCAAGGTGCAAATTTGACTTCCAAAATTTGACGTTTCACGATTCAATTTATTTTAGATATTTTGAAACATATTTCCAAATGCAATTTTTTTAGTTCAAACATTTGAGCTGACAATTTAAAATTAAGTATTCCAGTTCAATTTAATAAGGTTTCAATGTCGCTTATTAAATTTAGTTCAAAATCAGCGAATTCAATTTAATGGTTAACTTAGTTTAAATCATTAAATCAAATTCTATTCATTTCACTTCATGTTTACATCCACTGTTATCATAAATTCGATTAAATTAATTTCATTAACTAAATTCCTTTTATCAAACATCATTTGATTTATTTACCAATTCAATTAAATTTCTATTTAAAGAAATCCATTTCCATTTATCGGGTTCACTGATCTATACTTTACAAGTGAGTTATTTCCGAGTTACAAATTTACTTAATCCATATTCTGTTTACAATGTCCTGACTTGACAATTCATTAAATTTAAAATCATTTAAATTTAAATTATACCTAATTTAAATTCATTAAATTAGTAAGTCAAAATTTTCTAAATCTCAAATTTAACTTATAACGAGTTCAAATCTATTTAATTAAAGCCGAGTTTAAATCTAAATCTAAAAAATCTAATAAATCTTTAAATTATTAAATTCTAAAAACTTACTCGTTTCTAAATCTCATTTCAGTTAAATTTTCCAATTCATTTTATCCAATTGGGTAAGTTTATTAATCCGTTTCAATTTAAATCCATTAATTTGTTTCAACTTAAATCCCTTAAGTTTGTTATTACTTAAATCCCTTAAGTTCGTTATTAAATTTCCAAACAATTGTTAAGTTCATTCCTTAATTTAAAATATTATTCAATTTCAAAATGATTTTTATTGACCAATCGGGTTTCTTAATTTTATTTTCTATCCTAGGCCAAGTTGTTTAATTGGGTATTTATCATTTCAACCCAATATCATTCAATATAAAACAAAGCATAGCAAAGGGAACTTGCAGTGTGATAACTGGGATGGTGTCAAAGTAAATAAACAAGCAATAGCAACCATACATAACAATTTAACAATTTATTAAATAATCTCGAAATAATCGTATTAACTTACATTTGTTATTTATGCAAATTAATATAATTATTCCTAGAATCCACACTATCGTTTCATGCAGATTTAAGATTATTACATTATGGTTTCACTTGGTGCCTATTATCAAATTACTACATCAATCATACATTCAATGGTTCAAAGTGTAGTTAACGCTATTTCTACGCGACGATTTATTTAACATTTAAAAGGGTCAGGTTCAACGTATATAATCCATTTTAAATTGTTGACTATCCTATATCAATATTAATTTCATATTAAATTTCACTTAGATTAACAACCAAATTTAACATCACATAACAATTTTAGTGTCACAACTATTTGTCGTAAACTAACAATTTAATATCCAAATTAATATTAACAACAATTTATCACTTGATTATCATAGCATAATAGATTGAGTCATGAATGAAATATTCACCTTGCGTGGTTGAAGAAGATGATGGCCAAGCACGAAGACGAATAGATAAGATAGACCCTAACAAGCATGATGCAAAATGAACACAACTGCAATCAACAAATAATTAACCAATAATTTGTTTATTGCAATATATATCGATTGAATATATATATATATATATGTGTGTGTGTGTATATATATATATATATATAACCATACCGACCAACGAAGCAAGATAGATTCGACAAGCGGGATGGAAATAGCTTATGTTTCTGGATCAATAGCGGGAGCTGGAATAAAACACAGCAAAACGTTGTTTGTGAGCATATACAACTGACTATATGTATGAACCTATAAAACTATAACTATATACAAAATCTTTATACAAACTTTATACTGTATATAACAAAATAAAACAAACCAGAGATATAAAATTTTATGTTTAAACTTTATATATATATATATATATAACATAGAACTAAACTAACATCAACTGAAGCTATTTAACTATATACTGTGTATACCAAAACTTAAAACATGGACACTTATACATTTTTAATATAAAATGTTTATAACAGAACTCTTTTATATTTTTTCAACTAAAATATGTACATATCAACTACATATATACCAACAGAACACTTATGCATATATATACCAACTACATATAAACAAAAACAAAGCTTCTTATTCTTTGCATGGACTGGGCTGGCATTGGCGGCATAAGGTGGTCGTTGGCCAGTGGGCGGAGGTGAATGGCGGAGAGGGAAACGGGCAGAGGAGCAGGCAGTGGGGGTGGGTTGGTCTTTGTCGTGTGTGGGCTGGCGGTGGGACGCGGGGATGCGGAGGTGGGTGGCGAAGTGTGTGAGGAGGCGGAGTTCGGTCTGGGGTTGGTGGAGCCGTGGGGCGGAGGCGATGATGTGGGTGGCCGAGTGGGCCGTGTGGGGGGGGGGGGGACGTGGCTGCATGGGGCGGAGCTGATGGGCGTGTGAACTGGGGGGCCGTGCGTGGTAATGGGCAATGGAGGGGAGGCGGCTGGTGGAGTGTGGGACGCGGGTAGTGGGCAGTGGAGGGGAGGCGGCTGGTGGAGTGTGGGACGCGGGTAGTGGGCAGAGGTCGGACGTGGTCCGTGGGTTTTCTGGTGGTGGAGGCGGAGGCGGACTGGGTTGGAGGTGGACGAGGTGGGTTGGTGCATGGAACGCGGAGATGGTTGGGTTGCATTGAGTGGGTTTCATTTTCTTCACTGGAGCGAACAACCAAATAGTAAAAGAAAGATGGGGAGGGAGGAAGAGAAAAGAATTATGCAGAGGGAAAAAAGAGAGAGCAGAGCTATCACGTACCAGAGAGAAACAGGAACGCCGTGAGCAATTAATGAGCTGAGTAATTAATGCAAAGAGAGGGTTGCAGAGATATATATACATAGGGGTTTAGAGTCCCCAGGCCAAGCAATGATGTTCTCT
Source organism: Allium cepa (assembly GCA_030765085.1). Taxonomy (NCBI): domain Eukaryota; kingdom Viridiplantae; phylum Streptophyta; class Magnoliopsida; order Asparagales; family Amaryllidaceae; genus Allium; species Allium cepa. The sequence continues at coordinate 263,860,031 of CM060931.1, read as the reverse complement.
GTAAAGGTGACGGCTATTTGGTTTCTGAAGGGTCAAAGCTCCTAGAATTTTGAACGTTGGAAAGTTGGGTACCGGTTTGTGCTGCGTAACGGACCAGTTTGTACTCCGTTAAACAATTTAAAATTTGCAACGCCGAACTCCAATTGCCACAAACAAATATACCGTTTTGATCAGTGCAATGAGACGAACACAACGGTATAAAGATATTGATGGTTCGACACTGTTTGCGAAGTGGTAAATCTTATTAAACCATTCGCACGAGCGAACAATTTAACTAGCAACTAAAAGCGAAATTTGACAAAACGAAATGCGCCGTCAGGTTCAGAACATTTTTCTTATGCAACATTGTGAAAAATATTTGAGTTCGGACAATAAAAAATTTACACATAAGATTTAAACTAATATGTAAATGCGAGGAGCGCAATTTACTTCAATATTTTTCAATGAAATTTGGCATACGCCTATGTCTACCTAGACGCATTCCAAATGTGAAGTTTGGATAGCAACGGAAGTTATTTTTGAAAATTCGAATTTCTACATTAAATAAGTGATTTTAAAATTTTAAACTGGGTCTGAATTTCAGGGTCGTTACATTATCCCCCACTCAAAACTTTTCGTCCTCGAAAAGGAACAAAGTAAAGAGTGGAAGAACAATAAACGAGATATGATGGATATAGAATAGATTATCGAATAAAGTATAGTTTACCTTCAACAAACAATTTTGGACTAGAATCTCGGATACTCTCCTCGGTTTCCCAAGTACAATCACGATCATCGGGACTCCATTGGACTTTGACTAGGCTAATAGATTTCCTTCTAAGCTGCTTCGTATCCCTATCAATAATACGAAGTGGTCTCCTCTCTATAGTCAAATCCGGCTCGATATCAACCTCATCTAACTGAGCAATAGGAATGGTCATGGATGGATCATGTACAACCTTCCGGAGATGTGAAACATGAAATACGTTGTGCACGCCCTCAAATTTCTCCGGTAGTGCAACTCTGTAGGCTAATGTACCAATCCTCTCAGTGATAGTGAATGGTCCAACAAATCTAGGAGTGAGCTTCCCTCTACGACCAAATCGAATAACATTCTTAAAAGGTGATACTTTAAGAAATACCTCATCCCCAACCTGGAATTTTAACTCTCTTCTACGCCTATCTGCATAGCTCTTCTGCCTATCCTGTGCGGTTTTCATCTTCCTTCTGATCTCATTAACCTTCTCGGATGCTTCCATAATCATATCCTGGCCAAGAACTAATCGGTCACCAGGCTCAATCCAACAAGCTGGCGATTTGCATGGCCGTCCATATAAAGCTTCGAACGGTGCCATATCGATACTCGCCAGATTATAAAGATAGTTAAATTTCAATTCAATTTTACTTATTCAAATTGAATATTTCTGATTACCTGATAACTGTTATTATAAGTGAATTCAACCAAATGGAGATGGTCTTCCCAAGATCCACCGAAATCAATAATGCAAGCTCGGAGCAGATCTTCCAAAATCTGATTTACCCTCTCAGTTTGGCCATCTGTTTGAGGATGATAAGCCATGCTCAGATTCAGTTTAGTGCCCAAGACATCCTGGAATGCCTTCCAGAATTTACTAGTGAACAAGGGATCTCTATCGCATTCAATACTAGATGGAACTCCATGAAGTCTAACAATATCTCTCATATAAATCTTGGCCAAACTCGAAGCAGTACGAGTGGTCTTGACAGGAATAAAGTGAGAAGATTTTGCCAACCTATCAACAATCACCCATATACTCTCATTACCTTTTCTGGTCCTCGGTAATCCGTCAACGAAGTCCATAGAAATCTGATCCCATTTCCAACACAGAATCTCTAGGGGTTGAAGTAATCCTGCCTTCTTCCGGTGATCGGCCTTGACTTGCTGGCAAGTGGTGCATCTACTGACATATATGGAAATATCTCTCTTCATCCCACTCCACCAATATAAACGCTTCATATTTCGATACATCTTGGTTACACCAGGATGAAATGAAAGTGATGACTGATGGTTCTCCTTAAGTACTTCTTGTCTCAATCCATCGACATTAGGAACACAAATACGGTTGTCAATCTTCATAACTCCATTACTATCTATCTGTGCTCCCACTTTACTGTCAGCATTTCCAACTCTACCAAGAACTAACTCCTTCATGCGATAGAGCAAGGTGTCCTCATATTGCTTAGCTTTGATGCGATCCATAAGAGATGGGGAGATAACAAGCTGAAATAGCATGCCTTCTACAAGATTACAACATGACAAAGCTTTGCTACGGCTCAAAGCATCAGCTGCAACATTTGCTTTTCCAGGAGTATAATTGATGTCGAGATCATATGCAGCTAAGAATTCGACCATCGGACTTGTCTCTGGTTCAAATCCTTCTGAGAGAAAATATACCGCGAGGACTTATGATCTGTGAATAATTCAAATTTTGTCCCTAAAAGATGATGCCTCCATAGTTTCAAAGCAAATACAACTGCAAGAAGCTCTAAATCATAGGTTGCATAGTTTACTTCATGGATCTTCAACTGACGACCAGCATAAGCAACAACCTTACCATTTTGCATCAAGACAACGCCTAAACCTTCTCGACAAGCATCGGTATAGACAGTTAATCCTTCACCTCCGTCAATTACTGCAAGAACTGGGGCTGAAGTTAACTTACGCTTCAAGTCATTAAAAGCTGATTCGCACTTCTCATTCCAAATAAACTTGACATCCTTTCGAGTTAAAGTAGTCAGTGGGGCAGAAATCCAGGCAAAGTGCTCAATAAATCTACGATAATAACCGGCTAGGCCCAAGAAGCTACGGATATCAGTAGGAGTTTTGGGAGTCTCCCAATCCTGTAGATAAATTTTCAAATTAGAAAGGAATATATCGAATAGAAATAACGAATGGGATAGAACTTAAATTGATTACGGCGATCTTAGCTGGATCGACCGAAATCCCGTTTTCAGAAACAATATGGCCAAGGAATCGTACTTCATCTCGCCAGAAGTGGCATTTCGAGAACTTGGCTTTAAGCTGATGATTTCGGAGAGTTTCCAGAACATATGCAAGATGTGTTTCATGCTCTTTCTCATCTTTGGAGAAGACGAGAATATCATCAATGAAGACAAGAACAAACTTATTAAGGACATCACGGAAGACTCGATTCATTAAGTCGACGAAATAAGAAGGTGCGTTGGTCAAACCGAATGGCGTAACCAACCATTCATAGAATCCGTTCTCGGTACGGAAAGTTGTCTTATGAATACTATCTTCTGCTACTCTGAGTTGGAGGAACCCAGTGGCTAGATCAAGTTGTGAGAAAACTTTAGCTCCATGGAGCTGATCGAATAAATCATTGATGCGAGGCATCAGATAGCGGTTCTTGAGAGTGCGTTTATTTAATTCCCTGTAATCAACACACATGCGAAGAGATCCATCTGATTTGGTGACAAATACGACTGCGGCGCCCCCATTCAGAACAACTTCTCCTGATCAAACCCCTAGCAAATAGATCATCAATTTGAGTTTTAAGTTTAGCTTTTTCCTTAGGAGCCATCCTTCTGTGAGGGAGAACTACGGGAGTAGCTCCAGGAATAAGGTCAATGCGGAAATCGATCTCTCGCTTTGGCGGTAGAGAGTCGACCTCTCCAAATACATCAGGAAACTTCTGAACAATAGGAGTGGTACTAAGGTCATCTGGGTGAGCATCAAGAGAGAATATGAAGCTTCCGGCATATTTCTGAGGTGATTTGCATTCGATGACAAGCGGTAGACCCTTGTCATTGACTAAAGAAACAGATCGAGCTTTGCAACAAATAACAGCATCGAATTTTCTTAACCAATCAGCACCCAACAAAATGTCAAATGCTACGAATCCAAGCACATAAAAATGCCAAGTGAATCGATATCTTCCATACAGAAGCACAACCTCTTTACAAATTCTACTGAGGTTGGCAAGTCCTCCAATAGGGTTGGAGACACATAAGGAAGTAGTAGCAAGAGTAGGTTCTAATTTGAGCTTATTACAAAGATCAATAGATATGAAGCTATGAGATACACCGATATCGAATAATACCCTAACAGGTAAATAATGTAATGAAAAAGTACTTCGTAAGGTACCTCGGTCATCCTGAGCAGGTGGTGGAAGTTGTGCAGGAGTGGTGATAGCATATACTCCAGATGGTGTGCCTTTCTTCCGCAATGGGCAGTCTCTCTTGAAGAAACCTGGCTGGAGGCAGAATGGCATAAATCATTCCTCATCTAAGAAGGTGGTGGAATAGCAGCTCCGGTGGATGGACAGCTATTAGCATAATGGCCCTTCTTATCGCATTTGAAGCAAGTGATGTTGGCAAGGTCGATTGGGCCTTTCTGGGCATATCCCAATCATGTAGTCTTTTGCCAAGCTTTCTTTTGTTGATCAAAGTTCATCTTCCTCTTTCCGAGCTGGCTAGAAGAGGGCTGAGTAGAAGTGGCCTTAGCAGTGGGTCCTCTAGGCTTTGCCTCATATCGAAGAGCATAATCAACAAGCTCTGTGAAGGTGCAGTGAGTGTGGCCAGTAAGCAAGTCATAATACTCTGGTCTAGCTCCCAAAATGAACTTCTCGTTCTTTAGAAGTGGTGTGTCGATCAATCCCGGGCCAAACTTGGACAGTTCGTTGAATTTCCTCTCGCACTCAGAAAAAGTCATACTGCCTTGCTTAAGATCCATAAAAGCTCTATAAAGTTGGGTTTTCCCAGCAGCCGGCATCCATTGTGCCGTGAAAGTATCCCTATCAAAAGATAGACTAGATGAATAATATTTCAAAATTTGAAGGAAGAATTTAGACTATGAAATCTGAACAAATTTATACCTTAACTGGGCCCAAGTAATGGTGTTCTCCTCGATACGAGAAGTAACAGATTCCCACCAATCTTGTGCGGCATCCCTAAGTTGCCAAGTAGCAAGCTGACGCTTCTGAGCATCAGTGATCTCCAATCCAGAAAATATCTTCTCTAAGCCTTTGAGCCATTGCTGAGCTCCGATAGTGCCCTCGGATCCGGAAAACTTAATACCCCCAAGCAGGATATACTCTTTACTAAGAGTGGTGAATTTGACTGGAGCTGGGGCGGCAAGTGCAGCCTGGGCAGGACCATGGCCTCTTCCTCCCGTATTACTTCTTTCGGTACTCATCCTGAAATATCTAAAGAGATTTAGAACCAAGGATAGAAAAATCATGAAGCTTAAAGAAACTCTAATTAACGAATCAAAAGAAGTTTGAATTTAAGGATCTGGATATTGAATCGATTCTCCTCATTCTAGGGTATTGCTACCCTATCTCTAATGAGTTTATATAACCCCAAACTAAGCATTTTAGGGAAACCAAAGCTCTGATACCAACTGTAACAACCCGCGTATTTGGACCATTTAAATTGACAATAATCCACACATGTCAACTTAAATAATACAAAACACGAATCATTATGGGATTATAAATACATAAATGTAAGTGAGAATCAATACAACATCACAATCACAGAACAATCACAAAATAATGCAGCGGAAAATACATCGTCATAATAGCAGTTCATGAGGCTACTACATAAAGTACAACAATGTCTAAACAAAAGGTGACTGAAAGGAAATACATAAATGTCCAACAGACAAGGACATCAATACTGAAATAGAAATAGACTGATAAAGATAAATGCTAAGTCTTCAGCATCTTCAACCAACCTTGATCAGCAAACTGGATAGCTTCATACTGACCCGAGCATATACAAAAGAAACACTCGAGTCAGGACTCAAAATCTTATACAGGATAATCAAGTGCAGGGAATAAAGTTCATAACTCAAAGATGAATAAAACATCTCTAAGGATCCGATAAACTATCTATATATACAGTAGAATACGATATGTAGATAATGCCTAATCAGTAAAGTACGATATTAAAATAGCGTTAAGGCGTTGCCATAATTCCCCTTAACACATTATATAATGCCATAGTCTATACAGCACCGTAAACCCCACTGTAAACTAGTGGTTATCAGAGGGTACCCCATAGGTATGACACAAAACAAAACGTAGTAGTCGCGAATAGGATAATCAGTATGACAAGGTACATGAGGCGATACCAACTAGGAAACTAGTAGTTGCGTGATCCGGACTGATGTTGAGCATAGTAGCTACTATCTCAACGCCGTGAAACAACACTCCCAAATCAAGGGGTGCACCCAAATCGAATCACAAAAGTAATAGATATGGTATCGAAGAAGCGTGTCCGCTAGAGGTGGCGATCCTCAATGGCCCAGCGCGGCTCCTGTTTTAGTCATGTCAGGGGTCATCCAATATCGTTCTCTTTCTTCAGTCAACGCGTCCACCAAACCATCCACTTCATTCTGGATCAACACTTCGCGTATAATAGTTATTAAAGTGGTTTTCGGCATCGACAGAGAGTATGTCCATTCCCGATCCCGGTCTCTTTAATAACTACGTATTTATTACCCGATGGTCGGTTAAATTAACGTTTAAACAAATCAAAGTCCAAAAGTCAAGGTGCAAATTTGACTTCCAAAATTTGACGTTTCACGATTCAATTTATTTTAGATATTTTGAAACATATTTCCAAATGCAATTTTTTTAGTTCAAACATTTGAGTTGACAATTTAAAATTAAGTATTCCAGTTCAATTTAATAAGGTCTCAATGTTTCTTATTAAATTTAGTTCAAAATCAGCGAATTCAATTTAATGGTAAACTTAGTTTAAATCATTAAATCAAATTCTATTCATTTCACTTCATGTTTACATCCACTGTTATCATAAATTCGATTAAATTAATTTCATTAACTAAATTCCTTTTATCAAACTTCATTTGATTTATTTACCAACTCAATTAAATTTCTATTTAAAGAAATCCATTTCCATTTATCGGGTTCACTGATCTATACTTTACAAATGAGTTATTTCTTAATCCATATTCTGTTTACAATGTCCTGACTTGACAATTCATTAAATTTAAAATCATTTAAATTTAAATTATCCCTAATTTAAATTCATTAAATTAGTAAGTCAAAATTTTCTAAATCTCAAATTTAACTTATAACGAGTTCAAATCTATTTAATTAAAGCCGAGTTTAAATCTAAATCTGACAACTCTAATAAATCTTTAAATTATTAAATTCTAAAAACTTACTCGTTTCTAAATCTCATTTCAGTTAAATTTTCCAATTCATTTTATCCAATTGGGTAAGTTTATTAATCCGTTTCAATTTAAATCCATTAATTTATTTCAACTTAAATCCCTTAAGTTCGTTATTAAATTTCCAAACAAATTGTTAGGTTCATTCCTTAATTTAAAATATTATTCAATTTCAAAATGATTTTTGTTGACCAATCGGGTTTCTTATTTTTATTTTCTATCCTAGGCCAAGTTGTTTAATTGGGTATTTATCATTTCAACCCAATATCATTCAATATAAAACAAAACATAGCAAAGGGAACTTGCAGTGTGATAACTGGGATGGTGTCAAAGTAAATAAACAAGCAATAGCAACCATACATAACAATTTAACAATTTATTAAATAATCCCGAAATAATCGTATTAACTTACATTTTTTATTTATGCAAATTAATATAATTATTCCTAGAATCCACACTATCGTTTCACGTAGATTTAAGATTATTACATTATGGTTTCACTTGGTGTCTATTATCAAATTACTACATCAATCATACATTCAATGGTTCAAAGTGTAGTTAACGCTATTTCTACGCGGCGATTTATTTAACATTTAAAGGGGTCAAGTTCAACGTATATAATCCATTTTAAATTGTTGACTATCCTATATCAATATTAATTTCATATTAAATTTCACTTAGATTAACAACCAAATTTAACATCACATAACAATTTTAGTGTCACAACTATTTGTCGTAAACTAACAATTTAATATCCAAATTAATATTAACAACCATTTATCACTTGATTATCATAGCATAATAGATTGAGTCGTGAATGAAATATTCACCTTGCGTGGTTGAAGAAGATGATGGCGAAGCACGAAAACGAATAGATAAGATAGACCCTAACAAGCACGACGCAAAATGAACACAACTGCAATCAACAAATAATTAACCAATAATTTGTTTATTGCAATATATATCGATTGAATATATATATATAGATATATATATATATATAACCATACCGATCAACGAAGCAATATAGATTCGACAAGCGGGATGGAAATAGCTTATGTTTCCGGATCAATAGCGGGAGCTGGAATAAAACACAGCAAAACGTTGTTTGTGAGCATATACAACTGATTATATGTATGAACCTATAAAACTATAACTATATATAAAATCTTTATATAAACTTTATATTGTATATAACAAAATAAAACAAAGCAGAGATATAAAATTTTATGTTTGAACTTTATATATATAACATAGAAACTAAACTAACATCAACTGAAGCTGTGTAACTATATACTGCATATACCAAAACTTAAAACATGGACACTTATACATTTTTAATATAACATGTTTATAACAGAACTCTTTTATATTTTTTTCAACTAAAATATGTACATATCAACTACATATATACCAACAGAACACTTATGCATATATATACCAACTACATATAAACAAAAACAAAGCTTCTTATTCTTTGCATGGACTGGGCTGGCAGTGGCGGCATCAGGTGGTCGTTGGCCAGTGGGCGGAGGTGAATGGCGGAGAGGGAAATGGGCAGAGGAGCAGGCAGTGGGGGTGGATTGGTTGTTGTTGTGTGTGGGCTGGCGATGGGACGCGGGGATGCGGAGGAGGGTGGCGAAGTGTGTGAGGAGGCGGAGTTCGGTCTGGGGTTGGTGGAGCTGTGGGGCGGAGGCGATGATGCGGGTGGCCGAGTGGGGGGGGGGGGGACGTGGCTGCATGGGGCGGAGCTGATGGGCGTGCGAACTGGGGGGCCGTGCTTGGTAATGGGCAATGGAGGGGAGGCGGCTGGTGGTGTGTGGGACGCGGGTAGTGGGCAGTGGAGGGGAGGCGGCGGGTGGACTGTGGGACGCGGGTAGTGGGCAGTGGAGGGGAGGCGGCTGGTGGAGTGTGGGACGCGGGTAGTGGGCAGAGGCCGGACGTGGTCTGTGGGTTTTCTGGTGGTGGAGGCGGAGTCGGATTGGGTTGGAGGTGGACGAGGTGGGCTGGTGCATGGAACGCGGAGATGGTTGGGTTGCATGGAGTGGGTTTCATTTTCTTCACTGGAGAGAACAACCAAATAGTAAAAGAAAGATGGGGAGGGAGGAAGAGAAAAGAATTATGCAGAGGGAAAAGAGAGTGAGCAGAGCTATCACGTACCAGAGAGAAACAGGAACGCAGTGAGCAATTAATGAGCTGAGTAATTAATGCAAGGAGTGGGTTGCAGAGATATATATACAGAGGGGTTTAGAGTCCCCAGGCCAAGCAATGATGTTCTCTGTAAACGTGACGGCTATTTGGTTTCTGAAGGGTCAAAGCTCCTAGAATTTTGAACGTTGGAAAGTTGGGCACCAGTTTGTGCTGCGTAACGGACCAGTTTATACTCCGTTAAACAATTTAAAATTTGCAACGCCGAGCTCCGATTGACACAAACAAATATACCGTTTTGATCAGTGCAATGAGACGAACACAACGGTATAAAGATATTGATGGTTCGACACTGTTTGCGAAGTGGTAAATCTTATTAAACCATTCGCACGAGCGAACAATTTAACTAGCAATTAAAAGCGAAATTTGACAAAACGAAATGCGCCGTCAGGTTCAAAACATTTTCTTATGCAACATTGTGAAAAATATTTGAGTTCGGATAATAGAAAATTTACACATAAGATTTAAACTAATATGTAAATGCGACGAGCGTAATTTACTTCAATATTTTTCAATGAAATTTGGCGTACGCCTATGTCTACCTAAACGCATTCCAAATGTGAAGTTTGGATAGCAACGGAAGTTGTTTGTGAAAATTCGAATTTCTACATTAAATAAGTGATTTTAAAATTTTAAACTGGGTCTGAATTTCAGGGTCGTTACAAAAATTATATACGGACACCGTTGGTTTATTTTGAAAATGATTTCCAAAGTTTGAAAGGAAATATATGGGTTTTAAATAAATATGATTCTAAATACAATATAAAGATTTTAATTTTAATATATGTGTAAAAATTTGGATTTTTATTTTTATATGTTTTAGCAATTTTAAAATTATAAGTTATGTTTCAAGATGTAAACTATAAAATTTTGCTTATAACTTTATTATCTTTGAAATATATCAAATAAGATTTAAAATAGATTTAATTTAATAAAATTTAATTTGCCTAATATATAATATGTTTTAAACTACTTTGAAAATTTATTAATATTTTGAAAATAGATTTTGTAATAACTTTAATAAATTAAGGTTGGAAAGATTGGTTGTTTGTTTAAATCTGATTGGTTGTCAATATACTTTTCCAAAAGTGTTACCAACTTTCTAGATTCAACAATTTAAACTAATTTACAAAAATCCCCTTCTCCTTTCTTAATTATATAAAACATTTGAGTCTCATACCTTAAATAATTTTATATAACCATTAAAACACTTAGGAAAATTCAACAGAAATTCTAGAAAATCTCCAACATATAAAAATTTCAGACTTGATTCAAATAATTTATAATCCAAACTAACATTTTCTTTACAATTAAATCCATATAAATTCCACATAAATTATGAAAATTGAAAGCATCTCCCAAATAATATTTATGATCTTCATAAAAATTCGCAAGGCGTTTGGATGTCATTTAATAGGGTTTTCACATTAATACATATCATATATTCAATATGAATAACCATAATTCATCAACAAGTATATATAATCATTCCGTCATTCAAAAACATGGCAAATCAATGCAAAATATTTGGAATTCATCTTAAAACCGAAAGCAAAACAAAACATAAATGAGATGTAAACATTATTCACCTTAGCTTTAGAGATTAAAGGGATTGAGATGTGAATGGACTTGATTTAAATCAGCTTCTTCCTTAGCTTTCTTTCTCTTACTCGTGTTAATCGTGGCCGGCCTTGATTTTTAAAAAAATTCAAATGAAATAAACATATAGAGATACACGGCCTAAGGGAATAGGTATAGGAGTGGACTCTTTTCTATTTTACCCTTCCTCTATTTTCTTTTAATTCTTCCTTAATTCATTGTTTAAATGGCACGACTACCCTTAATTAAATATCAAATCTCAATCACATAATCAATATTTTATTTTATTTAGCTGATTAAATATTCTAAATATTGTTATCCAAAATCTAGGCTGTTACAACTAAAGTTAAAGCATCAACTATAACTGCAAAAGACAAGCATCTAATACTGCACTGGAAATCTCAGACCTCATTCTGAGCGATTTGCACTACTTGTGTAATAAACGCTGTAAATATTATGAAAAATGGTAATGCAATGAACTGGTCGTGGGGATATTAAATGGTCCGAACCAGTATAAAAATTCTTCTATGTTAATTCCTTTGATATAGCTAAAAACTCACATTGGACATAAGGATGTTAGATGACCCGAACCAGCTATAAAAAACTGCATATTGTAGACTGGCTTCTCAGACAAACTAGACGTAAGGATTTTAGACTACCCGAACCAGCTAACAAAATAGAGCTGCTTATAGTGCAGCTTCGCCTCATAGCCAAACAGGTCATAGGGATATTAGATGACCTGAACCAGTATAAAACCCCTCTATGTTAGCCCTGTTAACATAGCACACTGGACATATGGATACTAGATAGCCAGAACTAGTACAAAAAACCATGCACATGTTATGTTGTAAACACGCGATCTGACTTCACAGTCAAATATCGGTCTGCCTCCAACTAGTAGGGCAAACCGTGCCAAGCGCACGATTGTGAACTGTCTCTAAAAATTGGGGCAGGTCACGCCCCACATGCAACATAATACACATTTCATACGCTCAATTCAATACCCATCAACTGCACGAGAAACTAATTCAAAAAAGGCAAGGAAAAGCGATGCATGGAATGTGTCGTAGCTTACAGATCAGGTGCAAATCCAAAAATTAAAGCTTGCCAGATAAACATCAGAAACTAAAAAACTTACTCAAGTGCCATTAGTTTTATTTCTTACTTACCAAAAACATTGTGTGATTCAATACATCTACGCATAATACATAAGTAAAAATAGATAAAAACAGTCATAATAAGATTTACATAAAAATTCACAAAGCTACACCTCGTAACAAAACAAAAACAACACTAAGAATCTGACTAGTGAGTTTTGGAAGAGTCTATAGGAAGCACTAGGAACCAAGCTCAATATGAGTGCCGCTTATTATCCATGGACTGATGGGAAAACGGAAAGAGCTAAAAAAGTCTTGGAGGATTTGTTAAAAGCTTGTGTATTGGATTTCGAGGGATCAGGGGAAGACCATCTTCATTTAATCGAGTTCTCATATAACAATAGGTATCAGCCAAGTATTTGGATGGCACCATTTGAAGTTTTGTATGGAAGACCATGCTAATCTCCCATATGTTGGTTGGAGATCGTGGATAGACGGCTTCTTGGTCCGTATTTGGTGAAAGAAGCCGTAGAGAAGATTGAGTTGATGCGAGCTAGGATGAAGGAAGCTCAGTCTAGGTAGAAAAGTTACGCTGACAGAAGGAAGAAGGACTTGGAGTTTTCTATTGGAGACTATGTGTTTATTAAGGTTTCACCGATAAAGGATGTGATTAGATTTGGAAAGTCAGGGAAGTTAGCACCTAGATTCGTTGGACATTTTCGTATTGTTGAGAGGATCGGGAAACTCGCTTATAGAGTAGATTTACCGAGTAGTTTGGCTGGAGTCCATGATGTATTCCATTTTTCTCATCTTAGAAAATGTATTACAAACCTAGAGACTACTATAGCACCTACAGTATTAGAGGATTTAGTAGTAGAGCCAGACTTGACTATGGTTAGAAAGCTAATTCAGATTATGGTTAGAGATAAGAAGAAGTTGAGGAACAAGACAGTCAATGTAGTAAAGGTTCAGTGGAGTGACGATGCTAGAGACTGTACTTGGGAGACTGAGAGTAGGATCAGAGATGCTTATCCAAAGTGGTTTGATGGTATGTTTTACCATTGGTTGTTTTGTTTGTGTACCTTATCGCAATTTCGAGGATGAAATTATTTAAGGCGGGGAGTCTGTAGCATCCTATATTTTTATAACATTATTTAGAATAATTAATGGGTAAATTAAATAAAATTATGTGGAGATCAATGGGTTGAAACGTGATTAAATTAAGGATAGCCGTGCCATGTTAGCGTGTTAATTAAAATAAAATAACATAAACAATGGTGTTAGGAATGAGTAAAGGCAAAATGGGAAATAAGGAAGGCTTATACCCTAAACCCTTACTCACTTTCACTTTCATTTTAGCAAACTAAAACATCTAAGGCCGGCCATCATTTTGTTCTCAAGAGAAGATTAAAGCTAGGATTCAAGTGAAGGAAGATAATCAACACAATCAACGTCAAATCTCACATCTTTTAATCTCAAAGCTAAGGTGAATAATTACTATATCCCATTTTCATATGGTTTTTGGTTTTCAGATTAGATCTGAAATATTTTTGCAAGTATATGTCATGTTTTGATGATAAAAGTTATAGTTATATATATATATATGCTTGTTGATGAATTATATATGTTCATGTCAGTTTTTATGATATGTTTGACATGAAAACCCTATTAGATGACATCCAAATGCCTTGAAACTTTAAATATAGGTCAAAACCGATATTATAGATATGGGTTTCAATTTTCATAATTTTTTGAATTGATGTGGATTTTATATAAATTTTCTAGTGAATAAAATGATTTATCGAGTTATAAATTATTTATGGCTAAAATAATAATTATTTGGGTTTGAAATTTTTATATGTTGGAAAACATATTAAAATAGATTTTTTGGAATTATTTTAGATTTTTTCTAAGCATTTTGATGAATATATAAAATTATTTAAGGTATGTGACTTAAATGTTTTATATATGTAATTAAGGAGAAGGGGCATTTTATAAAATAAAATTATTATTTATTTCTGAAATTAGTGGAAGCACTTTTCCGAAAAACATTTGTTAACCAATAAGATTTTGACAAACAAAGGCAGCTTAGTTGAAAAAAAGAAAATCATGCTTTTAGCGTGTTTCGGCCATTTTGGTATCAGAACCTCCGACCCAAACCTTTCGGCAAGGTCGAGAGGTTCATAACTTTCGAAAAGGTCAAACCAATGCATATGGTATCAAGTTACTTAGTATGTAATGAATTAGATAAGGTCGAAGGGTTTTAAGCTGAAAGGTTATTTGCCAAAGGGGTGAGGATATGTTTGTTTTATTAACCAAAAGCTTTCACCTGCTTTGCTTCGGATTAAGAGCTTTCGACTTAGTTGTTTTCAACCAGGTCAAATGTTTAAAATAAAGGTTTTAAACCTTCAGGTAAAGTCAAAAGGTTACTGCTGCTTTATCACTATTTTGTTTTGAAACTTTCCGACACAGTCGAAGGGTTACTGCCGCTTTATAAATGTTTTATTTTGAACCTTTCAACAATGACGAAAGATTTGCTTATTTTAAAACCAGCCGCTTCTCCATGCTTTCGAAAGGAAGCTTTCGACCTAGGTGATTTACCTTTGTTTTATAAACTGAAGAATACCTCAAGCTTCTGAAGGAGTTGTTTTAAAGGCGGTGATCTGGTTTTTAAACAAAACGTTTTAAAGCTTTCGAAGCAGACCTTCCGACAAGGTCAAAAGGTTGCTTCCAATGAAGTCGAAAGGTTTTAAAAGAAGGTTTTCCACTTGTTTTAAATTGAACCCAGTAAGTCTTCGAAAGGTATGCTTTGCATAATTTCGAAAGGTTTAAATTCAATGACTTCGAAAGATTTAAGTTGAATAATTTTGAAAGGTTTAAGTTCAATGATTTCAAAAGGTTTTAGTTGAACGATTTCGAAAGGTTTAATGAATGGTTTCGAAAGGTTGTCCATTGGTTTCAAAAGGTTTTAGTCCATTGGTTCAAAAGGTTTTAATTCAATGGTTTCGAAAGGTTGAGATGGAATATTTCCCAGGGTTTTTCTAAGGCAATGATTTAAAGAGATTTTTAAAGAAGGATGTCCAAAGTTTCATTGTTTTCAAAATGTTTACTCTTCAACGGTTTCGAAAGGTTTGATGAGTTGTTTCGGTAGGTAAATTTTGGCATATTAGCTTAGGTAATTAAAAGGTTTTCACATGGTTTTGGAAAGAGGTACTTTTAAAGATTTGGAAAGAGGTTCTTTCACGCGTTTAAATGTTTCCATCAACTCAGATTTGAGTAAAGAAGATATATATATATATATAACATGGTGATATGATTTTGAGTAAAGCATACAGATTATATACTTTTCCTTGTTTAAGTTTAATTTAAAGGTTTTAAATCATTTTGAAAATGTTTTCAAGGAAAATTATGGGAGAGGATCCTTAAGTGAAAATGACTCAGATAATAGAAAACCGGATTGGACTAGTACGGGGTCGCGCCCTATACATTAGTTATTAGCTCCAGCTAATTGTTGTCCAACATTCCAGTGTGTAGGCATTTGTCACATGTAGACTAAAATTATGATTACACATAAAAAGGAATATACGTTTGTATATATATAGATTATTGGTGAACCCGAAAAACTATTAGGATCAGGAAGACCTGAGAGATGATTAAGTTAGGGACAGACCGCCCAAAAGAGAAGTATTTAACAAATAGTTAGGACAGACCATCCAAAAGTGAAGTATTTAACAGATAGTTAAGAATAGATAATCCAAAAGAAGAATAGATAACATATGTTAGATTAATTTTCATTATATTATCTGGTAGACCCAAATCATCCAAAGGTTAAAAGTTATCCAACTAAACTTATGTATTTGAATAGAGAGTTCATTATTACCTAATGTTTATGTATATTTACATAATGATGCTTTATAATGTTTAACCATTTTTTATTGCAGGAAAATATTTTGCAAAGATATGTTTTAAAAGGATGTAAGTGAGGGGAAACCCGTTCGGCTAAGTGGAGTGGTCTCACTTAACATATATATATTCCAAGATGTATAGTATTATTCATTCTAGGCTTTATGTCTGACACAAAGTTTGAGTTTTCCCATTAAACTCTCGAGTGCTCAAAATTAATTTAAGTAGGCTGAGGGGTTAAGGTCTTTTCAGGTTTTAGTAGGATGGCGAATAGGGCTACCGGAGGCTTGCAGGAGGCAGACGGATAGCTATTTAGGAGTTGCATATCTTGTTTTACGTTATGATGTATTTCTGCTGTGTTATGCATTAAGTCAATTATGACTCTATGACTTTGACCATCCAAGGGAGTATCTTCATATACCGCTCTTAGCGTATTTGTAATAAGTATATTTTATCTGTGTTTGGGAACTAATTTGAGGATTATGTGTTGGAAATGTGAAATATTTGGTTTTGAAATGTAATGAAGTAAAATTTGTTTTGAAATCTATGTTTTGTTTCATATTCAAGTGCTTTTGATATTATTCATACCATTAGCATTGTCGTATTTAGTCGTTAGAAGCTAAAACTATAGATGACTGCAATATTTGTAGCGATTAGTTTTGCTCCTCTAGATAGGGGATATCAGTTCAACCGCCTAAATTATGCCTTCCCGCCAAAGACATGCTAGTAATCCATATGCATCAAGCTGGGGAACACGTGGCATGATCCAAAGGTGGAAACACAATGGCAAAGGAAGGATGGTGGTAATCTATGTACATCATCGACATTATAAATAGGAGACGGAATATTTAGGGTACTGTTCCTTATTTTCTATTGGGAAGGAGAAAAATTGTACATTCTTTTATCAAACACTTTAATCAAGCGAAAAGAGATAAGAAAAGAACTTGACCCACGGATGTAGGATCCAAAAAAATACGAACAACATAAAAATTTCTATGACTTCTTACTTTCATGCACCGTTATATGTTTATGTTTGCATTGGATTATAGCTCATCAAGCCAACATGAATTGGATTTGACATTCTAACAAACAGTTGGAGTGCAATTACATAACCATATAAGCATCCGGCAACATAGCTACTACCCAAAGGCAAGCTTAAATTAAGTTTGTTAATCTAAATTTTTGGATAAAAGTAAGCAACTACTTTCCCAATCAATTGAAGTATTGTGGGATGAAAAATATCAATGACAAGAGGCGTGATGCTTTTTGGGAAAGATGAGAAGTTAGCAGCCAAATATGTAGGACCATTTTCGATCATAGAAAGGATTGGGAAGGTGGCGTATAAGGTAGATATGTCTAGTGTTTTTGCTAGGATTCACGATGTATTTCGCATATCATGTTTGTGGAAATGCATTAGGGACTTGTGAGCGGTAGTAGATCAAAGGGTAGTAGAAGACCTGGTTATTAAACCGAATAAGACTTATGTGTGTAGACCGGTTCGGATAGTGGATCGTGATGAGAAGAGGCTTCATAAAAAGGTAGCGAAGCTAGTATGCATTCAACGGAGCGCAAATTGGGAGGATTGTACGTGGGAAATAGAGGATAAAGTGAGAAGGACCAATCCAGAGTTGTTTGTCATAGATTAGCACATATGTTATGTATCGAGATATGCTGATATAGACCATACATATATTATGGTTGTTTGATGTATTAGTAGGTAGTACTAGTACATTTTATGAATGCATGCATTGAGGACCCCTAGGAATGCTTAGGGTAAGCATAAAGGAGAGGACTAATCTCTAGTTGACTTTAATTGAATTTCAGGGCGAAATTCCTTTAAGGGGAGGAGATTATAATAACTCTATTTTATCATTAATTAAACAAGTTAATTAAAGGAAAAAAGGTGGGATAAATAAGAAAGGAAGAAAGGAACGAATTAATAGAAATAGGTATGAGGGCCCAAGCTAACTTATTGTGGGACAATATACAATACTCATTTCTATTCATTCATTTCATTTTACTCAAAACTAAAATAAAAATTAGAGAAACTCTTTAATGGTGGAAGCATAAGAAGGAAAATAAGAAGAAGATACAAAAACGAAAATTAGAAGAAACCAAAGAAGACTAAAAGTTTTGCATCTTAAAGATCTTAGTGAATAGTACTTGACCCTTCTAAACTGAGTCCCCTACATATATGGGTTTGGTTCAGATCTATATGTTTTTATGTATGATGGAGTTCATACGGGTTTACAAGTAAAGGTCTAAAAGTTTAACGAATGTTTTGGAGAGGATGAGAGAAATGAAATGTTCACATGTGTTTTCCCAACTTTAATGATTTTGAAACTAAATGAAAATTTTATATAATGTTTAAATCATGATTTCTCAAGTGGGTTTTCAGTTTGAGGAATTTATTAAGCTTATATAATTTAATACAGATTTTTGAAGTCATTAACTTGAAAATAACAAGTGAAATATTTTTAAAAAGGAAAATATATGTAAATGATGGAAGAAGAGAGGTTCGGGAATTTTAGAGAATTTTATCTGAATTTTTCTATGAGAAAATAAAAGGGCTGAACAGCGAAGTACTATGCTGGGGTAAATGAGTACTATGGGGGATACATGGGAATAAAAATCAAGGAAAAATATATTAACAGATGTAAGGTAAAAGGGAAACAAGATCCAAATTATTTTCTAAAATGAACATTACAAATAAAAAAAGTGGAATAAGATCTAATGGGATAATGACATGTGTAAAGGCGCTGTCAATGATGTCAGAGTTATCAGGTAATGGCATTGGGGCGGCGGCTCTAAATAAGTAAAAGAACTGCGCTAAATATGAAGGAATTATATTGTGCTAAAATTTAAATAAGAACACTTTATAAGTAAAGTGTAAAGCATACTGCGTAGGTTAAAAGGACTGTGTTAAAGGGGAGAAATGTATAATGCTTATAACAGATGAGTTAACGAGGATCGATGGGAGGCCAGGTCAGAATGGGAAGGGATCCTACGTTGAAATGGAAAGACAGTGTTGAAAGGGTTATTAACACTGGATGTGGAAGCTTATTTGAATGCACACCTAGGAAAAGTGAGGAGAGGCATTCAACTTTTAGGAACTGCAGTGGGAAAGGCCAAGTAGTTCCGAATTAAACAAATGTTTAGAGGCTACATGTGGGTTACTTTGTGGTCTAAAGTTGCATGTGGGTTTCTTTATGGTTTACTGCAGTGAGTTGGTTCCAAGCAATTTGAAAACTATGTAAATAAACTATTGGGGAGGGGAGATGCCAAGCGGTAAGGAAATTTAGTAACTAAATATAGAAGGATTGCAGGTGGCTGTTACTTTGTAGTCTAAGGCTCTGCTAACTAAATAATTAAATACTATGGGCAGGGCTGGGTCTATGCAGTTCGAAATAAAGAATAAATTTTAAAGGAAACTGTGGTGGACGATTCCAAATGGTATTAGATAAGAGAAACTTCAAAGGAATGAAATTTAAAGAGTATTAGGTGGGTTATTCCAAGTAGTATGTGTTAAGAGGCATACCTTAATGGAAAGCTAAGTAGGTTCTACATAGTGGTGCGGTACCAAATACTAAAGTAAGGTAGATAAGAATTGCGTGGGACGCCGCATGTAACAACTTGGTTTTTAAGTAGTAAATAATTAAATGAATAATAGTAATTTAATTAAATAAATTGAAATTTAGGGGAATTTTTTTTAATAAAATAGTTTTGTAATTATTTAAACACAAGGATTTAAAATGTGAAAATGATATCTGGTATAAAATTATATAATTGCAGTACATCATTATATATTATTATAGTAATTTTGAAATGCAATCTACACTTGTTTAAATTAAATAGCGTTTAAATTATAAACAAAAGAAATTATATTTGATTGTTTATCCTTTTATTTTTAAGGCCCAAGCTTTTATAACCCAATCCTAACTTTTTCCACCCTAGCCCTAAGTTTTAAAATCCAAATTATTCTGTCTCCAGAATTTTCCACATCCTGATGGTTTTACTTCATTTATAAATCCGATCCATATGCTTTCTTTTATGCGAGGAGAAAATCGTTTATTTAGCCAAACTCTTCCTCATTATAAATTCAAGTTAAATTTAAAAACAAATTTAGAAATTCTCAAACTCAAGAAAATATTTCCTCATATCAATATATACTCACAGTTGAATGAGAAGCGAGTTTCATTGAAGTTTTGGAGTCGATATAAGTGTAATCAGAGAAAAGGAAAAGCAATGAAGGAAGAAATGGACGCAAGGTGAGTAAAACACTCACATACCTATGTCTAAATATTCAATTCTTGAACCCCTGTCCTTGCGTTTCATTGAATATATGTGAGCTTCATATTAGAGTGTTGCGTGTTTTATAACTGTATTATAATTAGCATATTACAACATGCAGGTGTGATTTAGTTCAATACCGCAACCGATCTCATATTGGGCCAAGCCCAATATATCATTCTTTGTAATATAATAGCAAACAGATCACTGCCCTTTGTATTCATTTTTCATTCTGGGAGATAATACAAAGTATTATATACTATTTTAATTTTATACAAATTCTCCAATATGGTATCAGAGCAACTAATGTCTAACGACAGCTTGTTGATGATAATTCCTCCTCTCAGTTTATAGATTGCTGCAATCTATTCTCATCACAAATGGAGTCATTTCTTATCACTCTTTTATTTCATATTCTTGTATCTAGTTTTTGTTTTCACAAATTCTTGAATACATCATTGAGCCATATCAAGAAAAGTATCAGGCATTCATCACTTTCCTTCTTGATTGCTCTCAGTATTCTTCTACTGCTTCTTTTACATATTTGTTGTAGCATTTTTTTATTCTTAACTTCCTTCTTTTGAGCCCTGCCTAGAGAATTCACCCTCTGGCTGCTCATATTGTTGTCTAAAATTCATCATTGAATTATTAAGAGACCAGCCACATTTTTATCATTCTAGTTTCTTGATAACCCTTAAAATTTGCTCTCTGTTTCCTGTAATCTGTGAAAATCTTTGCTCATCACAGAGCAGTAATACTTTAACTGCTCTCAAAACCTATATTGTTTCAAGATATTCAGTTTCATACCTGAGGATCATCCAGTTTCTTGATCATTCACACTTTAAGATACTCTTACAATTTTATTTCTCTGAACTTTCTTTTCTTTTCTTGAATCATCATGACTGGAGGTGACTCTGACAATACGAGCTTCTCTCTGCTTCCCACCTCAACCTCAACACAGCGGCTAACCAATGAGAATTTGTCAAAAGTGTTGATTGCCCTACAAAATCAAACAATATCTAGTCAATTGGATAAATCCAATTTTCTACTTTGGAATTTCGGATTGTCACTGATGTGAGAGGATATGGGTTAGAAGACTATCTTCTTGGTACAAAAGTTATGCCAGAGAATTTCACTACAGACAGTGAAGGAAAGAGTATCATAAACAGATAATATATCATACATAACAAACAAGATAATTTGTTAAGTTCTTGGCTACTACCTCAATCAGTTCTAGCTTACTACCATAACTAATAGGACGTACAAACACTCATGAAATCTGGTCAACGGTTCAACAAATTTTTAATGCCCAGCCTGCAACCAAAATAATGTTTTATAGAAAGCAATTACAGAATGTAAAGAAGGGGTCTATGCTAATGAGGGAATACTTAACCAAAGTAAAGTCCCTATGTGATCAACTAGTTGCGACTGGACATAGTGTTTCTGACACTGAACAAGTTTTATTCACTTTAAGTGGTCTTGAGGAAGAAAATGAATCAGTTGTGGCAGTCATATCTTCAAGAGATACCACTCCATATATTCAGTATGTTCACTCTATCCTTCTTGCTCATGAAGGAAGGATAAAGCAAAAGAAGCCAGAGACTATTGACTTTTCTGTCAACTACATTGCAAATAATAATAGAGGAAAAAAATCAAGATAGGAGAAATATCTTTAATAATTTTCAGAGAGGTGTCCAGAATAGTAGAGGAAGAGGAAGAAGTGGCAGAGGCAATAACAATGGTAATAGACTTCGATGTCAGATATGTGAAAAATATGGACATGCTGCCAATAAGTGCTATTTTAGATTAGATCTGAATTACATACGTGGACAACAAGGCAACTCTGGCAATCAGAGAAGCTTCATACTAAGTGCTAATCTGACCAGCATGTAACAAGATTGCAGAAATCAGTCAGCAAGTTCAAAAAACAACTCTAATGGCTTCAATGATAGTGCTAAAACTGATGACATTCATGACCAGGTGTGGTATGCAGACTCAGGGACAACAAATCATGTCATAAATAATCTCAGCAATTTAAATCTTGGAAATAAAGAGTATAGAGGTAAACAAAGTATTCAAATGGGTAATGGTGTTTCTGCTAACATAACTCATACTGGCAATGCACTTATACAAGGTAAGAGGAAACTCTGTCTTAATAATTTTTTGAGAGTTCCTCAAATAAAGAAAAACTTGATAAGTGTATCTTAGTTTGCTAGAGATAATGATGTATTCTTTGAATTTTATCCTTATTATTGTGTTGTCAAAGACATATTAACTAAGAAAATTCTTTTGTAGGGTAATGCTTTCAAGAGACTGTACAAATTTGTATTTGTTGATTTCAAGAACAATGATAATGTTGAAAACTATTGTAACATCTCTGAATCTAGTCAGAGTATGCCGAGTAAGAGTAACTTGGATTTGTCACTCTGTAGACTGGATCACCCCAGTATTGAAATTGTAAAGAAAATATTGAATAGTAATAAAATCACTTTTGATAACATGTTTACACCATATATATGTACCTACTGTCAGTTGGGTAAGAGTCACAAGCTCACGTTTAAAAAATTTCAAACTATATATTCAAAACCCCTTGAGCTTGCGGCTACTTACCTATGGGGACCTGACCCTATTGATACTGATTATGGGTACAAATACTACATTTCCTTCATTGATGCATATTCAAGATTTGTATGGATATATTTCTTAAAATCAAAGTCTGGAACTTTCATGCAGTTATCCAATTTATAGCTAATGCAGAGAAGTTGACAAACTCTCAAGTTAATGCCATACAAATAGATGGAGGGTCAGAATTCAAACCACTTAGAGAATATTTTCAGAAAAGAGGAATCGGTCATAGAATCACTTGCCCCTACACTTCAGAACAAAATGGATTAATTGAAAGAAAGCACAGACATGTTGTAGAAACTGGACTTACACTATTAGCACATGCAACTTTACTTCTGAAGTTCTGGCCAGATGCCTTTGCCACTGCAGTTCATTTAATTAATGAGCTCCCCACCAAAATACTTCAAGACAAGAGTCCTATTGAAGTATTATGTGATAGATATCCAGATTATCATAGCTTAAAAGTTTTTGGTTGCTTATGCTTTCCTTGCTTAAGGCGATATAATTCTCATAAGTTAAATTATAGATCTACACCTTGTACTTTCCTTGGATATCCAAACAACACAAAAGGATATAAGTGTTTGGATAATAAGGGAAGAGTTTTCATTTCTAGACATGTCATATTTAATGAACATGTCTTTCCTTTTAGTGAATCTAGTATCAAGACTTCTCAAAAAAAATACTAGATTTTCTATTCCACCTATCCCTCTAAACAAAGATATACCATTTACTGAGTATGAGCAGACTTGTCATGATCACACTGAACCTGGACATTTTTCAGCTCAGTCTGATTCAGCTCAAGGTTCAAGTGATCTTCATGAAAGTCCACCTCACTTATCTGAACGGCACTCTAATTCTCAATCAGAGTCTATGCAGAGTCATAGAGTCAGAGACTCCATCAACATTCAACCTGAAAATGAAAGCAATTCAACTCAGCAAGTAGATAACACTGATCACCATATGATCACAAGATCAAAAAGTGGAATTTTCAAACCTAAGTTCTATATCATTGACTGTGAAACTTTTGAACTAGCTACCTATCAATAAGCAGCTCAAAGTGAAAAATGGATAATGCTATGAATGAGGAATACAATGCTCATATCAGAAACAAAACCTAGAGTCTTGTCCCCTTACCCAAATATAAAACATCATTGGCTGCGGGTGACATACAAACTGAAGAAAAATCCTGATGGGGTCATATCTAAATATAAAGCAAGGCTTGTTGCCAAAGGCTTTTCATAACAAGAAGGATTTGATTTCAATGAGACCTTCTCCCTGGTTGTTAAACCAACATCAATAAGAATTATTCTTACTATTGCACTTCATAAAGAATGGAGCATAAAACAGTTAGATGTTAATAATGCCTTTCTAATTGGAGTGTTAGAGGAAGAAGTCTACATGGACCAGCCACCTGGTTTTAAAAGAAATAAAGATGCGGGACTTGTATGCAAATTAAACAAAGCCATTTATGGTCTCAAACAAGCACCCAAGGTTTGGTTTGAAAAAGTGAAAACTACATTGATCAGACTGGGTTACAGACTCACATAGTCTGATAATTCTTTGTTTAAAAAATTTCATAATACAACTGTCATTTATATTCTCATCTATGTAGATGATTTTATTGTGACAGGTAACAACAATGGTGAAAACAAGCAGCTCATAAACCAATTAAACAATGAATTCGCCATTAAAGATCTGGGCGATCTAAATTTCTTCCTTGGAATTGAAGTTCAAAGATCAAATTCAAATATTTTCTTAAGTCAAAGAAAATATATTTCTGAAATTCTTCATAAAACAAAAATGCATCAAGCAAACAATTTGCCTACTCCTATGATAAGTAACCATCATCTGTCTAAAGACAGTGGTGCATCTATACTAAATGCAAAGGAGTATAGAAGTACAGTAGGTGCTTTACAATATGTGACTATCAATAGACCAGAAATTGCTTATAGTGTTAATAAAGTCAGTCACTTTATACAAAATCCCTGTGAGGATCATTGGAAGGCTGTAAAAAGAATTTTAAGATATTTGAATGGAACTATAAATCATGGGTTAATCTTAAGAGCTCATTCTAATTTAAATATCTCTGGCTTTGCAAATGCTGATTGGGCTATAGATATTGATGATAGATGATCAATAAGTGGTTATTGCATTTATTTAGGTCTAAATCCTGCATCTTTGTTTTCAAAGAAACAGTCTACAATTTCAAGGTCAAGCAACGAAGCAGAGTTTAGAAGTGTAGCATGTGTCACAGTAGAGATAGTGCGGATAGAATCTCTGCTTAGTGAATTAAAGATCACTACAAGCAGAAAGGCAACAATTTGGTGTGATAACTTAAGTACTATTTCACTAACAGCTAATCCTATACTACACTCAAGAACAAAACATATGGAGCTTGACTTATACTTTGTTAGAGAACAAGTATTCAAAGGAAGACTTGCCGTAAATCACTTACCAGCAACACATCAAAAAGCTGATATTCTTACCAAGGCTCTTTCTGTTAGAAGCTTTCTTCGTCTGAAAGCTGAGCTCAGAGTTGGTATGCTCAATAGCAAAGATCCAGAAAGCAAAGATGACATGACAACTAACTGTATGGTTCAGATGGACAAAACTAACTCAACAAGCAGTACTTCAACATTACTTGCTGAGGTAGATGTCAAATTGGAGAGATAAATTGTCTTCACTGCTAAGACTGGCAACACTATTCCCCCAACTTGAAATAATGGTCAAGCTGGTCTCTTTCTCCCAATTCAACATGAAACCAACACATGATTGTAACTAATCGGGCATAAAACTCAACAAGCAGAGTCTATAACCCAACTTGCTGAGTTAGTGTAACATCCTGGTATTTTCAACCATCCGCATCCACACATGTTGGACTTGAATTGCTCAAAATATAAGATTGTTAATTTAAATTTGGAAAAACTCAGTATATACAGTAAATAAAATAATCACAGACATGGAGTAATATAACAATAATTTAGCGGAAACCAAAGAATAGTTCATGAAGCTACTATATATAACAGAGTTAAATAAGATACAACAGAAGTCTCGAATACATAGATGTCAAATACAAGACCAGAATGCATCACTGGAATCAACTGAATAACTACAAGCTGAATAGATAGATGGACCTACAAGCGAAGCTCCAACTCCAAGGTTGAGTCTCAAAAACTGTATCACTCAGTCTGACCCGAGCGTAAAGCAAAACACAAACACTCGATTCAGGATTAACATTCTTATATCAATAAATCCAACTCAAATGAAATAACAACTGAAATACAAGTAACTTAAAGGATGTTTAGGATACCCGTCCGCTAAGGATCCGTTAAACTATCTACTATGTAGTAATATACGCTATTATAATAATGTCAATAGTAAAGTAAACTATTAAAATAGCGTTAAGCTTTACATTTTCCACCTTAGCACATTTTATATATTCCCATAGTCCATACAGTACCATAATCTCCCCCTTACTGGTCGTCGTCAGAGAGCACTCCATAGGTATGGTACAAAACAAACTCGTAGTGGTCTCGATAGGGTAGGTGACATGGCACAACTACGTAATGCTAGGGTGATATACCAATTACACTTCCGGGCTGGTGGTAACGCATAGCAGCCACTACTGCCCACCTCGGAACACACTCCCAAATTAAAAAAAAAATCAATTGTGGCCACCAAATCAATCACAAAGTCAGAATATAATATCAAAGGAATGTTTCCAATCGGAGGAGCTACCTCACTTGGCCCGTCGATTACTCCTGTTTTAGCCACCTTATGCCAACTCACGGGAGTCGGGTCCACGTATACACGGTTGTTAAAGTGGTTTTCGATATTGGTAGAGAGTATGACAATATCTGATCCCGGTCTCTTTAACAATTAATCGTTATTATAACACCGCGGTCATTTCAAAATAGTTTATACTTCAAAACTAAAATATCATTGCCATTTCAAAACCGATACGATATCATTTCTATTTCAAATATATCCATTTCCAAAATCATAGCATTTTCAAAGTTATAACACTTTCAAAACCAAAACACTTTGAAATCATAATTCTTTGAAAATCGTAACACTTTGGAAATCATAATTTAGAACTCATAATACTTTGAAATCATAATACCTCCCACTTAACCGGTTTAGATATTAAAATAGTATATATAATAAAATAGTTTATAAAGTAAAATAGTTTATATATATGAGTTAAAATAGTTTATATTAAAAATATTTTATATGAAATAATTTATAAAGTAAAATATATAAATAGTTTAAATATAACTTAAAAATACTTTATATAATAAAATAGCTTCCTTAAATTTCACAAATCAATTCCAAATCAACTCGAATTCCAAAATTCAAATTTAATCAAATCTCAAATCATCAATTTCGATTCAATTCATTTTCTTAATAAACCATTCCAAATTATATCGATTTCAAATACAGATTTGAACCACAAAATAAACCGTTTAAATTTCAATATATTTCAAAGCTTTAAGTATTCAACATTTTCAAAACTAAATTTGATAATTTCATATGTATATCAAATTCAATTTACTATTATTTAGTTTTGAAATATTTACTTAATAAATCCAATATCATTTAAATAAAACTTCAAATTTCAAATAACTGAATATTCCTTCAATTTATTTAAACTTGAAATATTCATTTTATCACCTTAAACCAAAATCAAGTTATAAAATCATATCTTTGAAATCTCAAATTTAATAAGTTTCAAATCGATTTAATTAAATAAATTCTTAATTAAATACCATTTCAAATCAATTTCAAATCTATCTTTCCAACCTTAATTTATAAAAAATGATTATAAACTCTATATTTGAAAATAAAATTTTAAATAAATACTTAAACATATTATATATAAATTAAATCAAACTTTATTAAATCAAATCTTATTATTAAACTTATTTTATAATAAAACTAATTTATACATATTTTAAAATAGTAAAATTATAAGTAAATTCTTAAAATTTAAAATTTCAAAACCAACTTATTATTTTAAAATTTTCAAAACATATAAATTTAAAATCAAGAATTTAAACTTTATAAAATAAATTTATTTATAATATCTTGATATCAATATTTGTTAGGGGTTTTTAGGCGCAAGGAAAAAATTAGAGTAAAATTTAATTTCAAAGACAAGAAGTTTGGGTTTTAGACCGAAGAACACTTTTTAGTGTAAATCACAGAATGATAGTTGTAACTATCATTTTCAGTTTATACTAAAAAGTGTCCTTCAGACTAAAAAGTAAATTTGTTGTCCCTGAGACTTAATTTTTTTGTAACTTCTTCCTTGTGCCTATTTACCTGTATCTATTAAACCATATATTACCTTCCCAAAACCATAGAAATCATTTTCAAAATATTTATATATAGACCAATGGTGCCTGTATAAAATTTTCTATCCTATGGTCAAGTGACACGAATATTTATTATTTCAATCGGCAATTTAAATATATACGGGTATATATCATTTCAACCCTCAATCCCAAATTCAATTAAATGAAAATCGCTTGGGTCTATCATTTCAACCCATAACGATTTCCTCCTATTTTACAGATCGTTCGGGTATGTATCATTTCAACCCATAGGAAATTCTATACTAACAGAGAACTTGCAGAGTGATAACAGATATGATAATAATATAACATGCATATATCATCAACATAAATAATAGATAATGGTGTCAGATATCATAGGTGAACAGATACAGATGACAGCATATATATAGCAATGTATATAACTAACAGCAGCATATTTCAATTGTCGTTTCAATTGAAATCAAATTTAATAAATATAAGAACGTTAATCGTGAGTGATTACTCACCTTGTGAGGCTAGAGATGAATGGGAGTGAGATGAGTTACGAATCCAAGCACGAATTCCAAAGAAAGTTAAGATTGGCACGAATTCGACGAATAAAGCTGATAAATAAGAATTGATGAAATCAATCGGAAATGGGTCGGTGAAGCTAAATGGTTGAACTTATATATACATATGTAACTATATATAACTATTTACATATAAAATCATATTTTAAATTCAAACACATTTTTTTGAAAATTTAAATATATATGTATTTCAAAATCATTGTTTTAAACAAAATACATATAATAAAACAAACATATCTACGTATTATAATTTGAAATAAATATAGATACACACACACTTATTAAAGATGCAAAATACTTACATATATTGTGTAAGTTCATTTTAAAAATATCTATGTATAAATTCCAAATCAACATAAATTTCAAATTAATATTCAATCCAAACCCATAAAGTCTCCATCTATAAATTTAAAAACCAAACTACTGTATACATTTTTTCACTTTGCAGCAAAAACCATACCGCTATATACAACCTATATTGTATACTATACCAAAATATATAACTAATATAACGTAAATAAAACTTAAACCCCTCAAGTAAATATATATCGGTTATCAGAATACATAAGCTAACATATATATTAATATAATTAAATATAATACAATATATATATATAACAACTTTATATAAATAGGAACCCGTATATATATATATGTATATATATATATATATATATAATGTAACTTATATATATTAGACTATAAAATATAATATAACATATATATACATTATATGTAAGACTACAAACAAAAATGTATACAAAACAAACATCAAACGGCTCCTAAATAACTCATATACAAACAGGGGATATATATACACATGTTATATAAATACTTTTTTAAAAGTAAATTGAAATTTGAATTAATCATGTCAATACATTAACATTTACATTGAAATGATTTAACCAGACAATAGAAATACACATAACACCTTATAAACTAAATTAAACTCTTCCAACACTTCGTATGTGTGTATAACTTGAATTGAAAAATAGGTTTTGAGGCAGACGTGGACATAAATATATAAACTTAAAAATAACTGGTATGGCTGCTACTTCTAAATATATATATGCGAAAGCTGCCTTTATATTATATATGCATATCTATACTTAAACACATATGATACATATAAAAAACTTTTCAAAATACCCAAACATTATTTATATACATAAAAATAGAGGCTGTTGTTGCCAATTTACATATAGATACACAACACAGTTTGAGATATAAAACAAAAAAAATAAACAACCACAGGCAAGATATAACTCTGTTTATATATTACCACTTCTCAGCAATTAGAGGATTAGAAAAGTAGAGGGAAGTAGCATGATAGGCATAGGCCATTTCTTTGATCGGTGATTGGGTGGCTTCAGTGGCAATCAGGTCAAAGGTTGAGGAGGAAGGCTCGAACCGTAGTGGAAGTGAGAGGAGATCGAGGGAGAAAGGGGATGTAAGGCTTCGGCCTGGTGGTTGATGAGGTGGTGGTGGCGGTTTTGACCATGCCGACGTGATGCAGCGTGCACAGGGGGTCGGCATATGTGAAGGAGGGTGATGGAAACAAGGTGTAGTTCGGCTTTGGTGGGTTGAGCAAGAGAGAGATAAGGAGGAAGCAAGAAAACTTTATATATAAAATATATTTTTACCAAAACCAAATGAGCAGAGGAAGCAAAAATAAAGTGAACCAACCAAAATAGGAAGACGGACCACCAAATAAAATATTGGAACCATTGGGAACGACAAAAGTCATGTATGAACAGTTGTGAATATTAATGGTAGGCGGCTATTCCTCAACATGTTTGACAACTAAAGGACAAGAAACCCAAAAGGCATGAAACAGGTACCGATACGGTCCGACTTTTTACAAATTCCATCGCGTACCGAACTTCAAAACATAGAATTGAATATACCACAGAGATCAGCACGATGAAACAAACAAAATGGTATACAAATATCAGTGATAGGATCATCCAATCAAAAGTCGATATTGGTACAGCAAATGCTGCTAATTCGCCAGAAATAAGATAAACGGAGCAATAACAGTCAAAATTTAAAGAAACGAATATGGCATCTCACTCAGAAGATGATTTACAAGTTTATTATATAAAAATATTTAGGTTTAGAAAATATTTTATTATCATCAAATATTAACTGATTTGAATTTAAATAAAATTACACAAGAAAATAAACTTCCATATTTTCGGATGAAAATTTACCAGTTGCTATGTTTAAGTGAATGTATTCCAAATATTAAATTTTTGTTTTCAAATTCAATTATTTAAAATTTCACCAAAAATTCAGTTAAATACGTTAATAAAATAAAAAAATTACGAGTCGTTACAGCTAGCCTCATATTCTTCGCATTCTCTCGTGAAAGGGAACATCTTTTCACCGCATGATGCTTGCTCTCCCTCACTTATCAACAATTTTTCATCAATTATCTGAAGAATCGAAGACTTCAAGAAGATTTGAAAAAGATATTTTTTATTGCTTAAATCGGCGGAAACCCTAGGTGCAAATTGAGGGAGGGGATTAGAGTGTTGTGTGTTTTACAACTATATCGTAAGTAGCATATTACAACATGCAGGTGTAATTTAGTTCAATACCGCAACCCATCTCATATTGGGCCAAACCCAATATATCATTCTTTATTATATAATAGCGAACAGATCACTTTATACAAAATCTCCAATACTTCAAACCCAAATTAATCATAAGAGTAGAGTTGTGGAGTGACGTGTGGCCATAGCCACCTTGGATTGTTGAACGCGACCTGGAACACTTTTGTTCATACTGCTATCGAGTATGTTCCTGTTTGCAAGTGCGTATTGCGAATGGAGGCGTGTATGTCTTGAATCATAGGCATGTGTTTCTTCAGTTACCTACCGGCATTCTTGAACCTAGGCATGTAATCTCTTGGTGTATTTTATCTTATGTTTGCCCATCTTGAAGTTATGTATTTTCATGCGTGGGTTATGGTATAAATATTCATATAAAAATATATACAGTGGCATGAGAGTACTTGTAGTTCAGTTTTGTCAAATGCTACTTTCTATGAATTGGATTTTTGCAGTTCCTTAGTTTTTATTAAACTTATATATACTAAATTATATATTTTGGATAATAGATCTTTTATTGCTGGATAGTCATCAAATATAGACCTATCAATATGGGCAATTCAGTTGCTTTTTCAACACCATATTACTGTCAATATACAATATATATAAACAACTAACAGTATTACTACTCCTTGTATATGAGAATGTGAATCATTTTATGTTTGTAAACTTAGGAAAGTGATGTTTGGTAGAATATTTATCGGTTATGAAATGCATACAATATGAATATCTATTTAGCAAATTAATAGCTTACTGTTTTCATACGTTGATGTCCCACTTTCATACCTTAATATCTTGCTTGGCTCAGTTCGTGAATGTGAATGGGTCTATTTACATCTTATAATAAACTTTAAATATGACTTGTGTGTTTCATGCATGTATGTATATCTGCATAAGAGAGTGTTTGCATTTCCTGATGCTTTGTTATTGTTCATATATTAAGTATTTTATATTGTGGTGTTGTTTTAAGTTTTCTTGCATGTTTTTTTTGTAAAGTATAGACATCTTTGGTTTCATTTACTAGATGATATAACTAACCTATATATATTAATGAAGAAAACTGTGTTGTGCATACTCAGGTGTTTAAGTTAAATTGTATATAAAGGTGTACAAGCAATCAACACTATTATTACATATATTTACTAGAGGGCGGCTATTTGGACACAAAATTAAACACAATTGGATGACACAAGAGATCTAAACCGTTGGATCTTTTTGTTTTTATATAGGAGATGGAATTCAGAGGAGAATCCAATGGCGCAGGTACTTTGTGTCACCAATTATGTCTATATTTTGTGTGCATGTGTGTAAGCTTGTGAGTATAATTAAATGCTTGTGGGGTACGCATGTCATACTTCAGGGATTCTTCCTATATAAAATTTTGTTGTTTGTCTTTGCACTGCTACCTATATATATATATATATATATATATATATATATATATATATATATATATATATATATAATATGTGTTTGAATAGCCCAGCAAGCATACTATAGTTGTATTCGTATATTACTACCCTTGTTTTGAAGGTATGTGAACTTGGCAACATGCATGAGCACATATTGATTATCTTGTGTATGGATATATGTTCTTGTGGGAATAAATTGTGTATATACAAGTAAGAATGTGTGTTTTTGGGTACCAAGATTGTGAACATATCTATATATTAATCTATGCTTTGCTTCATATTTACACTTGCTTATGTATAACAGGTTTATGCATTGGTACAATATAATATATGCCTACAACATGTTTTTTAGCCTTGTTAAATTCAGTTCTTGCCGCTATTCTTCATATAAAATTTTATTGTGACTTTCAGCGTATCATTATGAACATATACTTAGCTCTATGTTTATTTTCTAAAAGATAAGATAAATTGAATTAAGTTGATACAACAAATTATTTATTTATATATAGATTGCACAGGTTGTTATAGTGAATTGTATTTTGAGGACCTTAAAAGCCTTTTCTTTATGTGTAATGTTTAGTGCGTTTATACCTTTTCATTAATTTAGTCTAAGAACTTTAGCTCACAAAGTCTGCGATTGGATTTTTCTTATACTAAATTGGTTTTGATTTCTCCTGTGTGTTTATGCATATATGCTGCCTGGTGTGTGCGATTGTGTCGTATGGGCTAGTAGTCACCATTGAGGCACATGTCGGTAGTCGTGGCCGAAGAGACTACGCGTTGTCGAGCCTATGGTAGATCATTATCACAATAACAAGAGGGGAAAGGTAATGGTAACTGATGACGATAGGAGTCGTGTCATATGGACCACATGTGGATTCTAGGACAAGCAAACATGCTTTCAGTCTTCCGTCTGGTTTCGGTATATGTGGATGTATGTATATGTATGTGGGTAGTAGACAAAGATATATTAAGTATAGATGAGATTATACCAAGACTGTGTCCAGAGTATGCTCAACCTCATATCCTTCTGAGACAGACGGCTTATCTTTTATAGGCAAACGGCCTACTTGTTATTGATTATATTTGGATATTGTTATGAGTAGGCTCAAATCTTCCTTATTCAGTCTATTGATTTGATATTGGAAATTTATAACATGAGATTGAGAGAGATGGTGTGTAACGACCCAGAATTTAGAGTCGCTAAAATTGAACATTTAATTCATTTAAAATGTCGAATATGGATTATAATTTGAATTTTTAAATAAAAAGATTTTGATTAAGTTAATTAAATTAGTTAAATTTTAAATACAGTAATTTAATTGAAATTTGAATGATAATAATTTAATATTGGAATTGGGATAATTGGAAATTCTGAGTGCAAATAGATAGAAAATTTGATTCTAAGGTTTATTTTGAGCATAATTGAATTTGAAGTATAATATTGGGCTGTTGAATGAAATTAGAAGTCGATTGGTTAAATTTGGAATTTTATATTAATTTAAAAAAAAGAATTTAATAATATAATAATGCAAATAGTCAGATTTTGATTTAAATTGAATCAGAACGATTTCAAATGGGAATATAAATTTTATACAAGTTGTAACAGAATTAATAAGATTTTAAAAGTGAAATTTTAAGCGTTTCTGATAATTTCAGAAAATCGCTCGATTTAATCGACGAGTTAAAATAGCCTTCCGGGGCACAGTCTCGGAATTCGATGAAACCAGTTCCATTGGATCCATAATAGTTAGTTATTATCGAATTTCAATTTTCGTAGCAATAAGAGTTGTCGTTTGACCCCGACAGCTTAAAACGCATAGAAAATACTTTAATCGATTAAATTTAAAATTTATCGTTTATTTTCGTAACTCGCGCATATGATCGAATTAGCTTCCGAAACACGTTGCATTGTGTTCGGAATATGGGTAAAACCTTAGGAACGTCTGTCGGTATGCATCGTTTGGAGATCGTGTGAAAACGTTACTTTAAGGTGAATTAAATATTAATATAATTGGATAAACGTATATATATACGCGCAACGAACCCTAACCCTAATTCTAATTTTTGAGCCGCCGTCTTCATTCACTTCTATGGCCGAAAATCATTTCCTTTCTCCTCCAATTTGCAGTCAATCCACACTTTAATTCGCAAATCTTCCAACTGGAATGTCGTAGAGATCGACGTAGGCTTCGCATCCAACGATAGAACTGGATAATTATGATGACCGCCCATGACTCCCACACTAAACAAGAAAATAGTGCGCTGTAAAGTGTGCCAGGCCGTCATGGACGATCATCAAGGTAAGGTAAAAACAATAAAGTCTATCGTATTACTCACAGCGCATGGATAAAATACAATAGAAAAGTATACGTAGTGAAGCTCCATAGAACAGAATCTCATCATGTAAACTCATAATAGTTTGGTACAACAATCTGAAAAGACAATACATCAAGCCTCACTACATAACACTCAGAGAATCATACAAACAGCGGAACATCCAGTACATATAGTAAGAAAACAATATGCAAAAGCCTCTAGCTCCTCTTCGCATCAACAGCGTTAGTCACTAAGAACAGCACCTGTCACCTGCTACCTAGTCTACCCATCCCAAAACGGATGAACAGCCCAAGGTAATAAGAATTGAACATAAAACCTTGAGTCAGACAAAAGTCCTAGTGAGCAGTAAATCAACTATCAAACATACCAAAAGAGCATAAAGGGTAAAAAGGAATAGGAACCCAACCATCCCGCTCCACCTCTTTCTACAGCGATAGCCCCCAGACACACTAAGCAGAAACAAACATAGCAAAGAAGACAATTAAAGTAAAGCAATTATCACTCGAGTCAAGGTCAATGTTTTCCAAGTACAAACCCCCAAGGCCTAAACCAAGATTAGATAAGCACCCACAAAACATCACTCTTGAGAACGAGTTACAATATAACCAAACATCCAAACATCCATGACTCTAGCTATCACTGTTATCATTGCCTCGATATCACCGTTAATTGAATGACCGGCTCATTCTTTCATCCGTCCGTCAAGGCCTAATGGTAACCCCGGTTCTAGACATAACTCCACACGTCATCGTGACCCGTGCCTAGGACTATCGAATCTGCCCAGAGTACTAGACCATTAACTATTAGTCTTGGGACTATCGAATCTGCCCAGCGTACTCTTGCTTTGAGCATGCTAGAACCTTCAACAACGATGAGATCTCAGCCTTCTAGTCATCCTCCTCATGACTATTTCCATACTAGCTCAAGCGCCTCTCAAGCCAACCATTATCCACAAACTCGAACCATATCACCGAGTTATCAACATGCTTGGGATGATCCCGTCTGGATTAAACCAAGGCTATCTCATATCATGCTTTGCCTCATCGCATCATAGCAAAGTCCCATTTCAACATCATCATCAAATCTATCCATATGAGCTTTATCATCCGCTTCATATGCCACGAGCAGCTTTCCTTATTCAAGAGCCTTTCCTCTTAGCTTTTGAATCATCTTCGACCAACTTGTCCAAATTCAAATCATCAATCAACTAATTTCTAACAATCAATCAAATCAATCATTAATCCAAGTAATCAATCATTCAAACAAGATCTAAATAAACAGTTATAACAATAATGGCAATTTCGTAAATAAAGAGTCCAAATCTAACAAGTATGAATTCTAAGTAATATCTTGATGAATGAACTAGCATAGGTTAACATGTAGTAAAGTGGATATCAAAACTTTATGAATGATGGATCTACATGCAGACTTAAGGAAAATGCATGAAATCATTATCTTTAACACACAAACAAGCCACCGATCCAATATACTCCTGTGGGTCCGTGTGAGAGATAACCACCACTCACTGAATCACCTAAATACCTCAAAAGCAACTAACTTCAGATCTGGACATCAAAGAATCTAGCTTGATCCGACAAGATTTCCCTTCAAACGATGAAATCTCCCTTTGTTGGATGTAGATCTTCAACTTTGGCTCTTGGATTTTCGATTTGATCTTCGATCTTGGATGGATGTAAGCACTAGATTAAAGAGGAAAAAAGAAGTGAAGAAGTGTTGTAGTCGAGCCCTCAAAATAGCAGCACTTCGTCGCTTCAAAATTCGGATCCCAAAAAGTGAGATAAGGCCGTATATTTATAGGCCAAACCTATGAGTCGTTCGCCCCCCCTTAAGTCGGTCACGACTTAACAATCCACGACCTACGACTCATCAATCCCCACGGCCTACCGACTCAAGCCTCTACACGACTTAACTTAGACACGACCCAACACACATACGTGGAATAGCATGCTCATGACCTAACTGGGCACGACCTATCAACTAAACCCCTTTAACGACCTAACCTCAAGGCCGGCCTAGCACAAACACAGCTCAACACACACGCGACTCACGACTTAACAACCTACCGACTCACGACCTAGCGACTTACGACCTAACTACACACACGGCTTAGCAACCCAGCGACTTAACCTATGCGCCTTTAGCGACTTAACTATGGTCGCGACCTAACACTCAGTCACCTCGCGACCTAACTAAACATAGCGACTTATCATAGGTCGCTTACGACCTAACTTCAACGCAGCGCCAACTACTAGGTCGCTACCCTCCCTAAGCCGTTAACTCCTAAGTCGCTCACTCCTATAGGTCGGTCACTCCTATAGGTCGGTCTCATCCCTTAAGTCGCTTACTTCTATAGGTCGGCAAACACCTTAAGCTGTTAACCCTTAAGTCGTTAGTTCCCTTAGGTCGGCCAAACCCCTAAGTCGCTCCACCGACTCATGCTACAACACGACCCAACTCTGGACGACTCATCTCTGGACGACTTTAGCTCCAAACGACTTAACAACACTAACGACCTAATGACAACAGTTCTACGATCCTTCGATCCATAAAAAAATACGGGTCGTTACATTCTCTCCCCCTTAGGAATTTCGCCCCCGAAATTCCAAACAAACAAGAGCAACCAAAACCATTCTGCATGCCTACCATCCATAGCAATCAACAAACCATGCATCCAATTACTAACCTAGCATGCAGAATTCTAAAACTAGAACAAGTTACAAATTCATGAGATGTCACGACACCTTAGGGCCATACCTCGAAGAGCTCAGGATGAGCTGCCGTCATCCTCTCTTCCTCCTCCCATGTACAGTCGTTAACATCATCACTCCATTGTACCTTGAGCAACCTGACTACCTTCCTCCTAAGCTGTTTCGTGCCAGTTTCCACAACACGAAGCGGTTTACGAGGTCTTCTAACAACAAGATCAACTTCTAAATCTTCATAGCTATCAGCAGAAACCACTGTATTTGGGTCGTGCACATACTTCCGTAGATACGATACATGAAAAACATTGTGCACACCCGACATCTTTTCTGGTAATTCCAATTTATAAGCGAGCTTTCCAATTCGCTCGATGATCAGGAATGGTCCAACAAATCTCGGAGTCAATTTTCCTTTCTTCCCGAATCGAATAACATTCTTCAGTGGAGAAATCTTCACAAAAATCATATCACCTACGTCGAATTCCAAATCCTTACGACGCTTATCAGCATAACTTTTCTGACGGTCTTGGGCTGCCTTCATTCGTCGCCGAATGATCTCTATACAATCAGAAGTCTGTCGAATCATTTCTGGCCCAAGTATCAACTTTTCTCCTGTTTCCAACCAACATGTCGGAGAGTTACATGGTCTTCCATACAATGCTTCATACGGTGCCATACCAATACTTGACTGGTAACTGTTATTATATGAAAACTCCACCGAATGAAGATGATCTTCCCATGATCCTCCGAAGTCTAAAACACATGCTCTGAGGAGATCTTCCAAAACTCGGTTGACTCTTTCAGTCTGACCATCTGTTTCTGGGTGATAAGCTGTACTCAAACACAACTCGGTTCCCAAAACTTCCTGGAAGCTCTTCCAAAATCCACTAGTGAACAATGGGTCTCGATCGCTCACTATGCTTTTCGGAATACCATGGAATCGAACTATCCACTTAACATACAGTTCAGCCAACTTCGATGCAGTCCTAGTTGATCGAACAGGAATGAATCTTGCACTCTTAGTCAATCGATCTACGATGACCCAAATCCCTTCATTTCCTGCTCTGGTTCTAGGTAGTCCATCGATAAAATCCATCGATATTTGCTCCCACTTCCATGTAGGAACTTCTAATGGCTGAAGCAATCCACTTGGCTTCTTCTGTTCGGCTTTTACCAACTGGCAGTTCATACATTTGGAAATAAAATTTCCAACATCCTTCTTCATACCTTCCCAGTAATAGGTTCTCTTCATATCCTGATACATCTTATTTGCACCTGGATGAATTGTCGACTTCGAGTGATGACTCTCCTTTAGAACTTCATCTCTCAATTCATCTATATCGGGAAAAACTAGTCGTCCTTGCTTCCGAAGCCAACCCTCTCGATCGACCTCGAATCCTTTATCCTTCTCTGGTTCTAACCCCGATTCCAAATCACGGATAATCTTGACAAGCTTATCGTCTCGCTTTTGGCTCTCGCCAATCCATTCCACAAGAGTAGGTCTTATTGATAAGTTTTCCAACATCTCAGGTTCCAATTCACATCTAGGCCTGAAGTCAAATTCAGCCAAATACTCGAGACTCTTCCATTCTGAAAACATGGCTCCCAATTTTGCATGTCTTCGACCTAACGCATCTGCCACTGCGTTACCCTTTCCCGGAGTATAGGCTATACCAAAATCATATGATGCTACAAACTCTAGACATTGTTGCTGTCGAAGATTCAAATCCTTTTGGGAGAAAAGATACTTCAATGACTTATGATCTGTAAACAACTCGAACCGAACTCCCAATAGGTAATGTCTCCACATCTTCAGAGCAAATACAATCGCCGCTAACTCCAAATCATGAGTCGGATAATTCCTTTCATGCGGCTTTAGTTGTCGACTTGCATATGCAACAACTTTATTCTTCTGCATTAACACTGCTCCAAGTCCAGTACCACATGCATCGGTGTAAACCACCATCTCATCATTTCCACTTGGAATAGTCAAAACAGGAGCACTTGTCAGTTGCTCTTTCAAGATTCTGAAAGCTTGTTCACACTTAGCATCCCATCTGAACACTTGGTTCTTTTTCGTCAATCTTGTTAATGGTGCAACTATCTTGGAAAAGTCTTTGATAAACCGACGATAGTATCCTGCTAATCCAAGAAAACTCCTCACATCAGATGCATTCTTAGGTCTAACCCAATCCTGGATTGCTGCCACCTTGGCGGGATCAACCGCTATTCCACTTCCAGAGATAACATGGCCTAAGAACCTCACTTCGCTCTTCCAGAAGTGACACTTCGAAAACTTCGCCCTCAGCTGTTGTTTCCGCAAGATTTCCAAAACAATACGCAAGTGCGTCTTGTGCTCTTCTTCAGTTCTGGAATAAATCAAAATATCATCCACGAACACAAGTACAAACTTGTTCAACTGATCCCTAAACACTCTATTCATAAGATCCACAAAATATGCTGGTGCATTGGTCAATCCAAACGGCATTACCAGCCACTCATAGAAACCGGATGGTGTCCTAAAAGTAGTCTTCGGCACACTATCCTTTGCCACTCTCAACTGGTGAAATCCCGTTGCCAAATCCATCTGAGAAAACACCTTAGCTTCATGAAGATGATCAAACAAGTCATCTATTCTCGGCAATAGATACTTGTTCTTCTTAGTCACTTTATTCAGCTCACGATAATCCACACACAACCTCAACGATCCATCTGCTTTGGTTGCAAACACAACTGGTGCACCCCATTCGGACACACTACGCCGAATGAATCCTTTCTGTAAAAGGTCATCAACTTGCACCTTCAACTCTTGCTGTTCTCTAGGCGCCATCCGCCTAAGAGGCATCACAACAGGTCTGGCTCCTTCAATTAGATTGACACGAAACTCGATCTCTCTATGCGGCGGTAACCCTTTGACCTGGTCAAAGACATCCTCAAATCCATTCACAATAGACACCAATGACAGTCCATCCCGTGGAACAACCAGCGAATACATGAAGCTCATGAAGACGTCTTCCTCATGCTTACATCGTATCACAACCTTTCGCCCTTCTACATTCTCGACTGTCACCTCCATCCTCTTACAATCAACCCTTGCCGCATACTTCCTAAGCCAGTCCATACCCAAAATAATTCCGAACCCCGCAAAGTTCAGAACAAAACAATCACAAACAAAAGAGCAATCATGACTCGATACAACCAGACCATGGCATATCATACACAAACAAGACGAACCCCCAACTGGATTAGTCACAACCAATGGTCTATCCACGATATCCGGTTCCAAACCCAACCGGCCTACAAGTTCGTTACAAACAAAGGAATGCGATGCTCCAGTATCGAATAACACTCTAACTGGAACACCACAAATGGAGAGAGTACCTTGTACCACCACACTCTTTCCTTTCTCTTCCGTAGTAGGAGCTTTCGAAGACGATGGCACAGCCCACAAAGCATAAGCTTGCACAATCTGTTTGTCCTTCCTCGGTTCCGTACAATTCCTCCTGATATGCCCCAGCTTGTCACAGTTGTGGCACTTCACCGGCACTCTCGGATTCTTACAATCTCTAGACAAATGGCCCTTCTGCTGACAATTGTAGCAGGTCACTTCACCCTTCGGCTTCTTCTGGCCATCCTTACCCTTCTGTTGTTGCTGCTTCCTCTTCTTGTTCCCACCTTGCTGTGGTTTAGATTCCTTCTTAGTCACAGCAACAACAGATCCTTCCTTAGGAAACAGATTCTCGTGTCGGAGAGCCTTCTCCACAAGCTTCTCAAACGGATCGTCCAAATGATATACCAACTGTCTCCTAAGATAAGTGTCCAAACCTGTCACAAACTTCTCATTCTTCTGATAGGGAGATTCAATATATGACCGAGCATACTTGGACAAAGCTTCAAACTCAGAAACATACTCAAGAACTGGTCTTCCACCTTGCTTGAGTTCCACAAATCTCTTAAACAAAACGGATTTCTGAAAATTATTTATTGTTTGATGGATGGTTGTGAATAGAAATTGATAGTTAAATAACCGACTATCAATATTGGACAATGCGTTGATCGTTTCGAAGAGACAGGGATCGAGATTTATTTCTTGAAAACCACATCGATCCGGTTTGTACGTTTCGTGAAAACGATTTTGGATTCGAAGATGGAGCAGTGAAGTGCAAGGGCTAGTCGCTACTAATCCTGAGGATATTTCCAAAATGGATGTAGTAGGAATAGTGCCTTCGGTTCCGTTCGAACCCGGGACGGACTTGTATGGATGAATGCTTGCGAAACATCGTCAGGTGGACGATGGGCATTCTAAGGGATATATTCTAAAAAGGTAACGCTTAGCCTCAAGCCTCATCAAATGGGAATGGCTGAAAATCAGGGGATATGCAGCAAGGCTTCGTGGGTAGCCCCCACTGGAGGGTGAGGTCATCCCTGTCTAGATGTCCCTTTATTTCGGCTTAGTGGGCGGTTGCTGATCCCAACCGCGGGGTGATCTTGCTCGGGACTGTCCAGTAAGGGATGGTTCCGGTCTTGTGTTGCAGGGGAGTTAGGGTGGCTCCTCGGTACGCTGATCTAGACCAGGTACTGTGACAGGTGGTACCCCAGTGCCTAGCCATTAGTTGGAATCCATTTTCCCTACGCGCCCGTACGGTTTTGATTGTGCCCAACTATTGCTGAAACGTGAGATGCAAGCATTTCAGCTAGATTCTATTTACTTTCTATAGACACTATTATAATATCAGAGGATTTGTATAAAAATTGTTTTAGCTATCGTAAGGTAAAAACCCGACATGTTTATTTGTGGCGTGGTCTTACGAGATGCTTTTGTTTTCAAAGGACTTTAAAACTTTAATAATCAATTGGGTGTGATTTTATCACGCTGGTAATCCAGACTGACTCGGGTGTTATGTAACTGTAATGCTCGGGTCAGACCGAGTATTATAGACTACAGGTTTTGATGCTGTGGAGCTCAGGAGACGAGCTGGATGACAATACGTACTCACATACTTGTATATATATATATTTCCGCTGTTGTGTTGTTGTGTATCCACTGTATGTTATTGATG
The DNA here is from genome assembly GCA_030765085.1 of Allium cepa. Lineage (NCBI taxonomy): Eukaryota > Viridiplantae > Streptophyta > Magnoliopsida > Asparagales > Amaryllidaceae > Allium > Allium cepa. The sequence continues at coordinate 263,817,068 of CM060931.1, read as the reverse complement.
TGAGCAGTGACTGATGTACTCTGATGATGTAATATATGTAAACAGATATATTTGATTTTGAGTAAAGATCATTTATTATCTATTATATTTTATTCCGCTGCGATGGTTAGATTCTGTTGTTGTTTTCAATTCTCTTCTTCTACCTCTTCTTCTTTAACCCAATGGTTCGTATTTCTGTACAACTTGAGTTGATTGTTGTAGAATAGTGTTAACTCAAGGGGTACGGATTTGCGGGCTGTTACACTTGGTATCAGAGCTGAAAGGTTAAGCGAGAACCTTGGCTCTGTTGGGAATTACTCATTTAAAATAGAGTCTATAGTACTTTAGAATGAGTTTGAGCGTATTAATAAATATGAGCGCGTATTTGTTAGTGAATATAAATTGTTTTAATATTGTGTTGATTGGTTTATTGAGTGGCATATGAACCTTCATCGCCACAGTCTGTACAACTGTATCGAAGGGGTTTCTAAACACTTGAATAGAACAATCGACACGGTATTGTTGTAAATATGGGTAAATGAAATAATTTTACCCAAAAATATATTTTTGATATAAAGAAAGTTTTTGGAAAACTATATAGCTATTATATGGTTGCTTGGATGTTAGAAATGATAATATTAAAGTATTATCATTGTTAAGTGAATTTAACTAGAAATTGAAAGTATAACCAAAGTTGAAGGGAATAAATTCATTATAAAATGAAATTCGTAAGTATGAGTAATAAATGAAATTTATAAATTGAAATATAATCAAATAAGAATTTGTATGAGCATAAGATATGCAAATGAATTATAGTAAAATTGATTTAAGCAGGATTTGGAAATTTAAAACCCGGAGATTTTGGAAGTGTTTTGAAGATAAATAATAGCACAATTGTTTTGGTGATGTTTCTGAAAAGAAATCTGTTTTAAATGGATTTTGAAAGCGATATAGCATTGAAATCACTTGGATTATTGGAAAATAATTCCGATGATGACAGTCGCATCATCAGTATTCATTTTCTAATTTCTAAGTGATGGATTGCTGCCAAATTGATTTGTTCAGAAAAGCTGGTTGTTTTTGAAAATCTCAAAAGAAAGTTGTTGGAAATAAAATCCAGGATTGGTTTAAATTTTTGAGAAGTGTGATTTTGAGATGTTGGAGATTTTAAAATGATTTGAAACCAAAGCCGAGGATTTAAAAATCCTGATAAGATAAGTTGTAAGCTTATAAATGGAAATGATTTGTAAATCAGGAAGAAATTTAAGCTTTGGATAATGGAATTTGAATTTAAAGAGAAAAGATGAAAATGAAATTAACTTGGATTTGGAAATAAAAATTTGACTGGATTGAAATTAATTAAACAGGCTAAACTAATATCCAGTTGTATTTGAATTAAGTTGAAATCGAATTGAGTTAAATATTCCGAGTTAAAGCAAAATTGAATTGGAATAAGAATTCAATTTAATTAATGAATGGAATACAATTCTTATCTGGATAAATGAAAAGTAAATTGAATAAGAAATGAGAATTTAAATAAATAATCTTATAAGAGAATTGAAAAAAAAAATATCCATAGAAATAAAAATATGCTTGGGTTACAACTAAGTATAAGGCTTGGGTTAAAAATAAAAGATGAATATATTCAAGTTTAGAATGCATGGAATTGTGAGTTTATGATGAGGTTTGAAAATAAAAACTCAAATTATAATTAAATTTGACTTACATTGTCGATGAAGAAATATAAAACGTGGCCTTGAAATTAATTAATTGATTTGTGAATGAAATTGCAATGTAAGTTAATAAAATTGGATGGTAATTTAAAAGTGAATGGTAATTTGGAAATGAATAGTGGATTCAAAACTTGAGATATAAATTTAAAATTTAACTTTAAGTGTTAACAAATTAAATATTATTGGGAATGTATCAAATAAAAAAAAATGTAAATGGAATGTGCAAATAAAATCCAAATAAGTGAAGATAACCTGGAAAACAGCCAGTTAATAAATGGAATGAGTTGAATCTGGAAAGTTAAATTTTATAATAACCAATCAAATGAAATTTGCAGAATTAAATTGGGATTGGATTAGAATAAAATCAAGTTAAATTAAAAAATAAAATAAAAATTTACTTGTAAAATGGAAATGAGTTTAAGTGTAAAATTTGAATAAATTGAGGTTAATGGACTTAAGCTAAATGAATGAAGGAAAGTTGAATTGAATTCAACTTAAAAACCAAGTTTAAAGATATTGGATGGAATTTAAACCAAGTAAAAAATAAATTTGGATCGGAATAAAATTTTGGTGGGTTGTAAATAATATTTAAGGAAATAAAAATTCACAATGGATTGAGTGGATAAACTAATTATATTGAAAAAAATGAATGGATGGAATAAATAAGTATCAAATGAAATGTGGTTTAAATAAGTTGAGAAATGGTTATTGAATGAAATAGCTTGGATTGTCTTCGAGCTAAATAAAATAGTTTGGAATAAACAAATATGGAATGAAATGTAAATGAATGGATTGTAAATGGAAATTTAAATGGAATGTGTCGAGTTAAATAAATAGTCGTGAATGGATTAAAATAAAAAGGAAATTTAATTAGTAATAAGGATGAACCTAAGTTGTTAATGGTTTGAATGAAACTAGTTTGGTTAATAAAATGAAATACAAGTGAATGTATTCAAATCTGAAATGCAATGAAAATGAAATAGAATTATGTATCAATTGAGTCGAAATCAATTTAAATTGGTTATAAAACATAAGTATTTATTTATTTACATCGAACTCGCCAAATTTGCATAGAATAAGTTGTCATTGAATGTAAATGGAAGATATTAAAATTCTATGAATTGATAGGAGTAAAATAAATTGATGTTGGAATTGAATTAAATATGAGTTCAGTTTGCTTAAGGAAAAAATTAAATGTAAGCAATTGAGTTTTAAACCATTCAAATTGATGAAGTGGTATACGAATGGATTGAAAATCATTCAAATTGAATGAAAATGGTTTATAAATTAATTGAAATAGTTGAATTAGTATGAAGGTTGTAAATATTGCTTACGGAAAATGTTTGATGTGCATTTCTTTAGAATTCATATGTTTTAACCATTGCAACTAAGTGAAATATAGTTAAACTGCATATATTTGGCACTTACATGTTTAAATTGAGTAAGTACAGGTACCTGGAAGCCATGAGGCTGGATTTGGTTGTGCTATTTGCTAAAATTAATAAGCCGCTTGCTTAATATGCTAAATAAGGTACACCTACGCAATAAAAAAATAGGAAATATGAACTGTTTTTGGTTTTTCCGACCGTGTGGGTCGATGTATATATATTTATCTCTTTTGTCAAATTGCAAAAGCTCCTCCGTACAAAGGAGACTCTGCCAAAAATTTTCAAAAATTTTGGGAGTTAGAAAAATTTTGAAAATTTTTAAGAAATTTCTGTTAAAGACAAAGCGAATTTAAATTGGATACAAAAATTAGTCATAAATGAAATTAATTAAAATAATGACATAAATTAGTTATAAATGAAAAATAAAATTTAAAGTTAGAATTGAAAATAAATTGAATTCGTATGGAAATAAAAGAATCAATGTGAATAAAAATGGGTATAAACTAAGTGATAGGATGAAAATAAATATAAGAAACATATGAAATGCTTATGTTAACTTAAGTAAGGAATGATCAATTCTTAATTGGAGATTGAATATTGATAATATAAATACATTCCAAGTTAATATTTGGATGAATAGATATTGGCATTTTGTGAAAAGTCAATGAATTGTTTTGGAATATTGTGTTTGGATATTGGTGCTAAGCAGGTATGCAGGTATTATAAAGGAAAAAGAAAATCGGGTTTGATACTAAAAGATTAAATTTGAATTGCCCGACAAAAGGTATGTATTTAAATTTGGTATGAAATTTGATCGGGATTTGGATTAGGATTGAGCCACTTGGCTTTTTGTTTTCTTTTTGGATTTGGGAGGCCGTAGAGCCATTTCGTAGTTGTACCGAGCTAGCCGCGCAAAGGAGACGCTGGCGAAATTTTTCGTAAATTTAAGGTGTTAGAAGAATTTTGAGAAAATTTTGATAATTCAAATTTGGTTTTAAGTTAAAAAAAAAAAAAAAAAAGAGGGCATATGGGTAAGTTGGAAAGGTTAGGAAGAGGGTTACTAAGTCTTTTGATAAAAAGATTTGTTTGGTAAGTTGTTAAAACCTATTTGGGTTGAGGAAATAGTTAACGGGATATAGATCATTCTTCCTAACTAGTAATTTCGGGGACGAAATTCTTTTAAGGGGGGAGGAATGTGACGACCCGGAATTTTCGAGCATTTAAAATCGGAATATTTAATTGATTTTAAACATTCAATATAATAATTTTAACTCGAATTTCGAATATCACCTTTTATTTGATAATTTAAACGATTGAAATAAATAATTCAAAGTTGGGTAACCTGTTGAATCTAGAATTTTAAGTCTGTTAAAAATAATTTGAAGGCTTGTAAAATTTATTGATAACACTGAAAATAATAGAAGTTGTAAAATTGAAATTAACAGTGGTTTGTTCAGTTTTAAAATTTATATCGTTTAAATTGAATTTAAAAATAGCCTTCTGAGGCATAGTCTTGGAATTCGACGAAACCAGTTCCGTTGGGTCCGTAATATTGAATTATTATCGGATTTCAAATTTCGTTTTGATCGAAGTTGTTATGTGAGCATACGAGGTATGAACGCGCTGAAAATTTAAATTGAATATTTTACTGGTCAAACTTTCAGCCGTATTCTTTCACATCCAACGTTTTGCTTTCTCTTCCGTCACTGTAGCAAGACAAGCTTCTCGCGCAAGGTATTTTCCTTCTTTTTATATTTTCTGCCGAACCCTCTTTCTTCTTTCACGTTCAAGAATAATTAATGGCCGAGCAAATTAACTTTCCCAAAAAAAAAATTTTCTTTCTTCTTCTTTCCCAAATCAAATTCGTTCAAACAAAAAGGGGGGCCGAGCCCTTTCGAAATCGTTCTCGCATCAGGGAAAAACAAGAATTTCAAAACAAAAAAAAAATGGCCGAAAGCCCTTCTGTTTAAAAGAAATCGCAGCCCCTTCCTTCTCGTTCGAAATCGAATAGTAAATTCAATAGCTCAACAAATCTCTGTCGAAAGCATCTTATGTTCGTCGAATTTGCCACCGTGGTTCAAAGACAGAGCGCATCGTAGGGGACAGCGCATCGCAGTGATGAAGTAATTTCTGTTGCTCGCGATGGTGTCTCAACCCAAAATTCACGATCGTTCATGGTGGGAAGGAGCGCAGCGGCCACGTGGAGGCAGCTGGTGGTGATTTTTGTGCGAGTAGAAGGAGGATGTCAAGCACCTAGTTCGCAGCGGTGGAGTTTATTTTCATAACAGTAAGGTAATATTTTCGTTTTAATTTAAAATTCGTACATACGTATACAAAGGATATTTATAAATATGTATGTGGGCAATCAGTATATATATACACACACATAGTTATTTTAGTTTAACAGTATAGTAAGTTAAAAAGAAAAAGGGAATGAATGAACTGCTGCAAGTGTAAATATATACACGGTTTATATATTTCAAAAATTTAATGATAATAATCCCAATTGAATTTATTACAGTAATTTGTCTATAGACTCTCATACATATTTTGATTCAAAGCAGTAAATTTCAAAATATTGATTTCAAAACAGAAAATATATGGAAAACAAGTTATATGGGAATTTTTAAGTATTTAATAAACTTATTAATTATTTTTGTTGCTAAAATATAAAGGGTAAGGTTTAGAAATATATATATGAATTTTTAATGTATTTAAAGTTATGTAAAAGCTAGATTTTTATCTGTATAAATTAGTCCTTATAAATATATATAAGACTTCAGAACAAATTTAAAATACGCTTATGCATTTTAATTTGCTAGTTGTTTTTTTTAAATTGTGGTTGGGGAAATAAATTGTTAAAGTAACTTATTAAGCTATTTTAGTTATCAAAGATAATTTACTAAAGGAATAAGTTTAAATTTTAATGAATAGTCAATCAAATCTATTTAATAGGAATTAATTGTTCGATCGGTTCAAATATTAATGAACTATATAAATTATTATTTAAGGTCAAACATCTGGAAATCCAAGGCAATTATGGAAGTGGGTTGCGAATGCAAAATCAAAGGTGAGTTAATCTCACTCAGTTTAAATTTAAATTTAAATGATTAAATTTAAATAATTGTTTGAATGGTTGAAATTGATTGATTGATGTGCTATAGTATGGTATATTCTGGAATTAGTATATAATGTTGTGCTAACATCTGTGGATGCAGGAAAAACAGGTTGGAGGGATCCAACTGGATCCCTCAATATTTATTTAAATTATTTAATATCCTCTGTTGTGATTTATTTGATATCCTATGATGATCTTTATTGGTATATTGAATGCTATGGTTCGATTGGATATAATTGGGTATGATGAATTACCAAAAATATATAAATTGGATTTTTGTAAGATAATAAAAGAAGTGAAATTGTAAGTAAAATAATTATAGAAATTTGAATAATTTTTTTTAAAAATGAATTGGAAAGAAATTAAGTGACTTTAAAATTCTAGTAAATAAATCTTGATTTTAGAAAGGAAATTTGAATAAACGAAGAGTTAATGAATGTTAATCTTCAGTAATATTAACTAAAAGAATAAAACATTTATTTAAAATTTAAGATTTAAATTATTAAAAGGGAATAAAGAAGAAGTTGGGAAAAACTGAAATTCGTATATTTCACTTAAAAGGGGTTAAAAACAAACGGGAAATTATAACCTTAATAATAAGTCACTAATTAATGAATTTTAAATGATTTAAGAAAGTAAAGAAATTTATTTCAAATAAATAAACTTGAAATCAATTTGGGAAAATTGATTTAAGTGATTGAAGTTGGAATTTTCTCTGGATAGCCAAGTACTTGTTTTTAAAGAGTAAATTTTTAAATATTAATTAAATGTTTTAAAATTGTTTTTAAGGAAAGTAAGTTTTGTAAAATTTATTATTTCTAATATTTAAAGTCTCAAGTAAGTATTTTCTTTTAATCTATTTTAGTAGCAATTATTAAGAAGTAATTTAGTATTTTGATTTTAAACGAAGAAATCTAGCTTTATATTTACTAAGTAACTTTATTTTCAAATACTCATACAGTATGTATTTTTAACAAATTATTAAAATAGCTTTAATTTAAATGCCTTATAAGTATATATATTCTAAAATAAAGTGTTTTAAGTTATTTTAAAATCTAGTTTTGTGCTTGGTGACTTTCAGAGGAGATAGAAAATAATTGAGAAAATTTATTCTGAAAGGAAAGATGGTTTTGAAACTGTTTTCAAAGGATCGAAAATATAATATATCTTGGAAAGATATTTTGAGGTAAATAAATAATAATTTGGAAAATTATTTATTGTTTGATGGATGGTTGTGAATAGAAATTGATAGTTAAATAACCGACTATCAATATTGGACAATGCGTTGATCGTTTCGAAGAGACCGGGATCGAGATTTATTTCTCGAAAACCACTTCGATCCGGTTTGTACGTTTCGTGAAAACGATTTTGGATTCGAAGATGGAGCAGTGAAGTGCAAGGGCTAGTCGCTACTAATCCTGAGGATATTTCCAAAATGGATGTAGTAGGAATAGTGCCTTCGGTTCCGTTCGAACCCGGGACGGACTTGTATGGATGAATGCTTGCGAAACATCGTCAGGTGGACGATGGGCATTCTAAGGGATATATTCTAAAACGGTAACGCTTAGCCTCAAGCCTCATCAAATGGGAATGGCTGAAAATCAGGGGATATGCAGCAAGGCTTCGTGGGTAGCCCCCACTGGAGGGTGAGGTCATCCCTGTCTAGATGTCCCTTTATTTCGGCTTAGTGGGCGGTTGCTGATCCCAACCGTGGGGTGATCTTGCTCGGGACTGTCCAGTAAGGGATAGTTCCGGTCTTGTGTTGCAGGGGAGTTAGGGTGGCTCCTCGGTACGCTGATCTAGACCAGGTACTGTGACAGGTGGTACCCCAGTGCCTAGCCATTAGTTGGAATCCATTTTCCCTACGCGCCCGTACGGTTTTGATTGTGCCCAACTATTGCTGAAACGTGAGATGCAAGCATTTCAGCTAGATTCTATTTACTTTCTATAGACACTATTATAATATCAGAGGATTTGTATAAAAATTGTTTTAGCTATCGTAAGGTAAAAACCCGACATGTTTATTTGTGGCGTGGTCTTACGAGATGCTTTTTTTTTCAAAGGACTTTAAAACTTTAATAATCAATTGGGTGTGATTTTCTCACGCTGGTAATCCAGACTGACTCGGGTGTTATTTAACTGTAATGCTCGGGTCAGACCGAGTATTATAGACTACAGGTTTTGATGCTGTGGAGCTCAGGAGACGAGCTGGATGACAATACGTACTCACGTACTTGTATATATATATATATATTTCCGCTGTTGTGTTGTTGTGTATCCACTGTATGTTATTGATGTGAGCAGTGACTGATGTACTCTGATGATGTAATATATGTAAACAGATATATTTGATTTTGAGTAAAGATCATTTATTATGTATTATATTTTATTCCGCTGCGATGGTTAGATTCTGTTGTTGTTTTCAATTCTCTTCTTCTACCTCTTCTTCTTTAACCCAATGGTTCGTATTTCTGTACAACTTGAGTTGATTGTTGTAGAATAGTGTTAACTCAAGGGGTACGGATTTGCGGGCTGTTACACTTGCTTTGAGCATGCTAGAACCTTCAACAACGATGAGATCTCAGCCTTCTAGTCATCCTCCTCGACGACTATTTCCATACTAGCTCAAGCGCCTCTCAAGCCAACCATTATCCACAAACTCGAACCATATCACCGAGTTATCAACATGCTTGGGATGATCCCGTCTAGATTAAACCAAGGCTATCTCATATCATGCTTTGCCTCATCGCATCATAGCAAAGTCCCATTTCAACATCATCATCAAATCTATCCATATGAGCTTTATCATCCGCTTCATATGCCACGAGCAGCTTTCCTTATTCAAGAGCCTTTTCTCTTAGCTTTTGAATCATCTTCGACCAATTTGTCCAAATTCAAATCATCAATCAACTAATTTCTAACAATCAATCAAATCAATCATTAATCCAAGTAATCAATCATTCAAACAAGATCTAAATAAACAGTTATAACAATAATGGCAATTTCGTAAATAAAGAGTCCAAATCTAACTAGTATGAATTCTAAGTAATATCTCGATGAATGATCTAGCATAAGTTAACATGTAGCAAAGTGGATATCAAAACTTTATGAATGATGGATCTACATGCAGACTTAAGGAAAATGCATGAAATCACTATCTTTGACACACAAACAAGCCACCGATCCAATATACTCCTTTGGGTCCGTGTGAGAGATAACCACCACTCACCGAATCACCTAAACACCTCAAAAGCAACTAACTTCAGATCTGGACAGCAAAGGATCTAGCTTGATCCGACAAGATTTCCCTTCAAACGATGAAATCTCCCTTTGTTGGATGTAGATCTTCAACTTTGGCTCTTGGATCTTCGATTTGATCTTCGATCTTGGATGGATGTAAGCACTAGATTAAAGTGGAGAAAAGAAGTGAAGAAGTGTTGTAGTCGAGCCCTCAAAATAGCAGCACTTCGTCGCTTCAAAATCCGGATCCCAAAAAGTGAGATAAGGCCGTATATTTATAGGCCAAACCTATGAGTCGTTCGCCCCTCCCCCCCTCCCTCCCCCCCCCCCCCCTTAAGTCGGTCACGACTTAACAATCCACGACCTATGACTCATCAATCCCCATGGCCTACCGACTCAAGCCTCTACACGAATTAACTTAGACACGACCCAACACACATACACGGCATAGCATGCTCACGACCTAACTGGGCACGACCTATCAACTAAACCCTTTAACGACCTAACCTCAAGGCCGGCCTAACACAAACACAGCTCAACACACACGCGACTCACGACTTAACAACCTACCGACTCACGACCTAGCGACTTACGACCTAAATACACACACGGCTTAGCAACCGAGCGACTTAACCTATGCGCCTTTAGCGACTTAACTATGGTCGCGACCTAACACTCAGTCACCTCGCGACCTAACTAAACATAGCGACTTATCATAGGTCGCTTACGACCTAACTTCAACACAGCGCCAACTACTAGGTCGCTACCCTCCCTAAGCCGTTAACTCCTAAGTCGCTCACTCCTATAGGTTGATCACTCCTATAGGTCGGTCTCATCCCTTAAGTCTCTTACTTCTATAGGTCGGCAAACACCTTAAGCTGTTAACCCTTAAGTCGTTAGTTCCCTTAGGTCGGCCAAACCCCTAAGTCGCTCCACCGACTCATGCTACAACACGACCCAACTCTGAACGACTCATCTCTGGATGAATTAAGCTCCAAACGACTTAATAACACTAACGACCTAATGACAACAGTTCTACAATCCTTCGATCCGTAAAAAAATACGGGTCGTTACAAGAATCATCGTCGATTGGAGGCATATTTCGCTGCCGTTCGTCACGTTCGTGTGCGATTTCCATGGCTTTGTGATGACCGAGCTTCATGATGATGGGTGTGAAGGTTGAGGCATCGGATCATCATCTCGGCGATCAATGGCGAAGCGGCAGGTAGGGTTTCGTGGCGGCTATGGGTTTGCGTCGCGTGTGGAGCTGCATGAGGAAGAAACGTTTGCGGCCGTGATTGTGGGATTGTGATCATGCGGCCTATCTTGATTTTGGGTATAATTAAATTAAATGTAAAAGAAATTGTTTTTAAATTGGTAATTTAACTTTGAAAATTCATATCTAATGCATTTGTGGTCAGAATCGGGCGATTTTGAAAGCGCCGGGATCGCAGCGACGTAATCTACGCGCTGAAACAAATCCGAAGACGATCGGAGCAAGCAGAAATTTTAGATAAAATCGAACAGTACGATTTAATTTGAAATTTCAAACGCTCGTCAAAATTCAAGGTGAGTTTAACTCACTCACATCTGGGGTACTAGTTAATTTAAATAGTCGATATTTAAATGAATTGCTTGATTGGTTGAATATGATTGAATCGATATATGTTGTTGTGCTAATATCTGTGGATGCAGGGAAACAGGTTGGAGGGATCCAACTGGATCCCTCACAAATAGAAATTAGTTTATGTTCTATGATAATCTGTTTCGATCTTGTTATGCTGCATTTAGTTATATGCTGTGGTGAATTAAATTGAAATTTTAAATATGTTGTACTGTGATTGGGAGAATACAACCTAAGAATTTTAAATATAAATAGATGAATTGGGTTTAAAGGATATTAAAGAAATTCCTTAGTAAAGAATTTAAAAGGAATTAAATTCAAGAAATTTGTTGATAATTTGAAATGTTAGGAATGTGATCTATAATGGAAATGTGAATTGTTTAAAGAATAGCGGGATTTATTTTAAAGAATGTGAAGAGTGCTTTTCTCCTGGAAATTTTATTTTGTTTTTAAGAAGTTTTCAAATCATAAATTTGCAGTTTAAATATGTTTAGAATATTTTAGAAAGAAATATTATTTTAAGATGTTTTTAAGTGAAAGCCAACATTGATTTAGTAATTATGGTATTTAATTATTATTTTAAAAAAAGTAAAGTAATATTAAGTTTTCAAAAGAAAATTTTAATATGAATATTTGATTTAATAACCTTATTTAAAAAAAAAGTGAAATTTTATTTAAAAATACTTAGGAAACCACTGTATATTTCCTTTAAGTATCATTTTCAATTAAATAATTTCTAGAAGCTTATTTTAAATATTTAAAACATATGTTGAATATGATTTCCAGAAAATAGCAATGTCTTTAAAATAAAAAGGAGCTATTTTTAAAGTATGGAAAGGATATTTTACGGGATGAACGTAAAATTTATTTAGGATAAATCGCGTTGAATTGACAAAAGAATTCTATGGTTATTCTAAGATGGAAGTGTATTTCCCTGAGATGCCAAGTACGTTCTTAAAGCTGAATTTTTGAAAAGTTAGAAGTTTGAAGTTTTATTAAAGAATGATTTCAAGAAATGCCTTAAGATGTAAGAATTTAAAAAGTAAACATTTATCAAAGTAGTTATAGAAGAAATTATTTTAAAAAGGGTAATTAGAACTATGTTTAAAGAATATTATTATTATTTATACTTTGTAAAATGGTTCTATTTTAAAGATAATCAAACAAAGTTTTAAATGAAACTTGTATAGGATTTCATAGTTTTATTTAAAACCTAGTATGACTTAACTTATTTTAAAGATAATAGTTTATATTTCATTAAGTAGTTTTATTCGAAGCATTTTAAAGGTATATATATTTTAAAACTAAGTGTGTAAGTAGTATTAATGTAAATGTTTTAATGTATTTTCAAAGATAAAGGATTTTAATTACTATTAGTACTTGGATGATTTCAGAGGAAGTTAAGATGTGGGAATCTATTCCATGAGGAAATTGCGTTTGAAAAGTGTTTCAAAAGGATTTGAAAATGGAATTATATCTCGTAAAGATATTTTAAGGAAATAAATAATTGGGAATTATTTATTGTGTGATGGATGTTTGTGAATATTAATTGATATTTAAATCACCGACTATCAATATTGGACAAATGCGCTGATCGTTTCGATGAGACCGGGATCGAGATTTATTTCTCGAAAACCACTTCGATCCGGTTTGTACGTTTCTTGGAAAAACGTGTTCGGAGTCGAAGATGAAGAAGTGAAGTGCAAGGGCTAGTCGCTACTAATCCTGAGGATATTTCCAAAATGGATGTAGTAGGAGTAGTGCCTTCGATTCCGTTCGAACCCGGAATGGACTTGTATGGACGAATGCTTGCGGAACAACGTCAAGTGGACGGTGGCCATTCTAAGTGAAACATTCTAAAGGTAACGCTTAGCCTCAAGCCTCATCAAATGGGAATGACTGAAAATCAGGAGTTATGCAACAAGGCTTCGTGGGCAGCCCCCACTTGAGAGTAAGGTCATCTCTGTCTAGATGTCCCTTTTTATTTCGGCTTAGTGGTGCGGTTGTTGATCCCAACCGCGGAGTGATCTTATTCGGAATTGTCCAGTAAGGGATGGTTTCGGTCTTGTGTTGCAGAGGAGCGGGCGTACTCCTCGGTACTGTGATCTAGACCACGTACCGTGACAGGTGGTACCCCAGTGCCTAGTCATTGTTGGAAACTCATTCTCCGTACGAGCCTTTTACGAGTTTTGTTTGTATTACCCACACTGTGGCTAGTAGCTGGAATTTAATAATGTAACAATTTCGGCTATTTTATAAGTATTTGTATATAGACCCTATTATAATATCAGAGGATTTCTATAAAAAGTGTTTTAGCTATCGTAAGGTAAAAACCCGACATGTTTATTTGTGGCGAGGTCTTACAAGATGCTTTTGTTTTCAAAGGGATTTTTTGAAACTTTAATAATCAATTTGGATGTATAATTATCAGCTGGTATTCCAGACTGACTCGGGTGTCATTTCGTTATAATGCTCGGGTCAGACCGAGTATTATATGTTCAGGATAGGTTGCAATGGAGCAGGAGAGGGGCTAGAGTCCGAGATGTATTATCCGTACTAGTATATATCCGCTGCTATGATGTATGATTGTCTGACTGGTAATATTGTTGTATGAGATACTCTGATGATATGATGTGTGAAACAGATATAGTTTCATTTTTTGTAAAGATCTATTATTTACTATTATATTTTATTCCGTTGCGATTGTGAGATTCTGATATTGTTTAGTTTCTTCTTCTCTTATCCCTTCTTCTTTAATCCCTAATGGTTCGTTTTTCTGTTCCACTTGAGTTAATTGATGTAGAATGGTATTGACTCAAGGGGTACAGATTTGCGGGTTGTCACATGGTGGGCATTTTTTTATTATTGCCCGACTTCACCTGAGGATGTCTCATTTATCATTATTTCTAGATTTGATAGTGATTTCAATATTTGGATGACTCATCGTTCAATGATTTACATGAATTTTTATTTAATATATTTTAAATGGGTGATGACATCATTATATGGATTTGAAATGTTTGAATGATTTAATGCATTGAGGATTATCTATATGTATATATACTTTGATATGTAATATGATGTATTTGTATCTTTAATAGAGATATCATATCATTCCTTGTTTATACAGTATCACCTTCTTATGATCCTTGATTAGACATAGTCTGACCCGTGTATTATTTTATAATGCTTAGGCCAGTGCGAGACATTTTAGGTACATGGATGACTTGATTAGCATGTATTTCATTGGGCTTAGAGGAATTCATTATTAGGATTATTACATGATATTTGTTTGACATTGCTTCATTATATTTATATATATATATATATATATATATATATATATATATATATATATATATAATTGACATATGAATTGAATTGTATAACATTAATGTATTTATAGTATATGATATCGCTGTGATTGTCTTTATGTTCTCTATGTTGTAGTGTATATTATGTATTATTCTTTCCTAGAGGAACACGTGTCTATTGCTTTGTACCGATACTATATACATAAATGTGAGTTATATACTTGATGTTTTAATATGTACCGGTGTTAGTCCAAGGGAATATTTACGTGTGTACTCTATATAGCCTCAATCTCCATATTATCTAACAATGTTACTCTGTAACACTCTTGGATGGTATTGGTATAGAGGTGGGGTGTTACAAAATGGTACCATAGCAAGTTCAGAACAATACATCATATATATAAGAGACACGAGCCTTGACCTTAGTGAGACTTAGTGTCCCTGAACCTTGGGTGAGTTGGGTAATTTTCTATAATAAAAAAGAGTGTGTATGTGTGTATTATTTAGTATATGATGATTACTGGGGTTTCATCAGGGGACGTATTTGTGACTTTACATACATACATACTGTAACGACCCGCTATTTTGGACTATTCGCATTCATACATGTCGGACTTGAATAATTCAAAATACCGAATTGTTAATTTAAATTTGGCAAAGCTGAATATATACAGTAAATAAATAATCACAGAATCACAGACACAGAGTAATAATATGCAGCGGAAGCAAAAGATAGTAGTTCATGAAGCTACTATATATATAACAAAGTTAAATAAGTTACAACAGAAGTCTCGAATACAATAGTCACATACAAGAATCAGAATACATCACTGAAATCAACTGAATATTTGAAAGCTGGATAGATAGCTGGATCTCCAAGCGAAGCTCCAACTCCAAGGGTGAGTCTCGAAAGCTGAACCACTCAGTCTGACCCGGGATTAACATTCTTATATCAATAAATCCAACTCAAGTGAAATAACAACTGAAATACAAGTAACTCAAAGGATGTTGGAATAACCATCCTTCAAGGATCCGTTAAACTATCTACTATGTAGTAATATACTCTAATAGATAATGCCTATCAGTAATATAAAGTATCAAAATAGTGTTAAGGCGTTACCATTATCCCCCTTAACACATTTTATATAAGCGTTATAGTTTATACAGCACTATAAACTCCACCGTAAACTAATGGGATATCAGTGAGTACTCATAGATATAACACAAAACAAATTCGTAGTGGTCGCGTGTATAGGGATACAAGTATGACAAGACACATTAGGCAATACCCAAGGTAGTGAAACTACTGTTTGCCTGATCCGGACTGTTGAAAACGCATCGCCGCAACGATCGTAACACTGCGAAATAGCACTCCCAAAATTTCTAGGGTGCACCAATCAATAACAAGTAATGAGTAGTAGTTACAAAGAAGTGTGTTCGCTCGAGGTAGCTAACCCCATTTGGCCCAGCACGACTCCTGTTTTAGTCATTTCCAATTTGACACAAGTGTCAAGGCTATCCATTATCGTTCTCTTTCTTCGGTCATCACGTACATCATTCCAACCACTTCATTCTGGATCACACTCCGCATATATTTATTAAAGTGGTTTTCGATTTAGACAGAGAGTATGTCCATAACCGATTCCGGTTTCTTTAATAACTTTCATAATTTTTACACCGATTGGTCGTTTAATAAATTTCAAATCAAATCAAATTCAATTTCAATTAGAATTTGTAAATCAACATTTCATTTGTCTTCCTAAATCAATTTCCATAATTTACGTTTCAAACTTCCAAATTACAATTTCAAAATCTTATAATTCAATTTCAGATTTTATTTAAACAATTCAAATATTGATTCAAGTTCGTATATACGTTTCATCCCATAATCATTTAAATAAATTCAATTTAACATTCAAATCAATTTTAAATTCATTTATCAATTTCATTCAATATTCGTCAAGTTAATTTATCATTCAAAACAATTTCTATTAAATTTCCAATTCATTAAATCAATTACTTAAGTTCAACTCCATTATATCAAAACTTTCAAATTTAATTAAATTAGATTCGTCAAATCAAATTCTTAAATTACAAATCTTATATTTATTCAACACATAGATCATATTTTATTTCTTGTTAAAGAAAAACAATTTCACTTATTTACTTACTTTAAATAATTTTCCCAAAACTCAATTAATAAAGAAACTCAATTTCATTTATTACCGAAGTTCAAATTCACTTATTCCGAAGTTCAATTTTTCTTATCAAAGAATTCAAAATTTTCTTTAATTAACAAATAATTCAATTTTATTTAATTATTAAATAATTTAAAAACTTAATTATTAAATAAATTCAAACATAATTATTAAATAATTCCAAAACTTAATTATTAAATAATTCCAAACTTAATTATTAATTAAATTTTTAAACCACGTTCTTTCATCAACTTCTATGTTAATATTTGTTTCAGATTATTAAATATTAACATTTTCCTTTCATAAAATTCAAATTCCAACTTCAATTCAAAACCTTATTCTTTATTCAAATAAAATCATTATTTTATTTTTAAATCAAATTATTGACCAATCGGGTTTTATTTAATTCTCTATCCTCAGTCAAGTTCGTTTGGGTATTTATCATTTCAACCCGATTACATTTCAATTCAAAAATCAAAGCATAGCAAAGGGAACTTGTAGTGTGATAACTGAGATGGTGTCAAAGTAAATAAACAAGCAATAGCAATCGTATTAATTTACATTGTTGTTTGTGCAAATTAATATAATTATTTCTAGAATCTACACTATCATTTCGTGTAGATTAAAGATTATTACACTAATATTTATACGGTTCCACTCTTGACATTAATTATTCAATTTCATACATCATCACTTAATACAACATAAATTCAAATGGTTCAAGGGTAATTAAACGTTTTTCTACGTGTCAAGTAATTAAACATTTTTAGGGGTTCATATTATACAAATTTAACTAATCAAATTCAACACATATATCGATTCAAAATTTTAACTATCCTACGTCAAATTCAATTGCATAATATTTATCACTTTATACATTACAATTTAACATCCAATATAAACAACAAACAATCAATCATTTATCAACCAAATGGGATTATCATCGTATAATTAACAGATAATGGTGTCAGATGTCACAGGTGAACTGATACAGGTAATAACATATAAAACAGTGTAAATAAGTAATAGAAGCATATTTCAATTGTCGTTTCAATCGAAATCAAATTTAATAAATAAAAGAACATTAATCGTGAGTGATTGCTCACCTTTTGAGGCTAGAGAAAGACGAGACAAGATGGAAATGACCACGAACAATCACGGAAAATTGACAAATCATCGAACTGATGTGGATAGGCATGAAGTGACAACAGGATAGCGGCACAGCCACGCAAGTCTATTCAAATTCAATAGAAACACAAATCAAAACAACCCAATATAAAGGAATAATTGCATATATATATTTAAAGTTTGATATTTCATTTAAAACTCCATGTCAAAATAAAATACTATAACAATAGCATATATAAATATGCAGACCAAACCTAAATTTTAAACTCATTGTATCCATCTATTAAAAATTAAAGTTAATAATAAAATCACTACACACACACACACACACACACACACACACACATATATATATATATATATATATATATATATATCTTACATTATACACGTACAAACAAATAGATGCAGGCCTCACCCAACAACACATGCAGACCATTTTGATAATGAAGCCAGATATACTTAAATTACATACTTTTAGAAATGCATAACATACTTATGTCAACCGGTTAGATGCATATACATATCATACTAATATATATAAAATACTATATCTATAGATTTTAATATAAAATACTAATATAAACTTATATACTTTAGAATGTAAACTGTCAGTGACATACTTAAACATATATACTTACATAACATATTATATACGTAAAGAAAAAATTTATTTCTCAATGCTTACCAAACAAGTACATTGTTCTCAAGTATCATATATATACACAACACGCATATACACTGCACACACTTTAAAACACATAGCATATACACTACACAGAATAACCGAGTACACTTATATATATAACAGACTCGAATTTCAAATATGATATATAAATATATTTAACAATATTTATTATAAAATAATACAGCTTACTCTATATATACACGGCCCATACAACTTATACTTATATAACATATATTCCTTTGTATAATATAACTTTAAAACAAAACAGATCAAAAAAGAATTTCTTTTTTTTCCACAGATACCCTGTATAAATTATACTAATATATCAAAAACTAGTATAAACTTACATTCGGAATATGCAGACAATACAATACATATGTGAAAATGCAGACTGCTTTTCAATATGACACATAAACTTCTTATAATAGACTCATATAACAATATATATATATATACACTTTACTGATCCAATACCTAGGCTAATATAACGTATCATAATAAAATATTTTTGCACACCTAAATTTGGATATAAGCATAAAAAGAAAGGTACCATGCTATCAGGTGGGGACGTATGCGGCTTTTAGGTTTCGGCAAGTAAACATTTTTTTATTTCTATTTTTAGAAAGGCACGGGCTTAAAGACGGAGTGGTTGTCAGAAGGAGAGTGACGAACTCGGCTAGGAAGGAAGCAACCCAATGGCAAGGTGAAGACTGCGCTCTGGAGGTTGGCGTGGAGGCTCGGCCTCGGCTTGCTCAGATTGGGGAAGGAGATGACTTGAGGAAGCGGTTGTGAGGTGTGCGTGGTACGGCGACGGGGTTCGGTGGTGGGAGGTTGCAGGTGGCGGATTGGGTGGTTGCTGTCGTGGTTAGGTGTTGCGATGGGGTGACTGGGTGTCGTTTGCTGCATAGAGCATGCGCACGTGTAGGGCTATGCATGGGTAGGCGTCTCGGCTATCATATGCATGGGAAGAAGGCTGTTGAAAAGTTGAGGAGGAGAGTGAGAAAAAAAGTGGAGGGAAGATGGTTCTCTTGGCCGAGACTGGGAGGAGAATGAAAAGAGAGGGATAGGGGAAGAGCTACAGGATATAAGCTATACGTGTTAACAAAAATGTTAAATGAACAGTTAATACATATTTTCTTTCCCAAAAAAATGAAACGGTGGGGAAACTAAAAAGTCACTACAATAAATTTTTGGGGATATTAAAAGCAACCGGTCAGATATTAATAGAAGATGAACGAACAGAAACAAGAATTCAGAAAGTTCAAACGATACCGATACCGATAACCATTTCATAGATTCTGTTTCGCATAAGCCTATAAAACACAGAACATAATATACTATGGAGATCAGAACAACGAGGCGGTCAAAACGGTATACAGATATCAGTGATAGGATTGGATTATAAAAATTCGAATTTTCAACTAGCGGAAAATGCAGCAAAATCGCTGAAAAATAAGATCGACGGAGCTAAAAAAGTCTGAATTTGGAAAAACGAAAAATGGCGTCTTGCTCAGAAGATGATTTAGAATTTTTCTACGTAAATATATTTAGGTTTCGAAAATATTTTATTTTCATCAGTTTTTAACTGATTAAATTGAAATAAATTTACGCACGAAAATAAACTTCATATTTTCGAACGAAAATCTACCAGTTTCTATGTTTAACTAGATGCATTTCAAATATAAAATTTTTATTTCAAAATTTTATCGTTTAAAATTCCACAAAATTTCAATTAATAACGTTATTAAAATAGTTAAATTTACGGGTCGTTACACTCTCCCCCAGTCAAAACTTTTCGTCCCCGAAAAGGAAGGAGGTAGGAGAATAGAAACAAGTAGAAACAAAACAGATTTGAATTATAAAATAAAACCATTAATTTAAAACCATATAAATTTCAAGTTAATTAATTAATATTTAACAATTTGGTTAAATCCATTTATATTAAATCAATAAATAATCATTCAATTTAAATTTCGTTAGTTCAACTGTTAATTCTAATCATATAAGTTTCAATTTAAATCACTTAATATTCAATAATTGATTTTAAACTCAAGGAATTTCATTAACTTGGTTTATTTTCTATTTATCGTTGTCTGTTACAAAATTTATTTCAAACACAATTCATTTTATTAATCCATTTATTATTCGACTAACCTAGTATTCTATTTATCTCTATTAACCATTTTAAAATTAAAATTTAAGCGTATAACAATTTTATTTATAAAGACAATTTATATTGTGTCTTATCCAATTATCTTAAATTAACAATTCCAAAGATCATAAACTTTAATCATTTTCTTTTCATATTTATTCGACAAATTTAGTTCATCTTTATTCCAAATTATTATTAATTTATTCCACTTAATATATCTTATCACATATATTAAGTAGATTTACATTTATTATAACTACTCAAATTTATTTATAAATTCCTCTAACATCATTTTTATACCATATATTATTCATTTAACTTTTTATTCTATTTACCTCTATTGATCTTTTTATAACTAAAACTTAAGCATATAACATTTATTATAACCACTCAAATTTTATTTAAAAATTCTTTTATACTGTGTAATATTCAATTACATAATTAACTTTTGAAAATTTAGGCAAGTTATATATAATGCAATTGAGTATTATACAAGTAAAATTTTCTAATTTAATTATTCAGGCTTAAATTTTTATTCAAAATTTCAATTTCATTTTATAATTCAAATTATCCTTTAACATAAATTTAAGAATTAAATTTTCGAGTAACTTCAAATTTATTTAGAGATAAATAAATACATATAATATATCAAATCAGATTTAAATCATATATCAATATATATTACAAATCAAATCATATTTTAAGAAATTCAAATCAATTTATTTTCAAAACAAACCGTAGCAAAGCTACAGAATAGTCTCTCCACTTCGAAACTCGAAAATGAATATCGATGATGCGGCCGCCATCACCGAAATTATTTTCCAGCGACAAAATAGGAGAGCACTGATTTAAACATTTAAAATTCGTTGAAAATGGTTTCTATTTGAAAATACTTTAAATAATATACGCTTTAAAACCTTTAAAACCAAAGTTTGAAACCACTGGAAATTAAATTCTCAAATTCTAGTTTAAATTCACTTTGAATTCCAATCAAATTATACCCAAGTAATTAAATTCATTTATCTATATTATAATAGTCAATGGTTTCCAAAACAATAAATGATAATCAAATGTTATCATTTCTGACAAACTTTTATTTATATATAATATAATCATACAAAACTACTTTGTTTACCAAATTTTAAAACGTTATTGTGTCAGTTAGCCCTGCTCAAGCTTTTTGGAAATCCTATCGATGGCATTGATCAAACGAATCGATCGAAAATCCAAATTAACATCAACAACTCAAACAACACAATATATAAAACATTTTTAACATTAATTCATAAATACACTTCCTCGCTCGATGATACAAGAATAGATTTCAAAGCGAGGATAGAGATTCAAATTTTTGATGTACTCAAATCAAAGAAATTTTTTGATTCGAAGATAGGTTCGAAACAAAGATAAGATTACTAAATAAAAAAAATAGGAAAATGGATAAGCTTATATAAATCGTGGCAACCATAACCGGGTCGATCGTTACTTCAAGAATGGAATCGATGCAAAATTTCGAGGCAAATCTTCATTCGATCTCGAGAAATAGAATTCAGATATAGCAGGGAATAGATAGCATCGTAAACCGAGGATGCAGAAATCTCCAATAAATCGATGTCTATTGTAAAGGAGTTTCTCTCATTTACAAATCATTCGAAGATTGGCGAGACTGCCGATTCATTATAAAGATCATTCGAAGTGGAGTTATGGATACTCCAGAATCAAAAGAAGACGAATAGTGAGGGACAAGAATGAATGTTGGAACAGGGAACGTTCCAAAATTAAAAGGAATCGAGTCAAAAGGAAGAGATTGAAACTCGAATGAGAGTGATTCCGTAAATACATTTACCCTATATGCTAAGTTTTTCCTAGAGCTACCAAAAGCTCTGATACTAACTGAACGACCCGCTATTTTGGACTATTCGCATCCGCACATGTCGGACTTGAATAATTCAAAATACCAAATTGTTAATTTAAATTTGGCAAAGCTAAATATATACAGTAAATAAATAATCACAGAATCACAGACACAGAGTAATAATATGCAGCGGAAGCAAAAGATAGTAGTTCATGAAGCTACTATATATATAACAGAGTTAAATAAGTTACAACAGAAGTCTCGAATACAATAGTCACATACAAGAATCAGAATACATCACTGAAATCGACTGAATATCTGAAAGCTGGATAGATAGCTGGATCTCCAAGCGAAGCTCCAACTCCAAGGGCAAGTCTCGAAAGCTGAACCACTCAGTCTGACCCGAGCGTAAAGCCAAACACAAAACACTCGAGTCAGGATTAACATTCTTATATCAATAAATCCAACTCAAGTGAAATAACAATTGAAATACAAGTAACTCAAAGGATGTTGGAATAACCATCCTTCAAGGATCCGTTAAACTATCTACTATGTAGTAATATACGCTAATAGATAATGCCTATCAGTAATATAAAGTATCAAAATAGTGTTAAGGAATTACCATTATCCCCCTTAACACATTTAATATAAGCGTTATAGTCTATACAACACTGTAAACTCCATCTTAAACTAGTGGGATATCAGGGAGTACTCCATAGGTATAACACAAAACAAATTCGTAGTGGTCGCGTATATAGGGATACAAGTATGACATTGCACATGAGGCAATACCCAAGGTAGTGAAACTACCGTTTGCCTGATCCGGACTAGTAACGACCCGCAAATCCGTACCCCTTGAGTCAACACTATTCTACAACAATCAACTCAAGTTGCACAAAAATACGAACCATTTGGGTTAAAGAAGAAGAGATAGAAGAAGAGAATAGAAAACAACATCAGAATCTAACCATCGCAGCGGAATAAAATATAATAGATAATAAATGATCTTTACACAAAAATCAAATATCTTTGTTTATATATTACATCATCAGAGTACATCAATCACAGCTCAATAATATCATACAACTGGATACACAACTACTCAGCACAGCGGAATATATATATAAACAAGTACGGGAGTACGTATCGTCATCCAGCTCGTCTCCTGAGCTCCACAGCATCAAAATCCTGTATCCTATAATATTCGGTCTGAACCGAGCACTACAGTTAAATAACACCTGAGTCAGTCTGGAATACCAGCGTGAGAAAATCACACTCAGTTGATTATTAAAATTTCAAAATCCTTTGAAACCAAAAGCATCTCGTAAGACCACGCCACAAATAAACATGTCGGGTTTTTACCTTACGATAGCTAAAACAATTTTTATAGAAATCCTCTGATATTATAATAGGTTCTATATACAAATACTTACAAAATAGCCGAAATTGTTACATCTATTAAATTCCAGCTACTAGCCACGGAGTGGGTAATACAAACAAAACTCGTACAAGGCTCGTAGGGAGAATGGATTTCCAACTAATGACTAGGCACTAGGGTACCACCTATCACAGTACGTGGCCTAGATCACAGTATCGAGGAGTACGCATGCTCCCCTGCAACACAAGACCGGGACTACCCCTTACTGGATAATCTCGAGTGAGATCACCCCGCAGTTGGGATCGGCAACCGCCCACTAAGCCGAAATAAAAAGGGACATCTAGACAGGGATGACCTCACTCTGCTTGGATGCTACCCACCTAGCCTTGCTGCATAACCCCTGATTTTCAATCATTCCCATTTGATGAGGCTTGAGGCTAAGCGTTACCTTTTTCAAACATATCCCTTAGAATGTCCATCGTCCACCTGACGATGTTCCGAAAGCATTCATCCATACAAGTCCGTCCCGGGTTCGAACGAAACCGAAGGCACTATTCCTACTACATCCATTTTGGAAATATCCTCAGGATTAGCAGCGACTAGCCCTTGCACTTCACTGCTCCATCTTCGAATCCAAACTCGTTTCCACGAAACGTACAAACTGGATCGAAGTGGTTTTCGAGAAATAAATCTCGATCCTGGTCTCTTCGAAACGATCAACGTATTTGTCCAATATTGATAGTCGGTGGTTTAACTATCAATTAATATTCACAAACAACCATTCAACAATAAATAATTTTCCAAATTATTTATTAATCCCAAAAATATCTTCATAAGATATATTTCCACTTTTCAATCCTTTTGAAAACAGTTTCAAACTATCTTCCTTTTCTCAGAATAAATTCCAAGTATTTCCATTTCCACTGGAATCACCAAACACAAAACTTTAAATTTTTAAAATAATTTAAAAACACTTTATTGTAAAATATATTTAACATTTAATTTAGAAAATTTACTTTAATACTTAATTTAAAATAATACTCTAGAAATAACTAAAATAAGGTTACCTTATAACTATACATTAGATTTTCTTCTTTAAAATACCAAATCATTCTTTAAATAATTATTACGATAATGGATTAAAATAAAATACTTATTTTGGAATTTACTTTAAAACATTTAAGTTAAGACTACTTCAATAATTGGCTAAAATATATACTATATGAATATTTGAAAATAGGGTAACTTTATAAAATATAAAACTAGGTTTTCACTTTTAAAACAGAATTACTAAGTCAATTTTTTATAAATAATTACTATGGTAATAGATTTGAATAAATATTTACTTTAGAATTTTGATATTTAGAAATAATAAATTCCTAAAACATACTTTTTTAAACAACATTAAAACCTTTATTTTATTTTAAAAACTTACTTTGAAAACGTACTTGGCTATCCAGAGAAATATACTTCTCTTCACATTCTTCTTGAAATTTCCAATTCCAAACACTTGAATCAATTTCCAAATTGATTTCCAATTAACCCCATTTATTCCAAATTCCATTAACTCCAGATTTAAATCCTTAATTATGATTTAAAAATATTTTTAACTGAAATACCAATTTAGATTTCTCAAATTACTTCTTTATTCTTTTAAATAAATTTAAAACTTTAAATTTTAAAATAATTCTTTATTCCTTTAAATTAATATCACATAATTTTACAATTCATTAATTACTGTTTATTCAAATCTTTTTTCTTTCTTTCTATATTCGAAGTTATTTATTAGTATTTAGCATCACCTCCATTCTTTTTTCAATTCATTCTTAATTTATTCACTTTTCTATAATTATCTCGCGTATAATTTACTTCCTTTATTTTCTTTCAAAAATCCAATTTATTTATGTTTGGTAATTCATTATACTCAAATATATCCAATCAAACCATAACATTCAATGTTCCAATATAACGCATCATAGAATATCATATAATCACAACAGAGAATATTAAATAATTTATATAAATGTTGAGGGGTCCAGTTGGATCCCTCCAACCTGTTTTCCCTGCATCCACAGATGTTAGCACAATATAATATGCCAATTCCAAAATATACCATACTATAGCACATCAATCAATTCAACCATTCAATCAATTATTTAAATTTAATCATTTAAATTTAATTTTAATTCAGCTGAGTGAGATTAACTCACCTTTGATATTGATTTGCAATCCATTCCATCTCGACTTCTTTTCCATGATTTTTCAAACCTTGTACAAACATTCATATGGTTTATTAATATTTTGAAAATATTGGACAATCTATTAATATTTATTTAAATTTTTTATTTAAATCAATTTGTTCGAATTGAAATCCACTTTAAAATTGTAAAGTGTCAATAAAATTTTCCAGATTTACTTTACTGAAATTTACGAATTCCCTATTCTACCCTTATATTGAACATGCATGTGGGTATACTTGTATTTAATTTTTCTGAACATATCTGTATATTTTATTTTTAAAACTTCTGAATTAAAAATTCAAATCTAACATCAAATTTTAAATTAAGCTATAAACATACCTAACAGTAAAAGTTTGTTATCAGATTTAAATTGAAATTAATTCCTACCTATTTCTACTCTACACGAGAACCCCTTCGCTCGACAAACCCATCACAATCGCCACTGCACGAACCCTACCCCGCGCCTCAACCCGATCGCTCGTGTCTCTCCCCCACGCGATGCTGCCTCCCTGCCTGCTCAAAACTCGCTGCTAAGGCCACTCCTTCAACCGCTCTACCGCTACGAGCCCCAGAACGATGCCACGTCACGCGCGAACAAACCCATCCAAGCCTCGGCCTCACTGCCTTCGAAGATCGCGACATGAGCTCAAACCCTAATCGCATGCTCGCTCGATCCAGTCAAACATCGCGGAATCCCCTTTGAGTTGAACGCGATTTGGTTATCGCGAATTGAATTTTGAATTACCTTTTTTTTAGGGCCAATTCGAATTGATTTATTTGAGGAGGAATTCATTCGATTTAAAGACCGAGGAAGAGAGGTTTCGGCATTTTCCTTTAGGTTCTGAAGCTTGAGAAAATGAATCGAACGAAGAAATGATATAAAGAAGCTTGATTTGTACTGAGCAGAGAGAAAGAAGACGTGAAAGAAATGTTGTGTGCTGTTGTCAAAAGAGGGGACATGGATATGAAAGGAAGTCGGCTGGTGAGATTGACATATAAAATTTAAATTAAATTTTCGTTGTAATTTTCAACACGTTTATGTAGAGTATGCTCACACAACAACTCCAAAAACTACAAAAATTGTAATCCGATAATAATAAAATATTATGGATCCAATGGAACTGGTTTCGTCAAATTCCAAGACTGTGTCTCGGAAGGCTATTTTTAAATTCAATTTAAGCGATATATTTTTAAATTCAATTTTAACGATATATTTTTAAAACCGAACGAATCACCTCAAATTTCAATTTAAAAGCTTTTATTATCTTCAGAACTATCAATATAAATTTTGCAAGCCTTCAAATTATTTTTATCCAGCTTAAAACTCCAGATTCAACATTTTATCCAACTTCAAATAAATTTGATTTAACAAATTATTTACCAAATAAATAGTGTTATTTGAATTCAAGTTAAATAATTAACTTTTTAAATACTTAAAATACATTAAATATGCAAATTTCAAATGCTCAAAAATTCCGGGTCGTCACATTCCTCCCCCCTTAAAAGAATATCGTCCCCGAAATTACTAATTAGGAAGAATGGTCCAATACCCATTTATTTATCCCCAAAACCAAACAATTCAACATCCTACCAATTATCTTTCATAAAGACCCATTACAATTCTTACTAACTTTCCCAACTTTCCCATAGTTTCAAACAATATTACTTACTCAATCATTCAAATTTAATTTTTAAATCAAATTTAAAATTATCAGAATTTTTCACAATTTTTTTTCTAACTCTCTAAATTTTCAAAAAATTTCGCCAGCGTCTCCTTTGCGCGGCTAGCTCGGTACAACTACAAAAGGCCTCTACGGGCTCCCAAATTCGAAAAGAAAATAAAAAGCCAAGTGGCTCGATCCAAAAACCCAATCAAATTTCATAAAAATGTAAACACATACCTTTTTGGTCGGGCAATTCTAATTTATTATCTGAAATCAAAACCAATTTTCCTTTCCCTTTTTCATACCTGCATATCCTGTTTAGCAATAATATCCAATCACAACATTCAAAAACCTTTATTTGACATCTCTTCAAAATTTCAATGTTCATTCCATTTAAGCCTGTACGATGTACCTATATCATTCGTACGCAATACCGAATCTGATCGCTTACTAGATCACACAATTTCACTTCCGAACTAGTATCGTCCACCCGACTTCCTAGTGCGGACTCAGATCTGGTTTCCTGATCAGAAACCGTCATTCTCCTTTCATAGCTGTAAACTATGATAGAAAATTTACAGAATCAATCAAAATTCCATATCCAGGTTCGCCATTGAAAATCGAGTTAAAAATTCTAACTCGGATCGATATAATTACCTCGAAATTCTGTGCTCGAATTCTGGATCGAATTTGCTATGCGAACAAAAAAAGATACATACACCCTACGTATTTAGCCCAATTTATTTTAGCTATACCAATTCTCTTTTATTCACATTCATTTTGATTGTTATACACCTTTCCCACAATCCTCACAGTCGCAACTATCAGTTTCAACCTTAGTTCAATTATTCACTTAGCATACTTTCAATACCAAATTTACTTAAGAATTCACTATTCATTACTTAAGTTCAATATAAATATTTTACATACTTCTTACATTATTTTCACTTCACCATTGAAGTTTATATTCATTTCTATTCACTTTTCCCTTACAATTCCACTTGAATTCAATTTGGTTTCCACTTTGAATATTGAATTAGTTTCACTTACTAATTTTTTTTATATCTCAAATAAAAGTTTGTTTGCAACTTTTTCTATCTTTAATTTCTTTGAATAATATCTTCAGTTCATCTTACTTTACATAAACAATTTAAATTAGATTTCAACATTCAGTTATAATTCTATTTGCTTAAAAATTTGTCGTTAGTGAAAATTTTAAAAGATTCAAAAAAATTCTAACTCCTAAAATTTTCGGAAAATTTTGGCAGAGTCTCCTTTGTACGGAGGACATTTTGCAATTTGACAAAAGATATAAAAATATATACATCGACCCACACGGTCGGAAAACAGAAAAGCAGTTCATATTTCCTATTTGTATCGCGTAGGCGTACCTTATTTAGCATATTAAGCAAATGGCTTATTTATTTTAGCATTTAGCGCGGGCAAAACCAATCAACGGCTTCCAAAAACCTGTACTTACTCAATTTAAACAGGTAAGTGGCAAATATATAAAGTTTATAGCATTTCACTTATATATAAATAACTAAAACATGGATTCTATAAACAGTGCATATTATATACTTCCATAAGCACATATGAAATATTTCAACACTTATTTTGAATGCTTCCAAACAATATTCAAACCATCCTGTTCAATTTAAATGATTTCACAACTCTTACTTAATTTAAATTCATTTTAAGTCCCAGCAAACTCATTTAAATTGAATTAATTTCAAAAGCAATCTAACTCCCATTTTATTCGAAGTCAAATTCTCATTAATATAACTTTAGTTAATTAACTCCATTACTAATTTCATTTACCAAACAAGTTTTATTTAAAATCATTTCATAAAACTCGACACAACCATTTCACAATTTTACTTAAATCAAGCTTTTATTCAAATATTACTTAAGTTATTTTATTTTTCGTTAAGTTATTTCAACTTTAAAACTCAAGTTATATATATATATATATATATATATATATATATATATATATATTATAAGAACTTTCCCAATTAAATCCCTAATTTGATTTCAATTACCAACCACTTTCATCTACTAACTAATTTAAATTAGTTTATTAAGTCAACCATTTTGAATTTCATACTTCCAATTATATTCAATTCACCAACAATCCAAGCTGAATTCATTTACACTTCATTGCTTACATTCAATTTATTTTTCATCCAAACAAGCTCATATTTATTACAATTGATTCAAAAACCAATTTTATTGGCTTCCGTTAATCCATAGAATTTATATAATCTCGTTTACGTCAAACGACAATTATTTTTATGCAAATTCAGTGATATTTACTTAAAAGAATATCCATTCCTGTTTATAACAATTTTAAATTGATACCAATTTAATCTATACTTTATTTGATTTCATTTTAATTGATTCCGTTCAATTTATTTCGCATTCCATATCCACATTCAATTTATTTAAATCCATTTATTAATCTTGGAACATTCCATATTGGTTACATCAAATACTCTTTCATTTAACCAATTCAAGTTGCCATCTCCATATTTCATTACCAATTAATTATTAATTTTTTTATTCAAGGTTTATTCCCAATATTTGATTTTTATCTCAAAACCACTTTAACTATTTTACTAGAGGTCAATTTATTTTGTAATTTAAATTTCAGATTATATTCGTTACCATTACAAACAAATTTATTTGGCTTATTTATTTTACTTCCAAATTTTATAAGTCACAACTTATTTATATACATATTTCATCTATTTACAATCAATCTCATTCACGTTTTACTTTTAACTCGGGATTATACATTTTATTTAGCCAATATATTTTATTATTCCATATCATTTTTAAAATAAGATTCCAGAGTTTTAACAATTTCCTAAAATTTCAAAATCACTTTTGAAATCAACTACATCCAAAATCCTTTGGCAAATTCAATTATCCCTATGAATTTTAAAACCAAACCCAGTTCACAAACAATTCCAATTTAAAACAATTTGGTAACAATTTCTCTTCTAGAAACTCAAAAATGAACATCGATGATGCTGCAGTCATTACCGAAATTATTTTCCAGCGACCGAAAGAGAATTAGATGCTTTTATCTCTTTAAAATTCCTTTCAAATATATTTTTTTAAATTCCAAATCTCTCCATATTCAATTCCAATTCAAAAATATTCCCGAAATAATACCACTATTATTTCTCCAAAACTTTTAAAAACCATTTCTAAATCAAAAGGAATTTAAACTTTTCCCCCAAAATTCCAAATTCGAAATCCATCCAATTTATATTCCATCCTTACTCTGGAATTTTCATCATAATTTATTTTCAAATATTCTCTGTAATTTTATCTCATTTCAATTTCAAATGGTTCTCTGGGATTCTATTCCAAAATTATAATCACCTTTACAGTTTACATTTACAAATCTCATTTGTATATGAAGTTTATTTCAATTTATAAATTACATTTATAATCTATATTTCATATTCCATTTTGTTGTAAATTTTATTCTTCAACCTTGGTTATAAGTTTTCAATTTCTTATTCAATTTTTACACAATAGTGTTGATAATTTAATATTATCATTCCTTAACAATCAAGCATCCAAATACTATAATACTTTACAAAAATTATATCTTTTTTTTTAATATACAAAAATAATTTGGGTAAAATTATTTCATTTACCCCACTTTAAAACAATACTGTGTCGAATTGTTCTATTCAAGTGTTTAGAGATCCCTATCAATAACGATAGTTACTCGTATTGACCAGAATCCATAAACCACTCAATAAACCAACCAACCAACACAATATTAAATCATTTTATATTCACTAACAAATCGCGCTCATATCTATTAATACGCTCAAACTCAGTCTAGAGTACTATGGACTCTATTTCAATGAGTAATTCCCACCAGAGCCAAGGTTATCACCAACCTAGGCTCTGATACCCACTGTAACGACCTGCAAATCCGTACCCCTTGAGTCAACACTATTCTACAACAATCAACTCAAGCTATACAAAAATACGAACCATTTGGGTTAAAGAAGAAGAGGTAGAAGAAGAGAATAGAAAACAACATCAGAATCTAACCATCGCAGCGGAATAAAATATAATAGATAATAAATGATCTTTACACAAAAATCAAATATCTCTGTTTATATATTATATCATCAAAGTACATCAATCACAGCTCAACAATATCATACAACTGGATACACAACTACTCAGCACAGCGGAATACATATATAAACAAGTACGGGAGTACGTATCGTCATCTAGCTCGTCTCCTGAGCTCCACAGCATCAAAATCCTGTATCCATATGTAACGATCCAGAATTTCTGTCATTTAAAATTCAGATATTTAATTGATTCTAAATATCAACAAGTAAAATTTATAAGTCGAATAATTTATTTTTTTCGAATATCTGGATTTAATTGGATAATTAAATCGATAATTTAATAATTGAAATTCCAGAAATAATTGAAAATTGGGTTTAATGTGATTAAAAATGATTTATAAAGTTATATTAAATCATATTGGAGTTAGAACAATATTTGTGATCTTTTAAAATTGAATTAAAATTTAATTTGTGAAAATTGAATATTTTAATATTTAATTGACTAGTGAAAATAGTCATTTTTCAAATAGTCTCGGATTTTGACGAAACTAGTTTCATCGGATCCGTAATGTTATATTATTGTATGGTTTCAAATTTCATGTCAATCGGATTTACCGTTTGTCCGGGTCAAGCTAAAACGCATATAAATCTGGTTTAATCGATTTAATTTAAAATTGATCGTTTATTGCTGTAACTCGCACAGATGATCGAATTGGCTCTCGAAACATATTCCATTGTGTCCGAAACGCGGGGTAAACCCTAGAAACGCCAGTCACCACGCGAGATTTGGAGTTCGGAAAATTTCGAGTGAATAGTAATTTGAAAATTTTCTATAAAAGGCCTTCATTGTTTTCATTTGCAAAGAAATAAACAAAACCCTAGTTCCTTAAGTTCAGCCGCCGCCCCTTATTTTCAATGGCCGAAAATTGTCATTCTTCTTCGCTCGATTTCTTCTAATCCAAGCATTAATTCGAAAAACCTTCAACACGAAAAACGTATAGCAGTACAAGATCTAGGTATTCAACGGTTGTGATCGAGTATGGAGGTGGAGTTTGTCGGCAAATCGAGCTCGAAGTGTCGCCGTTCACACGCGATTTTAGAGAGCTGAGGGGGGCCGAGCATAGCCGGCCTCTGGCCGAAGATCGTGCTCGCAGTGGGCTTCGAAGTGGTGTTTGTTGATCGTCCTGGAAGTCGATGGGATGGGTGCGACAATTAGGGTTCTAGGGTCGGCAATGGGTTAAGTCGCATGCGTTATTACCCAGGAATGAATTTTGGGAAGGAGCATAACACGAGACCGTGATTTGTTGTAGGGGATGGACGGCTACGATTGTGAGGTTAAAAATTGAAAATAAAATTGTAAATTAAACTATATTATAATGTGCGCAATCTTTAAAATTCCATAACTTGTTCATACGAGGTCGAAAACGCACGAAACAAATTGCGACGGGTTCGTATGGACGAACACTACGGAATGAAGCTGGTTTGAAGTCATTTGGTTCTAGAGAAAATTTTGGGTAAAATTAAACGCACGTTTAATTTTATTCGAAATAAAACGCTACAACTGTTATCGGAAACTCAAGGTGAGAACTTCTCACTCAATCGAATTGTTTCGATTTAAATTTTAAATAGTTAGATTTAAAATTGTTTGATTATGTGATTGGATGATAGTTATTATCTGTTGTATTGAAATAAACCCTATACGCCGTATATTAAGCGGATGTTATTTATTAAAAACATATACCGCGATAATTCCAACTTGTATGGAATTGGTATTATATATGTATTCGGAGTTGATTTCCCCGCATTATATAGCGGATGAGACCCTATTGCGCCGCATAATAGCGGATAGTATTTTATAAATCCCATATACCATGATATCCGTCTCGAAGCAGAATTGGTATTGTGCTAACATCTTTGGATACAGGGAAACAGGTTGGAGGGATCCAACTGGATTCCTCAAATGATTGAATTGGTTTCAATGTTGTGTGTTGATCTATTTATAATCTGCGTGATTATCTTTGTGATTGAAATCGTTAAAGGCTAAATTTTAGCCGAATATATTTTTGGTATCGTTTGATGCCGAAAATAAATAAAGTTGAATTTTTGAAAATTAAGTTGAGAATTCATAATAAAATTCAATTTTGAAATTGATTCATTTTAAATGAATAAACGTTGTAATTTTTATGTTATAAAAAATTATGATTTTTGTGAAATATAACCGAAATGTGATTTTTGAAATAAGTAGTTGATTAATTTATAAAATGGTTCAAATTGGGATTTTTGAATTATTATAAATGATTTATATAAAAGATTTATAAAATTGATATTTATAAATTAAAATATTGGAATTATAAAACGAGTTTTTATAAGTATTAAAATGAAATAAAAATGGATTTCATAAGTGAATGAAATTTATAGGTTTATAAATTGTGAAGTTATGAAATGAATAGATTTTGTAAAACAAAAGATTTATAAGTAATTAACATATAAATTGGATTTTGGCGTTTAAATGGGATATAAATAAAATTTGTTAATTAAAGGATTTTTATATAGTTGGAGTTTTTATTATATATATATATATATGAAATTATAAACGTCGTTTTATAAATCCGAAATGTAACGACCCGGTATTTTGGACTATTCGCATCCGCACATGTCGGACTTGAATAATTCAAAATATCGAATTGTTAATTTAAATTTGGCAAAACTGAGATATACAGTAAATAAGTAGTCACAGCATCACAGACACAGAGTAATAATATGCAGCGGAAATAAAAGAGATAGTAGTTCATGAAGCTACTATGTAAATATATAAGATACATCAGAGTTTACAACAAAAGAGTAATACGATACATCAGATATAAATCAGAATACATCACTAGAATCATCGAATACTGAAAGTAGAATAGATGGCTGGATCTTCAAGCAAAGCTCCAACTCCAAAGGTGAGCCTCGAATACTGGTACACTCAGTCTGACCCGAGCGTAAAGCAAAACACAAGACACTCGAGTCAGGATTAATATTCTTATATCAATAAATCCAACTCAAGTGAAATAGCAATCGAAAAACAAGTAACTCAAAGGATGTTTGGAATAACCATCCTCTAAGGATCCGCTAAACTATCTACTAGGTAGTAATGTACGCTAAGTAGATAATGTCTATTAGTAATATAAAATATCAAAATAGCGTTAAGGCGTTACCATAATTCCCCTTAACACATTTTATATTCCCAAAAGCATATACAAGACCGTAGTTTCCCCAAAACCGGAAGTCACCAGAGGGCAATCCATATACTCAAGGTACAAATCAAAACGTAGTGGTCGCGAATAGGATAATCAGTATGACAAGGTACATGAGGCGATACCAACTAGGATACTAGTAGTTGCGTGATCCGGACTGATGTTGAGCATAGCCAGCAGCTACCTCAACACCGCGAAACAACACTCCCAAATCGAGGGGTGCACCCAAATCGAATCACAAAAGTAATAGATATGGTATCGAAGAAGTGTGTCCGCTAGAGGTGGCGAACCTCAATGGCCCGGCGCGGCTCCTGTTTTAGTCATGTCAGGGGTCATCCAATATCGTTCTCTTCCTTCAGTCAACGCGTTCACCAAACCATCCACTTCATTCTGGATCAACACTCCACGTATAATAGTTATTAAAGTGGTATTCGGTATCGACAGAGAGTATGTCCATATCCGATCCCGGTCTCTTTAATAACTACGTATTATTCCACCGATTGGTCATTTAATATATTTCAAAACAATCAATCACATTCAATTTCAATTAGACTTCATAAACTATCATTTCATTTGTCGTTCAAAAATCAATTTCCAAAATCTACGTTTCAAAACTCCCAAATTACCATTTCAAAGTCTTACAATTCAATTTCAATTTTATTTAAACGATTCAAATATTGATTCAAGTCCATATATAAGTTTTATTCCGGAAATCATTTAAATGATTAAATTCAACATTCAAATCAATTTAAACTTATTTATCGATTTTATTCAATATTCTTTAAGTTAATTTAACATCCAAAACAATTCTTTTTAATTTCCAAGTCATTAAAACAATCACTTAAGTTAACTTCATTATATCAAACTTACAAATTTAATTAAATTAAATTTGTCAAATCAAATTCCTTAAATTACAATTCTTACATTTATTTCAATGAAATGCATTTTATTTCTTGTCAAGGAAATTCAATTTCATTTATTCACTTACTTAAATAATTTCCAAAACTTAATTAACAAAGAATCCCAATTTCAAATATCTACGAAGTTCAAATTCACTTATTCAAAAGTTCAATTTCACTTATCAAAGAACTCAATTTTCATTCAGTTATCAAATAATTCAATCTTATGCAATTATTAAATAATTTCAATCTTAATTATTAATAATTTCAAAACTTAATAATTTCAAACTTACTTATAAATTCAACCTTAATTATTAAATCATTTCAAACTCCTTCATTAATAATTCCAAACTTAACTATTACTAATTTCAACTTAATTATTAACAATTCCAAATTTATTCTCAAATAATTCATTTCAAAACAACGTCCTTTCATCAGTTATTATATTAATATCTTGTTTCGGATTTCAATATTAACGTTTTCCTTTTATCAAAATTTACGTTCCAATCTTATTTCAAACCTTATTATTCGAATAAAATCTTTATTTTATTTTAAATCAAATTATTGACCAATCGGGTTTATTTAATTCTCTATCCTAAGTCAAGTTTATTTGGGTGTTTATCATTTCAACCCGATTCCATTTCCAATTCAAAATCAAAACATAGCAAAGGGAACTTGCAGTGTGATAACTGGGATGGTGTCAAAGTAAATAAACAAGCAATAACAACAATCAATAACAATTCAATAAATTAATCAAATAACCCCGAAATAATCGTATTAATTCGCATTGTTATTTGTGTGAATTAATATAATTATTTCTAGAATCCACACTATCATTTCATGTAGATTAAAGATTATTACATTACGGTTTTTCACTTGTCGTTCCATTTCAATTTCAGTTTAATACTACAACAATTAATCCAAACTACGTTCAAGGGTTTAAAGTATAATTTATCAAATTCTATGACAATTAATGGGTCAAATTTAACAAATCAAATTTTACATATGGCGGGGTCAAGTTTAATAAATCAAGGTCCGTCATATATAATCCGTTTTAAATTTGTAAGCTATACTACATCAAATTAACTAGCAAACTAGTTATCACTTAACAATAATAATTAACATCCAATTCAAACAACAATCAATCAATCAATCAATTATCAACCAACCTGTATTATTATCACATAAATAATTAACCGATAATGGTGTCAGGTGTCATAGGTGAACAGATACAGATAATAGCAGTCATAACAGTATAAACAACTAACAGCAGCATATTTCAATTGTCGTTTCAATTGAAATCAAATTTAATAAATAAAAGAATATTAATCGTGAGTGATTACTCACCTTCCGAGGCTAGAGAAAATAGGAGATGGCACGGATACGCACACTGATACGGACACTGAAATGGAGTTACAAATCCAAGCATGATTCTCAGAGCAAAGTAAGATTGGCACGAATCGACGAGCAAAACTGTTAAATAGGAATTGCCAAAATCAATCAAAACA
This sequence comes from Allium cepa, assembly GCA_030765085.1. Classification (NCBI taxonomy): domain Eukaryota; kingdom Viridiplantae; phylum Streptophyta; class Magnoliopsida; order Asparagales; family Amaryllidaceae; genus Allium; species Allium cepa. Next base: position 263,779,608 of record CM060931.1, on the reverse strand, counting down.
TTCAACATAGCAAAAATTACAAAACATGTCATACGTCAAAGTTTAATAATATAATTCTATGAGCTACCGAGATCGAAACGGTCTGAAATTTGGTATGAATAAAGATCAAAACTTGTGTTTCAAAACTGCAAAGATTCACTTGATTCCGACGTAAGACGGAGGAGATACGATGCGTCAAACATGAACTCAGGTCGTGTTTGCAGCAGTGTAAAATAATTCTAAGTACAAAAGAATATCTGTCTGGGTCTAACTTCCAGATCCTCGACCACTAATCAAACCATGTCGGATTTTTCTGGAATTTGACACGTATAAACTAGGTAACTTAATCTCCTTTTTAAAAATAGAATCAACCCATTCCGATAAAGCATGAGTGAGATACGATGCGTCAAACATGAACTCAGGTCGTGTTTGCAGCAGTGTAAAATAATTCCAAGTACAAAAGAACATCTGCCTGGGTCTAACTTCCAGATCCTCGACCACTAATCAAACGATGTCGGATTTTGCTGAAATTTGACATGCATAAACTAGGTAACTTAATCTCCTTTTTAAAAATAGAATCATCCCATTCCGATAAAGCATGAGTGAGATACGATGCGTCAAACATGAACTCAGGTCGTGTTTGCAGCAGTGTAAAATAATTCAAGTACAAAAGAACATCTGCCTGGGTCTAACTTCCAGATCCTCGACCACTAATCAAATGATGTCGGATTTTGCTGAAATTTGACATGCATAAACTAGGTAACTTCGACTCTTTTTTAAAAATAAAATCAATCCATTCCGATAAAACATGAGTGAGATATGATATCGCGAACATGAAGTCTAACTGCCGTTCAGAAAAAAATAAACATGCAAACATATATACAATACAAAATAAAATCTTATAAACGTTATATTATTAACATATAACCCACCTTGTCTGTAAACAAATCTGTTATAAACTTATATATAGTTTGAAAACTTACATATACAAAACAAAGGAGTATCGTAACTTTATTACATAAACATATTGTAACTCAATATATCAACGTAAACAACTTTATAAGATTAAAATTATAAACTATAAAACTGTAATAGATACATAACATAATACAGATAACTCCACGGCAAATATATAAATATTATACGTCAACAAAACAAAACTGTGATGTGCATGAAACTCACACTTCCATATATGAAGTTAAAATAACACGTTAGCAAATTATTTGTGTTTGGATATTAGCAAATTATTAAAGGCTAAACTTACGTAAATGTTATATATACAAAAGCTTTTGAAACCATTCCCATCAATACTTTAAGAAACAGACTCCACTCATCAACTGTTTGCTACCAACAGTGAATATCACTAGTAACATACACCTTTTTTATTATTAAACTAATATATATGCAAATCCATTCATATATACTATCACCCATACAGAAAAAAATAATATAAATTAGATTCTATAACTATGCAACTGACACAAAGATCTAACACAATTATAAACTTATAAAACAAGATACACTATATATAAAGCTTATATACAAAATCTAGAAAACATATGCAACTTGAATGTCTCAGATTGTATAACATATTATATATTTTGAAAACCATACATTTTAAACGTAAACATTTTAAATAAAATAAAATACATATATACAAAACTGTAACTCAAGAGATGCCAGACTATGCTAAATTATTCACCTATATTCTTACCTATACACAGAACGATGAAGAACAAGATGAAGGCAGTTGCGAGTATGAGAGAGGAGGTGGATTGGACCTGGCAAGCAAGCAAGGTGGTGGCCATCGGCAAGGCGAAGGTTGGACACGGAGGCGGAGGCGGAGGTTGCTGGTAGGCGGGTGATGGAGGTGAGGCGAGCTACTGCGACAGAGTTGGAGGTTGGGTGAAGAGGGGCAGGCGACGATGCAAGTGGGATGGCCGGACGGCGAACTGCTGCAGGTGGCGTGTGCTAGGTTCATGGCGGTACACGAGCAGGGGCAAGCATGCGGGAAGATGGGTGGCGAGGTGATGAGCGGAACGTGTGAAGGAAGGCTGCGAAGTGGGGTTGCGCCTCTGGTTTGGGTTCAGCAGTGCGGTGATTTGACTGGGCGCGTGGAGGAAAAGGCTGAGACGGTGGATGGGGAGAAGTAGGTTGAGGAGGGGAAGTTGAGCTTGCCGCGGTGGTGCTGTGTAGGTCGAGGGAGGCAGGGCGGGAAGCTGCGCATGCGGATGGCCGAACTCGAGATGGTGAGTGGGAGAAGGACGAGAGGCCGAGGTATGGGTTTCAAGGAGGGTGCAGTGATGAGTTGTAGCCTGGGCAAGGGGATGCGTGGCAGTTCTGTGGTGATCGGCTACGGGAAGAAAAGAGTGCATGGATTTTTTTCTTTATAGCCATGGATGGGTTCAAATTGAAGGAAGATACACGTATCAGGTGAAAGCAAAAGGAGTGGCCTTGAAAAAGTGGCTTAACTAGAGAAGAAAAAGTAACAGGCAGAGAAGAATGAACAGTTCCAAGGCAAAAGAAGTAACAGACCATTGTTTAATATAAGTTTTATAAAAGCTAAATCTTCTTTCAAAAAGAAACGTAAGTACCGAGAAAAAAGTGAAAGGTCGGTTGGAATAGAAATATTAAGATGTTGAAATTTGAAATTACGTATGACAACTGGCTATAGGTTTGAACAGGTGAGTAAATTAATGGTCGCAGGGATAAAATAGGCTGAGCTAAAATAAAATAACAAGGAACTGATATCTTTTCGTGATATTCTCTCAGAAGCAATGATGATTTTCAGCTGGTGGCTATTGGGTTCCCAATGCAACTGAATGGCTCCAAAATTTTGAATGTTGTGGAGTTTTCGGTACTGGTTTTGCTGCCTAACGGACCGGTTTGCGCTCTGTTACAATTTATCGTTTGCAACGCCGAACTCCGATTGACACAAATAAATATACCTCTTTGATCAGCGCGACGAGGCGGTCACAACGGTATGAAGATATTGGTGATACGATCGAATTATAAAAATTCGAAATTTTCTACTACGGAAAATGCATAAAATTCACCGAAAAATAAGAACGACGGAGCCAAAGATGTCCGAATTTGGAAAAACGACAAACTGACAACTTGCTCAAAAGATGGTTTAGAATTTTTCTATGTAAAAATATTTTGTTTTCGAAAACGGTTTATTTCCATCGATTACTAACTGATTTAGATTGAAGTAAATTTACGTACGAAATGAACTTTCATATTTTCGAACGAAAATTTACCAGTTGCTATGTTAAATCAGACGCATTCCAAATATGAAGTTTGAATAACATCGGAATTTGTTTGTGAAAATTTGAGATTCTACACTGAATAAGCAATTTTAAAATTTTAAACTGGGTCTGGATTTCAGGGTCGTTACATTCTCCCCCACTCAAAACTTTTCGTCCCCGAAAAGGAAGGAGGTAGGAGAATAGAAACAACCAGAAGAAATAGACTTGAATTACAAAATAAACAATTAATTTAAACCATAGAAATTTCAATTTAAATTAATTTACATTTAACAATTTGACTTTAAATTCAAGACTTTCATAAAATTTATTTGATTTCACATATATTAATGTTAGGTACAAAAGATTTCCTTCAAATGAAATTCAAATTAAATTCGATTAATTCAAGATATTCTCTTAAGTTGATTTAATTCAATTTATTAACTTTAAAAACAAAATTTTCTTCTATTAATCATACCTATTATTTATTTAACTTATTATTCTATTTTTCTTATAAATATTTATAATTAAAATTTAAGTGAATAACATTTATTATACACACTTACATTTTATTTATAAAGACAATTTATATTATATATTATCCAATTTTCTTAAATTAACAACTTCAAAGATCATAAATTTGAATTGTCGTTTATTATAATCAAACCTTCTTTGACAAATTTAATTCTTCTTTATTCCAAATTGTTATTAAATTTATTCTACTTAATATATCCTACCATATATATATCAAGTATATTTACATTTATTATAACTACTCAATTTATTAAAAATTCCTTTGATATCATTTTCTACTGTATAATATTCAATTACATAATTAACCTTCTTTTTTTTTTATTTAGGTAAGTTATATATATAATGCAATTTGAGTATTATCCAAACAAATTTTTTTTCAATTTAGTTATTTCAAGCTAAGTATTTATATGAAATAATTTGGCTTCATTTAAAATTGTAAAATCAGCTTTTAACAAATTTTAAGAATTAATTTCCGATTAGCTTCAAACCACTTGAGATAAAATAAATATATATATTCATAATACATCAAATCAAATTTAAAATCTTCAATATATATTATAAATCAAGTCATATTTAGAAATTCAAATCAATTTATTTTTTTCAAAACAAATCGTAGCAAAGCTACAGAATAGTCTCTCCACTTCGAAACTCGAAAATGAATGTCGATGATGCGGCCGTCATCACCGAAATTTATTTTCCAGCGACAAAGAGAAGAGTTTTAATTTAATCATTTAAAATTCTTTGAAACGGTTTCTATTTGAAAATATTTTAAATAATATACATCTTAAAACTTTAAAACCAAAGTTTGAAATCACCGGAAATTAAATCTTCAAATTCTAATTTAAATTCACTTCAATTCCAAATCAAAATATAATCAAGCTTTATAAATTCATTTATTTATTTTATGAAATAGTCAATTATTTATAAAACAATAAATGACAATTAAATTTTTAACTTTTCAGACAACATATTCTTTAACCTTTAATTTCAGAAAATTAATACCTATATATATAATATAATCATTCAAAATTATTTTATTTACCGGATTCGAAAATACTATTGTGTCAGTTTGTTATGTTCAAGTGTTTTGGAAATCCTATCGATAGCGTTGATCAGACGAATCGATCGAAAACCCAAATCAACATCAACAACTCAAACAACACAATATGTGTAAAACATTTTTAATATTAATTTACAAAGACACCTCCTCGCTCGACAATACAAAAATAGATTTCAACACAAGAATAGAGATTCAACCTTAATGGAAATCAAATCAAAGAGAATTTTGATTCGACAATAAGTTCGAAACAGAAGGTAAGGTAATTAAATAACATAATAGGAATCCTGATAAGTTTATATACATCGCGGGCAACCTTAACCGGATTGACCGTGGCTTAAAGAATAAGATCGATGCTGAATTCCGAGGTAAATCAACATTCGATCTCAAGAAATTGAATTCAGGTATTGCAGGAGATAGATAGCATCGTAAACCGAGGATACAGAAATCTCCGGTAAATCAATGCTTACTGTAAAGGAGTTTCACCCCTTTACAAATCATTCGAAGTTTGGCGAGACCGCCGGTTCATTATAAAGGTTATTCGAAGTGGAGTTATGGGAAGCTCCAAAATTGAAAGAAGACGAATAGTGAGGAACACGAATGAATTTTGGAACCGAGGGAACGTTCCAAAGTTCAAAGGAAACGAGTCAAGAAGAAGAGATTGAAACTCGAGTGGGAGTGATTTTGTAATTACATTTACCCTATATGCTAAGTTCTGCCTAGAGCTACCAAAAGCTCTGATACCAACTGTAACGACCCGGTATTTTGGACTATTCGCATCCGCACATGTCGGACTTGAATAATTCAAAATATCGAATTGTTAATTTAAATTTGGCAAAACTGAGATATACAGTAAATAAGTAGTCACAGCATCACAGACACAGAGTAATAATATGCAGCGGAAATAAAAGAGATAGTAGTTCATGAAGCTACTATGTAAATATATAAGATACATCAGAGTTTACAACAAAAGAGTAATACGATACATCAGATATAAATCAGAATACATCACTAGAATCATCGAATACTGAAAGTAGAATAGATGGCTGGATCTTCAAGCAAAGCTCCAACTCCAAAGGTGAGCCTCGAATACTGGTACACTCAGTCTGACCCGAGCGTAAAGCAAAACACAAGACACTCGAGTCAGGATTAATATTCTTATATCAATAAATCCAACTCAAGTGAAATAGCAATCGAAAAACAAGTAACTCAAAGGATGTTTGGAATAACCATCCTCTAAGGATCCGCTAAACTATCTACTAGGTAGTAATGTACGCTAAGTAGATAATGTCTATTAGTAATATAAAATATCAAAATAGCGTTAAGGCGTTACCATAATTCCCCTTAACACATTTTATATTCCCAAAAGCATATACAAGACCGTAGTTTCCCCAAAACCGGAAGTCACCAGAGGGCAATCCATATACTCAAGGTACAAATCAAAACGTAGTGGTCGCGAATAGGATAATCAGTATGACAAGGTACATGAGGCGATACCAACTAGGATACTAGTAGTTGCGTGATCCGGACTGATGTTGAGCATAGCCAGCAGCTACCTCAACACCGCGAAACAACACTCCCAAATCGAGGGGTGCACCCAAATCGAATCACAAAAGTAATAGATATGGTATCGAAGAAGTGTGTCCGCTAGAGGTGGCGAACCTCAATGGCCCGGCGCGGCTCCTGTTTTAGTCATGTCAGGGGTCATCCAATATCGTTCTCTTCCTTCAGTCAACGCGTTCACCAAACCATCCACTTCATTCTGGATCAACACTCCACGTATAATAGTTATTAAAGTGGTATTCGGTATCGACAGAGAGTATGTCCATATCCGATCCCGGTCTCTTTAATAACTACGTATTATTCCACCGATTGGTCATTTAATATATTTCAAAACAATCAATCACATTCAATTTCAATTAGACTTCATAAACTATCATTTCATTTGTCGTTCAAAAATCAATTTCCAAAATCTACGTTTCAAAACTCCCAAATTACCATTTCAAAGTCTTACAATTCAATTTCAATTTTATTTAAACGATTCAAATATTGATTCAAGTCCATATATAAGTTTTATTCCGGAAATCATTTAAATGATTAAATTCAACATTCAAATCAATTTAAACTTATTTATCGATTTTATTCAATATTCTTTAAGTTAATTTAACATCCAAAACAATTCTTTTTAATTTCCAAGTCATTAAAACAATCACTTAAGTTAACTTCATTATATCAAACTTACAAATTTAATTAAATTAAATTTGTCAAATCAAATTCCTTAAATTACAATTCTTACATTTATTTCAATGAAATGCATTTTATTTCTTGTCAAGGAAATTCAATTTCATTTATTCACTTACTTAAATAATTTCCAAAACTTAATTAACAAAGAATCCCAATTTCAAATATCTACGAAGTTCAAATTCACTTATTCAAAAGTTCAATTTCACTTATCAAAGAACTCAATTTTCATTCAGTTATCAAATAATTCAATCTTATGCAATTATTAAATAATTTCAATCTTAATTATTAATAATTTCAAAACTTAATAATTTCAAACTTACTTATAAATTCAACCTTAATTATTAAATCATTTCAAACTCCTTCATTAATAATTCCAAACTTAACTATTACTAATTTCAACTTAATTATTAACAATTCCAAATTTATTCTCAAATAATTCATTTCAAAACAACGTCCTTTCATCAGTTATTATATTAATATCTTGTTTCGGATTTCAATATTAACGTTTTCCTTTTATCAAAATTTACGTTCCAATCTTATTTCAAACCTTATTATTCGAATAAAATCTTTATTTTATTTTAAATCAAATTATTGACCAATCGGGTTTATTTAATTCTCTATCCTAAGTCAAGTTTATTTGGGTGTTTATCATTTCAACCCGATTCCATTTCCAATTCAAAATCAAAACATAGCAAAGGGAACTTGCAGTGTGATAACTGGGATGGTGTCAAAGTAAATAAACAAGCAATAACAACAATCAATAACAATTCAATAAATTAATCAAATAACCCCGAAATAATCGTATTAATTCGCATTGTTATTTGTGTGAATTAATATAATTATTTCTAGAATCCACACTATCATTTCATGTAGATTAAAGATTATTACATTACGGTTTTTCACTTGTCGTTCCATTTCAATTTCAGTTTAATACTACAACAATTAATCCAAACTACGTTCAAGGGTTTAAAGTATAATTTATCAAATTCTATGACAATTAATGGGTCAAATTTAACAAATCAAATTTTACATATGGCGGGGTCAAGTTTAATAAATCAAGGTCCGTCATATATAATCCGTTTTAAATTTGTAAGCTATACTACATCAAATTAACTAGCAAACTAGTTATCACTTAACAATAATAATTAACATCCAATTCAAACAACAATCAATCAATCAATCAATTATCAACCAACCTGTATTATTATCACATAAATAATTAACCGATAATGGTGTCAGGTGTCATAGGTGAACAGATACAGATAATAGCAGTCATAACAGTATAAACAACTAACAGCAGCATATTTCAATTGTCGTTTCAATTGAAATCAAATTTAATAAATAAAAGAATATTAATCGTGAGTGATTACTCACCTTCCGAGGCTAGAGAAAATAGGAGATGGCACGGATACGCACACTGATACGGACACTGAAATGGAGTTACAAATCCAAGCATGATTCTCAGAGCAAAGTAAGATTGGCACGAATCGACGAGCAAAACTGTTAAATAGGAATTGCCAAAATCAATCAAAACATTCAACATAGCAAAAATTACAAAACATGTCATACGTCAAAGTTTAATAATATAATTCTATGAGCTACCGAGATCGAAACGGTCTGAAATTTGGTATGAATAAAGATCAAAACTTGTGTTTCAAAACTGCAAAGATTCACTTGATTCCGACGTAAGACGGAGGAGATACGATGCGTCAAACATGAACTCAGGTCGTGTTTGCAGCAGTGTAAAATAATTCTAAGTACAAAAGAATATCTGTCTGGGTCTAACTTCCAGATCCTCGACCACTAATCAAACCATGTCGGATTTTTCTGGAATTTGACACGTATAAACTAGGTAACTTAATCTCCTTTTTAAAAATAGAATCAACCCATTCCGATAAAGCATGAGTGAGATACGATGCGTCAAACATGAACTCAGGTCGTGTTTGCAGCAGTGTAAAATAATTCCAAGTACAAAAGAACATCTGCCTGGGTCTAACTTCCAGATCCTCGACCACTAATCAAACGATGTCGGATTTTGCTGAAATTTGACATGCATAAACTAGGTAACTTAATCTCCTTTTTAAAAATAGAATCATCCCATTCCGATAAAGCATGAGTGAGATACGATGCGTCAAACATGAACTCAGGTCGTGTTTGCAGCAGTGTAAAATAATTCAAGTACAAAAGAACATCTGCCTGGGTCTAACTTCCAGATCCTCGACCACTAATCAAATGATGTCGGATTTTGCTGAAATTTGACATGCATAAACTAGGTAACTTCGACTCTTTTTTAAAAATAAAATCAATCCATTCCGATAAAACATGAGTGAGATATGATATCGCGAACATGAAGTCTAACTGCCGTTCAGAAAAAAATAAACATGCAAACATATATACAATACAAAATAAAATCTTATAAACGTTATATTATTAACATATAACCCACCTTGTCTGTAAACAAATCTGTTATAAACTTATATATAGTTTGAAAACTTACATATACAAAACAAAGGAGTATCGTAACTTTATTACATAAACATATTGTAACTCAATATATCAACGTAAACAACTTTATAAGATTAAAATTATAAACTATAAAACTGTAATAGATACATAACATAATACAGATAACTCCACGGCAAATATATAAATATTATACGTCAACAAAACAAAACTGTGATGTGCATGAAACTCACACTTCCATATATGAAGTTAAAATAACACGTTAGCAAATTATTTGTGTTTGGATATTAGCAAATTATTAAAGGCTAAACTTACGTAAATGTTATATATACAAAAGCTTTTGAAACCATTCCCATCAATACTTTAAGAAACAGACTCCACTCATCAACTGTTTGCTACCAACAGTGAATATCACTAGTAACATACACCTTTTTTATTATTAAACTAATATATATGCAAATCCATTCATATATACTATCACCCATACAGAAAAAAATAATATAAATTAGATTCTATAACTATGCAACTGACACAAAGATCTAACACAATTATAAACTTATAAAACAAGATACACTATATATAAAGCTTATATACAAAATCTAGAAAACATATGCAACTTGAATGTCTCAGATTGTATAACATATTATATATTTTGAAAACCATACATTTTAAACGTAAACATTTTAAATAAAATAAAATACATATATACAAAACTGTAACTCAAGAGATGCCAGACTATGCTAAATTATTCACCTATATTCTTACCTATACACAGAACGATGAAGAACAAGATGAAGGCAGTTGCGAGTATGAGAGAGGAGGTGGATTGGACCTGGCAAGCAAGCAAGGTGGTGGCCATCGGCAAGGCGAAGGTTGGACACGGAGGCGGAGGCGGAGGTTGCTGGTAGGCGGGTGATGGAGGTGAGGCGAGCTACTGCGACAGAGTTGGAGGTTGGGTGAAGAGGGGCAGGCGACGATGCAAGTGGGATGGCCGGACGGCGAACTGCTGCAGGTGGCGTGTGCTAGGTTCATGGCGGTACACGAGCAGGGGCAAGCATGCGGGAAGATGGGTGGCGAGGTGATGAGCGGAACGTGTGAAGGAAGGCTGCGAAGTGGGGTTGCGCCTCTGGTTTGGGTTCAGCAGTGCGGTGATTTGACTGGGCGCGTGGAGGAAAAGGCTGAGACGGTGGATGGGGAGAAGTAGGTTGAGGAGGGGAAGTTGAGCTTGCCGCGGTGGTGCTGTGTAGGTCGAGGGAGGCAGGGCGGGAAGCTGCGCATGCGGATGGCCGAACTCGAGATGGTGAGTGGGAGAAGGACGAGAGGCCGAGGTATGGGTTTCAAGGAGGGTGCAGTGATGAGTTGTAGCCTGGGCAAGGGGATGCGTGGCAGTTCTGTGGTGATCGGCTACGGGAAGAAAAGAGTGCATGGATTTTTTTCTTTATAGCCATGGATGGGTTCAAATTGAAGGAAGATACACGTATCAGGTGAAAGCAAAAGGAGTGGCCTTGAAAAAGTGGCTTAACTAGAGAAGAAAAAGTAACAGGCAGAGAAGAATGAACAGTTCCAAGGCAAAAGAAGTAACAGACCATTGTTTAATATAAGTTTTATAAAAGCTAAATCTTCTTTCAAAAAGAAACGTAAGTACCGAGAAAAAAGTGAAAGGTCGGTTGGAATAGAAATATTAAGATGTTGAAATTTGAAATTACGTATGACAACTGGCTATAGGTTTGAACAGGTGAGTAAATTAATGGTCGCAGGGATAAAATAGGCTGAGCTAAAATAAAATAACAAGGAACTGATATCTTTTCGTGATATTCTCTCAGAAGCAATGATGATTTTCAGCTGGTGGCTATTGGGTTCCCAATGCAACTGAATGGCTCCAAAATTTTGAATGTTGTGGAGTTTTCGGTACTGGTTTTGCTGCCTAACGGACCGGTTTGCGCTCTGTTACAATTTATCGTTTGCAACGCCGAACTCCGATTGACACAAATAAATATACCTCTTTGATCAGCGCGACGAGGCGGTCACAACGGTATGAAGATATTGGTGATACGATCGAATTATAAAAATTCGAAATTTTCTACTACGGAAAATGCATAAAATTCACCGAAAAATAAGAACGACGGAGCCAAAGATGTCCGAATTTGGAAAAACGACAAACTGACAACTTGCTCAAAAGATGGTTTAGAATTTTTCTATGTAAAAATATTTTGTTTTCGAAAACGGTTTATTTCCATCGATTACTAACTGATTTAGATTGAAGTAAATTTACGTACGAAATGAACTTTCATATTTTCGAACGAAAATTTACCAGTTGCTATGTTAAATCAGACGCATTCCAAATATGAAGTTTGAATAACATCGGAATTTGTTTGTGAAAATTTGAGATTCTACACTGAATAAGCAATTTTAAAATTTTAAACTGGGTCTGGATTTCAGGGTCGTTACACGAAATCAATTGAATTTGATAAATTAAACATAGAAGTTTATTAAAGGAGATGTATTCGTGATTTTAGACAGCGAATATATTATTAAATAAAATGGATATGTTTTGGGGAAGTGATATTATAAGATGAAGTTAATTGTTTTGAAGATGTTTTAAAAGGTATTAAATATCGAAACCATAGATTTCAACATTCATTGTTGAAATAGACATTTTCGAGAAATATAAGGAAATGGTGGACTATAACATTGTTGTTATAGTAAATGATTTCCGAAAGGAAATGTTTTATATAGTATTGGGATTTATATACCTATTTTAAGTTCGAATCCCTATACTAATGATTTTGGGTTGTCGTAACGATGTTTTACGCAACATTTGTTTTGACTCAAATAAATGTGTTTAAGAGAATGTTTTCCTTAAAGAATAAATTGTATACTTAATTGTGATCTAAGTATGTTGAATATTTTCCAAGTGTTGAAAATAAATAGGTTTGTGAATTACTTATTATTAAATAAGTATGGAAATGTTTTTCCAATATGAAGTGAATGTTTTGAGATTTTATCTTTTAAAGATAAACTGAAAATGAATATTAGAAATCGATTTAAAAATCGTATATTCATAGATATTTTGGAAATGTAAATTCACGATGGAATTTATAAAAGAAAGGGAAATTTGTTAAAAATAAACATTGATTTATTTTTGAAGTGTGGAAATAAATTTATGGATTTGGAACATAAGTTTAAAATAAATCGGTAAGGATTTATTTGATTGATTTAAATGAACCATTTTAAATTGAAAATGGATAAATATTTGGAAGTGTTTCCGTTTAAGGAAATTGATTTGAAATTGTTCTCAAAGATTGAAAGGTGAAAATTGATTTGAAATTTGTTTTCAAATGGTTGAAGTGTGGAAAATATATCTTGTAAAGGTATTTTTGGAAAATAAATTATTTGGGAAATTATTTGAAATCGGGTGATGTTGTGAATATTGATTGATAGTTAAATAACCGACTATCAATATTGACCTTTAAATAGCTATTTGTTGTGAATTGGTTGAAATTGAATGATACACTTATTTTTAAATTATTGCGCTCGTTATTCGGACTACATATTCCGAATAGTGATACGACGTAATGGATAGCATTGAAGACCGGTGGTGAAGACCGGGTATTTGTGAAAACGATAGGATGACCTATCGATTGTCTCTGCACCGTTAGCTACGGTATGGAGATTTAACTTGTGATGGGAAATTCGATCGGGATTGTGAATACCCGGATTGCAAGGGCTTCTTTTGAAGTGCCTTCGGTTCTGTTCGTGCCCGAAACAGACTTGTATGGTTACATGTCTGACATTACATATTCGTGTAGTAGTTACCTAGTTACAAAGGTAACCCGGCCTTGTGTTGGCAGAGATCTAACCGTAACGTTAGGTTCTCGAGACGTCCCGCCAGAGGCGATCTCATTGATAGTAGGGAGTTCCTTAGCCTGGCCATTTGTTGGAAATCCAAATAAAACAATACGTATCTTATACGGTTTTAGTTGTACAACCTACCATTCACTTATGGTGGCGCCCCACTGTTTGGATGGTAGCTATAGTAGGCATAGTTCGGAATGTCTATGCTGGCTAAGATTTATATTCTATATTCGAAATGCTTTCATCACTATGCACTAATAATAATATCAAAAAAAAATGATTTGTTTTGCGTAGTAAGCATCTTTGACTATCATAAGGAGAAATCTCCTCCAATTCTGTGTTTGCATTATGTGTGTGCGGGGAGGCCTTATGATAGTTTCATTTTCCAAAAGCATTGCGGATATTTTTCACTTCCCCTTATTATTGTTTGTTTTAAAACATAAATAATTGTTTTAAGTTCTCACACCAGTCTCATGACTGACCTGGAGTTTATTGTTCTCTTCCTAAACTCTGGGTGCCCATAATTTTCCACACGAGCAGTCTAGAGTCAGGTTATCAGGTCATTCTGGATTCAGGAGTGCTATGGAGCTCAAGTGGCGAGCTGGATGGCGAGGCGTATTACTTGTATATGATATTATCTTTCCGTTGTATAATTCACTTGTAAGGACATGTTTGTATAACTGTCCATTGTTTAGTTGTGTTGTATATTGTTGTTGTACACTCTGATGATAATGTGATGTAATGTAATAACTGAGATAGTTCTTTGTTTTAAAGATTATTCATTTATCTATTATATGTTGTTCCGCTGCGATATGTGAGATTCTGATATTGTTTCTGTTCTGTTTTCTTATTTCTTCTATCCTTTTATTCTACCTCTTCTTTTTAACCCTAACAATTCGGTTTTTCGGCATTCGATTATGCGGCATTTGATACAGTGGGGTAAGAATGCCGACCTTCGGATCCCGACAAAAGTGAAATGTTACAACGTGGTATCAGAGCATATGTTTAAGCGACAACCATGGCTCTGTTGGGGATTACTCATTAGAGATAGAGTCAGTAGTACTCTAGAATGAGTTGAGTGTAATAATAGATATGAGCGCGTATTTGTTAGTGAATATGAAATTGTTTTGTATTGTGTTGACTTATCAGTTGATTGTTTATGGATTCTGGTCGGTGCAGTCTAGCTAACTGTCGTCGATAGGGGTTTCTAACTTTTAAACGAGATAAACCGACATAGTATGGTTTTAAATTGGGTAAATGAAATAATTTTACCCCGATTATATTTTATATATAAAGGAATAATTTTTCAGAATTGTCAAAGTGTATATAAACTGAATGGTTTGATTGTTGAAAACGTATGAAAATATAAGTAAATCAAAGTTGTTTGAATAATCTGAATAAAAAAAACAATTGTGAAAGAATAAATTTTATAAAAGCAACAATTGTATAAGTATGGAATTTTAATAGAAATGATTTGCAATTGTGAAATAACCTCGTATAAGTAAAGAGAAAATGGTGAAATTCTACAAGAAAATATTTATAAATGAGATTTATAAATAAAAGAAAATTTTGAAAGAATTTAAAGCATTGGATTCACTATTGTTACTGGAAAATAATAAGGATGATGACTGCAGTATCATCAGTATCATTCTCAAGTTTCTGTGTGATGGATTTGCTACCATAGTAAATTGAAATTGAATTTTGTTGTGATAAACGAATTTGAAATTAAAATCCAAGTTGTAATTGATGAATATAAGTTATCAAGTTTTGAACTTATAATATGAGATAATAAATTTTAACTTTAGTAAAGTTGAAATAAATTTGAATTAGTATGATAAAATATATGATGTAAAGTTTAATTAAAGGAAGTTAAATAAATTAACTCAGATTTGGGAAGTTGAATAATAAGTTGTATAACTTATTAAATGTGAAGATGTAAGTAAAACCAATTATTAAGATGGTTAAACAACTTTGTTAAGCAAAACGAGGTATGAATCTGAATAAGTGATAAAAATTAACTTTGGTGAAAGTTAAATAGAATTGACTTTGAAGTTGGAATTTGAATTGGATTTTAATTGGATTAGATATGTTGTTGAAATGGAAATTAAAGTTAAGTTAAACAAATGATGTTTAAAAGGAATATAACTTAAGTAATGCTGAATGAAGTTGATTTTGGTATCGAAGTAAAATAATGAAGTGAATATGAATGTTGAATGTAAAGTGAACAAATTTGGTTGTGTTGGTTATACATTGGTTGTTAGACTATTATTAATTGATTGTATAGAAGTTCATATGCAATTGAATGAATAAAATTGAAAGCTAAAGCAATAAAATTCAAATTGGAAGTTAAGTAAATTTAAATTGAATGGAAATTGATTGAATTGAAAGTGAACAAATGTGAATGTAAATTAGTGAATGAAAACTAATTGAATGTCGTTGTATATAAATTGGTTGTAAACAATTACAAGTAATGTCGAAATCATATAAGTTGTTTATAAACCTTATTTAGTATGCATTTCTTTTAATATGCATGTGTAGTAGTTGTTTAAAAGAGTAAAATGTTAATAACTTCTTATATATGTCACTTACGTGTTTATATTGAGTAAGTACATGTACCGAGGCTACCGTTAGCGGGATTTGGGTTGCGCAAAATGCTAAATAAATAACCGTTTTGCTTAAAAATGCTAAAAGGTACGCCTACGCAATAAAAATAGGAAATATGAAATGTTTTACTGTTTTTCTGACCGTGTGGGTCGATGTATATATATTTATCTCTATTGTGATATTGTAAAAGCTCCTCCGTACAAACGAGGTTATGACGAAATTTTTTGAAAATTTAAGGCGTTAGAAAATTTTCGGGAAATTTTGTAAATTTTTTTCTTGTGAAAACTAAGTTTTGATTCGAAGTTCAAGTTTAAACGATATAGTTGATTTTGAAAAGATAACTGTATATGGCTTTGAAAACTTAGTAAATATTTTGTAAGAGGTTTAACTATGGATTTGAAAAAGTTAAACGCTTAAGTGATTTGTAAATCCAATCTGAACGGTTTGTTTTGAAATGTTAATGAATTCTGTAACTTTTTCTTACTTGGTAATTTCGAGGACGAAATTCTTTTAAGGGGGGAGTTTGTAACGACCCAGAATTTCTGTCATTTGAAATTCAGATATTTAATTGATTTTAAATATCAACAAGTAAAATTAATAAGTCGAATAATTTATTTTTTTCGAATATCTGGATTTAATTGGGTAATTAAATCGATAATTTAATAATTGAAATTCCAGAAATAATTGAAAATTGGGTTTAATGTGATTAAAAATGATTTATAAAGTTATATTAAATCATATTGGAGTTAGAACAATGTTTGTGAACTTTTAAAATTGAACTAAAAGTTAATTCGTGAAAATTGAATATTTTAATATTTAATTGACTAGTGAAAATTGTCATTTTTCAAACAGTCTTGGATTTCGACGAAACCAGTTTCATCGGATCTGTAATGTTATATTATTGTATGGTTTCAAATTTCGTGTCAATCGGATTTACCGTTTGTCCGGGTCAAGCTAAAACGCATAGAAATCTGGTTTAATCGATTTAATTTAAAATTGATCGTTTATTGCTGTAACTCACACAGATGATTGAATTGGCTCTCAAAACATATTCCATTGTGTCCGAAACGCGAGGTAAACCCTAGAAATGCCAGTCACCATGCGAGATTTGGAGTTCGGAAAATTTCGAGCGAATAGTAATTTGAAAATTTTCTATAAAAGGCCTTCATTGTTTTCATTTGCAAAGAAATAAACAAAACCCTAGTCCCTTAAGTTCATCCGCCACCCCTTATTTTCAATGGCCGAAAATTGCCATTCTTCTTCCCTCGATTTCTTCTAATCCAAGCATTAATTCGAAAAACCTTCAACACGAAAAACGTAAAGCACTACAAGATCTAGGTATTCAACGGTTGTGATCGAGTATGGAGGTGGAGTTTGTCGACAAATCGAGCTCGAAGTGTCGCCGTTCACATACGATTTTAGAGAGCTAAGGGGGACGAGCATGGCCAGCCTCTGGCCGAAGGTCGTGCTCTCAATAGGCTTCGAAGTGGTGTTTGTTGATCGTCTTGGAAGTCGATGGGATGGGTGCGGCAATTAAGGTTCTAGGGTCATCAATGGGTTGACTCGCGTGCGTTAATACCCTAGAACGAATTAGGGGAAGGAGCATAACACGCGGCCGTGATTTGTTGTAGGGGATGGACCGCTATGATTGTGAGGTTAAAAATTGAAAATAAAGTTGTAAATTAAACTATATAATAATGTGCACAATCTTTAAAATTCCATAACTTGTTCATACGAGGTCGAAAATGCACGAAACAAATTGCGACGGGTTCGTATGGACGAACACTATGCAATGGAGCTGGTTTGGAGTCGTTTGGAGCTAGTGAAAATTTTGGGTAAAATTAAACGCACGTTTAATTTTATTCGAAATAAAACGCTACAACTACTATCGGAAACTCAAGGTGAGAACTTCTCACTCAATCGAATTGTTTCGATTTAAATTTTAAATAGTTAGATTTAAAATTGTTTGATTTTGTGATTGGATGATAGTTATTATCTGTTGTATTGAAATAGACCTTATACGCCGTATATTAAGCGGATGTTATTTATTAAAAACATATACCGCGATAATTCCAACTTGTATGGAATTGGTATTATATATGTATTTGGAGTTGATTTTCCCGCATTATATAGCGGATGAGACCCTATTGCGCCACATAATAGCGGATAGTATTTTATAAATCCCACACACCGCGATATTCCGTCTCGAAGCAGAATTGGTATTGTGCTAACATCTTTGGATGCAGGGAAACAGGTTGGAGGGATCCAACTGGATTCCTCAAATGATTGAATTGGTTTCAATGTTGTGTGTTGATCTATTTATAATCTGCGTGATTATCTTTGTGATTGAATTCGTTAAAGGCTAAATTTTAGCCGAATATATTTTTGGTATCGTTTGATGCCGAAAATAAATAAAGTTGGATTTTTGAAAATTAAGTTGAGAATTCATAATAAAATTTAATTTTGAAATTGATTCATTTTAAATGAATAAACGTTGTAATTTTTATGTTATAAAAAATTATGATTTTTGTGAAATATAACCGAAATGTGATTTTTGAAATAAGTAGTTGATTAATTTATAAATTGGTTCAAATTGGGATTTTTGAATTATTATAAATGATTTATATAAAAGATTTATAAAATTAATATTTATAAATTAAAATATTGGAATTATAAAACGAGTTTTTATAAGTATTAAAATGAAATAAAAATGGATTTCATAAGTGAATGAAATTTATAGGTTTATAAATTGTGAAGTTATGAAATGAATAGATTTTGTAAAACAAAAGATTTATAAGTAATTAACATATAAATTGGATTTTGGCGTTTAAATGGGATATAAATAAAATTTGTCAATTAAGGGATTTTTATATAAGTTGGAGTTTTTATAAAATATATATATATATAAGAATTTATAAATGTCGTTTTATAAATCCGAAATCAATTGAATTTGAAAAATTAAACATAGAAGATTATTAAAGGAGATATATTCGTGATTTTGGACAGTGAATATATTATTAGATAAAATGGATATGTTTTGGGGAAGTGATATTATAAGATGAAGTTAATTGTTTTGAAGATGTTTTAAAAGATACTAAATATCGAAACCATAGATTTCAACATTCATTGTTGAAATAGACGCTTTCGAGAAATATAAGGAAATGGTGGACTATAACATTGTTGTTATAGTAAATGATTTCCGAAAGGAAATGTTTTATATAGTATTGGGATTTATATATCTATTTTAAGTTCGAATCCCTATACTAATGATTTTGGGTTGTGGTAACGATGTTTTACGCAACATTCGTTTTGACTCAAATAAATGTGTTTAAAAGAATGTTTTCCTTAAAGAATAAATTGTATACTTAATTGTGATTTAAATATATTGAATATTTTCCACGTGTTGAAAATAAATAGGTTTGTGAATTACTTATTATTAAATAAGTATGGAAATGTTTTTCCAATATGAAGTGAATGTTTTAAGATTTTATCTTTTAAAGATAAATTGAAAATGAATAATAGAAATCGATTTAAAAATCGTATATTCATAGATATTTTGGAAATGTAAATTCACGATGGAATTTATAAAAGAAAGGGAAATTTGTTAAAAATAAACATTGATTTATTTTTGAAGTGTGGAAATAAATTTACGGGTTTGGAACGTAAGTTTAAAATAAATCGATAAGGATTTATTTGATTGATTTAAATGAACCATTTTAAATTGAAAATGGATAAATATTTGGAAGTGTTTCCATTTAAGGAAATTGATTTGAAATTGTTTTCAAAGATTGAAAGGTGAAAAATGATTTGAAATTTGTTTTCAAATGGTTGAAGTGTGGAAAATATATCTTGTAAAGATATTTTTGGAAAATAAATAATTTGGGAAATTATTTGAAATCGGGTGATGTTGTGAATATTGATTGATAGTTAAATAACTGACTATCAATATTGACCTTTAAATAGGTATTTGTTGTGAATTGGTTGAAATTGAATGCTACACTTATTTTTAAATTATTGCGCTCGTTATTCGGACTACCAATTCCGAATAGTGATACGACGTAATGGATAGCATTGAAGACCGGGTATTTGTGAAAACGATAGGATGACCTATCGATTGTCTCTGCACCGTTAGCTACGGTATGGAGATTTCCTTTGTGATGGGAAATTCGATCGGGATTGTGAATACCCGGATTGCAAGGGCTTCTTTTGAAGTGCCTTCGGTTTTGTTCGAGCCCGGAACAGACTTGTATGGTTACATGTCTGACATTACATTTTGAGATATAAAGAAGATTTCTTTCTAATACATTTCCGTTGGTGGCGGAGAATTTATTCTCTTAGCTTAACACCCTTAGAGGTTATGTAGTTAAAGGTTATCAGCGATATATTCCCAATTTGGTAATGTGGCATGTTGAGTGTTGCTGTGTGATGATTATTTATTGATCATTCGTTGATCAAAGCGTGGATTTGTGAAAAAGCGTAGCTTTGTGGACGAGACTTCGTCAGACCTCACACCCCGGAAATGGTCAAAACAGGAATATGCGACAAGGTTATGAGGGTCGCGCCCTTTAAGGTATGTCATTTCCATCTGGAAAGGGTGGTATCATGGTATGGAGCCCAGATACTTACTCATGTTGACACGCTATATTTATTACTGTGTGATGTTGGTTATCGAGCGCTCGGATAAAGATCCAAAGGGACCGGGGGATGACATATTCGTGTAGTAGTTACAAAGGTAACCCGGCCTTGGGTTGGTAGAGATCTAACCGTAACGTTAGGTTCTCGGGACGTCTCGCCAGAGGCGATCCCATTGACAGTAGGAAGTTCCTTGGCCTGACCATTTGATGGAAATCCAAATAAAACAATACGCGTCTTGTACGGTTTTAGTTGTAGAACTTACCATTCACTTATGGTGGCGCCCCACTGTTTGGATGGTAGCTATAGTAGGCATGGTTCGGAATGTCTATGCTGGCTAAGATTTATATTCTATTTTCGAAATGCTTTCGTCACTATTCACTAATAATAATATATAAAAAAATGATTTGTTTTGCGTAGTAAGCATCTTTGACTATCATAAGGAGAAATCTCCTCTAATTCTGCGTTTACATTGTGTGTGTGCGGGGAGGCCTTATGGTAGTTTCATTTTCCAAAAGCATTGCGGATATTTTTCACTTCCCCTTGTTGTTGTTGTTTTAAAAGATAAATAACTGTTTTAAGTTCTCACACCAGTCCCATGACTGACTTGGAGTTTATTGTTCTCTTCCTAAACTCTGGGTGCCCATAATTTTCCACACGGGCAGTCTAGAGTCAGGTAATCAGGTCATTATGGATTCAGGAGTGCTATGGAGCTCAAGTGGCGAGCTGGATGGCGAGGCGTATTACTTGTATATGATATTATCTTTCCGCTGTATAATTCACTTGTAAGGACATGTTTGTATAACTGTCCATTGTTTAGTTGTGTTGTATATTGTTGTTGTACACTGTGATGATAATGTGATGTAATGTAATAACTGAGATAGTCTTTGTTTTAAAGATTATTCATTTATCTATTATATGTTGTTCCGCTGCGATATGTGAGATTCTGATATTGTTTCTGTTCTGTTTCCTTATTTCTTCTATCCTTTTATTCTACCTCTTCTTTTTAACCCTAACAATTCGGTTTTCCGGCATTCGATTATGCGGCATTTAATACAGTGGGCGTAAGAATGCCGACCTTCGGATCCCGACAAAAGCGAAATGTTACAACATGGTATTAGAGCATATGGTTAAGCGACAACCATGGCTCTGTTGGGGATTACCCATTAGAGATAGAATCAGTAGTACTCTAGAATGAGTTGAGTGTAATAATAGATATGAGCGCGTATTTGTTAGTGAATATGAAATTATTTTGTATTGTGTTGACTTATCGGTTGATTGTTTATGGATTCTGGTCGGTGCAGTCTAGCTAACTGTCGTCGATAGGGGTTTCTAAACTTTTAAACGAGATAAACCAACATAGTATGGTTTTAAATTGGGTAAATGAAATAATTTTACCCCGATTATATTTTATATATAAAGGAATAATTTTTCAGAATTGTCAAAGTGTATATAAATTGAATGGTTTGATTGTTAAAAACGTATGAAAATATAAGTCAATCAAAGTTGTTTGAATAATCTGAATAAAAACAACAATTGTGAAAGAATAAATTTTATAAAAGCAACAATTGTATAAGTATGGAATTTTAATAGAAATGATTTGCAATTGTGAAATAACCTTGTATAAGTAAAGAGAAAATGGTGAAATTCTATAAGAAAAGATTTATAAATGAGATTTATAAATAAAAGAAAATTTTGAAAGAATTTAAAGCATTGGATTCACTATTGTTACTGGAAAATAATAAGGATGATGACTGCAACATCATCAGTATCATTCTCGAGTTTCTGTGTGATGGATTTGCTACCATAGTAAATTGAAATTGAATTTTGTTGTGATAAATGAATTTGAAATTAAAATTCAAGTTGAAATTGATGAATATAAGTTATCAAGTTTTGAACTTATAATATGAGATAATAAATTTTAACTTTAGTAAAGTTGAAATAAATTTGAATTAGTATGATAAAATATATGATGTAAAGTTTAATTAAAGGAAGTTAAATAAATTAACTCAGATTTGGGAAGTTGAATAATAAGTTGTATAACTTATTAAATGTGAAGATGTAAGTAAAACCAATTATTAAGATGGTTAAACAACTTTGTTAAGCAAAACGAGGTATGAATCTGAATAAGTGATAAAAATTAACTTTGGTGAAAGTTAAATAGAATTTACTTTGGAGTTGGAATTTGAATTGGATTTTAATTGGATTAGATATGTTGTTGAAATGGAAATTTAAGTTAAGTTAAACAAATGATGTTTAAAAGGAATATAACTTAAGTAATGCTGAATGAAGTTGATTTTGGTATCGAAGTAAAATAATGAAGTGAATATGAATGTTGAATGTAAAGTGAACAAATTCGGTTGTGTTGGTTATACATTGGTTGTTAGACTATTGTTAATTGATTGTATTGAAGTTCATATGCAATTGAATGAATAAAATTGAAAGCTAAAGCAATAAAATTCAAATTGGAAGTTAAGTAAATTTAAATTGAATTGAAATTGATTGAATTGAAAGCGAACAAATGTGAATGTAAATTAGTGAATGTAAGCTAATTGAATGTCGTTGTATATAAACTGGTTGTAAACAATTACAAGTAATGTCGAAATCATATAAGTTGTTTATAAACCTTGTTTAGTATGCATTTCTTTTAATATGAATGTGTTGTAGTTGTTTAAAAGAGTAAAATGTTAATAATTCTTATATATGTCACTTACGTGTTTATATTGAGTAAGTACATGTACCGGGGCTACCGTTAGCGGGATTTGGGTTGCGCAAAATGCTAAATAAATAACTGCTTTTCTTAAAAATGCTAAAAAGGTACTCCTACGCAATAAAAATAAGAAATATGAACTGTTTTTCCGACCGTGTGGGTCGATGTATATATATTTATCTCTATTGTGATATTGTAAAAGCTCCTCCGTACAAAGGAGGTTATGGCGAAATTTTTTGAAAATTTAAGGCGTTAGAAAATTTTCGGGAAATTTTGGAAAAATAAATTTGTGAAAACTAAGTTTTGATTCGAAGTTAAGGTTAAACGATATAGTTGATTTTGAAAAGATAACTATATGTGGATTTGAAAACTTAGTAAATATTTTGTAAGAGGTTTAACTATGGATTTGGAAAAGTTAAACGCTTAAGAGATTTTTAAATCAAATCTGAACGGTTTGTTTTGAAAAGTTAATGAATTCTGTAACTTTTTCTTACTTGGTAATTTCGAGGACGAAATTCTTTTAAGGGGGGAACTTTGTAACGACCCAGAATTTCTGTCATTTGAAATTCAGATATTTAATTGATTTTAAATATCAACAAGTAAATTTATAAGTCGAATAATTTATTTTTTTCGAATATCTGGATTTAATTGGATAATTAAATCGATAATTTAATAATTGAAATTCCATAAATAATTGAAAATTGGGTTTAATGTGATTAAAAATGATTTATAAAGTTATATTAAATCATATTGGAGTTGGAACAATGTTTATGAACTTTTAAAATTGAATTAAAAGTTAATTTGTGAAAATTGAACATTTTAATATTTAATTGACTAGTGAAAATAGTCATTTTTCAAACAGTCTCGGATTTCGATGAAACTAGTTTCATCGGATCAGTAATGTTATATTATTGTATGGTTTCAAATTTCGTGCCAATCGGATTTACCGTTTGTCTGGGGCAAACTAAAACGCATAGAAATCTGGTTTAATCGATTTAATTTAAAATTGATCGTTTATCGCTGTAACTCGCACAGATGATCGAATTGGCTCTCGAAACATATTCCATTAAGTCTGGAACGCAGGGTAAACCCTAGAAACGCCAGTCACCCATGAGATTTGGAGTTTGGAAAATTTCGAGTGAATAGTAATTTGGAAATTTTCTATAAAAGGCCTTCATTGTTTTCATTTGCAAAGAAATAAACAAAACCCTAGTTCCTTAAGTTCAGCCGCCACCTCTTATTTTCAATGGCCGAAAATTGCCATTCTTCTTCCCTCGATTTTTTCTAATCCAAGCATTAATTCGAAAAACCTTCAACACGAAAAACGTAGAGCACTACAAGATCTAGGTGTTCAACGGTTGTGATCGGGTATGGAGGTGGAGTTTGTCGGCAAATCGAGCTCGAAGTGTCACCGTTCACACGCGATTTTAGAGAGCTAGGGGGGTCGAGCATGGTCGGCCTCTGGCCAAAGGTCGTGCTCGCAGTAGGCTTCGAAGTGGTATTTGTTGATCGTCCTGGAAGTTGATGGGATGGGTGCGGCAATTAGGGTTCTAGGGTCGGCAATGGGTTGACTCGTGTGCGTTAATACCCTGGAACGAATTTGGGTTCTAGGGTCGGCAATGGGTGTTTGTTGATTTTCCTTTTGGTTCTGAAGCTTGAGAAAATGAATCGAACGAAGAAATGATATAAAGAAGCTTGATTTGTACTGAGCAGAGAGAAAGAAGACATGAAAGAAATGTTGCGTGCTGTTGTTAAAAGAGGGGACGTGGATATGAAAGGAAGTCGGCTGGTGAGATTGACATATAAAATTTAAATTAAATTTTTGTTGTAAATTTCAACGCGTTTATGTAGAGTATGCTCACACAACAACTCTAAAAACTACGGAAATTGAAATCCGATAATAATAAAATATTACGGATCCAATGGAACTGGTTTCGTCAAATTCTGAGATTGTGTCTCGGAAGGCTATTTTTAAATTCAATTTAAACGATATATTTTTAAAACCGAACGAATCACCTCAAATTTCAATTTAAAAGCTTTTATTATCTTCAAAACTATCAATATAAATTTTACAAGCCTTCAATTTTTTTTTATCCCGCTTAAAACTTCAAATTCAACATTTTATCCAACCTCGAATAAATTTGATTTAATAATTTATTTACCAAATAAATAGTGTTATTTGAATTCAAGTTAAATAATTAACTTTTCAAATATTTAAAATCAATTAAATATGCAAATTTCAAATGCTTAAAAATTCCGGGTCGTCACAGGACTGGTGAAAACGCATCGCCGCAACGATCGCAACACCGCGTAACAACACTCCCAAAATTTCGAGGGTGCACCAATCAATAACAAGTAATGAGTAGTAGTTACGAAGAAGTGTGTTCGCTCGAGGTAGCTAACCCCATTTGGGCCGGCACGGCTCCTGTTTTAGTCATTTCCAATTTGACACAAGTGTCAAGGCTATCCATTATCGTTCTCTTTCTTCTGTCATCACGTACATCATTCCAACCACTTCATTCTGGATCACACTCCGCGTATAGTTATTAAAGTGGTTTTCGGTTTAGACAGAGAGTATGTCCATAACCGATTCCGGTTTCTTTAATAACTTCTGTAATTTTTACATCGATTGGTCGTTTAATAAATTTCAAACCAAATCAATTTCAATTTCAATTAGAATTTGTAAATCAACATTTCATTTGTCTTCCTAAATCAATTTCCATAATTTACGTTTCAAACTTCCAAATTACCATTTCAAAATCTTATAATTCAATTTCAAATATTGATTCAAGTTCGTATCTACGTTTCATCCTGTAATCATTTAAATAAATTCAATTTAACATTCAAATCAATTTTACATTCATTTATCAATTTCATTCAATATTCGTCAAGTTAATTTATCATTCAAAACGATTTCTATTAAATTTCCAATTCATTAAATCAATTACTTAAGTTCAACTCCATTATATCAAAACTTTCAAATTTAATTAAATTGGATTCGTCAAATCAAATTCTTAAATTACAAGTCTTATATTTATTCAACACATAGATCATATTTTATTTCTTGTTAAAGAAAAACAATTTCACTTATTTACTTACTTTAAATAATTTTCCCAAAACTCAATTAATAAAGAAACTCAATTTCATTTATTACCGAAGTTCAAATTCACTTATTCCGAAGTTCAATTTCTCTTATCAAAGAATTCAAAATTTTCTTTAATTAACAAATAATTCAATTTTATTTAATTATTAAATAATTTCAAAACTTAATTATTAAATAAATTCAAACTTAATTATTAAATAATTCCAAAACTCAATTATTAAATAATTCCAAACTTAATTATTAATTAAATTTTTAAACCACGTTCTTTCATCAACTTCTATGTAATATTTGTTTCAGACTATTAAATATTAACATTTTCCTTTCATAAAATTCAAATTCCAACTTCATTTCAAAACCTTATTCTTTATTCAAATAAAATCATTATTTTATTTTTAAATCAAATTATTGACCAATCGGGTTTTATTTCATTCTCCATCCTCAGTCAAGTTCATTTGGGTATTTATCATTTCAACCTGATTTCATTTCAATTCAAAAATCAAAGCATAGCAAAGGGAACTTGCAGTGTGATAACTGGGATGGTGTCAAAGTAAATAAACAAGCGATAGCAAACATCAATAACAATCCAATAATTAATTCAAATAATCCCGAAATAATCGTACTAATTCACATTGTTGTTTGTGCAAATTAATATAATTATTTATAGAATCAACACTATCATTTCGTGTAGATTAAAGATTATTACACTAATATTTATACGGTTCCACTCTTGACATTAATAATTCAATTTCATACCTCATCACTTAATACAACATGAATTCAAATGGTTCAAGGGTAATTAAACGTTTTTCTACGTGTTAAATAATTAAACATTTTAAGGGGGTCATATTATACAAATTTAACTAATCAAATTCAACACATAAGTCGATTCAAATTTTTAACTATCCTACGTCAAATTCAATTGCATAATATTTATCACTTTATACATTACAATTTAACATCCAATATAAACAACAAACAATCAACAATTATCAACCAAATGGGATTATCATCGTATAATTAACAGATAATGGTGTTAGATGTCACAGGTGAACTGATACAGGTAATAACATATAAAACGGTGTAAATAACTAACAGCAGCATATTTCAATTGTCGTTTCAATCGAAATCAAATTTAATAAATAAAAGAACATTAATCGTGAGTGATTGCTCACCTTTTGAGGCTAGAGAAAGATGAGACAAGATGGAAATGACCACGAACAATCATGGAAAATTGACAAATCATCGAACTGATGTGGATAGGCACGAAGTGACAACAGGATAGCGGCACAGCCACGCAAGTCTATTCAAATTCGATAGAAACACAAACCAGAACAACCCGATATAAAGGAATAACTGCATATATATACTAAAATTTTGATATTTCATTTAAAACTCCATGTCAAAATAAAATGCTGTAACATAACATATATAAATATACAGACCAACCCTAAATTTTAAACTCAATGTATCCATCTATTAAAATTTAAAGTTAATAATAAAATCACTACACATATACATATATCTTACATTATACACGTACAAGCAATTAGATGCAGGCCTCACCCAACAACACATGCAGACCATTTTGATAATGAAGCCAGATATACTTAAATTACATACTTTTAGAAATGCATGACATACTTATGTAAACCGGTTAGATGCATATACATATCATACTAACATATATATAAAATACTATATCTACAGATTTTATTATAAAATACTAATATAAACTTATATACTTTAGAATGTAAACTGTCAGTGACATACTTGAACATATATACTTACATAACATATTATATACGTAAAGCAAAATTTTTATTTTTCAATGCTTACCAAACAAGTACATCGTTCTCAAGTATCATATATATACACAACACGCATATACACTGCACACACTTTAAAACACATAGCATATACACTACACACAATAACCGAGTACACTTATATATATAACAGACTCGAATTTCAAATATGATATATAAATATATTTAACAATATTTATTACAAAATAATACAGCTTACTCTATATATACACGGCCCATACAACTTATACTTATATAACATATATTCCTTTGTATAATATAACTTTAAAACAAAACAGATCAAAAAAGAATTTCTTTTTTTTCACAGATACCCTATATAAATTATACTAATATATCAAAAACTAGTATAAACTTACATTCGGAATATGCAGACAATACAATACATATGTGAAAATGCAGACTGCTTTTGACACATAAACTTCTTATAATAGACTCATATAACAATATATATATACTTTACTGATCCAATACCTAGGCTAATATAACGTATCATAACAAAATATATTTGCACACCTAAATTTGGATATAAGCATAAAAAGAAAGGTACCATGCTATCAGGTGGGGACGTATGCGGCTTTTAGGTTTTGGCAAGTAAACTTTTTTTTTATTTTTGGAAAGGCATGGGCTTAAGGACGGAGTGGTTGTCAGAAAGAGAGTGACGAACTTGGCTAGGAAGGAAGAAACCTAATGGCGAGGTGAAGACTGCGCTCTGGAGGTTGGCGCGGAGGCTCGGCCTCGGCTTGCTCAGATTGGGGAAGGAGATGACTTGAGGAAGCGGTTGTGAGGTGTGCGTGGTACAGCGACGGGATTCGGTGGTGGGAGGTTGCGGGTGGCGGATTGAGTTGTTGCTGTCATGGTTAGGTGTTACGATGGGGTGATTGGGTGTCGTTTGCTGCATAGAGCATGCGCACGTGTAGGGCTATGCATGGGTAGGTGTCTCGGCTATCATATGCATGGGAAGAAGGCTGTTGAAAAGTTGAGGAGGAGAGTGAAAAAAAAAGTGGAGGGAAGATGGTTCTCTTGGCCGAGACTGGGTGGAGAATGAAAAGAGAGGGATAGGGGAAGAGCTACAGGATATAAGCTATACATGTTAACAAAATTTTTAAATGAACAGTTAATACATATTTTCTTTCCCAAAAAAATGAAACGGTGGGGAAACTAAAAAGTCACTACAATAAATTTTTGGGGATATTAAAAGCTACCGGTCAGATATTAATAGAAGATGAATGAACAGAAACAAGAATTCAGAAAGTTCAAACGGTACCGATACCGATACCGATAACCATTTCACAGATTCTGTTTTGCATAAGCCTACAAAACACAGAACATAATATACTATGGAGATCAGATCAACGAGGCGGTCAAAACGGTATACAGATATCAATGATAGGATTATAAAAATTCGAATTTTCAACTAGCGAAAAATGCAGCAAAAACGCTGAAAAATAAAATCGACGGAGCTAAAGAAGTCCGAATTTGAAAAAACGAAAAATGACGTCTTGCTCAGAATATGATTTAGAATTTTTCTACATAAAAATATTTAGGTTGCGAAAACATTTTATTTTCATCAGTTTTTAACTGATTAAATTGAAATAAATTTACGCACGAAAATAAACTTCATATTTTCGGACGAAAATCTATTAGTTGCTATGTTTAACTAGACGCGTTTCAAAGATAAAAATTTTATTTCAAAATTTTATCGTTTAAAATTCCACAAAATTTCAATTAATAACGTTATTAAAACAGTTAAATTTACGGGTCGTTACACATACATATATACACACACACACGTTAAGTTATATAATTAATTTTCTTTATAGTATGAAGTACAGAATGGTTGGAGTAACAAGGATGAA
Source organism: Allium cepa (assembly GCA_030765085.1). Lineage (NCBI taxonomy): Eukaryota > Viridiplantae > Streptophyta > Magnoliopsida > Asparagales > Amaryllidaceae > Allium > Allium cepa. Next base: position 263,749,500 of record CM060931.1, on the reverse strand, counting down.
AGGAGTAAGTCCAACCAATAGTATTTGTATTCATAATTTTGGATGGTTTGGTAATGTAGTTGAGTTTTGATTTGTTATTTCAGAGTGTGCAGCGAAATTATTAGTTTCCGCTGAGTGCCTATGTTAAGTTTCTTACGTTTACTAGATAATTTGAAGTTGTAGGAATTCAAATTGATTTTGAGATTTATGTATAATTTTCAAAGTTATGAAATAAATTTAATTATTTGGTTGTACTTATTGAAAAAAAGTATAAATGATGTTTGTTTGTCATTATAAGTTGCTTTTTGAATTCGTTTGTTGAGTGGTATACACATAGACATATGTGTTTTAAAGATTATTTGAAATTGTTTTAAAAATCAATAAGTATTTTGGTGGAAGCAAGGTTTATCATATATAAATATTGGTTACTATCATTATCAAATGATTTTTGTAGTGAAGTGAATGTTCTAGTAAGAAATTATTTGAAAAATATATATGCTATAAGTATAAAATGTGGATTTGGGAATTTATTTTATGTGTTAACTTATCCGTTGAGTGTGTTAAGGATTTTGCTTAGTAGGGATGCACACGCATTCGATAGAAATTCTTAAACGCTTAAACGAGACATTTGGACACGATGATTTTGAAAAATATAAGTAATTTGTGGAAGATTAAAGTATTTTGAAAAAGAATTGAAAGTTTTAAATGGGGAGTTAGCAAAGTAAATTATTTTGGTAAAGTGATGTATATTTGAGATTTACAATTGCAAAGGATTTGGAAACTAGAGTTTATGTTTACTATTTTGGCAAAGGGTCTGTAAAATGTATTTTATGTTAGTATTTTCAATGGTAGTTGCAGCCATTAGATATTAGTGCACAGATGTGGTCATTGGCGAGGCGGTATTTATTATACGGTCAATATTGCAGTCAATTGATATTAGTAATCACTATATTACATGCCGAGGCAATATCAGCTTATAGTATTTGAGGATTTGTGAATAAAATTGTATATATATTCGATAATATTTTTATATATATTGTGCGTAAATGTTATAGAGATTTAGGATTTTAAGATGTGGATATGTATATATTCATATGATTTAAAGATTTATTTTGTATGAGTTAATTAAATTGGGAATTATTTTGATAGTAATATAGAAATGTTTTTGAAGTATTGAATTTTGAAAATAAATTTATAATTTTCCTTCTAGACTTAACTAAAGGTGTTAAATAATTATTTAATTTGTTTAAAGAATTTAAAAAATAGTAGTTGAACTTAATTCTAGGATATGAAATGTTTCGAAATTATGAAATCTATTAGGAAATGATTCATTATATGGAAAAAATTTGTTTTAGTGGGAATTTGTTGGTAAAATTTTAAAAGTTTGTTAAAATAATTTAAAGTTATTTAAAGAGAAAATTTAAATTTAAATTATGTTTGAGTTGAGTAAAATGAATTTTCAAAAAGTATATGTGATGTATATGATATTTGAAAAGAAATTTATTTAAATAAAGTATTTTGAGAATTTATAAAGAAACTTTCCTTGGAATAAAATGTTTTGATAAATTTAAATAATATAATTAAGTTTAGTATGATTGATTTGTTACAGATTTTTCCTTGTAAGAAATACCAAGGATGCAATTTTGTAAAAGGGAGGAGTCTGTAACAACCCGATTGTTATGTAGTAATTAATAAAGTAAATGATAGTCATTTAATTAAATAATTGAAATTTGGGGGAAATTTATTTAATAAAATAGTTTTGTAATTGTCTAAACAAAAGGATTTAAAATATGAAAATGATATGTAGTATAAAATTATATAATTGCAGCATATCATTGTATATTATTATAGTAATTTTGAAATATAATCTGCACTTGTTTAAATTAAATAGCATTTAGTTTATAAACAAAAGAAATTATATTTGTTTTTTATCCTTTTATTTTCAAGGCCCAAGCTTTTATAACCTAAGCCCAACTTCTTTCACCCAAACCCTAAGTTTTGATATCCAAATTATTCTATCTCCGTTACAATAAAATACCCTTTTTACAACGGACAATGCCTGTTGTAATAGGGGTTTCGCAACGGATCAGCGCCCGTCTTATTATACAATGTTGTAATAGACCTGATAAATTTTACAACGGTTTAAAACCGTTGTAAAAGCCTGTTGTAAAAAACATTTTTACAACGGTCCAAAGCCGTTGCAACAGAGTCTTCTACAATGGTCCAAAGCTATTGCAATATATGTCTTTTACAACTTTTACCTGTTAAAAAAATGCAAAATTTAAAAAAAAAATTTAAAGCGTTGTTACAGCACGTATGTAGATCTTACTCATAATTGCTAAAAAACCGAAATGAATTATACATTCACATCAATTATAAAGTCTTAGTATAATTACAAATCATTGTCGTTCAAGCCAAAAATAATATAAAAGAAGCTGAATACAAACAATACAAATAATAATTACAATGTAAGCATGATCATCTTCAGTACAAGAGCAATCAATATTAAAGACTAATGACTCAAACTAAATAATGGATACCACGTAGATGGCAGATCTGGTATCCTGTTTCAGCAGTTTGTTCGTTACACACTTCTTAATATAATGCATCAAATGCACACCTGGGAAGGAGTATTTTGTTGAGTGCCTGGAAAAAAGGAGGAAATATAACTGTAAGAGAGTGGTTTTGGACACAGCTTGTAAGTAGGAAAAATAGTTTTTAAGTAATTTCTATTAGCTTAAAATGTCGACAGCGACTTATCCTTCTGACTGGAATAGCAAGCAAGCTGATAAGTTAGTTGCATGTAAAGAAAACTTGGTTATGTCTTATGTTTTATCTTACAACTATATTTTATCAACAATTTAGTTAAAACTATGTAAAAGTTGCATATCAGAACCATTTTTAAGGTTCACATACTGTGCCAACAAAACAATAATCAGCAGAAACTAAAAAAAAAAAAAAAAAAGGTCTTACTTTTTTTTTTCTTGTTTAATGATACTAATAAGGACTTTGAGCCTAAGCAGACACATTGCTAATCCTGTTTGTTGCGCTGGATGTTCACTAAAAGTGGAGAAGAAAGTTCAAAAATAATAAAACTACATTTTTCTACACAAACAGATTCCAATGATGAAATAAAAAGACAGTATTAAGGTAACATCGTGATCATATACCTATATGACACAGTTAGTAGTGAAGTGGTAGCAACAAACATGGTCTTATTAATGTTGATTTGAATGCCACAAAATGGAGGGTTAGGTATATGCATGTTTAGCTTGTCAGTTTTTACTCATTTAAGTCAAACAAGCATGTTGATTTTATCACCCTGCACTGTTACAGACACCTTAAAATCTGCATAGCGAGGGTTCAATAGTTTGCACATTATTCTTGGGAGTTTAATGGTTTGCGTTTTGCAGTTTATTCTTAGGTATAAAACATTATGTGTGTGTTTTTCTAATTCTGGGCCAATAGCTTGTTTTCTCATAATGTTAGTAAATATAATTATGCTGTACTTATGAAACTCGATTTCTCCAGTTATGTTTTGGTAATGATTTAACAAAATGCTTTGTATTTTCAAATTTGTTGTTAGTTAGGATTATTATTTTTTAACATGTCTTTTGGATTCTAATGGATTATTGCGAGGAGTTTATACTAGAACATATCACTGTTGATTTTTTTTGCTATCATTTTCGTTCTTCAGGGATAAAAGAGGTGTTTGGCTAAAGGTGCCTATTGATCTTGCAAATCTGGTTCAGCCTGCTGTAGCTGTAGCTTGTTCATCAAAATACTAATTTACACAAGCTGCATGTCATTGTAAACTATCAAATATACAGTGTCCTTTCTTTCTTTTTCGTTTTTTTTTTTCATTTTTTTGGATGAATTAAAGTTGTAATTTTACATATTTATTTTAATTTGTATACTATCAACTGATCTAGAAAATCCATTGAACTTGGAGACTGACAAAGTATAAGATTTTAACCTGGCCAATCAAGCAATATCAAGAGACTCATGAGAAGCCAAATGCCACAGCCAAACCCAACCATGTTAACTCTATGTTGTTCCATTCCAAGTACATCTTTCACTTGACGACTTGACACATCAATCATGTGAACTCTCTGTCGTAATTTTTATTTATGCATGGGACAAATCTCAAATATATTGTCATAAATCGTGGCTGTTCAATAATTCAAGATACACCATTCAAGAGAAGTAAAGCCTTAGATGGTTTGAGTTTTCAATTCGTCCAACAATGTCCAAATGTTCAAATTGGTTTTACTGAAAATCAATTTAACTAAATGCTTAATTTTGACATTACCTTTCTAATTCAAAAAACATGGTCATAAGTGGAAGTCCCTAAGTTATTCAAAGAAAATTATGAAAACTTCAATCAGCCAAACAATATACAGACTAAAACGATAAACTATTTAATGTGTCAGAATAGTATCTAAATTGGGATTGGTGGGATCAAATTCGAGTTTGAAATTGATATCCGCCAATCGTAAATAGAGATAAATAGATGGAGAACTCGGGAAAGCGGTTGGTAATCGAAACCACCTTTTACAAGAACTATCCTCCTCTAACTACTTGCCGTTTGGAAGCCAGCTTCTGTAGAGACGATGCTGCCAAGTTCGATGCCGATGATATCTCCTGAAACAAGGATTGAGGCTTCCTGCTTCAGCCACCTTCCATCGCGTAGGACTGTGGTTCAGCGATTAGGGATTAGGGATTTTTTCGTGAAGCGGTGATTAGGGATTTTTGGGTAAATGTGGATTATGGTTTAGTAAAAGTAAAGGGTGGTTAATGTAAATTTCACGCGGGCTTCCAGCGCCATGTTCCCTTGCTTTAAAATTCTGTTCGAGCACCTATTCCCATGTTTGGTTTTCTAGTTTTTTTTCATTTTTATTTTTCGATGACTCGCATGTTTAGTTGATTTGAAATTAAAATATGCGCAAGGAAAGGAAAGTTTAAAGCTAAAATTTTAAAAAAAAGAAAAATAAAAGATATTATTATAAATTATATGTTATTAAGTATATATTATTATTAATACATTGTTATTATAAATTATTAACTTTAATTTATTAGTATTACCAACTAATTATATAATAAATTATTAATCAAAAATAGTTATTTATTAAAATAATAATTTTTAATTATAAATTATAAATTATTGGTTAATAATCATAAATTATAAATTATCATTTATAAATTAAAAGGTATTAATGATTAGTTATTAATTATAAATACTAACTACAACGAGACGAAAACCGTTGTAATAGGATTATATTACAACGGGCCAAAACCGCTGTAATAGAGCAGAAAACTAGTATCTATTACAACGGGCTAAAAACATTGTAATAGGACCATATTACAACGGACAGGCTGACAACCTTGTAATAGGTGTACTGAATGAAGAAAAGTTGCGCCTATTTCAATGGGCTTAAGAAAACCGTCGTAATATGTTTCTATTAGAATGGTTTTTTATGGTTCATTATAAAACAGACGTTTGTAAAAGGATAGTTTTGTTGTAGTGCTTCAGAATTTTCCACATCCCTATGGTTTTACTTCATTTATAAATCTGACCCATATGCTTTCCTTTCTACGGGGAGAAAATCATTTATTTACCCAAACCCTTCTTCATTATAAATTCAAGTTAAATTCTAAAACAAATCTAGAAATTATCGAACTCAAGAAAATATTTCCGTATATCAATATATGCTCACAATCGAATGAGAATCGAGTTTAACCAAAGTTTTAGAGCTAATGTGTGTGTAATCAGAGAAAGGAAAAAGCAATGAAGGAAGAAATGGACGTAAGTTTCTGGTGAGTAAAATAGTCACATACCTATGTCCAAATATTCAATCTTTGAACCCCTATGCTTGCGTTTTATTGAATGCGTATGAGCTTCAAACCCAAACTAATCATAAGAATAGAGTTGTGGAGTGACGTGTGGCCACAGCCACCCTGGATTGTCGAACGCGACCTGGAACACTTTTGTTCCTGTTGCCTTCCAGTCCGTTCCTGTTTGCAAATGCGTATTCGTGTGCATGGAGGCGTGTATGTCTTGAATCATATGCATTTGTTTCTTCAGTTACCTATTTGCATTCTTGAACCTAGGCATGTAATCTCTTGGTGTATTTTATCTTATGTTTGCCCATCTTGAAGTTATGTATTTTCGTGCGTGGGCTTGTTATAAATATTCATATAAAAATATATATAGCGGCGTGAGAGTACTTGTATTTTAGTTTTGTCATTTGCTTCTTTTTTTGAATTTGAATTTGGCAGTTCCTTAGTTTTTATTAAGTTATGTATACTAAATTATATGTTTTGGATGATAGATCTTTTATTATTGGATAGTCTTCAAATATAGACCTATCAATCTGGGTAATTCAATTTTTTTCGTCAACACCATATTACTGTCAATATACAATATATAACAACTAATAGTATTACTACTCCTTGTATAGGAGAATGTGAATCTTTTTATGTTTATAAACTTAGGTAAGTGATGTTTTGTAAAATATTTATCACTTATGAAATGTATACAATATGAATATCTATTTAGCAAATTTGTACCTTACTGTTTTCATACCTTGATGTCTTACTTTCATATCTTAATTAATGTCTTGCTTGGCTCAGTTCGTGTATATGAATGGGTCTATTTACATCTTATAATAAACTTTAAACATGACTTGTGTGTTTCATGCATGCATGTATGTCTCCATGAGAGAGTGTTTGCATTTCCTGATACTTTGTTATTGTTCAATATTAAGTATTTTATATGGTGGTGTTGTTTTAAGTTTTCTTGCACGTTTTGTTAATAAGTCTACGTCTTTGATTTCATTTACTAGCTTATATAACTAACCTATATATATTAATGAAGGTGCATACTCGGATGTTCAAGTTAAAGTGTGTATAAAGGTGTACAAGCAATCAACACTATTATTACATATATTTATTATATAATATAAATATTCCTATGCATGTGTGTAAGCCTGTGACTATAATTAATGCTCGTGAGGTCTGCATATCATACTTCAAGGATTCTTCTCATATAAAAGTTTGTTGTTAGTCTTTGCGCTGCTATATATACGTTTTGCGCTGCTATATATACGTGTGTGTGTGTTTGAGTATCCCATGTGGTTGTTATATTTTTTTTATTTTACTACCCTTGTTTTAAAGGTATGTGAGCTTTGCAATATCCATGAGCACATATTGATTATCTTGCATATGGATATATGTTCTTGTGGGATTAAATTGTGTATATATAAGCAAGAATGTGTGTTTTTAGGTACCAAAATTGTGAACATGTCTATATATTAATCAATGCTTTGCTCCATATTTATATTTGCTCATGTGCAATAGGTTTATGCATTGGTACAATTTAAACTTTAGCTCACAAAGTTTGTGATTGGATTTTTCTTATATTAAATTGGTTTTGAGTTCTCCTTTGTGTTTATGCATATATGCTGCCTGGTGTGTGCAATTTCATGTGGCAGTTTGTCTACCTATTTTATTTTAATATTTATATTTAATAGTTGGTTATTTATATAAAACATAAGATTTATAAATAAAAACAGGTTTTGCGTATTATCAATTTAAAAGAATAAGTTTTAACTTATAAATTATTTAGTAAATATACAGTCTTTGATTTTAATTAAATTTTTTAAAAATTGATTTTGTTAATTATAATTACAACTAATTCAATATACCTACCTCATTGTTTTCCTGCTTAGACTTTAATTTATATTGATATGGAACATATGAAATAATCTCCAGATGAAGTGTTTAGTTCTATAAATTTCTAAGGAACAAGTATATATTATCCATCACTAAGTAATTACATTGTTATATAAAACTATATGATGTGAATCATTTGATATTAAATATTGAATTGTTTATTCTAACAACCCACTTGTATATTAGTTTTCTGTTTATGTTTTCTTGTTTATTGAATACCGATGATATGAATGATTCACCGTTGATATTGACTTAGTTTGTTATATTTGAATATGACACAATGATGACATCCTTTTTATTTGATTCACCGTTATTCTGTGTGATGAGGAATTAGAATAAACAGTTTAGCGATACTTTCTGGTAAGGGACTTTTGGTAACGCTTGTTCGGTTATTCTTTGGATTCGTCATATAGAATAAAGAAGAGCGAGTGTGATGTATGAGCATTGAATAAATGGACTAGTAATACGCGATGGTATGGAATGCTGCCATGTTATTTATTTAGTTATTCTTTGCTCGTAGATGATACTCATATGGGGATATGTTGTGTATGGTGTGTGTGACTCGCTACGATGAGCATGTATGGAGGATACTTGTTAGCCACGTAGTTTGGGTACATTATGCATCTATCTACATTTGTCTAACTCTCTTTATATTTAGGAGTGAACCGGATTGGCCAGTATCCGTCCTAGCGGGCTGATCGTGGGGTCATAACCCAGATCCGCGACACCACTATTGTTATAATATTCGATGTGGATCATGAGATTAGTAGTTAGTTGCCTCTTGTGTCGTATAGGCCATCAGTCAGTTACCATTAGGGCACATGTCGGTAGTCGTGACCAAAGAGGCTATGCGTTGTCGAGCCTATGGTGGATCATTATCACGATACTAAGAGGGGAGAGGTAATGGTAACCTATAATAATAGAAGTCTTGTCATATGGACCGCATGTGGCTCCTAGAGCAAGCAGACGTGTTGTTAGTCTTCCATCTGGTTTTGGTATATGTGGATGTATATGTATGTATGTGGGTAGTAGATAGACATATATTATGTATATATGAGATTATACCCGAGACTATGTCCAGAGAGTGCTCAACCCCATATCCTTTTTAGGCAGACGGCCAACCTTTTACAGGTGAATGGCCTACTTATTAGTGATTATATTTGGATATTGTTATGATTTGGTTCATATCTTCCTTATTGATTTTATTGATTTGATATTGGCATTTTATGGTATGAGATTGAGAGAGATAGCGGGCATTGTTTTGTTGTTGTTTAACTTCACTTGAGGATGTCTCATTGATGATTATTTCTGGATTTGATAATGATTTCAAGATTTGGATGATTTACCCGTTTGATGTTTTACATGAATTTTGATTCGATATATTTTAAATAGGTAATGACATCAATATATGGCTTTGAAATGTTTGGATTATTTAATGCCTTGAGGATTATTCTATATGTATATATACTTTGATATGTCTTTTGATGTATTGTGTATATTTAATAGCGATATCATATTGTTCCTTGTTTATACAGTATCATCTTCTTGTGATCCTTGATTAGACATGGTCTAACCCGTGTATTATTTTATAATGCTCATGTCAGTTCAAAACATTTTAGGTACATGGATGACTTGACCAACATGTATTTCATTGGGCTTAATGGAGTTCTATATTAGGAATATTATATGATATTTTTGTGACATTGTTTCATTATGTGTATATATATAATTGACACATGAATTGTATTGTACAACATTAATGTATTTATATTATATGTTATCGCTGAGATTGACTCTATATTCTCTAGGTTGTACTGTATGTTATGTATTATTCTGTCTCGGAGGCACAGATGTCTAATGCTTTGTACCGATACTGTATATGTAGATGTGAGTTATATACTTGATGTTTTAATACGTACCAGTGTTAGTCCAAGGGAATATTCACGTGTGCATCCCATATAGCCTCATTCTCTATATTATTTGATAGTAGTACTCTGTAATACTCTTGGATAGTACATGTATAGGGGTGGGGTGTTACACTACAATGCTTTATAGATCAAAGAAGAATTTATAAGGGAAGCCAGAAGGGTCTACGTAGGGAATGCAATATTTTCTACTTAGGTTCAAAAACAATCTAAACCAAGACTCAGGCGAGGTCAACGCACGATGTGTAGTAGTAAAGAAAATCTACTTAAGGAAGCATTTAATTGAAGATGTAAATAAGAGATAATTTGCGTTAAAAGTTTAAAGTGTTTTACTCATGATGTTTGAATAGTGAGGGGAAAACCTATTCTGAGCAGTGCGGGTTGGACTCACTATATGTTTGTTTTTGGATAGAGTATTATTCACACCAGACTTTATGTCAGATCCGTATTTTATTATTGTTTTTCCCATAAACTCATGGATACTCATTTGATTAGGCTGATTTTATGGGCTAAGGCAGGCTTGGAATAATGGCCTTAGTACGTGGACTAAAGACGAAGCAGAAGGCTCTTTGGCTAATAAAGATTTTGTTTCCGCTGTATGATGTAGTGTGGGCCACATCTTCATATGTGGACTTGACTCTTTATTATGTTATTTTCTATTCATATTTGACCCCTACGTGGGCACATTATCTAGGGAATATTGGCAGTAGTTAATGTAAAGAATGTTAATACCTTAATTATTTGACTTTGATGATGATAACAACTATATAAAATATCAATGCCATAATTTAGTGTTTAGAGTCATTAGAATATATCGTTAAAGTCCTTGATAGCAATCTCTAATCTTTATCCCCAAGTTCTAATCTCTAATATTTTAAATAAAAATAAATTATTTTAATTTCAAAATATATCTTTTAATATTTTTTAAAAAAGTTTTAAGACTTCAAAATATTAAAAAGAAACTATATTCAAATTATTTTACAAAGTATAGGATTTTCAAAATAATTTAAAAGAAAAGCATTTTAAAAAATTAATAGGATATGTCGACATACTTGTTTCTATATGTCGATATATAGACCGTTGGATTGTTTTTAAATTTTTTAATGGAAGTGTCTTTTGGATACAACTCTTCATGAATAGATACATCTATTCATTTACTATGTAATAGGGAGTGCAAATGAATTTTTAACTAATTAATTACTTCTTTCTTCCCACTCCTTACTATCTTGAAAATTCTGTTGAAAAATATACTCTACATTCTTCAAAATCATATAGAATCAATTCATACTTCATTGTATTGATTCAATACTATTTTCTTATTATTTTGGAAACATCTCTCTCTCATTTCAAATATTAAAGTGTTATCCAAGAGGCTATAGGATCCATTGTATCCGAAGTACAAGAATTTGTCTTTGGAAAAACTTTCAACTCTACTCGTGTTTAGTTGGGTGTGCTTGTTGCCTGTTCAAATCAAGTGGGCATGTTTAATAGCCTGATAAATCTAGTAGGTGATCTTGTTGCTCGGTAAATCAAAAGAGTTTGCCTTGGACTTGAAATACAGGAAAGTGTGAGCCTTGAAATCGAGATTATAATCTGGTTTGCCTTCTATCTGGTTTAAAGATTAGCATGTGAAAAGAAATCTATATAAGCAATTATATGAGATTTGACGTAGGAGAAATCCGAACCATTATAAAATCTTTGGTGTCATCTCTCCAACTTGTAATTTACTTTATTGCTTTTATATTCATCCGTGATTGCTTCTAAGACTGATTGTTGGTATAATTCTATGTTGTTAATCTGTGATTTAATATTACCCTTGAAAGAAAATCAAGAAGATTTACATGAGTTAGAAAACACGATTCACCCCCTCCTCTAGATTTAATTAGCCTTAAGATCCATTATTTCGAAACCCGCAAAGAATATTTAAGTAAAATCGTTATGTAATGAAACATGTTTAACTACTCTGTTTATTTATTTGTGTGTTTATATTATACTAAACTCATTTTAGTCATTGAAAGATAATTCCGGTGAATACTGCAGCATTATCGGCATTCATCTTCGGATTTTGAGTGGGGGATGATACAAAATCATGACCTTTGAAACCCTAGTACAAATCAAACCACTTGCCACTTGAGCAAGTGGTCGTTGACTATTAGTTCACGATTTTGAATACGACTATAAATGTTGGTCAATCAAAATGTGATATAAATTTAACTATACGGAATCCAAAGTGGTATCTACCTAATTTGTGTCTAACGACCCAGAATTTTGACATTTTAAATTAGAATATTAATTGATTTTAAATATTCAGAAGTTAATTATTAACTTGAATTTCAAATATCACTTCTTATGGGATAATTAAAATATTGGATTAAACAATTAAAAATTGGGTAAAATATGGAATCTGGAAGTTTAAGCTCATTAAAAATAATTTAAAGGCTTATAAAATTTATAATGATGATACTGAAGATAATAGAAGTGTTAAAATTTAATTTTTAGGTGGTTTGTTCAGTTTTAAAAATATATTGTTTAAAATGATATTTAAAAATAGCCTTCCGAGGCACGGTCTCGGATTTCGATGGAACCAGTTCCACTAGATCCATAATAATATATTATTATTGGATTTTAAATTTCGTAGTGTTTGGAGTTGACATGTGACCGTACGGTTTGTAAACGTGCTGAAATCTATATCAAAAATTTAATATAATTACTGGGTCCAAAAAGCTATCTTCTCCATATGATCGAGTTAGGCCTCAAAACCATTTCCAGTGCGCTCGAAATAGGGGTATAACATTATAAACGCATGGCGGCATGCCTTGATAGGGATTCACGATTTTAATCTACGTTAATCGAAACAATTTGAAATTGAATTTGAATTAAATTTAATGTATTATATATATATCAACATTCAAATCTACATTTCCATCGTACTTTTTCAATTCTAAAAAAACATCCAACACGTGTTTCCCTAACTTTCCAGATCACGTACAAGTGTTTACCCTTCTTTTATATTAACGGCAACAAAATAATGACTGGGTATTTGAAAACAAATCAAAAGGAAAACTGAATTCCATCTCTAGTTCGATTTAAATCAGATCAAAATCCCCCTTCAAAACAAAAGAATAAATGGCCGAACAAATCACGGTTTTCCTCTTCAAATTTCATCTCGCCTTCTCCTTCTATCGCACATAAATTAGGCTTTTTAATTCCTCGAATGAACTGCCATCGGTTACCAGATCTAGAAAGGTGGGACTAAACCACCTACGCTCAACGAGCATTTCCCACTCTAACTTCATCGACTGCTCCTTCAGTAAACGTTGTGCCTCATTCTGTTACAAATAGGTCTTCGTATAACTTCGAGATCCCTGATGTAGTGATGTATATTCTCAATGACCGTGAGCGACACTCTAGGGCATCACCTCTCTCACAGTCCTTTTCATCGCCTTTGAAGGCGAGTTCGACTGCTCCATTGTCTGATGTCGCCTTGCCAGTTTCCCTCAAAGTCAAAGTCCGCTCCTACAAAGTCGAGCCCTAGTTTTTCCTACTGTTCCTATGTGTCAAGTTGTGTTCGATGAGCAGTGAGATAGCTGTTTATTTTATTTATTTGTTTTTATTTTAATTTAAATATATATGTGATATGTGCTTGAACCTACTATAAGTTTGAATAGGGTTTAATTTAAGTCTTGATTTGTAGATATAATAGCAATAAACAAAAAAGAATATATGAAGATAAGTTTTAGGAAAATAGAAACTTTAAATGGTAATATAAATTATTTTTATAAGTGTATATATATAGTTTCAAAGATAAGATTTTGAAAATTATATGGGGATTTTAAAATGTCGAGGAGTTTATTTAAAAATTGGTTTTTGAATCTATATAAGTTATTTTATAAGTATATATATGTGATTTCAAAAGAAAAAGAAAGAATGTATATATATATATATATATATATATTCACTTACTGTTTCATTTTAAAAATAAATATTAAGATAATTAACTTATTTAATTGCTTATTTAATTTATTTTAGTTACTAAAAGATATTTAAAGGGAGATTAGTTTCGAATTTAGTTATTTATTTAAATTAAATCATTAGTTAAAAGTAAAGCTATTAAATGGTAATTAATTTGTTCGATTCAATTCGAATATTAAAAAAACCTTATAATGTTTGTTACAAGGTCTAAAAATCATGAAGAAAACAAATTGAGACGGAAATGGGTTGCAACAAAAAAATGAAGGTGAGTTAATCTCACTCATTTGGATTACCGTTAATTTAAATAGTTAAATTTAAAGTTTTGGATTGGTTACTTGAATTGATTCTTATTATCAGTTTGAATTGATATTACATATATATATATATATATATATATATATATATATTGGAGTGACTGATATTCCCACATTATACAACGGATAAGACCCTAAGTGCCCCATATAATAGCGGATGACCCTTTATACTGCGCTATCCCCTTCGAAGTGGGATTAGTATTTTATGTTGTACCAACATTGGTGGATGTAGGAAAACAGGTTGGAGGGATCCAATTGAATTTCTCAAAACAATTGAATTTATTTTATATTCAGCGATGTGATTTATTATATGATCTATGATAGATTATATTGAGGATTGAAATTATTGAATGTTATGCTTGGCTGAATATATATATATATATATATATATATATATATATATGGGTATTTAAGAAATGGAAAAATATATATATAAAGTTTGGGATGTTTAAAGGAAATAAAAAGAAAATTTTTGAGTAAATAATTATTGGGAATTGGATAAATCGAGTAATAAATTTTAAAGGGAAATTAAAACTAGGGAATCGATTTGAAATCGATTTAGTGTTTTGGGAACTGTGATTTGAAGGAAAATGAGAAATGGAATTTGTAGAATGGTTTATAAATGATGTAGAATATTTATCAGTGGATAAATTTGGAAGTATAGATTCCAGTGGAATTTATAAGGAAATGTGCAATTCATTTTAAAAATAAGAGGTGATAATATTTTTAAAAGTTGGAAAGTATATTTTTCCTGGAAAACTAAGTATATTTTCAAAGAAAATATTTAAAAGTATAAACTAGAAGTTTAAAAAAATGTTTTTTAGAATATTTAGAAAATTTATTATTTTAACTATTTTTAAGAGAAAGTAAATGTTTATTTAAGTTAATTATGGTAGTTAATTATTTTTAAAGGTAAATTAGTATTATGATTCTTAAAAAGGAATTTTAAAATAAATATTTGATATAATAACTTATTTTAGAAAGGAAATTTTGGGTTAAGTTTTACTCAGAAACTCTTATAGAATTTCTTAAGTATTATTTTTATCAAGTAATTTTAGTAGCCTTAATGCAAATAATTTAAGTATATATTTTTGAAAGTGATTATAAGAAGATGGAAATGTATTTTAAAAATAAAAAGTGGTGTTATTTTTAAAGCGTTGAAAGAAATTTACGGATTTGAGACGTAAATTTAATTAGGATAAATCGAGATGATTTTATTAACTAATTAAATGGACTATTTTGGAATGGAAAGTGAATTTTTATGAAAAGCCAAGTATGTTTCCAAAGAAGATTTTTAAGTATAAGTTAGAAGTTTTAAAGTGGTTTTAAAGGAATGTTTTAGAAAGAAATTATTATTTGGTGGTTTTAAAAATTTTAAAGGTAAATATTTATTAAGTTAATTATATAAGTAAATTATTTTAAAAGGTTAATTAGTATTACGGTTTAAAAGATAATTATTCAATATTTATACCTTATAGAATAACTTTTATTTTAAAATTAGTTTCGGCTTAAGTTTTACTTGGGAAATATTATAAATTTCATAACTAGTATGTTAAATAAAGTGTTTTAAGTAGTTTTTATTTTAAATGTTTTAAAGTATATATTTTTGGATAAAGTGATTTAAATTATTTTAAAATCTAATTTTAAAGGACTTGGTGCTTTTCAGAGGAAATAAAACAATCGGGTGGAAATTTTTTCCGCAAGAGAAAAAGTGATTTGAAAACTATTTTCAAAGGGTTGAAGTGTGGGAAAAATATCTTGCGAAGATATTTTTGAAATAAATAATTTGGGAAATTATTTAAGGTCTGATGGTTGTTTGTGAATGTTATTTGATAGTTAAATAACAGACTATCAATACTGGCCAATGCACTAATCGTTTCGAAGAGACCGAGATCGGGATTAATTTTCCGAAAAACACCTTGATCCGGTTTGAACGTTTTCGTGAGGAAGACAAGAGCTTGGAGTCGAAGATGAAGCAGTGAAGTGCAAGGGCTGATCGCTACTAATCCTGAGGGTGATTCCAAAATGGATGTAGTAGAAGTAGTGCCTTCGGTTCTGTTAAGACCCGGAACAGACTTGTATGGATGAATGCTATCAGAACATCATCAAGTGAGCATTCTAAGTGAATGTGTGCTAAAAAGGTAGCACCTAGCCTCGAGCCTCGTCAATCGAGAATGGCTAAAACAGGGGAGATGTAGCAAGGCTAAGTGGTTAGCAACCAATTGGGGTAAGGTCATCCCTGTTTAGATGTCCTTTTAATTCGGCCGTGTAGGCGGTTCCTGATCCCAACCGCGGGGTGATCTTATTCGAACTATCTAGTAAGGGGTAGCTCTGATCTTTTGTTGCAGGAGGTCATGGTGGATCCTCGGTACAGTGAACTAGACCACGTACTGTGACGGGATGTACCCCAGTAGCCCTGCCATTGATGGAAACCCAATCTCCAATAAGTGCCTTCAGACTTGTTTGTATATTTATTATGCTGGAATTTAATGAATGCAACAATTTTGGCTATTTGAATAAGTATTTGTATATAGACACTACTATAATATCAGAGGATTTGATAAGAAATGTTTTGGTTATCGTAAGGTAGAAACCCGGCATGTTTATTTGTGGCGTGGTCTTACGAGATACCTTTGATTTCAAAGGATTCTGAAAACTTTAATACTCCAATAGAGTGTGTTTTCTCATGCTGGTTTTCCAGACCGACTTAGGTGTTATTTCACTGCTCGGATCAGGCCGAGTATTTTAGGATACAGGATGGGATGTTGTGGAGCTCAAGAGACGAGCTAGATGGCGAGACAGTACAAGCTATATAGTCTGCTTTTGGGTGGGGACAAGTTGTTACAACTGTCTAGTAATTGGCTGTTGTTTGTATGTACTCTAATGATGTGATGTATAAAACAGATATTGTTCTTTTTGTATAAAGATCAGCTATTATCTACTATATATTATTCCGCTACGTTTGTGAGATTCTGATGTTGTTTTCTATTTCTCTTCTACTCTTTCTTCTTTAACCTTAATGATTTGTATTTCTGTCCACTTTGAGTTGAACTATTGGAGAATATTTCGGCTCAAAGGGGTATAGATTTGCGGGTCATTACAGTTGGTATCAGAGCTGAAGGTTAAGCGAGAAGCTTGGCTCTAGTGGGGATTGCTCATAGAAATAGAGTCTGTAAGTACTCTAGAATGAGTTTGAGTGTATTAATAGATATGAGCGTGTATTTGTTAGTGAATATAAAATTGTTTTTATATTGTGTTGACTTATCGGTTGAGTGTTTATGGATTCTGGTCGATATGTGGGAGGCCATGTCATCGATAGGACTTTCTAAACTCTTAAACAAGATAAACCGACACAGTATTGTTTTAAAATAGGGTAAATGAAATATTTTACCCAAATTATTTTTGTAAATTATTATAGCATATGATTGCTTGGTTGTTAGGGAATGATAATATTAAACTATTATCATTGTTAAGTAGAAATTTAAAAAAGGAATTGAAATCATAGCCAAAGCTTAAGGAAATAAACTCAGATAACAAAATGGAATTTGAAATGTGGATTATAAATGTGATTTATAATTGAAATAGAGTAAAATTCCAGAGTAATGTCTGAATATAGATTGGAAGGACTTGAAATTTGAAATTTTGAGAAAGTTTAAATCCCTTGGGCATGAAAATGGTTTTCAAAGGTTTTGAAGGAGTAATGGTGATATTATTTAGAATATTTTGGAATTGGATTCGAAATTTATAAAGTGAGATTTGGAATTTAAAAAGTATATTTGGAAAAAAATTTTGAAGGGATAAAAGCATTGAACTCACTTCGGTCGCTGGAAAATAACTTCGGTGATGAATGCAGTATCATCGATGTTCATTTTCAAGTTTCCAAGAGTGGAATAGCTGCCTGAATATTTCAAATTGGAGTTGTTTGCAAAACTGGGTTTGGTTTTGAAATTCAAAGCAATGATTTGTGTTGGGTATATATGAATTCAAAAATGTTTAAGAAATTGTTTAAACTCTTGAAGTTTATTTAAAAAGTTTATGGAATATAAACGGGTTGATAACTTATAAGTTTTGAAATTTGTTAGAATAGAAAAATTTAACTTAAAGAAGAAT
Organism: Allium cepa; assembly: GCA_030765085.1. Lineage (NCBI taxonomy): Eukaryota > Viridiplantae > Streptophyta > Magnoliopsida > Asparagales > Amaryllidaceae > Allium > Allium cepa. The sequence continues at coordinate 263,731,466 of CM060931.1, read as the reverse complement.
AAGTGTGAAACGAAATAAGTTAGGAAAGTTAGCAAATGAAAGGTAAATAAATTGGAGAACTTATAAAAGTTTAAAATTTGAATTAAATTAAAGTGTAACTGAATCAAATTAAATAAAAGTGAATTTGGGGAAAAAGTCTAAGCAGACTAGACTAAATGAAATGGCCACTAAAATAAAATTTACTAAGTTGGGAATAAATGTGGAAATGAAGCAAACTAGCCTAAATTTGTAAGTAAATGGAAATTAAACTGAATGTTGGAATTCATTTTGAATTATGATAAGTAAAGTGAAGTTAAAGAATTATTTCAAAATGGACTAACATAAAAAAAAGTTTGGAAATAAAAATGGTTTGAGATAAAGTGAATAGAATTCAGCATTTTAAAAATTAAAGGTGAACTGAATTCACAATGGAAATAAGAATTTAAGTTAAATGGAATTAGATGTGGAAGCTTAAACAGTGAAGTGAAAATAGTTATAAGAAGTGTATAAAATATTATATTGAACTTAAGAAATGGATGGTAAAATTCTTAAGTAAAAATTGGTATTGGAAGAAATAAACTAAGTTAATATTCGAATGAAGATTCAATAAAAGTTGGGTAAAAGGAATTTTTTTTGAATAAGTGAATGGAAATCAAAATAAATGTGAATAAAAAGAGAATTTATATAGCTAATAATCAACTGAGATAAATACGTAGGATGTATGTGTATTATTTTATTCGCATAGCGATTTGATCAAGATTCGAGCATAGAATTTCGAGGTAGTTATGCCGATCCGAGTTGGGTTTTTTCACTCGATTTTCAATGGCGAACCCTGGATATGAATTTTTGATTGATCCTAAGATTCTCTACCATAGTATGTGGCTATGCAAGGACAACGACTGTTTCTGATCAAGAAACCAGATCTGAGTCCGTACTAGGAAGTCGGATGGACGATACTAGTTCAGAAGTGAAATTGTGTGATCGAGCGAGCGATCGAATTTGGTATTGCATACGGATGATATATGTGCGTCGTACGGACTTGAATGAATTAGATATTGAAAATTTTGTAAAGAAATGTATAAAATGATTTTGAACGCTATGATTGGATATTGTAACTGAGTAGGGTGCAGGTAATTAATAGCAAAGGATAAATTGATGTTTTCAAATTCAGAAGATAAATTGAATTGCCCATCAAAAGGTATGTATTTAAATTTCTGTATGAAATTTGATGATTTTCTGGTCTAGCCACTTGGCCTTTTGTTTTCTTTGAAATCTGGGGCTTGTAGAGGCCATTTTGTAGTTGTGCCGAGCTAGCCGTGCAAAGGAGACGCTAGCGAAATTTTTTCAAATTTAGGGAGTTAGAAAATTTTTGAGAAAATTTTGATAATTTAAATTTTGGTTTCAAATTTAAATTTGAATGGTTGAGTAAGTAGTGTTGTTTGAAAACTATGGAAGAGTTTGGAAATTAGCAAGGGGGATAGTGTGTCTTTAATAAAAAGATTGTTTTGGGTTTTGTAAAAACTACTTGGATTGACAAAATAGAAAGCGGCTTTTGGACCATTCTTCCTAACTAGTAATTTCGGGAACGAAATCCTTTTAAGGGGGGAGGAATGTGACGACCCAGAATTTTGGACATTTGAAATTGGAATATTTAATTGATTTTAAATATTTATAAGTTAATTATTAACTTGTTTCAAATATCACTGCTTATAGGATAATTAAATTATTGGATTAAACAATTGAAAACTGGGTAATATATGGAATCTGGAATTTTAAGCTCATTAAAAATAATTTAAAGGCTTATAAAATTTATAAAGATGATACTAAAGGTAATAGAAGTGTTGAAATTTAATTTTTAGGTGGTTTGTTTAATTTTAAAAATATATTGTTTAAAATGATATTTGAAAATAGCCTTCTAAGGCACAGTCTTGGATTTTGTGGAACCAGTTCCATTGAATCTGTATATTATCGGATTTTAAATTTCATAGTTTTTGGAGTTGACGTGTGACCGTACGGTTTGTAAACGCGCTGAAATCTATATCGAAAATTTTATATAATTACTGGGTCCAAATAGCTATTTTCTCCATACAATCGAGTTAGGCCTAGAAACCTTTTCCAGTGCGTTCGAAATAGGGGTACAACATTATAAACGCCTGGCGGCATGCCTCGATAGGGATTCGCGATTTTAAGCTACGTTAATCGAAACCACTTGAAACTAAATTTGAATTAAGTTTAATATATTATATGTATCAACATTCAAATCTACATTTCCATCAGTACTTTTTCAATTCTAAAAAAACATCTAATACGTGTTTCCCTACCTTCCCAGATCGTGTACAAGTGTTTCCCATTCTTTTATATTAACGGCAACAAAATAACGACTGAATATTTGAAAACAAATCAAAAGGAAAACTAAATTCCATCTCCAGTTCGATTTAAATCAGATCGAAATCCCCTTCAAAACAAAAGAATAAATGGCCGAACAAATCACGACTGTCCTCTTCAAATTTCATCTTGCCTTCTCCTTCTATCGCGCATGAATCAGGCTTTTTAAATCCTCGAATGAACTACCATCGGTTAATAGATCTGGAAAGGTGTGACTAAGCCACCCACGCTTAACGATTCTTCGGCATTTCCCGCTCTAATTTCATCGACGGCTCCTTCAGTAAATGCTGCGCCTCATTCTGGTACAAATAGGTTTCCGTACAACCTCGATATCCCTAATGTAGTGATGGATATTCTCAATGACCTGTACGACATTCTGGGGCGTTACCTCTCTCACAGTCCTTTCCGTCGCCTTTGAAGGCGAGTTCGACTGCTCCGTTGTCTAATGTCGCCTTGCCAGTTTCCCTTAAAGTCAAAGTCCACTCCTACGAAGACGAGCCCTAGTTTTACCTACTGTTCCTCTATGTCAAGTCGTGTTCCGTGAGCAGTGAGGTAGCTGTTTATTTTATTTATTTGTTTTTAATTTAATTTAAAAATATATGTGATATATGCTTGAACCTGTTGTAAGTTTGAATAGGGTTTAATTTAAGTCTTGATTTGTAGATGTAATAATAGTAAGCAGAAAAGAATATATGAAGATAAGAATTAGGAAAATAGAAACTTTAAATGGTAATATAAATTATTTTTATAAGTGTGTGTATATATAGTTTCAAAGATAAGATTTTGAAAATTATATGGGGATTTTAAATGTTGATGAGTTTATCTAAAAATTGGATTTTGAATCTATATAAGTTATTTTATAAGTATATATATGTGATTTCAAAAGAAAATGAAAGAATATATATACATATATATTCACTTACTGTTTTGTTTTAAAAATAAATATTAAGATGATTATTTTATTTAATTTATTTTAGTTACTAAAAGATCTTTAAAGGGAGATTACTTTAGAATTTAGTTATTTGTTTAAATTAAATCATTAGTTAAAATTAAAGCTATTAAACGGTAATTAATTTGTTCGATTCAATTCGAATATTAATAAAACCTTATAATGTTTGTTATAAGGTCTACAATTCGTGAAGAAAACAAATCGAGATGGAAATGGGTTGCAACAAAAAAATGAAGGTGAGTTAACCTCACTCATTTGGATTACCGTTAATTTAAATAGTTAATTTAAATTTATGGATTGGTTACTTGAATGAATTCTTATTATCAATTTGAATTGATATTATATATAGTAGTATATATATATTGAAGTGATTGACATTCCCGCATTATATGGTGGATGAGACCCTACGTGCCCCGCATAATAGCAGATGACCATTTATACCGCGATATCCCCCTCGAAGTGGGATTAGTATTTTATATTGTGCTAACATTGGTGGATGCAAGGAAATAGGTTGGAGGAATCCAACTGGTTTCCTCAAAATGATTGAATTTATTTTGTATTCAGCAATGTGATTTATTATATGATATGTGATAGATTATATTGATTTTATTGAGGATTGAAATTATTGAATGTTATGCTTGGCTGAATATATATATATAGGTATTTGATAAAAGGATATATATATATATATATATAAAGTTTTGGATGTTTAAAGGAAATAAAAAGAATTTTTTTAAGTAAATAACTATTGGGAATTGGATAAATCAAGTAATAAATTTTAAAGGGAAATTAAAACCAGAGAATCGATTTGAAATCGATTTATTGTTTTGAGAAATGTGATTTGAAGGAAAATGAGAAATGGAATTTGTAAACTGGATTATAAATGAAGTACATTATTTATCAATGGATAAATTTGGAAGTATAAATTCCGATGGAATTTATAAGGAAAGGTGCAATTCATTGTAAAAATAAGAGGCGATTTTATTTTTGATAGTTGAAATGTACATTTTTCCTGGAAAACTAAGTATATATTCAAAAAAAATGATTTCAAAGTATAAACTAGAAGTTTAAAAAAATGTTTTTTAGAATGTTTAGAAAATTTACTATTTTAACTATTTTTAAGAGAAAGTAAATATTTATTTAAGTTAATTATCGTAGTTAATTATTTTTAAAGGTGAATTAGTATTATGATTTTTAAAAAGGAATTTTAACATAAATATTTGATATAATAACTTATTTTAAAAAGGAAATTTTGGGTTGTTTTACTCAAAAACTCTTATGGAATTTCTTAAGTATTATTTTTATTTAAGTAATTTTAGTAGCCTTAATGCAAATAAATTGAGTATATATTTTTGAAAGTGATTATAAGGAGATGGAAATGTATTTTAAAAATAAAAAGTGGTGTTATGGTTAAAGCATTGAAAGAAATTTACGGACTTGAGACATAAATTAAATTGGGATAAATCGAGAAGGATTTATCAACTGATTAAATGGACGATTTTGGAATGGAAAGTGAATTTTTATGAAAAGCCAAGTATGTTTTCAAAGCAGATTTTTAGGTATAAGTTAGAAGTTTTAAAGTGGTTTTAAAAGAATGTTTTAGAATGAAATTATTGTTCAGTGGTTTTAAAAATTTTAAAGGTAAATATTTATTAAGTTAATTGTATAAGTAAATTATTTTAAAGGTTAACTAGTATTATGATTTAAAAGATAATTATTCAATATTTATACCTTATAGAATAACTTCTATTTTAAAATTAGTTTTGGCTTAAGTTTTACTTGAGAAATTATTATAAATTTCATCATTAGTATTTTAAATAAAGTGTTTTAAGTAGTTTTTATTTAAATGTTTTAAAGTATATATTTTTGGATAAAGGGATTTAAATTATTTTAAAATCTAATTTTAAAGGACTTGGTGCTTTTCATAGGAAATAAAACAACCGAGTGGAAATTTTTTCCGAAAGAGAAAAAGTGATTTGAAAACTATTTTTAAAGGGTTGATGTAACGACCCGATTTTTCGACGCTCGAAAATTGATATCAATACGTCCACTATATTAAATGTTGAACAATCAAATGCCGAAAAACCAAATCGTAAGGGAAAGAAGAAGGAGGTAGAAGAAGAAAATAGAGAACAATATCAGAATCTCACAATCGCAGCGGAACAATATATAATAGATAACAACAGATTTTTATTACAAAAGAATCTGTAACTGTTTATACATTACATTATCAGGGTACAACACAAATCAACCACACAATTCAGGACAATTATAACAACTTGTCCTCCTAAAGCTGAATATACAACTTACATTGTACAGAGAAATGTATATCAAGTACGTGTGTTATTTCTCGACATCCAGCTTGTCTTCTGAGCTTCAAAGCCGTTCATCCAGAATCTGTAATACTCGGTCTGACCCGAGCATCATAATAAAACAATATCCGAGTCACTCTGGAAAAACCAGCGTGAGAAAACACACTCAATTTGGATTATTAAAGTTTCAAAATCCTTTGAAATCAAAGGGTATCTCATAAGACCACGCCACAAATAAACATGCCGGGTTTTACCTTACGGTAACCAAAACATTTTTTATCAAATTCGTATGATATTATAATAGTGTCTATAGAAAGTAAAATAGAATCTAGCTAAAATGATTGCATCTCACGTTTCAGCATAGTTAGGCACAATCAAAACTGTAAAGGCGCTTATTGAAGACTGGATTCCATACAATGGCAGGGCTGCTGGGGTACCATCCATCACAGTAGTGGTCTAGATCAGCGTACCGAGGATCCAGCCTGATCCCCTGCTACACAAGACCGGAGCTACCCTTTACTGGATAGTCCAAATAAGTTTACCCTGCGGTTGGGATCAGCAACCGCCTACACAGCCGAAATAAAGGGACATCTAGACAGGGGTGACCTTACCCTAATTGGTTGCTAGCCACTTAGCCTTGTGTGCACCTCCTCTATTTTATCCATTCCCGGTTGATGAGGATCGAGGCTAAGTATTACCTTTTTAGCACACATTCACTTAGAATGCTCACGTCCTCTTGACGACGTCCTGAAAGCATTCATCCATACAAGTCCATTTTGGGTCCGAACGGAGCCGAATGCACTACTCCTACTACATTCATTTTGGAATCACCCTCAAGATTAGTAGCGATCAGCCCTTGCAATTCACTGCTGTAACATCCCGGAATTTTGGCCCTGTTATTATAATAAGTTTTTAATCTAATTTAAATAAAATACAAGATTTTCATTTATAAATAAATAAGATTTTGGACATTATTAGTTGTATATGTGTTATAAAGGAATTTATAATTTCAAAATATAAAATAGACTCTTTTAACAATATTTAAAAATTAAATCTGTTTTATTCAATTAAATTAAAAGTTATGTATTAATGACATTTAATATCAAATATATGAATGCAGTTAATAATAATAAGTATAATAATACAATTCTATTCATATTAAATATAAATATAAAATACATTAATGCAAATATAAGTTACAAACCAAATATTGGGAAGATATAACTTTAAATAAAAATAAGATTTAAGAAGTGTTCTAACAATAGCTTTTATAATTAAAATAAAATAAGCTTATAAATATTTAAATATAAGTATAACATAAAATATGGTTATAAACATAAGTCTACATGAACATAAGTACAAAACTTTGACATGAATATAAGATATAAATAAAGATGTTAACTATGTTAAGACAAATATACGAAATCAGTCAAAACCAGTGTATAAATTTGTGTTTAAGTCAAAGGATAATAAAACAAAACCATTGTACAAATATACACTAGTAATAAACAAGGATCTGCAAGTATCTTTACAAAGTAAACAAATTTGTCAGCAAAACATAATAAGTATAAACTTATATGAATACATATTAGTACAAACAAATCTGCAAATATCTTTGTACCTAACTCATGTGTCAGCAAGCATTCTGATAAATAACAGGAGAAGCTTGCCCCAGATATTACCTTCCCTGTTCAAGACTATTCTTTTCTATATAAACACCTCTCCATGATACTTGTTTTAATATTTAGTTCAGTCATTAAACTTATGAAAACAAACTTGAGAAGAAGCAAAAGTAATATAAACAAACTTCATACCTACAAGCTTAATCAAATTCAAGCAAAAGAAAGTTGCAGGAATTCAACAATTTCAACTGCTGTCTTCTGTCATCATCAAATTCCTTTGTTTCAAGTTTTCAACTGTAATCTTTTTGGGTGAGTAAACTAATTCTTTTGAAAATTAGTTATTAATAATTGATGCATAGAAATATTATGTTGACATAACACAGTTTGGTGATGTTTGTAATTATTGGATGTACTGTATTTTGAGGTTCTTCAGTTTTTTTGAATCTGAGGCAAAAGAAGCAGAGGATGATTATACCTCTCATATCAACAATATAAACTCAAAATTTAACCTGTTAAGTTGTATAAGCAAAGAATAAGGACCTGAAAATTTGTTTTTTAAAAACAATAGAGTTACTGTAAATTACAGTATAAGGTAAAACAAGGATCAAAATTCGAATATCTCGAATTGTAAACTTGAACTTATAATTTGAAACAACATACAAAACTATGATTTTTAAGACAAAATTTATAACTTTTGGACAACTATGCATAGAGCAGTTAGTTAGTGAACCAAAATTGCTTTTATATGAACATCAGATGATTCATCCAATAATTGTTGATGAAATTTGACATGAAGCTAGAGTGATGTTGTGAGATCACCAGAAAATTGTTAAAAAAAATTTCGAATGCAAGATTTTTGAGGAAAGATCAAAAGTAGGGTTTATGGGTTCTGTATTTTTGGGTCCGGTTAATTGATGCTTGCGTCGCCATGGCACAACCGAGTGCCGTGAAACTTGGGTAGGGGTTAGAGAGTGTTGTCGGCAAGGCACGGCCGAAGCCACGTCGTCTCAGGTGATCGAGATAGTGAGGACGAGGTGATTTTGTCTATCGTGGTCGTGTTGCTGTTCAACTTTTTAGGCATATTTAGATTTCGAGTCTTTCGTGTATTTCTGGGCTTCGTATTCAAGTGAGGGGAAGGCGAGTGGTTTACTGGAGGCGTCGTGTGGCGTTGAAGCGGTGGCGAACCGCCGTGCACGTGCACGGCGGCGAGAATTGACCGTGGGTGTTGACTCGAGTGAAACTCGAGTTAGTGTGCTAGCTGCTTCGGGTTGTTTTCTCTGGGAAGTTTTTTTGAGTGGGTGCGTGTGTTAATATGCTTCAACAGTTTAAAAACTTAAACTTTTAAAAAAAAAGAGCAAAGAACCGGGGAGGAAGAAGAGAAAGGTAGGGAGGAACGCGAGAGAAATACTGGGTGGTCTCGAGTTCTACCCGAGTTGAGCACGTTGTTGACTTCGGGTTTTAAGATTCCAGAAGTTTGCCTACTGTAATATTAAGTAAAGGTAAATAAGTTAAGTGTATATTATGTTATTAAGTGTTGACCAATTTGTTTTAAGCCCAGACGAACTTTAAAGCTTTACTGAAACAAAGAAGAGTAATTAATTTAAATCAAAGTTAATTGTGAATGTAATAAATTTTATAATTGTAATTTAATAAGTAGCACAAAAATTTAATTAAATTAGTAATTAAAGATTTTAATGGTCTTGTGTAAGCCCATTTGTAATTAAGAATTTCATTAATCATTGAAGTTAATAATTTAACAAATCGTAGTTAAATATTTAAATAATTAATGATTAAACGATTAAGTTAATTAATAATTAATGGTTAAACGATTAAGTTAATTAATAATTAATGATTAATTAAGCAAATTAGTAATAATTAAATGTGTAAATGAGTTTTATAAATCAATATTCAAGGTTATTATTAATAATTAAGAATTAATTAATTAATTAAGTGAATAATCAATAGTAATTAATAAATTGAAATAAGTTAATTAATTAGTAATTGATTAAGCAAGAATAAAATATAATTTATTTTTAAGCAAATAATTAAGTTTAAATAAATCAAACTAAATGTTGATATGAATCGATGATTCTATTTGATTGACTCTGATGTTATTTATATCCTGTGATGTTCTGTGATATTCTGGATATATCTATGATGGATGTGTATGATTTATCTGTGTTGAATTTCTATATGAATTTAATTGCTGAATTTAAACTGTATAAGTTAATTAGACAACTTGACTTTTAAAATGGCGTTTGGATTTCGATGAGACCGGGATCGGGTATCCAATTGATATTCCGAAAACCACATCAATCCAATTTAAACGTTAGGTCGTGAATTCTGAAGTGAAGATCGAGATGGTGTTTTCAGAATGCAAGGGTTATCGTCGTTAACTCTGAGGGTGATTCCAAAACGAGTGTAACGAGATAATGCCTTCGGTTTCGTTCGAACCCGGAACGAACTTGTATGGATTGAATGCTTTCAGCACATCGTCAGGCGGACGATGAACATTCTAAGAGATATGTTCTATAAAGGTAAACGCAGCCTCAAGCCTCATCAACCGGGAATGGCTAAAACAGGGGTTGTGCAGCAAGGTTAGGTGGGTCATGCCCAAGAAGGACGAGGTATACCCATGCCAAGATGTCCCTTTTATTCGGCTGTGTGGGCGGTTGGTCTGCAGCCAACTGTGGGGTTATCTTGTTCGGGACTATTCAGTAAGGAATGGTTCCGGCCTTGTGTTGCAGGGGAGTTAGGGTGGCTCCTCGGTACGGTGATCCAGGCCACGTACTGTGACGGACGGTACCCCAGTAGCCCTGCCATTGTATGGGATCCAATTTCCAGTAAGCGCGGTACGTTTTGATTGTGCCCAACTACGTTGGAATGTGAGATGTAAGCATTTCAGCTATTTCTGTATTTTACTTGAAAACCCTAGACACTATTATAATATCACTGAATTTCCTATAAAATGTTTTGGTTAGCGTAAGGTAAAAACTTACCCGTATTTATGTGTGGGAAGTCTTACGCGATACCTTTATTTCAAATGATTTTCAAAGTTAAACAACTTTAACCATTTACTCATACCAGACCCATGTCTGACCCGGAGTTTTTTTTTTCATAAACTCTTGGGTACTCAAATTTTTATGAGTAGTCAAGTGATAGGTATTCGACTATAGAGATTTCTGAAGGAGTTGGAGCAGAAGACCAGACGTATGTAGCTATCCATATAGTTCCGCTGTGTTAGTTAGTATATGATGTATTTGGGATGTATATTCTGACAGATATGTATATGACAATCATGTTGTATGATATTGTATAACTCTGATGTGTATATAACTATGTAATAGTTATGTTGATATAGTATATTTTATTCCATTCCGCTGTGAGATTCTGATGTTGTTATTCTTTCTTTCTTTCCTTCTATTCTTTTCTATTTCTATCCCTTTCTTATTGATGACACTTCTTTCTGGAGTTAGAAAGTCGGGTCGTCACAGCTGGTATCAGAGCATTAGGTTGAGCGAGTACCTAGGCTCTGGAGTAATATTTATCTTTAGAGTGCGTATTTGTATATTCATATAATTATATACCTATCTAAATTTGTTGGCCACCTGAACAGGTAACCCAACATGAGTTTTGGAAGAAGAGGCAGAGTTAGGGCCAGTACTTCGATTGGTAATGGTCGGAGTCAAATTGCTAGAGAGGCTGTAAATCCAGTACCTCCTCAAGTTAGTTTTGCAGCCTTATGTAAAGATTTCATTGATCTCGGAGGCCAACCATTTAAAGGTTCAGAATCGATAATTGAAGTTCAAGCCTGGTTACGCTCTTGTGAGCGCATATTTAAGAGTATGAGATTGTCGGATGATCAGAAAAGGGAAATGGCATCGTGGCAATTGCAGGGAGGCACAACGGCATGGTGGGATGCAACAATTGCAAATATTCCTGAGGAAGATATTTCGTGGGAAAGATTTAAGGAGTTATTTGAGGAGAAGTTTATGCCGACAGCAAGGAAAACTCAATTGTACCAGGATTTTCTGAATTTGAAGCAGGAAAACATGACTGTTTCTGAGTATGAGGCCAAATTCAACGAACTTTCGTGTTATGGATCAGGACTCATTGATACTGCCCTCAAGAAGAATGAAAAGTTTGTGCAAGGATTGAGGTCCAAATTTCACAATAAGATGACGGTGCTCTTGAAAGGATCTTTTGTTGATTTAGTTGATATGGCTTTGAGGTATGAAAATTTGATGAGCAAGAAATTGGAGGCAACAGTAGCATCAGTTTCGAAAGAGAATTTTGTTAACCCAAACAAAAGGAAGTTTAATCCACTTTGGAAAAGGCAAGCTAAGAGAAAGAAATCGGGAGGAAGCAATAACGGACCCCGCAAGTGTTATAATTGTCAACAAATTGGACATTTGGCACATCAGTGTTCTCAAGGAGGATCTCAGCAACAGCAACGACAGAGTGGTCCAGGATTGGCAGTAGTTCAAAGATCGTTGTGTTTTAATTGTCACCAACCCGGTCACATGATTAAGAATTGTCCACTTTTGCAGAGGACACTGCAGGATAAAGTTTTTGCTCTAGAAGCCGGTTCATCTTCTTCTTCTCAAGGGAAAGGAGTTTTGGAAGGTACCTTACTCTTAGGTGGAAAATATATTAAAGTTTTGTTTGATTCGGGTGCATCTTTGAGTTTCATATCTCTGGAATTAGTAGAAAAGTTTTCTCTCAACCCCAGTACGGTGGATTGTCCCATTATTGTATCTAATCCTATTGGTGGAGCAACAAAATTGGATACAATCTGTAAGGACTTGAAGATTTCTTTTTTGTCCCACAGTTTCTCTTGTGACCCGTATGTGTTAAATTTTAAAGGATTTGATCTTATTTTGGGAATGGATTGGCTCGATAAGTATAAAGCAGTCCTGAATTGGGATGAGAAGACAGTTTCATTGGAGACTAATTTGGGTAGGATTGCCAAAGTGTCGTGCGATAGTTCTGGATTTCACTTGAGTAGTCTATTGCTAGGAGATGAGACTTCTCAAGAGAAAGTTGAAGAAATCGATGTGGTTCAAGATTTTTCGGATGTTTTTGAAGAAGTTAAGTGTCTACCGCCACGTCGAGGGATTGAGTTTCGTATTGATTTGATTCCAGGAGCAGTGCCGGTGATTCAGCCCAGTAGGAGAATGCCTCCTAGAGAGAGGGAAGAGTTGATTAAGCAGACACAAGATCTTTTGGAGAAGGGTTTGATTAGACCCAATTTTTCTTGTTGGGGCTCTGCTGCGGTGTTCGTCACTAAATCGGATGGTTCGCTAAGGTTCTGTGTTGATTATAGAGAATTGAACAAAGTGACCATTCGAAATAAATATCCTTTTCCTCATATCGATGATCTTTTTGACCAGTTGCATGGAGCTTCTATCTTTTCTCAACTAGATCTAGCTTCAGGATTCCATCAATTGAGAGTGGCTGAAGATAGTATTCCCTTGACAACATTTAGGGGACCGAATTGTTTTTATGAGTGGTTGGTTATGCCTTTTGGGTTAACCAATGCTCCAGCCTATTTTGTCGACCTCATGAACCGAGTATTTAGAGATGTGTTGAATAAGTTCGTGCTAGTACTCATTAATGATATCTTGGTCTACTCCAAATCGGAAGAGGAGCACAGACAGCATTTGAGAATTGTATTGGAGACTCTGTGGAAACATGTATTGAGGGAAAAATTTTCAAAGTGCCATTTCTGGAAATCAGAAGTTAAATTTTTAGGGCACATTGTTTCTGGTGAAGGCATTTATGTAGACCCGACGAAAGTTGAAACTATTTTAAAATGGAAGCAGCCGGAGACGCCAACTGAAGTTCGTAGTTTTCTGGGTTTGGTTGGCTACTACAGAAAATTTATTAAGGATTATTCCAAAATTTCTTCACATCTGATTAAGCTGACTAGGAAAGGAACCAAGTTCTAATGGACACCTCAGTGTGAAGAAGCTTTTCAGGAATTGAAGACAAGGCCAACCAATGCACCAGTACTTGCTATTCCGGATGGGAAAAGTAAATTTGAAGTTTATACGGATGCATATTTATTTGGAATGGGAGCAGTTCTATGCAGAATGGCAGAGTAATTGCGTATGCAAGTCGGCAATTGAAGTCACATGAGAAGAACTATGCTACGCATGATTTAGAATTGTTAGCTATTGTTTTTGCTTTGAAGATCTGGAGACATTATCTTTTGGGAGAAAAGTTTGAGTTATTCACGGATCACAAACCGTTGAAATATATTTTCTCTCAAAAAGATCTTAATTTGAGACAACAGAAATGGGTCGAATTTTTGGCATCTTATGATCTGGATATTTTGTATACTCCGGGGAAAGCGAATGTCGTGACTGATGCTCTTAGTATAAATGCGGTCTTATCTCTTTTGGAAGTCGTTCCATCTCGCCAAGAAAGAGTCATTAGTAAGCAAATGGAAGATAAATCTTTTGAGGAAATAATTCATGGAACTAAGGACGGTCGATATTCGGATTTCAAAGTGGACAATCATGGTGTTATAAGAATTAATGGTCGTTTGTGTGCGCCTAATATTGATGGACTGAGGCAAGAAGTCTTAGCTGAGTGTCATCGCTCCAAATTGAATATTCACCCGGGAATTTCGAAAATGTATAAAGATATGAGGAGAGTTTTCTGGTGGTCGAATATGAAGAGTGATGTAGCTAATTTTGTAAATAGTTGTGCCATCTGCCAGCAAGTGAAGGGAGATCAACAGAAGTCTGCTGGATTTTTGCAACCTTTGGAAATACCAGATTGGAAGTGGGAGATGATCTCGATGGACTTCATCGACGGTTTGCCTAGAACCATGAAAGGAAATGAAGGAATATGGGTTATTGTGGATCGTTTAACAAAGAGTGCCCATTTTATTCCGGTTAAGGTGACTCGTACTGCAGTTTCCTTGGCAGAAATTTTCTTGAAGGAGATAGTCAGATTGCATGGTGTTCCTATCAGCATAGTAAGTGACCGTGATCCTATTTTCACTAGTAAATTCTGGGAAGCTCTGCAATCAGCAATGGAAACAAGTTTGAGATTAAGTACAGCCTATCATCCTCAGACGGACGGACAAACGGAAAGGCTTAATCGAATTTTGGAAGATATGCTGCGAGCTTGTGTATTGGACTTTGGTGGATCATGGGAAGACCATCTTCGTCTAGTGGAATTTTTTTATAATTACAGTTACCAAGCGAGTATTAAGATGGCTCCTTATGAAGCTCTGTATGGAAGACCGTGTAGATCCCCATCTTGTTGGATTGAATCGAATGATCGACTTGTATTCGGACCATATCTAATTCGAGAAGCTTCTGTGAAGGTTGAGCTTATCTAGAAAAGGATGAAAGCTGTTCAAGATCCTGAGAAGAAATATGCAGATAAGAGACGAAGACCATTGGAATTTGAGATTGGAGACTTAGTTTTTATTAAAGTTTCCCCAATCAAAGGTTCTATAAGATTTGGAAAGACGGGAAAACTTGCTCCAAGATATATTGGTCCATTCCGAGTATTGGAAAGAATTGGAACTGTAGCCTACAGGATTGAATTGCCAGAACGAATGTCTGGGATTCACAATGTATTTCATGTATCTCATTTAAGGAAATTTATTCAAGACCCATCATTGGTGGTAGAACCAGTTGTTCAGGAAGATTTAGAAGTATAACCCAACCTGACTGTGGTTAGAAATCCTATTCAGATTGTAGATCAAGACGAGAAGCAACTAAGGAACAAAGTGGTGAAACTCGTCAAGGTGCAATGGAGTGAGGATCCCAGAGATTGTACCTAGGAAACTCTTGATATTTTTAGAAAAGCTTATCCAAATTAATGTCCGGATAGCTAGTAATGTTGTTAGAATTGACTGTTGATTTGTTTGTTATTATATGGATGATATGTATGTTTGGATTGTTAATATTAAGCTTTTGAATTAACTGTTTTTAAAATTTCGGGGACAAAATTCTTTTAAGGGGGGAGGAATGTAACATCCCGGAATTTTGACCCTATTATTATAATAAGTTTTTAATCTAATTTAAATAAAATACAAGATTTTCATTTATAAATAAATAAGATTTTGGACATTATTAGTTGTATATGTGTTATAAAGGAATTTATAATTTCAAAATATAAAATAGACTCTTTTAACAATATTTAAAAATTAAATCTGTTTTATTCAATTAAATTAAAAGTTATGTATTAATGACATTTAATATCAGATATATGAATGCAGTTAATAATAATAAGTATAATAATACAATTCTATTCATATTAAATATAAATATAAAATACATTAATGCAAATATAAGTTACAAACCAAATATTGGAAAGATATAACTTTAAATAAAAATAAGATTTAAGAAGTGTTCTAACAATAGCTTTTATAATTAAAATAAAATAAGCTTATAAATATTTAAATATAAGTATAACATAAAATATGGTTATAAACATAAGTCTACATGAACATAAGTACAAAACTTTGACATGAATATAAGATATAAATAAAGATGTTAACTATGTTAAGACAAATATATGAAATCAGTCAAAACCAGTGTATAAATTTGTGTTTAAGTTAAAGGATAATAAAACAAAAACATTGTACAAATATACACTAGACATAAACAAGGATCTGCAAGTATCTTTACAAAGTAAACAAATTTGTCAGCAAAACATAATAAGTATAAACTTATATGAATACATATTAGTACAAACAAATCTGCAAATATCTTTGTACCTAACTCATGTGTCAGCAAGCATTCTGATAAATAACAGGAGAAGCTTGCCCCAGTTATTACCTTCCCTGTTCAAGACTATTCTTTTTTATATAAACACCTCTCTATGATACTTGTTTTAATATTTAGTTCAGTCATTAAACTTATGAAAACAAACCTGAGAAGAAGCAAAAGTAATATAAACAAACTTCATACCTACAAGCTTAATCAAATTCAAGCAAAAGAAAGTTGCAGGAATTCAACAACTTCAACTGCTGTCTTCTGTCATCATCAAATTCCTCTGTTTCAAGTTTTCAACTGTAATCTTTTTGGGTGAGTAAACTAATTCTTTTGAAAATTAGTTATTAATAATTGATGCATAGAAATATTATGTTGACATAACACAGTTTGGTGATGTTTGTAATTATTGGATGTACTGTATTTTGAGGTTCTTCAGTTTTTTTGAATCTGAGGCAAAAGAAGCAGAGGATGATTATACCTCTCATATCAACAATATAAACTCAAAATTTAACCTGTTAAGTTGTATAAGCAAAGCATAAGGACCTGAAAATTTGTTTTTTGAAAACAATAGAGTTACTGTAAATTACAGTATAAGGTAAAACAAGGATCAAAATTCGAATATCTCGAATTGTAAACTTGAACTTATAATTTGAAACAACATACAAAACTATGATTTTTAAGACAAAATTTATAATTTTTGGACAACTATGCATAGAGCAGTTAGTCAGTGAACCAAAATTGCTTTTATATGAACATCAGATGATTCATCCAATAATTGTTGATGAAATTTGACATGAAGCTAGAGTGATGTTGTGAGATCACCAGAAAATTGTTAAAAAAAATTTCGAATGCAAGATTTTTGAGGAAAGATCAAAAGTAGGGTTTATGGGTTCTGTATTTTTGGGTCCGGTTAATTGATGCTTGCGTCGCCTTGGCACAACCGAGTGCCGTGAAACTTGGGTAGGGGTTAGAGAGTGTTGTCAGCAAGGCACGGCCGAAGCCACGTCGTCTTAGGTGATCGAGATAGTGAGGACGAGGTGATTTTGTCTATCATGGTCGTGTTGCAGTTCAACTTTTTAGGCATATTTAGATTTTGAGTCTTTCGTGTATTTCTGGGCTTCGTATTCAAGTGAGGGGAAGGCGAGTGGTTTACTGGAGGCGTCGTGTGGCGTTGAAGCGGTGGCGAACCGCCGTGCACGTGAACGGCGGCGGGAATTGACCGTGGGTGTTGACTCGAGTGAAACTCGAGTTAGTGTGCTAGCTGCTTCGGGTTGTTTTCTCTGGGAAGTTTTTTTGAGTGGGTGCGTTGTTGACTTCGGGTTTTAAGATTCCAGAAGTTTGCCTACTATAATATTAAGTAATGGTAAATAAGTTAAGTGTAAATTATGTTATTAAGTGTTGACCAATTTGTTTTAAGCCCAGACGAACTTTAAAGCTTTACTGAAACAAAGAAGAGTAATTAATTTAAATCAAAGTTAATTATGAATGTAATAAATTTTATAATTGTAATTTAATAAGTAGCACAAAAATTTAATTAAATTAGTAATTAAAGATTTTAATGGTCTTGTGTAAGCCCATTTGTAATTAAGAATTTCATTAATCATTGAAGTTAATAATTTAACAAATCGTAGTTAAATAATTAAATAATTAATGATTAAACGATCAAGTTAATTAATGATTAATGATTAATTAAGCAAATTAGTAATAATTAAATGTGTAAATGAGTTTTATAAATCAATATTCAAGGTTATTATTAATAATTAAGAATTAATTAATTAATTAAGTGAATAATCAATAGTAATTAATAAATTGAAATAAGTTAATTAATTAGTAATTGATTAAGCAAGAATAAAATATAATTTATTTTTAAGCAAATAATTAAGTTTAAATAAATAAAACTAAATGTTGATATGAATCGATGATTCTATTTGATTGACTCTGATGTTATTTATATCCTGTGATGTTCTGTGATATTCTGGATATATCTATGATGACTGTGTATGATTTATCTGTGTTGAATTGCTATATGAATTTAATTGCTGAATTTAAACTGTATAAGTTAATTAGACAACTTGACTTTTAAAATGGCGTTTGGATTTCGATGAGACCGGGATCGGGTATCCAATTGATATTCCGAAAACCACATCGATCCAATTTAAACGTTAGGTCGTGAATTCTGAAGTGAAGATCGAGATGGTGTTTTCAAAATGCAAGGGTTATCGTCGTTAACTCTGAGTGTGATTCCAAAACGAGTGTAACGAGATAATGCCTTCGGTTTCGTTCGAACCCGGAACGAACTTGTATGGATTGAATGCTTTCAACACATCGTCAGGCGGACGATGAACATTCTAAGAGATATGTTCTATAACGGTAAACGCAGCCTCAAGCCTCATCAACCGGGAATGGCTAAAACAGGGGATGTGCAGCAAGGTTAGGTGGGTCATGCCCAAGAAGAACGAGGTATACCCCTGTCTAGATGTCCCTTTTATTCGGCTGTGTGGGCGGTTGGTCTGCAGCCAACTGTGGGGTTATCTTGTTCGGGACTATTCAGTAAGGAATGGTTCCGGCCTTGTGTTGCAGGGGAGTTAGGGTGGCTCCTCGGTACGGTGATCTAGGCCACGTACTGTGACGGGCGGTACCCCAGTAGCCTTGCCATTGTATGGGATCCAATTTCCAATAAGCGCCGTACGTTTTGATTGTGCCCAACTACGTTGGAATGTGAGATGTAAGCATTTCAGCTATTTCTGTATTTTACTTGAAAACCCTAGACACTATTATAATATCACTGAATTTCCTATAAAATGTTTTGGTTAGCGTAAGGTAAAAACTTACCCGTATTTATGTGTGGGAAGTCTTACGTGATACCTTTATTTCAAATGATTTTCAAAGTTAAACAACTTTAACCGTTTACTCATACCAGACCCATGTCTTACCCGGAGTTTATATTTTGTTTTTCATAAACTCTTGGGTACTCAAATTTTTATGAGTAGTCAAGTGATAGGTATTCGGAGTATAGAGATTTCTGGAGGAGTTGGAGCAGAAGACCAGACGTATGTAGTTATCCATATAGTTCCGCTGTGTTAGTTAGTCTATGATGTATTTGGGATGTATATTCTGATAGATATGTATATGACAGTCATGTTGTATGATATTGTATAACTCTGATGTGTATATAACTATGTAATAGTTATGTTGATATAGTATATTTTATTCCATTTCACTGTGAGATTCTGATGTTGTTATTCTTTCTTTCTATTCTTTTCTATTTTCTATCCCTTTCTTTCTTATTGATGACACGTCTTTCTGGAGTTAGAAAGTCGGGTCGTCACAACTGCTCCATCTTCGACTCCAAGCTCTTGACTTCCACACGAAAACGTTCAAACCGGATCGAAGTGGTTTTGTAAAAATTATCCTTATCTCGGTCTCTTCAAAACAATCCACGCATTAGCCAATATTGATAGTCGGTTATTTAACTATCAATTAACATCCATAAACAACCATCATACTTTAAATAGTTTTCTAGGTTACTTATTTCAAAATATCTTTGCAAGCTATTTTCCATACTTCAACCCTTTGAAAACAGTTTTCAAATCACTTTTCCTCTTGTAGAATACATTCCTAAATATTGTTTATTTCCACTGAAAATTACCAAGTCTAAATACTTTTGATTTTAAAATAATTTAAATCACTTTATCCAAAATATGTACTTAAAAACATTTAATACAAAAATTACTTGAAACACTTTATTTAAAATATCAATTATGAAATCTTATAATGATTTCTCATGTAAAATTGAAGCCGAACTAATTTAAAAAATATAAACTATTAGATAGATTATAGATATTTAACAACCAACTTTTTAAATCAATTACTAGTTAAACCCTTTAAAATACTTTACTTATAAAATTAACTTAATAAATATTTAATTTTAAAAGGTTTAAAATCACTAAATAATAATTTCTTCTGAACATTCTTTTAAAACCACCTTTAAAATACTAACTCCGAAAATATACTTGGCTTTTCAGGGAAATACACTTTTCTTTCCACACCTTTAAAAATAACCCGCTTTTTATTTTTAAAACAAACTACCTATTCCTTTATAAATTCTCACCATGAATTTATACCTCCAAATATCCATTGATATCTTATTTCACTTTATAAACCTAGTTTATAAATCTTATTGTCTCATCCTTCTTTTAAAACACAGTTCCAAGCACTAAATCAATTTCCAAATTGATCTCCATAATTTACTTCATTTTAAAGTAAATTCCTTTACTTCTCCAGTTTATTTCGAAACCCATTAATTTAGGTTCATTCATTTATTATGATTTAAAATCTTATTTAAACTAAAAATACCAATTTCATTTTTTTTCCCAAAATTCTTCTTATCTCCCAAACCATTTTTAAATCTTGAATTTAAAAACAAATTATTTATTTATTTAAATAATATCACTTAAATTTAAAATTTTATTTATTCCCATCTATTCAGAAATCTTCTTTTCCATATTCAGAATTTAATTAGTAGAATAAAAAAAATCAACTTATATCCTTTCCCAAATTTATTTCAAAATTTATCCAATTTCATTATATTTATTTTACTTAAAATTTCCCTTTTATTTCCTTTAAAAATCCCAACTTATATATTTTTAATTCGCTCAAATACCATATATATTTGACCAAACCATAGCATTCAATAATTTTCATTTCTAATCTAATCAATATAATCATCACAGATTATCACATAAATCACTTTGTTGAATGTAAAATAAATTCATCGTTTTGAGGAATCCAGTTGGATGCCTCTAACCTGTTTCCTGCATCCACAAATGTTAGCACAATATAAATATCAATTCCACTTCAAGGTGGAATATCGCGGTATATGGCGTCATCCGCTATTATGTGGGGAGCATAGGGACTCATCCGCTATATAATGTGGGAAATCAATCGCTTCAATATATATATACTATATATAATATCGTCCAACAGATAAGTGAATCAACATCCAATGATTTAAATTTAACATTTAATTTTAAATCAGGAAATCCAAATGAGTGAGAAAAATCTCACCTTTATTTTTGCAATCCGATCCAACTGACTTGTTTTCTTCACGATTTCAGACATTGTATAACAATTCACGATTTATTACTATCTGAATTAATCAAACAATAATCACCATTTATCTATTCAATTTTATATAAAATCATTTAGGAACTAAATAAGTTAAATTAAACAAGTTAATCACCAAATACCTTGTTTCAAAATAGACTAGAAGATTTAAAAATGTGTATATGTATATTTTATTTTCACTTTCGAACTACACATAAAAATAATCAATATAAGTCTAAAAATCTAATTTTCTACATAAACCATTATATATTATTTTTTAAAAAACCTTACTATAAATTATTTACCTAATATATATACGTATATACATATATTTGAAAAATAAATGTCTGGTTTTGAAATTTCTTTCTCTGCATATTTATTATAAAAAATCTTTAAACTAATCTTTCTCTAATAAATAATTATTAGTAACAAAAGTAATTGATCAAGTCAATTTAGCAAATTAATCTTCTGCATACAAAATTTAAAAATAGCAGTAAGCCTAAGCATGCATGTATATATTTTTCTTTAGATATATAATTGAAAATAATAACTATACCTACTGCCTCCACTCACGAACATCAACTCGGGCTTGTGAAACCCACCAAAGTCCCGATGCACTCAAAATCCCCAGCATCTAGCCCGCTCCTTCACAATCAGATCCCCAAAACCGATGTCGCGACTTCGAGCCTACCCACACCTTCGAACCTCTCCTCCTTCGCGCGCGTGTTTCCTACCATCGAGAACCCTTGCAAAGGCCATTTTCCCAAATTCGCAGCCTCGTCTGCCTTCCTTGGTTGCACGACTGGAAGCACACGCATGACCCAAAAGCACACACGCGACTCTTTACTCGAGCTTCAACAGCCGCCTCCAAAGGCACACAGCCTCAACCCTTGTTGCAACAACAATCGAGCATCATCAATCCTCCCACGATCGTCGATTTGGGAAAATAGGGCATGGGGATTGGCTTCGTTTTTTTTAACTGGAGAGGAAAATGAGAATTTGGGGAAAGAAGATTTTACTCGGCTGTTAAAAATGTTGAACCACAAATTCAGTTTCTCTTCTGTTGATTTTATATATATTAAAAAAAATGGCTAAGATGATTAAAGGAAGAAGACGTGTGTTAATGCAGAAGGACAAGTGTTTGAAGAGGCAGGCTACATGTTGAAAAGCAGAATACGTGCCTTCAAAGGCCTTCCAATATTAGATTCAAAAATATTATGTTTAAATTTAAATTCAAATTCAAATTTAAATCATCTCGGTAAATGCAAATCAAAATTTCGAACTCCTATTGAGGCATGCTGCTAGGCATTTATAATGTTAAACCCCTATTCCGAACAAAATGGAAAAGGTTTTAAGTCCTAATTCGGTCGTCTGGAGAAGATAGCTTTTTGGACCCGGATATTTATATTAAATTTTCGATAAAAATTCAGCGCGTTTATCTATCGTACGGCCAAATGATCACTCCAAATTTTTTTCTTCGAAAATTGAAATCCGATAATAATACTCTATTATGGATCTAATGGAACTAGTTTCATTGAATTCCGAGACTATGCCTCGGAAAGCTATTTTTAGATATCATTTTAAATGATATAATTTCAAAATTTAATAAAACGCTTCCAAATTTAAGCTTAACACTTTTACTATCTACAGTACTATAATATAAATTTTACAAGCCTTTAAATTATTTTTAACAAGCTTAAAATTCCAGATTCAACCATTTACCCAATTTCTAATTATTTAATTAAACAATTAAATCACTCAATAAATAGTGGCATTTGAAATTCAAGTTAGAATTTAACTTTTAAATATTTAAAATCAATTAAATATTTCAACTTCAAATGTCCAAAATTCTGGATCGTCGCATTCCTTCCCCCTTAAAAGAATCTTATCCCCGAAATTACTAGTTAAGAAGAATGCTCCAACCCATTTACTATTTTTCCCAACCAAATAGTTTTTAACAACAACTAAAACAATCTTTTGTTAAAGACACATTAACATACTTATTAACTTTCCAAACCTATCCATAGTTCCAAACAGCCTTATTTGCTCACCAATTCAATTTTAAATTTAAAAACAAATTTTAAGTTATCAAAATTTTACAAAATTTTCTAACTTCCTAAATTTTCGAAAAATTTCGCCAGCGTCTCCTTTGCGCGGCTAGATCGATACAACTACAAAATGACTCTATGGGCCCCCAAATTTCAAAAGAAAACAAAAGCCAAGTGGCTATACCAGAAAATCATCAAATTTCAAATAGAAATTTGAACACATACCTCTTTGTTGGTCAATTCAAATTTATCTTCACAAATCAAAACATCCATTTATCCTTTGCCTTTAGATACCTATATATCATATTTAGCAATAATATCCAACCATAGCTTCCAAAATCATTTTATGCATTCCCTTTTCAAAATTTCAAAATTTATTTCACTTAAGTCCGTACGATGCACATATATCATCCATACGCAATACCAAATTCGATCGCTTACTCATTCACACAATTTCACTTCCGAACTATTATCGTCCACCCGACTTCCTAGTGCGGACTCAGATCCGGTTTCTTGATCAAAAACCGTCGTTCTTCTTGCATAGCCACAAACTATGATAGAGAATTTCAGAATCAATCAAAATTCCATATCCAGGGTTCACCGTCGAAAATTGAGTGAAAAATCCAAACTGAGATCGGTATAACTACGACGAAATTCTATGCTCGAATCCGGATCAAATTGCTTTGCGAATAAAATAATATACGTATATCTTACGTATTTATCCCAATTATTTATTGTTATATCAATTCTCTTTTTATTCACATTTATTTTGATTTATATTCACCTATTCACAATTATCTTTTCACAATTTTACCTAATCTTCATTAAAATATTAACTTAGAATATTCTTCCCAATATCAAATTTTACTTTAAGAATTTCACCATTTCCTTTTAAGTTAAATAAAAAAAAATTATACACTTTAGTATTCATTTTCACTTCACCATTGAAGTTTATCTATTATTATTCAAAATTTAAATTTCAAATTTCAATTTAAACTCAATTTATCTCCAAATTTTAAATATTGAATTCTATTCATCTTATCCCATTCCATTTTTATTTCCAAACTTTTATTATTTTTAGTCCACTTCAAATCAGTTCTATAAATTCACTTTATTTTACATAATTTAAATTAATTATCATCCCCATATTCAATTTCAATTTATTGGCTTACCATTTAAATTAATTAGCTACTTACTGATTTTAATCTCAAAACTTTGTTTTCTTTAGTCCAGCTTGACCGAGTTCCCATTCAAACTTAATTCCAACATTCAGCTTCAATTCCATTCGCTTAAAATTTTAAATTCACTTATTTATTCACAAATTCATTTCCAACTAATAAATTTTATTTCCAATAACTTATTTTATTTAGCCTACTTAGATTTATTTCCTCAACGTTCACTTTTTATTTAACTTGGTTTAGTTACGTTGTCACGACCCGAACTCGATGTCCGACAAACAACATCAAATTCGTATCGCTGGAGCTTGCAACACCATTAAATGATAAATAACACAACGGAAAAATAAAAGATGATATCACTGATATAACATGAATACAATATCCGATACATCAGTTTGATACAATGATAATCATCAACATCAGAGAATATACAACATAAAATACAGCGGAACATGATACAATATGAGATAAGTCTTCACAGATATCCAATACTGCAACTCTGATCGAAAAGCTCCAAAGACAGAGCTCCAAAACTCCTAGCTCGATCCACCATCAAGATTTCTCTAAGATGAGCAAGACTCGTGTGAATCAAAGACTGAACTAGCCCCAGATAATCTACTAAACCTGACTATCTGAAAAACCAAACTCTAGACTGCCCGTGTAGAAAATTTTGAGCACCCAGAGTTTAGGAAAGAAACAATAAACTCTGGATCAGCCATGGGACTGGTGTGAGCAAACAAAAACAGTTTGTCTTTAAAACAAATAAAGATTTAAATTTTTATAATCACAATGCTTTTGGAAAATGAGACTACCATAAGGCCCCCCGCACGCACACACACAATGCAAACGCAGAATCGGAGGAGATTTCTCCTTATGATAGTCAAATATGCTTGATACGTGAATTTCTTTGATATTATTACTATAAGTGCAAAGTGCAGAAAAACTTTTCGAAAGTAGAATATAAATCTTAGCCAGCATAGACATTTCGAACTATGCCTACTATAGCTACCATCCAAACAGTGGGGCGCCACCATAAGTAGATGGCAGGTAATACAACTAATACTGTACAAGGCTCGTATTGGATGAATGGATTTCCAACTAATGGTCAGGCCAAGGAACTTCCCATTTCCGCATGGAAACGCCTCTGGAAAGGCGCCCCGAGAACCAAACCGGATCTCTGCCAAACAAGGCCGGCTACCCCCCTTCCCGAGGAATATACAAAACCTCAGATATGCCACTCCCGGTCCTTTGGGACATTTAAACAAGAGCTCTCTAACCAACAACATCACACAGTAAATAATATAGTGTGTCCACATGAGTTAGTATCTGGGCTCCATACCATGATATTACCCTTTTCCAGAAGAAATGGTCATACCCTAGGGAAGCCACCCCTGAAACCTTGTCGCACAATTCCTGTTTCGACCATTACCGGTTTGTGAGGCTCGACGAAGTCTCGTCCACAAAGCTACGCTTTTTACAAAAGCCACGCTTCAATCAATAAATGATCAGCAACACTCAGCATGCCACATTTCCAAGTTGGGAATATATCGCTGATAACCTTCAACTACATAACCTCTGAGCTCGTACGTCTCAGAGAAGTGTGTTAATGCTAAGAGAATAAATTCTCCACCACCAACAGAAATGTATTTGAAAGAAATCTGCTTTATATCTCAAAATGTAATGTCAGACATACAATCCATACAAGTCTATTCTGGATTCGAACAGAACCGAAGGCACTTCCAAAGAAGTCCTTGCAATCCGGGTATTCACAATCCCGATCGAACTTCCCATCACTTAGGGAATCTCTATACCGTAGTTACTCGGTGCAGAGACAATCGATAGGGCATCCTATCGTTCTCGCAAATAGCCGGTCTTCACCACCGGTCTTCAAATGCTATCCATAATGACGTATCACATATTCGGAATGGGTTATACGACACAAATGTCCTTTCCCGGCTAACCCGAATAGTGAGCGCAACATTTAAAACATATGGTTATGGGATTTCAATTAAGTCACAACTTAGTAATTCCAATCTTTCTTTCAAATGGTTTAAACCAATAACCATTTCAAATCTTTTAAACAAAAAGATTTATTTCACAAAGTTCACTCAGTTTCACAAAGATTCATCCACGGATTTCAAAACAATTTCCGTTTCAATTGGATTAATTCACTAATCTTTAAATCAAAGATTTATCTCATAGCTTTCAAATTTGTTTCCAAAGATTCGTCCATAACTTGGAAAATCATTTTCAATTTTAAACTTGAAATCCCTTTAATATAAATTAGAAGTTCATTACTCATACGAAAGCTTTTTATCACTTAGAAACAATAGTTTTATTTCAGAAAAACCCCGATTCCATTTATACAAGTTACAATCTTTGGGTTAATTCAAATTCCTAAATCAACGCCAAAAAAATGGTTTAAACCCGTATAACTTGTAAAGTCCTTTCCTAAATCATAAATATTGAATATAGAACTCAATTTCAAGTATTGAATTCCAATTTAAATCTGATTATTCAAATTCCAACTCTCTATTATTTATTCAAAATAACTTTTATTTTTAAAACACCTTTTCAAAGGCTTTTCACATTAAACTTAATTTATTTCCAAAACTATTTGAATTTAAAATTCAAATTCAAAACTTATTTAAAAATCTGTGACTTAACTGATTTCCACGTGCAATCCATATTTGTGTGTGTATGAGTGTGGTCCAGGGGTTTTACACAATAGTGCACAACATTAATCATCACAAATATATCAATATCAATAAGCGGTATAACCAATAACGCTTATCTTCATTCACAGTTTCACAGATAAAATAAATTTATCAATCACGAAGATTTATCATTACCATTCGATGTGGGTTTCGGATAACCAACTGGAATCCGATTCCCTGTCGCATCAAAGTTTAAATGTCGTTTTACAGGCAAAGGGGTTTCACATATATATGATAACAATCACAGTTCACAGTACAGCATAAGGCAAATTCACGTCACATAGTATCATAATCTCAAACAGAAATATCAATCCAGTACACAACACTTGATGACAATCATCTTCAATTTAAGGAGAAGATGATTTAAAAGAATTAACACTATAAGAAAAACAGTCTTTTATAACGCTAATTTATAACGCGTTGTTTCATTGTGTTATTGTTTATTCTATTTTTTTTAATTGGAGCCAGTGTTTGGTTGCATAACGCTTTCTACGGCTAATTATTCCCTTTGGCCGCGTCCTCATCTAATTATTTTGCTCTTCCCTCTTCCTCAAATTATTTCCCTCTTTTTTTTCTTCCCCCTTCCTCTTTCTCAAATTATTCTCTCTCCAAAATCACAAAATGGGCAGATCCCAAATTAAAAAATCCTAGGATATCAATTCGCCACTGAAAGTAAGAGAAAAAAAAGAAAGATTGAAAGCTCGCTCGCGGTAGGGAAGGCGACGAAACCATTGCGATGGGAGGATGTGCGGCTTAGTTGACTCGTGCGCGATGAAGAGAGCGGTGTTGGTAGGAGGCAACACCATGATAGGAAGCATAGTACATAACACGATTATAGACTTTATCTCCATCAAAGGGCGGTGACTTGGCAGCCGCTCTAGGTCTCCAATCTAACGGCGACTCCGGCTCTAATCAGATGAGAAATTTACTTTCAGGCAGTCTAACAATTGATTCTTTGTTGTTAAATAGGTGCTACTTTTTGATTTGGTATATTCTAGTTCAAATTTGGCATAGTTTTATAATTTTTAACCCGTAATCTGTATAATTAGTCTGCTTTAATATGGTGCTCCTGGTTGAAAAGGTACCCTCATCCTAGATCAATATTTCATCACTAGTTGTTTATAATAAAAAAGTTTATCACTTCAATACACTGATAATTAAATGCACCCATAAAATGGAGCAAAGCACACTTACCTCAAAATTTGGGATAATTCATGATTTTGAATTCGATGGTAGATTGTTATTTGGAGAAGGAGATGGTCCATGAAGCTTTTTTTAGGCGATTACTGTCTGTTTTTATTGTAGTGATAGTTTAGCGCAAATATAAGCTAATAATGCAGACTCCTTTTGTTGTATAATTAAGATTTATTTACAGATATCTTGTTGCAATCAGTGTTTATTGTCATTAAACATTTTTCAAATGGGAAACAAACCAAGTCTGAAGGTGAAAATGTAGCTACTATTCAGTTTAAGTATGCAATTATATTGTTATAACCTTGAAGAAGTCATAACTCAATTAACAATTAACATGCTATACCAGACATTTGATAATCAAGAAACTTTGAAGTGTTTTTTTTATTGATTTCAAAGTAGTACTAAATATCTTATGCACTTTATACTGGTGGTTTTAAGAGCTGAATATATCAACCAATGACTTTTATGACCAGCAACGAATGCATCTTTACTTAAAGGAAAGAATTCGAATTTTTGCAGGGTATGTAAAAGGAAGAAAAAGTGCTATTCATAGTTTGAAATTTAGTATTGTGTGATCAATGTGCAAATCATGAAATAAAGCAATTGGTGTTAATTGGAATGTTCTGAATATACTAATGAAGTGCTCTTTTTTTCTTAATTGGCGAAACTAGAACTGTCACTAATATGATTTTAGTATTTTTAAGTTATGAACTTAGAATAATATGACTACTGAAATATTCAAAAAATTACTAAAAGGTGATTTACAAATTTTAGAGATATAAATATACTTCCAAGTTGATAATTACACTTGAATTTGATATATGAATATGTTTTTAAATAATGTTAGCGCCTTTTAACAAATAAAAATCCACGTATCCATAATTTTTTTTAGTTATATCAACTTTAATTTAATTTCCTTGCATTTTCTCGTTGTGTAATATTACCTTTTACAAAGATACTTGATTGATCTCAAGTTTGAGAAGGTTGCTATTGCTGATTAGCGAGTTTGAGGTCAAGGAATAAAAATAAAATTTCAGGAAAAATACAAATTCAGAGAATTAGGTAACTTTCTATCTTCTCGCAATTTATTTGTTATTTATTTATTTTTAATTTTTGGATCTTCTAGCATTTCTGACTTCATGTTTTAATAACTAGCTCACTATCCACTTCTCCCACCAATTTGTTATTACTTTGTTCTTTCAACCTGTCATTCAGCTATGTACTGTAGGCTTTAATTAACTAGTTGTAGTTAAGTTATACTACTGTTTTTTTCACTACTTTCAACATCATTGTAAACACCGTTGAATCTTCTAATAGCGGAAAATTGATTCTAAAAACAGAAATCATTATAAACATCGTTGTTTTAAAAGGGGCGATGTTGGTAAGACTAATAATTTATAGGAAATAAATCAACCGTTGAGCCAACCGTTGTTTAAAAAGGGGCGATGTTGTTTAAAAAGGGGCATGTCCTCCTAGTGTTTGTACTGCTACTCCTTGTGTGCTTGAAAGTAGTAATTTGTAGTTGGCTCTTTGCCCTACTGATCATGATCAACAAATGGAGCATGGCATGTCTTCGATGGTATCATGCTTCTTTTTTAGTGTTATCTAATTATTAGCATCGGGTATAAGCCCACTTTCTTTAACATTTAAGAAATGTGTAGTTACAGTTAGCAAATGGTAATCTGGGAGGGGCAACTGATGTATCTTCTAACAATAATAGCATTTGTATGCAGGTACACTTCTAGATTTCCATTCTATTTGAACTTGCTTTATTCTTATTTATATGTTCCTCTATACTTTCCTTTTTCTCCTAGATTCAAAAAGCTAAAATTTCAGAAGCAATTAAAATTTTGAAAAATAATGTGCCATGTGCTGGAACTCTAATAAGGTCAGATATTCTTCCGTCTTTTGACTATACGTGCATTAAGGAGCCTTATTTAAGTAAAGTATTAATATGTTGTGCATATAAATGATGGAAAGCACCTTACAACTTCAATTTCATTTGTTTTGATGTAAGTGTTAATATCATTGTAATATCCCTAATTACAAGACACACACCGTCAGATGAAACTTGTTCAACAAAAAAGAGACAGCAATTGACAGATACTTTTTAGATGGTAGTGGATGATAATTGTGAGTCTAAAGTGTTACGCTAAAGCGTATATGCATATATAGTCATAGATGAACCATAGTTGTGTACCGAGATCATTTGTTTATGCAAATTCTCAACCAAACATACTTAAAAATCTTCAACTATGACATTCTTATTTTTTTAAGCATAGAAATTAAAAATCTCAAATTAATTTGTGCAATTTGCATTAAGACTAATCATGAATGTGTCGTCAAACTGAAACATAATACTATGAAAACAATTGCATGGGTATCTAAAATTTAATCTATGAAAATAATTTGGACAAATGTTTAATGCTTAGTTGATTTTGAAAGGAATTTACATGAAATACTGCTGTTTCCAACGTTTTTGTTGGGTTGAGAGTTTACTTAAATGGATGTTACTCAAATAGGTTCTATTATTCAAGTTTATATGCCATTTTCCATATAGAAAATCTCGGTTTCATTAATTTTATAACTGTAAACATTTTTAAATTATTGATCATCAGCCTCATACTCGACAAACCTGGATTCAACTTGGAAAGTTTTGGCAACTACTCCAGTTCAGTCTCTTGGACTCAGTTAAATTCTTCAACATCCTTACGGTAAAATTGAAAATATGATGTAATTTTATTTTCTTTATGAATGCATTTTTACGTATACTCTGTCGTTAGCCAAACACATATAAATTCTACATATATCTCAAGATTTTTTAAGTTGGTATATTAATTCTCAAATCCATATTATACATATTATGAAGCTTCAAAATGAGTTATTCACCCTTGGTTAAACCATATATGAAGTGAACGTGATGGTTGAACTGTATATATTATAATGAACAAAATATGCGAGAACACATTTCTTAATTCTATTAATCATTAAAGAGATTCACATACCTTTGGAGCTGCTTTAATTTTGCAATCAAGAATTTCTATGCTTATGTTTCAAACTAACCTGCACTATATTTCTCATAATGTATCTGATGATAACCACATGGGTTGGATGAAATCTAGAATTCTAATGCAAATTCAGAGGTAAAAGAACAATTTCGCGATCTCTATTTTAAGCATCCAATTGATGTAAAATGGACGAGATTTATGCATCCAATCAAATTTGTTATTTACTGAAGAGTGATCTTTATTTATATCTGCTCAGATTAGAAAACTGGATTTTGATGCAAGAAGTTTGCAACCAAGCGTTAAGGTTGTATTGCCGATGAAGCTAAGAGAGTACAAGTCCGATTTGAATAATTTGAAAGATGAAGTTAAGAAGACTTCTTTGAGTAATTTGGATAAGGCTACCAGAAAGGAACTTCTAAAGGAAGGATTGGCAGATACTTTAGCGGTATTGATTTGGAACTTTTTAGTTGTTTATGTTATGTGTTTTATGTTGAAGTATATATTTGCAATCCTGTTCTGGTTAACTTTAAACTTTATAATGGTATTCACCGTGTTTCTGTAACTGCCAGCAGACAATAATCTAATTAATGGTTGTAAGGAACAGAAGGTCAATACTGTTTAGATCCTATTTTACCTTTCCGTCCAATATATTTTATAAATATCTCACTTCCCTCCTTCTCATTTCATGCCCTTTTTTAGGATCAGTAAATCTTGTCTCCTTTCCATCTCATTTTTGATGGTAAGAATGTTGAGGCTGATTGAATAGTGCAGTGTGGTGGTGGGTATGATATCAGTGTTCTAAACTGTGGTGCATGTCGGTTTATACAGGAGAGGATGTTGCACAGTTTGGTGGAGTGTTATTGCAATGCTGTTGTGATTTGAGTAGTAATTGTAGTAGATGGAGTCATGTGGTGAATGTGGCGATGACAAAGTGATTTGTAGTGGTGGTTATGGCTGTGAGGCAAAAATAGTGTGATTTATATGCAAAAGGGGTTGAAAGTGATTAGCAGTGCATGATTTGTGGAGGACGATGCATAGGAATGTATATGTGTAGTATGTATGTTAAAAATGCTGGTGCAAGAGGGGAGATGGTTAGGATGGTTTTGGTATTTGATGTGGTTTGAAATGGCGGGGAGGCTGTCAGTTGCAAGCAGTTTAAAGTGTTGTAGTGATGGTCTTGGCAAGGGAAGTGATTGACAATGGACAGAGAAGCAAGTATATCAAGGCAATGTGGAGATGTTGAGTGGTTGTTTTGATGATGATGTAGGGTGGATGTGGAGTGGTTAGATGATTGGGACAGAGAATGTTGATATAATGCACCGGTTTGTTTGCTATGAACTGGTAGTGGTCGATCAGAGGTTGATCATAGGTTTGAAGTTGCAGTGAACTTGAACTGGAACTAGTAGTAGTTGCTGCAAACTGGAACTGGTAGTGATTGATGATCAATATGTATGCAGGCAATGGAATAGTGGGAAGTGAAGCTGATCAGAGGTTTGAAGTGATGGGTGGTAGTGCACAGTGATGAAAGAATATGATGTAGATGAATATGGTACAGATGAATATGTTGTCGACAATTGAAAGAAGTGGCTGTGGTGAATTGTAGTTGCAGAGAAGAGATGATAGTAAGTTGTGTGGTATGTGATGATAGTAAGTTGAAGAGGAAATTTGAAAGCAGCAAGGACGTTTTGATGACATACTTTTTGAATGCAGAATAAAGAATGGGCCAAAGAACAAGATATTTCAAGTGATGTTCCGCAAGAGACACAAATGCTTTTACTCGAATCAAAAAATGAGAAAAAAACATTGTATATAGTTATGTTGCCAGTGGTAGATGGTCTGTTCAGAAGTAGTTTACAAGGAAATTCTTTGAATGAACTTGAGTTTTGCATTGAAAGTGGTACTAAAAAAATCTCAAAGGTGATTTGTTTGCTTAAATATTCGTATTTGATTTTCCATCTTTACTTGTATGATTTAACAGGTGACCCAACCGTTAAGGCCTCTTGAAGCGATATATATAAGCTATGGTGATAATCCTTTTGAGCTTATGAAGGAGTCTATCCAGTAAACTACTGATACACTGAAAATCATTTAATCTTCATTTATATCCACTTTTTTAGTTTTTGCATTTTTTTAGCGACCCGTATTGTATACTACAGATTATGAAAAGAACTAAAAGGCACCTTCTTGCCTCGTGAAATAAAGAAGGCAAGTTAATTTCTTATGTACTTCTTATTATTATTTGTTTGTATGATTTTCGAGAATTAACAAGGGATTTGATCAAGCAGACGCCTGAAATGCTGGATTGGTTTGGGTGGTGTACATGGGATGCTTTTTATTTTGATGTAAATCCAAAAGGGATCAGAGAAGGACTAAAAAGGTATCATTTTTTATTTTCATATGTTTACGCGTAGCATATATTTCTATTGTATAGCTAAATCCTAGCAGACCCCGAGTAGGAAAACTGCTGGATCAAAGATCTAACAACTCAAATCATACTCTAATCTAGTACATATAACGTATTCTATTTTCTATGTTTTAATTTTGTATCATTAAACCATTGATGCAACATATACGCTTAGTTTATTTCAATATGCTTAGTGTTTTCCTGTTCTGATTTCTAAATTTGTAATTCAAAAATTCAGATATTGCAGTTGATCTACATCTCTGTACGTATTACTGAATGTTGTTCATGTACTCCAGTGTACATGTGTATGATCTTAGAGTTTCATATGTAGTGTAGCATAACATATTAGATCAAATTCATGGAAATCTTACTCTAAATATTGTGCACTTTTTAATTTAGTTTATCAAAAGGTGCCACACCAGCAAGATTTTTGATAACGATGATGGTTGGCAAGACTTTGACAATGAATTCCAAACAATAGGTGAACCTATCGTTGAAGGTTCTCAGTAAGTCACATTTTTTGCTGCCATGAATATGTAGTTATATTGTCAGTACTGTTTTGAGTATGAATAAAATTAGACATGAGCAACACTCGTTTTTTGTAAAGTTCTATTGAAAATTCTCTAAAATTTGCTTGTCAAAGTTTTCGTAATATTCCAAACTTTATATATATATATATATATATATAATAATTATTGTTATAATTATAATAATTATTATAATAATAATTGAAGAAAAATGATAGAAAGTTTCAAATTGTTATGTTGCTAATAGGTGCTTCAGGTTTGAGTTATTTCGGTTTGTTTCAAATTGTTATGAAGAAAACCCATGCACTTGCTTTAATGTTTGTACACTGTAATGAAAAATATATATCACATTTCTATCTGAGCATGCACTTGTTTTAACATTTTCTGTTTCTTTGTGTTAACTTCGCAATCTTATTTGGAAGGAAGCAAGGTCCTTAGTACGCAACTAGATCAGATCTTGCATGTTGGAACTCTGTAATGTTTGTACTCTGTAATATTTGGAAGGATTGCTTTAATGTTTGTACTCTGTAATGTTTGTACACTTATTAGATTGACATTATTTTCTGTTTCTCTGTGTTAACTTGGCTGCAGGCTTATGTTTTATTCAATGGTTATGCACTTGCTTTAATGTTTGTACACTGTAATGAAAAATATATCACATTTCTTTCTGAGCATGCTCTTGTGTTATATTTGTTGATTATAATCTTTATTCGTTTATGAAGATTTAGTTTGATTGCTATTACTAAAATGTAATATATAGGCGTAGCTCTTGAAAAGTGTATTATAGCAGCAACAATGAGCTATTGAATAAATATTTTATAGCGGCAAAATGGTGTTATAAAGATTTCCAGTTCCGTTGAGATTTAGCTGTATTATAGCGGCTATAATGAGCTATTGAATTAACGTACCATAGCGGCAATTTTGCGTTATAAAACTAAGCTCAACCATAGCGGCATATTTTGTGTTATAAATATTCAACAGTTTTTTATAACATGTCGATATACAGCGCTTATCAAACCCTATGGTTGTGATTAATAGTGGCTATATGCCGCTATAAAAGTCACTTTTTGTTGTAGTGTAACCATATGACTATTTTTATTGGTTTATTTAAATCAATGATTAACTATTGTTAATGATTAATTAAAATTTTTATTAATTATTTCTTAATCAATTATCTTAATTAACTACTAATTGTAAATTAATTTACTTAATTACCTAATTAACAATTTGTAATTACAATTAGATTAAACAATTAATCGTGAATTTAATCAAATCTTTGATTTCAATTCGACTAATTTCTAGTCATTTAATTAATTACAATTTTAAATTTACTTACTCGTCTTAATTACCTTTTTTTAAACAACTAATAACAATTATTATTATTTGTCTTAATTAACATTTAAAATCTTCTTTAAACGTTGAAATTAATTTATTACAAATTTAAAAACTTTAATATTAATTAAATTCTAACACTTAACTTAAGTCGTCTACTAAATTAAAATATTAATGAAGATTTTTTTTTAGAAAAAACATTCTAAAATAATTAAAACTCACATTACAGTTTAACTCAAATCGTTAAACACTTATTAAAAACTTTGTGAAATAAAATCGACTAAACTTTAAAAAATATTTTATATAATACAACAGTTTAAAGAAAACCACCCGGAACTGTTTTACTCGAGTACCACCTCGAGATTTCCTCCGTCTTTCCCGTGTCATCCCCCTTTCCCTCTCGCGTTCGTTCTTCCCCCAACGTTCCTCCTTCTTCTCCCTGTTGTTTTCTTTTTCTCTTTTTTTATTAAGTTAAGTTTTAATTTCACAGCAGTAACACGCGACAACAACTCACGCGAAACAAAAAAAAACTCGAGTCGACTTCAAGAAAATCACGAAATCCCCTTCAAGTCTCTATGAACCCAAAATCTCCCAGATGTCAACTCGTCGTCGTGCACGTGCACGGCGGCGCGACCGAGCTCCGACGAGCTCCAACCCCATCAGCAAGTCGCGAATCCTTCACAAACTCGAAATCCAATTTTAGCTCGACCCCATAATTTCTCACTCGAAAATAAGCATTTTTGCTCGAACCTGAAGCTCACCTCGATAGACATTACCACCTCGCCACTGCTGCACGGACCACCGAAGACACTCAAACTCCACCCACACCTCGGCAACACACTAAGCAACCACTCCCCATGCCTCGTGACACTCGATCATGCATAGGCGACGAACACCCCTCGATTTCAGTCATGTTCAAAAGCTCGAGTCTAAACCCTAAAACGATTTATTTCTTAAATTTACTCAATGAAAAAAATTATTGCATATTTTTCTTAAGATCACTGATGTCCATACTATCTTCATTCCCAATTTCAACTTTTTAAATTGATTAAAGTGTTTGAAATTTGTAAAAATGCAATTTTTATTCAAATTCAAACTGTTCATAAAATACAAATTTAAAAATCTTAATTTTAGTTTTAAAAATCGTACTTTTGTATGTAGATTCGAGGCATATAGTTGAATTAGCAATTTAAAATACTTGAATTTAACACAAATTAAATGATTTCCCTGTAAATCACTTAACAGTGAGTATACTCTATTGACAAGCTTGCACAAGTTTAAAATCTTGATTGATTTTTTTCTTTCAAACAACATGTTTTGTTTTAAAAACATAAGCCTATAAATAATCGAACGAGAATATTTTGTATTTTGAATGGTTTACTTGACTCTGTAACTACACTGAATCTTCATATTCAAGTTTAACAGGAATCTCATACTTGAACACAGAATTGCAAACCAAATACAAAGGCCATCATAACATTATCAATACATCATACACACAAATGAACTTAAGACTAAAAATATTTGTTTACTCACAGATTCTCAAGTATGGATTCAAAGAAATGGTTTTAAAAATTTAAAGTTGCTCACCTGAAAACAAGATTTTTGAACAGAGGAAACTTTTTTTTTCTGGCTTTGCTTATTTTTGCTGAACGAACTAAAATAGATATGAATGTGTATATACATATATAAAGAGGTTTGTACATATAGGTGCTATCTAGTATAGGCTTACTTCTTTTGCTTGAACAGGTACTTCCTTTATTTAACTAAAGATCTTCTTTGTTTTGGAGGCTGAAAGGAAGTAGCTTACTTCGGCTGAGATGATATCAAGTCATGCTGAGGAGATGTGGCATTTAATGCATGTGTCCTATTTTATTTACAACTTATACTTTTTTAATTATGTTTGTACAGTTCTTTGCTTCTTGTTTACATCTTTCTTTCTTCTTGCCTGCATACTTTTACCTTATTCTATTCTTTTATGCATAGATATATATAGATACTCAGATTTTTGTTTTGCATATGCATGTACAGTTTGCTTGTTTAAATTATGTATGTATTTTTATGTTATAGATATTATATTTTTTTGTTTTGCTTTCCCAGGTTGCTTCTTGCTTATTCTCATACACTAATTTGTTTTAGTCTTGCTTTTATATATAAATGACATTCTATATTTAATATGTTGTAAAAAAAATTATTTTACTTCGTATGTTGTAATTTATCTTATAATTATATTTCTAACTTAAGTGTTTAATTTATAACGTATATTTTATTTTTATATTCTACACTTACATTCAATATTGATGAGTAGTTTTTATTTTAAACATTTTATAATTTTTTTTCTCTTCTTTCCAAATCAAAATTTTATTTCTAATCAAATTCAATTGAAAACATTTATTTTGAACTTCAAATCCAGATTCAAAAGCAAATAAGTATACATTTCTTATTAAAATTGAAAAATTCAAACAAATCCATAATTTAATCCAAAAATTCAATTAAATTATAAAATTAAATTCGTCATTAAGTCGGGATCGTTACATACATTCTAACTTAATTCATCTTTCAAGCTTCTATAAGTTCTCCAATTTATTTGACTTTTATTGGCTAACTCATTTTAAGTCACTTCAATTAATTAGCTTACTTTCAACTTACTTTGTTTTCACACTTACTTTTATTTACTTTTTACAAGTTAATTCCATTCCAGGAAATTTCCAAACTTATAAGTTTCCTAACCTGTTTATAATCCATAAACATTTTTAGTTAAACTTCTAGAGTTTAAACTCATTACTTAAACATTTTAATTAAATTCCAGAGTCTTTAACAATCACTTAAGTATTTCAAAATCATTTTTGAAATCAATTATATATAATCCATCTGCATATCAAATTATCTTTTGAATTTTAAACCCAGACCCAGTTTTGCAAACAACTCCAAATTTAAAACATTCGGGTAGCAATTCTTCTCTTGGAAACTTGAAAATGAACATTGATGATGCTGCAGTCATCACCGAAGTTATTTTCCAACGACCGAAGTGAGTTTAGTGCTTTTACCTCTTTAAAAACATTTCCAAATATTTCTAATTCCAAATCTCACCAGATTCAAATCCAATTCAAAAAATATTTCCCAAATAATATCACTATTGTTTCTCCAAAACTTTTGAAAACCATTTTCAAACCTAAAGGAATTTAAACTTTTCCCAAATTTCAAACTCCAAATCCTTTCAATTCATATTCAAACATTACTCTGGAATTTTTATTTCATTTTCAGCTACAAATCACATTTACATTTCACATTTACAAATCCCATTTGTATATGAATTTATTTCTTAGCTTTTAGTTATGATTTCCAATTTCTTATTAAATTTTTACACAATAATGATAATAGTTTAATATTATCATTTCCTAACAACCTAGCAATCATATATACTTATAATAATTTGCAGAAAATTTATTTCTTTAATGTATAAAAATAATTTTGGGCAAAATTACTTCATTTACCCTATTAAAAACCATACCGTGTCGAATTGTTCTATTCAAGTGTTTAGAGATCCCTATCAATAAAGTTAATTGCTCGTATTGACCAGAATCCATAAACTACTCAATAAACCAACCAACACACTATAAAACAAATTTTATAATCACTAACAAATACGTGCTCATATCTATTAATGCACTCAAACTCATTCTAGAGTACTATGAACTCTATATTTAATGAGTAATCCCCACCAGAGCCAAGGTTCGCGCTTAACCTTCATCTCTGATACCAACTATAACGACCCGACTTTTCGATGCTCGAAAATTGACATCAATACGTCCACTGTATTAAATTCTGAACAATCGAACGTCGGAAAACCAAATAGTAAGAGCAAGAAGGAGGTAGAAGAAGAAAATACGAAAAAAAGTATCAGAATCTCACAATCGCAACGGAATAATATATAATAGATAACAATGAATTTTTATTACAAAAGAATCTGCAACTGTTTAAACATTACATTATCAAGGTACACCACAAATCAACCATACAATTCAGGACAGTTATAATAACTTGTCCTCCCAATGCTGAATATACAGCTTAAACTATACAGCGGAATGTATATCAAGTACGTGTGCTACGTCTCGCCATCTAGCTCATCTCTTAAGCTCTAAAGCCGTTCATCCAGAATCTGTAATACTCGGTCGGACCCGAGGATCATAATAAAACAATACCCGAGTCAATCTGGAAAACCAACGTGTGAAAACACACTCAATTTGGATTATTAAAGTTTCAAAATCCTTTGAAATCAAAGGGTATCTCGTAAGACCACGCCACAAATAAACATGCCGGGTTTTTAGCTTACGATAACCAAAACATTTTTTATCAAATTCATTTGACGTCTGATATTATAATAGTGTATATAGAAAGTAAAATAGAATCTAGCTGAAATGCTTGCACCTCACGTTTCAGCATAGTTGAGCACAATCAAAACCGTACAGGCACTTATTGGAGATTGGATTCCATACAATGCCAGGGCTACTGGGGTACCGCCCGTCACAGTACATGGTCTGGATCACTGTACGAGGATCCACCCTGATCCCCTACTACATAAGACCGGAGCTATCCCTTACTGGATAGTCCGAATAAGTTCGCCTCGTGGTTGGGATCAACAACCGTCCACACAGCCGAAATAAAGGGACATCTAGATAGGGGTGACCTTACCCTAATTGGTTGCTAGCCACTTAGCCATGTGCACACCTCTCCTGTTTTAGCCATTCCTGGTTGATGAGGCTTGAGGCTAAGCGTTACCTTTTTAGCACACATTCACTTAGAATGCTCATCGTCTTCCTGACGATGTTTTGAAAGCAATCATCCATACAAGTCTGTTCTGAGTCCAAACGGAACCGAAGGCACTATTCCTACTACGTCCATTTTGGAATCACCCTCAGGATTAGTAGCAATTAGCCCTTGCACTTCACTGCTCCATCTTCGACTCCAAGCTCTTGACTTCCGCATGAAAATGTTCAACCCGATCGAAGTGGTTTTCGGGAAATTAATCTCGATCCCGGTCTCTTCTAAATGATCAGCGCATTAGCCAATATTGATAGTAGGTTATTTAACTATCAATTAACATCTACAAACAACCATCGGACTTTAAATAATTTTCCAGGTTATTTATTTCAAAATATCTTCGCAAGCCATTTTCCATACTTCAACCCTTTGAAACAGTTTTCAAATCACTTTTCCTCTTGCATAATAATTCCCAAATATTGTTTATTTCCACTGAAAAGTACCAAGTCTAAATACTTTAGATTTTAAAATAATTTAAATCACTTTATCCAAAATATATACTTAAAAACATTTAATATAAAAACTACTTAAAACACTTTATTTAAAATACCAATTATGGTATCTTATAATGATTTCTCATGTAAAATTTAAGCCAAATTAATTAAAAAAACAAACTATCAGATAGAATATAGATATTTAATAACCAACTTTTTAAATCAATTACTAGTTAAACCCTTTAAAATACTTTACTTATAAAATTAACTTAATAAATATTTACTTTTAAAAATTTTAAAATCACTAAATATAATTTCTTCTAAAAATTCTTTTAAAACCACCTTTGAAATTCTAACTCATACTTAGAAATCATTCTTCGGAAATATACTTGGATTTTCTGGGAAATACACTTTCCTTTCCACACCTTTAAAAATAACCCACTATTTATTTTTAAAACAAATTACCCATTCCTTTATAAATTCCCACCATGAATTTCTACATCCAAATATCCACTAATACCTTATTTCACTTTATAAACCAAGTTTATAAATCCCATAGTCTCATCCTTCTTTTAAAATACAGTTCCAAGCACTAAATCAATTTCCAAATTGATCTCCACAATTTACTCCAATTTAAAGTAAATTCCTTTACTTCTCCAATTTATTTCAAAACCCATTAATTTAGGTTCATTCTTTTATTATGATTTAAAATCTTATTTAAACTGAAAATACAAATTTCATATTTTTTTCTAAAATTCTTCCTATCTCCCAAACCATTTTTAAACCTTGAATTTAAAAAAAATTCTTTATTTCTTTAAATAATATCACTTAAGTTTAAAAATTCATTTATTCCCATCTTTTTAGAAATCTTCTTTTCCATATTCGGAATTTATTTATTAGAATAAAAAAAATCAACTTTTATCCTTTCCCAAATTTATTTCAAAATTTATCCAATTTCACTATATTTATTTTACTTAAAATTTCCCTTTTTATTTCCTTTAAAAATCCCAACTTATATATTTTTAATTCGCTCAAATACCATATATATTTAACCAAACCATAGCATTCAATAATTTCCATTTCTAATATAATCAATATAGTCATCACAGATTATCACATAAATCACTTTATTGAATATAAAATAAATTCATCATTTTGAGAAATCCAGTTGGATCCCTCCAACCTATTTCCTGCATCCACGGATGTTAGCATAATATACAATACCAATTCCATTTTGAGGTAGAATATCGCGGTATATGGGGTCATCCTCTATTGTGCGGGGCTCATAGGGTCTCATCCGCTATATAATGTGGGAAATCAATCACTCCAATATATATATATATATATATATATATATATATATACACACACACACACACACACACACACACACACTATATATAATATCATCCAACATATAAGTAAATCAACATCCAATGATTTAAATTTAACATTTAATTTCAAATCAAGATATCCAAATGAGTGATAAAAATCTCACCTTCATTTTTGCAATTCGATCCAACTAACTTATTTTCTTCACGATTTAAGACCTTTTGTAACAATTCATGATTTATTACTATCTGAATTAATCAAACAAATAATCACCATTTATTTATTCAGTTTTATCTAATAATTGCGTTTAAACCAATTTTCCCTTAAAATCTTTTAGTAACTAAACAATTAAATAAGTCGAATTAAACAAGTTAATCACCAAATACCTTGTTTCAAATTAGACTAGAAGAGTTAAAAATGTGTATATGTATATTTTATTTTCATTTTCGAACTATGTATAAAAATAATCTATATAAGTCTATAAATATAATTTTCTATACAAGCCCTTATATATATTTTTCAAACCTTACTGTAAATTATTTACCTAATATATATATGTATATGCATATATTTGAAAAATAAATGTATGGTTTTAAATTTCTTTCTCTACATATATATTATAATAAACCTTTACACTAATCTTTCTATAATAAATAATTTTTAGTAACAAAAATAATTGAACAAGTCAATGTAACAGATTAATCTTCTACATACAAAAAAAATAGCAACAAGCCTAAGCACGCATGAAAATATTTTTCTCTAGATATATACTTTAAAAAAAATATAACCACTGCCTCCACTCACGAACATCAAATCGGGCCGGCGAAACCTACCAAAGTCCCGATGAACTCAAACTCCCCAGCATCGGCGATCCCAAACCCTAGCCCGCTCCTTCACAATCAGATCCTAAAAACCGATGTCGCAACTTCGAGTCTACATCCACACCTTCGAACCTCTCCTCCTTCGCACGCGTGTTTCCTACCATCGAGAACCCTTGCGAAGGCCATCTTCCTAAAATCGCGGCCTCATCCGCCTTCCTTGGTTACATGACTGGAAGCATACACACGACCCAAAAGCACACACGCGGCCCTTTACTCGATCTCAACAGCCGCCTCTAAAGGCACAAAGCCTCGACCCTTGTTGCAACGACAGTCGAGCATCATCAATCCTCTCACAATCGTCGATTTGGGAAACTAGGGCATGTGGATCGGCTTCATTTTTTTTAACTGAAGAGGGAAATAAGAATTTGGAGAAATAAGATTTTACTCGGCCATTAAAAATATTGAACTACGAATTCGATTTCTCTTCTGTTGATCTTATATATATTAAAAAAACACGGCTAAGATAATTAAAGGAAGAAGACACGTGTTAATGCAGTAGAACAAGTGTTTGAAGAGGCAGGCTACGTGTTGAAAAGCAGAATACGTGACTTCATAGGCCTGCTAGTATTAGATTCAAAAATATTATACTTAATTCAAATTCAAATTTAAATCGTCTCGATAAATGCAACTCAAAATTTCGAACTCCTATCTAGGCGTGCCGCTAGGCATTTATAATGTTAAACCCCTATTCTGAACACAATGGAAAAGATTTTGAGTCCTAATTCGGTCGTATCGAGAATATAGCTTTTTGGACCCAGTTTTTATATTAAATTTTCGATAAAAATTCAGCGCGTTTATCTATCGTATGGCCAAATTATCAGTCCAAACAGTACAAAAATTGAAAATCGATAATAATACTCTATTACGGATCCAATGGACCGAGACTGTACCTCAGAAGGCTATTTTTAAATATCATTTTAAACAATGTAATTTCAAAACTTAACAAAACACTTTCAAATTCAAGTTTAATACTTTTACTATCTACAGTACTATCTATACAAATTTTACAAGCCTTTAAATTATTTTTAACAAGCTTAAAATTCTAGATTCAACCATTTACCCAATTTCCAATTATTTAATTAAACAATTAAATCACTCAATAAATAGTGGAATTTGAAATTCAAGTTAGAATTTAACTTTGAAATATTTAAAATCAATTAAATATTCCAACTCCAAATGTCTAAAATACCGGGTCGTCACAGTTGAAGTGTGGGAAAAATATCATGCGAAGATATTTTTGAAATAAATAATTAGGTAAATTATTTAAGGTCTGATGGTTATTTGTGAATGTTATTTGATAGTTAAATAACGACTATTAATACTGGCCAGTGCGCTGATCGTTTCGAAGAGACCAGGATCGGGATCAATTTCCCAAAAAGCACTTCAATCCGGTTTGAATGTTTTCGTAAGGAAGACAAGAGCTTGGAGTCGAAGATGGAGCAGTGAAATGCAAGGGCTAATCGCTACTAATCCTGAGGGTGATTCCAAAATGGATGTAGTAGTAGTAGTGCCTTCGGTTCCGTTCGGACTCGGAACGGACTTGCATGGATGAATGCTATCAGAACGTCGTTAGGAGAACGATGAGAATTCTAAGTGAATGTGTGCTAAAAAGGTAACGTAT
Organism: Allium cepa; assembly: GCA_030765085.1. Classification (NCBI taxonomy): domain Eukaryota; kingdom Viridiplantae; phylum Streptophyta; class Magnoliopsida; order Asparagales; family Amaryllidaceae; genus Allium; species Allium cepa. The sequence continues at coordinate 263,686,872 of CM060931.1, read as the reverse complement.
AGCCTCGAGCCTCATCAACCGGAATGGCTAAAATAAGGGAGGTGCTGCAATGCTAAGTGGCTAGCAACCAATTAGGATAAGGTCATCCCTGTCTAGATGTCCCTTTCTATTCGGCTGTGTGGGCGGTTGCTGATCCCAACCACATGGTGATCTTATTCGAACTATCCAGTAAGGGGTAGCTCCGTTGTGTTACAGGGGATCAGGGTGGATCCTCGGTACGGTGATCTGGACCACGTACTATGACGGGCGGTACCCCAGTAGCCCTGCCATTGATGGAAACCCAATCTCCAATAAGTGCCTTTGGACTTGTTTGTATATCTCTTATGCAGGAATTTAATAAATGAAAGAATTTCGGCTATTTGAATAAGTATTTGTACATAGACACTACTATAATGTCAGAGGATTTGATAAGAAATGTTTTGATTATTGTAAGGTAAAAACCCGGCATGTTTATTAGTGGCGTGGTCTTGCGAGATACCTTTGATTTGAAAGGATTTTGAAATAATCCAGTTGAATTTGTTTTCACATGATGGTTTTCCAGACCGACTCGGATGTTATTTCACTATAATGCTCGGGTCAGACCAAGTATTATAGGATATAGGATAAGATGCTATGGAGCTCAGGAGACAAGCTGAATGGCGAGACGTATCGCACGTACTTGATATATATTCCGATGTGCAGTATAAGCTGTATAATCCGCTTTTGGGTGAGGACAAATTGTTACAACTGTCCAGTAATTGGTTGTTGTTTGTATGTACTCTAATGATGTAATATATAAAATAAATACTGTTCTTTTTGTATAAAGATCAGTTATTATCCATTATATATTATTCCGTTGCGTTTGTGAGATTCTGATGTTGTTTTCTATTTCTCTTCCACCTCTTTCTTCTTTAATTCTAATGGTTCGTATTTCCGTCCACTTTGAGTTGCACTGTTGGAGAATATTGTTGGCTCAAAAAGGTATGGATTTGCAGGTCGTTACAGTGTGTATTCATTTGGAAGTCCTATATGTAAATCATTGATCGTCGTCTTCAGGATTGGAATGATGTGAATCGAACCGGCTTCATCCTATATCTACTTGCAAACTGTTTGTCTGACTAATTTGGTTGTACAAGACAACATTACGATATCAAACACATATATTAAATAGTGGAAATTTGGTACACAACCTTTTTTTTTTACGAAATACATCCCTCATAATTTCCACTTTGGTTTTATGTCCCTATTTTCTTTTCAACATCCCTTTTTACCCTTATTTATTCTTAATTTCTACTTCCTTCATTGAAGTTTTTACTTGAAATTTCAATTCGTATTAAAATCTCATTCGATTTCTTTTCAATAAATTCTACATATTCACTTTTGATTTCTTCTCAATGACTTCCAGTTATTTCTTGCATCTTGTTTGATTCGAATTTAGTTGTATCTTGTTCGATTTGATTTTAAGCAACAACGAGTTCGAATTTAGCTGCATTCACATTTAACGTGATTAGTTTTTGGTATATCTCGATTTGTTTCAGCTTTTCATCTTCTAATGCTTTTGCGTGAAAACATGAGTTTGAGATTAGTATTTTGCGTATGTCCAATTTATTTTTGTTTCTTAAATTTTAGATCTACGATTATGTTGATCATTATTTGTAGTTGTAATTTATTGTTAATGTTATTTTTATTTGAACCTTGTTGTTATTTATGATATGTAGGCAATTATTCATATGATATGCATTTGTGTTTTTTCAATTTTGTTGTGTTTGTAATTGTAAGTTGTTGTAGTGCCATGTGTTTATTGTTATAGTACATGTATGTTTTTTGTTGAATTACATGATATCAATTATAAGTGGCAGTGAAGTTTTATGAAGATATTGTTGTTATGGCAAATATTTTCCATAGAAATATTTGACACAACAATTTTTGTTTAATAAATAATTGTTATGATTGTTTTCATTACAACAATTATATTTGTTATCATGTACTTTTATTCTAACATTATATCTATTTTCGGGTCCGATCCTATTGATGTTCTTGTCATTTTTCAATTTAAAAGATATTATTCTGAAAGATTGAGGTAATCAATTAATTTCCTAGTTGGCTGATTAAAGAAATCTTATCAGGTGTATGTAAATTGGGAAAAACTAAAAATTCAAATGGACAAAATTTTCCTGTATGAATAGGAGAATTAATGAGGCATTGATTTATGACCATAAATCAATTACTTCAACCCCAAGTAATAATCTTCATATAAAGGCAGAGATTAGCATGAGTAGAATTAACTCTCTCAGTTGTATTTCTTATTCTTCTTCTCCATTATCAATCTTATAAACTTTCTCCTCTTAAAAAGTAATAAAATATTATCTTTCCAAGTGGATTATACAGCTCGTGGTAGTGGAACCACTATAAACCCTGTGTGTTATTTCCTTTAATTACTTGATCTATGACTGCTTTTAGCTGACGACTATTTATTTTTTTGTTTTGCCTCACCATCAATTCCGTCTTGTTTGTTTTTCTAAAAGGTTGGGTTTTTTGATTCTAAAGTGATCTTTAGGGATTTTCCCTAATAATCTGGTATCATAGCAACAAGATTGATTGAGAAAGGGTATTAGGCATTATGGTAGGAGATGAGGAGACTCCAGGGTTTGTACCAAGACCCTATGTTAAAGGGACCTATATTGCATCGGGATCTAGTTTAGTAATGGAGAAGTGGAACATGATAAAGACTTTGAGAAGCGGCAATGGAGGATGAAAGATGTTCTAATGAGAAACAAAGTTCATCCTATAGTGTTTGCTCCGAAAGAGTTGATGGCTGAAATTTTAGCCGTCGAAAGGAAGGAGATGGAAAAATGGGCGCTTATTTCTTCGCAATTAGCTAAGGGAGAAAATGTTATTTCTAAGCATAGTAGTGAAACTACTACTAAGGACATTTGGAATAAGCTGGAAAATCTCTATATAAAGAAATCTCTGATTAACCATTTGATTTTGTTGAAGATATTTTTCACCGTGAGGATGAGAGATGGTACTTCTACCAAAGAGCATTTGGGTTTCTTTGATGATTCAGTAATGAAGATGAAGACTATGGATTTGAAGGTAGATGAAAAGCATATGGCATTGATGCTCTTATTTTTCCTTCCGGAGTGTTATACAGGTTTTCCTAACAGCCTTATCTTTGCAAGAGATATTTTGACCGTTGAAGATGTGAAGTCGGGTCTTCTATCTGAGGTCTTGAGGGATCAGGTAGAGGAGGAAGTAGAAGTCAAGGCCTATTTGCTAAGAGAGGGAGAGAAGAGAAGAAGAATTGGAATTCTAGGGGTGTTCCAAATCTAGAAAGCCTAGTAATGATTGGAAAGGTAAATCGAGAGATGGGTAATGCTACAATTGTAAGAAACCAGACCATTAGAAGAGAGATTGTTTAGACTTGAAGAGGAAGACTGAAGATGGAAGTTCATCGACTACGATGGAGAAAGTAGCATCTAATGACTTGTTAACGGTGGTAGTATCGTATGTATCAAACCACTGGGTGCTAGATACGAGAGCATCTTTCCATATGACACCTAATAAGAATTATTTCGAAAGAAAAGGGAAAAGAAGATTCTTATGGGAAATTATGTTGGCTGTAGAATCATGGGCATAGGTACTTTGCAGATTCGCATGTTTGACGGGGTGATAAAGGTGTCCATTATCTTCCAAGCCATTGGAAGTCGATGATATCTCTTGGACAGTCATCATCCAAAGGATGCAAGCTGTCTATGGAGAAGGATTGTCTAAGGGTTTCTAAGGGTGCATTTGTAGTGATAAAGGGAGATATGTTCCAGAATTTGTATCTCCTGAAGGGAAGCACTGTACTTGGAGGGTTTAGGGTTAGACCTTACACTTATTTGTAGAAGATGTGAAAGCTGGGCATAGGAGAAGGGACTTTAAGTTTCTGCATAGACAGAAGATGATCAAAGGGGGAAGCTTTAACAAGGTGAGGTTCTGCCAAAAGGATGTGCTTGATAAGCGAAAGAAGGGCTTGTCTGAAGTTAGCCATTAGAGATCAAAGGGGAAAGCAATAGATATGCATATGCCTTTGTAGGATGCAGAGTTCGGGCGTTGCTCGAACAGGAATCGCTTATCAAAATGCTAGGTGCCATATAGTGGCATGGGGCGGGGGAAGAGTTGAGATGGTTCATGAAGACGTCTGTTTTCATGGTACAGAATGATCGGTCGTACTTGAAGTAAGAGGATGTAGGTGGAGTCGATAGGCTTATAGGGAAATATAGTACAAGGTGGAGATTGTAAGATTTGGTGATATAATATTTCCAATTGCAAAAGGTTTGAAAGATATTGTTGATTTCGGTGATACAATTTTTTCAATTGCAGAAGATTTGAAAGATATTTGAGATAATTACTCAAGTATATATTGCCTCTTTTATAACATTAAGGAGAGTAATAAATTACCTACATGAGAAGAAGAATTATTTTGGGAGATTGAGGTAACAAATTAATTTCCTAATTAGCTGATTAAAGAAGGAATCTTATCAAGCGCATGTAAATTGTGGAAAACTGAAAAATCAAATGGATAAACTTTTTCTGTACTAATAGGAGAATTAACGAGTCATTGATTTATGACCATAAATCAATTACTTTAACCTCAAGTAATAATCTCTATATAAAGGCAGAGATTAGCATAAGTAGAATTATCTCCCTTGGTAGTATTGCTTATTCTTCTTCTCCATTATCAATCTTACAAAAAAAAATTCCTCTTAAAAGTAATAAAATCTCCTCTCCCTAAGTGGATATACACTACTTAGCGGTAGTCGAACCACCATAAAAGCTGTATGTTATTTTCTTTTATTGCTCGATTTGTGATTGCTTTTAGCTGATGACTATATGTTGTTTATTTTACCTCACCATCAATCCGGTCCTATTTGTTTTTCCACAAGATTTGGATTTTTTTGTACCTATGACAATCCTGAGCGATCTTCCCCAACAGTTTGGTATCAGAGCGAGAAGGTTGATTGAGAAAGGGTGTTAGGAATTATGGCGGAAGATGAGAAGATTCCGGCGGTTATACCAAGAACCTATGTTAAAGGGACCTATATTGCATTAGGATCTAGTTTAGTAATAGAGAAGTGGAACGGCGATAAAGACTTCGAGAAGTGACAATGGAGGATGAAAGCTGTTCTGATGAGAAATGAAGTTCATCCTATGGTGTTTGCTCCTGAGGAGTTGACGGTTGAAATTTCAGCCATGAAAAAAGAAGGAGGTGAAAAAATGGGCATTTACTACTTTGTAATTAGCTATGGGAGAAAATGTTATTTCTAAGATTAGTGGTGAAACTACTAATAAGTGCATTTGGACCAAGCTGGAAAATCTCTACTCGAAGAAATATTTGACTAACCATCTGACTTTATTGAAGACATTTTTCATCATGAGGATGAGAGATGGTACTTCTATTAAAGAGCATCTAGGTTTCTTCGACGATCTAGTGATAAAGATGAAGACTGTGGATTTGAAGGTAGATGAAGAGCATATGGCTATGATGCTCTTGTGTTCCCTTCCGGAGTGTTACACAGGTTTTGCTAACATCCTTATCTTAGCGAGAGATACTTTGACTGTTGAAGATGTGATATCGGGTCTTCTATCCGAGGACTTGAGGGATTAGACAAAGGAAATGAGTGAAGGTAGAGGAGGAAGAAGAGTCAAGGCCTATTTGCCGAGAGATGGAGAGAGGGGAAGAAGAATTGGAATTCTATGGGGCGATCAAAATCTAGAAAGCTTGGTAATGATTGAAAAGGTAAATCCAGAGATTGGAAATGCTACATTTGTAAGAAAGCAGTCTATTAGAAGAAAGATTGTCCGGACTTGAAGAGGAAATCTAAAGATGGAAGTTCATCGATTACAACGGAGAAAGTTGTATCCAATGACTTATTAACGACGGTAGGCTTGGATGTATAAGACCATTGGGTGTTAGATACGGGAGCGACTTTCCATATGACGCGCAACAAGAATTTTTTAGTTCTTTTGAAAGAAAAAGGGGAAAGGAGATTCTTAAAAGAAATGATGCTGGCTGTAGAGTCATTAGCATGGGTACCGTGTAGATTCACATGTTTGACAGGGTGATACGCACCTTAACAGGTGTTCTTCTGTTCTAGGTCTTTGAAAGTCGATGATATCTCTTGGATAGTTGTCATCCAAAGGATGCAAGGTTACTATGGAGAAGGATAGTCTGAGGGTTTCTAAGGGTGCAGTTGTAGTGATAAAGGGAGATGTGTTACAGAATATGTATCTCCTGAAGGGAAGTACTGTAATTGAAGGGTATAGGGTTGGAGCTTACAGTTCTCGTGGAGAAGATGTCAAAGCTAGGCATACGAAAAGGGACATTGAGTTTCTGCTTAGATAAAACAGGATCAAAAGAGGAAGCTTCAACAAAGTGAGGTTCTGCCAAGAGGATGTGCTTGATAAGCGGAAGAAGTAATCGTCTAAAGTTGGCTATCAAAGATCAAAGGAGAAAGCAGCGGATATGCATAAATCTTTGTAGGCTGCAGAGTTCGGGTATTGCCCGAACTGGAATCGTTTATCAAAACGCTAGGTGCCACATGGTGGCACGGGGCAGGGGAAGAGTTGAGATGGTTCATGGAGACATTTTTTTTATGGTGGAGATTGATAGGTCCTACTTAGAGTAAGAGGATGTAGGTGGAGTTGAAAGGTTTGCGAAGAAATATAGTATCAAAGTGGAGATTGTAAGATTTAGTGATACAATATTTCGAATTGCAAAAGATTTAGAAGATATTGTTGATTTCAGTGATACAATATTTCCAAATGCATAAGATTTGAAAGATATTTGAGATAATTACTTAAATATATATTGCTCTTTCATAGCATTAAAGAGAGTAATAAATTACCTTCGTGAGAAGAAGAATCATTTGAGATTGAGGTAATTAATTAATTTTATAATTAGCTGATTAAAGAAGAAATCTTATCAGGCCCGTGTAAATTGGGGAAAACTGAAAAATGAAATGGACAAACGTTTCTTGTATGAAGGGGAGAATTAATGGGGCATTGATTTATGACCATAAATCAATTACTTCAACCCTAAGTAATAATCTCTATATGAAGGCAGAGATTATCATGTGTAGAATCATCTCCTTGGTTGTATTTTTTTATTCTTCTTCTCCATTATCAATCTTGTAAAATAATTTCTCTCAAAAAATAATGAAATCTCCTATCCCCAAGTGGATGTACATTACCTCACGGTAGTGGAACCACCATAAATCCAGTGTGTTATTTTCTTTTATTGCTTGATCTGTGATTGCTTTTAGCTGGTGACTATCAGTTGTTTGTTTTGCCTTTCCATTTGTAACAACCCATATTTTGATAATTAAAGATATTAAATTTAATAAGGTTTTGGGCTTTAATATTACTAGAAATTAAAATTTATGATTTATTAAATTGAATCTTATTAGATTAGAAATTTTGTCTTTAAGATAAATCTTAAAACAACTAATTTTAATGAGATAAAACATACAATTATTGATTGAATGTAATTGACTACTATACTATGTTAACGTAATATTAATCAATTTAAATAACAAAGATTAATAAGGAATAGAATAAATGATGTATAAATTGATGTAATCTTATGTTATTAATTGCAATTGGTTTTAATATGGAGCATGAAATCAATTATTTTGTACGTAAAATTATTAATCTTTGTTTGAAAACAATAAGTTAATAGATGTGAATTATTAACATATAACCATTATTTTATTTATTTTCTTATTATTAAATCCGTTAGAAATTTATTTGGTAATTAATGGAGAATTAATGTAATTGAAATATTACAATTGATATAAGAAGAAACATTAATTGTTGAGTGGTTAGTGTAAAACTTATGTTAATCAATTGGATAAGGGAATAGTTGATTTGATAATAAGAATGTAAATCAAAATAAAAGGATTTGTTTGGAATTTAAATATATAATGAATAGGTTTTATTACATTTGTAATTAAATGTTGGAATTAAATTAGTATATAGATATTGGGTTTAACATGGAAAATTGGATTTCAAATGAAACAATTGGATTAATTATCTTCCCTGTATTAGGGTATGTTTTGAGATTTAATCATTGTAATAGTAGTTATATCTTGCTATTAATAAGAGATAGAAGTAAATGGTAATTAATTAATGATATGTTCAACATATGTTTTGTGTTAAAAATATAATGAGAATTTCATTGAGAAATATTACGTTCAAATTGTGAGCACTTAAATTTGTTACAAATATAATGATAATATAAAATTAATTGATAAAGAAATGATGTGGTTGTATGAAGTATTATTTCTGTTACTCTTTAATGGGATAAACTTTAAATATAAGTTGGTTTTAAAGGGGGAGGTGTTATTTCTTTTGCCTAAAGTTTTTCTTTTTCTTCTAAAAAGAAACAAACAAATGTGAGTAACTTATTTTCATGAAGCCAATCTTTTTCATTTGTTTACAAATCTATTTCCTAAAGCCTCCTTCCTCCATGTGTGAGCCATCGTGTCCTTTTTTGTTGATTCTCCAAAATTTAAAGACATGAGCAGGCTTCAAAATTCTTAATGTAAGTAACTAACGTATTTTATTTTATTATTAAAATATGTGTACATGGTTTTCTATTTCATTTCCAATATATTCTTATAACTTGAATATCTTCCGCATATGAACCCTGATTAATGCGCGGTTTCTTCCTTTGGGCTCGTATCAAAATTTCGGACAACATGAAACTAGTATGGTTGCATTTGAAGACCACTGAAATTTTGGGCTTTTATTGGATTTTCAATTGGCTATAAATCAAAGGTGATTGATTAAACTCACTCACGCAATACTAAAAATCCCATTGCAAGTTAATTAAAATATACGATGTGGTATATAATTATTTTATTTTGGTTTGTTATTTTAAGTTCACATTTGAATTGATATTGAATATGAATTGACATTTAATTTTATATTAGAATTTAATTGATAGTTAAACCCCGATATTGATAACTATTATATGTTGAAATATATTGGTTGATTTGGATGTTGTTGAAATGGATGCTTATTGATTGATATGTTGGATGTATGGTTATTATTTATTTTAATATGTCCCTGTTATCACCTTGTATATCATTGACATCATTTAAATGGTCCTCTGAATAATTTTAGAATTGGATAATTAAGACATTTAAACTATGGGTTGAAATGATATATACCCATAAAATTTCTTGAATTTGGATTATTTATTGGAACTGAATTATTTAAAAAGTTTAAGTTTTTAATTTAAACTTCGGATTTATTTTAAATAAAGTGGTTATTGTTATCCCACTTTTTGGGTAAAAACTGGAATATCAACAAATTGGCAAGGAATGTTGGATATCGGGGTTGGAGATCGATTGGAATCAAGGCTACGATCGATGACGTCAAAATTTGGTTGAGCTCCGATCGGGACGAAATTGATTGGAGATGATGATAAGGATTAGGAGAGGCTATGTTTCAAATTTCAAGTTAATCGGAATTCGTATGAAGAAGATATACCCAAACCAAAGCCTCTCCATGTCCCTATCGAACCAACCACCTTCCTCTCACCACCGGACCAAACCACCTTCCTCTCACCACCGGACCAAACCACCTTCCTCTCACCACCGAACCAACCCACTTCCCATGTATCACCAAACCAACCCCTCTCCCAGTTACTACCAGACCAAAGTGCTACCGGACCAAGGTCTCAACTCCAACCATCTACTACCAAACCAAGGTGTTGCCGAACCAACTTTGTCAGGCCAGATTGCATCAGCCCAGGCCCACCAGCAGCTATATACATCCAGAACCCCTACCCCCAGCCTCACTCTATAAATAGAGGGGCAGGGGTACAACAATGGCAGACAAGTTTGAGAGCTCAAGCACGGAAGGAACTTTCAAACAACTTTCATATACTTGTAATCAAAGCTTTGTACTTGTAATCTGATCAGAAAAGGAGAATAACATATAAAGTGGACGTAGGCACGTTCTGGCCGAACCACTATAAATCTGGGTGTCTTTTACAGTTTAGTCCATCTATTTTATATATTTGCATAAATCACCCAATTCACTAAGAACAACATAAAATCAACTAAATCATACGACTTGGAGGTGTTTGCCCATTTTTTGTGCAAACATTTTTGGTGCTTTCACTGAGAGGGACTAACACCCGCTGCATCAGATAGAAGTTTGGATTTGGAAGACAATGACTAGGAAAAATAGTAGAAGGCAAAGGGCTGAGAGAAGCCAACCGGAAGGAAGTCAACAAGCATCCTCCGGAGCTGAGGAAGGACCGGCTTCGATCTACATAACCCAGGATGAAATGGAAGCCATAACAAATTCACTGCAAGAGAGGTTGTTGAAGAGTCAACAGGAGATGATGCAGACTTTCTTGAAGCAAATGAGAGCTGCAGGGACCCAGAACTTAGGAACAGCTACAGCGGCTGTGGATGCAGGACAAGGAGCTACGGTTATGGAACCCAATGGAGGACAGGATACAGAGCCAGAGGGCAATCGACAAGGGCTTGGGGGCAGGCCCGTAGGATCCAACATAGGAGGACCTTTGGAAGGAATTCAACAGGCCAGAACCAACGTTGCTGCTAGCGAGCCACATGAAGAGTATGTACCGGAATTCCCTTGGGGGCAACCCCCGACAAACAACGCTGGATTGGTAGATATAATCAGGAAGACTGTGCGAGGTGGTTTGACCAACGGAGACTTGGTAGGAGTGAACATGAGTCCGTTCGCTCGGGAAATAAGGATGGCTCAGAATCCACCTAAGTTCAAACTACCTAGCGTGGAGATATATGATGGCAAGGCAGACCCTACGGATCGCTTGATGAGGTACACCAGACACATGGAGGTGTTGGGGGCATCGGAGGAAGTGATGGCCCAATGCTTCCCTTTGTACTTGACGGACTTAGCTGCGATGTGGTTTAGGCAGCTGGAAGAAGGATCTATCGGGACTTGGAGGGAATTGGTGGAAAGGTTTTTGGGACAGTTTCAGGTTCATATCAAGAGACCGAAGAACGTGATGACATTGACATCAGTAAAGCAAAGGATAGATGAATCGCTTAGAGCTTTTCTAACTCGATTCAGTGCCGCAGTTGCTTCGGTGGATCGGCCCGATCCATCGATGGTTTTAATGGCAGCAGTATCAGGAGTCAGGGAGAACTCGGATTTCAAGGTATCTCTGATACGAGATACCCCATGGGATCTCGACGAATTCTTTCACGAGGCAGAAAGGTTCCTTCGGCAAGAAGATGCGAGTATGGATTTAAAGTTGAAAAAGGTTAATGCAATTGAGGTTGGAGGACCATCCAGCAAAGGTTCAGATAAAGACAAAGGAAAAAGGAAGTTGGACGATGATTCTGGAAATGCTAGGAAGCGATGGAAGGATCCAAGGTTTTCCACATACACAGGATTGAACGAGACGCTGGAGCGGATATACTTGGATACTCGGAATCGCCTTCCCTACCGGATGCCGGCTAGAAGAGAACCAACAAAACAGGAAAGGACATCGGGAAAGCACTGTCTCTTCCATGATTTGGATGGACACGACACCAACAGGTGTAGGCACTTAAAAGACATAATTGAGGAGCATGTAAGGAATGGACAGCTGCCATAATATGTTGGACCTCGGAATACAACGGCGGGGCAGGAGCAACCGCCGCCTACCTCAAGCTACGATGGTGGGAGGCCCAGGAATGATGGTCGGTTGATCATCCATTGACCAGGATAATATGAAATAAGTAGCGAACTATTGGCAAGCAACCAAGTCATTTACGCATGTACGGGGACGGAGATACCCCCTAGGCATGCTCTGAATGATGATAAACTACAATGCTATGGTTTGTGAAATTTATCTTTTGCTTTTGGATTGGACACTGCTTTTCTTTTTTGGTTTTTGGTTTTGGAGCTTGGATTGAGCTCCTGGTTTTGCTTGCTTTTTGATTTGGATTTTCCTTCGGATGATTCTTTTCGGTTTTGGATGCTGGTTTGGATTTCTGGCTTTCTGGTTTTGGATTTGGATTTTGGATTTGGATTTTGGATTGGATTTTGACTGGATTTTTATCTGGTTTTTGATAACGGTCGTTGGGTATGGATTATGCCTGGCAAGGGGTGGGTCGCTTTGCCCGAACGTGGTAAATTGACTCATTCAGGTCGTCGAGTATGGACTATGCTCGGCAAGGGTCCGGAGTGACCAGGATTCGGCCTAGGACTTAGGCCATGTATTATCAATTGTTGTTTTCAGATCGCTGAGTATGGACTATGCTCAGCAAGGGTCCGGAGTGACCAGGATTCGGCCTAGGACTTAGGCCCCGTATTATCGATTAATGTTTCAGGTCGTTGAGTATGGACTATGCTCAACAAGGGTCCGGAGAGACCAGGATTCGGCTTAGGACTTAAGCCATGGCATTGTACAACGTCCAAGGACACTGGACCATGGTTGTCAGGTGTGGATTACGCTTGGCAAGAACCCGGAGAGGTTAGCTCAACGTCTAGGGACACTGGACCAAGGTCGTCAAGTGTGGATTACGCTTGGCAAGAACCCAGAGAGGTTAGCTCAACGTCCAGGGACACAGGACCAAGGACGTCAAGTATGGATTGCTCTTGGCAAGAACCCGGAGAGGTTAGCTCAACGTCTAGGGACACTGGACCAAGGACATCAAGTATGGATTGCGCTTGGAAAGAACCCGGAGAGGTTAGCTCAATGTCCAGGGACACTAGACCACGGTCGTCAGATGTGGATTACGCTTGGCAAGAGCCCGGAGAGGTTATGGATTTGGATATCGACCCAGAGAGGTCTTGGATTCGGTTATCGGCTATTGGATAAGGAAGGATTGGGACTCGGTTGTCGAGTTCGGATGGATATGGAATTGGCTCAGGCTTTGGTTATTAGATTTGGAATTGGGCATCGACACAGAGCAGTCAAAGATAACATACTCTGGCAATATGGTTATGGACTTCGGATATTGGATTCAGAATTATTCAAAACATGCCTTGTTATCACAAGGCATGTTTTGGGGGCAAAGTGTTATCCCACTTTTTGGATAAAAACCGGAATATCAACAAATTGGCAAGGAATGTTGGATATCGGGGTTGGAGATCGATTGGAATCAAGGCTACGATCGATGACGTCAAAATTTGGTTGAGCTTCGATCGGGACGAAATTGATTGGAGATGATGATAAGGATTAGGAGAGGTTATGTTTCAAATTTCAGGTTAATCGGAGTTCGTATGAAGAAGATATACCCGAACCAAAGCCTCTCCATGTCCCTATCGAACCAACCACCTTCCTCTCATCACCGAACCAAACCACCTTCCTCTCACCATCGGACCAAACCACCTTCCTCTCACCACCGCACCAAACCACCTTCCTCTCACCACCGGACCAAACCACCTTCCTCTCACCACCGAACCAACCCACTTCCCATGTATCACCGAACCAACCCCTCTCCCAGGTACTACCGGACCAAAGTGCTACCGGACCAAGGTCTCAACTCCAACCATCTACTGCCGAACCAACTTTGCCAGGCCAGATTGCATCAGCCCAGGCCCACCAGTAGCTATATACATCCAGAACCCCTACCCCCAGCCTCACTCTATAAATAGAGGGGCAGGGGTACACCAATGGCAGACAAGTTTGAGAGCTCAAGCACGGAAAGAACTTTCAAACAACTTTCATATACTTGTAATCAAAGCTTTGTACTTGTAATTTGATCAGAAAAGGAGAATAACATATAAAGTGGACGTAGGCACGTTCTGGCCGAACCACTATAAATCCGGGTGTCTTTTACAGTTTAGTCCATCTATTTTATATATTTGCATAAATCACCCAATTCACTAAGAACAACATAAAATCAACTAAATCATATGACTTGGAGGTGTTTGCCCCTTTTTTGTGCAAACAGTTATGATTAGTACTTTGAATTATTTGAAATCTCGTAAGTTATGGCACTCAGGTTGTATACTTGATAGGAGATGAAAAATCACGTAACATCTCTGAAGCCATTGCACTCATATTTTTATTTGAGACTGATTTGACTTACATAGGAATTTTTAGTTCTGACTCGAGTGTATTGTTTTTCATTATGCTCGGGTCAGCCTGAGTTTTTCAGCATTGAAGACTATTTTCTGGTGGACGAAGACGAAGATTCAGTATATTATTGATATTTATTATTCCACTACATTCTGTGTTCCGCTGCATTATTTGTTTATTTGTGATATATGTATAACTCTGATTTGAATTCGTAAAAGTGTAATCAAATGTTATTTGTAAAATAGCTTCATGAACTGTTTATTTGATTATTATATTTTGTCATTCCGCTGCGACATTCTGTATTTTGTTTTCTTCTTTTCTTTTCTTTTTTCTTATTTACCCCATTAACAATCCTTCCTTTTGAATGGTTTGATTTTGACATGTGTGGTTTATTGTTGATTTGAACCATCTGTGAGTCGTTATAGTTGGTATCAGAGCTTTGGTTTAGACATACCTTAGCCTGTTGGGGTTAACTCATTAGGGACAGGGTAGTAATACCCTAGAATGAGTTGTCTGAGTGTATATACGAGAGCGTGTATTTGTTAGTGTTATAAAATGTTTTGTATAAATTTTGAAATGAAATTATTCTAATATTATATGATATATACAAAGGAGTAATATTTTATGACTAATATAGTTATTTGTAATGTGTTTGATTTATGAAATGGTTATATTTAATTATTATCATTTTTGTTGACTTGTTGTATTTAATCAAATTATAAACATTGGTTAATTATTGTTGATTGAATTAATGGACTAAACACTAGTTTAATAATGGTGTATTAAAGAGAATAAAATGGATAATTAGGATATCTGTTTAGGAAATTGAAATGTTGTTGTGAATTTTGTTGTTTGTTGACATGTAGTTTCAACTATTGAAAAAATTGGAATGTTTGGATATTTTGGATAAGCGAAACCTTTTGAATTAATACATGAGTGAAACTGGATAATTGGTGAATTATATAGTTGAATTGATAACCTTAATTTTAAAGTATGACGACCGCCCATAACTCCTGCAGTAAACAAGGAGATAGTGCGCTGAAGGGTGTGCCCGGCAGCCATGGACGATCATCAAGGTAAGGTAAACACAGAATAGTCTATCGTATTACTCACAGCGCAGGGATAAAATACAATAGAGAAATATATATAGTGAAGCTTCACTAGATAGAATCTCATCAATACACTACAAAACAATTTGATACAAACATATGAATAGTCAATACATCAAGCCTCACTACATAACACTCAGAGAATCATACAAGCAGCGGAACATCCAGTACATATAGTAAGAAAAACAATATGCAAAAGCCTCCAGCTCGTCTTCGTCATCAACAGCGTTGGTCACTAAGAACAGCACCTGTCACCTGCTACCTAGTCTGGCCATCCCAAAATGGATGAACAGCCCAAGGTAATAAGAGTTGAACATAAAACCTTGAGTCAGACAACAGTCCTAGTGAGCGGTAAATCAACTATCAAACATACCAAAAGAGCATAAAGGGTAAAAAGGAATACGAACCCAACCATCCCACTCCACCTCTTTCTACAGTGATAGCCCCCAGACACACTAAGCAGAAACAAACATAACAATGCAGACAATTAAAGTAAAACAATTATCACTCGAGTCAAGGTCGATGTTTTCCAAGTACAAACCCCCAAGGCCTAAACCAAGATCAGATAAGCACCCAAAAAGCACCGTTCTTGAGACCGAATGATGATACAACCAAACATCCATGACTCTGGCTATCACTGTTATCATTGCCTCGATATCACCGTTAATTGAATGACCGGCTCATTCTTTCATCCGTCCGTCAAGGGCTAATGGTAACCCCGGTTCTAGACAGAACTCCGCACGTCGTCGTGACCTGTGCCTAGGACTATCGAATCTGCCCAGAGTACTCGACCAACAACTATTAGTCGATTGGGATTATCGAATCTGCCCAGCGTACTCTTGCTTTGAGCCTGCTAGAACCTTCAACAACGATGAGATCTCAGCCTCCTAGTCATCCTCCTTGACGACTATTCTGATACTATCTCAAGCGCCTCTCGAGCCAACCATTATCAACGAACTCGAACCATATCACCGAGTTATCAACATGCTTGGGATGATCCCATCTGGATTAAACCAAGGCTATCTCACATCATGCTTTGCTTCATTGCATCATAGCAAAGTCCCATCTCAAAATCATGTTTTGCATCATCGCATCATAGCAAAGTCCCATCTCAACATCATCATCAAATCTATCCATATGAGCTTTATCATCCGCTTCATATGCCACAAGTAGCTTTCCTTATTCAAGAGCCTTTCCACTTAGCTTTTGAATCATCTTCGACCAACTTGTCCAAATCAAATCATCAATCAACTAATTTATAACAATCAATCTGATCAATCATTAATCCAAGTAATCAATCATTCAAACAAGATCTAAATAAACAGTTATAACAATAATGGCAATTTCGTAAATAAAGAGTCCAAATCTAACAAGCATGAATCCTAAGTAATATCTTGATGAATGAACTAGCATAGGTTAACATGTAGTAAAGTGGATATCAAAACTTTGTGAACGATGGATCTACATGCAGACTTAAGGAAAATGCATGAAATCACTATCTTTAACACACAAACAAGCCACCGATCCAATATACTCCTTTGGGTCCGTGTGAGAGATAACCACCACTCACCGAATCACCTAAACACCTCAAAAGCAACTAACTTCAGATCTGGACAGCAAAGGATCTAGCTTGATCCGACAAGATTCCGCTTCAAACGATGAAATCTCTCTTCAATGGATGGAGATCTTCAATCTAAGCTCTTGGATCTTCGATTTGATCTTAAATCTTGGATGGACGTAAGCACTAGATTAGAGTAGAGAAAAGAAGTGAAGAAGTGTAGTACTCGAGCTCTTAAAATGGCAGAACTTCGTCGGTTCAAAATCCGGATCCCAAAAAGAGATGCAAACCCTTCTATTTATAGGCTGGAAATCCTTAAGTCGTCCGCCCCCTTAAGTTGTCCACGACTTAAAAATCCCCGACCTACGACATAATGGATCTCCCTACTTACGACTCAAGCCTATGCGCGACTTAACACACACGATCTAACGCTTAGGCACGACCTAAGACTCAACAGGATACGACTTAGCGACCTAACACACTACCGTATTTCTACCTAAGTCCTAAGTCATTTGGACGACTCAACGACTCAACGACTTACGACCTAAACTAAACCCAGCCGCTAACTCTCTTAAGTTGCCGATTCCCTTAAGTCGCCAGCTCTTAGACCGCTAACCTCCTTAGTCCGCCAACCTCCTTAAGTCGCTCCATGACCTAATCCAACACACGACCTAAGCCTCAACACGAGAATTCCTTAAGTCGGTTACTTCTATAGGTCGGTCACTCCTATAGGTCGCTCCAACTCCTAAGTCGCTCCACCGACTTATGCTACGACACGACCTAACCCTGGACGACTCATCTCTGGACGACTTAAGCTCCGAACGACTTAAATTCTGAACGACTTAACAACACTAACGACCTAATAACAACAATTCTACGATCCTTCGATCCGTAAAAATACGGGTCGTTACATTCTCTCCCCCTTAGGAATTTCGCCCCCGAAATTCCAAACAAACAAGAGCAACCAAAACTATTCTGCATGCCTACCATCCATAGCAATCAACAAACCATGCATCCAATTACTAACCTAGCATGCAGAATTCTAAAACTAGAACAAGTTACATATTCATGAGATGTCACGACACCTTAGGGCCATACCTCGAAGAGTTCAGGATGAGCTGCCTTCATCCGCTCTTCCTCCTCCCATGTACAGTCGTTAACATCATCACTCCATTGTACCTTGAGCAACTTGACTACCTTCCTCCTAAGCTGTTTCGTGTCAGTTTCCACAACACGAAGCGGCTTACGAGGTCTCTCAACGATTGGATCAACCTCCAAATCTTCACAACTATCAGCAGAAACCACTGTATTCGAGTCGTGCACATACTTCCGTAGATAGGATACATGAAAAACATTGTGCACACCCGACATCTTTTCTGATAATTCCAACTTATAAACGAGCTTTCCAATTCGCTCGACGTTCGGGAATGGTCCAACAAATCTCGGAGTCAATTTTCCTTTCTTCCCGAATCGGATAACATTCTTCAGTGGAGAAATCTTCACAAAAACCATATCGTCTACGTCGAATTCCAAATCCTTACGACGCTTATCAGCATAACTTTTCTGACGGTCTTGGGCTGCCTTCATTCGTCGCCGAATGATTTTTATACAATCCAAAGTCTGTCGAATCATTTTTGGCCCAAGTATTAACTTTTCTCCTGTTTCCAACCAACATATCGGAGAGTTACACGGTCTTCCATACAATGCTTCATACGGTGCCATACCAATGCTTGACTGGTAACTGTTATTATACGAGAATTCCACTAAATGAAGATAATCTTCCCATGATCCTCCGAAGTCCAAAACACATGCTCTGAGGAGATCTTCCAAAACTCGGTTGACTCTCTCGGTCTGACCATCTGTTTGGGGATGATAAGCTGTACTCAAACACAGCTCGATTCCCAAAACTTCCTGAAAGCTCTTCCAAAATCCACTAGTGAACGAGGGGTCTCGATCGCTCACTATGCTTTTCGGAATACCATGGAATCGAACTATCCACTTAACATACAGTTCAGCCAATTTCGATGCAGTCCTGGTTGATCGAACATGAATGAATCTTGCACTCTTAGTCAAAGGATCTATGATGACCCAAATCCCTTCATTTCCTGCTCTTGTTCTAGGTAGCCCATCGATAAAGTCCATCGATATTTGCTCCCACTTCCATGTAGGAACTTCTAACGGCTGAAGTAATCCACTTGGCTTCTTCTGCTCGGCTTTTACCAACTGGCAGTTCATGCATTTGGAAATAAAATTTCCAACATTCTTCTTCATACCTTCCCAGTAATAGGTTCTTTTCATATCCCGATACATCTTATTTCCACCTGGATGAATTGCCAGCTTCAAGTGATGACTCTCCTTCAGAACTTCATTCCTCAATTCATCTATATCGAGAACAACCAATCGTCCTTGTTTCTGAAGCCAACCCTCTCGATCGACCTCGAATCCTTTATCCTTCTCTTGGTCCAACCCCGATTCCAAATCACGGATAATCTTGACAAGCTTATCGTCTCTCTTTTGACCCTCGCCAATCCTTTCCACAAGAGTAGGTCTTATCGATAAGTTTGCCAACATCTCATGTTCCAATTCACATCTAGGCCTAAAGTCAAATCCAGCCAAATACTCAAGCCTCTTCCATTCTGAAAACATGGCTCCCAATCCTGCATGTCTTTGACTTAACGCATCTGCCACTGCCTTACCCTTTCCCGGAGTATAGGCTATACCAAAATCATATGATGCTAAAAACTCTAGCCATCGTTGCTGCCGGAGATTCAAATCTTTCTGGGAGAAAAGATACTTCAATGACTTATGATCTGTAAACAACTTGAATCGAACTCCCAGTAGGTAATGTCACCACATCTTCAAAGCAAATACAATCGCCGCTAACTCTAAATCATGACTCGGATAATTCCTTTCATGCGGCTTCAGTTGTCGACTTGCATATGCAACAACTTTATCCTTCTGCATTAACACTGCTCCAAGTCCAGTACCACATGCATCGGTGTAAACCACCATCTCACCATTTCCACTTGGAATAGTCAAAACAGGAGCACTTGTCAGTCGCTCTTTTAGGATTCCGAAAGCTTGTTCACACTTAGCATCCCATCTGAACACTTAGTTCTTTTTCGTCAATCCTGTTAATGGTGCAGCTATCTTGGAAAAGTCTTTGATAAACCGACGATAATATCCTGCTAATCCAAGAAAACTTCTCACATCAAATGCATTCTTAGGTCTAACCCAATCTTGGATCACTGCCACCTTGGCAGGATCAAACGCTATTCCACTTCCAGAGATAACATAGCCTAAGAACCTCACTACGCTCTTCCAGAAGTGACACTTCGAAAACTTAGCCCTCAGTTGTTGTTTCCGCAAGATTTCCAAAACAATCCGCAAGTGCGTCTTGTGCTCTTCTTCAGTTCTGGAATAAATCAAAATATCATCCACGAACACAAGTACAAACTTGTTCAACTGATCCCTGAACACTCTATTCATAAGATCCACAAAATATGCTGGTGCATTAGTCAATCCAAACGGCATTACCAGCCACTCATAGAAACCGGATGGTGTCCTAAAAGCAGTCTTCGGCACACTATCCTTTGCCACTCTCAACTGGTGAAATCCCGTTGCCAAATCCATCTGAGAAAACACCTTAGTTTCGTGAAGCTGATCAAACAAGTCATCTATTCTCGGCAATGGATACTTGTTCTTCTTAGTCACTTTATTCAGCTCACGATAATCCACACACAACCTCAACGATCCATCCGCTTTGGTTGCAAACACAACTGGTGCACCCCATTGGGACACACTACGCCGAATGAATCCATTCTGTAAAAGGTCATCAACTAGCACCTTCAACTCTTGCTGTTCCCTAGACGCCATCCACCTAAGAGGCATCACAACAGGTCTGGCTCCCTCAACTAGATCGATGCGAAACTCGATCTCTCTATGTGGCGGTAACCCTTTGACCTCATCGAAGACATCCTCAAATCCATTTGCAATTGGCACCGATGACAGTCCATCCCGTGGAACAACCAGCGAATACATGAAGCTCATGAAGACGCCTTCCTCATGCTTACATCGTATCACAACCTTTCGCCCTTCCACATTCTCGACTGTCATCTCCAGCCTTTCACAATCAACTTTTGCCGCATACTTCCTAAGCCAGTCCATACCCAAGATAATTCCAAACCCCTCAAAGTTCAGAACAAAACAATCACAAACAAAAAAGCAATCATGACTCGATACAACCAGACCACGGCATATCATACACAAACAGGACGAACCCCCAACTGGATTAGTCACAACCAATGGTCTATCAACAATATCTGGTTTTAAACCCAACCGGCATACAAGTTCATTACAAACAAAGGAATGCGACGCTCCAGTATCAAATAACACTCTAACTGGAACACCACAAATGGAAAGGGTACCTTGAACCACCACACTCTTTCCTTTCTCTTCTGTAGTAGGAGCTTTTGAAGATGATGGCACAACCCCCAAAGCATAAGCTTGCACAATCTGCTTGTCCTTCCTCGGTTCCGGACAATTCTTCCTGATATGCCCCAGCTTGTCACAGTTGTGGCACTTCACCGGCACTCTCGGATTCTTACAATCTCTGGAGAGATGACCCTTCTGCTGACAGTTGTAGCAGGTCACTTCACCCCCTCTGCTTCTTCTGGCCATCCTTACGCTTCTGCTGCTGCTGCTTTCTCTTCTTGTTTCCACCCTGTTGTGGTTTAGATTCCTCCTTAGTCACAGCAACAACAGATCCTTCCTTAGGAAACAGATTCTCATGCCTGAGAGCCTTCTCCAAAAGCTTCTCAAACGGATCGTCCAAATGATCCACCAACTGCCTCCCAAGGTAAGTGTCCAAGCCTGTCACAAACTTCTCATTCTTCTGATAAGGAGATTCAATATATGACCGAGCATACTTCGACAAGGCTTCAAACTCCGAAACATACTCAAGAACTGGTCTTCCACCTTGCTTGAGTTCCACAAATTTCTTAAACAGAACGGATTTCTGAGCTGTAGAAATGAACTTAGCTTCAAATCTGACTTGGAATTGCTCCCAAGTAATTTCTTCCTCTGGAGTATCAATGGTGATAGAATTCCACCAATCAAAAGCTCTTCCCTGAAGTTGTCTTGATGCGAGCTTCCTTTTGGTTGCATCCTCGATTCCTAAGTCACCAAAGATCCTTCTACAATCATCTATCTATCTCTGGACTTCAATGGTTGATTCTGTTCCCAAGAAAACCTTTCCTCCAAGAGCAGTATAGTCTTTGCACAACTTAGCAAAATCCACCTGTTTTGGAGTTTGAACTTGAACTCCAACATCTACCGTTAGACCTGGAGCTGGCATCCTTCTCATGATCGAAGTCATCATGGCCTCAAACATAGCAGCATAATCAGCAGCCCCCTCAGAATCACGGCCTTCCCTAGCAGCTGGTCTCCCTCTTCGACTCATTCTTAATATCTATAAAAGAATGATTAGTACACCTTGAGAAACAACTGCATAAGGGGTTCTAATCCTTCTAAACTACTATATTATATATAGTAATCATCCATCAAAATACAATTACGTCTCTCATATGTAGTTACGTCAACGAGCGTTGGCTAAAATCGAATAACCTGTCTCTGATACCAAATGTGACGACCGCCCATAACTCCTGCACTAAACAAGGAGATAGTGCGCTGAAAGGTGCACCCGGCAGCCATGGACGATCATCAAGGTAAGGTAAACACAGAATAGTCTATCGTATTACTCACAGCGCAGGGATAAAATACAATAGAGAAATATATATAGTGAAGCTTCACTAGATAGAATCTCATCAATACACTACAAAACAATTTGATACAAACATCTGAATAGTCAATACATCAAGCCTCACTACATAACACTCAGAGAATCATACAAGCAGCGGAACATCCAGTACATATAGCAAGAAAAACAATATGCAAAAGCCTCCAGCTTGTCTTCGTCATCAACAGCGTTGGTCACTAAGAACAGCACATGTCACCTGCTACCTAGTCTGCCCATCCCAAAATGGATGAACAGCCCAAGGTAATAAGAGTTGAACATAAAACCTTGAGTCAGACAACAGTCCCAGTGAGCGGTAAATCAACTATCAAACATACCAAAAGAGCATAAAGGGTAAAAAGGAATAGGAACCCAACCATCCCACTCCACCTCTTTCTACAGTGATAGCCCCCAGACACACTAAGCAGAAACAAACATAACAAAACAGACAATTAAAGTAAAACAATTATCACTCGAGTCAAGGTCGATGTTTTCCAAGTACAAACCCCCAAGGCCTAAACCAAGATCAGTAAGCACCCAAAAAGCACCGCTCTTGAGACCGAATGATGATACAACCAAACATCCATGACTCTGGCTATCACTGTTATCATTGCCTCGATATCACCGTTAATTGAATGACCGGCTCATTCTTTCATCCGTCCGTCAAGGGCTAATGGTAACCCCGGTTCTAGACAGAACTCCGCACGTCATCGTGACCCATGTCTAGGACTATCGAATCTGCCCAGAGTACTCGACCATCAACTATTAGTCAGTTGGGACTATCGAATCTGCCCAGCGTACTCTTGCTTTGAGCCTGCTAGAACCTTCAACAACGATAAGATCTCAGCCTCCTAGTCATCCTCCTTGACGACTATTCTCATACTAGCTCAAGCGCCTCTCGAGCCAACCATTATCAACGAACTCGAACCATATCACCGAGTTATCAACATGCTTGGGATGATCCCGTCTGGATTAAACCAAGGCTATCTCACATCATGCTTTGCTTCATCACATCATAGCAAAGTCTCATCTCAACATCATGCTTTGCCTCATCGCATCATAGCAAAGTCCCATCTCAACATCATCATCAAATCTATCCATATGAGCTTTATCATCCGCTTCATATGCCACAAGCAGCTTTCCTTATTCAAGAGCCTTTCCACTTAGCTTTTGAATCATCTTCGACCAACTTGTCCAAATCAAATCATCAATCAACTAATTTATAACAATCAATCAAATCAATCATTAATCCAAGTAATCAATCATTCAAACAAGATCTAAATAAACAGTTATAACAATAATGGCAATTTCATAAATAAAGAGTCCAAATCTAACAAGCATGAATTCTAAGTAATATCTTGATGAATGAACTAGCATAGGTTAACATGTAGTAAAGTGGATATCAAAACTTTATGAACGATGGATCTACATGCAGACTTAAGGAAAATGCATGAAATCACTATCTTTAACACACAAACAAGCCACCGATCCAATATACTCCTTTGGGTCCGTGTGAGAGATAACCACCACTCACCGAATCACCTAAACACCTCAGAAGCAACTAACTTCAGATCTGGACAGCAAAGGATCTAGCTTGATCCGACAAGATTCCGCTTCAAACGATGAAATCTCTCTTCAATGGATGGAGATCTTCAATCTAAGCTCTTGGATCTTCGATTTGATCTTAAATCTTGGATGGATGTAAGCACTAGATTAGAGTAGAGAAAAGAAGTGAAGAAGTGTAGTACTCGAGCTCTCAAAATGGAAGAACTTTGTCGCTTCAAAATCCGGATCCCAAAAAGAGATGCAAACCCTTCTATTTATAGGCTGGAAATCCTTAAGTCGTCCGCCCCCTTAAGTCGTCCATGACTTAAAAATCCCCGACCTACGACTTAATGGATCTCCCTACTTACGACTCAAGCCTATGCGCGACTTAACGCACACGATCTAACACTTAGGCACGACCTAAGACTCAACAGGATACGACTTAGCGACCTAACACACTGCCACATTTCTACCTAAGTCCTAAGTCGTTTGGACGACTCAACGACTCAACGACTCAATGACTTACGACCTAAACTAAACCCAGCCGCTAACTCTCTTAAGTCGCCGATTCCCTTAAGTCGCCAGCTCTTAGACCGCTAACCTCCTTAGGTCGCCAACCTCCTTAAGTCGCTCCACGATCTAATCCAACACACGACCTAAGCCTCAACACGAGAATTCCTTAAGTCGCTTACTTCTATAGGTCGGTCACTCCTATAGGTCGCTCCAACTCTAAGTCGCTCCACCGACTTATGCTACGACACGACCTAACCCTGGACGACTCATCTCTGGACGACTTAAGCTCTGAACAACTTAAATTCGGAACGACTTGACAACACTAACGACCTAATAACAACAATTCTACGGTCCTTCGATCCGTAAAAATACGGGTCGTTACATAAAGCAAGTAAAACAAGGTTTAATTTGTTATATCTATGTTTAGTAAATGAATAGAATTGGGGTATACATTCTTAGCATGTAATGTAATAATATACAAGTGTGAACTTTAAGCCTTGGGATCTTTAAATTGAAATTGTGTTTAAGGAAATGTTGTAAATGAGATTAAATTGGAAAAATATGTTTATAAACTTAATTCACGTTTATGAAACGTGTCATAAATAAATTGAAAGGAAAAGGTGAAACTAAATGGAATAAGCAATTATGAATTAAACGTGATATGATTTCAAATAAAGCCATGACTTGTAAATTGTTATGAAATAAATGGATGTTGCAATAAATGGTTATAAATAAAGTTGCGATAACTTTCAACTCGAACAATGTCTTATAAAGAGGAATTAAGTTGAATAAATTGGTTATAAACGTAAGAAAATTCCTTATGAAATGATTTGCAAATAAATGTAGTATTAAATGAGAAATATTATATGTGAAATGAATGTAATTTAAATTAAAGAGAGATATAAGCAATATTATGAGAATGGATATATTAATGTTCATTTCAAAAGGAGAAATTCTGTGAACAAATATTAAGTATGAAGTTGATTTGAAAACTATTGATTTGGAAAGGTACTCAATTTGAAAGTGAAATCTTATATAATTGAAGTCTATATAAGTGTGATTTGATACTATTGATTTTGAGAAGTATTCGATTTGAAAATGAAATCTTATATATAATGGACTTTATATAAGCATGATATTTGAAATTGATTTAAAAAGGTACTATGTGATACATATTTTCGAAGTAAAGATATGGAAAGTGCCTTCTACTTGATATCCGCTTTGTGGCCACATTGTGGATTCGTTCTATCGATATTATTCTATCTGATTTTGGTTTTCCGGATGTGATACTCGAGTGTCCTACCATGGCGTAACCCATGGCCCTTTTTTTGGGTTGCGTAATCCGCAAGGCAGAGATTGCTCAAAGGGTACGGATGCTTCCTGGGGGATCCAGGTGTAACTTTTGTGTATCCTGCGGTCTACCGGTTTTGTTGTCGTGGCGTAACCCGCAAGGCAGAGATTGCTTAAAGGGTATGGATGTTTCTTAAGGGATCCAGACGTAACCATTGTGTATGCTACGGTCCACGGGTTTTGGTTATCATGGCGTAATTTGCAAGGCATTGATCGCTTAAAGCTATGGATGTTTCCTAGAGGATCCAGGCGTAACCATTGTGTATCTGCGATCCTGGTGATTTGTTTGGATTGTACTTTCCATATCGGTTTTGAAAGTTTTTCAAGCATTTCCACTGGGTGTTGAAACAGGTCTACTAAGTACTTGGAGAATTCCAGCCTTGCGCTTGATCAACACATGGCCAGAGTCTGCAAGAACGAGGATAAACTGTTAAGACATCGAGTTATAAAAGTATTTTAATAAAGTATTATACAAAGGATATATTGGTCATTTTTTCCTTTTCAAAATACTTTAAAATGTTTAAAATATTATCTATTTATGTACAGCATGGTTTATTAGTGTTGTAAATATCGTGAGAAATTATTAATTCAATAAAACATATTTAAAGTAAATGATTATAGATTTATTAATAATGTTTGAAAAGTATCTTGAGATAAAACTAATAAATTTATAAATAATGGATTTAAGGGTTTCAGTGGCTTCGTTGTAAATGTAAGTAATGATGTAAATAATTATTTTCAAATAGTTTACATATATTTATAAAAATGTTATTTAAAATATTTAAATGGTATCTAAAAATGAAGCAAGAAATTTTACAAATGAATTTTTGAAAAGTATTAAAGTATTAAAGATGATTTATTTGCAAATGAAGCTTTCAAATGAATATTGCAAGTAAAATTTATACAAGTTTCTTTGAATGTAGAATTTAAAGATATTATATAAATGGAAAAAATTGATTTGCGAAGTGTATTTATAGTAATATACTTGGCAAATAAATTTGAATCTCTATTTTTCAATTATAGTTTGGAATATTTAATTGATTTCGAAGTACTAATAGTAAATTTATTGGTTCATTTACCGTTGAATTTTTGAATTAAACCATAATAAATGTTTTTCCATGATTTGAATATTCATTTTAAAATAAGTGTGTAAAATTAACTATGAAGATATGAAATTTCAAACTTTGATTTAGAAATTTAATTTAATATTTGAGTATTCTATTAGATTCAGTTTAATAATCTTGAGTTTATACTTATTTTAAAAATAACGAGTCTAATAAATTATCGGATTTAAGGAACTTTATTTTAAAGTTTATTATAATGTTTTGATATAAATTTCTAACATTGTTTTAGACTTTTGAAAAATCTTTGCATAATGCTATGAGGATGTTTTAAATATATCTTATATTTTTACTAAGTGAATGAGGTTAAATGTTTTAACTGAATTTTTAGATATGTTGAAATATTTCTTTTCTCTTCAAGGGCAAATACCAAAAACTTAAATTTTTATTCAATAACCGAATGGAGTTATAAAAATAAGTAGGACAATAGAAGCTTAAGTAATATTTTTTTGAAATAATGCATTAATGACTTAAATATTTAATGGAAACCAAATTATGTAAGTGATTGATCTTTATATAATAAATGAATGAAAGGTAAATGATGAAAAAAAAAATCAATCGAATAAACTTAAATAAATTTAAAATTCTTGTTGTTTGGCTGATGGTAAGTTTGGGAAAGAATACTTCTAGTTGTTGAGGTTGTTCGACTAATATGTTAAGTAATTATCTAAGGCTGTTGAGCATAGGGTAAACTTGACAGTTTATTCATCACCTTGCTTGATTTAAGGTTTTTGAACTAAATAAACCATTGGTTTTGGTTGCTACGGATATATGATGGATTCTTTAGTTGCATAAATGGTTGTATTGTTTGTTTGAATATGTTTTATATTGATTTTCTTTTGTTGAAAATTGAAACAACTTAAATATCTCTCTAATACATAATTCTCACTATTTTGGATAATATAAGTGAAATTCAGGTTTATGGAAGCAATAGTTACTACTTTTGGTTTCATAAATAAAGTTGTTTTTCCAACAAATAGGTACGTTTTTGGATTACGGTTTTATAGTGATATTTTATTGTTATCCCATGGTTTGGGATATTTATTTTTGAGATATGATATAAATATATGTTTATTATTGATATTATTATCTTTCTGGACATAACCGCACAAAGGAGATACTGCCGAAATTTTTCGTGGAAGTTGAGTTATTTTCAAATTTATATTAAATTTAAATATGTAAGTTAAATTGTTTATAAATTGATCATTTTGAATAAAATATTTCAAATTCCTTGATTCCTTCTTGTTCCTTTTCGAGGACGTAAAGTTTTGAGTGCGGGAGACTGCAACAACCCATATTTTGATAATTAAAAATATTAAATTTAATAAGGTTTTGGGCTTTAATATTGTCATAAATTAAAATTTAAGATTCATTAAATTGAATCTTAGAAATTTTGACTTTAAGATAAATCTAAAAACAACTAATTTTAATGAGATAAAACATATAATTTGCTAATATTGATTGAATGTAATTGATTACTATACTATGTTAACGTAATTTCAATCAATTTAAATAATAAAGGTTAATAAGGAATAGAATAAATGATGTATAAATTGATGTAATCTTATGTTATTAATTGCAATTGGTTTTAATATGCAGTATGAAATCAATTATTTTGTACGTAAATTTATTAACCTTTGTTTGAAAACAATAAGTTAATAGATATGGATTATTAACATATAGCCATTGTTTTATTTATTTTCATATTATTAAATCCGTTAGAAATTTATTTGGTAATTAATGGAGAATTAATGTAATTGAAATATTACAACTGGTATAAGAAGAAACGTTAACTGTTGAGTGGTGAGTGTAAAACTTATGTTAATCAATTGTGTAACAACCTGACATTTTCAGCCATTCGCATCCACACATGCCGGACTTGAATTGCTCAAAATACCGCATTGTAAATAAATTTGGAGCAAATGAAATACAATCACAGAACCACAGACACAGAAATATCAGAATAACTCGCAGCGGAAATTAAAATACCATAGTAGTTCATGAAGCTACTATAACAAACTCTCAAAACATAATACATAATATCAGTCTGAAAAACATATAAAATAGAAATCTCAAATACATAGCAGTTTATAAATACCAGAACTGAAATAGAACAACCGAAACTGAAAGGGAACAAATAACTAGACAAGCAGAATCTCCAGCGATTCCTAGCTCCAGAAAAGAAATTCAAAGCTAAACTGTAAATACTTAGGCTGACCCGAGCGTAAAGTAAAAGACGAAACACTCGAGTCAGGATATATATATATATATATACTTATATAATGTAAACCAACTTAAGTGAACTGTAATAAAGATATAAGTAACTTAAAGGATGCATGGGACCGTCCATCATCTAAGGATCTGTTAGACTATAAATTAAATACGTCCCGTGGTTAAAATTTCAAAATAGTAATTTATACTTTGAAATCTAATATCATTTCAAAATTCAATATCATTCAAAATCCATTTCAAAATATCGTATCTTTTCAAAACCACATTCATTTTTATTTAAAATACCATTTCAACACACATTTCAAAATAGTTTATATCCAAACAAATTACTTCATTTTAAATCATTAAAATGAAGTTATTATATTTAATAATTAAATTATTAAATTTCCAAAATTTAAATCTTTCAAAGTTCATTTATTCACTAAATTTATTAAAACAATGAAAATTCAACCTTCGCAGCATTTAGAAAATACTACGGAAAGTTACTTTTAAAACAATTCAATATAACAAAAGACAGCCAAAAAAACGCTGTAATAAAGTTACTTTAGTTCAAATAAAACCTTAGTTAATTTCAGCAACTACAGCACTTACAAAGTGCTATAATAGCCCTTAATTCAATTTAGTCATTTAGTTCATTTCTATCAACTACAGCATTTACAAATGCTGTAATATCTTACATTACAAATAATAACATTTCAAAATCCTGTTAATTAAATTCCAAATATTCAATATAATTTCACAAACAATTAAATTTTTTATTTAAATCATTTTAAACTTATAAAATCATATATTTTCACTTTTAAAACAATTATTTAAATACCCTTATATTCATGATTTTATAAAGTTAAATTTTCATTCAAAAATCAATTTAATAATAATTTACTTATATAATTCAACATTTAATTTTAATTCTTTAATTAAATTTTTAACTTAACACTTAAGTTTGAATTTTCAAATATAAATTATTTTTCATTTTATTTACTTAACTTAAAATTCATTTTTAAACAAAATTCACAAATTTCCAATCCAAATTATATTTCAAAATTCAACTTAAATATTTATTTATTTAACCTTTTAACTTATTCAAAAATCATTAACACTTTATAAAATCATTTTTAATTCATTTAATTCAAATTTTAAATCTATTTATCATATTTCCTACTTAATTTAAATTCCATTTATAACCAAATCATAATTTCCAAAATAACTTATATTTCAAATTTCTAACTTTACCATTAATTTATTTCACTTATAAATATTTAGAAAATCAATAATACTTATAAAAATCATTTTTAATTAAGTTTAAATCAAAATATTATAATATTTACATTTTTAAAATACTTTAAACATTTTAGAAAAATTTATATTAACCATCGGTCTGTATATCATTTTCTATCCTAGGTAAAGTGATACAGATATTATATCATTTCAGTCCGTAATTTACAAAGAAAACCCGGGTTCTATCATTTCAAACCTGCAATCCCAAGTAAATAAAATAATTAAAAATTGTTCAGCCCTATCATTTCAGCCCATAATGATTTTTCCCAATTCTACAGTCCGTTCGGGTGTGTATCATTTCAACCCATAGTGCTTCTAATCTACAGGGAACTTGCAGTGTGATAAACTGATATAAATAAACAGAATAACATAATAAACAGTAACATATGATATAACAGGTGTATAAACATGGGTGAACATCATATGGTCATAGCGTAGCAGATATAACATAATGATATGAGTTTACAGATTCAATTGTGATCAATTTACTAGTCATATAAGTATAAATTTGTCTGGTGAGAATTACTCACCTCTACAAGCTGGAGATAACAAATACAGACACACAACAGAGATCCAAAAAGGCACGAAAGTACGACTACGATTCAAGTGAGGAAAAGCTAAAGCTATTTGCCTTGTACATATGAAACAAAACAATACATATAACATGAATTTCAAACCAAAATATGACATTAAACAAGCTAGAATTAAGGAACAACAATTAATCAAACACTTGCACTTGCTTCCACTATCACTATGCTCAGCCTATAGGGTGATAAGCCACTGTCACAGGGTGTATTTGGTCAGGTATGGATCATATATGCTCGGCCCAACAAGGATAGTAAAGGTATGGAAGTGGTTTGAGCAATTAAGGGCATGAATATACAGACATAAGGCAAATTGTGCATTTTTATGTAACAACAAGTCACGGCTATTGCCTTATGTGGCACGGCCAAGCCTGGTGGATGCTAGGGGATAGTGTGGAAGTGACTTTGGGTCAGGTAGGTGCTGGTGGAAGTGATGCATGAGGTGGCCAAAGGTTGTGGTGAAGTGGTGGAGGCATTGGTGATCGGCTATGCATGTTTAAGGTGATGTTTTACTAATTTTTGTGGAGCTAGTCATCAAGAATGGCCACATCCATGTAGGTCAAAGGAGATGGAGATGATGATAGCTGAGAATGATGGTGGTGGAGGTGGTGGTGATGGCGGAGGCTACAAGCCAAACATCCAAAATGAAAGCAAGTGCAAGATGAATGCATAAAACAAGGAAAAAATGAAAAAAAGTGAAAGAACATTACCTATTTTTTTGCTCAGAAGTTGATGGATAAAAGTTTAGGGTTGGGAAAATTATTTTTTCATGAAAAATGAAGGTGATGGGCAGAAGAAATGATATGGTCAGCCAAATTGAGTGCAACTGTTGATTTGCAAATGAAAAGGTAAAAAGAAGGTGAAAAGTCAAAGGCATGTGAAAGGTTATAAAACTCTTCATATTTCTAATTTTCTTTATTCATTTTTAAACACATGAAAAATGTAAGTAAATAAAAAAAAATGTATGAATAAAAATAAATAAATAAATTTTAGATAAGTATAAATTAATTAAGAAAATAGCTTAAAATAGAAACTAGGTTATAAAAATTGAAAATAAATACCCTAAGCTTTGAAAAAATTATAACATCACTTTAAAAAATATTTTAAAATAAAATATATACCTAACATGTCATATAACACATATTAGAACATGATTTTACAAATAAAAATATTATTTATATAAATTAAAATAGATAAGTTTATTAAATAAATCAATTTACACCCAATATTGTAAAAAGCATAACTTTCACAATATAAATCGGATTTCACTGAAACGAAAAGTAAGATTCTTAAAATTTAATCTATTTTCATAATAAAAGATAAAATTCAAAAATACAAATATTTAAATTTTAAATTAAAAGTCAAAGTTTGACGAGATTGACCAAAATCCATATTTTTGGAAAATATACAACCTATTCAGGTTTGAAATTATAATTCACACAAAAATCAAAATATACTTTTAAAATAACAAAATTTATCCATTTTAATAAATATTTTAAAGTTTTTAAATAAAATAATCAAAATTAAAAATTAAAATAAATTACAAAATACAGGGTTGTTACACTCTACCCCACTCAAGTCTTTTCCTCCCCGAAAAGGAATGAGTAAGGAAAATAAGGAAAAACAAGATAGAAAAAACAAATAGTACCTGAAACAAACAATTCTGGATTCGAAGCACGAATGCTCTCCTCCGTTTTCCAGGTACAATCCCAATCATCAGTACTTCATAGTACTTTGATCAGACTAACAAATTTCCTTCTGAGCTGCTTCGTACCTCTGTCGACAATACGAAGTGGCTTATTCTCGACAGTCAGATTAGGCTCAATATCCAAACCTTCAAGAGCAGAAGGCTGAACAAGAAGAGATGGGTCATGAAGATACCTGCGAAGATGCGAGACGTGGAATACATCATGCACTCCAGAAAGCTTCTCGGGCAGATCCAAACGGTAAGCCAAAGAACCAACTCTTTCCATAATGTGGAAAGGACCCTCAAAGAAGAAGAATGTAGAAATAGCTAGAAGGGAGAATAGGTTGAAAGAAAAGGATGAACCATGTTTAAAAATATATAAGTTTCAATTTAAAATTTTTATATTTAACATTTTATAATATGATAAATAGTCATTTGATTCAAATCTGATAGTTCGAAGCAAACAATATTTAAAACATTTTAAATTAGAAAAGTAAAATAAATGATCAAAATATCCTTTATATAATACTTTATCAAAATAAATTTATAACTCGATGTCTTACCAAGTTTACTTTCGTTCCTGTAGACTCTGGCTATGCGTTGATCAAGCGCAAAGCAAGAATTCTCTAGGTACTTGGTAGACTTGTTTCAACACCCGGTGAAAATACTGGAAAACCTTTTAAAAACAACAGATATGGAAATTACAATCCAAACAAATCAACCAAACCAAACATGTTGATCATGAATCGTGGATACACAATGGTTACACCTGGATCCCCTAGGAAACATCCGTACTCATAGGCTGACTACCGTAGCCCTGCGATTACGCCATGAAGACTGGTAGTACCGCAAATACACAATGGTTACGCCTGGATCCCCCAGGAAACATCCATACCCTTAGGCTCTCGCAGCCCCTGCAGATTATGCTACCAAGCAACCCAATAGATCACGGATACACAATGGTTACGCATAGATCCCCCAGGAAACATCCGTACCCTTAGGCTCTCGCAGCCCCTGTGAATTACGTTATGCAGTCGCGATCATAAGAACATGGAGATCACCATGGAATTCAATGGACACTTGAGTATCATATCCGAAAGACCCAAATCAGAGAGAATATCGATAGAATTAATCCATAGTGTGGACACAAAGCGGATATCAAGCAGAATGCACTTTCCATATCTTTAGTTTGAAAATATGTATCATACAGCACCTTTTAAAATCACTTTCAAGTATTATACTTATATAAAGTCCATTATATATAAGATTTCATTTCAAATCAAATAATTTCCAAATCAATAGTATATCAAATCATACTTATATAGACTTCGATCATATTAGATTTCTCTTTACAAATTGAGCACCCTTTCAAATCAACAGTTTCAAATCTTCATACTTATACAAATCAATTTCATTCGTATACAAATCCATTTATATAAGTTCGATAACTCCCAAATCAAAGTATTTAAATAAACAAGATTCTCAATTTCAAACCATTTCAATATCAATTCAGTTTCAAAATCATATATGATTTCGCCAAATCATTTCTTCCTAATTACATATATTAAGTTTCAAAGTTTCTTCAAAAAATAGGTTTAGAAAAAAAATCCAAATTTCCAAATCAACAAAATTTATGTCAAACAAATTCATTTCCATTTCAAACATATATTCACTTTCAAAAAATCATAATACTTTCAAAGTTATAAATCTTTCGAAACCAAAATACTTGAAATCATTACACTTTGAAAACCCTAACATTTCGAAATCATACATTTGAAATCATAAAACATTCCTTTAATTCTTTACATTTCACAAATTTATTCAATTAAACCCAAATCTAAAATTTCCAATTTTAATTCAATTCAAACCATCAGTTCCAATTCAATTTAGTTTTTCAACAAAACCATTTCAAATATTATCAAATTTCAAATAAAGATTTGATCCATAAAATAAACTGTTAAATCTTTAATATATTTCAAAGCTTAAATATACCATATTCCAAAAACTAAATTTTATAATTTCATATATCTCAAATTTTACTTCATTATTACTTAGTTCTGAAATATTCATTTCATAAATCCATCATTTTTAAATAACCTCGAATTACAAGTAAACCAAATATCCTTTCATACAAATATAAACTTCAAATATTCATTTATCAAAATCAATTATCATTTCAAATTCACATTCTTTATCAAATAAAGATTAAATCATTTCCAAACCATTTCAATCATCAAAATATCTAAAATGGTTACAAAATTTAAAACCATATCCTTTTAAAACCTTCAAACTATTTATTTCTATGTGAAAAATCCAATTTACCATTGGAAAGATTATTATTCTATATATACTTTAATCAAACATTTCAAATCTATACTTCATACCAGTATAATTCAACATAGTCTCATTTATTTCACTCAACAAATAGTTTCAAACTTATATAAATCATATTACTTTATACTTTATTCATACCAAACTAAACTTATATTCTTTATCGAATACCTTATACTTTTCAAAATTACATGGCTTTGAAAAGTTAATCTTGATTTGGAAGTGCTCGAACTTTCAAAATAGTCGAAGAAATCATATTTTCAATCCAAGAGCTGGAAATCACCAACAAATCAATAAACCAATTCTAAAAAAATAGGGTTATACCAAAAAAAATTTGAATCTTGAGGACTGAACACCGGCTTACTTTAAATCATTTCAAATATATATAAATATATATACACACATATATCTTTCGAATATCAAACCATACTTCAAAATATGAGATCAAAATTTGGTTTCACAAAATCACTCGCATAGCAAAGCTACTAGAATGGCCTCTCCCCCACTCAGAAACTCGAAAATCAATGTTAATGATGCATGCATTCATCACCGAAATTATTTTCCAGCGACATAAGTGGGTTCTGGACTTTTTTTTTGAAATCTCTTAGAAATCATTGGAATTCATTCGAATACATTTGTAACATTTCTTATTTAGAAAATATCTTTAAATCATATTATTATTATTATATATTTTCCAAAATCTTAAAACCGATTTCAAAACACCGGAGTTTGATTCCTCGAAATTCAAATTCAAACCCTTCAGTTATAAATCATTTTTATATAAGTCAAATTCTTATCAATTTTCAATATTTCAAATCCTTACAAAATTTCAATTTTTCATTTTAAAGATATATAATCCTTATCGAAAACATTTCACCTTTATATACAAAATAGGATCATCCTAATCAAATAATAATTTCGATGTTTGCAAAATTTCAAAATACAACCAGATACAAATTTCCAAAGAATGATTCAAGGATGAATTTCCAACAAACAGATATTCAATTTTAGAGGAACTCTAATCAAATAGAATTCTGGTTTAAAGATAAACTCGAACGAAGATAAGATGATTTAGTTACCAAATAGAAGATGGATAAGCCTTTATAAATCGCGGGCGACCTTAACTTGTCAACCATGACTTCAGGAATATAATCAATGCGGAATCTAAGGCAAATCGACATTCAATCGCCAGAGATAGAATCCAGATATGGCAGAAAATAGATAGCATCGAAAACCGAGGATACAAGAATCTCCGGTGAATCAATGTCAATTGTAAAGGAGTTTCACCCCATTACAAATCATTTAAAGATTGGCGGAATCGCCGATCTTTAGAGAGGTCATTCCAAAGTGGAGTTATGGAATGCCCCAAAATTAAAAGGATAAAATAGGTAAGACAAGACTGGATTTCAGAACAAGTGGGACCGTTCCAAATTTCAAGGAATCCTAATCGATAAGAATCCTAACCAAGGGATTTCTAACAAGGTGGATACTGAAGGGATGATGTTTTGAAAATTTTGGTTTCACAATAAGAAAATTTTTATACCAAAATAATCTTTGAAAATCCTTTAAAAATCATTTGGAAATTATTTTATACTTCGAAAATACGTTCTCTCACAAGGAAATGATTCTGAGATTGATTTCACTCATTCTAGGGTATTTCTACCCTATCTCTAATGAGTTTTTGCTCTACAGGCTAAGGTTTGCCTAAAACTAAAGATCTGATACCAATTGTAATGACCCGATATTTTCAGCCATTCGCATCCACACATGCCGGACTTGAATTGTTAAAATACCGCATTGTAAATAAATTTGGAGCAAATGAAATACAATCACAGAATAACAGACACGGAAATATTAGAATAACTCGCAGCGGAAATTAAAATACCATAATAGTTCGTGAAGATACTATAACAAACTCTCAAAACATAATACATAATATCAGTCTGAAAAACATATAAAATAGAAATCTCAAATACATAGCAGTTTATACACCAGAGCTGAAATAGAACAATTGAAACTGAAAGAGAACAGATAACTAGACAAGCAGAATCTCCAGCGATTCCTAGCTCCAGAAAAGAAATCCAAAGCTAAGCTGTAAATACTCAGGCTGACCCGAGCATAAAGTAAAACACAAAACACTCGAGTCAGGACATATATATACTTATATAATGTAAACCAACTCAAGTGAACTGTAATAAAGATACAAGTAACTTAAAGGATGCCTGGGACTGCCCATCCTTAAAGGATCCGTTAAACTATAAATTAAATACATTCCGTGGTTAAAATTTCAAAATAGTAATTTATATTTCGAAATCTAATATCATTTCAAAATTCAATATCATACAAAATCTATTTCAAAATATCAAAATATCATATCTTTTCAGAACTACATTCATTTTTATTTAAAATAGCATTTCAACACACATTTCAAAATAGTTTATATTTCCAAACAAATTACTTCATTTTAAATCATTAAAATGAAGTTATTATATTTAATAATTAAATTATTAAATTTCCAAATTTTAAATCTTTCAAAGTTCATTTATTCACTAAAGTTTATTAAAACAATGAAAATTCAACTTTCACAGTATTTAGAAAATGCCGCGGAAAGTTACTTTTAAAACAATTCAATTTAACAAAAGGCAGCAAAAAAATGCTGTAATAGAGTTACTTTAGTTCAAATAAAACCTTAGTTAATTTCAGCAACTACAGCACTTACAAAGTGCTATAATAGCCCTTAATTCAATTTAGTCATTTAGCTCATTTCTATCAACCACAACATTTACAAATGCTGTATTATCTTACATTAGAAATAATAACATTTCAAAATGCTGTTAATTAAATTCCAAATATTCAATATAATTTCACAAATAATTAATTTTTTGATTTAAATCATTTTAAACTTATAAAATCATATATTTTCACTTTTAAAACAATCATTTAAATACCCTTATATTCATGATTTTATAAAGTTAAATTTTCATTCAAAAATCAATTTAATAATAATTTACTTATATAATTCAACATTCAATTTCAATTCTTTAATTAAATTTTTAACTTAACACTTAAGTTTGAATTTCCAAATATAATTATTTTTCATTTTATTTACTTAACTTAAAATTCATTTTTAAACAAAATTCACAAATTTCCAATCCAAATTATATTTCAAAATTCAACTTAAATATTCATTTATTTAACCTTTTAACTTATTCAAAAATCATTAACACTTTATAAAATCATTTTTAATTCATTTTAATTCAAATTTTAAATCTATTTATCATATTTCCTACTTAATCTAAATTCCATTTATAACCAAATCATAATTTCTAAAATAACTTATATTTCAAATTTCTAACTTTACCATTAATTTATTTCACTTATGAATTTTTAGAAAATCAATAATACTTATAAAAATCATTTTTAATTAAGTTTAAATCAAAATATTATAATATTTACATTTCTAAAATACTTTAAACATTTTAGAAAAATTTATACTAACCATGGGTCTGTATATAATTTTCTATCCTAGGTAAAGTGATACGGATATTATATTATTTCAATCTGTAATTGACAAAGAAATCCCGGGTTCTATCATTTAAAACCCGCAATTCCAAATAAATAAAATAATTAAAAATCGTTCAGGCCTATCATTTCAGCCCATAACGATTTTTTCATATTCTAAAGTCCGTTCGGGTATGTATCATTTCAATCCATAGTGCTTCTAATCTACAGAGAACTTGTAGTGTGATAAACTGATATAAATAAACAGAATAGCATAATAAACAATAACATATGATATAACAGGTGTATAAACATGGATGAACATCATATGATCATAGCATAGCAGATATAACATAATGATATGGGTTTACAGATTCAATTGTGATCACTTTACTAGTCATATAAGTATAAATTTGTCTGGTGAGAATTGCTCACCTCTACAAGCTGGAGATAACAGATATAGACACACAACAGAGATCCAAAAAGGCATAAAAGCACGACTATGATTCAAGTGAGGAAGAGCCAAAGATATTTGTGTTGTACATATGAAACAAAACAATACATATAACATGAATTTCAAACCAAAATATGACAGTAAACAAGCTAGAATTAAGGAACAACAATTAATCAAACACTTGCACTTGCTTCCACCATCACTATGCTCAGCCTATAGGGTGATAAGGCACTGTCATGGAGTGTATTTAGTCAGGTATGGGTCATATATGCTTGTCCAAACAAGGGTAGTGAAGGTATGGAAGTGGTTTGAGTAATTAAGGGCATAAATATACAAGCATAAGGCAAAGGTGCATTTTTATGTAACAACAAGTCACCGCTATGGCCTTATGTGGCACGGCCAGGCCTGGTGGACGCTAGGGGATGGTGTGGAAGTGACTTTAGGTCAGGTAGGTGCTGGTGGAAGTGATGCAAGAGGTGACCAAAGGGTGTGGTGAAGTGGTGGAGGCATTGGCGATCGACTATGCATGTTTAAGGTGATGTTTTGCTAATTTTTGTGGAGCTACTCATCAAGAATGGCCACAGCCATGTAGGTCAGAGGAGATGGAGGTGATGATAGATGAGAATGATGGTGGTGGAGGTGGTGGTGATGGTGGAGGCTACAGGCCAAACATCCAAAGTGAAAGCAAGTGCAAGATGAATGCATAAAACAAGGAAAAAATGAAAAAAAAAGGAAAGAACATTACCAATTTTTTTGCTCAGAAGTTGATGGCTGAAAGTTTAGGTTGGGAAACTTATTTTTTCATGAAAAATGAAGGTACTAGGCTGAAGAAAGGATATGGTTAGCCAAATTGAATGCAAGTGTTGATTTGCAAATGAAAAGGTAAAAAGAAGGTGAAAAGTCAAAGGCACGTGAAAGGTTATAAAACCCCTCATATTTCTAATTTTCTTTATTCATTTTTAAACACATGAAAAATGTAAGTAAATAAAATAAAAACAAAAAAATAATGTATGAATAAAAATAAATAAATAAATTTTACATAAGTATAAATTAATTAAGAAAATAGCTTAAAAATAGAAACTAGGTTATAAAAATTGAAAATAAATAAGCTAAGCTTTGGAAAAATTATAACATCACTTTAAAAAATGTTTTAAAATAAAATATATACCTAACATGTCATATAACACATATTAGAACATGATTT
The DNA here is from genome assembly GCA_030765085.1 of Allium cepa. Lineage (NCBI taxonomy): Eukaryota > Viridiplantae > Streptophyta > Magnoliopsida > Asparagales > Amaryllidaceae > Allium > Allium cepa. Next base: position 263,646,564 of record CM060931.1, on the reverse strand, counting down.
TACAAATAAAAATGTAATTTATATAAATTAAAATAGATAATTTTATTAAATAAATCAATTTACACCCAATATTGTAAAAAGTTTAACATTCACAATATAAATCGGATTTCAACGAAACAAAATGTAGTATTCTTAAAATTTAATCTATTTTCATAATAAAAGATAAAATTCAAAAATAAAAATATTTAACTTTTAAATTTAAAAGTCAAAGTTTGACCAGTTTGATCAAAATCCACATTTTTGGAAAATATACAACTTATTCAGGTTTGAAATTATAATTCACACAAAAATCAAAATACACTTTTAAAATAACAAAATTTATTCATTTTAATAAATATTTTAAAGTTTTTAAATAAAATAATCAAAATAAAAATTAAAATAAATTACAAAATACAGGGTTCTACAAATTGCATAAGGGAATAGTTGATTTGATAATAAGAATGTAAATCAAAATAAAAGGATTTGTTTGGAATTTAAATATATAATGAATAGGTTTTATTACAGTTGTAATTAAATATTGGAATTAAATTAGTATATAGATATTGGGTTTAACATAGAAAATTGGATTTCAAATGAAACAATTGGATTAATTATCTTCCCTGTATTAGGGTATGTTTTGAGATTTAATCATTGTAATTAATAGTAATTATATATTGCCATTAATAAGAGATAGAAGTAAATTGTAATTAATTAATGATATGTGCAACATATTTTTTGTGTTAAAAATATAATGATAATTTCATTGAGAAATATTTCGTTCAAATTGTGAGCACTTAAATTTGTTACAAATATAATGATAATATGAAATTAATTGATAAAGAAATGATGTGGTTGTACGAAGTATTATTTCCGCGGCTCTTTAATGGGATAATCTTTAAATATAAGTTGGTTTTAAAGGGGGAGGTACTAATTGTAAATTAATGTGTAATAAAAAGAAATATGTTTCAATAAAAATAAAAGAAAAGGATGGTTTCTTGAAAAGAATATTCTTACCAAATAAAGTGAATATTTCATGTATGAATGTTAATTTAATTTCATTAAAACAAAGAATTGAATTTTGTTGTATGTTTCTAGTTGGAATATTTGATTTATTTAAATATTCAAACCTGATTTGAATTTAATTTATAAAAAAATAACAATAATAAAATATTAAGAAAACAGCTTGAAGGTTTGGTTAAATTTTTGATTTGGAATAGTTAGCATATTAACATAGGAGATTTATTCCGTTTCAAATTTAACTTTGGAATCTCAGTTCATCTTTTAATGCATGGGGTGGCGGTCCTCATTATGTTAATTGTAGTGTTTGATTTTATTTACTGTTTACTAAATAAAAATACATATATGTGTGTAAAGTTGAGCGTATTAGGGTTAATAAAATATGTTAAAATGAATTGTTTTTTTTAGTATATTAGATTTGTGATTTCTATGTACGGACTACATTCTCAAATTTAAATCATCGCTTTCATTATTTTATTTTATTACTACTTTCTTTCATTAAATACATTCCTCTTTTGGTCTTTCAGTAAGTTTTATTTATTTACACGCTAGCCTTGCCTTGAAATGTTTCATGTGTGTTGATGAAACTAATTGAGGTGGCACATGTTTTGAAATTGTATACCAAAAAATTTGCTTACCATTTAAACATGTCTTATCAAATTCCAACGTGTATCTTTTATCTTTTGTTAATTATCTGCGTTAGGCTTTTTTTATTTTGCAAATTTACATTTTCTTATATCTTTCCCTTTCATATTCCAATTTCCAAACATGCTTTTCCCTTGTTTGTTTCCTATTTCATAAATCTCTTCCTCTAACTTTCCATTTCCAAAACGTGCTTCCATTATTTCTTTTGCCGAAAGTTTTCTTTGTCTTCTAAAAAGAAACAAACAAATGTGAGTGACTTATTTTCGTGAAGCCAATCTTTTCCATTTGTTTACAAATCCATTTCCTGAAGCCTCCTTCCTCCATGTGTGAGCCATCGTGTCCTTTTTTGTTGATTCTTCAAAATTTAAAGACACGAGCAAGCTTCAGAATTCTTAATGTAAGTAACTAACGTATTTTATTTTATCATTAAAATATATGTGTACATGGACTTCTATTTCATTTCTAATATATTCTTATAACTTGAATATCTTCCACATATGAACCCTGATTAATGCACGGTTTTTTCCTTTGGGTTCGTATCAAAATTCCAAACAACATGAAACTAGTATGGTTGCATTTGAAGACCATTGAAATTTTGGGCTTTTATTTGATTTTCAATTGGCTATAAATCAAAGGTGAGTGATTAAACTCACTCACGCAATACTAAAAATTCCATTGCAAGTTAAATAAAATATATGATGTGATATATAAATATTTTACTGTGGTTTGTTAATTTAAGTTGACATTTGAATTGATATTGAATATGAATTGACATTTAGTTTTATATTAGAATTTAATTGATAGTTAAACCTCGATATTGATAACTATTATATGTTGAAATATATTGGTTGATTTGGATGTTGTTGAAATGGATGCTTATTGATTGATATGTTGGATGTATGGTTGTTATATATTTTAATATGTCCCTGTTATCATCTTGTATATTATTGACATCATTTAAATGGTTCTCTGAATCATTTTAGAATTGGATAATTAAGACATTTAAATTATGGGTTGAAATGATATATACCCGTACAATTTCTTGAATTTGGATTATTTATTGAAACTGAATTATTTAAAAAATATAAATTTTTAATTTAAACTTCGGATTTATTTTAAATAAAGTGGTTATAATTAGTACTTTGAATTATTTGAAATCTCGTAAGTTATGGCACTCGGGTTGTATACTTTATAGGAGATGAAAAATCTCGTAACATCTCTGAAGCCATTGCACTCATATTTTTATTTGAGACTGATTTGACTTACATAGGAATTTTTAGTTCTGACTCGAGTGTATTGTTTTTCATTATGCTCGGGTCAGCCTGAGTTTTTCAGCATTGAAGACTATTTTCTGGTGGACGAAGACGAAGATTCAGTATATTATTGATATTTATTATTCCACTACATTCTGTGTTCCGCTGCATTATTTGTTCATTTATGATATATGTATAACTCTGATTTGAATTTGTAAAAGTGTAACCAAATGTTATTTGTAAAACAGCTTCATGAACTGTTTATTTGATTATTATATTTTGTCGTTCCGTTGCGAGATTCCGTATTTTGTTTTTTCTTTCCTTTTTTTCTTCTTATTTACCCATTAACAATCATTCCTTTTGAATGGTTTGATTCTGACATGTGTGGTTTATTGTCGATTTGAACCATCCAAAAAGGTGGGTCGTTACACCATTAATCCGGTCTTATATGTTTTTCCACAAGGTTGGATTTTTTGTTCTCTGCAAATTTGGAAGAAAAAAATTCTCATATTTGTTTGGCAATATTTTCCAAGCAAATGTTTGCCAAGCAAATGTTTACCAGTTAATTGTTGCTTACCTACTATTTGTCATTCTATATTTTTTAATGCATTTTTTTGTATTGTTAGCAAATTTTCTATTTTTTCATGAAAGCACTTCAATTTGCTTGGAGTAAGTTGTAGAAATGTCCATTTGAAAAATGTTGGATCATTTTCTTTATAAGTTGTTTTCGGAGGAATAATGTCTGAGATATCACAAAATCATTACTGCATATAGAGGTATTAGACGTTAGTTTAATCTCTATCAGTAATTATGAAAGATAAAATGAGTTATTAGAACTTACCAAGAGCAGAGTTACACATGCACGTATTTTTTTTTGGACTTTCTTTATTTTTTCTTACTTGCTCCATCAAATGTTTTTCAATTGTTGCTGGCCAAGAAATGTTTTTTGTTTGTTTCAAATTACAAATTATAAATATATGGTAGCAACACAAAAGAAAATGCTAAGTTTGGGTTGGAAGTGAAAATTGACATTAAATACATTATAAACAACCTTGCAACATCATTTTCTTTTTGGCAGTTTGAAGCTAATTGAATGCTTAATTCTATGCCTTTTGCTTTGTTCAATCTTGAAATATTTTTCTTCGAATGCTTTTAATTTAGAATGAATTTCAAATTCCTTTAAATGAGATGCAGTATTGATTGTGATGTCTTCATTTGGGAATTCAAAAATTGTAGCAATGTCACTTTCTTTTAAAGTTGCTTTGACATTTCCAAATTTAAACCAATTGTCTTCAATTGAGAAGCAATCTATTATTATATCTATTGGAACTAATTCATTTGCTACGTCATCATATTTTATTGCTCTTTCAAAGAATAGGTCGATGATATTGAAGAATGGAGTTTTCTTCAACAATTCCATGTGTGATTGTAGAAATAACTTTTCTTGTAATAAATGTTTTATTAGTGCATGGAAAGATCTAAAACCACTTCTATTGGCTTTTAAATTTTCTTTTGAGGTTCCACTTTCTTTTGGTTCTTCTTCTTTTAGTTTCTTCACTGATTTTTTTTTTACTTGCACTTCTTATTGCTGGAGCTTTTCTTTTCAAGGATGAAATATGAACATTTTGTGATGATATATACTTTGAAGATTCTGTAATTTGAGTTGTTGAAGTTTCTTTTTATGAAGGTTTATTTCATGATGATTCAGATTTTTTAACTGTTGGAGATTCAGGTTTTGATTCTGATTCATGTGTTTCATGAGATTTAGGATTAGAAGATGATTTAGCTAGTTCTTGATTTTATCAATTGATGGTCTTTTTTTAGATAGCTCAATTTTCTGTCTTCATCGTGGTTACTGTAAGGATTTTAAATTTGTCAAATTAGTGTCACATACATAGATATATAAACATACATACATACATACATACATATGAATAGCATATAATTTTGCGTGGGTAATATGTCCCATTATCTCTCTTTTATTGTACTCTAATTTACTTTTCAGGCATTTTGAAGCTTTTCAAAATAACCTTAATTTTGATAGAAGTGAAAGTTTGGAATTGTTTAGCAAACACATTGGAAAACAATATTATTTAAAATTAATGATGCTTATAACTGATAATTATTCCTCATTATTTCATATTGATCTCACAATATTTTTCTAGTAAACACCGTGCCATAATATTTGCAAGTATTTAGTCATGTAATCTACATATACAAGAAATTGCTATTAAACTTGTGACAAATATTTGCCACGAGAATAATTGCATTTGTCATTTTTCATTTCATTGTTCACGAATCTACAATTCTAAGTTATCGCGTAACTAATAATGCATGTCAAAATTTTGCAATACATTCTCTTGAAATATAAATATAGGAAAATCGGAATTAAAAACCTTTTCCTCTTTTTTTCTCTCCATATTTATCAGTTTCTTCAAGTTGTGCATTTGCGTGTTCTTCGCAATAGCCATTTGATGTGACGATTCCTCTGCAAGCATCGTCTCCTTCAACAAATCTGCAATCGACAACCTTTTTTTCCAAACCTTTTATGGCTTTGGATTGAATTTCAATTGATTTAATTGAAGAATTTAGGGTTTGAATTGTAAAGTGAAAGATGGTTGGTAATCGAAAAGTTTTTATTGCAAACTGAAAGCGGGTTAGTGTAATTGAAAAGTTATTTTCACGAATTGAAAGAGTGCCAATATCTTTCTTAGTTATTTAAAAAAAGGAATGCGTTTTATAAATTATAATCGGAAGGGAGGTAGGCCTAATTATTTTCAGAAGCATTTGCCCCAAAATTTCCCAATTTAAGAAGCAAAACAAACGAGAGATTGAACTTGTACATCTGTACAAACGCTTATTAAACAATTCTCAGTGCTATGTATGCCACGGTTTTCAACTAGCTTACCAGCGGTCACCGACCATTCCTTTACGTCAAACTTGAGTTTGGAAAAGGAATATGTCAATTACCTTCGTCTTCCTCCTTTTCTCCCTCTTCATCACCTGTTCAACTTCAGACTTCACTCCGCAGGAAAAACTCCAACTCGAAAACTTTAAATCGTATCTCAGAATCCCTACTCCGCATCCAAAACCCATATACACAGCTCCAGTAACCTTCCTAACCAACCTCATCTCCACAATCCCATCTCTCAGGTACCAAACCCTAGACTTTTCCTCTGTACAAAATTACTCAAAACCTCTCCTTTTAATAACTCTCCCCGGTTCCGATCCTTCCCTCTCCTCCATCCTTCTCAACTCCCACATCGACTCCGTCCCTGCCGAAGCCGCCTTCTGGACCCATCCTCCCTTTTCCGCCTTCCACGATCCAGAGACGGGCAACATATACGCCCGTGGCGCGCAGGACGATAAATGCATCGCCATCCAGTACATAGAAGCCATCCGCAATTTGGTTGAAGTTGAGAACTTCGTCCCTCTTAGAAACGTTCATGTCAGTTTAGTTCCTGATGAGGAGATAAGCGGCCCAGATGGTTGGGCGCAACTTGCAAAGTCAGAGGTTTTTAAAGGGTTGAATGTTGGGCTTATTTTGGATGAAGGTCAGGCATCCGAGGATGAAGAGTTGAGGGTGTTTTACGCAGACAGGTCGCCATGGTCGTTTGTGGTGAAGGCTTTTGGGGCTCCTGGCCATGGTTCAAGGATGGTGGATGGTATGGCAATGGAGAATTTGATGGGATGTTTGGAAAGAGTGATGAAGTTTAGGGAGAGTCAGTTTTGGAGGGTTAAGACTGGTGAGTTGATGAATTCAGAGGTTGTTTCTGTTAATTTGGTATATTTGAAGGGTGGAGCTCCAACGCCTGATGTAAGCTTTCACAATGCGTATTCGGTATTTTATCAAGTTTGCGACATGGTTACATGTATGAAGCTTACATTATGTATAGTCACATGTGTTTTCCAAAGTTCACGTGCTTCAGTTGTTTTCTCATGCTTCTTCATTTACACTAATGGTGATTGAACAATGCTACGTTTTATGCACTTCAAAGCATACTTATGAAGCAAAAACATATTTTTATCTGCAATATTATTGCAGGCGAACAACTTTGTTAATTTGATCATTGATATTTCCTTTAGAAGGATGTTTGTTACCACATCAAGTAAACTGGTCCTCAGAGCTATTCACAGATTTCTTTTTATAGCGAGTACACTTTTATAGTAAATATCTATGGTTTTGATCAAGATGATGGGAATAGTTTTGGATGTAGTAACTGCTTAGTAAAGTTGAACTCATACGTTATAGTTAAGTATAGACATTACTTTAATTACTAATAGCAATATAATTTCACCTTAAGAATACTTAAGCTGTTTATGGACTTCTTTGGTTTAGGTTGTGTTACACTGTTACATCTAAAGCTAATGTGATTTCATTTTTACCATTTGTAGGGGGGTTATGTGATGAACGTGCAGCCCTCAGAAGCTGAAGCAGGATTCGATGTTCGTCTTCCTCCATTAGCAGATCCTGTTCTCCTGAGAAAAGTAATTGAAGAAGAATGGGCTCCAGCTTCAAGGAACATGACATATCAAGTATTTAATAGATATATTTTACTTCTCATCCTATAGATATAGAGTTGACTTATTGGCAATGGATTTTTTCTGCTCCATTTACTTGGAGGAAGCGTAAACCTTCCTCCAGTGTAAATTTTTGATGTCTACATAATTCTAAATTTACTATGTTTTAGCAAATGTGTATTTTATCATTTGGATCATCTCAGGAAAATTTGAGATCGTATCATAATACGTAAACCCTTTGGAAATTTGTTCTTTTCTTGGAGATGATCCAAATGATAAATAATATACACCAAAAATTTATTGAATTTTGAATTGTATGGATACATAATTTGGGTACAGTAGGAGAGTTTTTGCTCCTTCAAGTGAAGGAGAAATTTTCCTACAAGGAAATCTTAGACGACATCATAACAACAATATTTTTTTTCCTGTTAAAGTACACATTATGATTCTGTTTTGTAGATGTAAAAAACAGCTTTGTATATATGTAAAAAAGAAAATAAGCAACTTACGATTTCACGTGCAGCACATATATAAATACAATGCTATTAGTAATAAATGAATTAGATAAGCAATATGACGCCAGCTTGCATTTGAAACAAGTCTTGACAGACTAAAGTAGCTGAGTCATGATAATATAGGAATATCAACGTAACATTAGAAGGAACTGTAATCGTCCACTGGTAACCTAAAGCTGTGGTGGAATATGCGGAGGTGCTGCAACAAATCTACGAGTCGGTTATGACAAATCCTCAATAACTGGTGGTACAACCCCTTGACGAATGGTTGAAGGGCCGATAACATCAGTGGTAACAACATGGGTGATATCATCCGAGGTAGGAGGATTGTAAAACCAATGCCAGAAGGAAATATAATCGAGATCAGTAATAACGAAACAACCGACTTCTCGCTGGTTATGTTGTGCAGTATCTAGCAAAGATGTCCGTGAATACCCTCAACTGTGGTGTATGTGGATCATTGGAACAATGTCCACATACGACACCCTTGTGGTGGAGACGACACTAATGGAAATTCCCTAGTGGATAGGAACCGACATGTTGTAGCTGGGTAAGTAAAAAGATAAAAAGTGAGCTTCATATGGCTGTCAAATGACAATCTTACATGTATTACAAAGCTCTAACTGGTTACGCGCAACAGCTAAACGGGACGCGTGTCTCCTCCATCCACTCTATGTCAGTTCTGAGAGGTCAATGCACAAATTCGAGGATAAAATAATGCTACCCATGTCTCAATCGTCGAATATGATAAATTTGGTTGTACTCGTAGTACTAATACTTTAATAACTCTCAAAATCCACTCAACAAAGCCCCTCACATAGTAGTTAAGGCGCTAAGGCGGAAACCTTGAGCCTTTGGCTTTTTTGAACTTTGGGCCTTTTTGCGTGCCTTTTATACAAGTTTGATCTACTATTTTACTAATTACAAATTAAATTTTAAACCATATTTTATAATTCACTCAACTATTTAAATATTTTGTTATTTAAATTTTAAACTATATTTTATAATTCATTTAACTAATTTTTTATTTAACTATTTTGTAAATTAAAATTTAAATTTTGCAAAAAGACATCTCAAACTGCAAAAAGGAGTCTCAAACTGCAAAAAAGCGCGCTTAAACTGTAAAAAGACGCACAACGTGTGTGTGAGCCTTTTTTGAGTCTAAGTGGCCTGGGCGCGCACCTTGATAAATACGCCCCTCCTTGATTAATGACAACACTGAACATCCCGCGTTCGATATAAATATGCCATAATTTGCATGCCCCAATCGAATGAGATAGGTGAATCAAGAGAGATCTTCACAACTGGAGTAACATGTCCTACATGCAATGTGGATAATGATTGGAGAAGAAAACATTCTCCGTCATGTAATGAACGAAACTCAAGTTTGTCGCTCTGATTGTAATGGTTTACTAGTCTTTTGATTATGAACTTAATGTAGCCGACTCTCAATTGGGTTTCCCTAATAAACATGCGGGTATCTTTAGAGGCAACAATACATAACAGAAACTACTATGTATTTTAAATTGTTCATCGTGTAGATGCATTGTTTCAGATCTCTGAAATATCGGATGATATCTCGATCGAGATCTCGGTTCGATCTCCCTTAGAAACGAAACAACAAATATCGATGTAAATCTCGTTTCGAATGTATCGGCTGAGATATGACAATATTGATCGACATATCGGCCGAGATGAGATACTGAAATATCGGCCGAGATTTTTTTTTTGAGCTAAAATTTAAGCTCCTACCGACCCAAAACAATACTTAAAAAAATTAAAGCCTGGCTACTACAAGCTCATGCTTTTTCAATATTTAACCACTCCTCTTTTAATTGCTAAAATTAAACCAAAAAAATTCCCTAAATCGAACAACCCTACGCGAAACATTTGAACCACATTCCGAGTCACTCAAAGAATAGTCTTTTAAGATATATTAATGACTCCTTTTACTAGTTAGCTTGTAATGGTAAAAGCTTGGTTTTATTTTGGTTTATCATTATGCTCTTTTGTGTAATTTATATGTAAATAGAAGACTTGAAAAGAATCATGTTTAATCTTTAAGGTTTTATGTACATTTGCATGTTATATGACTATATTGTATCATTCGTACATGTTCTACAACCTTTTGCATTTTCATGTTGTACAATCTTTTGCATGCATAGTACTTACGAATGTTTGTGTTTTATATTCTATTTCTGTATTATTGTTTAACGTTTTGAATCTTTTCTATGTTCTATATCTAACAATAATTCATGTTCATGGATCATGGGTTGTAAGCTATAATCTATTTGTATTGTGTTATTTTGTTAATTTAACTATATTATGATTTATGAATATGAATATTCTTTCATAAATTAATAACAATGGATTGATTTTGCAAATCAAGTTTAAGTTATTATTTTTATGGTAGCATTCATAAAAATTGTTGTGTAAGAATATCAATTTTTAACATATCATATACCCCGAGATGGTTTCGAGATGAGCTTTCAGATCCGAGATGGAATTCCAAGACAAACACCCGAGATGGACTCATCTCATCCGAGATCTCTACGAGATCGAGTCTCTTAAATCTCCGAGACGAAACGTGACCGAAATTCGAGATTTAAAACCTTGTATGGATGAAGGTAGGTGGACAAAGTATTATAGCTAGACCAGTGAGCATGCTAATATCTAAAGCAGTTAGACCCATTCCAAAGGGAAAATGAAAAGTATGTATAGTCTTCCACACATAGCTGATATCGCACTGCACAACTGCATCCAAATTCAACAATATTTTTATTACCAAACACAGCGAATTGAGTTTACTGTATGAGATAAATATGTGTGAAATATGGAAACTATGTATATGATAAAATGTACTTGATAAAATGTACTTAAAAAGTTATCAAATCCTATATATTTTATAATAAATGCTCAATCGCATGGTCAATATCTATAAAAGTTATAAATGTATATTGGCGAAATATAGATGCAAATGAACAACGTATACGATCTGCCCGAGCTTGTTTAGTGCATATTTTTTTTCTAAAAAAAAAATCATAAGCGCCACATAATTGTTCTTTCGTTTAACAATTACATGTTCAAATTTCTATGGGTCAAACGTAGCAAGGTTACTAATTCAATTTAATTGATATGCGAAGTACTATAATCTGATTCCAAAATATAAACGAGCTCAAAATGTTATCGACGACCGCATTAACGTGTTGATGTCCATCCGGAAGAACGTGAAAATCTGCCAGCTCCTTATCCGACCCAAGGTTTTGATCTATGCATGGGTCGAGAACAGCGTCTTTAGATACTCCATCATCCATCTTCGAGACGATGGTGTCATTACCTACTCCACCATGTCTGCTTGAGCTCGAAGTTGCACCATAGCGGTCTCTAACGTTGCCGTATCCGCGTTCACTCTGGTTTCCGTCCCTTTCAACATTAGGCATTGATCTACTGCTCATATTACGTTGTATGCTACTCAAAACTCTTCTAGTTTTGGTTAAAAAATTCTTAATTTTGAGCAAATATGGAGCAACATAAATTTATTTTCGGATTTGGGTAATTTGAATTTTGTGGAAAACATAAAGGAGGAAATAATGCTGGCCAAGAAGTTCAGGAAGAAAATGCAAGTTTATCTGGCATTTAGAATGCTGATAAACTTGTGGCCCAGATTATGCAATCCGCACATGGAGTGCAATCTGGGGATGTTCGTCTCTTATCAGGCATTTGAAATTTGCAAATTTGAATTCTGGAAATGATTTGCGTTCTGTTTTTTTTTATAAAAAAGAATAAAAAATATTAAGGTAGTGTTTGGTTTAAAAACGAATTTTGTGTTTTCGGTTTTCAATGTGTATATCAAATATGAGAAGAACGGAGGGACGACGGAGGGGATGAAAGAAAAATGGATGGGAGGACGAAAGGGATAGAGGATCGACGGAAGAATGGATTGTTTTACGTGTTTGTGTTGTTTTCAAAACACGGAAAAAAAAGTTGTTTTCTATTTTATATGTGAACTTCTTTTTCTAAGTTGGTCGTTTTCGACAATATACATGCATTATGTACATTTTTGTATGGTTGAAAACCCAAAACTAAAAACAATAAACCAAACACTACCTAATTTTTTAACATATTAATAGTTCCAATTTCATTGCTGATTTTCTCGGTCCAATTGTAAATGACATAGATTTGAGTAGAGAAAAGTGATGCTGGCAAGTCTTAATTATCATGGAATATGAAAATGAAAAATTGATTTGAAGTTTAAACCAATAGGTTGATCAAACAGGGCCAGTAAACTCAGTCTCTTCTGTAGTTTCAAACCCTACAGATTTTGCAACTTGGATTTGTTTCAAATATGAATTTCTAAGGAGTATATATGTTATTGATGAACTTCAGAAAGTTTTTCTAAACTATCTAGTATCATTAGTGCATACAATCCTCAATAAATAGCTTTATTCAATCAACTAATAATTTGAATAAAATCCAAAATTTTTACATGGCCAGTCCCAATTGGCAATTTTACTGTTCTTGGATCGTCAATTACTAAAACATTGTACCATATTTTCTGTGCTAGTGTTAAACTAAACAAGTATTAACAAAATTACATGGAATAAATTGCAATGCATTGAAGGCGAATCCCAAGCCTAAAACCACAATCAAGCCCGATACTGTAGAATTCCAAACATGATTGGATTTTAACAATGCGATCTTTTTCCCTTTCCTGTCTCATTTTTCTTCTTTCTTTTGAAAACAACTTTTGCAGCTGATACAGAAAGGTCCTATAAGGGATATTAATGGGCTTCCTTTGGTCACTGCTACTGATGACTCGAACCCATGGTGGTCTATATTCAAAGAAGCAGTGACATCCAGTGGATTCAAACTGAAGAAACCGGAGATATTAAGCTCTACTACAGATGCTCGATTCGTAAGGGAGATGGGCATTTCTACTCTTGGGTTTTCACCAATGTCCAACACCCCTATACTGCTACATGACCACAACGAGGTAGCTTTACTTTCGGTTTTTTGTACTAAAAAGTTGCCTAAATGTCAAACTTTGTTTTCATTAACATTTTGACTCAAATTGTTTGTAGTTCTTGAGAGATACCGTTTTCTTGAAGGGAATCAAAGTTTATGAAAACTTGATTAGAGCCTTGAGTTCTTATCCTGGATCTGAAAAATCCGAAGTTTCCTCCATATGAATTTCACATTTTGAACTGATACCATGTTTGTTAGTGGTTGAATGTTGTACCACTTATGCTTTGTAATTGATACCATGTTTTTTGTTTTGTTGGATGCTGTAATATGTACAGGTTTTATAAGTGACAATAGAATAATGATGTCAAATGCTACTTACATAATATCTATGTAGTCATTATATTATGTTCCACGTGAGAAAATGGTAAAATCTTATTTTAATCGCGTTCTGAGTCTGCAATGTTGTTAAACCATGTTGACCTCGCAGAGTCCTTTTGCAGACTCCGTACATGTTACACATCAGAAAACCAGCACATCTTTTTAAAAGCCAGGGCAAACAGGAATTACGAACCAAGCTCATCCTCCTACGTGTATATATGATTAGATTAAACGATGGACTCACTTTAACTTCCATCTTAAATTAGGTCTATGCTAAAAACTTATTTCAAAAAGCTTATTACAAAAATAAGGATGTTTTTCGTTTTCATACAACTGCATTTTCAAAGTGCATATGCATTCAAATTTGCATGCGTGCATTTTGAAAATGTGCGTGTATATAAAAACGAAAAATAAACATATTTTTTATAAGTTTCTAACGTGGGTCAACCATCAGCTTCATCTCAAACTAGAGAGCAATGGTCAAAACATATCATCAAGATACGAAGCGTGGGACCACAAGGAAAATATCTCATATAAATAAGCAATGACACGCTAGAAAGAAAACAAATTTTGTTAAGCGGATTTTTTTTTTTTCTTTTCTTTTCTTTTATGCAGCAAAACAAAATGGTCTGAAAAGACTGTACAAAGTAGTACCGATTTGTAGATCAATTTTGTTTCGTTTCTAAGTTTGTCTTACTTGTATGCAACTATTTTAAATATTGAAATGACAATGAAAGCTGGCAGACTACAAATTGTTTTCATACTTTTTCATAACACGTCTCTTCAATTATCTTCTTCTTCCATTTCTCTTCTCCTACAACTTCTTGCTGCTCCACCCATATCATTTGGCGCTTTCACTTTCCCTTCCCCATGCACCTTACTCAATATCCCTCTTCCATCTCCTACAACATGACCCGTCAACTGGATGAGGTCATCGTCTGAATCGCTAACCACCAGCAAAGCATCGATATCATCCCAGCTACAAAAACCACTCATAGCACTCTCCTCCAAACACAACAAACCCAAATTTCTGATTTACGAATCACCCTCAACTCCCAGTGTCACTGTTGAACAAATAACCAAGTGTTTAGCCAATAGCCACACCAAAATTTCCTCTACATCCTCTTCATCCCTAGCATCATCACCAGCACCACAACATACCAACATCCCACAAAACCGACAAGCCCCACTACTACCATTTCCGAGCACGAACCCAAGACCCCTAAAATGGGAACTTAACACCTTTGATGGCACCAATTCAATCCCATGATTGAATTTTCCAAACCGAAAGATTCTTTGACTACCATTCAACCCCGAAGTTCAATGAGTTAATCTAGTGAGTATTTACATGTCTGATCAAACTCTCACTTGGTTTCTCTACAACAACCAATTTTCCTCATTTCCTAACCTCGCACAAGCAATCGAACAATGTTTTGGCCCATCCTCTTTTCTTAACCCTCAAACCACATTATTTAGACTTTGGTAGACCACAACCGTAGAAGACTACCAATCCCAATTTGAAATTATTAGCAACCATATCGGTAACCTTCCCCCGGTGCACTCCTCGATAGTTTCCTCTCCCATCTCAAAATCCCACTTCGTACAGTCCGACTTCCCATATTATTTGATTTCATAGATTGGCCAAGCTAATAGAGTAAACTCAACGATATCAAACAATTTCAAAACAAATACCCTACAACCGACCTCAAAAGCCACCCTTCTCATCCTTACCTCCACTACGAAACACAAATTTTTGAATATGAAAGTATATGATTTTCGTTTGATGACAGAAAACATATATATACACACATATATTCATTTAAACGCATTTGTTATTGTACTATTTTATTTTTACATAATTAAACAAATATTTGCTGAATAAAATAAATAACACAGAATTTAAATTCCAACTTTATTTTTGTTCAAACAAATATTTTATTATAATTTTTGAGTAGTACAAATTTGGGCCCTCACTATATATATATATATATATATATATATATATATATATATATATATATACACACACATACAATTTGCAATTACTATACGATTTCGTTTGCACCACAACTTCAATTACATTTCAATTTACATAACTTTCCTCACTATATATCACTCGTTCACTCATATTTGTTTTTCAGCTGTATTCCAATTTGTATTCGATATCTGAATTATCAGCAAAGTAAACACTAACGCAATAAAATTGAAAAAGAAATATTCTTTGCAGTGTAATATAAAATGTTTATTTTGAAAATATTATTTGCCTCAGTTATTTGGGTTGTTCGTCATCATAATTATTTTGAATTCATCAAACACGAACAACCTGTGACATGCAGAGTGTATCACTGTACATGCCACAAGACCATGCACACTGATATACACTAGATGAAATTATAGGGACATGTGAGCACAAGGTCAAACCCAACCAAAAGACTGGTTCAACTCAAGTGCAATACAAATAAAGTCACGATACAAGCACAAGGTCAAACCCGAGCCAAAGCTAGGTTCAACTCAGGTGCAATATAAAAATAAAAATAGAATGGTCAGGTTTTAAATGACTGGAGTAAGCCTCGACCAAAAATTCAATGTGTACACATGAAAAAAAACTCAACCATTCAAACGCAAGTATGAATCAGGACCAATAAACAGTGATAGGGAACAAGGCAGGTCAATGACACTATAACTTGACAAGCAGTTCAACATGATACCATATGCAACTCAGACTACAATGAACTGGTCAGAGCAACCAAACCTGTCAACAAGCTCCAACCAGACTACATAATGAACACAAGTGACTCAAAGCACATGATGCAATATAATTGAATACAAGCTCATGTATACAACAAGCACATGACTCAAGACATCATCATTGAAGACCAGAGAATCAAGCGCAGACACTGCATGTACAAAACTCAACTAGACCAGAGAATACAACCAGACCTATAAACACAACCAGGAAAGCTCAAAGGCAAGTCCAGTTACAACATGAACTGGCATGAAGACCAGACACAAGAAAACAATGAAGCAACCAAACTACGTTGCACCAGATCAGCTAAATCCAGATCAGAGATCACACAAATATGAATGCAATGCAACATGATGACACAACATCCAAACTCAAAACAGCATGAGTACTAGACTTCAAATGCACAGCTGAAAAGTTTATCCCAAAGCAAATCAAGAACCAGTGAAGACCCACTTGAATAACATCAAATGTACAACTGTACTCAGACTCATGGAAATGTGCTACAACAAAATGCAGTTAGGAGAAACACTGTATGCATATGGAACCAGATATGGCAACAAGTTGAACAAGTTCAGCTAATACATGACATAAGGGATACAACTTGACAGAATCCACTTTCAACATGTACAAACAAGTTTCAAAAGAACAAGACAACACAAGAGCTGCAACAAGGACTTAGCAGATGCATGGAGACTCAAGTGAAACAAGTCAGTACAACATGAACTACTCGAATACACATACATATGTATATGCAACTACAAGCAATAAACAACCAAACATATTGAATCAGACTTCAATCAACATAGCAATGGTCAGAACAAAACAACAGCTCTACAGAAGTACAAGCTCAGTTTCAAATACATCATGTTTATACATGAATGACCAGAAATGATACCAGAGCCATCACACATACACACACACATATATGTATGTATATACATGGAGTGACATACAAAAATACAGTAAAAACTGTGAAGCCATGAAGTTATAAGGAAATAATTTCCAAATGATCGAAGTTCTAAGTGATAACAAGAATCGATCAAATCAGAGTCAAAACCAAAAAATAACAAAAATCGAAAGAGTCCATATTTTCACAAATTCAAAGTGGCCGAAGTCAACGGAGAAAAGAACGAAACCAAATTCTCAAAGCAAATGCAAGCCGTGGTGACCAAGCAAGCATAATAGGAAATTATACGAATTGAAAAAGTTAGAAAACATCACCAACCGTCAAGCAAAATTGAACAACAGAGCAAAATTAACCGACAAATTCAAATGAATTAATTCGAATGGAGATTAAGGGAATTGAACCCTTTTTAAACCATTAACATCATCGGCCTAAAGAGTATCGAGTTCAAGCATATCAACGAAAGTAATATAGGAAATCACATACCAATTCATGTCAAACTCGACGAATTGAAGCAGCCGTGTGCAAACCAAACTTAGATCAATCAACAAAGCAATCAACACGAGATTATCAATTCAATTGATCAACCATCAATCGACCGCCTCAAATTATCAGAAGAGCGAATTTATTGTGAAAGAGAAACAAACATTCTCGAGCAAAGAAGAAGGAAGTAACCATTTTTACAAAGACGACACAACAGATAATATAAAAGGAAAAGAGGGATACTTTTTTTATCACTACATTGGGCCGGATTAATACTTTGGTCTATCATTTTTAAAATAAGGTTTCTAGTTTTGTTTTAAGTTTTTTTTTTAATTTTTTATTTTTTGTTTTAAAATTTTATAAATTCTAGCCGTGTGACTAGAGGACGAACTATGGTGGTGTAGTTCGAGAATTCGCAACTTAGTGACTGAGTTGTGCCAGGGTTTTGAGTGTACAGTTAGGTTAGCCGATAGCGGATGTCGCGAGTTTACGTATGTAAGCATTTGACTACTTAATTTCAAGTAGAAACCTTGGGGGCCAGCACGTAAGCAGGGTTTTGCCGAAGCTGGGTAAATATGTATTATTCTATTTTCTGCTTTTTATTATTCTGCTATTATTTATGCTGCAATTGTTTTATATACTTCTACAATAAATGTTTATTATTGATAGTATCACCCTATTCACCCCTTCTCTAGGGTGAAACTGATCCAACGAGTGGTATCAGAGCTAGGAACAAAAGTCAATTTTTGTTTTAAAAATTTGATCTTTCGAAATCCAATTTTTGTTTTAAAAATTTAAAATTTTAAATGGCTTCTTTTAATGATGCTTTTGCTGAGGGTCAGTCCATAGTTATACCATCAATGTTCAATGGTGAATATGCTTACTGGAAAAATAAAATGAAACTTTTTCTGAAAACCATTGATGCTTGGAATATTGTTGAGACAGGATATAAGATGCCAACTATAGCGGTAGATAATCAAGAAATTGAAAAACCGATGGATCAATGGACATATTTAGAAAATAAATTATAAAATGCCAATGCTAAATCTATGAATTCTATTATTTGTTCATTAGATCAAATTGAATTTAATCGTGTCTCACATTGTCTAACTGCGTAGGAAATCCAGCACACACTAGAAGTGACTCACGAATAGAAATCAAATAAAGGTGAATAAAAAGAGAATTCATTTGGCTAAAAATAAATGGAGATAAATACGTGGAATGTACGTATGTTATTCTATTCATATAATGACTTTATCCAGATTCGAGCATAGACTTTCGAGATAGTTATATCGATTCGAATTGAGATTTTTCACTCGAATTTTCGATGGGAACCCTGGATATGGATTTTTGATTTGTTCTGAAAATTCTCTATCATATTTATGCCTATGTAAGGAGAATGATGGTCTCTGATCAAGAAACCAGATCTGAGTCCACACTAGGAAGTTGGGTGGACGATACTAGTTCGGAAGTGAAATTGTGTGATCGAGTGAGCGATCGAATTTGATGTTGCGTATGGATGATATATGTACATTGTACGCGCTTAAATGAAGTAGATATTGAAATTTAGAAAGAAATGTAAAAAAATGATTTTTGAAATGGAAAAGTATATTTTGAGAAATATATGATGAATAAAAGTGGAAGTTGGATACTTCTATGATTGAAATTCACTTTATGAAGAGTAAACAAGGTGGTAAATAACTTCATAAAAGAAATCAAACTTGAATATATGATTTGGCATAATAAAAGTTATATATATATTTGTTTAAACGATAAACTTCTCCTTGTTGAATCTAAAAACAGAAGAAAAGATATTTTTGAAAATATTTAAAGTATAAAAAGGGAATTTATATAAGTATGAAGCGATCCTAAGATTTTTTTAAAATTATATATATATATATATATATGTATATGTATATATATAGACACACACGATTTTATGAGAATGATTTTGGGAAAAAGGTTTTTGGAACCCATAGATTTTGAAAGGCTTTTGATTTTTGAGAAAAATCAATTTTGCGAATTTGGAAAGCCAAATTTGAGAATTATCGATTTTGAGACATCGATTTTGTGTAAAGGAGATTTATATGTGATACATATAAAGAGTATGATTTGAAAGATACTATTTATGTATAGTATAAAATGTTTTGAGAATGGCCGTGGGTAAAAAGGCACTCCCATGAAATGAACTTCTTAGGAGATACATGGGGTGGTTCTGCTTTGAGCCCAAGGGGGGTTCTAAATTTGGTCCTGGAAGGAAGTCCGGACAAACTGAAGTTTTTGAGGATTGTATATGTGGTAGCGAAAGTCGAGGGCGCTGATGCCTACAGAGACATTTGGGTTATGCTGTGACGACAGTGTAACTCGATGTTGGTGCGATCTACTGTGGACCATAACGGAAGTCGTGTGGTAGTGAGTGCCAACAGTCCACGTTTGATTTCGCCGAGGGCAACATAACATCGATAGACTGCGATCTATGAAGACATAGCGAAAGTCGTGTGGCAGTGAGTGCCTACAGGCTACATTGGGACTCGACTGATGTAGTCTGCGATCTATGTAGGAGTGGTGAAGTTTCATTTGGCAGCGAAATTCGAGGGCGCTAATGCCTACAGTTACATGGGTTTTTGTCGCGATGTCGACGTAACCTCGGGTGTAGCTGCGATCTGTAGTGGTTCCATGGTGTAATCGAGGGACACAGAGGCCTACAGTTATCTATGGTTTTTCCATGCTGACAATGTAATCATCGGGTTAACTGCGACCATGGAGGAGGTGATGATTTCCAGAGCATTCTCACCAAAAATGTTTTCTATATTTTCAAAAATGTTTTCTAAAATTTCTAAAATGTTTTCCAAGTATTTCCACTGGATGTTGAAAAAGGGTCTGCTAAGTACTTATAGATTTTCATTCCTACGCCTGATCAATGTATGACCGAATTTCTGTGAGAACGTGGATGGACTTGTTGAGACATCGAGGTATAAAAAGTATTTTTGTAAAACTATGTTAGCAATATTATATAGATTTCTAAAGTATTTTAGATTTTTTTAATAGAAAGAGTTTATAGTTAAAAATGATCAAAGAACATTTTAACTAATAATAAGAATTTGTAATTTTAAGTTCTTCTTCGTTCCTTTTTGGGGCGAAAAGATTCAAAGAGGGAAGGAATGTGATATTCGGATTTTTGGACATCTGGTAATTGGATAATTAACTGATCTTAACTATTGAAACACTGATTATAAGTTGAGCAAATAATTATGATAATAAATATTTATATCTAGATAAATATTTATTTGATGATCTCCTAATATAATTATTTAAATTGGCAAAATTTATCTTTTAAAAAACAAATAAAATATGTATTTGTTTATATATATATATATATATATATAAATAGATTATAAATAGAACTTGGGTTTGAAATTCAAAGTAATATCTTAAAAATAAATTTGTGGTTATTAATTAGTGGTAATTAGGTTTTATATCATTTTTCTTTAAAGTTTATAAATATAAGCTAAAAAGAAAATGTATTAATGGAAATATAAAAACAAGAATAAAATTAAATACATGCAAAATACAAGTGTCATATTTAATTTGTTTTCTTCATTTTTAAAATAATAAATAAAACATAAGGAAAAATAAAATAAATTGTTTTGACATTTGTAGCTTTTATATAACATGCAAAAGACAAGTGGCTTAGTTTCTTTTCAATTAAAATATATGTAAATAATAAGAAATGAGAAACCAGGATTGGTATATTCATTTTTACTTCCTCGATCCATTTTCTTTCTTCGTCTTCTTCTAAAACTAATAAGAAATTAAAATCAAACTAGCAACAACTTCAAATTCTACTTCTGCTAGTTTTCAACCTAAGCAAACAAGCAAAGATTTCAACTCAATGTATATCAAACAAAGAAGCAAGTTTCAGTTTCAAATCAAAATTCTAGATCATAAGGGAAGTCTGTTCTCTGTTTTTTGTAACAGGTGAATAAACATTTACTTTAAAGGAAACTTAAACTGTTATTTTCTGATGCATGTGTAAATTCTTAAGGTAATGTTGCGAATGATGGTTGCATGGATGTAAATTGTTTAAAAGTATAGCTGAATCACTGTGCATATATATATATATATATATATATATATATATATATATATATATATATGCATGCATGTATGTGAATAAAGCTGGCCTCTGTTTGATTTTAACCAACTTAATCAAGTTCAAAAATTCTTATCTCCTTATACAAACAGTAGTAGGTTATGATCTTTAAAGGAAATCTGATTGTAATAACAAAATTTGATTTTTAAAAATATTTAAGTGAAATTAACAGGTGGATTTGCTGGAAATAAGAAATGTCAGTAAGAATGAATTCAAGTCGAAAATTTGATTTTTAAATTTTCAAGCTTTGATCATATAAACTAATTCGTATTGTAAAATGATGAATTTTGATATTAATATGAAGATTTTTAAGTTCGTATTTACTGAGATAATGCGAGTTGAATGAATATCAGGTTTTGGTCAAATTCCAATGACCGTGAGGGTCGGGGGCATCGGGATTGTGGCCAGAGGAAGGTTGTAGGCCGAGGATCAGGGGAAAAATACTCAATGAATTTTTAGATCGACGAGATGGCTCGTCAACGACGTTATAGAGTTTTAAACCCTGTTTGGGTCGATGTTGGATTCGAGGCCAATGCGGTGTTGTCATCGTGACGAACTCGATCGGAGGTGGGGGAATAGGTTGTCAAGGGACTGGCATAGCTCCAGGCGCGTGCACGTGGTCTTAAATAATCTAGGGTGGCGGAGCATGGAGGTTTTTGGCGATCGTTTCGTTCCAGTTGTGTTTGATTTTGTTCAAATTCATTGTGGAGGTTGTTTTGGAATTCTGGGTGGTCGGATCGAGGGAGAAGGTCGACGGCGACGCGTGGGCGGACGTAGAGTTGATCGAAGAGGAGCAGATCAGTTGTGCACATGCATATGTGTTTAGTCGTGCATGTTATCGTGGAGTTGGTCGAGGATCGAAGAAGAAGAAGTTTTCTTCGAGTCAAGCCTGGGTTCTACGCGTGTCTACTCGAGTGTAGTTGAAGGGGGAAGGATCGGAGTTTTGCTCGGGTTGATGTTCAGCTATTTTTGTTGTTGGCTCAAGGTTTTTCTCTTATAATTAAACCGGTTTTAAAAAGCAAATGAAATAAATTTTACAAACTAGTTTTAAAAGCAAAGTAAATGTTTAAAAAAATTTAAAAGCATAGAAATGAAAGTTTTCAAAGTAAAATAAATGTTTTCAAATTTTCAAAGTTAAATATTAAACAGGTTTCAAAATATAAAATATAGATCTAATGTTCTAAATTGTTTTGATTCAATATAATTATATAATAGGTTAATTATTTTGTTCTTAAGTGTATCAAATGGAATTTAATAATGATAATTAAGTAATTAATTAAGATAACGGTTTATTTAAATTATTTAAGGTCTTGATTACTTAATGGATAATTAATCAATATGATTAATTAATGGATAATTAATTAATGTGAGTAATTAAAGGATTAAATAATTAACTTAAGCAATTATAGGATAATCAATTAAGGAAAGTAATTAAAGAATAATTACTTAATGAAATTAATTAAAGGAATTAATTAATATAAGTAATTAAGGATAATTAATTAAGGTGGATAACTAAAGGATGTTTAATTAATTAATTAAAATAATAATGAATGGTTTATAATTAATTAATGTTAAAGCAGGATCTAAAAGTAATTAATCCAATTTATTGGTAATTAAATTTCATTAATTAGAAATGATGATAAATTAATCTTACTTATGGATGATTAAGTTGTATTGAATGATTGGATTAATATATAATCTGATAATTTGTGATGTTCTGTGATATGATATGTTTGGGTTGAACTGTGATAATGCGGGTTATATATCGATGATGAATTGCTATATGACATCCTGTGTTTAAAATTGAATTGTATTTACCTAAACAACTTGGATTAAGGATGGTATTGGATTCGAAGAGAACGGTCGGGGATCAACAAACACTCGAAACCACTTCGATTAGTAATCGACTATAAATCTTTATAGATTCGATTTTAGAATCAAATAGGCTGGAATGGAATAAATTAAGTAACATGGCCATTTAAACTGAGTAGCAGTTCTTAAATATTGTTTGGTAATAAGTGATTGACTATAACAAGTTAAGAATTCATAGTAAGGTGCGAGTTACCCTAGGTTTTCAGTTGAGTTTTATAACTTAGTATTCCAAATTATATGAGTTTATTCACGCTGGCTTCCAGCCAAACCCGGGTGTTACATGATTGTAATGCTCGGGTCAGACCAGGTTACAAATTTTCAGGTTAGGATGTTCTGGAGCTCAGGTGGCGAGCAGGATGGCAGGAACGTATAGAGTATATTCCGCCGTGTATTAAAGTTACATTGCTTGTATTCTGGGACAAGTTGTTACAACTGTCCAGTTTTGCTGTACTCTAATATATTGAATGTAAACTGACAATTTCAGCTTTTCATTGTAAAATGCTACTATTGATATTATATTTTAAGTCCGCTGCGAATGTGAGATTCTGTGCTGCTGTTTTCTGTTTCCTCTTCTACCTCTTTTCTTCTTTACCCTAACAATTTAGAATTTCTGACGTTCGATTGCTCGACACTTCTACAGTGGACATATTAGTGTCGAATTTTCGAGGTCGAAAATTTCGGGTCGTTATAGTGATCGTAGTAGTGAGCTACAATACTCATTGGATGAGTTTTAGTTGTGGTCAAAGTCGATCGAGTGAAGTATCGAGTGATGAGAGTGCCATCGTATTTGAGAAGTTGAGCATCTAACTTTATGATTACAGCGACAATTAATTACTGCCAGAGTTATAAGGAGCTAAATAATAAATTTAAGTCATTACTTAGGCTTTCCCGTTAGGAATATATTAAATCAGGTGCGTCACGCAATAGGGGAAAAGGTGTTTAAAAAAAATCAATTTATTAAAATTGCACAAGGTCGTATGTGTTATTGCGAATATTATTTAATTATATGTTAAATCATATTTTATAATATTTGGGGTTTACTTTGGAAATTTATCAATATTTTTTTAATTAATTTAATATTCAATTTGATTAAAATTAAATACGAGCATCAATATATGTAGGGATGCATTTGATGTATACACAAGTATAATATAGCGTAAATATCTAGGTGATATATATAACACAATTATTAGCATATATAACTGTATATATACATATATTACGCAGTAATATATATGGTGTATACACAAATATAATATAATGTAAATATCTAGGCGATGTGTGTATATATTATTGTATATATGAATATGTTAGCAGCATGAACTATATGCATATATATATATGGTTTTCGATGCATATGTGTATATCTGCATGTATATATATTATTTCTAACAAATTTACTGTGGTCTTCAAATTAACTTTGATCAGAGAAACTTGACTATAAAATGATGAAGAAATGAGTCAAGAAGCTTGGAAGACGTCAAGATTGCAGAAATTAAAAATTTGGCTAAGTTTTGAAAATACATGATTTGGCTGGTACCAACACGATTTGGTTGGTACTAACATGGTTTGGTTGGGACTAACATAATTCATTTGGTGCTGACATGGTTGGTACCGGCATGATTTTAGATCATGATTTGGCTACTTTGGAGGCTTGGGACTTGTGCTATGAAGAAAAAGCGAAGTTTTGACTCATAAAACCATGTCAGTACCCACATGATTTGTTATCTTGGGAAACGTGCATGACGACCAGTTCTTCATGCTGAAACCTTGAATTTAGGAGAAACTGACTTGTCAAGCCTATAATGATGAGATTTGTGGGAGATCTTACATATAAATAGCAAGGAAGCTTCAAATAAAATGGGGTTGGACATTTTGGCTTCTCTTCTCTCTCTTAGAGATCTTCTAGGAAAATACGAGATCTACTAGATTGTGGTTGAAAATAGATTGTAAATTATTGTATTCTGGAGAGAATTCATCAGTATAAAAGATTAAGTGGACGTAAACTGGAGAATTTTCCGAACTTGTAACGACCTATATTTTATGCATCGAATGATCATAAAATATTTTTATGTATTCATATACGGTCGTATGATTGTATAATTTTGGGATATGACTCCTAGAGACATTTTATACACCTATGATTTTTTCGAATTTCTATGCTACCATTTTTTCTTTAAAAAACTTGTTTGGGCTATAACTTTTAATAGAAGTTGAATTAGGGCCTTAAACCAGTTCCATTGCTTCAGGTTGATAGCTTCCCATTGGTAATAATTGAAAATGGGCTTATAGTTATGCATGTTTTAAATTTAACTATCGTTCGCCAGAATTAGTGTTTAACTAATTAAGCCCATTAGTAAAACCATTAGTCTAATTTGAGAAAGACTGTAGATAGAGAGCTAGAGACTCAAATTAAAACTTTTCCCTCTCTCCCAAATTAAATCCAAACCCTCATTAGCCCTAGTTTATTCAAAATCACCCAAATTGCTCTCTAAATCAAACTAGATTATGGATTAGAGATTGGACCTCGATTAGAAGCTAAAGATCATCAAATTGGTTGATTAGAAGTATTTTCGCTGTTCAGATTGGATCTACAGTCAAATTAGATGAATTTGGTAATTGGTAAGTGGTTTATGACTTCTCACTATCATATTCTTGTTTATATGGTATGTTTAAATGGTAAACTTAGAGGTTTTAACATAATTTGTGACTTAGAAATCCTTTTCCTACATAAATTACATGTTGACATATATTTATGACCTAAATAGATGAATTTTAATATGATTGGAGTAATAACCTTGTATTTCACCTTAATCATACTCACATGTTCATTGATTGCTTAGATTTGGGTTAGAAGTTGTTTGATTGTTATAATTCTATGTATTGCCTATGTGATTGGATGTGATTTCCTATTATTCTATGTTTGTTTTTTGTTGTTTGATGTTGTTTTATAGTGTTTTGGATGTTTAGGAAGATTGGTCGGTGAATTCGGCAAGTCGGAGGCAAAAATGATTGGAATTGGACGAAACTTGAAGAGGGGCTCTAGAGTAAGGGAAGAGCTTGGCGTTCAAGTTGCGGGTCCCAATTATTTAAGTAGAAAAGTCGGTACCGACTTGTTCATATCAGTGCCAAGTTTTTTTGGTCCTATGGGTCTGCAGTTTTGGGGAGACAAAGAGAAAGGCTAGTGAAGGTTGCCTAAGGCGATAGATATGTGATTTGTTAAGTGTAGGAGGCTATGCCAACTTGTTATTCTAGAACTTGAAGTGGATATTTGGGAGTGTGGATCGAGTTGTTCACATGGATAGGTCACATTTAAAGCATGTATGCATGGAGCACTAGAAGCAAGAAGGAGTGGAAGAAAATTCGGCTATTAGTTGGCTAAATGGAGAAGTCGGTACCGATCCACTTGAATAAGTCAACGATGAGTTATATTAGTTGGTCTAATGGATGCAAAACTTTTGTGAGATGAAGTGGAGATCATGTAGATCATGCCGAAGTTGTTAGCTTGTTCGCATCTAGGTTGGATGGTGATATATAGCATGATAAAAGCTAGAATCTTCGGTTTGTGACTCATAGTGGGAGTAGGTACCGAAGATAATACTGGATAAAGAAGAGAGCTATAGAATGATGGGTGTGTTGGGTTCTATAATAATGGAAACTAAACTAAGCAATAAGGGCTTTGTGTCAAAAAGGTGCAAAGAAGGGTTCTAATGAGTACATGCTAAGGTATCGTTGATGCTCAGAGTGTCCAAAAGGAGCAAAGAAGCAGGGGTATTATAAGTGGGGATGCGTATGGGTAAACTGAGGGATCTGTATACCTCGGACCAGTGGATTTGGGTACAGTGTCCACCTTTGTGCTATGCGACACGTATTGAGCTTTGGGCTGCATGATATGAGAGTACACAAAAAACCGGGATTAACATTAGTCCCTGGCAATAAGGAGGCCATACAAGTTATTATATGTTCAAGGCATAGAGGTGAGTGATAGTGGATATTGTTTGATGGATGCTATGGTTGCTTTATTTAGTAGGCTATCACTTGGGGATATCATTGGGAGTAGGAAATGGAGATGGGAATATTTTGACATTTACTATTGTATTATGCATAGTACCTTTATGATATTGTAAAGTAGCATAGTATAACGTTGTGTGCTAACTCTTTGGTTGCATGGACATGTTTGGTATGGTTCGTGTACTCTTGTTCCTTACCGTATTTACCTATATAGTATTTTGAGTTTTGTTTACCACTCACGCTAGACTGTTGTCTGATCGAGGTTTTATGCTTTGCTTCTTATTATCTCGGGTACTCTTCTATAAGTAGAGTAGATAACAGGTCTACTAATGCAGTAACTGTTCGGTGGACGAGCTGGATGAATTTATCTCATATTATATACTTATATGGATTCTATGCTTATTTCGCTATGCTGCACTGGGAAGCCTTAACAGTGACTGCTTATACTTATATTTGAGATAATTTTTGAGTTTGTTTCATTTTATAAACTCCATGACACATGATGTATAACTCTGTAGCTCTGTACTATGATGATTTGTTCATATAGTTATTACTATGTCTTATATCATATCTATGATATTATATTTTATCCATGCACTATGGGATATGATAAGTTATATGCTGTGTTTTTTATTATTCATATAAATGGTCGTCCTATATCGATCGGGTGTAACTGCAACATGCTATTTAGTTATTATCTGTAACGGTGGTATAGGGTGGTCGTCACATTTGGTATCAGAGCTTTGGTTACGTGATTAAAGTGAGTTGATACTGTGATCTAGTAGGGACAAGGAAGGATTTATCGCCTTAAACTAGATCTAGAGTGCATATCTATATGAAAGAGCGTACTTGTAGATAGCTTGAGATTGAAAGCCAAGATAGTAGGTCGTTCCTTGATCGTAACAAATACCTTTGGGGGCTATACTAGCCTATACATGGTTCGTAGCGGTTTAGTCTTATCGATTTATGGATGTTCTTTTATTTTTGATTGCTTTATTTTGAATTTCATAGGGTTTGAGATTATCTTAGGAATGGACCAGCTAAAAGGTATACGACAATAGTGGATTGCAAGAAGCTATTAGTGACAATCAGGGATATAGATGAACGAACGGTAGTGATTAGCTGCCTACCAAAGGATGGATGATGATTAGCTTTCTATATTCTCTTGAGGTACCACAGGAGGTATTGTCATCTGTGCCTTCATTGGAGAGTGTTGGAGGTCTTTGAGGAAGTGACTGAATTGTCCCCACGTAGAGAGATCGAGTTTCAAATTGACTTAGTGAAGGAAGCCAGACTTAGTTATGCCTTTAAGGCATATGCCACCCAGAGAGCAGAAGGAATTAGAGATGCAAGGAATTAGAGATGCAAGTGAATGACCTATTAAGAAGAGGGTTCATCCGAAGAAGCATACCCAAGTGGGGTGCACTGTAGTATTCGAGACTAAGGCAGATGGCTCTTTGAGGTTATGTGCAGATTATCGTGAGCTGAATAAAGTGATAAAGAAGAACAAGTATCCATTTCCACGTATTGATGACTTGTTGATTAGCTGCACGGTGCGAAGGTGTTCTTTAAATGGATTTGGTAATGGGATTTCATCATCTTAAAGTAGCGAAGGAGAGTGTGCCTATTACTACATTTCATAAACCTCGGGTTTTTATGAGTGGTTGGTGATGCTATTCGGGTTGACCAATGCTTTGGCATACTTTGTGGATCTTATGGGTTTTCAGAGATTAGCTGACTAAGTTTATGCTTATGTTCATGGATGATATTTTGATCTACTCTAAAACTAAAAAAGAGCACAAGATGAACTTTAGGATTATGTTAGAGATATTGAGGAAGCATGAGTTGAGAGCAAAGTTATCCAAATGTCACTTCGGGAGAGAATACGTGAGATTCTTGGGCCATGTCATTTCGAAATAGGGTATAGCGTTGGATCCTGCAAAGGTGGCAGCGGTCCAAGATTGGAATTGGCCTAATAATGCTACGAATGTGAGGAGTTTCCTAGGGTTGGCAGGGTACTATGGACGCTTCATCAAGGACTTCTCAATGATAGCAGCACCGTCGACTAATTCGATGAAGATGAATCAGAATTTTGTTTGGGATTCAAATTGTGAGCATGCATTTGTGAGTCTGAAAGTGCAGTTGACAAGTGCACCAGTGTCGACCATTCCAAACGGAAGAAGAGTTGGCAATATACACTGATGCCCATGGTACTACATTAGGTGCGGTGTCAATGCAAAAGGGAATCGTCGCTTATGCCAATCGACTGCTAAAGCTGCATGAAAGGAATTAACCAACTCATGGTTTAGATTTGGCAGCTATTATTTATCTTTGAAGATGTGAACCAATATTTGTAGGGAGAAAGATTTGAGCTATATACGGACCATAATCTTTGAAGCACCTTTTTTCTTAGAAGGATCTTAACCTATGTCAGCAGCGGTGATTGGATTTCTTGACCTCATATGATTTCAGTATTTCCTATATTACAGGAAAAAGTATGCAATCGTAGTTGCATTGAGTGATAGAGTTAGGAGTATGCCCTGAGGAAAACAATATAATTTGTTACATATATATAACTTGATAACCAATCTTGTTCAAGCTAAAGATGTTTTCTTTCCATTATATACATGATATAACATGTTATATTAACTAATTTAATTAAAAGTATATTTAAGAAAATCCATAAATGCTATATTTTGTGATAGTAGTTACAGAATGTTGTGACATGAGTAATTTATCACAATGAAAAAAAATCATTGTAAATATTCCTAGTCAAGATGTATTGAGACCAGATATCGATACATCCGTTGAGGCTGGAGTACATAACGCATTTCAAATGTTGGGCAGTGTATTACTTATGACAGCTAGGGACACCAGGGGGATACATACATATAGTTATCGGATAACCGTGGAATGATTCTCTCGATAGTTTTCTATTGGTTATATGACTAAGGTCAAACAGAAAATATCGATGGGACTAATTTACACAGTTCTCTCGACTTAGGAACACCGTTGATCTTCAATGCGGAAGCTCTGATTTGAATATCTTTAAATCGTGGCATGACATCCATCAAAAGACTTATTTTGGTCGAGTGAAAGCATTGAAAGTGAAACACTATTCAAGAAACGATTCGTCTCCTCAATTATATGAGGTTAGTATCACGATCAATCAATGTCAACTCAAAGTCAAAGTCTCTGACCAGAGCAGTTCGGTTAATAATAATTGTTATTATTGAACCTAGGACTATAAAGTTGAATGTGGACGATATTGGAATTTAGACCATTACCAAATTCCATAAGTCCTAATGCGATATAGTTTTGATGAAGATAATCGATGTAAACAATTCTCACTATCGGCTACCGCTTATAATGAGTAAATTGGATTTTACCAAAAGATGTGTAAGCGATAAATTCAACCAAAATGTCACACTACCTGTTAAGTGATGAATGAACGTTAGTATTCGAATAGTTCTATATTAATCGCTGGCTGAATTTACACCTTTGAGTTGCACAACCATAATAATGAATTCTACGAAAATTCACATGATTTAATTAATTTATAAAATGTTCTAAATTCATTAAATTAATTGATATTTAAGAAATATTAGTTATTACTTGATTTATTTGATTTTTGGAAGTTGTTTGTAATTATTTTAATGCATTTATAAATGTTATATTTGCGTGCATTGATATACCATATTGTTGTTGTTACCCAGATGCTTGGCTTGGCTACGAAATACTGGTTATAGAAGTTAGTATAAATGTTTCGGCCTACACACACGGTTCGGCCTGTAGACATGGCTCGGCCGGAGTGAAAGGGTTGTATGTCGTTCGGCCAAAGAAGGATGTTGTCATGAATTTCATATGTATGGCTCAGCTCAAGTTGGAAGTTCATCGTTCGGTCAATTATCGTTCCGTGTAGAATTGTTCCAACCTTAAAGGCGCATTGTCATTCGTCGCTCGGTCTGGATAGTGCACTGTATGTTGTTCGGTCTAAATGTTTCAGCTATCGCGGCTTGGCATTCACCATTCAGCAATGTCTTTCGGCCAATACCATTCGGCAACCAACATCGTTTCGCAGCGTTGCTCAGCTAGCTTCAGTCGGCACAAGCGCTCGGTATAGTTGTTTCGAAGCAACAAGGGGATTCGACTTATCTGTGATGATCAACATCAAAGTGAGGGTTTCAATACTGTTCCATCCTAAGTGCCGTCGTGAGTTTCTTCGAGTCTGTTGAGGGATTACTTTGAGTCATTTGACAATCGACCACCGACCAAACATGATGGGTCGACATTTATCGATGGGCATCTGTCGTTCGACATGCCTGGCTCGGTGCGCAGAAGTCACCTACTATGGGTTGAGATACCATGTTCCTGGGCCCGTGAAAGAAGTCCAGCCTATCTTCGTCCATAAATAGAGGGGTAGGGGCGCAGTGAAAATGAACCTTTTTTTGTGAACTCCGAGGAGACTCTGCCATTTTCAAGACTTATTTCTTTACTTTTAGAACTTGTATTCAAGTTTCTAGTATACGGGTTGTATCTATATTCAATTATTTGAAAAAGCAATAAAGACTAAACTCAAAGTGGACGTAGGTAGTTATGCCGAACCACTATAAATATGGTATTCTAGTTTTTGCAGTTAATTTTGCTTACCTTCCTGTATTTTAATTTTCTATCTTCATTAATCTCTCTACACAAATTTCTTTAGGTGTTAGTGACCAATTTTGGTGCTAACATTTTAGTGCTTTCACTGAGAACATCATTCTCAAGTTATTGGGATCTACTTTATAGCTACTGGATTGGAGAAATCCCCCGAAGGAAATCCAAGTCATTCATAGGAAGTCCACTGATTCTACTCAGAGTTCCTACCAATAACTCTACAGTGGGAAGACCTCGTACCAGATCAGCCTCACACAATGAGGACGTCAACGAGACTGCTAGTGTCCAACAAGTAGGACCCAACAACCAACAAGTTAATCCAAGCGCAGGGACTATCACTGCCCAAAATCAAATGGAAGTTGTCACTAGAACAGAGTTCAATGAGTTGATGAGAGAACTCATGGAAAGTAGGAGACAACTTAAAGAACAGATTCAAGATAATGCCAACCTCATAACCCAGCTTACTCAACAACAATATTAGAATGCTGGAGGAAACCCCAACCTTTACTCCTCATCCGACAGCTCTGCTTCGTCCAATGAGCCACTCAGGCATAGACGCCGTAGAACTGAAACAACGCAAACAGATGTTGCTAACCGATCAACCAGGGATGGTCCAGGTTCCTTACCTAGAGCCATGGCCCCTCACTTACACCAAGGAAATCACACCCAAGCCGAAGTAGGAAACTTAGGATCTGGAGCACGAGTGGAAGCTGGACGGCCAGCTCACCAAGGTCCTAATGAAGCTGGCCCCCACGACACACGTTTGGTAGATTGCCAACAGAGGAGACACCAACCAGAACAGTCTCGTAGGACAAATTCCAACCCGCCGTCTTCCATACAAACCCCAGACCTATCGGCTATAGTCAGACTACTGATGAGAGAAAATCAAGGCTTGACTAATGATGATTGGGGGATATCCATGAGTCATACTCCATTCACAGATACCATTCTACAGGCCGAGTACCCCATAAAGTTTAACATGCCAACTATCCCGGCCTACGAAGGGAAGACTGATCCCCGACAGCATGTGATGAGATATGAATGGATGATGGATTCAGCTAGAGCAAATGATGCAACTAAGTGTAGATGCTTCCCTATAACTTTATCTGGAATCGCCACCATATGGTTCACCCGACTTCCCCGTGGTCTATCTCCAACTTTGATGAATTAGCGATGAAATTTGTAGAATAGTTCAAGATTCGTGTCATTCTTCCCAAGGATGTGATGTCCATGTGTAGTGTGATTCAGGCTCTTGGGGAGTCGTTAAAAGAGTACTTACAAAGATTTCATGTTGCGGCTACTAAAGTTGGCAACCCAAATGACCTTGCCATTCTGATGGCTGTGATGCGAGGAGTAGATCCAGATTCAGAGTTTGGTGATTGGCTGCAAGGAAAGCCTCCGACTACACTAGAACATTTTTATTCAAAGGCGCATCAATTCATAAGAAGAGAGGAAGCCAGGTGGACGAGGCGAGACAATGCCCCAGGGACTAGCAAGAAGACCGTGAAGAATAATATTGCTGTAAAACAATTTGGTGATAACTTGGGGAAGGTCCAAGTCAATGTCTAGAACAAGCCAGAGCAATCTAAAGGGTCTGGTGGAGGAAATCCCGGAAAGAAAAGGAAAGCAGGAAAATGGAAACCAAGGATTCCGACTTACAACGAATACACTCCTCTAAATGCATCTCTGGAAAACATCTATCTATCGACTTGTAATACATTTTAATATCGAAAGCCACACCCAAAAGAGTCCACTGAGGAACAAAAGTGGACTAGGAAGAATTGCTGCTTCCTTGAGACTTACAGGCACAATACTGAGGATTGTGGGTACCTCCACGATGCTAACGATGCTATAGAAAAGCCGATTTGACAGAAGAAGTTACAGGAGTTTGTTAAGAATCCACAGGAGGGAGGATAAGGAGCATCAGACCCCAGTTGTAGGAAAGCTCCATGCCATCCTGAGGAACCCGCTCGGACTATAGGAAGACTAATCATAAACACGATAGTTAGTGGGTCTCACCCGGCAGACAAGAATTGGCAGGAGATTGAGCGTTATGCCGGTTCCTTAAAGCATGCAGATTTTGAATGTTGTTCAAATATGGAAGATGGGTCCCCGGCTAAACAGCAGCGAAGAATGACGGACGATAGTGTTCAGGAGTAGAGATGCTGATCAGATGGAGGCTCCTACCATTGACCCGATGGTCATCTCCGCAACGATCGGGCCAGCATTTGTTAAAAGAATATTGATTGATTATGGAAGTTCTGTTAACATCGTCTTCAGAAAAGCGTATGACAAGATAAAGATGGAGACAAAGGATCTAAAACCATCTAAAGCCCGTATCCATGGCTTTAATGGTAAAGCTACTGATGCAGTGCGTTTTGTTGAATTTCCAGTTGAACTTGGACAAGGTGAATATAGGAGGGTGCGAATCCTACCTTTCATTGTTTTGGATGTCGATTCTCCATACAATGTGTTTCTGGGTCGACCGGCCCTAGCAGAGTTTAGGGCAGCTTTGACCCCTTGGTGTTTTACCTTGAAATTTTTGATAGACAAAGGAGTTGGTGTTGTGCATGGCGATCAAGCGACAGGTCGTTCGTGTTATGTGGCTAAGCTGAGAGCGGCCCAGCAAAGAGAGAATGGAAAGGTAGTGGACAGCTCTTTCCATACCTAAGTCACTGAAAGTTGACAAATAATGCCTGTGCCCTGGCTTGGGCAACATGATTGGATCAATAGAGGCATAGATCCGAGAGACAATGATGAGGAACCTAAGGAGGCGAAAGCAGCAAGATGAACTGACGATTGACATTCCAGTCAGCCGAATGACCCACTGCGAGTACTTAAGATTGGATCACAACTCAACCCCGCGATGACCAAGGATCTCACTGATTTCCTCCGAGCGAATCTGGATGTTTTCACTTGAACACATTCTGATATATGCGGCATTATTCCCACCTTTGCGAGCCATATGTTGAATATTGACCTAAGGTACGTACCAATAAAGGAAAAAAGGAGAGGCATGGACCCAGAGAGGTCCGTTGCTCTCAGAGAGGAGGTGGACAAACTCAAAGCCAACGGGTTCGTCCACGACGCCATCTACCCTGCGTAGGTGTCTAACCCCTTGCTAATGAGAAAAGCATATGGGAAATGGAGAACCTACATAGATTACTCAGACCTGAACAAAGCATGCCCTAAGGATAGTTTCCCTTTACCCAGAATTGACCAGCTGGTCGACTCAATGGCAGGACACGAGTTATTGTCATTTATGGATGCATACTTGGGGTATAATCAAATCCCGATGCACATTCCAGACCAAGAACACACTAGTTTTGTCACAGACATTGAGTTGTATTTGTAACGCCCCGGAATTTTCGATCTCGAAAATTCCAGATAGTTAGAAAAATAATAAAAGAGGTAAAAGAAGAAATAGAAAAGAAATAAAGAATCTCACATTCTCAACGGATCAAAATATAATATCAAATAAAATAACACTTATACAAGGAAAAACTGTATCAGTTAATTTATATTATTACATCAGAGTTAGAACATTTCACAATCACTAGACAGTTAAAATAACTAGTGCCAGATAAACAATAATATATCACAGCGGAATACACTCCATAGGTTTCTGCCATCCAGCCCCCACTTGAGCTCCAGAACATCTTTACCTAAAAAGCTGTAATACTCGGTCTGACCCGAGCATTACATCGAAGTAACACCCGGGTCAGGCTGGAAACCATCGTGAGTAAACCCATCTAACATGGAATACAAAAGCATAAAACTTATATAAAACCCAGGTAACTCTTATCAATTTACAAATTCATAATTTGTTAAAGACATCTCTTGCTTCACACATCAATTTCTAAGTACCAAAACTTAGATCAAATGGTCCAATTTTCTTAAATCATTCCATTCTAGCCTATGGATTTCACATATCAATCTATAAAGAATCGAAGTGGTTTTGGGTATTTACTAATACCCGACTCCGGTTTCTTCGAATCTCATGTCATCTTAACCCAAGTTATTCCATTAAATACAATTCAACTTTAAATACAAGATGCCACTTATACACAGCAATTTATCATCGACAAATAACTATATTATTACTGTCCACCTAATCATATCATATCACAAAAAATTTCATATCAGAGATATCAACCAATTCAAGGCATTTAATATCATTCAATCATTCATAAGTAAAATTTGATCACTTTCCAATTAATTTAATTATCTCGAATTCAATTAATTGCTAACTTTAATCACTTAGATTACCTTTACTTAACATTAATTAATTACAAATCAATTAATTAATCATCTTTTAATCATCCATCTTAATTAATCACCCTTGATTAATTATCCTTTAATTTCATTAAGTAATTAACCATTAATTAATTTCTCAAATTAATTATTCTATAATCATTCATATTTGATGAATTATCCTTTAATTTCATCGAGTAATTAACCGTTGATTAATTTCTCAAATTAATTATTCTATAATCATTCATATTTGATTAATTATCCTTTAATTAATCACACTCATTAATTAACTAACCCATAACTAGTTTCCTTAATTAATCAATCCTTTAATTAATTACACTAAGTAGTTAATCCTTAATTACTTCCCTTAAGTAATTTACCTTTAATTACTTTCATCAAGTAATTATCCCATTGGTTAATTATCCTCAATTAATTAACCTTGATCGTCAATTTATTATCCTCTCATAATTAATTAGATTAATTAACCCTCACCAAATTAATCCTTTAATTACTTATATTAAGTAATTACCATTTAAGTAATTAATCTCTAATTACTTATATTAGTTTATCCCTAATTTCCAATTAATTAATCTCTAATTAATTGATAACCCTTAATTATTAATTAATATATCCTTAATCATTAGTTAATAAATTTCCCTTTAATTACTTCATTAATTAAATTAATCATTTACTAGCCAAGACCTTAATTTACTTTAAGATAAACCATTATCTTATTTAATTACTTAATTAACACATAAATTTTAAACACTTATCTAATTATTATATTTTATTTCTAAATTATCTTGGAATCACTTAAATGATTAACTAATACATATATATTCAAATTAAATTGACTTAATCACATTTGATAATATAAATTTAAGTTTTGAATCTTGTTTACACATTTGATCAATGCCTTATTCAAAACTTGTATTGTAATACAAAATTTGTATTGAGGCCTTTATTCAAAAATTTGCTTTGCCGTTTCTAAATCTTGGTTTATCTTCCTATATTAAGTTAATTTTCTTTTTAAACCAGATAAAACCATAGAAAGAAACCGATGCTTAACAATCAGCCCGAGCCTAAACGGGCTAACCCGAAATAATGACAAGCCAAGATTCACGCGAGCTCCGCCCGAGCGAATCCTTCATCAAACCCGGGTTCTTCTCATCTTCCACTTCTTCTCCTATCAAAAACTTCCTATTTTCCCAAAGTTTTCCGCTACAGTCTGATGTCCAAGCACTGTGTGCACGTGCACATGCATCAGGAAGCTCGATCATCACCGCCGACCCCTTCCCTAAACCACCTTCGCCTTCCTCGTTCCTCACGACACTAGGAATTCCTCGAAATCACGAGCACTCAAAATCGAACAAATTCGACTATTACTAGGAAAAACCCAGTCACCAAAATTTTATGCTCTGCCTTCCCTCCGACCACCGGAGAACACCCAACTTCGTCTAGATCTATGCCTCACTCACCTCTACCTTTTCCCCAACCTCCGACAGCTCCCCGATCATCTACGATGTCGCGAATGTCCAACCACGACATCGACCATGAGAACTCCTAAAACCCTTCTTTTACATTGTTCCGCCTCCATACTTGATAATAAATTCGCTGACTAATTTTTCCGTGACCCCCATTCCCCAAACCATTCTCAGCCAAGACCTCGATGATCAATACTCTCCAGATCGACGAGAATCGACGATTTCTCCTTTACCGTTCAACCTAAAATTCCCCACAAATCACAAACTTAAAAATCAGATATAACCATTAAAAATCATAGTTTTCAAGGGTGAATCAGATTATATGTGAAGATCTTAGAATTATGGAAGTATAGATTTTTGAAATATATTATTTTTCCTGTAATTACTTCCCTACCAGACAATTTCCCTACAATTTTACTTGCAAATATTTTAAATTTTTTATTACGTCAATTACAAACAAGTATCTTATAAACATCATATGCTAAAAATGATCAGGTGAAGAGATTTTAAAATTTGAACCTATTTAGACTATTGTAATTCAAAACAGGATTATACATATATTCACAGAGACATGCAAACTGTAAACCAATTTATATATACCAAACAACTTCTATTTCATTCATGCAATCATAGTTTAAGTTATTATCATTGTCTATGGTTGCATGCTCAATATACAGATGATTTAACAGATATAGTTCAAAGTTTACTCACCTGTACAAGCAAATAGAGAACAATTTGATTTTTCTCTGGAATTGGGTTTTGAACTGAAATTTTGAATCTCTGCTTGATGTCTAATTTTTGAATGATCTTGATCAGTTGCTTGTTTTGCTTTGGTTTTAAATCCTTTGGTTTTTGAATTGCTGTTTTGAATATCTGGTTTTAAAGTGGTTAACAGGCTTTGCTTTGTTCAGGAAAACCAAAAATTGCTACCATTCAATTCCCTTTTGATTTCTTGAATGATTCTGTTTAAAAATGGTTGTTGTTTGTTGATTTCCTAGTTTGTATATTATTTCCAGGCTTTTATCTTCTTTGTTTTTGAAATATGAAGATAAAAAGAAATGAGAAAGGAATAGAAAATGTATATATCTTCTTTTATCTTTTATTTATTATTTTAAAAGAAACAACTTCATGACACTTGTTAATTTTCTTACAAATGTCATTTACACTTTATAATTGATTTACATTTGTTATGTTGAAAGAAATTATGTTTACATTTGTAAATATCATACCTAAATATATATATATATATATATATTTATTTATTTATATATTCATATATAATTATATTTAATTTCAATTTATTTTTACTAATGTCTTATGTGTTTATATTTAAACTTCCTCTCTAATTTAAAAGGTCTTAAAAGTAAGTGACATAAAATTCCAATTATACACTTATAATAGTTATACAATATACTAGTTTTATATATATATATTCCTTTATTTATATTTTAAATGTTTTCACAAAAATTTTATACTAAAATTTTATATTAATTTATTTCTTTTCTTAATTTTATAAAATATTTTAAAGAAAATAATATAAAACAAATTATATTTTAATAAAATCATATAAATATTTTATATCCAATTTATTTTAAGATATTTTACTCTTTGAATTTCCAATTCAAATTCAAATTCAAATTCAAATTTAACATTCAATTTAAGAAAAACCAAATAAACAAACACCAATTCAATTTGTAAATGATAATTCTATTTAAAATATATTTATACCTATATATATAAACAAAACATTATTATTATTGTTTGAAAATATCAATTTTGCCAATTTAAATAATTATACTAGAAAGATTATCAAACCAATACTTTTTCAGATATATATTTTCATTACCACAATTATTTATTTAACTCATAAAATAGTATTTCTACTAATTAAATTCAGTTAATTTATCAATTACAAATATTCTAAAATTCAGGTTATCACATTCCTTCCCCTTTTGAATCTTTTCGCCCTCGAAAAGAAACGAAGCCAGAATTTATTAAAATGATTATTATCAGAAAAATTACGCTTTGATAAATTTAACTATAAACTCCTTTTATTAAGAAATTTTAAAACACTTTTTAAAAATCTACATATATATGAGAAACTTCAAGCTAAGGCGCCATAGCGTTGAACCACTTCATCAATTTCCTTTTTGTGTGCAGCTTCCAGACGATTAACTGCCTTAGCTGTGTCTTTAGCATTTTTCTGAGCAACTTCAATCTAAGACTTATATGAGAAAAGCTCTTCATCCTGGGATTTAATAATGTCTTTTTCATGGATTGCTTCAAGTTTCAGATGGTTGATTTCAGCTGGCGTTCGATAGAAACTTCTGAAACTTTTTCTGCCAAATGAACAAATGCGTCGTGTTGGATGTAGACATCATTGTTGCAAGAAATGGAACTTTGTTTAACATGCCTCGAAATAGGATGAATCGTTGGAAGAAACTTCAAACCGTCAAAACATATTTTTGGGAATGTGGCCTTAAGCTTGGTTAGCTTTTCCACTATCGACGGATCATGTGCAGGAGCAGAAGAAGTTTTTCTAGAGATTACAGATTTTTGTGAGGTTTCCGAGATTGCCTGGTACTAGATAAACCGGAGTGTTGGTCGTGTTAAGTCTCAGACTGGGACCCTTTATGAGCAAATTTCTCCCTGCTTTGCTCTATTTGAGAGGGAGGATCGTGAGGGTATGAAGAGCGACTGTAAGTTTTCCTTTGAGACGACGACGAGTCTCGAGGATGATAATCTCTATCGCTGTCAGCTTCTCTATCTTGGCGTTTACCGGACCCCGAATCCTAGCTAGAATGATGGAAAATAGAGGACCCACGAAGGCGGTCGAATCCATGAGAGCGTCCCATATCACCTGTATAGAAATTAAGCGAGCACGAGTTAGAAAGGATAACATGATGGCTGAAGTTTAAGTGCAAGCTGAGGTGTAAGTGTTAGCGTGTGTGTCCCAGTATTTCCCCACGACGGACCAGTTTCTTTAGCTTTACTTATCGAAGTTTTTTCTCCTTGATTATGGGCTTCAATGCCTTTATCGCCTCTCGTGGGCGAATGGAATTTTAGGGATTTTGGATAGTTGAAGCCATAATTGAGCAAGTCGTCGGGAATAGTAAGGTCAGATAAGCCTTTCAGCGAACCCTCTAAGTGTTGTAGAGACGTCTCTTTCTCCATTGAAGTAATTGTGACCTTTGAGGTTCCGCCCACTATGTTTTTCCTTGGTTTATAAGCCAGTTTCTTTTTTCCCTTTGAAAGGGGAGGCAGTTCACCAGTGCCATATGCCTCAACCACCGGTTCCGGAGTAGGACTTACATTCTCGCCCAGTGCTTCTAACATCCTAGTTTCTCTAATCTCACCCTCCTCGGGTGTATCGGTGGCACCACGTGTAGGAGGCACCGAAGGTCCGGCCTGTCTTTTACCCTTCTTTGACGTAGGTCCAGTCATAGTGACACCGGGTGGAAGATTTGTTCGGCGACCTTCTGCCAACAATCCAAAGACTCATTGGAAATGACAAGTTTGATCTCTCGGTCTTCTACGGGAGTAGCGTGAATGACCTTAATGGCCTAAGAGTACCCGGTGCCTTCGGGATGTGGGATGATACCTATAAAAATCAAAAGAAGTTTAGAAACAATCCACTTCGTGCTTTAGACAAGTATTGATCCGAGAATGGAATTTACTCCCTTCTAGTCATCTTCTTGCAAAGCCTGGGGGACAACGTATGTAGAACCATTCCTGCTTGTATTGGGTAAATTTACTCCATGCCCCTATCAGAATCTGACACTGAGAATGTGGTTCAAGGGATATGAAAGATGGACTCTTAGACCATCGCTTGAAGCCATAGATGTCACGAATGTCACCAGGAGTAGGAAGCATGGATAAGATACTCATAAAGAGAATATAAGTGCCATAGATAAATTCATGACTACTGGTATGTAGCTGTGATGGGGCGATCTTTATGTATTGTAGCACTTCGCGGAGGAAGGAGTTGAATGGAGGCACGCTACCGACCCAGCAAATGAATTTGTTGTAGACAGTATATCCAGTAGGGGCAAGTGATAACGATCTTGTCTCGAGGGAACTAATACGTCGTCAAAGGGGATTTCGTGAATCAAGCATAGTCGGTGAAGAGTAGTTTCGTTGATTTTTGAAGCTTGAGAGTCAACCGGATTGTCTAGGATAATTACTCCATCTATGGCATCAGGAGCCAAGTCAATAGTCGCAATTGTTGGACTCGGGATATTCTGTGCAGGAGTTGTCGATGGATTCGAAGTTCTCACTACTTCCTATTGAGAACTTGGTTCAGGTTTATCTGAGATTGTGGCGGAGCTCGACTTTCTAGACATCCTTAATGAGCATCTAATTTGGATAAACATCTGTTTGAACTATACTTGAAAGACAATCGATATTAGATATAACGATATAAATTTCCCCCCCGTGTGATGTGTGAGCTAATGTGATGGTTCATGTAAGGATTATAAATAAATTAGGGTTCTGAAAAGTAAAGCGTAACACGGCAAGCTTTAAGTTATCCTCTTTACAAAGTTTTAAGTTCATGTTTATTATGGTTTCAATCATGAAGTTAGTAGTCTTGATCAGTTCCATGTGATTTTGAACTTAGATTTGTGTCATGGATTTATTGGTACATGAATAAGTATGGACATAAACAGCAATGTTATGCTCTACGAGTTGAGGTACGGTAAATATGTCAATGCCGATCCCCATACTTAGGACCGGTCGTCTATTCAAGTGCATGTATGCCGAACTGTAATGCCCCGCTCGATGCCGGACCTCAATGCCTATCCCTCTTCTCTTTTTTCTTCTTTATTCACCCACCTACTTAGCACTGAATATCAACCTAGACCAACACCATTGAATCACTCACTCTCCTCTCAACAATCTCTCTCTTCATCGAACGACCTACTGGGAATACACGAGCCGCAATTGCTCGGTATACTGAACCCACCTCGTGATCCTTGACCGGGCCGTAATACTACACTCGAGTGATTAAACCACACTTACTCCCTTAATACCAAACGACACCGGGCCACTGTCCCTGACTCTAGAAACCAATCATACCTACCGACCCACAAACTTCCTATCTCTCTCCAACAACAAGACGACCCATTTGAACAAAATACCGACCTACTCCTCAGGACTCTGACCTTGCCCACACTCACTCTCGAATCGCTAAATCCCTCTTCTCCTCGTCTTTCTTCACGAAGGAACAACTCCTAACCTCCCCCTAAATTTCGACTTCCAAGTTTAATACCAACAACGGCTACTCATTCTATGCGACTTTAGCCACCAACTACCAATAAAGTCCGACAAGTCCCTAACCTGGAGTTCGCTTTTCATTCCTAATCCATCTCGGTTTTCTCCTCTAAATTTATTTTCTACCATTCCTAAAATAAATAAAGAGGGGAGACGGAGGGTTTGTCCACACAAGCATCGAAATTCGATATAACGTCGGGTTTGGAAATAAATTCATACCTAGGAAAAGAGCTCGAGGTATGCAGTAGCTTTGGAATGTTGGGTTAGAGGTTCGTTCGTGATAGCGATTAGTTAGAATCGCGAGATGGGCAATTCAGGTTCCGTGGAAGGCAAAGCAGTGAGTAAGGATCGGAGAGGAATGGACTGATGGCTTTGGAGAAGTAAAGTGCAAGTGAGAAAAGGGGAGAAGGAAGGGAGGCCGGAACTTATATACGGTAGAGGGGAAGCGAACAAGCTATCTCCTGTAGACCCGGTCAATATGTTTTGAAAGGTAAGTTTTTAGGCATGCGTGCTCTAGTTCAAGTGAACCGACCATGTGCTTCGGTCTCTGAATGCCGGACGATCCCTTGTCTATATATAAAAAAGGAAAGGAAATTAGACTAGAATATCTACGACAGGTTCTAGGGAGGACAACCATTTTACGACCTTCATTGTATAAATTCAACTTTCGACAGAAGGAATCGACTAATTATTCAAAGTGTGTCGTGTTGCTTCACACGACGCACTTTAGGGGAAGGGGCAAATGTTACCTAGATGCTTGGCTCGGCTACAAAATACTGGTTATAGAAGTTAGTTTGAATGGTCTGGCTTACATAGACGGTTCGGCCTGTAGACTTGGCTCTGCTGGAGTGAAAGGGATGTATGTCGTTCGGCTAAAGAAGGATGTTGTTATGAATTTCATATGTATGGCTTGGCTTAAGGTGGAAATTCATCATTTGATCAATTGTTGTTCGACGTAGAATTGTTCCAATCTTAAAGGCGCATTGTCATTCGTCGCTCAGTCTGGATAGTGCACTGTATGTTGTTCGGTCTAAGTGTTTCAACTATCTCCACTGGGCATCCACCATTCAACAATATCTTTCGGCCAATACCATTCGAAAATCTTGTTTGGCAACATCGTTTGGCAGCGTCGCTCGACAAAGCGCCACTCGGCTAACTTCGTTCGGCACAAGCGATTGGTATAGTTATTTCAGAGCAATATGGGGATTCGACTTATCCGTGGTGATCAACATCGAAGTTAGGGGTTCAATACTGTTCCATTCCAAGCTCCACCGCGTGTTACTCCGAGTCTATTAAGGGCTTACTTCAAGTCATTTGAAAATCAATCACCGACCAAACATGATGGGTCGGCATTTATCGATTGGCATCTGTCGTTCAACATGTATCATTCGGCATGCCTGGCTCGATGCACAGAAGTCACCTACTGTTGGCCGAGATACTTGTTCTTGGGCCCGTGAAGGAAGTCCATCCTATCTTCGTCTATAAATAGAGGGGCATGGGCGTAGTGAAAAGGGACCTTTTTCATGAACTCCGAGGAGACTTTGCCATTTTCAAGACTTATTTCTTTTATGTTAGAACTTGTATTCAAGTTGCTGGTGTATGGATTGTATATGTATTCAATTATTTGAAAAGGAAATAAAGATTAAACTCAAAGTTAATGTAGGCAGTTACGCCGAACCACTATAAATTCGGTGTTCTAGTTTTTGCAGTTAATTT
The DNA here is from genome assembly GCA_030765085.1 of Allium cepa. Taxonomy (NCBI): domain Eukaryota; kingdom Viridiplantae; phylum Streptophyta; class Magnoliopsida; order Asparagales; family Amaryllidaceae; genus Allium; species Allium cepa. The sequence continues at coordinate 263,601,741 of CM060931.1, read as the reverse complement.
TGCATACCTTCCTCCATTTTACTTTTCTATCTTCATTAATCTTTCTAAACAAATCTTTCCTTGGATGTTAGTGACCAATTTTGGTGCTAACAGGTGTAATTAAATAAAAGATAATTGTATGAAATGATATATGGAAATTTTATGTCATTTGATGGCATGATTTACGGAAATTTTATATCATTTGATGATATGTCACGTGGAAAGAAAGGACTGAAGAGGGAGATACAATCAAGGGAACTAATTAGGGAAGTTTTAGTTAAAGAATGGGAAAAGTTTCATTATTTCAAATAGAACAAATTCTTTAATTCATTTTGTACATACAACTCATTCTTTCTCATTCATTCTTTTTTCTTTCTCTCCTCTTAAATTTTCATCAAAGGAAAAAAGAACAAGTTTCCAAATTCTTTCAATCCAAATAACAATATCAAATAAAATATAACAAAAGTGGTCCATCCATCTCTTGTAAGGATAGGAGAGGGATGTTGAAGAGGAGATATCATCATTTAAGGTGTGACTTCTAGGCAAAGGCTAAATCCGAATGGAATTCATTTTCATGGTGTGCTTTAAGGTTTTGGGTAATAAGGTATGTTTTTATTTTATACATAATTACATTTGATGTAATGTTTGATGAAAGAGAAATTTAATTATTATATTTTGTATGTATATATCATTGCCTCATTTAATTCGAAAATTGTTTATGTAGCTTGAATTGTTTGTTAAATGAATTGATTGAGGTTTTATTTTAATAAATCAAAACTAAAACTTGTATATGTTCTAATACAATGTTTTTTTTGGAATTATGTTCTAGACATTCAATTTGATGTCAAACTTTTAGATCTAAAATTTTGTATGTTCAATTTTTCAATCGGGTTCTTATTTTATTAAATTAAATTTGTATATGTTTAAACACAATGTTTTATTATAGGTCTATGTTGCAAACATTCAATCAAAGTATAATCCTTTAGATTTAAAATTTTGTATGTATATTGTTTTGATTGGATTTTGCTTTAACAAGTTATGCTGAAATTTATGTATGAGTAGTGCAATATTTTATTGAAGATTCATGTTGTAGTGCAATGTTTTATTGAAGATCCATGTTTTAAATCATACAAACAAACTGTAATTTTAGGTTTGAATGTTTACATGCATGTATTCTGTGTTTTTTTTGTACTCGAAATTAAAAAAAGGGAGATGTTTTGTAAATCTAAATTTTAAATTGATTGTTATAAATATGTAATCTGTATTAATAGGAAGATTTGATTGAATCTTATATGCACACAACTAACGTTTTGACAATAAATCTACTTTAAAATTAAATGATATGAATCTCTAATTTGTCTTAATTAGAAAGATTTTACTAAATCTTACATACACACAATTAATGTTATATGCATGTTTGTATATATAAAATTTATTATATGTATTTCATATTATCAAAGTATGTATTAGATTTCTTTCCAAAAAAGAGACAATTTAAAATGAGGCAATTATATATATAAAATTATTGTCAATTGTTTATATTCTTTAACACATATTAATTGTCATTTATATACCGCATTAACTAAGTTTACCAAATGGGAAGTTGAATCAATCATCCTTGTTACCCATTATTTATTTCCATTTTTCCTTATGTGATTAGCTATCCATTTATTTCTATTTATACGTCTACACCTTGCCATCAATTGATTTCCCCTGTCACGGGTTGCACTTTCGTAATTTACATTATAATATACTAGTATGGGCCCGTGCTTCGCACACGGGCTGTTTGTGTTATGGTATACGTTGATATTTTTTTTGAGCGCAAATATGTAAACGGAAAGCAAGCGCATTTTTCGAATTTCATAATGACGCCGAGTAAATTGGTTCAACGAATTTTCTTTATTAGTAGTATATATATATATAGTTATACTTACATTCATGCCATTTATATGTTGTTAATTAATGACATTCATATAATCAATCAATTTTATTAATGTGAGAGAAATGAAAGGTTTATCTCTCCATATAAGTAAAGTGTCATCTCATTAATTGAATAAGTTAAGAGAATGAAGTAAAATGTTTTCTTCTCTAAATTACATATCTTTTGGAGAAAGGAACGAATGATTTCTTTCTTTAAATTTACTCTTATGAGTAATTGTTGGGTGTATTTGGTACATTTTACATTGTACATTTAAGTTCAAATTAGTTTAAAAACCCTTTCTCGACCTTTTTATGAATAAAATAAGATTTTATTTAAAAACTTTTTAGATTGTATCTAGTATACCTTTAGACTTCATAGGCCCAAAAGATTCAAAATGGGAATTTTTTTTAAAGTCATCCATTTCTTCTGCTGTAGACTACCCTGATCCAACAATGATACTAAAGCCCAATAGCCTATGCGGTATACATTAGTTATGTTATGGCTAATTTGCGCACTTAGTACAGTGTCTAGAACGGTGATGTATTGTGACAACCCAGAATCCAGCGTTCGAAAATAGGCATTCAATACCTCACTCGTATTCGAATGTCGGAGATTCAAATGTCGGAGCCTAGTTTGCTAGAGCTTTTAACACATTAGATGAATAACAACATAGAGGAAACAAAAGATGATTTTATTGATATACAACACATGGATACTACATTTGATTACAACAAATAACCACCACATCTGAGAATTGAATATAAGATACAGCAATAGAATAATAACACAACAGCGGAACAACAACAGGGGTCTTCAAAAGAATCCAGCATACTTCGACTTTAATGGAAAAGCTCCAAAGCTCCAAACCAAAGGCTTTCAAAAAAATTCAAAAACCAAAGGCTTCCAAACCAAAGACTCCAAAAGACTTCTAGATCCAAATCTGAACTAGTTCCAGAACACGGATAACCCAACTCTAGGCTGCCCTTGTAGAAAAGTATGGGCACCCATAGCTTAGGAAAGGGAACAATAAACTCCGGATCAGTCATGGGACCGGTATGAGTAAACATAAAATAGTTGTTTGAGCAAAAACAAGTTACAAAAAGAAATCCGTTACGCTTTTTGGAAAATAAAACTACCATAAGGTCTCCCGGCACACACAATGCAATCGCACACTTAGAGGAGATTTCTCCTTATGATAGTCAAACACGCTTGATACATGAAAATCCCTTTTTGATATTATTATTAGTGCATAGTGTGGAAAACATTTCAAAAATACAATATAAATCTTAGCCAACATACGTACCATTATAGTATGCCTACTATAGCTACCATGTTAGATGGCAGGTTCTACAACTAAAACCATACAGGGCTCATATTGAGTGATTGGATTTCCAACAAACGACCATGGCTAAGGAACTTCCTTTCTGAATGGGTATGCCTCTGGAGGACGTCCCGAGTACTTAGCCGGATCTCTGCCAACACAAGGGCGGGTTACCTTTGTAACTAGGTAACTAACTGTCACGAATATGTCATCCGTCAGTCACACCGACCTTTATCCGGGGCCCCAACAACAACAACACCAACAACCAACAACCACATAAATTGAATATCTGGATTTCATACCAGAATACCACTTTTTATCCAGAAGGAAATGCACATACCCTAAGGGGCGCGATCCCTATAACCTTGCCACATCCTTCATGTTTCGACCATTTCTGGGGTGTGAGGTTCGATGAAGTCTCGTCCCACAAAGCTACGCCTTTCACGAAAGCCATGCTTCGATCAACCAATGATCAACACTTAGCATGTCACATTACCGAATTGGGAATATATCACTAGTAACCATCAACTACATAACCTTTGAGCTCGTATGTCTCAAAGAAGGGTGCTAAGCTAAGGGAATAAATTCTCTGCCACGAAACAAAAATGTATTTGAAATAAACTAGCTTTATATCTCAAAGTGAAACGTCAGACATACATCCATACAAGTCCATCCTGGGTCTGAATGGAACGAAAGGCACTTCGTAAGAAGTCCTTGCAAATCCGAATATCCACAATCCCGACCGAACTCCCCATCACATATGGAGATCTCCATACCAGAGCAACGCGGTGTAGAGACAATCGATATGTAATCCTTTCGTTTTCGAAAATACCCGGTCTTCAACCACCGTCTTCAATGCATGCCCATTTCGTCATATCATTATTTGGAATGGGTTTTATGACTTAATGTCCTCTCTCGGCTCAACCAATAATGAGCGCTTATTTTTAAAAACACATGGATGAATAAGTCATAACAAATTTCCATTTATAATCTTTTAAAAGATTCACCTTTAAGATTCGATGTGGTTTTCAGATAACCATTTGGAATTCGACCCCCAGTCGCATCGAAATTCAAATGCCATTTTAAAGGCCAACAATTTTGCTTTAATTCAGAAGTTCACCATCACATAGCAATATATCATCGATGTCACAGCTCAAAACAAAGCAATTCATTTAACAAATTATCAAAAATCACATATCAGAGATATGAACCAATCCAAGCCATTGAATAATAATCCAATCATCTATGAGTAAGATTAATTAATCGCGTGATTATAATTAATTTAATTAAATCAAAAATTAATTACTAAACTCTGCTTAATTAACATTAAGCAATTACTACCCAATTTAATTAATTATTTAATTAATTAATCACATAATTGCTTTCATTAATTATCCTTAATTAATGATTAATTATCCATAATTATTAATTAATTAATCCTTAATTATTAATTAATCAATTAATCTTAATTTTTCCTTAATTACTTGTATTAAGTAACTATTCTTTAAGTAATTATCCTTTAATTAATTTCATAAATTAACTTTAATCATTAATTACTTAAGATTTTAATTAATTAAAAGATAAACCATTATGATAATTAATTACTTAGTTATCATTAAGAATATTTGTTTAATAAACATTGGAATTAATTAACATTTACACATAAATTAACTTAAGATATTTAAGTTAATTAATAATTGAAAAACATTTCTTCTTAATTAAATTTTTAATCACACTATTAAATTTATTTTAATTAACTTATGAATTAATTTATAAATAATGTCACATAATTAAGTAAATTAAACTTAATTACTTTAAAATAATTTACTTTTAAACCTAATTTAATTACTTTAAATTAAACTAATCCCATACTTAAATAAAACAATTATGTAAAGGAATGAGTTAAAATGCTTAAATTTGAATTTGTTTTAAAGTCTGAAAAACCGCAACTTCACATACCCGAGGTTAACTCGAGTGTCACCCCGAGTCCAAATTCCCTGAGATTTCCCCGGGCCACTCTTTTGTCTTTTCTTCGTTTTTGGTTTTAAAATTTTAAACCTGCTAACATATTATCTCATGCAAACTCACTCGAGCCTTTACTTGAGCCAACAACCCATCTTTCCGAGATCGACTTCGAGTTGAAACCTTTCTTCCCAACCTCAAGCTACTGACACAAACTTGACACCGTGCACATGCATAGGTGATCTGGCCACCTTCGACCAATGCTCTGACCCTCCACATATCGGCGACGACCTACACGAGCCTCACGAACACCCAGATTTTCAAAACGACGACGAACTCGAAATCGAGCAACCTGAAACCCACTGGTACAAAACTGGGTCACCTAAGATCACCTCGAACTGTCACCTCCGGCCATCAGAGATCACACAATCGTATCCAAAGCTTCATTGACGACTAACGCTTCAATTCCCCTTTCCCCGGTTACCTCCGATCCGCTGACAATGCTGTAGTTACTCGAATTTCGACCACAACCAAAACGCGAGTTTAAACCCTACATCGTCAATGTCCAGCTATCATGGTGGTTTAAAAATCCACATAGTATTTTTCCTAGGTTCGCCAACCTCCAAGCTACCCTCAGTGATGAACACGAGACCACAACTTTCATCGATCGCCAGAATTCGCCACAAAACCCAAAACCGTTCAACTTGCAAGTTCTCCATGAATACGCGCTTAAAAATCATGATTCCACCTTTAAAAATCACCGTTTACGAAAACGTCGTAGATGATATAATTGATATCAGAAATCATGATACTTAAATTTTCAACATATATTGAGTTTTCCTATATTTTCTAATTTCCAAAAAATGCTTTAATTAATTTTACTTAAAAATATTTTTAGGACCTAGATCTTGATTAAACAAACATGTTGTTTTCAAATCTTAAAGCCTAAAGAGGATTAGACGGGGAGAATTTGGATTTTGAAACAGGTTTGAAACCTTTACAATAAGTGTCAATTACAGTAAGCTAGTAAATATATGAGCTTAGCTTCATGTCCCATAACCACTAGCTTAACTTAAATATTTACGAACAAATTGTAGATCTCCACTAGAAAATTGTCACAAGAGATTCAATCGAACAAGTCTAAGAATTAATCGACGAAGTAAACGCAAGCCTTTCATACCACTCGTTTTACTAAGTCGTTTAATTAGATTTCTCATATGAGTGAGGTAAAGGTTTGTGTATACTAGTAGATTGGAAAACAGTTTTAAGAAACGAGCTTTGTAATAAAATAGTGTTGAAATCGTTTTGATGAAAGAGTTTTGATATTTACTACTAGTATTGACACCTTCATATTTTTAAAGTGACAAATCACAAAAAAATTGTAGGAACAATCAATCACTAAAATTCACATTCGAAGACGTGAATAAAATCCAAAGAAATTGATACCAAACCATCGAAATGGATATTCCCAAAAATCCCGATATAAAAGTCGTCAAGTCCATAATAAATGATAATCAACAAATCGGAATCAACATAAATCGATTAAAGTTGGAATTACCAAGCAAATAGGTTAATAGGCAAAAGAGTGTAGATTCAGACGTCTGAAATCAAGGATTCAGACGTCTAAATTTGGAAAATAAAATATTTTCCAAAACAGAATTCAGACGTCTGAATCTTTGATTTCAGACGTCTGAAATAGGCACATTTTAGCCTATTTCCTTTCTGGTCCCAAATGAACCAATTAAGACGTCTGAAATATAGATTCAGACATCTGAATACTAGGGAATAAAAATTCCCAGTATAATATTCAGACGTCTGAATACTACGTTTCAGACGTCTGAAACCTGGGTTCAGGGCATTCCCTGAATCTAGGCCAGAAATGGCCAAATGAATATCGAAAGCTATTCGGACGAGCAAACGACGACTAAGGATTTACGTCGAGCGACAACCCAGCCTTAACGGCTCTCCGATACGCCTCAAATATCAATGTCCAAATATCCATAAAAGGATTTTCATAGATTTTGATTTCAAAACACCAAAATTTGGAATATACACCAAACCAAACCAAACTAAAATCAATTGCACAAGAATAAGTGTTAGGAATTCATACCTAACAATCGAAGATAATTATAGACTAAGATGTGAGATAAAAATCTCACCTTTGAACCCAAACAAATGAAGAAGAAGCTTGAAAGCAAAGGAGAATCAGCCACTCTTCAAATCCAACTCAAGAAGCTTGATTCTAAGCTTTAAAAAGAAGAACATTCCCAAAGTTAGGTTTTGGAATTTCTGAAATTCAAGAGAGATGGAGTTGGAGAAGATGAAGAGAAGGCTTACCAATGGGTTCTTCTATTAGTTTGGAGCTAGAGTTTGATTTGCAAAAGAAAACTAGGGCTTGGAGTTTTAATTTCCTCTTCCACTCTCCATTGTTATAAAAGCTTGAGTATTAGGAAATGAGGAATGAAGTAATGAAGAGGAGAAGGTGTTGGGACTGAATACATAAGTGGGGTTATTGGGCTCAGCCCAAACCAAAGCCCTAAGTGAAAAAGTAGCAAAATTCCACTAACTCCAAACAAATCAAAGTTTACACTTAAAAAAATCGCAAACGACGTTTTGAACTCAATGGGAGTGGTCCCGAGTCCTAATTTGACTGTTTGCGAAAAGTAGCTTTTTCGGACAAAATCCGACTAACGATGAAATATTTAAATACTCATCATAAAATATGCGGGTTGTTATAGACTCCCCTCCTTAAAGAAATTGCATCCTCGCAATATTTAAGAAGAAAATATATAGTAACAACCATGAAAGCATATTCAACTCAAAAGAAATTTGAAATAAGAAATTCACCTCAAAGAGCACGGGAAAGTAAGTCCGGATGTGTTCGCTCGATGAACTCTATAGATTCCCAAGAGCAATCCTTAGGATTTGAGGACCATTGGACTTTAACAAGGGGAACATCTTTATTTCGAAGGCGCTTGACCTCCGGAGCAATTATACGAATAGGATGTTGCTCATAAGTTAAATTAGGTGAAACTTCAATTTCTTCCACAACACCGGGCTCAAGAATAGAATCAGAATCTCGAAGGCACTTCCTTAGTTGAGAAACGTGAAACACGTTATGAATAGCAGAAAACTGAGCCGGTAATAAAAGGCGATAAGCCACGGAACCAATACGTTCAGTGATAGGAAATTGCCCAATATATCGAGGCGCTAATTTTCCCGAACGACTGAAACGTACAACACCTTTCATTGGTGAAACACGAATGAACACAAGATCTCCCATAGAAAACTCTAATTTCCTTCTTCGGTTATCGGCATAGGATCTTTGTCTACTCTGGGCTTCTTTCATCCTACGACGAATAAGATCAATCTTTTCTGTGGAATCACGAATAAAATCTAGACCTAAAACCAGCTTCTCACCGGCCTCAAGCCAACAAGAATGAGATCGGCATGGCCTTCCATAGAGTGCCTCGAAAGGTGCCATACCAATACTGGATTGGAAGCTATTATTATAGGAAAATTCAACAAGAGGAATATGATCTTCCCAGCTTCCACCGAAATCAAGCACACAAGCACGAAGAAGATCTTCAAGAGTTTGATTCACACGCTCGGTTTGTCCATCGGACTATGCGTGATAAGCGGTGCTAAAATTAAGCTTCGTTCCCAAAGCTTTTTGAAGACTCTTCCAAAATCCACTAGTAAACAATGGATCACGATCACTAACTATAGAAGTAGGAACTCCATGTAATTTAACAATCTCTTTAACAAAGAGTTTCGCCAAAAGAGAAACAGTTCGGTTAGACCGAACGGGAATAAAATGGGCAGATTTAGTAAGTCTATCAACTATAACCCATAAGCTATCATGACCCGACCGAGAACGGGAAAGGCCATCGATAAAATCCATGGAAATTTGGTCCCACTTCCAAATTGGAATTTCTAAAGATTGTAGTAACCCACCGGGCCTTTGATGTTCGGCCTTAACGAGTTGGCAAGTCATGCAACGCTTAACGAAGTTAGCAATATCAGATTTCATTCCCTCCCAATAATAAATTCGCTTCATATCCGCGTACATTTTACTACTAATGGGATGAATGGTAAATTTAGAATGATGAGAATCTTCTAAAATATCTTCACGAAGATCACTAATATTTGGCATGATAAGTCTACCAAATTTCTGAATGCCGCCACGAGAATCGATATCAAAGTCTTTCAAACCTTCAATATCAATTTTATCCTTAATATTTTGGCCAAGAAGAGCCAATTCAGGATCTTGCCCTTGAGCTTCAAGAATGCGGTCTAAAAGAGAAGAATGAGCCTTAAGGCTACATAAAACAAGAGATGAACATAAATCGAAAACACGGTCTCGAATTTCGCAAGTGGATAAAATCTCGAGATCGTTCCATTCGGATATCATCATAGAAACAACAGCTTGTTGTTTACGGCTAAGAGCATCGGCGACACGATTACCCCTACTGGGTGTATAAAGAATATCAAGATCATAGGGAGCAAGGAACTCAAGCCAACGTTGTTGACGCAAATTAAGTTCCTTTTGAGAAAATAAATACCTCAAAGACTAATGATCCGTATAAAGAATAAATTTCTCTCCCAATAGATAATGACGCCGAATTCGAAGGGCGAAAACAATAGCCGCGAGCTCTAAATCATGAGTGGCATATCTAGTCTCAGCCGGCTTCTATTGCCTAGAAGCATAAGCAATAACACGTTCTTTTTGCATAAGAACGGCACCCAAACCAATGCGACTAGCATCGGTATAAACAATAAAATCTTGGTTTCCATCGGGAATCACAAGAATAGGAGCATCGGAAAGGAGTTCTTTCAATTTCTGAAAAGAGGCTTCACATTTGTCCGACAAAATGTATTTAACTCCCTTCTTAGTCAAGCCAGTAAGGGGCATGACAATCTTAGAAAAGTCCTTGATAAAACGACGGTAATAACCCGCCAATCCAAGTAAGCTACGGATTTCCGTCACACTTTCCGGTCTCTTCCAACTTTGAATCGCTTCAATCTTTGAAGGATCTACGGAAATTACGGATTCGGAAATAATATGACCGAGAAACTTCACACGAGATTGCCAAAAGTGGCATTTAGAAAACTTTGCTTTTAATTGATTACTCCTAAGAGTTTCCAATACAACCCGAAGATGTTTTTCATGCTCCTCCTCGGTTTTTGAATACACAAGAATATCATCAATAAAGATGAGAACAAATCGACCGAGAAAATCTTTGAAAACTCGATTCATAAGGTCAACGAAATAAGCCAGAGCATTCGTTAGACCAAATGGCATAACAAGCCATTCATAAGATCCATAACAAGTACGGAACGATGTCAAAGGAATGCTATCCTCTGCAATACGAAGCTGATGAAATCCAGTAGCTAAGTCTAACTGTGTAAAGACTCTAGCACCACTAAGTTGATCGAATAGATCATCAATCCAAGGTAAAGGATATTTATTTTTGATAGTAAGATCATTAAGCTTGCGGTAGTCAATGCAAAGCCTAAGTGTACCATCGGATTTCTTCACAAAAATAGCCGAAGCTCCCCAAGGCGAGGAACTAGAGCGAATAAATTGCTTCGTTTCCAAATCGGATAATTGTATGCGCATCTCCTCATTTTCTTTATTGGACAAACGATAAGGAGGACAAGTAATAGGTTGAGCTCCAGGGGTAAGATTAATTCTAAACTCAATTGCTCGCTTAGGTGGCAATCCTAAAACGGGTTCAAATATGTCGGAGAATTCACGAACAATGTGAATAAGAGAAATGATGTCCTCCTCATCATCATTATCATCATCACGAGGATTTAAAGAGTATAACGATGCAACCAAACTGGAATCCGAATCTTTAAGATTAATAAAAACTTGCTTAACAGATTGAGGATGTCGAAGATGAATAGTCCGCTCAGGACATAGGATTTGGGCTTCATAACGGTTAAGCCAATCCATTCCCAAAATCATTCCAAAGCCTAAGTAGCGCATGACATGCAAATCGGCTCGGAAAGAAAAATCACACCAAATAATCTCGACATCATTACACAATAAACTGATTGTTGCGGATCCACCAACCGGATTCGCAATTCTCAAAGAAGTCATTAAACACAAAACATCCAAAGAAAAAGTATCAACAAGTTCTTTTGAAATAAAAGAGTGGGATGCACCCGTATCAAAGAGAACTCTAATAGGTTGATCATGAAATAAAATAATACCATCAAGAATGGAATGAGAAATACCTTGGCCACGAGATGTGTTGCCAGCGGCTTGAGCAACATTTAACTTTCCCTCCTTCCTATTCTAAAGTTTGGGACAAGAAGATAAATAATGATCCGGGCTTTTGCAATAGCGACAAGTACGAGGCTTTGAACACTTGTTCGCAAAATGGTCTCTGGAACCACAGTTAAAGCATTTCCCTTCAGTAGAGGAAAAAGTCTTCGCAGCAGGAGTTGCTTGCTTACTCTTTTTACTGGGATAAGGGCCTTTGGATTTGTTTGGCCTCTTCTTGTTGTTGAAGTTTGGTTTGGAACCCACCACTTCAACATCACTTTCCCTATCCGCCTCTTCAAGACGAAGAGCGATATCAATGAGTTGGTCGAAGGGAACTTCTAATTTTAGAAGTAATGGCTTCTTGAGATTTTTGTTTAAGCCATAGACAAATCTTTGGTTCTTCTTCAATGGGGTGTTGATATATTCAACCCCGTATTTAGAGAGAGATTCAAAAGACGCGACATAATCTGCCACGGAAGATTCACCTTGAACAAGGTCAATAAAACGGCGAGCCAAAGTCACCTTCTCAGCTTCTGGTACGAATTTTAACTCGAAGCGCTCCTAGAATTTCTCCCAAGTGAGATCCGCTTCATTTATTTCAGAAATCAGAAGCTCGTACCAGTCTAATGGTCTTTCTTGGAGAATGCTAGAAGCCACCTGAATACGGTGAAGATCGATGAGGTTCATGCGAGAAAAGATTCGATCGCATGTCCTTAACCAAGCCTGGACTTCAATAATAGTTTCAGAACCTTTGAACGGCTTCCCACCCAGATTGGTGTAATCATTGCACAAATGTGCAAACCCAGATATAGGGTGAGTAGGTTCCGGATTAGCTCCAGCTGCTTGAGCATTCGTGACAAGGTCAAGAAGTTGCTGGGTAGTCATAAAAACTCCATCTTGGGGTGGAGCACTAAATGGTCTAGCTCTGGGACGACCAGGTCTAACCATTTCTCTTCCCTTAGAAAAAAAGAAGAGAAAGAAGAAGATTATTCACTAATGAATATCAAGCAATCTTGCTAGATAAAACAAGGAATCATAAAGGATATAGGATGAATCGGTACGACGACTCGAATTAATCCTAAGACATAACTCCTAAAGTGGACTTAGGACGATGATCCTTGTTAAGTTATTCTACACTGTTCCGAAGTTTGGCTCCGATACCAAGCTGTAACGCCCCACCTCTATACCCACGCTAGCCAAGGACACTACGGTGTAATACCGTCAACTAGCACGGAGAATAAGGCTGTTGAGGAGCGACCATCCGTGTAATTGCTTTGTGCGAGCACCGATATGCCGGATAAAATAAACATGCAATTTATCTCAAGAGGAAATCCGACATACCGACGCAAACTCAAAGCTACTACACAGTGGCTATATAATCTTTGGAAACAAATATAGAAATAAACATAACACAAATCAGTCACATACATCCATATCACAAAGGCGGAAGAAGATATGGATATATAACTAACACAAGAAAGTGTACATCAGAGTAGTGGTCAAAAAGATCCACAATAATACAAGAGAATAGCAACACGTGCTATACAAAAGAATACAACTATGAGTCTATATCTCAAGTGTATACAAGAAAAACTGCTAATCTATGTGGTTAGCCAAAAGTCAGAGTAATGAATCCCTAGGGAGAAGTCAAGCAGAAGCACCTGTAACATCTCGGTCTGACCCGAGTATTATTTATAAGAAAATAATAAACGGATCAGTCTAGCTATAAATATCAGATGACATGATATAAAGTAAAAGATATGGCATAAACATATAATATCCATAATGGCATACTACTATAAGTATGTAATTGAAACTCAACATGAGATTAATCAATATCACGAAAATCTTCACAAAGATCCAAAAAGGGTTTCATACCCAAAACTTGTATTCACAATAAGTTAATGACACACGAATTCACCAATGCACAAAAATTGATAAATCATATCAATGAAAGCACTAAAATTGGTGAAGCATAAATTCCAGAATTCAACATACGAAATCCAGAAATCATAAAAAGGGGGGAGGCCTATCACACGAACGGGAGCATGAAAACTCACCAACATATGTATCACACGAACGAGACGCTATCTCATGGTAGCTAGCCATTAAATTTTGACACACGAACGGTCCGAAGACCATGGGGCGCTACCCCACAAGTGTGAGTCGAAATCACACTGAAACAGGGTCTAGTCTAAATTGCAGACAAAGAGACATCGCACAATTGCTAGTCTAAATCACAAAAATGATCGTCATGATCATCAAGAAGTGTCAATTACAGTAAGCTAGTAAATATATGAGCTTAGATTCATGTCCCATAACCACTAGCTTAACTTAAATATTTACGAATAAATTGTAGATCTCCACTAGAAAATTGTCACAAGAGATTCAATCGAACAAGTACAAGAATTAATCGACGAAGTAAACGCAAGCGTTTCATACCACTCGTTTTACTAAGTCGTTTAATTAGATTTCCCATACGAGTGAGGCAAAGGTTTGTGTATACTAGTAGATTGGAAAACGGTTTTAAGAAACGAGCTTTGTAATAAAATAGTGTTGAAATCGTTTTGATGAAAGAGTTTTGATATTTACTACTAGTATTGAAACCTTCATATTTTTAAAGTGACAAATCACAAAAATATTGTAGGAACAATCAATCACTAAAATTCACATTCGAAGACGTGAATAAAATCCAAAGAAATCGATACCGAACCATCGAAATGGATATTCCCCAAAATCCCGATATAAAAGTCGTCAAGTCCATAATAAATGATAATCAACAAATCAGAATCAACATAAATCGATTAAAGTTGGAAATATCAAGAAAATAGGTTAATAGGCAAAAGAGTGCAGATTCAGACGTCTGAAATCAAGGATTTAGACGTCTGAATTTGGAAAATAAAATATTTTCCAAAACAGAATTCAGACGTCTGAATCTTTGATTTCAGACGTCTGAAATAGGCACATTTTAGCCTATTTCCTTTCTGGTCCCAAATGAACCAATTAAGACGTCTGAAATATAGATTCAGACATCTGAATACTGGGGAATAAAAATTCCCAGTATAATATTCAGACGTCTGAATACTACGTTTCAGACGTCTGAAACCTGGGTTCAGGGCATTCCCTGAACCTAGGCCAGAAATGGCCAAACGAATATCGAAAGCGATTCAGACGAGCAAACGACGACTAAGGATTTACGTCGAGTGACAACCCAGCCTTAACGGCTCTCCGATACGCCTCAAATATCAATTTCCAAATATCCATAAAAGGATTTTCATAGATTTTGATTTCAAACACCAAAATTTGGAATATACACCAAACCAAACCAAACCAAAATCAATTGCACAAGAATAAGTGTTAGGAATTCATACCTAACAATCGAAGATAATTATAGACTACGATGTGAGATAAAAATCTCACCTTTGAACCCAAACAAATGAAGAAGAAGCTTGAAAGCAAAGGAGAGTCAACCACTCTTCAAATCCAACTCAAGAAGCTTGATTCTAAGCTTTAAAAAGAAGAACATTCCCAAAGTTAGGTTTAGGAATTTCCGAAATTCAAGAGAGAAGGAGTTGGAGAAGATGAAGAGAAGGCTTACCAATGGGTTCTTCTATTAGTTTGGAGCTAGAGTTTGATTTGCAAAAGAAAACTAGGGCTTGGAGTTTTAATTTCCTCTTCCACTCTCCATTGTTATAAAAGCTTGAGTGTTAGGAAATAAGGAATGAAGTAATGAAGAGGAGAAGGGGTTGGGACTGAATACATAAGTGGGGTTATTGGGATCAGCCCAAACCAAAGCCCTAAGTGAAAAAGTAGCAAAATTCCACTAACTCCAAACATATCAAAGTTTACACTTAAAAAGATCGCAAACGGCGTTTTGAACTCAATGAGAGTGGTCCTGAGTCCTAATTTGACTGTTTGCAAAAAGTAGTTTTTTCGGACAAAATCCGACTAACGATGAAATATTTAAATAAAATATTTAAATACTCAATCGTAAAATATGCGGGTTGTTACAGCGACCCCCTCAATAACATGATCTGGATCGTGTACATATTTCCGAAGATGTGAAACATGGAACACATCATGTACGCCAGATAACTAGTTAGGTAAATGCACTCGATAAGCCAAAGGACTAATCCTCTCAAGTATATGAAAAAGACCTATATATCGCGGTGCCATCTTACCAGTCTTTCCAAATCTCAAAACTCCACGCATTAGAGACACCTTTAGGAAAACTGAATCTCCAACCTGAAATTCTAAAGTTCTCCTCCTGCGGTCGGCATAACTTTTCTGATGACTTTGGGAAGTTTTCAATTTCTTCCCAATAAAATCAACCTTTTCAGTAGCTTCCCTTATCATATCCAAACCAAGGACAAGCCTATCACCCGACTCAATCCAACATGCAGGTGATATACAAGGACGCCCATACAATGCTTCAAAAGGAGCCATTCTGATACTAGCCTGATAATTATTATTATATGAAAATTCAACCAGATGCAAATGGTTCTCCCATGAGCCTCCAAAATCAAGAATAAAAGCACACAAAAAATCTTCCAAGATTCGATTTATCCTCTCAATTTGCCTATCAGACTGCGGGTGGCAAGCAGTACTGAAGTTCAACTTAGTTCCTAGTGCGGCTTGAAATGCCTTCCAAAATCTACTAGCGAATATCGGGTCACGATCACTCACTATACTACTTGGTATTCCATGGAGACGAACAATCTCTTTCACATATAACTCTGCCAAACTTGCTGCCATTCGGGTGGATTTTACTGGGATAAAGTGGACAGTCTTGATCAGATGATCCACAATAATCCAAATCGCCTCATTACCCTTACGAGTTTGTGGCAAACCATTTATGAAATCCATAGACACTTGGTCCCATTTCCATTTTGGCACTTCCAATGGTTGGAGTAACCCCACCATCTTCATTTAACCACTCTTGATTTGTTGGCAAATTGCACATCGACTAGCATAAATCGAGTAACAATAAGGTAAGCAAGAACAACATGTCTTCTACTCAAAGCATCAGCCACCATGTTGGATTTGCCAGGTGTATACTGAATATCCAGGTCGTATGATGCTAGAAATTCCAACCAAGGTTGTTGCCTTAGATTCAAACCCTTTTGGGTAAAGAGGTATTTCAAAGGTTTATGGTCGGTAAACAATTCAATTTTTTCACCCAAAAGATAATGATGCCAGATTTTTAAAGCAAACATAACTGCCAAAAGATCAAGATCGTGGGTCGGGTAGTTCTTCTCATGTGGTCGCAATTGTCTGCTCGCGTAGGCAATCAATCTACCCTCCTACATTAGAACAACACCCATACCTTCACCACATGCATCTGTGTAAAAGGATAAACCTTGATTCCCGTTAATAATAGCCAGAACGGGAGCAGTGGTCAACCTTCTCTTCAATTTCAGGAACGCTTCCTCGCACTTTGGAATCCAATCAAATTTGGCATTCTTCATAGTCAGCTTAGTTAATGGACTAGCTAACTTAGAGAAATCCTGAACAAACTTTCGGTAATACCCGGCTAATCCTAGAAAACTTTTGACTTCCTTCGGAGTTGTGGGTTGTTTCTAGTCTATGATAGCAAAAATCTTGCCAGGGTCTATAGAAATTCCTTCTTCAGTAACAATATGTCCCATAAATCTAACTTCTTTAACCCAAAAATGATGTTTAGAAAATTTTAAAAAAAGAATACTCCTCCTCAATATTTCCAATTTTTTTTAAGTGCTCGGTATGCTCTTCTTCAGTTTTGGAATAGATCACAATATCACCTATAAATACAAGAACAAATTTATTCAACATCTCTCGAAATACTTGGGTCATTAGGTCTATGAAATATGCAGGGGCATTGGTTAGACCGAAGGGCATAACTAACCATTCATAGAATGTATTTGGACCCCTAAAAGCAGTTAAATGAATACAATCTTCAGCAATTCTCAGCTGATGGAATCCTTGGGCTAGATCCATCTTTGAAAAGAATTGAGAACCATGCAGTTGATCGAAAGATCGTCAATTCTAGGCAAAGGAAATTTATTTTTAGGAGTTAATTTATTGAGATCACGATAATCTACGCACAGCCTCAAAGATCCGTTAGACATGGCTACAAACACCATAGTTAAACTCCAACTAGAACGACTGGGTCATATAAATCCTTTCTTCAGCAAATCTTAGGTTTGCTTGACTAGTTCTATTCTTTCCCGTGGTGCCATCATGTGACTCGCATGCATAATAGGACGGGCATTGGGAACAAAGTTGATTCTGAATTCAATTTCCCTATGCGGAGGTAAAGATTTAACCTCTTCAAATACATCAGGAAATTCCCGAACAATAGGTATGGATTCCAAACTAGGTTCAGGATACCCCAAAGTATACCTTAGCTTATCCCTTTACGGACTTGGGTCCTCATAAGAAATCACAATGAAATTCCCAAGTTTGGTTTTAATCGCAATCGTTCAATTGTCACAATCTAATTTAGCTTTGTATTTTGTTAACCAATTCATTCCAAGTAAAATTGAAATTCATTAAAGTCAAGAACGAAAAGGCTGATAGGGGACTGTTGAAAAGAATTCGAGATAGGAACCTTTCTACAACGCAAATAAAGATTTGCTGGGCCACCAACTGGATTCTTCACACAAATAGGCTCGTCTACAAATTCGGGTTCAAGTTTTAATTCGTTTACGATATGTTGGGAAATAAAGCTGTGTGTGGCTCCAGTGTCGAATAGAATTCTAACAACTTTATCACAAATAAGAAGGTTACCTTCTAAAACTCCTTTTCCTTTATCGGCTTTTGAAGTTGAAGGGTCGTCCTTGATCGCATACACCTTCGCTACTTGGGCCTGCTTTATTGCCGGGCAATCTTTAACCATATGTCCTGGTTTATCGCAATAATAGCATTCCCTGGTTCCTTGACTTGTCTTCATAGGTTGATCCTTCTTTCCTTGTTTCTTGGCCTTTTTGCAACTACTTGAATAATGTCCTTTCTCCAAATAGTTGAAACAAGTAACATCCTCTGCCTTGTTTTCTTAGTTATTCTTCTTTTCCTTGCCTTGCCATGGTTTCTTTCCTCCAAATTTCCTTTTCTTCCAATTTGAATTTCTTCAGTTTCGTTTCACCTCTGGAATTTCTTGTTTATCCAAGGTAGCGTATCTATATCCCATGTCTATTAAATCAGCAAAAGATTCCTTCACATGGCTGTTATCCTTTCATGGAACTTTTTATTCATTCCACTAATAAATATCTCATTCTTCTTGATAGGGGTATTCACAAACTATGGACCAAATCGGGATAGCTCGTTAAACTTGTTCAAGTATTCTTCAAAAGATAAGCTCCCTTGCTTCAAATCTGTAAACTCTCGGTACATTCTGGAGATACCAGCACACAGCATATAACACTGCTCAAATGCTTCCTTGAATCAGTCCCAAGTAAATTCATCCTCCGACTCAGCCAATGCAATAGTCTCCAACCATGCTAAAGCCTCTTCCTGGAGATGCCAGGAATCTATCAACCTCATCTGATCATCTTCCAACTTCAATCCTTTGAAAATTATTTTGCAAGATCTAATCCAGGCTTATGCTTCGATAATGGTCTCCTTGCCCGTCAATGGTTTCCCTCCAAGTCTTGAGAAACTCCGACACAGATCTACCAGATTCAGATGGGGTTGGATACGAAGAGCTGTTCCCGTTGTTGCAGGGACTTAAGCAGTTGTAGTGGTACTCCCCCGTCCCCTACCTCGTCCTCTTCTTGCACTCATTCTCTCACTATCTGTAAATAGTTAGAAAACTTGATTTAGGCATACAAACGAGATATCTTAGGGAATATACTCATTCTAGGGCATTTCTAACCTTATCTCTAATGAGTCACCTAATGTGTTATACTCCAAAGCTAAAGTTCTTACACAACCTTTTGCTCTGATACCAAATGCGACGACCCGAAATCCAATGTTCAAAAATCAACATTCAATACCTCATTCGTATTCGAATGCCGGAGATTCAAATGTCGGAGTCCAGTTCGTCGGAGCTTATAACACATTAGATGAATAACAACACAGCAGAAACAAAAAACGATTTGATTGATATACAACACATGGATACAACATTTGGTTACAACAAATGACCACCATCATCAGAGCACTGAATATAAGATACAAAAAAGAACAATAACATAATAACGGAACAACAACAGGGGTCTTCAAAAGAATCCAACATACTTCGACTTCAATGCAAAAGCTCCAAAACAAAAGCTTCCAAAAAACTTCAATGACCAAAGGCTTCCAAACCAAAGACTCCAAAATACTTCTACATCCAAATCAGAACTAGCTCCTGAACACGGATAATCTGACTCTAGGCTGCCCGTGTGGAAAATTATGGCAACTAGAGTTTAGGAAAGGGAACAATAAACTCCGGGTCGGTCATGGGACTGGTATGAGTAAATATAAAACAGTTTTTTAAACAAAAACAAGTTACAAAAATAAATCCGTTATGCTTTTTGGAAAATGAAACTATCATAAGGCCTCCCGACACACACACAATGCAATCGCACACTTGGGGGAGATTTCTCCTTATGATAGTCAAACCTACTTGATATGTAAAAGTCCCTTTTTGATATTATTATTAGTGCATAGTGTGGAAAACATTTCGAAAGTATAATATAAATCTTAGCCAGCATACGTACCATTATAGTATGCCAACTATAACTACCATGTTAGATGGAAGGTTCTACAACTAAAACCATACAGGGTTCATATTGAGTGATTGGATTTCCAACAAATGGCCAAGGCTAAGCAACTTCCTTTCCGAATGGGTACGCCTCTAAAGGGACGTCCCGAGAACCTAACCGGATCTCTGCCAACACAAGGCTAGGTTACCTCTGTAACTAGGTAACTAACTGTTATGAGTATGCTATCCCTCGTTGGTAACCGACCTTTATTCGAGGCCCCAACAACAACAACTAACAACCACATAAGTTAAATATCTGGACTCCACACCAGAATACCAATTTTTATCCAGAAGGAAATGCACATACCCTGAGGGGCATGACCCCCACAACCTTGCCGCATCCTTTCTGTTTTGACCATTTTCGAGGTGTGAGGTTCGATGAAGTCTCGTCTCACAAAGCTACGCTTTTTCACAAAAGCCATGCTTCGATCAACCAATGATCAACACTTAGCATGCCACATTACCAAATTGGGAATATATCACTAGTAACCATCAACTACATAACCTTTGAGCTCGTACGTATCAGAGAAGGGTGTTAAGCTAAGAGAATAAATTCTTCGCCACCAAACAGAAATGTATTTGAAAGAAACCAGCTTTACATCTCAAAGTGTAACGTCAGACATAAATCCATACAAGTCCATCCTGGATCTGAATGGAACCGAAGGCACTTCGTAAGAAGTCCTTGCAAATTCAGATATCCACAATCCAAACCAGACTCCCCAGACTCCCCATCACATATGGATATCTCTATACCGGAGCAACTCAGTGCAGAGACAATCGACGTTAATCCTTTCATTCTCGAAAATACATGGTCTTCAACCACCATCTTCAAATGCACTATCATTTCGTCGTATCATTATTCAAAATGGGTTTTACGACTTAATGTTCTCTCACGACTCAACCGAATAATGAGCGCTTATTTTTAAAAACACGTGGGTACATAAGTCACAACAAATTTCCATTTATAATCTTTTAAAAGATTCACCTTTAAGATTCGATGCGGTTTTCGGAGAACCATTTGGAATCCGACCCTCGGTCGCATCGAAATTCAAATGCCGTTTTAAAGGCCAACAATTTTACTTCAATTCAGAAGTTCACAATCATACAGCAATATATCACAAATGTCACAGCTCAAAACAAAGCAATTCATATCACAAAGTATCACAAATCACATATCAGAGATATCAACCAATCCAAGGCATTCAATAATAATCCAATCATCATGAGTAAGGTTAATTAATCGTATAATTATAATTAATTTAATTAACTCAAAAATTAATTACTAAACTCTTCTTAATTAACATTATGTAATTACTACCCAATTTAATTAATTATTTAATAAGTTAATCACATAATTACTTTCATTAATTATCCTTAATTAATGATTAATTAACCTAATTATTAATTAATTAATCCTTAATTATTAATTAATTAACCTTAATTATTCCTTAATTACTTATATTAAGTAATTATTCTTTTAGTAATTATCCTTTAATTAATTTCATACATTAACTTTAATCATTAATTACATAAGATTTTAATTAATTAAAAGATAAACCATTATGATAATTATTTACTTAATTATCATTAAAAATATTTGTTTAATAAGCCTTGGAATTAATTAACAATAACACATAAATTAACTTAAGATATTTAAGTTAATTAATAATTGAAAAACATTCCTTCTTAATTAACTTTTTAATCACACTATTAAATTTATTTTAATGAACTTAAGAACTAATTTATAAATAATGTCACATAATTAAATAAATTAAGGTTAATTACTCTAAACTAATTTACTTTTAAACCTCAAACTAATCCCACACTTGAATAAAACAATTATTTAAAGGAATGAGTTGAAATTTTTAAATTTGAATTTGTTTTAAATTTTGAAAAACCGTAACTTACATACCCGAGGTTAACTCGAATGTCACCCCGAGTCCAAAGCAAAATCCCCCGAGACTTCCCCGAGCCACTATTTTTTCTTTTCTTTGTTTTTGGTTTTACATTTTTAAACCTGCTAAATATATTATCTCACGCAAACTCACTTGAGCCTTTACTCGAGCCAACAACCCATCTTCCCGAGATCGACTTCGATTCGAAACCTTTCTTCCCAAACTTAAGCTACTAACAGAAAATAGACACCGTGCACATGCACAGGTGATCTGGCCACCTCCGACCAATGCTTCGACCCTCCACACGTCGGCAACGATCTATACGACCCTCACGAACACCTAGATTTTCGAACTGACGGCGAACTCGAAATCGAGCAACCTGAAATGCACTGGTACAAAACCGGGTCACCCAAGATCTCCTCGAACTGTCACCTCTGGCCATCAGAGATCATGCAATCGTATCTAAAGCTTCATCGACAACCAATGCTTCGATTCCCCTTGCTCCGGTCACCTCTGATCCATTGACGACGCTGTAGATACTCGAACTTGGACCATAACCTAAACGTGAGTTTAGACCCTACATCATCAACGTCCAGCCACCACGGTGGTTTAAAAATCCACCTAGTATTTTTCCTAGGTTTGCCAACCTCCAAGCTACCCTTAGTGATGAACACGAGACCACAACTTTCACCGATCATTGGAATTCGCTACAAAACCCAAAACCGTTCAACTCGCAAGTTCTCCATGAATATGCTCTTAAAAATCATGATCCACCTTTAAAAATCATCGTTTTCGAAAACGTCTTAGATGATATAATTGAAACCAAAAATCATGATACTTAAATTTTCAACATATATTGGGTTTTCCTGTATTTTCTAATTTTCAGAAAATGCTTTAACTAATTTTATTTAAAAATATTTTTAGGACCTAGATCTTGATTAAACAAACATGTTTTGTTTGAATCTTAAATCCTAAAGAGGATTATAGGGGGAGAATTTGGATTTTTAAACAGGTTTGAAACCTGTAAACCTGGAACAGAGGGAATATTCATGTGTACAGACATGCACGCATCATTTTCATGTATATATATATATATACACATGCCAACATAATTTAGAATTCATACTTCAAATATTATTCACAACATCAAGTTTTAATTCAAATTCAAAAGGGGTTTACTCACCTTTTGTAACGGCCCGATATTTTCAACCATTCACATCTGCACATGTCGGACTTGAATTGTTCAAAATACCGCGTTGTAAATAAAATTTGGCAAATCTCAAAATATACAATAAATAAATAATCACAGGATCACAGACACAGATATCAGAAAACTCGCAGTGGAATTTAAAAATACTTAGTGGTTCATGAAGCCACTATAAATAGTCTCAATCAAATAAAAATTACATAGTCTTTAATCCAAACATAGTTTTAAATCATCAGTAGAACAATCCAAATGTCCACTAGTCTTGATTTCAAAAAAATTAGATAAAGAACTGGAAGGGAAGTTTGCCAGCAGCTTGAAAGTGATCTACAGAAATCCTAGCTCCGGGATGAAACTGAACTGCAACGACCCGAGCGTAAAATAAAACATAAACACTTGAGTCAGGACATACATACTTATATAGTGTAAGCTAATTCAAGTGTACTGTAATATAGAGCAAGTAACTTAAAGGATGTTTGGGACCGCCCATCCTCTAAGGATCCGTTAAACTATTTACTATGTGGTAATATTCGCTATTATAATAATGTCTATTAGTAAAATAAACTTACTTTAAAATAGCGTTAAGGGGTTACCAATATAGCCCTTAACACACATAATGCCAATAGTCTATACAGTACCTGCATATCTCCTGATCGGGAGACTACGAGAAGATACTCCATAGGTACGACACAAATCAAACTCGTACAGGGCTCGCTATGGTAGGTGACACGGCACAACTAGGCAATGCCAGGGTAGATATACCAATTACGCTTCCGGACCGGTGGAAACGCACTGCGTGCAGCTACCGCCCACCTCGAACAACACTCCCAAATCAAAGGTGCTCACCAAACAATCACAAAAGCAATAGAATGACATACGAAGAAGTGCGTCCGATCAGAGGTGCTACCTCATTAATCCGTCAATCGCTCCTGTTTTAGCCACCTTATGCCAACTCACGGGCGTCGGGTCCACGTATTTACCTCAAAGAAAACGTCACCACCATCCTACTTCATTCTGGAATCTCCACCGCGTACACGGTTGTCAAAGTGGTTTTCGGTATCGACAGAGAGTATGCCCATATCCGATCCCGGTCTCTTTAACAACCAAACGTTATTATAACCCGTAGTTACAACTTTTAAAAATGGTATTGATACTAAAAAAAATCAAAATAAGTTTCAAATACCTTTCAATATGATAGTATCATTTCAAACATCATTTATTTAAACATCAGTCATTTTATAAAATACCATTTAAATCTATTTAATTTATTTAGGGATTAATTGCCTTTCAACTTACATTTAAAAGTTAAATTCTTCCATTCAAAACCATTTAAAGTCAATTCCTTATTTTTATTAGTTACATATTAAATTCCAAAATTTAAGCCTTTTCCCAAAGATTATTTCTATTAAATTATATTAAAACGATCAAAATTCAGTTTCCGTAGCACATATGAAAAATGCTACCCAAAGTCATAGGTTAAAACAGTTCATTTACAAAAGACAGCATTTTAGTGCTGTAATAAATTATTAACTTAACAATTTAATTTTTAAAACCCCAAATATAACTTATTATCAATTATTTTACTTAACTAAAATCTCACTTTTAACAAAAATTCAGAATTTTCCCAAAATAAATTATATTCCAAAATTTTACTTAGACTTTCATTTATTTAACATTTTGACTCATTCAAAAATCATTATAAATTTTATAAAATCCTTTAAATACATTTTAAACCAGAATATTATAAACTTTCCATTTAAAAATATTTTTAAAACATTTCAGAAAAATATTATATAAACCACGGGTTTGTATATAGTTTTCTAGCCTAGGTCAAGTGATACAGATATATATCATTTCAATCCGCAATTTACAAG
This sequence comes from Allium cepa, assembly GCA_030765085.1. Classification (NCBI taxonomy): domain Eukaryota; kingdom Viridiplantae; phylum Streptophyta; class Magnoliopsida; order Asparagales; family Amaryllidaceae; genus Allium; species Allium cepa. The sequence goes on along the minus strand of CM060931.1, from coordinate 263,576,583 downwards.
GAAAACCCGGTTCTATCATTTCAAACCGTAATCCCAAGTTAGAATAATAAATAATTAAATAATTGAATAAATAAATTGTAACGACCCGTGAATTTTCGATAACTTTTATTTGTTTTATTAATTTGAAACCTGAGAAATTGTAAAAAATACAATAAAATAACGATAAAATTTTGAAATAAAAATTTAATATTTGAAATGCGTCTAATTAAACATAGCAACTGGTAAATTTTCGTCCGAAAATATGAAAGTTTATTTCGCGCGTAAATTTACTTCAATTTAATCAGTCAAAAAGCGATGAAAATAAAACGTTTCCAAAACCTAAATATTTTTACATAGAAAAATTCTAAAACATCTTTTGAGTAAGTTGTCAGTTTGTCGTTTTTCCAAATTCGGACATTTTTGGCTCCGTCGATCTTATTTTTCCGCGATTTTTATGCATTTTTCGTAGTAGAAAAATTCGAATTTTTATAATTCAATCATACCACTGATATCCGTATACCATTTTGATCGTCTCGTCGTGCTGATCGCTGCGGCATATTCACTTCTGTGTTTCGGGGTCTGGTTCACCACGAAATCAGTAAAACAATTGTCGTATCGGTTCAGCATTAAACTTTTCGCTTTCCATTCCTTTCTTATTCCTACGTCTATCTACCTATAGCCATTTGCAATGATTATTTTTATTAAATTCAACTCGTTAGTTCTATATTCCCACTATCTTCATCTTGGAAAAGGAAACGTGTATATTGAATGGGTAAAGAGGTTATGATTATCACAACAGGTAAATAAATGCAAGTCTCCTGTTTATATCTTCAAAGCCTACTACCCTTCTTCTTCTTGCTCCCCTGTCCACGCCATATTCTCTTGCAACCCACGAACCCACGCAGTACCTCTTGCGCCACCAACCCCGGCCCTCCATTCTCCATCTCGACCATCATTCGGCAGCTCTCCCCTTCTTTTCCCCTCGACCTCCACCATGGTCGCAGCCGTATGTGCAGCCCCATCCCAGCCCTCCATGCCGATAGCGTCCCATCACTCCCACCAGCATGCCTTCGCCTGGCCACCTCCACTCACAACCGGCCTGTCATCTCAGCCGTTCAGCACCTCCCTTCCCCACGGGTTCGTCCATGCACTCATCTCTGCCTCCACTGCTTTCCATCGTTGCCGCCGTTCTTCTCTCCGGCATACACTGCCAGCCGACCACGGGCTTGCCAACACGGCTACTTTCACTCGGCACCTTGACTCTTCCCGATCGTCTCCGCCGTTTGTCTCCGTGCTCGGCCTCCTCCTTCTTATTTGGTATGCAAGTTTTGATTTTATATAGTTTATATATAAACCTGGTATATATTACATTATAATATTATATCATTAAAGTGTATTATATTATGTCAGTTGTATTGATTTTCTATATAGTATGTATGTACAGAGTGTATATCTTAGCCTACATATAATATAGGGTCTGTTGTTATGAAATGAATTTACTTTGGTTATATGCAAAGTACAATTATTAGTCTAGTAAGCTGTGTATTGCTATGTGTATAAAGGTTTTCAAAACATATTATGTGCAGTCTATGTATGTTAGGTTAGGAAGATGATGCTGTTAGTATAAAATCTAGCTTGCCATGTTAGTTGTTTAATACATATTGTTTGCTTACTGAATTATATATGTACTTGTATAAACTGTAAATTCATATGCGATTTATATCATGTAATAAATCTTATTTGGGTTGAGTTTTATAATAAAAGTTTGATTTTAAAAAAATAATAATTAAGGTAGGTATTTTATTTTAAATGAAAGTGAGATTAGACGTGGGTTTTATTTTATTTTTTTAAATTTTTTTTATCGGTGTCTTTGATTTTTGAAATATATAAGTTCAGGCTTTAGAGAGTTAAATTTATGGGTGTGATTTTTTTTAGATATATGCAGATCTGAAATGTAAATATGTAAGTTGTCTAAGTTAGCAATAACAGCTGGGTTCCGCCGACCATATTAGCCCTTTAGTATATGGTATGGATAGTAGTGGTATTGTTTATAATTTAAGAAGTTATATTGGTTAAACTTTGCAATCTGACAACTGTATGTATATTATTTGGTTTGCGCATATTAATCTATATATTGTATAGATGAGTTTACAATATTTGTTTCATATCTTGTTTTGCGTGTTATATATATATACACTCATGGTTTAAAAATAATGTACGTGTCTGAATGATTGTAGCACAATATACATAGATTTTTATATATTGATATTAAAGTTAAGTTTTTGATTTGAAAATAAATACGTATATGATTTTAAATATTTGTGTGGTTGTAATATATGTGTTTTAAAATCTAAAACAAGGACTTTAATTATATATATGTGATATTTTATTATTTGTTTTAACTTAAATATTGATTTCATGATGATAATAATAATAATAATATATCGTTTTATTATATATGTATTATGTAAAGGACAGTATTTCTGAATAAGATTTATTTTGATTTGTTTAAAGTATTGATTTTAAAATAAGTGTGTTTGAATTTAAAATATGTTTTGATATATGTATATAGTCATATATATTTGTTCATTTATACCATTGAACTTTATCAATCCAGTTGATCTGATTTCGTCAATTTTCTTTTATCAGCTTTGTCGTCAAAATTCGCGTTCAATCGTGTTTCGTTTGGAATTCATGCTTGGATTCGTAATTCGATATCATCGTCTTTTTCTCTAGCCTCGAAAGGTGAGCAATCACTCATGATTAATATTATTTTATTTATTAAATTTGATTTCAATTGGAACGACAATTGAAATATACTGTTATTATTTATTGCACTGTTATTTATGTATCAGTTCACCTTTGACATCTGACACCGTTATCTGTTATGTATGCAATAATAAATCCTGTTTGGTTGATAATTGATTGATTGATTGTTGTTTATATTGGATGCTAAATTGTAATGAATAAGTGATAAATATTATGAAATTGAATTTGACGCAGGATAGTTAAAATTTTGAATTGACATATGTGTTGAATTTGCTTAGTTAAATTTGTGTAATACGACCTTTAAATGTTAGATAAAAAATTGACACGTAGAATTGGTTAATTACACCTTGAACCATTGAATGTATGATCGTATATGTTGATGTAATATGAAATTGAATAATTGATGTAAAGTGTAGAATTGCATAGAATAATTAGTGTAATAATCTTTAATCTACATGAAATGATAGTGTAGATTCTAGAGATAATTATATTAATTCGCACAAACAACAATGTGAATTAATACGATTATTTCGGGATTATTGAATTGATTATTGGATTGTGTATGATTATTGTTATTGCTTGTTTATTTACTTTGACACCATCCCAGTTATCACACTGCAAGTTTCCTTTATTATGCTTGATGTTGAATTGAATTGGAATCGGGTTGAAATGATAAATACCCAAAATGAACTTGACTTAGGATAGAGAATTAAATAAACCGATTGGTAAATAATTTGATTTGAAATAAAATAAAGATATTATTTGAATAATAAGGTTTTGAAATAAAAATTTGGAACGCAAAATTTGATAAAAGGAAAGTGTTAATATTGAAATCTGAAACAAAATATAAATGTAATAACTAATGGAAGAACGTTGTTCGGAATTGAATTATTTAACCATTAAATTTGGAAATTATTCATTGAATTAAGTTTGAAATGATTTAATAATTAAGTTTGAATTTATAATCAAGTTTGAAATTATTAAGTTTTGGAATAATTAATAATTAAGATTGAAATTATTTAATAATTGAATAAGATTGAATTATTTGATAATTGAATGAAAATTTAATTCTTTGATAACTGAAATTGAACTTTGAATAAGTGAATTTGAACTTCGTTATAAATGAAATTGGGTTTCTTTATTTATTAAGTTTTGGAAAATTATTTAAGTAAATTAATAACTGAAATTGAACTTATTGAATATGTGAAATTTAGTTTCTTTATTAATTGAGTTGAAATTTGAAACTAAGTAAATAAATAATTGTAGTTGAATTTCTTTAACAAGAAATAAAATGTGATTTATTGAATGTAACGTAAGACTTGTAATTTAAAGAATTGATTTGATGAATTTAATTTATTTCAATTTGAAGTTTTGATATAATGAAGTTGAACGTAAGTAATTGATTTAAATGAATTGGGAATTAAGTAAAATTGTTTTGAAAGATAAAGTAACTTAACGAATATTGAACGAAATCGATAAATGAATTTGAAATTGATTTGAGGGTTAAATTAATTAATTTAAATGATTTCAAAATAAAATTCATATATGAATTTGAATCAATAATTGAATTGTTTGAATAAAAGTTGAAATCGAAGTATAAGATTTTGAAATGGTAATTTGGAAGTTTTGAAACGTAAACTTTGGAAATTGAATTAGAAAGACAAACGAAATGTTGATTTACGAATTGAAATTGAAATTGATTTGGTTTGAAATTTATTAAACGACCAATCGGTGTAATAATTACGACAGTTATTAAAGAAACCGGAATCGGTTATGGATATACTCTCTATCTAAACCGAAAATCACTTTAATAACTATACGCGGAGTGATGATCCAGAATGAAGTGGTTGGAATGATGTACGTGATGACCGAAGAAAGAGAACGATAATGGATAGCCTTGACACTTGTATCAAATTGGAAATGACTAAAATCAGGAGCCGTGCCGGGCCAAATGGGGTTATCCACCTCGAGCGAACACACTTCTTCGTAACTACTACTCATTATTGTGATTGATTGGTGCACCCTCGTACTTTTCAGGAGTGTTGTTTCGCGGTGTTGCGATCGCTGCGGCGATGCGTTCTCACCAGTCCGGATCAGACGAACGGTAGTTTCACTACTTTGGGTATTGCCTCATGTGCCTTGTCATACTTGTATCTCGATATACGCGACCACTACGAATTTGTTTTGTGTTATACTTATAGAGTACTCCCTGATATCTCACTAGTTTACGGTGGAGTTTACAGTGCTGTATAGACTATGACATTATATGAAAATGTGTTAAGGGGGATAATGGTAACGCCTTAACACTATTTTGATATTTATATATTGATAGACATTATCTATTTAGCGTATATTACTACATATCAGATAGTTTAACGGATCCTTAAAGGATGGTTATTCCAACGTCTTTTGAGTTACTTGTATTTCAATTGTTATTTCACTTGAGTTGGATTTATTGATATAAGAATATTAATCCTGACTCGAGTATTTTGTGTTTTTCTTTACGCTCGGGTCAGACTGAGAGTACCAGCTTTCGAGGTTCACCTTTGGAGTTGGAGCTTCGCTTGGAGATCCAGCCATCTATTCTTCTTTCAGTATTCGATGATTCCAATGATGTATTTTGATTTGTACTTGATGTATCGTATTTCTCTTCTGTTGTAAACTCTGATGTATCTTATATATTTTTATAGTAGCTTCACGAACTACTATCTCTTTTACTTCTGCTGCATATTATTACTCTGTGTCTGTGATTCTGTGATTATTTATTTACTGTATATCTGAGTTTTGCCAAATTTTAAATTAACAATTCGGTATTTTGAATTATTCAAGTCCGACGTGTGCGGATGCGAATAGTCCAAAATAGCGGGTCGTTACAGTTGGTATTAGAGCTTTTGGTAGCTCTAGGCAAAACTCAGCATATAGGGTGAATGTATTTACAGAATCACTCCCACTCGAGTTTCAATCACCTCCTTTTGACTCAATTCCTTCGAATTTTGGAACGTTCCCTCGGTTCCGGAATTCAATTCTTATCCCTCACTACTCGTCTGCTTTTAAATTCTGGAGTATTCCATAACTCCACTTCGAATAATCTTTATAATAATCGGCGGTCTCGCCAACCCTCGAATTATTTGTAAATGGATGAAACTCCTTTACAACAGGCATTGATTTACCGGAGATTTCCGTATCCTCGGTTTACGATGCTATCTATTCCTTGCTATACCTGAATTCCATCTCTTGAGAATGAATGTTGATTTACCTCGGAATTCAACATCGATCTTATTCTTAAACTTACGGTTGACCCGGTTAAGGTTGCCCGTGAATTAAATAAGCTTATCCATCTCCTGATTCGGTTAATTGAATCATCTTATCTTTTCTTCCGAAATTGAATTCAAATCTGAATTCTCTTTAATGTGAGTCCATCAAAATTTGAATCCTATACTTATTTTGAAAATCCATTCCTGTATCGTTGAGCGGGGAAGTGTATTTATAAATTAATGTTAAAAAAAAAGTTTTATATATTGTGTTGCTTGAGTTGTTGATGTTGATTTGGATTTTCGATCGATTCGTCCGATCAACGTTATTGATAGAATTTCCAAAACACTTGAACAGAGCAAATTGACACAATATTGTTTTCAAGTTTGGAAATTAAAATAATTTTGAACGATTATATTATATATAGGAATAAATTTTTTCCAAAATTAAATGTTAATGATTCTGTTGTCCGAAATGATAAAAATTTAATTTTCATTCATTGTTTTATTAATCATTGACTATTTCATAATATAAATAAATGAAGTCATGAATTTGGTTACAATTTGATTTGGAGTTTGTAATGCATTTAAATTAGAATTTGAGAATTTAATTTCCGGTGATTTCAAACTTTGATTTGGAAGTTTTAAAGTGTACGGTTTTAAAATATTTTCAAATTGAAATCATTTCAAAGAATTTTAAATGTTTAAATTAGTGCTCTTCTCTTTTGTCGCTGGAAATAAATTCGGTGATGACGGCCGCATCATCGACATTCATTTTCGAGCTTCGAAGTGGAGAGACTATTCTGTAGCTTTGCAATGGTTTGTTTTGAAAAATAAATTGATTTGAATTTCTTAAAGTATGATTTTATTTGTAAATATATATATTGGTATATGATTAAATCAGATTCGATATATTATACATATATATTTATTTACCTCTAAATAAATTTGAAGTTACTCGAAAATAAAATCCTTAAATTTCTGATAAAGGATAATATAAATTATAAAATGAAATTGAAATTTTAAATAAAAGTTTAAGCCTGAATAATTAAACTAGAAAATTTTACTTGTATAATGCTCAATTGCATTATAGATCACTTACCTAAATTTTCAAAAGTTAATTATGTAATTGAATATTATACAATATAAATGATTCATAAATTTAAGTAGTTATAATAAAAGTAAATATACTTAATATATATATGTGATAGGATGGATTAAGTAGAATAAATTCAATAATAATTTGAAATAAAGAAGAATTAATTTGTCGAATAAAGTATGATTATAATAGATGACTATTCAAATTTATGATCTTTGAAATTGTTAATTTAAGAAAATTGGATAATATACAAATCTAAATTGTCTTTATAAATAAAATTTGAGTGCATAAAAAGGGTTGTACACTTAAGGTTTAATAATAATGGTTAATTGGGATAAATAGAATACTAGGTTAGTTGTGTAACAAATGGATTAATAAAATAAGTTGTGTTTGAAATAAATTTTGTAATAAACAATGATAAATTGAAAATAAACCAAGTTAAGGAAATCCCTTGAGTTTAAAAACAATTGTTGAATATAAATAGAATATAAATTGAAATTTATATGGTTTGGACCAATCGATTGTTTTGTTTTTCATTCTATTTTCTTCCGGTTGTTTCTATTCTCCTACCTACTTCCTTTTCGGGGACGAAAAGTTTTGAGTGGGGGAGAATGTAACGACCCGTGAATTTTCGATAATTTTTATTTGTTTTATTAATTTGAAACCTGAGAAATTGTAAACAATACAATAAAATAACGATAAAATTTTGAAATAAAAATTTAATATTTGAATGCGGCTAATTAAACATAGCAACTGGTAAATTTTCGTCCGAAAATATGAAAGTTTATTTCGCGCGTAAATTTACTTCAATTTAATCAGTCAAAAAGCGATGAAAATAAAACGTTTTCAAAACCTAAATATTTTTACATAGAAAAATTCTAAACCATCTTTTGAGCAAGTTGTCAGTTTGTCGCTTTCCAAATTCGGCCATCTTTGGCTCCGTCGATCTTATTTTTCCGCGATTTTTATGCATTTTTCGTAGTAGAAAAATTCTAATTTTTATAATTCAATCATACCACTGATATCCGTATACCGTTTTGATCGTCTCATCGTGCTGATCGCTGCGGCATATTCACTTCTGTGTTTCGGGGTCTGGTTCACCACGAAATCAGTAAAACAATTGTCGTATCGGTTCAGCATTAAACTTTTGGCTTTCTATTCCTTTCTTATTCCTACGTCTATCTAGCTATAGCCATTTGCAATGATTATTTTTATTAAATTCAACACGTTAGTTCTATATTCCCACTATCTTCATCTTGGAAAAGGAAACGTGTATATTGAATGGGTAAAGAGGTTATGATTATCACAACAGATAAATAAATGCAAGTCTCCTGTTTATATTTTCAAAGCCTACTACCCTTCTTCTTCTTGCTCCCCTGTCCATGCCATATTCTCTTGCAACCCACGAACCCACGCAGTACCTCTTGCGCCACCAACCCCGGCCCTCCATTCTCCATCTCGGCCATCATTCGGCAGCTCTCCCCTTCTTTTCCCCTCGACCTCCACCATGGTCGCAGCCGTACGTGCAGCCCCATCCCAGCCCTCCATGCCGATAGCGTCCCATCACTCCCACCAGCATGCCTTCGCCTGGCCACCTCCACTCACAACCGGCCTGTCACCTCAGCCGTTCAGCACCTCCCTTCCCCACGGGTTCGTCCATGCACTCATCTCTGCCTCCACTGCTTTCCATCGTTGCCGCCGTTCTTCTCTCCGGCATACACTGCCAGCCGACCACGGGCTTGCCAACACGGCTACTTTCACTCGGCACCTTGACTCTTCCCGATCGTCTCCGCCGTTTGTCTCCGTGCTCGGCCTCCTCCTTCTTATTTGGTATGCAAGTTTTGATTTTATATAGTTTATATATAAACCTGGTATATATTACATTATAATATTATATCATTAAAGTGTATTATATTATGTCAGTTGTATTGATTTTCTATATAGTATGTATGTACAGAGTGTATATCTTAGCCTACATATAATATAGGGTCTGTTGTTATGAAATGAATTTACTTTGGTTATATGCAAAGTACAATTATTAGTCTAGTAAGCTGTGTATTGCTATGTGTATAAAGGTTTTCAAAACATATTATGTGCAGTCTATGTATGTTAGGTTAGGAAGATGATGCTGTTAGTATAAAATCTAGCTTGCCATGTTAGTTGTTTAATACATATTGTTTGCTTACTGAATTATATATGTACTTGTATAAACTGTAAATTCATATGCGATTTATATCATGTAATAAATCTTATTTGGGTTGAGTTTTATAATAAAAGTTTGATTTAAAATAAATAAGTTAAGGTAGGTATTTTATTTTAAATGAAAGTGAGATTAGACGTGGGTTTTATTTTATTTTTTTAAATTTTTTTTATCGGTGTCTTTGATTTTTGAAATATATAAGTTCAGGCTTTAGAGAGTTAAATTTATGGGTGTGATTTTTTTTAGATATATGCAGATCTGAAATGTAAATATGTAAGTTGTCTAAGTTAGCAATAACAGCTGGGTTCCGCCGACCATATTAGCCCTTTAGTATATGGTATGGATAGTAGTGGTATTGTTTATAATTTAAGAAGTTATATTGGTTAAACTTTGCAATCTGACAACTGTATGTATATTATTTGGTTTGCGCATATTAATCTATATATTGTATAGATGAGTTTACAATATTTGTTTCATATCTTGTTTTGCGTGTTATATATATATACACTCATGGTTTAAAAATAATGTACGTGTCTAAATGATTGTAGCACAATATACATAGATTTTTATATATTGATATTAAAGTTAAGTTTTTGATTTGAAAATAAATACGTATATGATTTTAAATATTTGTGTGGTTGTAATATATGTGTTTTAAAATCTAAAACAAGGACTTTAATTATATATATATATGATATTTTATTATTTGTTTTAACTTAAATATTGATTTCATGACGATAATAATAATAATATATCGTTTTATTATATATGTATTATGTAAAGGACAATATTTCTGAATGAGATTTATTTTGATTTGTTTAAAGTATTGATTTTAAAATAAGTGTGTTTGAATTTAAAATATGTTTTGATATATGTATATAGTCATATATATTTGTTCATTTATACCATTGAACTTTATCAATCCAGTTGATCTGATTTCGTCAATTTTCTTTTATCAGCTTTGTCGTCAAAATTCGCGTTCAATCGTGCTTCGTTTGGAATTCGTGCTTGGATTCGTAATTCGATATCATCGTCTTTTTCTCTAGCCTCGAAAGGTGAGCAATCACTCACGATTAATATTCTTTTATTTATTAAATTTGATTTCAATTGGAACGACAATTGAAATATACTGTTGTTATTTATTGCACTGTTATTTATGTATCAGTTCACCTTTGACATCTGACACCGTTATCTGTTATGTATGCAATAATAAATCCTGTTTGGTTGATAATTGATTGATTGATTGTTGTTTATATTGGATGCTAAATTGTAATGAATAAGTGTTAAATATTATGAAATTGAATTTGACGCAGGATAGTTAAAATTTTGAATTGACATATGTGTTGAATTTGCTTAGTTAAATTTGTGTAATACGACCTTAAATGTTAGATAAAAAATTGACACGTAGAATTGGTTAATTACACCTTGAACCATTGAATGTATGATCGTATATGTTGATGTAATATGAAATTGAATAATTGATGTAAAGTGTAGAATTGCATAGAATAATTAGTGTAATAATCTTTAATCTACATGAAATGATAGTGTAGATTCTAGAGATAATTATATTAATTCGCACAAACAACAATGTGAATTAATACGATTATTTCGAGATTATTGAATTGATTATTGGATTGTGTATGATTATTGTTATTGCTTGTTTATTTACTTTGACACCATCCCAGTTATCACACTGCAAGTTCCCTTTATTACGCTTGATCTTGAATTGAATTGGAATCGGGTTGAAATGATAAATACCCAAAATGAACTTGACTTAGGATAGAGAATTAAATAAACTGATTGGTAAATAATTTGATTTGAAATAAAATAAAGATATTATTTGAATAATAAGGTTTTGAAATAAAAATTTGGAACGCAAAATTTGATAAAAGGAAAGTGTTAATATTGAAATCTGAAACAAAATATAAATGTAATAACTGATGGAAGAACGTTGTTCTGAATTGAATTATTTAACGATTAAATTTGGAAATTATTCATTTAATTAAGTTTGAAATGATTTAATAATTAAGTTTGAATTTATAATCAAGTTTGAAATTATTAAGTTTTGGAATAATTAATAATTAAGATTGAAATTATTTAATAATTGAATAAGATTGAATTATTTGATAATTGAATGAAAATTTAATTCTTTGATAACTGAAATTGAACTTTGAATAAGTGAATTTGAACTTCGTTAATAAATGAAATTGGGTTTCTTTATTTATTAAGTTTTGGAAAATTATTTAAGTAAATTAATAACTGAAATTGAATTTCTTGAATATGTGAAATTTAGTTTCTTTATTAATTGAGTTGAAATTTGAAACTAAGTAAATAAATAATTGTAATTGAATTTCTTTAACAAGAAATAAAATGTGATTTATTGAAAGTAACGTAAGACTTGTAATTTAAAGAATTGATTTGATGAATTTAATTTATTTCAATCTGAAGTTTTGATATAATGAAGTTGAACGTAAGTAATTGATTTAAATGAATTGGGAATTAAGTAAAATTATTTTGAATGATAAAGTAACTTAACGAATATTGAATGAAATCGATAAATGAATTTGAAATTGATTTGAGGGTTAAATTAATTTATTTAAATGATTTCAAAATAAAATTCATATATGAATTTGAATCAATAATTGAATTGTTTGAATAAAAGTTGAAATCGAAGTATAAGATTTTGAAATGGTAATTTGGAAGTTTTGAAACGTAAACTTTGGAAATTGAATTAGAAAGACAAACGAAATGTTGATTTACGAATTGAAATTGAAATTGATTTGGTTTGAAATTTATTAAACGACCAATCGGTGTAATAATTACGAAAGTTATTAAAGAAACCGGAATCGGTTATGGATATACTCTCTATCTAAACCGAAAACCACTTTAATAACTATACGCGGAGTGATGATCCAGAATGAAGTGGTTGGAATGATGTACGTGATGACCGAAGAAAGAGAACGATAATGGATAGCCTTGACACTTGTGTCAAATTGGAAATGACTAAAATCACGAGCCGTGCCGGGCCAAATGGGGTTAGCCACCTCGAGCGAACACACTTCTTCGTAACTACTACTCATTATTGTGATTGATTGGTGCACCCTCGTACTTTTCAGGAGTGTTGTTTCGCGGTGTTGCGATCGCTGCGGCGATGCGTTCTCACCAGTCCGGATCAGGCGAATGGTAGTTTCACTACCTTGGGTATTGCCTCATGTGCCTTGTTATACTTGTATCCCGATATACGCGACCACTACGCATTTTTTGTGTGTTATACCTATGGAGTACTCCCTGATATCCCACTAGTTTACGGTGGAGTTTACAGTGCTGTATAGACTATGACATTATATGAAAATGTGTTAAGGGGGATAATGGTAACGCCTTAACACTATTTCGATATTTATATTAATGATAGACATTATCTATTTAGCGTATATTACTACATAGTAGATAGTTTAACGGATCCTTAAAGGATGGTTATTCCAACGTCCTTTGAGTTACTTGTATTTCAATTGTTATTTCACTTGAGTTGGATTTATTGATATAAGAATATTAATCCTGGCTCGAGTGTTTTGTGTTTTGCTTTACGCTCGGGTCAGACTGAGAGTACCAACTTTCGAGGTTCACCTTTGGAGTTGGAGCTTCGCTTGGAGATCCAGCCATCTATTCTGCTTTCAGTATTCGATGATTCCAGTGATGTATTTTGATTTGTACTTGATGTATCGTATTTCTCTTCTGTTGTAAACTCTGATGTATCTTATATATTTCTATAGTAGCTTCATGAACTACTATCTCTTTTACTTCCGCTGCATATTATTACTCTGTGTCTGTGATTCTATGATTATTTATTTACTGTATATCTGAGTTTTGCCAAATTTTAAATTAACAATTCGGTATTTTGAATTATTCAAGTCCGACGTGTGCGGATGCGAATAGTCCAAAATAGGCGGTCGTTACATAAATGGATAAATAATTATCGTTCAGGCCTATCATTCAGCCTATAAGGATCTCAAATTTACAGGGAACTTGCAGTGTGATTAACAGTAAATAAGCATTAAATAGTATAACAACAATAATATCAAAATAAATAAACAACTGATGATGTGTCAATTAATAATGGGGTTTAACATCATACGTTTATATCACAGGCAAATAAAATTTAATAAAATAAATTTACAATTACACTTGTGATAAATTCACAGATATATAGGTATGTTTGTCTGGTGAGAAATACTCACCTGAATGCTGTAGAAAATTTGATTCCCAAACGATGGTAATACTTGAAAAAAAAAGAAAACGTACAGAAGCACGATCAAACTGATGCGGAGGCTGCGACCAGATTTTATTTTTGAAAAGGAAACGAATTAATTTAAACGTCAAGCCAAGTAAAATTTTAATATGAAACAAAAAGGGACGAACATACAATTTGACCCGTAAGCTCGACCACTCCACCACCCGGCTCAATCCAAAACAAACTCAGCCCGCCCATTATTTTAAATTTATAATATATAAAATATTTTTTTTTCATTTTCTTTTTTGCCACATCACGTAACATCTAGTCTTGGTCACCTATCTGAAACATGCACGCATATTCCACTCAGTGGCTAAAACATTTCAAAGGTGGTGAACATACTATCTAACTTAAGTACAGGAGGCACAACTTATTGAAAAGGAAAGTGTTCAAGGCGGTAAGGATTTTATGAAGTCACTGCTAAAACCTATCCAAATTAAATGCATGCACGTTACTTTCTTTCCCTTTTTTTTCAAGTATTACTTGGAATGATTTTTGCCTTCCTATACACTTGTACTTATCAAGATTCACTTGCTATTGCTGCTACAAGAGGGCACGGTCCTGCCTATCACGAAGCATGCACGCATGCATTTTATATCATGAATTGATATTATATTATTAGCATCAGAAATTAAGATGTTTTGTTTTTTTTTCTTTTTTTCTCTACTTCTCTCCTTTGCTAGTCTATTTTCTCTCTTGTTTTCTACCACTCAGCCAAAACAACAAAATAAATATATATGGCAACCTAATTCATGCATGCTACACTTGTTTTCAAACATGAAGTGCACGTATGCAGTGATAACCTAGTATAGGTGGGCTCGAATGGAAAAATATGGGATAGGCTCGGCAGTAGTGACGGCTAGATCGTAGAGGAGGGGAAGGTAGTGGGGTTGCAGTCCAAGGTGGTGGGAGCCGAGTGAAACAAACAGAAGACAAAGGAAAGAAAAATAAAAGGAAGAAGGAAAAAGATGGAACTGTCATTACCTGAAGCTCCACAAACGCTAGCTAGGAGATGAAGTCCAAGGATGAGGTAAAGAAATATGTTTGTGACAGGTATTTATAAATGAGCTATGCGTGTTTTATTTTATGGCAAGAAAACTCATTTGCCTATAAACGGCAAACCTAGGGACGTGTATAGTTTTTATAGGAGCTAGATTTTCATTGCTTTGTACGCAGGGAAATAATAAGATGCGCAATCAAAGCATGCAAGTTTTATGGTCAAGGAATTTCGTTTGTTTGCAAATCAATACGTAGAGAAAACGGCAAGTCACATTTTGAAATAAATGATTTCAATGCAATAAAAAGGGTGCGTGGGTTTTTATTACTTGGATTATGGGGAAAAAAACGGTAGAAAATAATTGAACATTTCGAACGTGTTATAAAATAGGAAGCTGCATGATTCTTTTTTTTTGAGATTTAGTAATTTCGTTCACACAGGTAAGGGATAAGTTGCATCCATTTAATGTTTATTAACAGAGCTAAAAAATGAGGTGAAGCAAAAATGCAATGTTCCAATATTTAGGTGAAGCTTGCGAAAATTTTGAGCAACCAAAACAGACATGCAAGCACTTGATTTGTTGATTGGATTTTAAAGGCGGCAAGCAATTATTTTATCCTTGAACGGAATAGAATTTTGGACAAATTTATTGCAACGTGTTTAAATGAGAGAATTGTCCTTTGATAGCTGAGGAAACGGAATGATATTTGATTTCGAACGTTACCTTATCTTATAATAACTTGCGTGAATTTAGAGTAGCGAAGTGGCAATAAAATTCGTATGTGAGTGCGTTGGTTCAGGGAAAGAAAAAAGGCAAGCACTAAATATTTAGATGGCGTTGATTTAAGTGGAAGAAAACGTCACTAATTTATGGTTTGAACGTTTTTAAACAAATGCGTTTTATTTCTATTAGATAAAAGGAGGCAACGGAAAGGGAAAATTTATTTCTTTCCCTCTTAAAAGAATGCACGCCTACTTGTATATTTATTTATGTAGTTAAGGTAAAATTTTATTTCCTTCCGTAATATTTATCTTTTTTTTAAAAGTATACAACAAATATCAGTAGAACAACTGCAAAATAAGTATTGTTCGTATATATATATATATATATATATATATATATATATATATATATATATATATATATATATATTGCGGTGTGAATTTTAAAAATGCGTAGAACCAACGCAAAATATACACCCAAAATTAATGCAAAAGTAACGCTTTTTAATTAATACGATTTTCTATTTTATACATTATTTATTAAATATCGTACCCTTTAAATGCGTAATTTAACAGTTTCCTTGTACACTATAAATCTTCTTCAAATTTATTACTTGAATAAAAGATAGAATTATGGTTACCTTCTTCTCTGATTACTATTACCATTTACAAAGCGATTTATTATTCAAATGGGCAAAACATTACAAATTTTTAAAGGAAGTAGATAATCCAAATTTTTATTAAAATTCCAATTAGAGTTATCCTTTAAACAAAGTTAAAGATTCAGAAACTTTCATTTTGTACTTAGAATTTTTGGAAAATGATTTAGTCAAATTAAAATTTATATTAAAATAAATTTCAAGGTTTTATAAATAAAAGAATAAAGTGCTTGTAATATTTTTCTCTCTCTTAGGAAATGAGAAAATAAAGAAGATGAGAAAAGGTGAAACTTGTACGTGAATTGCAAGGCAAAATATACGGCTAAACTAAATGAATGAATGGCTAGAAGGGAACAAATGTTAGGAAAACAAAAAGGCAAGAATTAAGGCAACATTTCGTTTCTTTTCCTAAGAACAGGTAATTAATCTAGAGCTTAATTATGCATATGGAGAGAGAAACCTTTCATTCTTTCTCTAATCAAATTGATTGATTAATTAAATGCCATCAACATGCTATTTATTCATGGCATGGAATGTAACTATGTCCAAATGTATTCTACAGTAAATTATGTAAGTGCAATATTAGATTGTGTACAAAGATGATGTTTCCTTCATATATACCTTTATTGGTCATATTATTATTAAAAACATATACGTATACGTGTATATATATATATAATAGACTTATACATATAAATGTGTTAAAATTAAGTTTCACTATTTTATGAGCCTAAAATTAAAGACAACAATTTTGAACCTAATCTCCAGATTAAAAGGGTTTAAGATTAAAAAAGTTATGACTTTGCATAAAAGTCCATCTTATAAATCTTAAGTCAAATTAACGCACACACATATGTATATACAAATCATTGTAAATAATGTCTTAAACTTAATACAAAATCTTTATGTTAAAATTTATAACTTAGTAAATTCTTTAATATTAAGCAATAAATTAAGGTCTAACGTTAATTTAAAGGAAATAAAAGGAATCGTGATATTTTGTAATAAATTCAAGTTATTTTTATAAAGAAGCCCCTTTTTTTAACTTTAAACAAAACTATGCAAAAACCAAAAGGTTGGATTTAAATAATGAACACAAGCAAACATTAATAAACCACATATGTTTTCTATTTGAATCAATAACAGAAATATTACATTAATTAAGGCTTAAATTTAAAATACAATTAGTTTTTTTTAACAAAACTTATTGACTTAAAAATTTAATTATTGAAAATTTTACTTAAAAAAAAACAACGTTTTCAAGTAAAACTTAATTAAAAGATTTACAAAATTATGGGTTGTTACACCTTTGTTTTGAGAATGAGAATCTGGAATTTGCTTTTGAGTTTAAAAACTGGAAAATACTTTAATTTGTGATCTGCTTTGGTTTTGATCTGGAATGTTTTGCTTTGAAATCTTTTTTGAGTTGAATTGCTTGTTGTTTTGATTTGAAACTGATCTTAATTTACTGAGTTGAATCTTTGCTTCGAGACGATATTTGAATATGTTTTACTAGCTTTTACAGGTTTGGGTTTTGAATTTTCTTTTCTGTTTTTTCTGGTTTTACTTTCCTGCTTTTGGTTTTTATAAATAAAAAAAAATGAGAAAGAAGAAGTAGATATATATTTATACCCTGATCTTGTCATTTTTAGAAATAAAAGAAAATTAAATTTTTTTGGACAGTTGTATTTTGCATGATCAAATTATGTTAACACTTGTAAAATATATGTTAAAATATTAACAATTGTTAATTTTCACATTATCTTTCCTACATTTGTAATTTGCATGTTAATAATGTCTTTTATATAATTTATATGTCATATTATATTTAGTTTTTATATATATACACGTTTTACATAATTTTATATCCTTATTAAATATATGCCCTTATATTAATATTTATATGATTTTAGAAAATATAATCTAAAACAAAATTATACACTAATAAAAATTATATATATTATTTTTAAATTCCATTTATTTTCAAAATATTAATTTTTTTGAATTCCAAATTCAAATTCAAATTACAATCTATTCATATATATATATATATATATATATATAAAATCAAACACTTATCTTTTTTGTTTTTGAAAAATTCAAATTAATTCACAATTAAATCCCAAAATTTATACTAATTACTAGTTTAAATTTGGTTTAAAAATGGGATCGTTACATGTATAGGATTAAAATCGGGTAATCAAGTACCGTGTCCTACCTAATTACCTGCCATGCCTAAAAGTTGAAGTAAGCCCAAAAGTTATCCCCTATAGAAAATGCCTAATTTGAACCGGGTCTTGGGCTAATTTTCAAAATAGTTTTAAAAATTAAGACAAGATTTGAAATTTAGAATAAAAACATGTTTATAACAGGTTATAATACAACATAAATATTCAAAATGTTTGAAAACATAATGAAAAGTTCAAAATGTTTAAAACTATTTAAATATTATTTTCAAAATTTAAAATTTAATAAGAAGATTAATATTTTTTTAATTAAATGAGTTAATTAATTAATACTTATATGCATGTATTATATATTATGTTATTTTAAAGTGTTTAAGATAATATAAGTATACTTCTTTGTATATAAGATAAAATTTGATATTTTAATATAATTTAATTAAAATTGTTTAATTAAATTAATTAATTAAAGATTAATTAATTAAATAAAAACACACATATATAAGATATATGTGTTGCACCATAAAGGTTATAGTAGATATGTCTAATATAAAAATTGTGTTGGAATACTAACTAAAAATTAATTAAAGAGTTAATTAAGTAAAAATTAGTTAAATAATATTTAATTAATATGATAGTATACATATGACTATTATATAAGTGATATGAAATATAAAAGTTAGATAATAATAGAACTTATATAATGTGAATGTAAAAACTAAAGGTGGAACATTAAAGAAACCCAAACATACTTAAGGGATAAATACATATGTAAATGTATGTATACCATGATTTCTGATGTGTCAACACTTGAATCATGAGGATATTTCATGAGAAATACATTATTTCATAAGTTGATATCACTCGATACATATATTGAAGATTATGAATCTTCAATATAATGTTGTCCTCTATCATATATATATATATATATATATATATATATATATATATTAATAAATTACTTGCATACGCCTTAGCTGTTGAGCAAACTCAACATAAGGATGTTATGTGTAGTATTATTAATATATTGAATAAAGGATGTAAGATAAATATAAGTGTTTGTTGACCAAACTTAAGGTACATATATTATATTTAGGCCATTGTGATATGGTTGGTACGGGTGAATATCCTCTTTCAATTTGTTGAGCAAACTCAAGGACGACATGAGATTAGGACAATAAAACATGGATTAGGAGTTGTATGTGATACAATCGATAATGAGTTATCCATCGTTTGTGGGGCTTTAATTTGTTAAGCAAACTCAAGGCCGGAATACCAAGACATATGAGTCCCAACACCCACTAGTGAAGTCGAAAGACTTCTATGTTTCATCTTAGAGTTTGGAGAAATATAAAAGGCTAGGGGGAGCCTCATTAAAAAATGAAATGGTAATATTTAATGTGACGCCCCACCCCGAAATCTACATTAACATGAAGTATTACTAGGTAATACTGTCTGCTAATGTGGAGAATAGGGCTGGTTAGGAGCGACAATCTATACCTTTGTCTTAAACATCTACTGAATGCGTCGATTAATGCTCTAATTTTTTTCCATCTCAAGTGGATTGACATATTCAACAAAAGCTTGACACAAAACTATTGGTGGCTAATGGATCTATCAGAACAAAATAAAACAACCAAATGCACATCACATCATAGAACAGCAGATAAACATATATACATATACATCCACAGTACGGTACAAAACGATACATCATAAGTGGTTCAAAGACCACAATATATACAACGAGACCCGTGTATAAAATACACGAGGCAGTCTAGCTAAAACAATCAGTTTAATAAGGATAAAAGATAATATGAAGCATAAGGAAAAGGGTGATAATTCTTCTCAAATGAGAAGAAATAGTTCTAAGTACATGTGGTTACTTCAAGTGATGAAATTTCACTAAGCACATATAGTCTTGAAAGAGATAACTCAACATCAAGCATAAGTATGCCTCATAATGTCGACATAATCCCAAAAACAACAATAATGGTTTAGAGAAACCGCATTCCTAACAAAAGGAGAAATCCCAAAATCCATCATAATGGTAATCTCAAACACATTCCCAAAAGAGAAATCTTAAATCTCAAAAATATGCCATAAAGGCAATCACATATATCTCCAAAATAGGAGAGTATAAATCTCAAATAAATGCCAAGTGTTGGCAACTCAAATCCCAGATATAAAACTCAAAGGAGTTCCAATTTCCAAAGGTGTAATCGCCATATATATGATATCTCAAATGGCGCAAATGGCCAATAATGTAAAAAGGCGACACTTGGAAAATCACAAATAATCAATGAAATTATCTCAAAGATATAACATGTGCTTATGGTCGAACACTTTCAAGTACCATTCTCCCAAAATAACGCACCACGTCTCGAAGATAAACGTCCCGAAGGACAAATACATCACAATGACAAACATCCCGAAGGACAAATATGTTGCAATGATAAACATCCCGAAGGACAAACACGTCGCAATGACATCTTAAAGGACCAATGACCCGAAGGTCTAGTACTGGAAAATACGCCTCAAAGACAAATGTGTCAAAAACTCTTAGATAGGAACCCGAAAAGTGTTAATATGTGTCCCATGCCACACGTTCGTATTAAACTGTTTACTATCCGCTTGTAAATTCCATACCACAAAGCAGTAAAATGTTTGCCTCATCTCATCGACAAACACGACCTAAAGGTCAAAACGATCAAACAGATAAGTCAGGATTAACCGATAAGATAAACGCATGTGTCCCAAATCACTTGTTTTACAAAACCGTTTAATTCTCCTTCTCATTCGCTTGAACGGTGAAAAAACATGTATTTTATGTACAAAATAATTTATTTGAGAAAACAAGCTTTTAAAACCATTTTTCGAAATCGGTTTTGAAAGCAACCTTTGAAAATTCCCTTATTATAGAGTATATATAGATTTGATAGCTAGAAAATAATTTTAAAATATTATATAATAATTATTTCAAAAGCCAAGTTAATTAAATATTATTTCAAAATTGTTTGGGAAAATCCATGCTCGAAATCAAAGAAAAATACTCAAAACCGACATTCAAATTCAATTCAAATTCGATTCAAATTTGAACTTCAAATTCACTAAATCTTGGCTAGCCTTTTAATAGGCATCATAGCCATGAAACACATCAGAAATATCACAAAATTGAGTAAGAGAAGCAAGTAAAAATAGACTGGAACATGAGGCAGAACACACAGGGAAACAACAAAAAAAAGGCAACCATAGGTCGAGCATCAGGTCGACCTATAGGTTGATCGTACGGTCGAACTATTTGGTTTGAGGGTCGACCCCTAGGCGACCTAGGCTAGGAACTCTTCCAGGTTGATTTGCACTGCTCCGGGTTGATTTTGCAGAGCAGTTTCCACACAACAAATGAATGTTTCAGGTGATGACATTTTGCACAGCTGAACTACAACATACAAGCTATCAACTGAAAAAAAATCTGACAGCACTTCGTTGCCGGGATTGAAAGAAAAGGACATGCAAAGAGGCTACTCAAATCAGTTTTCACAAAAACATAAAAACCAGAATAAAAACAATATACAGAGCTTTGTTTTTACACAGATCTTTACATTTAAAGCTTTTGCTTCAGCTAGATTTTTGTGAGCAACAACTCACCTTACAATTGAAGAGTAAAAATTTGGATTTTTAGCTGAAAGAAGCCAGCTTTGTGCGAGATTTTGCTTCAAGAACCTGTAAAAATGAAAGATAGAGGCATGCAAGGAAGAAAATTACAGTTAACAAAGAAACCCAATCCCAAACTTAGATTTTGATGAAATAATTAGGTTTTGGAGTGGATTACCTATTGTATTCTCTCTAGATTTGGTTAAAACAACAATTAAAATTGAAGAAAGATAGGAATTTGGTTTAGATTTGGAAAGAGGAGATAGTTTTCATTTTTCTTTCTATTGAAGATGGAAGAGGAGGTAAAGTTTGTATGTACAGGAAGAGAAAGTGTTTCTCTTTTCTTCTGGTTATGCTTGTTAAAGGGCTTTGGAGCCAAACAAAATAAAATAATTAGCCTATGCAATCAATTATGACTAAAAACAAATGTACACGCTTATGTTATAATGAAAACATCATTATCTTCAAGTTTTCTCTATAATAAAAATATGCAAACATATTTCTAAGTTAAATAAAATATCGTCACAACATATAAAAAGATGATTTTAGTTATAAAAAATATTTTTATTACTAAAAACTCTTACTTTAATTAAATAACCAAATTTGCACAAATAAATACATAAAACCTCATTTTTAACTTTAAAAATTACTCAAAAATTATTTTCTTGTGTAATAAAATATAACAAACCATTATCCATCATTTTTATGATCAAAACTTATTTTTAAATCAAATTTCACCTTTCTATTTAAAATAAACACATTTAAAAGTCAAACACTTCTTTCAAAAATTATCAAAAGAAGCAATTGGCAACAATTACAAGAATTATTGCATTTTCTATAAATAAAATCATATTTCATTCATTTCTATCAAAAGTCACTAAGATAAAGTTTTAAAAACTTTGTTTCCACATTTTATTTCCGAAATCCATTGTTTATTTTCAAATAAACAATTTAAATCTCTAATTTATTTTAATTCACAATATTAAATTATAACTACCATTATAATTTGATATTTAGAGGTAATCTCCAAAACCATGGTTGTTACAGACTCCTCCTTATAAAAATTGTGTCCTCATAATTTCTAGAGAAGAGCTGTATTCAACATAATTATTTCATCAAGCAAAAGAAAAAGATAAGCTTGAGATAAAAATATTCTCACCTTCACTGTGAGAAGATAGGAAACTAGGGTAGGATCGCTCGATAAACTCTCTAGTTTTTCAAAAGCAGTCATTGGGATTTGCAGACCATTAAACTTAATGAGCGACATGTCCTTGTTTCGAAGGCATCTCACCTTTGAAGCCTATACAGGATAAGCTATTGCACAATAGATAGGTCTGATGGGATCTTATGTTCTTGTAGAATATGAGAATCGATAATAGAATCCGACTATCGAAGACACTTCCGAAGCTTGTAGAATATGAGAATCGATAATAGAATCCGACTATCGAAGACACTTCCGAAGCTAAGAGATGTGAAACACATCATGAATGCCAAATAGATAAGCTGAAAGTGAAACTCTATAGGCCATAGGCCAATATGTTCATTAATAGGAAATGGTCCTACAAAGTGAGGAGCCAATTTCCTAGTCTTACTGCAATGCCTAACCCCCTTCAAAGGAGATACACGGATGTACACAAGATCACCAATAGAGAACTCAAGAGGCTTCCTTCGGTTATCTACGTAGGATTTCTGACACTTCCAAAGCTAAGAGATGTGACACACGTCATGAATGCCAGATAGATGAGATAGAAATGAAACTCTATAAGCCACAGTGCCAATACATTCAGTAATAGGAAACGATCCTATAAAGCAATTTCCTAATCTTACTAAAATGCGTAACCCCCTTCAAAGGAGATACACGGACACACACAAGATCACTAATAGAGAGCACAATAGGCTTCCTTCGATTGTCCGCATAGGATTTCTAATGGCTCTGTGCCTCTTTCATTCTCTGACAGATAATAATAATCTTCTTCGAAGAATCACGAATAGAATTGGGGCCTATAATAAGCTTCTCCTTAGATTCTAACCAACAAGAAGGTGATCGACATGCCTTTCGTATAAGGCTTCGAAAGGAGCCATACAGATGCTAGATTGAAAGCTGTTATTGTAGAAGAACTCTACAAGCGGTAAGTGGTTCTCCCAACTACTGCCGAAATCCAGAATACAAGCATAAAGAAGATCCTCAAGAATACGATTCACCCATTTAATCTGTCCATCAGACTGTAGATGATATGCTGTGCTGAAATAAGCTTTGTTCCCAAAGTTTGTTGAAGACTCCGTCGAAAATGACTCGTGAAGAGTGGATCACGGTCACAAACAATCAAATTAGGAATATCGTGAAGTCTCACGATTTCCTTAATTTAATGCTTGGCTAAAAGAGAAGTTGTCCTATTAGACTTAATAAGAATGAAGTGAGCAAGCTTAGTGAGGCGATCAACAATAACCCAAATACTGCAATGGCCTGATATCAAATAAGGTATGCCATCAATGAAATCCATCGAAATCTGATCCCATTTCTACAACAGGACCTCAAGAGGCTGAAGGAGACCATAAGGGCAACGATGCTCGACTTTGATGAGTTGCAAGTCATGCAATTACTCACATAACATGCCACATCACGTTTCATGCCTTCCCAATAATAAAGACATCTCATATCGGCATGCGTCTTGCTACTACCGGGATGAACGGTATACTTAAAACGATAACAGTTATCGAGAATGTCCCACCTAAGATCAAAATCAGAAGGCATGAATAAACGGTTCTTCTTGCAAAGACCCCCATGAGAATCAATGTTGAAATCCCTCAACTCCTCGTCATAGGATTCAGACTCGCAAATCTAAACAAGATGCAAAAGATCTGGATCTTGCCGCTATGCATCGACAATATGATCAAATAAGCTGGGTCAAGCTTCCAAATTTAATGATAAAATAGGAGAATCAGAAGCTAGAGCACGATCACAAATATCACAAAAAGATAGGGTCTTTAAAACATTCCACTCAGCTATCATCATAGAAACAACAACCGAGTGTTTGCGACTTAGCGCATTGGCAACTTGGTTCCCCTTTCCAGGAATATACTAGATATTGAAATAATAAGAGGAAAGGAACTTGAGCCAACGCTGTTGCCACATATTAAGCTCCTTCTGGGTGAACATATACTTCAATGATTTGTAATCGGTGTAGAGAATGAAGCGGTCGTCTAAAAGATAATGACGCCAAATCTTCAATGCGAAGACTATGACGGCTAACTCTAGGTTATGGGTGGTATGCCGAACTTCGTTCGGTCGCAGCTTCCTAGAAGCGTAGGCAACTACTTGATCTCTTTGCATAAGCACGACACCGGGTCCACAATGACTAGCATCGGTGTAGACAACAAGCTCATGATTCTCTTCGGGAACCACAAGGATATGAGCATTAGTGAGAAGCTCCTTTAACTGTTGAAAAGAAGCTTCACAATTATCAGACCAAATAAATCGAACGCCTTTTATAGTAAGGCTAGTGAGAGGAAGCACGATGCGAGAAAAGTCCTTGATGAATCGACGATAATAATCCGCTAATCCAAGGAAGCTACGAACCTCAAAAACCTTCTCAGGCCTCTTCCAATTTTGAATGTCTTCGATTTTAGATGGATCGAGTGCACACAAATGATACAATGTGGCCTAAAAACTTCATCTTATTCTCTCAAAAATGGCACTTGGATAATTTAGTTTTGAGTTGATGCTAACGAAGGGTACTCAAAACAATCCTTAAATGATAAGCATGATCGGCTTCAGACTTAGTGAAGACAAGGATGTCATCAATAAACACAAGGACAAACTTACCGAACTTACCGAGATATTCTTGAATACTCGATTCATAAGATCTACAAAGAAAGCAGGAGCATTCGTCAAACCGAATGACATAATGAGCGACTCATAAGAACCATAACGAGTGCGGAATGTGGTGGGAAGAATGTTGTTCTCCGTAACTAGTAACCGATGAAAACCAGTGGCTAGGTCGAGCTGAGAAAAGACCTTAGCACCACTCAATTGATCAAACATATCGTCGATCCTACGCACTAAATACTTTTTCTTGATGGTTAACTCGTTAAGATTGCAGTAATCGATG
Source organism: Allium cepa (assembly GCA_030765085.1). NCBI lineage: Eukaryota > Viridiplantae > Streptophyta > Magnoliopsida > Asparagales > Amaryllidaceae > Allium > Allium cepa. The sequence goes on along the minus strand of CM060931.1, from coordinate 263,550,669 downwards.
CAAAGCCTTAGAGTACCATTAGACTTCTTCACGAAGAATACCATGGCACCCTACGGTGAAGAACTAGACTGAATCAAATGCTTAGATTAAGATCCAACAACTGCTTTTTGAGTCCTTCATTTTCCTTTATAGACATCCTCATGGGAGAACGACTTACTGGCTACGCGCCTGGAATGAGATCAATGCGGAACTCAGTCGTCCACTTGGCTGGGAAACCCGAAACAGCTTGAATACATTAGTGAAATCACAAACAACAGGAATATGAGATATGTCATCATCATCTCGTGAGTCGAGAGAAAACAAAGATGCTTTTGAATTATCATCAACAATTCGAAGAACAAGTGATAGTTGTGCAGATGAATCAGGGTGTCGAAGGTATAAAACTCTCTCACAACAAAGAATTCTGGCATCGTATCGAACTAGCCGGTCCATACCCAAGAACATATCAAATCGAAAAAAGAAATAACATGCAGATTCGCATGGAAATAAAAGCTGCACAAAATAATCTTAACATCCTCACAATGCATGTTAAAGGTTGCGGATCCCTCGATAGGATTCGCAATCCTCAATGAGAAACAAGGCAAGAAACATTCAAAGGAATAACATCAATGAGGTCCTTCGATATAAATGAATGCGATGCACCCATATCAAGAGAACTTGAATAGATCGGTCATGTAATAAAATAGTGCCTTCAAGGATAGAAGGAGAAGTACCTCTGCGCTGAGAAGATCCTCCAGAAACATCCATCGCATTCAGTTTGCTAGATTGCGTATTTTTCAGAGCAATAGGACAAGCGGAAACTCGATGACCTTCCTTCTTGCAATAGCGGGAAAACGAAGGCATTGGACAATCACAGATCATATGGTCAGATGAGCCACATTTGAAACACCCCTTCTGAGTAGGAGGTGCTCCACGAGGCTGAGAAGTAGAACCAACAAACTTCTTCTTCTTCTTCTTATGAGGAAATGACTTCGACTTTTGAAAAGGGAACCTCTTCTTATTGGGGTTCATACAAACCTCAATATCATCACTATTATCCCTTTATTTCTCGATGGCTTCAAGGTAAAGCACCGAGTCAACTAACTCCTCAAAGGACAACTTGAGCTGGAGCATCAAAGACTTCTTCAGATACTTCTTCAAACCAGAAAAAAAACATCAGTTTTTTCTTATATGAGGTATTGATATATTTGAGACCATATTTATATAAGGCCTCGAATAAAGATACATAATCAAAAACGGAAGATTTACTTGCTCCAACCCGAGGAAGCGACAGCCTAATAAGGTTTTCTCTGATTCAGGAATGAACTTGAGCTCGAATCGTTCCCTAAACTGGACCAAGTGAGAGTGGACTCATCAAGCTGGCAATAAGAAGCTTGTACCAGTCAAGAGCACGCTCTTACAGCATCCTTGATGCTATAAGAATTCTATGGTGGTCAGAAAGATCCATGCGAGAGAAGATGCACTCGCACATGCGAATCCAAGCCCGGACCTCTAATATAGACTCGGAGCCTTTGAACGGCTTGCCTTTGAGATGGAAGAAATCACTACATATGCGCGCAAAGGCTGACTTTTGTGGAGGAGATGCTGGAGTGGGAGCTGGAGGTTGAGTGCTCTTGAATAACTCCATAAACTGATCGGAAGATATGTATATGCCATCCGAATGTGAGCAGTTGAATTTCCTAGCATTCGAGCGATGTCCTTTGCCTCTTCTAGCCATTAGCTGAAAGTTAAGATAAGATAAAGATTATTCACCGGGTAGATAACATTAATGCAATTATGGAATACTATGGAATTAAAATGCATTCCTAGACGTATTCCCAACTTTTATCTACCCTAAAGGACACAGAAAGATCAAGGGTATGATGATTAAGGGATTAGTAACACTTGTACTATACTTGGATGTACCAAAACATATGTTTATGTTTGGTGTTTATCATATTTTGTTCTGAACTCAGCTTCAATACCAAACTGTGATGCCGTCACCCCGAGACCCACATTAACGAAGAGTATTACTAGGTAATACTATCTGCTAATGCGGAGAATAGAGCTGGTTAGGAGCAACCATCTACAACTTTGTCTCAAACATCTACTGAATACGTCGATTAATGCTCTTATTTTTTTTCATATCAAATGGATCGACATATTCAATAAATGCTTAACACAAAACTATAAGTGGTTAAAGGATCTATCGGAACAAAATAGAACAACCAAATTCATATCACATCATAGAACAACAAATAAACATATATATATACAGATACATCCATAATACGGTAGAAAATGATACATCATAGGTGGTTCAAAGACAACAATATATACAATGAGTAAAAAATATACATCAGAGTCAAAAAAAGACTACAACAACAAAAAGGTGACAATAGATATCCAAGCGGAAGCATCAGAGCAAAGCTAAGTCCAAAAGCAAGTATACAACCTGAAACAACTCGGTCCAACCCGAGCATAAAATATACGGGTCAGTCTAGCTAAAAAAATCAGTTTAATAAGGATAAAAGATAGTATTAAGCATAAGGAAAATGGTGATAATTCTTCTCAAATGAAAAGAAATAGTTCTAAGTACTTGTGGTTACTTCGAGTGATGAAATGCCACTAAGCACATATAGTCTCGAAAGAGATAACTCAACCTCAAACATAAGCATGTCTCATATCATCGGCATAATCTCAAAACAACAATAATGGTTTAGAGCAACAATACTCCTAAAAAAAAGGATAAATCCCAAAACCCACCATAACGGTAATCTCAAATACATTCCCAAAAGAGAATCTCAAATCTCGAAAATACGCCATAAAGGCAATCACATATATCTCCAAAATAGGAGAGTACAAATCTCAAATAAATGCCAAGAATGGAAAATCTCAGATCTCAAATAAACGCCAAGTGTTGGAAACTCAAATCCCAAATATAGAACTCAAAGGAGTTCCAATTTCCAAAGGTATAATCGCTAATATAAAAAGGCGATACACTTGGAGAATAAAAAATAATCAGCGAAATCATCTCAAAGATATAGCATTTGCTTATGACTAAAGCCTGCCAAGTACCATTCTCTCAAAATAAGGCGCCACGTTTCAAAAACGTCTCGAAGGACAAATACATCACAACGACAAACATCCCAAAGGACAAATACGTCGCAATGACAAACATCCTGAAGGACAGATGACCCAAAGGTCCAGTACTGGCAAATACTTATTAAAGACAAATATTTCACATACACTCAAATAGGAACCCGAAAAGTATTAACGTGTGTCCCATACCACATGTTTACTAACTGCTAGAAAATGCCACACTAGAAAGTAGTCAAATGTTTGCCCATCTCATCGGCAAACACGACCCAAAGGTCAAAATAATCAAACGGCCAGGACATAAATCAACCAATAAGATAAACTCATGTGTCCCACGCCATATGTTTTACCAAATCGTTTAATTCTTCTTCTCATTCACTCTAATAGTGCAAAAACGTGTATTTTATATACAAAATAATTTATTTGAGGAAACAAAATTTTAAAACAATTTTTAAAAATCGATTTTGAAAACAATCTTTGAAAATTCCCTTATTATAGAGAATATATAGATTTTATAGCTAGAAAATAATTTAAAAATATTATATAATAATTATTTCAAAAGCAAAGTTATTTTAAAAACTATTTCAAAATCGATTGGGAAAATCCGTGCTCGAAATCAAGGAAAAACATAGAAAAACACTCAAATATGTGCGCGATCAAATTTGTGCACGACCATATTTTATTTTATCGTTCGTGGTTGTAGCGAATGGAATATTGTATGGCGGAGTACCGCAAATAATTCTTTTCTAAATTTAAAAAAAAAACCAAATTTCAAACCTCAACTCGATTTCATATATGCTTGATACTTAGGGGATATGTTTTAAGGTATTTGGGGGTTGGGGATTTGATGGTAGAGTTGTTAATGGGATATGAGATATTGTTTTGGTTATAACATTAATCAACTTCAACACTACACATATTTCTTCATTTCGTTCGCTCCCTCTCTTCGTGTTTATTTCTAGTAATAAAGAAATGGCTCCATACATTAAAAAATGAAAATCGAGAGTTTTAATCGACGGGAAGTTATAAAACAAAGTCCATTGAGTTTGTATGGGCAAGGGCTTCGATCTATACCTTTCATACAATGTACGTCCATATCTGACCGTCATCCATTTTGGGGGCGATGAACCAGGGCTTGGGATTTTAGGCGATAGGGGAATAGTCAGATGATGGCATCAGTGGGATCGTTGTTGTTGGGTCGAGGAGCTTCGAAGGCGAGTGTGTGGTGAGGTCCGATGGTATATGGAAGAAAGTGACATTTTACCGTCGCTATGGAGGGTGCAGGTGATGCTTTCAATGGTGGGTTTGAGTCCTAAGTTGATGGTTCGAGTGCGTTGAGATCGCGTAGGGAAGGTTGTTGGCGTTGTCCGTTTAGGATTTCATCGAATATTGCTTGAGAATCGGAGGAGAAAAGTTGGCATTGATTGGTATTTTGGTGCACGGGTTATTTTTGTATAGGGAGTGATTACGTAGGGGGAGAGTGGAAGAAGGGTTAAGGTTAATGATTATTCAGTTTAGTTATTAATTAATAATTTTGATCGGTAACTTGTTAATTAAATAACTTTTGCGTATAAGGTTGGATTCGAACATCATTTGTTGCATTGCACTCGTATGGACATTATCTTCGTGATGGATTTGGATTAGTGGAATTTGGAGTTAATGAAAATTTATGTTAAAATCGAACACTTCGATTTTAGTTCAATCTGGAACACTTCGGCGATAACTGGAATTTTTGTCAGTTTACTCACCTTGTAATCAGCTATATAATATCTGTGATGTTATAAATTTATTATTGAATGCTTATTGCTAGTTTAGATATTGTTGTTGTTGTTATTGTTTGATTGGTTGTCTGGTAGAAAATCTCATTTTGAAAAAGGATGACATATTAACTTAATTGTTGTGAACCTATATGATTATATATATTGTCCATTACCTTTGTATTGCGGGGAATATTTGTAGAGAGACCCTCAGGGATTTCTTGCCAGTAATAATTATTCATTTATGCTGCTTATATTGACATTTAGCTGTAATTAATCATGATATTTTATTTGTATTGTTTAAGTGTTGTTATAGCAATTTTCACTATTAAGTAAATTACTGAATATCATCTCCACCCTTTGTATGTGTTGTCTTGAGCTTGTTCTTCATAAAATGGATATTTAAATTCATTAATCATTTCGATTTACGATATTTGAATTAATTAATCATCGTAATTAATGAACTTTAAAATTTATCAAATCATTTTAATTAATGATGTTGGAATTTAAATTAATCCATCTAGTTAATGATATTTGAATTTAAGTAATCACTTTAAGTAATGATGTTTTAAGTTAATATATTATATTAACTAAAGATGTTTAAATTTAATTAATCATTTTGGTTAATGATATTTAAATAAACTAATCATTTTAATTAATGATATTTGAGTTTAATAAATCATTTTAATTAATGATGTTTAAAAATAATTCAATCGTTTTGAATAATGACCTTTGAGTTTAATTAATTATTTTAATTAATAATGTTTTGAATTTAGTTAATCATTTTAATCATTCTAATTTATCTTTTTAATTAATGATATTTGAATTTAGTTAATATTTTTAATTAATGGCATTTTAAAAGTTAAATAAATAATTGAATAAAGAGTTTTAAAGTAAATTAAATGATTTAATAAAAGTGTTTTAAAGTTAGTTAACTGATTTAGTGTGTTAAATTAATGATCAGATGTAATAAGGCTTAAAAGTTAATTTACCGATTAAATAAAGGTGTTTTTGAGATAATGAAATGTTTAATTAAGATATTTGATTGGTTTATTAAAAGTGATTATAAATTTAATAAAATATCTTTCGGAATAATTAATATTGTTTTTAAAATTATGAAAGATTTTAAATGTGACTAATTATCTTTCAGGATAACTTGTTGGTTTGAATTTACAAAAGTGATTTTTAATTTGATTTATTTCATTAGGGACAATTAATGTGATTTTAAAAATTAAAAAAGGATGTTATAAATTATCCTTTGGGATGATTAACCTTTGATTTAAGATTTTATAAAATTAATTTATTATCTTTTGGAATAATAAATATTGTTTTAAATTTATAAATACTAGTTTATAGACACAAATATCTTTTAAAAAGAATTGTTTCAAATAAAGCTGGGTGTAAATTGTTTGGGTTTATAATAAACAATGCTTTGACATTGGTTTTTAAATTCTTAGACTACTTGTGCCAAAATTGGTCACAAACCCCAGAAGTAGTGAAACCACCAGTGTATATACACAGATCCTCAATATCCAAACATAGATCTCAGATCTCAATTAAGTAGAGAACAAAAATGAAGAAATAGTAAAAATTAAAATGTAAGAAAGCAAGAAAGAATACAAGATTTATAGTGGTTTGGCTATCTCTGGCCTATGTCCACTTTGAATCAATCCTTTTATTCCTTTTTGTATTGAGATTACAATTACAAACCTTTAAACATCATTGAACAAAACAGCAAAGTGTCAACGTAAAGAGCAGAAGAAGCTCTTCCTTTTAGTTTCCATAGGACCACTATTTATAGGTTTAAAGCCGAAAATATCCTCCCCAAAACCTAGAACACCTCTTCTTGTGCACAGGTGGGGCCACATAATCGATCCAGTGTGATTTTGGATCGATCCAAGTGCAATTCGTATCGATCCCAAAATGGTCCAATCAAGCCGGGATCGATCACGAACACTCTTTGGTGCATCGGGAAGCTCCCGTGAAAATTTCATAGCATTTGGAGTTGTAAAATGAGAGTTATGATCGATCAAAACTTGAGTTTACATGAAGGCCAAATGATTCGTATTGATCAGTTCACTTCGATCCCCTTCATATCCATTCTATCCATATATTCATAGCCATGGCCTTCACATCGATCTAAGTTCCATGCCTTAATCCATGTTGAGCGCTCCGTCAATTGACCGGCTTTACTACTTCGTATCCATATATCCAATAACTTTCGTATCCATCAATCCATTCCCTCCTTCATATCGATTAGCCGCACCCCTTTTCGTATCGATCCCCTGCTATTCCTGCTACCTTGTTCGTATTGATCCCAGAACACATGCTTTCGTATCCATCAACTATGCCTTTGTTCGTATACATCGATCCAGGTTCATTGCCTTCGTATCGATCCTAAACTCCTCTATTCGTATCGATCCAATATCACAGGTCGATACGAAACACATCGATACGAATTACTATGGTCTAAAGCCATGCATGCTATCCATATCGCATCCATCTATCGATACAAAAGCATCAATGTGTAGGCATCGATCCAAAGCCATCACCTCGATCAATATGAAGAAATCGATACAGAACCATTCCTCACCAATATTGATCCATCCATATCTTAAGCCCGCGAACTCCGATTGACCTGAAATTTGAAATATAGCTTCTCCAAGGCTCGTTCATCGTTCTCTATCCATCTCGTCTTGACCGAAGATCAGTCCAATTTTGACGGTATCGATCATAGCCATGTTTCCAACCGATCTTCAATCCTGATATCCATCCTTACCAGCCAATTTATTGATATCCCAGCGTTGATCAAAAAGTGGGGTAACATTTCCCCCCCAAAACATGCCTTGTGGTAAGAAGGTGTGTTTTGAATAGCTCTGAATCCGACATCTAAAGTCCATATTCCATCCATTGCCATAACATTCGATCCAAATCCAATCTATTACCAAGCCATCCTATCAAGTGTCGTAGCCGTATCCTTATCCGAATCTGTGACCACTCCGAGCCAATATCCGATCCCAAATCCAATAACCGAATCCTTAGCCAATTTCATATCCATCTGAACCCGACAACCGAGTTTTGATCCATCCATATCCAATAACCAACAATCAAATCCAGGACCTCTCCAGGTTGATATCCAAATCCGAGACCACTCCGGGTCCATACCGAAATCCTTAGATGTTCATAGCCGATATCTGAATCCATAACCTCTTTGGGCTCTTGCCAAGCGCAAATCACAATCGACGACCTGCATTAAACAACGCCTTGGTGTTCTTGGTTTAGTGTTCCTGAATGCTGAGTAATCCCATGGCTGAAGTCCTAAGCCGAATCCTGGTCGCTCCGGACCCTTGCTAAGTATAATCCATACCCGATGAACTGAAATAGTAACCGATAGATAATATGGGGCCTAAGTCCTAGGTCGAATCCTAGTCTCCAAACCCTTGTGGAGCATAGTCCATACTCAACGACCTGAATAAGCCAATTCGCTACGCTCAGACGAAGGGACTTACCCCTTGTCTGGCATAGTCCATACCCGACGAACATTTATCAAAAATTAGACAAAAATCCAATCAAAATCCAGTCTAAAACCAAATTAAATCAAAAAACCAAAAATCCATACCAAGAGCCTAAGCTAATATTCAAACCGAAAACAAGCATCCAAACCAAAGTCCAAGTCAGAAAGCAAACAAAACCAGGAGTTCATACCAAACTCCGAAACCAAACCAGAAAAAAGCAAATTTCCAAACCAAAAAAGAAAAAGCAGATTTCGGAAACTAGAGCGTCACGGTTTATCATCATCTCAGAGCATGCCTAGGGGCTATCTTTTCCCCCATACATGATTAAGTGACTTGGCCATTTGTTCAGATTTTGCTACTTATTCCATATCATTCCTGTCGGTTGATAACCAATCGATCATCATTCCTGGGCCTCGTGCCATCTTCATTTGAGGTAGACGGTGGTTGCTCCTGCTCCATCACCGCATTTCGAACCCCGATATATTACTGCAGCTGACCATTCCTTATATGATCCTCGATTATATCCTTTAGATGACTGCAGCTATTGGTATCATGCCCATCGAGGCCATGAAAGAGACAATGCCTTCCCAACGCCTCTCGCGTTCTGAGGGTTCCCTCTTTGCCAGCCTTCGATATGGAAGGTGATCCATGTTTCCATGAATATCCACTACATTGTTTCATTCAATCCTGTGTAAGTTGAGAATTTTGTTTCTCCCTAAAATTCCTTGCCCTTCTAGAGTTGTCATCCAGCCTCCTCTTTCCTTTATCCTTATCCTTGCCCAAGCTTTTGCCGGATGGTTCTCCATCCTTGACTACATTTATTTCCTTTAGTTTTAAATCCAGATTCGCATCCTCCTGTCGAAGAAATCTTTTAGCCTCGGTAGAATTCCCGGAGATCCATTGGTGGATCCCGTATCAATGATACTTTGAAATCCGAATTATCCCTGACTCCGTACATTGCTGCCTTTAGAACCATTGATGGGTCTGGCCGATCCACCAAAGCAATTGCCGCATTGAACCAAGTTAAGAAAGCCCTTAGTGATTCCCCTATTCTTTGCTTTACTGACGTCAATGTCATCACATTCTTCGGCCTTTTGATATGAACCCAAAAATGCTTCAAAAACATGTACACCAATTCTGTCCATTTCCTAATAGATCTATCTTCTAACTGCCTGAACCACATAGCAGCTATATCCGTCAAGTACAAAGGAAAATACCAAGCTATAACTTCATCTGATTCCCCCAACACTTCCATATGTCTCGTGTACCTCATTAAATGATCAATAGGATCAGCTCTTCCGTTGTATACCTCTAGAGTACTAGCTTAAACACTGGTGGATATCCTAGCCATTCTGATGCAATGGGTAAACGGACTCCTGTTTACTCCTTCTAGATCTCTGTTTGCTAAACCTCCACGCATAGTTTGCCCAATGATCTCAGCTAGTCCTGTATTGTCTACTAAGGGTTGCCCATCGAGTCCTCTAATTCTGGCACATACTCTTCATCAGTACTCTTGTGCTTCTGCCGGTATCCTACTGTTTGGTGTCACTTGGAATTCCTCCATGAATTGGTCTATCATTGCATGGTACTGTTCCCTTGAGTTTGGATCCATCCAAATTGGTAACTATGTGGTGATTAGGGGCTGTGAGCCGTTGAGCTGCTCCATTCCGCCCTTTATCTCCTTGTTGGTTGCTTTGTCATAGTTCCTTTTAGATCTGATCCTTTAGCTTTCCTGTAACAACCCATTATTTTTAACAAATATTTTAATAGAATTAATTTTAAACTTTGGTTTTAAATCATTTAAAATTTGAAAATTTGGAATTTTGCAAGGTAATTTTGGGTTTGGTTAAGAATTATTTTTCCAAATATAATAAAATAAAGATTTTCTAAATTTTTATATTTGGTCAACTTTTGTCAAACTTTGACTTTCAATTGAAATTTATAATTTGAATTTTTAATTTCCAATCTTTTTCTTTAAAGCTGAATTTGATCCTGATATTCGTTCTGGTTTTCGTTACGTCAAATTCTGTTTTATACTTTTTAAATTTGATAAAATTCAACGTTCTACACGCAATTATTTTCAGTATTTTATTGTTTATTTTCTATGTTTATTTTATATTTTATTTTGATTTGGGCTTTGATTTTCTATTGGGTTGTGGAGCATGTTTTTTGATTTGGGCTTTGCATTGGGCCTTGTTTTCCTAATGGAAATGTCTTTGTTTATTAAAAGTGAAAAGGTACCCATTCATTTGTGCCAGCTACACAAAATTCTTTTCTTTCTCATCTCTTCTCTTTTGCATTTCCTGACAAAAGAATTTTACAGTAAGTCATGTCTTCTTCTTTCTCCTTTTCTCTTTTGTTCTCAAGAAAGTTCGGCCATGCTTCTCCCTTTGCCGACCTCATCTCCTCCACCATCCATCACCTATAACCAGCCATCGCCTCATCATCATCCTTTACCCAGGCCATGACCTTCCATGATCCAAAACCCATCACCAAAGCATGTTGGAACCCTAGCAGAGCCTTCCTTGATCACCACTTACTCTTTGTTAGCCTCGGCCACCACCAATTCCTCCACCTTCTATGCCTTGTCATGACCACATCCTCCTCCATAGCCATGACCAGATGATGCCTGACCACTTGACCAAGCCCTAGCAAATCTGACCACGCTATGTTAGCCAAGGGTCGAACCCAAAGTTTCATGTTGCCTTGCCTTTTTGCTTTCCACATGACTTTTTCCATGAAATCTCTTCTTATTCTAGCCCATAGCCGTGCCTTTTGCTGACCATGGCTGAGCTTTGTTTGATAATGGTCAAGCCTACTTTGAAGTGGTCGAGCCTATCTCTATGTTGGTCGAGCGCACTTGCATTAGTCAAGCCATTTTATTCCACTGTTCATACTCTTTTGCATTGTTTAATTCAAATTCTTTTGTGTTGAATGTATATTTATATATGTTTGTACTTGTTTGTTTACAAGACTTGGACCTTGGCTCTTGATCTACTCGAATCTAGTTCGTGCTTTGTCATGCTTTACGGAGTTTGGTCATGTGTTTTGAATTGTTATCTCTAGATTTAGAAGGTGAGTTTATCACTCTTTACATTCGTACTTATATATTTGTGAAACAATGACATGTGAAGTGTAGTAGTGATATGCTATGTTGATATTAGTTTCATACATGCCTGTGCTATGATATTTTATGATGTTATAACTTGATGCTATACTTGTTACATCACCTGATATGACATGCTATGCAATATTGTTCATTTTCTTTTCTGCTTCTCACACTGTAAGTTCCCTGTTAGTATAGAATCGCTATGGGTTGAAATGATGCATACCCGAACGGACTTTAGGATTGGAAAAAATCATCATGAGCTGAAATGATAGGCTCAAGCGATTTTTATTTTATTTTACTTGGGATTGTGGGTTTGAAATGATAAAACCCAGAATTTTATATTTTACGGATTGAAATGATACATATCCTGTCACTTGACCTAGGTTAAAAATATTATACAGATCCATGGTTAAATTTTAAACAATAATTTTATAAAAAAATTATTAAGTATTTTGAAAATTTAAGCATATGGAAATTTAACTTAAATTTTGGTATAAATGAGTTAAATAATATATATATATATATATATATATATATATTGATTTTTGAATAAGTTAAGATTTTATAAATAAATAAATGTTGTTTAAAAATCAAAATTTTAAGATTTTATCCTTGATATAAATTTAACTTAATAATATAATTTAAATTAATATGGAATTTAAATATAACCTAGTAATAGTGATATATTTTATTTATGAAAAATTATATGGTTTGTATAATTAAAAAGATTTTAAAACTTTGATAAGAATTGAAATATTATGTTTTAAAAAGTTATAATTGAGTTTGTAGCATTTTCAAAATGCTATGTTATTTTAGTTATGTTTTTAAAATGTTATGTTACCTTAGGTTATGCTGTAAAGGTGCTACTATTTCTAAAACGTAACATTTTTCGAAGGGCTATTATATATGGGTAAAATTTTAAAGATGTTATGGTTTCTAACTTATTACATTTTTAAGTGCTATAATAAGTGTATAGATTTGGGAGTGTTAAAACTTTGGAGAAATGGATATTATTTTGATGGAATAATAACATTGAACTTAAATGGTTTTAAAAATGTATATGTTTGATTTGAAAGTTTAAACCATTTAAAATAAATAACCATGGCTTATAATAACATTTGGTTGGACCGGGATCGGAAGTTGTCATACTCTCTACCAACTTCGAAAACCACTTTTATAGCCGTGTACGCAGTGGAGATTCCAGAATGAAGTAGGATGGTGGCGACGATCCTATATGAGGTATATACGTGGACTAGACTCCCATGAGTTGGCATAAGGTGGCTAAAACAGGAGCAATCGATGGACCAATGAGGTAGCTCCTCTAATCGGACGCACTCCTTTGATACCATTCTATTACTTTGTGATTGATTGGGTGCACCCTTTGATATTCTTTTGGGAGTGTGGATCGAGTTGGGCGGTAGTGGCTGCTATGCGTTACCACCAATCCGGAAGTGCAATTGGTATATCTACCCTGGCATTACCTAGTTGTGCCATGCCACCTACCCTAGCATGCTTTACTACGAGTTTCATTTGTGTCGTACCTATGGAGTATTTATGGTAGCCTCCCGATCTGGAGGTACGATGGTACTGTGTAGACTATTGGCACTATAAAATGTATTAAGGGGGATATAGGTAACGCCTTAACACTATTTTTAAATATATTATATGTTACTATTAGACATTGTTATAATAGCGTATATTACTACATTGTAGATAGTTTAACGGATCCTTAAAGGATGGGTGATCCCAAGCATCCTATAAGTTATTGGTGCATTTCTATTTCAGTTCACTTGAGTTGATTTACATTATATAAGTATGTATGCCCTGACTCGATTGTTTTGTGTTTTGCTTTACGCTAGGGTCAGCTCGAGTATCAGCTTTGGATTTCATCTTGTGGAGCTAGAGGATTTGCTGGAGATTATCTATCTATTGAATTACTTATCTATTTCTATTTCTATTTCAGTTGTTTCTATTCAGCTTATGTATTAATGGATTTCTATTGTATTTGCTTTCAGACTCTAGTATAATGTATTTTTTTGAGACTATGTGTGTAGTAGCTTTATGAACTACTATGGTTATTTTATTTCCGCTGTGAGCTATTCTGATGTTCTATGTCTGTGATTTTATGATTGGTTTTATTTGCTCCAAATTCTATTAATAATCTATTGTTTTGATTTATTCAAGTCCAACATGTTTGGTTTTATTATCTATTTGAATGGTCCAAAATAGTGGGTCGTTACATTTCCAAATCTGAACTCCTAATCCGAAATAGCGGGAGCTAGTCTTCTCGGTGAAAGCACCAAAATGTTTTTGCCAAAATTGGTGACAAAACCTAGAAGTAGCGAAAGAACCAGTATAGATACACAGATCCTCAATATCCAAACATAGATCTCTGATCCCGGTTAAGTAGAGAACAAAAATGAAGAAATAGCAAAAATTAAAATGTAAGAAAGCAAGAAAGAACACAAGATTTATAGTGGTTCATCTATCTTCGGCCCACGTCAACTTTGAATCAATCCTTTTATTCCTATTTGTATTGAGATTACAATCACAAGCCTTTGAACATCAATGAACAAAATAGCAGAGTTTCGGCGTAAAGAGCAGAAGAAGCTCCCCCTTTTAGTTTCTATAAGACCGCTATTTATAGGTGTAAACACGGAAATATCCTCCCTAAAATATGAAATACCTCTTCTCAAGCATAGGTAGGCCCACATGATCGATCCAGTGTGATTTTGGATCAATTTAAGTGCAACTTGTATCGATCCCAAAATGGTCCAATCAAGCTGGGATCGATCACGAACACTCTTTGGTGCATCGGGAAGCTCATGTGAAAATTTCATAGCATTTGGAGTTGTAGAATAAGAGTTGTGATCGATCAAAACTTGAGTTTACTTGAAGGTCGAATGATTCGTATCAATTAGCTCGCCTCGTTCCCCTTCATATCCATTCTATCCCCATATTCATAGCCTTGGCCTTCGCATTTATCCGAGTTCCATGCCTTGATCCATGTTGAGTGCTCCGTCAATTGACTGGCTCCACTACTTCATATCCATGCTCGTATCCATCCATCCAATAACTTTCGTATCTATCTGTCCATTCCCTCTTCATATCGATTAGCAGCTGCCCTCTTGTTATTGATTACCTGCTCTTCCTACTACCTTGTTCGTACTGATCCCGGAACACATGGTTTTGTATCCGTCAACTGTGCCTTTGTTCGTATTCGTCGATCCAGGTTCATTGCCTTCGTATCGATCCTAAACGCCTCTATTTATATCAATCCAATATCACAGGTCGATACGAAACCCATCGGTATAAATTACTATCGGTCCAAAGCCATGCATGTTATCCATATTCATATCCATCTATCGATACGAAAGCATCAATGTGTAGGCATCGATCCAAAGATATCACCTCGATCGATACGAAGATATCGATCTAGAACCATTCCTCACCAATATTGATCCATCCATATCTTGAGCATGCAAACTCCTATTGACCTGAAATTTGAAATGTAGCTTCTCCAAAGCTTGTTCATTGTTCCCTATCGATCCCGTCTTGATCGAAGCTCGGTCAAATTTTGAAGGTATCGATCATAGCTATGTTTCCAACTGATCTCCAATCGATCCCGTCTTGATCGAAGCTCGGTCAAATTTTGAAGGTATCGATCATAGCTAAGTTTCCAACTGATCTCCAATCCTAATATCTATCCTTTCCAGCCAATTTGTTGATATCCCAGCCTTAACCAAAAAGCGGGTTAACATAGAAAATATAATTTGTCCCTTTAAAAATTATTTAAAAAATGTGTTCTAAAGTGTCATTAAAAGTATTATGATGTCAAAATCAAGCCCAAGAGAAAACAAACATCTTATCATTCTCGATAGTTGACTTATCGACCATTGACTTTGACTATGCTTTCTTCTTTATATTTCATCACTCTCAAACAATGTGTTGCTCAATTGAGCCTTGTTATCCTTTGTCCAAAATGACTAAACCCGAAGAGTGAGTGGGGGCCAAGTTAGTGGGGTTATTCTCATTAGGGTATTTTTACATCCATTCTAGATTGGATTCGGTGTTGTGCAATGAGTTGTAAAATACTTGGATTCTCGGTAACAGTTGGTAGGGTTCGACTTGAAGGTTTTCGAGAGCCATCAGAGTTTCAAGTATATTTCTAGAGGTATACTTTCGGTAAAGGGGCGCACCCTCTTAGTCATTGTTGGAAAAAACTTCTCTTTTCCATTATTGTTTATTCAAATCTTTGAATTGTTTCTTTAATTACATTGAGAACTGCCTTGTACTCTTCGCTATGTTCAATTATTTATGACCATTCTTTCAAGTTTGGAATTTGATATTGTTTATGCACATTCATTTAGTATGGGGATTCGTTCTTACTAGTGCCCACCTTTTTTATTTGGATTATTTCTGGTGTTTGTCTCTATTCTTTTTTGATTGGATTGTTGTTCTAATTTGCTTCCCATTTCTTTAGTTATAAATGTTATTCTTGTGAGGTAAAAAAATTTTTCCATGTCAGTGGCGTGATCTCACAGAATTTTTATATATTCATCATATTACTTGAGTTTTCTCATGCCAGTTTTCCAGACTGACCCGGGTGTTATTTTATTATAATGTTCGAGTCAGACCGAGTTCTTCCTACGTTGGCTTTGGTGATATGGAGTTATTAGTAGGGTTGTCAATTTCCTACACGACCCGAAACCCGCACGGAAATTAGCAGGTTAACGCGACCCATTTAATTGGCGGGTCATTTTCGGGTCAACCCGAATTTGACCCGTTTATAAACGGGTGGGTTTCGGGTTGACCCGCTAACCCGAAACTGACCCGTTAACAACCCGTTTATACAGTATATAGGTTGAGCTGACCCGTTTACGACCCACTCCGAACCATTTATGACCTGTTTGTACCTTATACGAGTTATACGGGTTGACCCGACCCGTTTACAACCCGTTTCGACCCATTTACGACCCAATTATACCTTATACGGGTTGACCCGATCCATTTACGACCCGTTTACACCTTATACGGGTTGACCTGACCCATTTACGACCCGACCCAACCCGAACCGTTTATAATCGGGTTACACGGGTTGGGTCGGGTTAACCCGTTTATAAACGGGACGGGTTCGGGTTGAGCTTTTTCGACCCGTTTAATAAACGGGTTGACCCGACCCATTAAAAATCAACCCGAACCCGACTTGACCCGACCCAAACCCGACCCGACCCGACCCGACCCATTGACAGCCCTAGTTATTAGAGAAGCATTGGATATTCACTTATCATGGTGTTTTATTTTCTACCGTATCATAAATTACACCTATCAGCAATTTGTAGGTCGGAATTTTATAACTCTCCAGTTAATAAGGTTTATTTCTAAATCGGATGTACTGCGTATGTTATATTAACAGTTTTTATCATCTTTGTTACGTTATGTTGTTGATTCTGCTATGAGATTCTGATTTTTCCGTTCTCTGTTCTTTCCTTTCTATTTTATCCTAATAATATGCCTTTTTGTAGATTGGATATTCGACATTTTAATACCATTGATATACTCGGTGTCGACTTTATATGGTCGAAAAGGCGGGTCATTACAGATGTGGTCGAGTTGATTCAAATATTACTCTCAAAATTATTGCACAATAAGACTTTATATTTTGGTATATATGTCTTAAAACAGAAAATTCTAAATAAGGATTTACGTAATAACCAAAGTGTCTCAAAGTCAGTGGGAGCAATATTGAGTTTATGGGTTTTCGGATACGATCCGAGAAGGAATACAAAAGTATCATTCATAAAATCATCAAAATTGAATAAGTGTTTTGATAGGAATATCAAATAGTTTGATTATCAATCAAAATGCAGAGGAAGCGTGTGCTCATAAGAAAGAAAGTTAAAAAATTATATAAATATTTCTAAATCGTAAGTAAACAACACACTACTGATTATTAACAATGCACTCGTGTTGAAATCAGCTTTAGTTATTTAATTCTCGACACTAGAATTGTAAATGATGTCATTTATAATAAGTATAAAAGATGTTGAGAATGTCCCAAGTGATATGCAAGGACACCTTATTAAAATGTTTAATACAAAATATGTAAGATGAGTTCCTTATGCTTTGGCAATAGGAATCATCATACATGTTATGTAGTCTACGATATCGTGATTTCTTTATGTATTTGACTCATGAAGCAAATATCAAATCTATATTGATATTAATAAATGGTTGTATAAAGTGTTCTCGTGTATTTATGAAATACTAGAGAATTGTTTACAAAACTAACAAAATCCTTATGAAGGAGTGTTCAGACTCAAACTTCATAAGTGATTTAGGTATAATATGTTTGTAATAAATTCAAGTTAAGAATCTTTAAGTTGGAAATTTTCCAAATGAAAGACTAGCTGATTTAGTGAAAAAGTTAAGTACATTCCTTTGAATAATTCCATAATAAAATTAATGTATATAAATATAAATGCACAAAATTTACAATTGAGCCATGGGTGATTCCAAATGTTGAGAATCCCATTACATTGCTACACTAACAATGTCATGATATAGTTCGTAGCAGAACTTAGAGCTCTCTAGAAGTTGAGAGACATACTCTGAATTACTCCACATGATAAAACAATTTATTACCATCGAAGAGAGTTGATTGGCAAAGTAGATAATTGAAACATAATAGCGTACCTGTTCACTAAGGGACTGACCAAATTTCAAAACTGATTGGAGAAGTTGGAATAGGATTCCATAATTGACCCTAAGTGTATGTGGGAGATTGATAGAGTTAGGGAATGCCCTTGGGGCAACTATATGACCTCTTACATATATCTAACTTGATAACAATCTTGTTCAAACTAAAAGTTATTTTCTTTGTATTATATACTTCATATAATGTGTTATATTAATTAATTAACTTAATTAAAAGTATACTTAATATAAAATCCATAAATGGTATGTTTTGTGATAGTAATTACAAAGTGTAACCGTGAGTAATTTATCATAACGAAAGCAAATATACCATTTTAAATATTCCTAATCAAGATGTATCGAGACTGGATGCTGGAGTCACTAAGGGGTTACGTGCTGATAATTATTAGATAACTATGGAATAACTCACTTGATAGTTTTCTGTTGGTTAATATGACTAAGGTCAAACAGAAAATATCGATATGACTAATTTACACAGTTCTCTTAACTTGAAAATACTATTGATCTTCAATGTGGAAGCTCTGCTTTAATTATAATTAAATTATGGCACGATATCCATCAAACAACTATACTTGGGTAGAGTGAAAGGATTGGAAGTGAAGAACTATTCAAGAGACGATTTGTCACCTTAGTTATATGAGGTTAGTATCACGGTCAACTGATGTCAAATGAAAGTCAATGTTCCTGGCCAAAGCAATTCGGTTAATAATAATTGTTATATTAAAATCTGGGACTTTTTGTTTGGACTATAAAGTTGAATGTGGACGATACATGAATTTTGACCATTACTAAATTTCATACGTTTTAATGTGATATAGTTTTGATGAAGAAAATTGGTGTAAATAATTATCACTATTGGGTGCCACGTCTAATAATTAAATTTGTATTTTACCAAAAGATGTGTAAGCGATAAATTTAGCCAAAATTTCATACCACTTTCTAAGTGATGTGTGAACGCTAATATTCAAGTAGTTCAATATTAACCACTGACTGAATTAACACCTTTGAGTTGCATAACCATAATGATGAATTCTTTGAAAAACCAGACGATTTAATTAATTTATAAAATGTTGCAAATTGATTAAATTAATTGATTTTTGAGAAATATAAATTATTATTTAATTTATTTGACGTTAGGAAGTTGTTTGTATTTATTTTATTGCATTTATAAAAGTTATATTTGTGCGCATTGATATACAATGTTGATGTAATTTAAATAAAAGATAATTGCATGAAAAGATTGGGGGGAGAGAGACAATCATGGGAATTAATTAGGGAAGTATTAATTAAAGAATGGGAAAGGTTTCATTCTTTCAAATAAAACATATTATCTAATTCATTCTGTACGTACAACTAGTCTTTTTCATTCATTCCTTTTTTCTCTCCTCCTACCAATTTATAGCAAAAAACAAAAAAAATCCCAAAAACTTTCAACTCCAAATAACAATATCAAATAAAATAAAACAAAAGTGGTTCATCCATCTCTTGCAATGATATGATGGGGATGTTGAAGATCCGAGGAGATATCATCATTCAAGGTGTGACTTCTAGGGAACATCCTAAGGGGAATTCATTTTCAAGGTGTGCTTCAAGGGTTTGGGTAATAAGGTATGTTTTTCTTATACTGATATTGACATTTGATGTAATGTTTGATGAAAAAGAACTTTAATTATCGTAATTTGTATGTACATATCATTGCCTTATTTAATTTGAAAATTGTACATGTAGCTTACATTGTTTGTTGAATGAATTGATTGTAGGTTTACAAAAAAAATTTGTGTATGTTTAAATACAATTTTTTTGGATCCATGCACTAAACTTCAATTTAAAGTCTAATTTTTAGATCTAAAATTTTGTATGTTTATTTGTCAATTGAGTGCTTATTTGGTTAAATTAAAATTAAAATTTGTATATGTTTAAATATAATGTTTTATTATAGATATATGTTGTAAACATTCAATTCAAAGCATAATCCTTTAGATCTAAAACTTTGTTTGTTTATATTATTTTGATTGGATTTTACTTTAACAAATTAAGCTGAAATTTATGTATGAATAATATTATGTTTTATTGAAGATTCATGTTTTAAATCATACAACAAAAAGTGTAATTTAAGATTTGAAAGTTTACATGCGTGTATTTTGTGTTTGTATTGTATTAGAAATTAAAAAAAGAGAAGATGTTTTGACAATAAATCTAAATTTTAAATTGATTGTTATAAATCTCTAATTTTTATTAATTAGGGAGATTTGATTGAATCTTATATACACACAATTAATGTTTTGACAACAAATCTACTTTTAAATTGATTGCTATAAATCTCTATTTTGTATTAATTAGAAAGATTTGATTTAATCTTATATACACATAATTAATATTATACGTATGTTTATATATATAAAATTTATTTCATGTATTTCATATTCTCAAAGAAAGAATCAGATTTCTTTCCGAAAAAGAGACAATTTAAAATGAGCAATTATATTATATATATATATATATATATATATTTAATTATTGTTGACTTTTTCTATTCTCAATCACATATCAATTGTCATTTATATGCTGCATTGATTGAGTTTACCAAATGGGATGTTGAATCAATCATCCGTGTTACCCTTTATTTATTTCCATTTTTGCTTATATGATTAGCTACCTATTTATTTCTATTTATATGTCTACACCTTGTCATCAATTGGCAGCCCCTATCATATGTTGCACTTACACAACTTATACGATAATATATATATATATATATATATATATATATATATATATATATATATATATATATATATATTGGTTATACTTACATTCATGCCATGTATATGTTGTTAATTAATGACATTCATATAATAAATCAATTTAAAGAGAGAGAAATGAAAGGCTTTTCTCTATATATAAATAAAGTATCCTTTCATTAATTGAATAAGATAAAAGAATGAAATGAAAGGTTTTCTTCTCTAAATTACATAACTTTTGAAGAAAGAAACTAAATATTTCTTTCTCTAAATTTACTCTTTGAATAATTGTGGAGTGCGTTTGATACACTATCATTTAAGTTTAAATTAATTAAAAACTTCTTTTGATCTATTTTTGAATAAAATAAGATTTTATTTAAAAAAATTATTAGATTGGATCTAATATATTTTTAGACTCCATAGGCCCAAAAGATTCTAAATGCTAATTTTTTAAAATTCACCCATTTCTACGGCTTTAGGCTGGCCTAGATCTAACATTGAGTAGAAGACATACTGGGCTGGGAGTAATGTTCTTGGAGTGGAAGCAGATATAGTATATTGTTGGATTTTTTCAGGCCTCACTACAAGATAGAACATGAAATGTTGGCAAGCTTATGAATTAGTCCTATTTTGATCGAAAGGATCAGTACTTGTCATAAGTGAGATGATAAGCTAGTGGAGATCATTGTAAAGATAAAAGGAGTAGAATCTGAAGACATGAAGCAATACGAACTCGACCGAGAAGGTTGACTTCGTAAAGATGGAAGGTTGTTTGTTCTCGGTATTGATGGTTGCGAGATGAAGTGTTAAGATAGTGGCATCATTCTAGATTGACCATTCATCACGATGGTAATATGATGTACCAAGATATGAAGCATACTTATCATTGGGTAGGCACGAAGAGGGATATTAGGGGCATTTATCTCAAAGTATATGAATTGCCAATTGCTAAAGGCAGAGTAGAAGAAATCTAGTGGATTATTTCAATCTCCAGATTTCCTGAGTGGAAATGGGGCAAGTGTCAATGGATTTTATTGATGGACTACCAAGGACTCAAGCAGGGTACAATGGCATTTGGGTCATAGTTGATCAGCTGATCAAGTGTGCTAGATTTATACCCATCAAGTAGAATGGCATCAAAGCTGTCAGAGTTGTATGTAAAATGGATAGTACGATTTCACGTTGTGCCAAAAAGCATTATAAGCGACCGAGACCCGTTGTGTACTAGTGGGTTTTGGAAAAGCTTACAAGAGGTGTTAGGGACCGACCTGCACCATAGTACATCTTATCGTCTGCAAATAGATAGGCAGGTAAAGAGAGTAAATTGTATATTGGATGATCTCTTGCAAGCATGCGTTATAGATTTTGGAGGATCATGGGATGACCATATAAATTTGGTGGAGTTTACATACAACCATAGTTATTAGTTTATTATTAGTATCGCACCATATGAAGCATTATTGGCTGACAATGTAATGCTCCTTTATGTTAGTAGGAAGCAGACGAGAAATTGATACTAGGTTAAATATGATTAGAGAGACAATAGAAAAGATTAAAATCATTCTGCAACTAATAAAAGCTACTTAGGATCAGCAGAAAAGCCATGCGGATAAAAGACGAAGAGATTTGGTGAAGGTTTCTCCTATGAAGAATGTAGTTCGGTTCGGTGGAAAGGGGAAGTTGGCATCAAGATTCATAGGTTATTTTTCGATAGTAGAGAGGATTAGGAACATAGCGTATAGGGTCGACTTACCTAACAAGATGGCAGGCGTGCACAACGTCTTTCATATCACTTATCCATGGAAGTTTGTTCATGATTCAGATGAGAAGATTACACCGGATCAACTAGAAGATGTTGAGGTAGAACCAGAAGTATCTTGACATCGTAGGCTGCTTCGTATTGTTGGGCATGATACAAAATAGCTAAAATGAAAAACGATGAAACTAGTTAAGGTACAATGGAGCGGAAGTGATGACAATTGTTCATGGGAGACAAAGGAGAGCATAAGGACTACGTGTCTAGAGCTCTTTGAGTGGTAAGATCCATCATTTACTGCATCTACTTTCTATCGTATCTTATATTTAATAGGATGGTATTTTGTATGCTAGGGTAAGTTCACTATACTGTTTGTTACATGGTTGCTTGATTGAGATGTTTAATGATAGCTTGTGATTGGTAGGCATACGAAATAACTATGGTTTCTTGTACTTTGGCTTGTTTGGGGATATCAGGGGCGAAATTCCTAAAGGGGGAGAATATAACGACTCGTGTTTTACATATCGAAGGATTGTAAAATATTTTTATTTTACCTGTATGAGGTCGTATGATTCTATAATTTTGGGATCCGACTCATAGGGACATTTTACACACGTATGATTTTCTCAAATTTTTATGTGATAATATTGACCCTAAAAACCTTGTTTTGGCTGCAACTTTTGATAGGAGTTGAATTAGGGTCTTAAACTAGTTTCATTACTTCAAGATGATGGTTTCCCATTCGGTATAATGGTTATAATAGAAAAATAGAGTGATGGTTATGAAGTTATGCTTGTTTTAAGTTTTAATAGCTGTTGGTTAGAATTAATGTATAACCAATAAGCCCATTAGTAAGCTTATTAGTTTAATTTGAGTAATTAGAGAGCTAAAGTGTCAAATTAAAACCTTTTCCTCTCTTCCAAAGCAGATCCAAACCCTTGTTAGCCTTAATTTCATCCAAAGTTACCCGTATTGCTCTCTAAATCACACTAGATTGTAGATAGGAGATTAGATCCTCGATTAGAAGCTAGAGATCATCAAATTGGTTAATTAGAAGCGCTTTTCATTGCTATTTGGATTGGGTCTACATTCAAATTGGTTGAATTTGATAATTAATGAGTGGTTCATGACTTCTTACTATCCTATGCATGTTTATATGGTAGAATTATAGGTTTTAACATGATTTGTGATTTAAGAATCCTTTTCTAACCTTAACCACATGTTGATATATGTTTATGACCTAAATAGATGAATATTTAATACGATTGGAGTAATAACCTTGTAATTTATCTTAATCATACTCATATGTTCATTGATTGCTTAGATATGGATTAGAAGTTATTTGATTGCTATAATTCCATGTATTTCCTATGTGATTGCATGTTATTTTATATTTATATGTTGTGCTTTGATGTTTTTTTCAAGCGTCTTGAATGTTTAGGGAGATAGGTTGGTGAATTTGGCAAATCGAAGGCAAAAATGATCGAAATTGTATGAAACTTGAAGGGTAGGCTTTGGAATATGGGAATAGCTTAGAGTTCACTTTACGGGTCCCAATTCTTTAAGTACATAAGTTGGTACCGGCTTGTTCATGTCAGTTGGAGTTGTGTGTATTGGTACTATATGGCATCTATTTTGGGGAGACTAAGAGCAAGGCTAGCGAAGGTAGCCCAAGGTGATGGATATGTGATTTGTTAAGTGTAGGAGGCTATGCCAACTTGTTCTTCTAGAACTTGAAGTGGGTGTTTTGGAGTGAGAATTGAGTTGTTTGATGGATTGGTCAGGTTCAAAGCATTTAGGCATGGAGTACTAGAAGCAAGCAATGAGTGGAAGAAAACTCGGCAATTAGTTGGCTAAGTGGAGAGGTCGGTACCGATTTGAATAGATTGATGACCAGTTGTGTTGGTTGGTCTAATGGATGTTAAACTTTGGGAGATGAAGTGGAGGTCCTCTAGATCGTGCTGGAGTTGTTGGATCGTTTGCATCAGGGTTAGATGGCGATGTAACAACATGATAAAAGTTAGAATCTTTGGTTTGTGAATCGTAGTGGGAGTAGGTACATAACTGCTCGATAAAGGAGAGACCTATAGAATGAGGAACATAGTATGTTCTTGAATAATGGAAACATGATTAAGCAGGAAGGCCTTGGTGTCAAAAAAGGAGCAAATGAGGGCTTTGATTAGTATGTGCTAAGGAATCGTTGGTGCTTGGAGTGTTTTCTTTTATACTCAAAGCAAGGGTATTCTAAGTGGGGATGTCCATGGCTCAATTGAGGGACCTGTATACCAAGAACCAGTGCCTTTGGGTCTAGTGTCTAACTTTGGGTTCGAGACATGTACCGAGCTTTGGGCAGCATGATACGGGAGTACACAGAAAACCGGGATTTCCTTTAATCCCTGGCAATAAAGAGGTAATGCGAGTTATCATATATTCAAGGCATGAAGGTGAGTGGAAGTGGGTATTATTTGATGGATGCTATGGTTGCATTGGTTTTTTTTCTTCAGCGGCTATCACTTGGGGATATCATTGGGAGTAGGTACCAGAGATGAGAATATTTGGACATCCACTATTGTATCTTTATAGTACCTTTATGGCATTGTAAAGTAGCATATTATAGTGTTATGTGCTACCTCTTTGGTTGCAGCGACATGTCAGGTATGGTTCGTGTACTCTTGTTCCTTACCATATTTACTTGTATAGTATTTTGAGATTTATTTATTGCTCATCATAGACTGTTATTTGACTCAAAATTTTACGCTTTTCATCTTATTATCTTGGGTATTCTTAATGAGTAGAGTAGATAACAAGTTTAGGTAATGCAGTAGCTGTTTTGAGGACGAGCTGGATGGAATTATCTTGTATTATATACTTATATGAATTCAATGCTTAATCCACTATGTAGCACTGGTGATCCTTAGCAGTGACTGCTTATACTTGTATTTGAGAGAGTTATCGAGTTTGTTTCCGTTGTATAAACTGTATGACACTTGATGTATAACTTTGTGGATGTATACTCTAATGATTTGTTCATATAGTTATTACCATCTCTTCTTATATATCTATGATATTATATTTTATCCATGTGCTATGAGATATGATAGGTTATATGTTGTGTTTTATATTATTCATTTAGATGATCATCCTTAGCGGCCGGGCACGACTGTAACGTGCTATTTAGTTACTATGTATGCCGATAGTATAGGGTGGTCTTCATAGAACCACTACAAATACTTGGTGTCTTATTCTCTTTTTCTTCATTTTTACTCATATTTATATTTGTTTTGATTTAGATTCTGTTGATATTGTGGTGTTGTGCCTTTTTTTGGTGCAATAATTTCTGTGGTTTTATTTAGAATTAAATTAAAATCTATATTGAAGAATATGAAGAGGCCTACCTCAAGAGCCATTGCAGGATTTTGCCAACCGGTGCTTGGGGGTAACTAGGAGGGGTCTTTAAATTCAAACCCATCTTCTATCTATACGAAAAAGAAGAGATTAAAGAGATGATGATAAGGATGCAAGGAAGACGATGGCTCAGCAAGAAGAGACGATGAATGGTTTCTTTCAGAGGTTGGAGCATTAAAGGCCAGTTAGAGCGGTTGTAAATCTGAATCGTGTGGCAGAAAGTGATGCATATGCACCAAGAAATAGGGTAGACCAAGATCGACCAAACCCACCGAAGGTGCAACAACTCGATACCAACTATTCCAGACAGGTTGGTACCTATCATTTTTTAGATGGGGGCATGGTCGATCTGGATCTTGATCACGCAAGGATGACTAGAATAGACGATGTTAGAGTCAGGAATGGAGTTCATAATGCAGACATACATCCATAAGGATTGGAACCAGAAGGTCCTCGATGGCATGGGAGAATTGACGAAGATTTGGATCAAAGACGCTTGAATTCCCAAAGATTCCAATTGAATGATAATGATATAATTGTTGATATGATAAGACAAGTGTTTAGAGGTGGAGCTCTTAATTAGATTTTGGAAAATGTGAACAGAATTCCTTTTACCCCAAACATTTGATACATTAGGAATCCATTAGAATTCAAATTATCTACTTTGGAACCGTATGATGGAAGGATGGATCCAATGGTTCATTTGATGAGATAAATCCATCGCATAAGAATGTTGGGGGCTTTAGAAGATGTGACGGGATAGTGCTTCCCATTGTATTTTACTGTTTTGGTAGCCGTGTGTTTTCGCCAATTGGATAATAGGTCCACTAGCACATGGACAGAATTAGTGGAAAGATTCATGGGCTAGTTCAGAGTTCACATTGTTCAGTCGAGGAATGTGATGATGCTATCTAGTGTGAACTAGAAGGTAGATGAGGCCTTATGGTGCTATTTGACTAGATTCAACATAGCAGCTACTACAGTGCAGAAGCCAAACTCGTCAAAAGTTCAGATGGCGGTGGTTTCTAGAGTCACTAATAAAATTTATTTTAAGATAGCATTGGAAAGGGATCCATTAGTGGATCTCGTAGACTTTTACTATCAAGTAGAGAGATGTCTATGCCATGAGGATGCAAAAGCTAAGAGCAGTGAAGTTAAGGCCATGGAGGACAGATGTAATGATCCTAATTTTGACTAACATTATTTAGGACATTTAATTTGATAAATTAAATGAAATAATGTAAATGGTTAAGGTATTGAGATTTGAATAATCTAAGGTAACCGTGCCTTAATTAACCTATAAGCCAAAGAGAATTAAAATGAAATAAGTAAGAGGAAAAAGATAAGTGAAAAATGGGAATAAACTATGTTCTTATACTCTAAACCCATCTTACTTTCACTCCTTATCCATTCTAAACATTTGCAAACAAAACTAAGAACGTTCAAAGCTTGGCCGACCACCATTTGCGGAAAAAAAGGGAAGATAAGCAAAAATTCAAGCAGGAAGCTTAATCAAATCAATTAAAGAGCAAATCTAAACCTCCTTAACAACAAGATAAGGTGAATAATAGATTAACATCACATTTTATTGTTTTCAGTTTCAAGATGAGATCCGAATTTATTTTGCAAGCAGAATGCCAAGCTTTGATTGTTTAAATGGATATATAAGTTTGTTGATGATTCATTTGCTTTATATTTATGATAAGTTTTGATTTGAAAAAAATAGTAAATGACATCCTAATGACTTTCGTTTTTGATGTAAGGTCAAAAACATTATTTTAGAGATCGGTTTCAAGTTTCATAATTTTCTAAGTTAATGTGTATTTATCATGAATTTTCTAGGAAAGAAAATGGTTAAATTGGGTTTAAATTATTTTCGATAAATATATATGATAGCTTTTTAACCCATACTTCCACCCCAACCAATTCGAAACCAATACACATGGTATCAATGCCTTGGTACATAGTGGATTGGAGTTTGGCAAAAGATATAGAGTCGAAACATGTTTTCGAAGGGGTAGTAGCTACTATTTTGATTACGAATCACTTATGTTATAAGTGAGGCTTTGAAAGAGTTATATTAACTTTTGACTTAGTCAAATGTGCCTTTCTTTTATCAAAAGGACTTTTGAAAGGGTTGCCACCTTTTTATTTTAAAATGAAGCTTTCGAAGAGGTTCGAAACCAATGCTGCCGCATTCAACCCTTCGAATCAATGCCTTCGAGAGGGTACTTTTTCCTTTAAACTTTGAAGCCGCTTCTACATGCTTTCGGAAGGGTTGGTTTCGAAACCATCCAATTTCTTTGACTTAGGAATAGTGCTTGTTTGTACCAAAATTGGACACAACACACTTCGGATGTGATTGAAGAGATTAAAGTGAAGAAAATAAATGGAAAAAGAGGCCAATCTAACAGTCGCACCAATAAAAGCAAGCAGAAATAGAAAAAGACAAGAATTTATAGTAGTTCGGCATTGTAGCCTATGTCCACATTGAATAGTTTTGCTGTTTATTGATGATTGGGAACTGATTACAGCAGTACAAATCACTAGCTCTCAAGTTACAATGGAGTTGCAGTAGAATAACGACGTAGAAGCATTAAAAGTCCTTTTTCTATAGGCATAGGGGTGCTATTTATAGGAGTAGGTCTCGAAATAACTGCTCCAAAATTCAAAATATCCCTTCTCACACATGGATGGGCCCATCAGATCGATTTGGGTTCATTTGGGATCGATCTTGATCGATCCAACTATGTTTCGTATCAATCAAGATTGGCTCCATTTGAGCTGCGGTCGATCATGGTGGTTCTTCAGGTGATATGCAAATGCCATCCCACCTTCTGGCAAGGATGTGACACCAAGGACTTGACTAGAAACTTTAGACAATTCGTCCCGAAGATTGGCTATACATAGGTCCACTATGGATACTGGCAAATTTGGTCGGAGTGTGGATCGAGCTACAATCAGCATGGTACGATGAACAAAGCTAACATTTTAAATCTCATGTCAATCGGAGTTCGTATGCTCAAGTTATGGATCGATCAAGATTAGTGTGGAAGAAATCAGTTCGTATCTACCGAGTTCTTATCCATCACCCTGTATCCATTCCCTTCGTATCCATCAAGTACTGGCATCACTCAAAGTTCATTCGCTCGACACCTAACACTTTTCATATCGATCCCACACCCTTGAATTTCGCATCGATCAGCCAATAGATCGATATGAAACCAAAACTTTCATCAATACGAAACCAACAACCAGTAATCGATATGAAGGAAGGACTTCTGCTTCGATACGAAGAAACATACAAGCATCGATACGAAGCAGGACCACATTGGATCGGTATGAGAGTTGTAGTATGGCCAAGGGAAGTGATCAACAAGTGTGAAATATGGATCTCCATGAAGCTCTCGCTTCACGTCATCGATGCGAAATCGATTGATACGAAAGCATCGATACGCATGCTTCAGCCAACTTGCAGATACAATCTTGGATCAATCATAACTCAAAAATCATAAGTCCAAATGCCTCCAAATTTTCACAGAAGCTTGCATATCACCTAAAGAACCACCTTGACCGATCTCTGCTCAAATGGGGCCAACATTAATCAATACGAAATGTACTTGGATCGATTAGGATTGATCCCAAATGACCCCAGATCGATCTGGTGGGCCCACCCATATATGAGAAGGAGTATTTCGAGTTTTTAGGCAGATATTTCCAGACCTACTCTTATAAATAGCACCCCTATGCCTATAAAAAAAAATACTTTTGATGCTTCTTCGCCGTTACTCTACTGCAACTCCATTATAACTTGATAGCTAGTGATTTGTACTATTGTAATCAGTTGTCAATCATCAATAAACAACAGAACTATTCAAAGTGGACGTAAGCTACAATGCCAAACCACTATAAATTTTTGTCTTTTTCTATTTCTACATGATTTTATTGGTGTGATTGTTAGATTAGCCTCTTTTACCATTTACTTTCTTCACCTTAATCTCTGCATTCACATCCCAAAAGTGTTGTGCCCAATTTTGGTACAAATAATGCTTTAGAAAGCAATGCTTTAGGCCCAATTCTTTTAAGAACTTTGTTATATTAAAAGCTAATGAAACGAATCACAAATCCATACCCCTTGAGTCAACACTATTCTACATCAATCAACTCAAGTGAACATAAATACGAACCATTTAGGTTAAAGAAGAAGAGGTAGAAGAAGAAAATAGAAACAACATCAGAATCTAACCATTGAAGCAGAATGAAATATTATAGATTATAAATGATCGTTACGCAAAAACAAATCTGTTTATACATTACATCATCAGAGTATACATAACATACAACTGACAGTAATCATAACCTGTCCTCATAATTTGCATACACAGCGGAATATCTAAAACAAGTACGGGCATACGTATCGTCATCCAGCTCCACAACATCCTTTCCTGTATTCTATAATACTCGGTCTGACCTGAGCATTATAGTTAAATAACACCCGAGTCAGTCTGCAATACCAGCGTGAGAAAACCACACTCAAATTGATTGCCAAAGTTTCAAAATCCTATAAAAGCAAAAGCATCTCGTAAGACCACGCCACAAATAAGCATGTCGGGTTTTTACCTTATGATGGCTAAAACACTTTTTATTAAAATCCTTTGATATTATAATTGTGTCTATAGAAAGTAAAATAGAATCTAGCTGAAATGCTTGCATCTCACGTTTCAGCAATAGTTGGCACAATCAAAACCGTACAGGCGCGTAGGGAGAATGGATTTCCAACTAACGACTAGGCACTGGGGGTACCACCTATCACAGTACGTGGCCTAGATCACCGTACCGAGGATTACTCCCAATCCCCTGCAACACAAGACCGGGACTACCCCTTACCGGATAATTCGAGTAAGATCACCCTATGGTTGGGATCAGCAACCGCACCACTAAGCCGAATAAAAGGGACATCTAGACAGGGATGACCTCACCCTAATGGGCGCTACCCACCTAGCCTTGCTGCATAACCCCTGATTTTCATTCATTACCGGTTGATGAGGCTTGAGACTAAGCGTTACCTTTTAGAACGTTTCGCTTAGAATGCCCATCATCCACCTGACGATGTTCCGAAAGCATTCATCCATACAAGTCCGTCCCGGGTTCGAACGGAACCGAAGGCTCTACTCCTAGTACATCCATTTTGAAATCACCCTCAGGATTAGTAGCGACTAGCCCTTGCACTTCACTGCTCCATCTTCGACTCCGTACTCGTTTTCCCCACGAAAACGTACAAACCGGATTGAAGTGGTTTTCGAGAAATTAATCTCGATCCCGGTCTCTTCGAAACGATCAGCGCATTTTCCAATATTGATAGTCGGTTATTTAACTATCAATTAACATTCACAACAACCATCAACCATAAATAATTTCTCCATATTATTTATTAATCTCAAAGTATCTTCGCAATATATATTTCCATTTTCACCCTTTTGAAAACAGTTTTCAAACCACACTCTTCTCATTAAATAAATTCCCAAATATTTATTTCCACTGAAAATACCAAGTACAAAGCTTTAGATTTTTAAAATAACTTAAAAACACTTTATTATAAAATATATTTTAACAATTAGATTGAAAACTACTTCAATACATTATTGAAAATATATGCTTTATGAATATTTAAAATGAGGTTACTTAATAAAATATAAAAGTAGATTTTCTCCTTTAAAGCAAAATACCAAGTCACGTTTAAAATAATTACTACGATAATAGATTTAAAAAATACTTACTTTAGAATTTAAATATTTAGAAATAATTAATTTTCTAAAACATGCTTTTTTTTAAATAACATAACTTATATTTAAAAATTTACGTTGAAAACATACTTGGCTATCCAGGGAAATACTCTTCTCTTTCTATCTTTAAAAATAAATAACTATTTATTTTTAAAAAAAATTCCTATTCCTTTAGTAAATTCCCATCGTGAATTTATTCTTCAAATATCCACTGATATAACACTTTGCTTTTATAAACCTAGTTTATACATTTCCAATCTCGCTTCTCTTTAAAAAAAATCCCGGTTTTACACATCTAAATCAATCCCTAAATTGATTCCCAATTTACTTCACTTTTAAATAAATTTCCTTACTTGCTCCATTTATTCCGAATCCATTAACTTCAGATTTTGTTTCTTCATTATGATTTAAAATCTTGTTAACTGAAAATACCAATTTCATGTTTTCCAAATTTCTTCTTTATATTTTCAAATAAATTTAAACCTTGAATTTAAAGTAAATTTCTTTATTCCTTTAAATAACATCACTTAAATTTTAAAATTCAATATTACGTTGTCTAGTCAAAATCCCCTTTTCCATACTCGAAACTTAGTTATTAGAATTTTAAAATCACTTTCATTCTTTCCCAATTCATTCTTAAATTCATAAAAATTTCTATAATTATTTCACTTAAAAATTCACTCTTTTATCTTCTTTTCAAAAATCCAATTCTATATATTTTGATAACTCAGTGTACCGAGATATATTCAAGCAAACTATAGCATTTAATATTCCAATTATCAATGTAATTCATCACAGAATGTCAAATATTCATAACATAGTATATTAAATAATCTAGATAATTTTGAGGAACCAGTTGGATCCCTCCAACTTGTTTTCCTGCATCCACAAATGTTAGCACAATACCAATTCCACTTCGAGGTGGAATATCGCAGTTTATGGGTTTTAAATAAAATATCATCCGCTATTATGCGGCGCATAGGGTCTCGTCCGCTATATAATGCGGGAAATCAATCACTCTAATATATACTATATACTACTATATATATATAGCACATCAAATCAATTCAATCATTCAACCAATTATTTAAATTTAACCATTTAAATTTAAATAACAATCCAGAAGAGTGAGATTAACTCACCTTTGATTTTGAATATGCAATCTAATCCAATCTCGACTTGTTCCCTTTCGAATTTTGACCTTGAATAAATATTAGATGATTTTATTAATATTCAAACAATTTGAATAATTAATTTCCATTTGATAAATTTAATTTAATTAACTAATAATTTAATTTAAGCTAATCCTTTAGTATCTTAGAATAATTAAGTAGGTTAATTTAAACCAACTAGTAAATTTAAAATGTATATTTATTTTTCTTTTGAAACTACATATATATATACTTATAAAAACAATCCATATAGATTTAAAGATCTAATATATATATATATATATATTCTTCTATTTAAAATTTCCTTGTTAAAATCTTATCCAAATAAATTTTTTCTGTTTAACTATATTTATATACATATATTAAGATATGTATGTGTATTTATAAACATCTATATTTATATCATTATTCCTGTATATACACATATGTACATTTTTTTTAAATAGTAAGTTGCTGTATATATATATATATATATATATATATATATATATATATATATATATATATAGATTTTTCTCTTTGAATCAAAACATTTTCAACCCTGTAAAAAAATCCTCTGATAATTGAAGTCATAATCACAATTACATTACAATTTAGACTTAAGCAACATTAAATTAAAAATGATCAAAATCAAATTACCTAAAAAGGGATCAGACGTCGCATCCCCTTGCCAGCCATCGCGAGAGCACATCACCACTGCTTCTATCCAGACTTCACTCGAGAAGCGTCGCCTCCTCCATCGAGCGCCGTACCACCGCAGCTCCAATCACACCACCGCACCTCCACGTACACGCGCGCGGCGATCGATCCAACACCTACACCAGCCTTACTGCACTCAGGCTTGCATTCCCGCCCTACATCGCCCCATGAATCTCGACCTAGCTCGATCGCGTATACGAAGGAATACACTTTATTTTTTTGATTACGAACGAATTCTCGTTAGATTTTGTTTTGGTCGAGAAACTTTATGAATTGATCGAAAGAGAGGGGCGATTATTCTGCTCGAATTGAATAATTTTTTTATTATTCGTTCATCTTTTTTTTCCTAGCTAAATTTTACTTTTAAACCGAGGAAACAAAGATAGGGAAGGTCGTGATATAAACGAGAAAAGGGGCAAGATGTGATGTTGAACAAAAAGTTGCATGCTAGAGAAGGCTACAGTACTTCGAAGGTGAAAGGGAAAAGTTATGATGGGAAAGAATGTAGGCTGATGTTTAAAATAGTCAATTAAATATATATAAATATTATTTAAATTGTAAATTGTCTTGAATTACGTAACTCCAAATATCGACCTCCTACTGTGGTGTGCTGCCAGACATCTATAATGTTAAACCCCTATTTGGAACGCAATGGAAAAGGTTTCAAGTCCTAATTCGATCGTATGGAGAAGATAGCTTTTTGAACCAGTTATTATATGAAATTTTCGATATAAATTTCAGCGCGTTTGTATAATGTATGCTCACACAACAACTCCGAACATTACGAAAATTGAAATCCGATAATAATACAATATTACGGATCAAATGGAACTGGTTACGTCGAATTCCGAGACCGTGCCTCGGAAGGCTATTTTTAAATATCAATTTAATGGATATATTTTCAAAACTGAACAAATCACTGTTAAACTCAATTTTAAAACTTCTATTATCCTCAGCACTATCGATATAAATTTTACAAGCCTTTAAAATATTTTTAACAACTTAAAACTCCAGATTCAACATTTTAACCAACTTCAAATTATTTGATTCATTAAATTTAATTATCAAATAAATAGTGATATTTGAATTCAAGTTAAAAATTAACTTTTAAATATTTAAAATCAATTAAATATTCCAATTTAAATTGTCCAAAATTTCGAGTCGTCACATTCCTCCCCCCGTAAAAGAATTTCGTCCCCGAAATTGCTAGTTAAGAAGAATGATCCAACACCCATTACTATTTTTCAAAACCAAACAATTCCAAACAATTCTCAAAACAATCTTTTTATTAAAGACACACTAACCATTTTTTTCTGACTTTCCATACTTATCCATAAGTCCCAATAATATTATTTACTTATCAATTCAAATTTGAGTTTAAAACCAAATTTTGAATTATCAAAAAACAATTTCAAAATTTTTTTCTAACTCCCTAAATTTTCGAAAAATTTGGCAGCGTCTCATTTTCGCGGCTAACTCGGTACAACTACAAAATGCCTCTACGGGCTCCCAAATTCCAAAAAGAAAACAAAACGCCAAGTGGCTAGACCAGAAAATCATCAAATTTCATACAGAACTTTAAATACATACTTCTGCCGAGCAAATTCAATTTATCCTTTGAAATCAAAAATCCCAAATTCACTTTCCTAATCCTTTAGTTCCAACTAAACAATTAGTTTCA
Source organism: Allium cepa (assembly GCA_030765085.1). Taxonomy (NCBI): domain Eukaryota; kingdom Viridiplantae; phylum Streptophyta; class Magnoliopsida; order Asparagales; family Amaryllidaceae; genus Allium; species Allium cepa. The sequence continues at coordinate 263,515,256 of CM060931.1, read as the reverse complement.
ATTTCCATTTCCAAAATCCCTTATTTCAATTTCAATTTGAAATCGTTTTGTCGCTAACGAAAATTTTACAAAAAAATTTTCAAAATTTTTTGACAGAGTCTCCTTTGTACGGAGGAGCTTTTGCAATTTGACAAAAGATATAAATATATATACATTGACCCACCCGGTCGGAAAAATAAAAACAGTTCATATTTCCTATTTTTATTGCGTAGGCTACCTTTATTTAGCATTTTTAAGCAAGCGGAGCCAAACGGCCTCCCTGAACCTGTACTTACTCAATTTAAATATGTAAGTATAAAATATATGCAACTCACTAATAATAATTTACTTTCAATAGTTAGACACATGCATTTCATGAGCAATATACACCAAACAATACCAAATGCAATTTATAAGATTCCGGCACTAATTTCAATTGCTTACAAACAATTCTTAAACTATTATTTTCAATTTTTAAGTGATTTGAAATTCACTTCCCTTCATTCAATTCATTCTAAGCAAAAAAAAACTCATATTCATCCTAGTTGATTCAAAAATCAATTTTATTTACTTGCAATGATTCATAGAATTTTATTTTCTTCTATTTTCGTCCAACGATCAATTATTTTCATGCAAGTTGGTGATATTCATCCAAGTAAACAACCACTTAAGTCAATGACCATTTTAAATTGATTCCAACTCAGTTTATATAAATTTCATCCTATTTCTAATTTATTCACAATCCATGCATATTCTCATTTTCACTGCATTTTTAATTTTATTTATAACTCAAGTTTAACTTCACGAAATCCATTTTTAACTCATAATTCGAAAAAAAAGTTTGTCTAACCAATCAAAATTCCATTAACACACTCACTTAACTCATTTATTCAAATCAGTTCATTTCCCACTTTTAATTCAATATTTGATTTTTACCTTCAAAAATCACTTCACTTAATTTTCTTGAGTTCAATCTATTTTATAATTTAAGTTTCGGATTTTTATTCATTCCCCAAAATACAAAACAATTTTACTTTGGCTTATGTTTTTTTCCATTCAATCTTATTTAGCTAAACTCTAGTTAAATCTAACCTCATACTATTCTTTTGACTTCACAATCCATTTAAATTTTATTAAGTAAGAACTTAATTTCATTTAATGAATCCACCAGGTGATACAATTCCATGTCAATTATATTTCAACTTCAATTCAAATCCAATCACAATAGTATTAAACTTAGCTTAAGTTCATTAAATTTGACTTAGTCTTCTAACCTATTTCGTTTCCACACTTATTTTAAATTAGTTACATTTACTAATTTATTTTAAATCTCAAATAAAGTTTATTTCCAAACCTTTACATAATACAATATAAATTAATTATCCTTCCAATATCCATTTGCTTACCTATTCAAATTAATTAATTTACTTACTAATTTTATTCAAGCATTTTCACTTCTTTTATAGCTATCGGAGTTTATTTATTTAAGAATTTCATTCCATTAAATATTATCAATAACCCACTGAATTTTATTTCAAATCAATTTTATTTTCACTTGATTTAAATCCAACCCAATATCATTAAACTTAGTTTAAGTTAACTTCAATTCAACTCTCCTCCATCTATTCAGCTTAAGTTAGTTCTAATTCAATTAAATTTTATTTCTTTGAAATCGCCATCAATTAAATTTTTCCACAATTAAATTTCTCCAAATTAAATTTATTTAACGTTTTCACTTTAAATTTTGATTCCAACATTCAAAGCTCATATTTTCCTTCCTTATTTAAAAATCATCTCAAATTTTTAAACCAATCCTGTTTTCGTCCCCAACAAATTTCCTTTGAAATTTAAAAAACAAACTAGTTCCTCTGAACAATTCAATTTGGCAGCAATCCGTCACTTAGAAACTCGAAAATAAACATCGATGATGTTGCAGTCAACACCGAAGTTATTTTCCAGCGACTGATGTGAGTTCAATGCTATATCCCTTCCCAGAATTTATTTGAAACAATTTCCTTTCAGAAATACTTTTTAAAATAATAATGCTGTTATTTGTCTTCAAACAATTTCGAAAAACACTTCCAAAATCTCTCGGATTTTAAATTTACAGATTTTATTTAAATCAAATTTTTAACTATAATTTATTTGTATAATTTATGCTCATATAAATTTCCATTTTATCATATTTCAATTTATAATTCATGTTTATAATTCACATTTATAAATTTCATTTTATAAATGAATTTATTTCCTTAACCTTTGGTTATATTTTCAATTTCTAGTTAAATTTCCACACAACAATGATAATAATTTAATATTATCATTCCTAACATCCAAGCAACCATATATTAGCTAAAATAGTTTACAAAAACTTTTCTTTTATATCAAAATATATTTTGGGTAAAATTGTTTCATTCACCCATCTTTAAAACAACATTGTGTCAATTTATCGTGTCAGGTGTTTATAAACTCTTCTCGAATAGCGACCAACTTACTCGATCAGAATTCATATTCCACTGAACTAATAAGTCAACACAATATTAAAACAATTTATATTCACTAACAAATACGCGCTCATATCTATTAATTCGCTCAACCTCATTCTAGAGTACTACGGACTCTATTTTCAATGAGTAATCCCCACCAGAGCCAAGGTTATCACCAACCTATGCTCTGATACCAAGTGAAATGACCTGCAAATCCATACCCCTTGAGTCAACACTATTCTACATTAATCAACTCAAGATGAACAGAAATACGAACCATTGGGGTTAAAGAAAAAGAGGTAGAAGAAGTAAACAGAAACAACATCAGAATCTAACCATCGCAGCAGAATGAAATATAATAGATAATAAATTATCTTTACACAAAAACAAATTTGTTTATACATTACACCATCAGAGTATACATAACAAACAACTGGACAATAATCATTACCTATCCTCACAATCTGCATACACAGTGGAATAACTAAAACAAGTACGGGAATACGTATCGTCATCCAACTCGTCTCCAGCTCCACAGCATCCTTTCCTGTATTCTATAAAACTCGGTATGACCGAACATTATAGTTAAATAACACCCGAGTCAGTCTAAAATACCAGCGTGAGAAAATCACACTCAAATTGATTATTAAAGTTTCAAAATCCTTTGAAAACAAAAGCATCTCGTAAGGACACGCCATAAATAAACATGTCGGGTTTTTACCTTACGATAGCTAAAACACTTTTTATTAAAATCCTCTGATATTATAATAGTGTCTATGGAAAGTAAAATAGAATCTAGCTGAAATGCTTTCATCTCAAGTTTCAGCAATAGTTGGGCACAATCAAAACCGTACAGGCACGTAGGGAGAATGAATTTTCAACTAATGATTAGGCACTGGGGTGCCACCTGTCACAGTACGTGGCCTAGATCACCGTACCAAGGAGTACTCCCAATCCCCTGCAACACAAGACCGGGGCTACCCCTTACCGGATAATCCCAAGTAAGATCACCCCACGGTTGGGATCAGCAACCGCACCACTAAGCCGAATAAAAGGGACATCTAGACAGGGATGACCTCACCCTAATGGGCGCTACCCACCTAACCTTGCTGCATAACCCTTGATTTTCTGTCATTCCCAGTTGATGAGGCTTGAGGCTAAGCTTTACCTTTTAGAATGTTTCACTTAGAATGCCCATCGTCCACCTGACGATGTTCCGAAAGCATTCACCCATACAAGTCCATCCCGGGTTCGAACGGAACCGAAGGCACTACTCCTACTACATACATTTTGGAATCATCCTCAGTATTAGTAGCGACTGGCCCTTGCACTATACTGCTCCATCTTCGACTCCGTACTCGTTTTCCCCGTGAAAACGTACAAACCAGATCGAAGTGGTTTTCGAGAAATTAATCCCGATCCCGGTCTCTTCGAAACGATCAGCGCATTGTCCAATATTGATAGTCGGTTATTTAACTATCAATTAACATTCACAACAACCATCAACCATAAATAATTTCTCCATATTATTTATTAATCTTAAAATATCTTCGCAAGATATATTTTCATTTTCACCCTTTCGAAAACAGTTTTCAAAACACAATCTTCTTATGATATAAATTCCTAAATATTTATTTCCACTGAAATACCAAGTACAAAGCTTTAGATTTTTAAAATAACTTAAAAACACTTTATTATAAAATATATTTTAACACTTAGATTGAAAACAACATCAATACTTTATTAAAAATATACGCTTTAGGAATATTTAAAATGAGGTTACTTAATAAAATATAAAAGTAGATTTTCTCCTTTAAAACAAAATACCAAGTCACCTTTAAAATAATTACTACGATAATAGATTTGAAAAATACTTACTTTAGAATTCAAATATTTAGAAATAATAAATTTTCTAAAACATGCTTTTTTTAAACAACATAACTTATATTTAAAATTTTACATTGAAAACATACTTGGCTATCCCGGGAAATACTACTCTCTTTCTATTTTTAAAAATAAATCACTATTTATTTTTAAACAAATTTTCTTATTCCTTTAATAAATTCCCGTCGTGAATTTATTCTTCAAATATCCACTGATATGACACTTTGCTTTTATAAACCCAGTTTATAAATTTCAGATCTCGCTTCTCTTTTAAAAAACCCTGTTTTGCACACCTAAATCAATCCCCAAATTGATTCCCAATTTACTTCACTTTTAAATAAATTTCCTTACTTACTCCATTTATTCCGAATCCATTAACTTCAGATTTTATTTGTTCATTATGATTTAAAATCTTGTTAACTAAAAATACCAATTTCATATTTTCCAAATTTCTTCTTTATTCTTTCAAATAAATTTAAACCGTGAATTTAAAGTAAATTTCTTTATTCCTTTAAATAACATCACTTAAATTTTAAAATTCATTATTACGCTGTTTATTCAAAATCCCCTTTTCCATACTCGGAACTTAGTTATTAGAATTTTAAAATCACTTTCATTATTTCCCAATTCATTCTTAAATTTATTCAAATTCTCTATAATTATTTCACTTAAAAAATCACTCTTTTATCTTCTTTTCAAAAATACAATTCTATATATTTTGATAACTTAGTGTATCGAAATATATTCAAGCAAACTACAACATTCAATATTCCAAGTATCAATGTAATTCATCACAGAATATCAAATATTCATAACACGGTATATTAAATAATCTAGATAATTTTGAGGAATCCAGTTGGATCCCTCCAACCTGTTTCCCTGCATCCACAGATGTTAGCACAATACCAATTCCACTTCGAGGTGGAATATCGCGGTATATGGGTTTTAAATAAAATATCATTCGCTATTATGTGGCGCATAGGGTCTCATCTGCTATATAATGCAGGAAATCAATCACTCCAATATACTACTATATATAACATAGCACATCAAAGCAATTCAATCATGCAACCGATTATTTAAATTTAACCATTTAAATTTAAATAACAATCAAGAAGAGTGAGATTAACTCACCTTTGATTTTAAATATGCAATCTAATCCAATCTCCACTTGTTCCCTTTCAGATTTTGACCTTGAATAAATATTAGATTATTTTATTAATATTCGAACAATTTTGAATAATTAATTTCCATTTGATAAATTTAATTTAATTAACCAATAATTTATTTTAAGCTAATCCTTTAGTATCTTAGAATAATTAAGTAGGTTAATTTAAACCAACTAGTAAATTTGAAATGTATATTTATTTTTCTTTTGAAACTACATATATATATATATATATATACTTATAAAAATAATCCATATAGATTTAAAGATCTTATATATATATATATATATATATATATATATATATATATATTCTTCTACATTTAAAATTTCCTTGTTAAAATCTTCCATATAAATTTTTTCTGTTAAACTGTATATATATATATATATATATATATATATATATATATCTTAAGATATGTATGTGTATTTATAAACATCTATATTTATATAACTATTCTTGTATATACATATATGTACATATATCTTTTTTTCTAAAATAGCAAGTTGTTGTGTGTGTGTGTGCGTGTCTATATATATATATATATATATATATATATATATATATATATATATATATATATATATATATATATATAGATTTTTCTCTTTGAATCAAAACATTTTCAACCCTATAAAAAATCCTCTGATAATTGAAATCATAATCACAATTACATTAAAATTTAGACTTAAGCAACATTAAATTAAAAATGATCAAAATCGAATTACCTAAAAAGGGTCCAGACGTCGCATCCCCCTACCGACCATCGCGAGAGCACAGCTCCGCTGCTCCTATCCACATCATGACTTCACACGAGAAGCGTCGCCTCCTCCATCAAGCGCCATACCACCGCAGCTCCAATCACACCACCGCACTTCCACGTACACGCGCGCATGATCGATCCAACACCTACACCAGCCTTACTGCACTCAGGCTTACATCCCCGCCCTACATCGTCCCGCGAATCTCGACCTAGCTCGATCGCGTATACGAAGGAATACACTTTATTTTTTTGATTACGAATGAATTCTCGTTCGATTTTGTTTTGGTCGAGAAACTTTGTGAATTGATCGAAAGAGAGGGGCGATTATTATGCTCGAATTGAATAAAAAAAAATTATTGTTCGTTCACCATTTTTTTCCTGGCTTGATTTACTTTTGAATTGAGGAAATAAAGAAAGGGAAGGTCATGATATAAACGGGAAAAGGGGCAAGATGTGATGTTGAACAAATGGTTGCATGCTAGAAAAGGCTACAGTACTTCGAAGGTGAAAGGGAAAAGTTATGATGGGAAAGAATGTAGGCTGATGTTGAAAATAGTCAATCAAATATATATAAATATTATATAAATTGTAAATTATCTCGAATTACGTAACTCCAAATCTCGACCTCCTACCGTGGTGTGCCGCCAGGCGTCTATAATGTTGAACCCCTATTCTGAACGCAATGGAAAAGGTTTCGAGTCCTACTTCGATCGTATGGAGAAGATAGCTTTTTGAACCAGTTATTATATTAAATTTTCGATATAAATTTCAGTGCGTTTATATATCGTACGCTCACACAATAACTCCAAACATTACGAAAATTGAAATCCAATAATAATACAATATTATGGATCCAATGGAACTGGTTTCGTCGAATTCTGAGACTGTGCCTCGGAAGGCTATTTTTAAATATCAATTTAAACAATATATTTTCAAAACTGAAAAAGTCACTGTTAAACTCAATTTTAAAACTCCTATTATCCTCAACACTATCAATATAAATTTTACAAGCCTTCAAAATATTTTTAACAGCTTAAAACTCCAGATTCAACATTTTACCCAACTTCAAATTATTTAATTCAATAAATTTAATTATCAAATAAAGAGTGATTGTAACGACCTGCTATTTTGGACCATTTAAATCGACAATAAAACCATACATGTCCGACTTGAATATTTCAAAATACCGAATTGTTAATTAAAATTTGGCAAAATTCAGCATATACAGTAAATAAATCACCCACAGAATCACAGACACAGAGTATATAAAATAATGCAGCGGAATAGATAAATAGTAGTTCATGAATCTACTATATAAATACCAGAGTTAGAAATAAAAATACAACAGAATATCTCAAATGCAGTGAAGTCTCCAGTACGAACAGATGACCTCTCCGAACGAATCAACTGAAAGAGCTGAAAGCTTAATCAATAGTTGGATCCTCAAACGAAGCTCCAAACTCCAAATGCGAGTCTCAAATGTTGTATCGCTTAGTCTGACCCGAGCGTAAAGCAAAAACACAAAACACTCGAGTCAGGATTAACATTCTTATATCAATAAATCCAACTCAAGTGAAATATCAACTGAAATACAAATAACTTAAGGATGTTTGGGATAACCATCCTCTAAGGGTCCATGGAACTATCTACAAGGTAGAAATATACACTATAACACTGTGGTCATTCAATTTTATTTATACTTCAAAATCAAAACATCGTTTCCCTTTTAAATATATCTATTTTCCAAGATAGTATATATATATATATATTAAATAATTTATAAAGTAAAGTATTTGAAATTTCCTCAACTACACAAATTGATTCTAATCAACTCAAGTTCCAAATTCCCATTTATTCAAAGCTCAATTCATTAATTCAGTTCAACTCCCAATAACCATTTAAACTTTCGTTATATTCAAAGCTTTAATATTCAATATTTTAAAGTTAAATCTAACAGTTTCATATAGATCTTGATTTAGCTTCATCATTATTATTTAGTCAGGAAATATCCACTTAACAAGTTCAATATCATTTAAATAGCCTTAGATTTCATTTTACAGAATATTTCCTTAAATTTATTTAAACTTAAAATATCTATTTAATCCCTTTTACCAAAACCAAGTTATAAAATCATATCTTAAATCCCGAATTCAATAGTTTCAAATCGATTTAATTGAATATAATTCTTAATTAAATACCATTTCCAATTAATTCAACTTTATCTTCTCAACTCTAGGTTATTCAAAATTTTACCAAATCTAATTTGAAATATAAATTTAAACGAATCCGTAAACATATTATATGTATTAAATCAATCTCAATTAGATTAAATATTATTATAGGTCTATACATAAAATTTTCATTTTTATACATATAATATTCTAAGAATCAGTCTTTATTAAAACTATATTTTTCTTTCCCAAACCATAGAAATTATTTTCAAAACATTTATATATATATATATATATGGACCAACGATGTCTGTATATAATTTCCTACGCTATGGTCAAGGGATACAGATATTTATCATTTCAATCCGTAATTTAAATATACGGGTAGATATCACTTCGACCCGCAATCCAAAATTCAATTAATTGAAAATCACTTAGGTTTATCATTTCAACCCATAACGAAATTCTCATATCCAAAAGTCCATTCGGGTATGTATCATTTCAACCCATAGTGAATTCTAAACTATAGGAAACTTGTAGAGTGATAACAGATAATACAATAAAATGACAGGCATATATAATCAATAAAAATATAATATAAACAACAGGATATGGTGTCATATCCCACAGGTGAACAGTTACAGAAAATAGCGTATATATAACAATTTAAATGACTACAGCATCATATTTCAATTGTCATTTAAATTGAAATCAAATTTAATAAAATACAAGAACGTTAATCATGAGTGATTGCTCACCTTTCGAGGCTAGAGAAGAATGATAATGAGGTCAGTTATGGATCCCAATACGAACTTTGAAGCAAAGCAAAATTGGCATGAATTTGATGACAAAGCTGATAGATAGAATTCGATGAAAAAAATTCAATCGGTTTGATATAAACAGAGTATATATTATATGTGTTATTTAAATTTCCTTAAAATCTCAATAAATTTAATTTAAGACGGATATTCAAATAAAATATTCACATTGTTTGAAACTGATACTAAATTTAAAATACATATTAAAACAAAACATCATCATATTATTGAAAAATAAATATTTAAATTTAAACACATAAACGTTTTTCCTCTTAAATCAATATTACATTTAAACACACACACAAAACAAAATATAGGTATAATATATATAAAAATCATCACTTATTTAAAACACGCATTTTAAAATAACATATTTATATATAGTTTACTCAAAATTCGAAGCATATACTGAGAAAATCAATCTATATATAGACCATACATTATGAAAGCACTACAGAAAAGAGAAAAAAACAATACATACTTTATATACACACACTAGAATCGAGATGAAAATTATACATTTAAAATTTTAGTTTTACATCATAAACCACTTATGCTTTTACAACACTCAGCTTCCATACTAATGTATGTTATATTCGAATTGGAATAAAAATCTAATTATATTTTCAAAATATGTATATTACTAATATTTTATAATAACAAATAAGTTATAAGACTAACGTATATATACGTCTCTGAAAAGCTTGGCTTAAAATTAACATAAGCATTAAACATAAAAAAAATATGTAGATATAGTTTTATGCTAAAATATCAATTAAATGGAGACTGATGTGAAAATTTGTGAACGCGAGTTGAAATATAAAGAGGGATTTGTCAAATATATTGGAAGCAGAGGACAGGGAGGGGAGAAGCAAAGCATGAGAAAAAAATATAAAATAAAAAGAAGAAAATGGAGGCCATACCTTCAGAGCTCACGCACGCAAGAAGAAATGAAGAAAATGTTGAGATGCAATTGAAAACTATTTGTGTACGAGGCTTATATTATACACGATTGCATTGATTGAGGTGAGAGAATATAGGCAAGAAATAAATTTAAATCAATTATACACGATTGCATTGATTGAGGTGAGAGAATATAAGAAAGAAATAAATTTAAATCAATTATACACGATTGCATTGATTGAGGTGAGAGAATATAGGCAAGAAAGATTTGAGCGAATATTTACCGTGGTAGTGATTGCATGAATTTAGCAAAAGGAAACTGCAAGAAATCTTTGGCAAACATTTTATACACGTTTAAAATTTATTAGGAAGTAAGTGCGTTGATTAAAACACAAGAAATATTTAAAATGGGAAGGTGGTGAAAATTATTTGCGTACAAGGTTGAGTATTTAAATGAAACTAGTATTGATTGCTTGGAGAAACGGCAGGAAATAATTCCTGTCGGGAGGAATTTGCGCATGATATTTGATTTAGGAGATAATTGCATTGGATAGATTAAATAAAGAAACGTACTAATTAATGGTATAGGAACATTAAGGAAATAAAAGAATTTCTTTTGAATGGTAAGGAAAATCAAAGATTTTGTTTCTATTAATTGCAAAGGAGTAAATGGAAAAGAAGAGACACATATACACGTGAATTTCAAATAATCTTGAAACGAATTTTGAACTTCTAAAGAGAAATAAATTTTCTTGAAACTGCTACGCGAATTTTTATTCCTATTATAAAAATGAGGAAAAAGGGATGCATAGAAATTTACACGTAAATTATTAAAACTAGATTTAAAAGAAATTGAACGTCTAGGGAAATAATTTCTTTCCCACTTGGAATGCAAGGCTACATATAATTTTATTATTTAACATCCAAATAAATATTATTCCCAACTGAAACCATATTAACTTTTAAATCATTAAATTAACGTATAAAATAATAACAACTATCTACTGCTTTATAGTAAATAAAAAAATTGTAAATTCACAGAATACAACCTATTATTTTATTTTAAAATATCTTTCTTATAATAATTATTATATTTGGAAAACATTTTGAAATAATTTTCTATTTTAAAACTTATAAATAAAATATTATTATGTTAACTACTAAATCAAATATTCATTTTAATACATTCTCTTTCCTTAATGGAAAGATTTCAACAAATACAAATATTAATTTCGTATTAAAATCAAATAAAAATCTAATTCAACTACTTCATTTTATTAACAATAAATCAAACATTATTTAATAATTTCACATAACTAAACATATCCATTAGTTACCAATTTTAGTTCATTTGTTAGAGGTTAACTTATTTGAATTACAACAATACAATTAAATTATTGTTTCCTCTTTAGTTTTATTCAATAGATCAATATTTACAATTAACAATTATTATTAAATTCTTAACATTTGTTGTTTTATAATTCAAATTGTAAATCTCATATAAACTATTATTATTCCCATCATTTTTGTTTCTACCAAATTTTATTCAATATTTAAAAAAAAATTAGAATTTTAAATTGGTCTAAAATTTCGGATCGTTACCCACTACCCTTTTTTTTCCAGATCTAAACTGTGTTGCAAAAAATAAAGATGGGAAGAGATTTTGAAAAGGTCAGGAAATCGAAGATTTTTATTCCTATTAAATACGGAGACGCAAATAAAAGTGGAAAGTTTTATACGTGAATTGGAGGCAGGGTTTTAATTCTTTTTTTTAAATGCACGTGCTGATTTGATTTTTAACAGCTAAGATATGAAATCAAAGAGTGCGTACAATAGATGCAATAATTAAAACGATCGTACGCCCAAATTAATTAACAAGTAACGTAATCTAAATTTATATGTTTTCTTATTTATTCACTACTTATATTTAATTATACGTAATCCGAACATTAAATTTTTATTTTAAAATATTATTATTTAAAAATTCTCAAAAATTCAGTTAAATACGTTATTGAAAACCGTTTAAAAATTTATGGGTTGTTATAGTGATATTTGATTTCGAGTTAAAAATTAACTTTTAAATATTTAAAATCAATTAAATATCCCAATTTAAATTGTCCAAAATTTCGGGTCGTCACAACTAAGCCCAAAGGTTTCAAAAGGAATGGTTTTCGAAAGGTTTGTTTGAAGTAGGAATTAAATACTTTCAAAAAATATATATCGTAGGTTTCGAATGGGAGGTACCCCAATGTTTTTGAAAGGTTTAGTTGAGTATTTAAATGGAAGGTTTCCAATGCTTTCGAAAGGCAAGTTTATAGTATTTCAAAAAGAGTATGTCTTAGGTGTTATAAAGCTTTCGAAGGAATACTTTCAATGATATCGAAAGATCTATTTTTAAAGATTTCAAACGGGATGTTTTGGCTTTTCAGTCTAGTATTTCAAGGTAACGTAGTTAACCTATTTTGAAAGGGGTACTTTCAAAGGATTCAAAATGGATTGTTTAAAGTTTTCAAACAAGGGTTTCGAAGCTGATATCTTAGATTTAAAACCTAATGTTTTCTAAGTTAAAGAAGGGCTTTAACTTGTCTTAAAGGGATAGATAATCCTATTGATTTAGGTTTTCAATAACATTATTTTGTGTAAAGCATATATCATGGAAAAGATATCCGAGTAAAGAAAAAAGTACATTTTCCTTGTTTGAGTATGATTTAAAGGGTAAAATCAATTTTAAAGAAAGGTTTTCAAGGAAATTTGATGGGGTAGTTAACCCTTAGTAAATGACTCAGATATTAGAATATCAGATAGAACCAATATAGGGTCGTGTGCTACACTTTTGCTAGTAGACCTTTGCTAATATAAGTCTAAAATTTCAGTGTGTAGGGCTTTGTCATAGGTAAGACTAAAATGATGTTACACGCAGAAAGGAATATACAGAGAAATATAGGTTATTGGTGAGCCTATAAAACCATTAGGATCAGTTGATACTGAGAGAAGTAAGTTAATGGCATACCATCTTATAGTGTGTCTAATAAAATTTAGATTATTTATTTTGTCTAGTAGGCCCGAAACAACCAATGGTTAGTAGTTAGCCAAACATAACCATATTGTTCAGACAAATAGTCCAAATTACCTGATTTATGTGCATAAATGATATTGCTATTATTGCTTTAATAAGTTTGATTGCAGGATTCCGTTTTGCAAAAGATATGTTTTACAAGGGATATTAGTGATGGAAAACCCGTTCTACTAAGCAGCGTGGTCTCACTTAATATCAGTATATTGAGATGTAATATTATTCACACCAGGCTTTATATCTGACTCGAAATTTATGTTTTCCCCTTAAACTCTTGGGTGCTCAAAATTAATTTAAGTAAATTGAGGGTTAAGGTTTTATAGGCCTAGTAGGTGGACGAATTAGCTTCTGAAGAAGTACAGAAGACAAAGTTAGCTATATAGGATTAAGTAGTTCAGTTTCCGCTGTGATGTATTTAAGACTGACATGTCTATTTAGTACTCTTATCATCTAATGGGGCATCTTCGTATGTTGCTCTTGGCGTAAATTGTAATAATTATATTTGGTGGAAACCTAGGAATCGTTTGGGTTTGTGTAATGGAATATGAAACATGGAGAAATATAATAAGTAAAGTTGTTTTTTTTTAAATCTGTGATTTTATTTCATATTCATGTGCTTCTAATATTATGGATACCATTAACATTACCGTATTTTATCACCGAAAGTTAATACTACAGATGACTGCAGCATCTGTAGCGCCTGGCTTTGGGCCTCATGATACGGGAAGTTAATTCCACGGAGGATAGAGGACTATCCAAGGTAGGATATGAAAAAGATAAGGGAAAGAAAAAAGTTGATGATGGTTTTGGAGGATTGTATTGAACGAAGAGGAAACCAAATGTTTCCTCATACTCTAAATTTGTAGAGTCCCTAAAGAGGATCTACCTTAATATGAGGAGGCAAATTCCCTATAGAAAACCAGCGAAGAGAGAACCCATAGATTGGAAGAGAAAGTCTAAAAAATACTATCTTTCCATGAGCTGGATGGATATGAGACAAATGAATGCAGGCACCTACAGGATTTGAAGAGCAGGTTTTGAGTAATCAACTGCAACAATACGTGAGAAATCAAATAATAATAGTGGAAACCGCAGTGGTGCAGCTGGAGTGACAACATATGTGGTAAATATATCGAGTCACAATAGAGGATCCGTATCGGGCATGGTTATCCCATGATCGAGATGGATCAGGTTTAGGTTTATCTTATGCACTTTACTTTTACTTTAGATAAATTGTAAACGATTACCGTCAGGCTACTTACACATGTGTAGGATCCCAATCAATCCCTTTACATGTTCTGAGTGAAGTCTTAAAGTAACCCTTTAATGGGTTAGATATTTTGATGTTTGATGCTTTTTGATTTGAATAAGGATATATGAATGATTTGATAATGAATGTTGAATGATATTTGATTTTGATATTACTGCTGGATGCTATGAAACATGGTCATCACTTATGTTTTATAGACAAACATATAAATAATAGTTTCCTCAATTGAAGAGACGTGGCGATGAACTATGAAACACGAGTCCCTTCACTGGAGCTGGAGAGTGAGTGGACGGACTTGTACAGGAAGGCATGTCCCCTTTTTGGAGAGTGAGCAGATGGACGTACTTTGAATGTTGATTCCCCTCGTCGAAGAGCAAACAGATGGGCTCAATCTAGACTTACAATTGTGCACCAGAGAGGTCAAAAATAAACTTTAGGATTTGAACTCTTTTTATTTGAAATAATTTAATAATGATTAATGAATGATTGATGAACATCATTGCATAGATTTGGTTGGACTTACTTATGATGGGATGCTAGGTGATACTAGACGATTCATAAGTAATGTTCCAATCAAGGACAATGCACTGTTACGATTGATGATGCATGATGTTACGCCCCAACTTTCTAGAAAATCCTAGTATAAGCAAAGCTATTGGATATCAAGGAAAAGTAGAGAACTGGCCCATATTAATGGTTATCACAAGTTAAAGATAAAGTAGTTGTTGCAAATTGATAAGAAAGAAGCTATCACAAGTTGGTAATAAAGTAGTTATCACAAGATGATAAGGAATAAGTTGTCTCAAGTCGAAGGTGAAGTAGTTATCGCAAGTTGATAGCAAAGTAATGTGTTAAGTTGGTAATAAGGGAGCTATCACAAGTTGATAATAAAGGAGCCATCACAAGTTGATAATGAAGTAACTATCGCAAGTTGATAATAAGGAAGCCATCATAAGCTGATAATGAAGTAATTATCGTAAGTTGATAATAAAGGAGCCATTGCAAGTTGATAGTAAAGGAGCTATTGCAGGTTAAAGGCAAAGTAGTTGTCGCAATTTGAAAACGAAGGAGCTATTATAGGATTAAGGTTGGAGGCAAAGTAGCTGTCACATATTGATGGGAAAGAAGCTATCGTAGGTTAATATAAAAGGAACCATCGCATGTTGAAAAAAGCTATCGTGGGTTGAATAGAAAAGGGGCTGCGCATGCTGATGATAAGGAAAGATATCACAATCCGATGTAAGAGAAAGCCATTACATATTGATGAATACACCTAAATTGACGCCCTAAGCTAGCCACGTGAACTATGCCACGTCATTGTGAAGAAGTTAAAGGAGGATTGTGCTACATATCATCCCGAGCATGTGCATTGTCAGCAAATCATGACTGTTTATTTTCTATAAGTTACACATGTCATGAATCTTAATCTCAAGATTCTCTATAAATAGGCATATGCCCCCTACTAGAAAGGGGTGAATTCCAAAATGTTCTCCTCTCTCATTTTTTAATTAT
The DNA here is from genome assembly GCA_030765085.1 of Allium cepa. Classification (NCBI taxonomy): domain Eukaryota; kingdom Viridiplantae; phylum Streptophyta; class Magnoliopsida; order Asparagales; family Amaryllidaceae; genus Allium; species Allium cepa. The sequence continues at coordinate 263,499,228 of CM060931.1, read as the reverse complement.
CTGTACATAATAAAGAAGTTTAAGATTGGGACTTTAATTGTCGTTAGGTCAAATAGATTTTGGGATTTTCTAAATAAGGACTTGAAAAAATTCCTATTTGCATAATGACATCATATGGACTCACTACAAACATGCTTGACTAAGTGATTTATCTTACTCAAATATCATTGACTCTTTGTCACCATAGCAAATTAAGTTGAACAAAATTTTGAATTAACATTAAGTAGTGCTTTCACTACGAATTGAACTAAGGAAAACAACTTATGACTACCTTATTCCAGCTTAATGTGAAGATCAATTAAGGGAGTCAATGTTCAAATACAAGAGGAAGCCATGCATTATACAAATCTTGAAAAAAATAACTCCTTGATTCAATATGGAGAAGTTGAAACAGAGCAAACATCAACACCAATGAAGGCATCGAAAGAAGAAAACGACCTTAAAACCATGAAGAGACAACTTCATAAAATGCATGAAATAACTGAAATGTTTGTTTCTAAAAAAATTGAAGTACATCTAGAAGAACGAAGGGAAATGATGGGAAAGAGGTTGAGTCCTCTCAAAGAAATATTGAAGGTTCGAACTTGAACAGTAAGAAATTGAGAAAAGCACCATAGGGCCACAAAAAAGGGATAATAATTATCTGACATAAAAGACAAATAAAGAGTCAAAGTCACCTTTGTGCAATCTTCTAGTTCAGCTTCCCAAAGAGAATATAAACTGGAGTAGAGAGATTATAAAGGTGAAGAAACATATCTGAAAGATTTGGTTAATAAAATGGTGAGAAACATAGCCAATTTGAAAGGAAAAAGAAAAATAGACCCTAAAGTAAATAATAACTTTAGGGCATCTCTATTAACTGAAGAAACTACGACGGTTCCATTGTTGTCATATTTCAAAATTCCATCAATCAAATATGATGGCAGAACTGATCTAGATGACCACCTGATGACTTTTGAAAGCTAGATGGACTTATACGATGTCCCTAGATTAGTAAGTTGCAGGCTATTCCCAGCCACCTTCTTTAGAATAGTCGTGAAGTGATATCGATGCTACTATGAGAATACTATTTACTCATGAGTGCAGTTTGCATACAAATTCTCGATACAATTTGCACTTCTAAGGAACCAACTACCGATGAGTGTGTTAGCCAACATAAAACAGAAGCTAGGAGAGTTGCTGATAGACTATTTGAAGAAATTTAATGTTGAAGCTAATAAGATAGAAATAGTAAGTGATGTGGAGAAACTAATGGGCGTAAATTTTAGACTAATTGAGAATACCCTATTTGGAAAGAACTCTATATTCATATTTGTAGGGATTTACAAGATTTCCACTTCCTAGCAGACATGTTCATCTGAATGGATGAAAAACTCCCACAATAAGAAAAGGCAAAGAGAAATAGGAGGTTGCATGGCTCCAAACAAAAAAGGGAAGTGGGTTGAATTTTCTAAGGTGAATTCTATTGAGTTGAACTAACCTATCTCTTATATCTATGTTGTAACTAAAGATGAAATTGAGTATCCCATATCATTCAAGTCAAAGACAAATCCAGAGCTGAATAAAAGAGGAGATTACTGCTCCTTTCATAAGGTAAATAGGCATAAGACGGACCATTTTCGTGTTCTGGCTGGAATCATACAAAATATGAGTAAAAGGGTAGCACTTAAAGAATTTGTCAAGAATGATTGAAAAGTCTATTGTAATGAGAAACCTCTAGTTATTAATGCTAATGTCTTAGAAAATTGGGACCACAATTGGATCTAGCGTAATGAGATCTTTCAATTGCAACCATTCTCTTTGTCCAATTTATCCCCAATCAAAAACGCCTCTTTTGGCCTAAGGGTTTGTGGATTTCAAACTTTGATCATGATTTCTAATCATTTAAAAAACTTGTTGACGAACAGACACCACCTGTCAACTCCATTTGTCAAGAGCTTCACAACGATGTATAATATGTAGAGGTTTAGGTACTTTGAATTTTGAATCAGTTTTGGATTAGAGATAATCTTCTGCCATTAGTAGGTGATTAGTGAATTTCAGGAATTTGATGGAAAAATGAAGATGGCGGTGACAGCTTGGGTTTCATGGCCTAACCTATAAAATCGTTGGGCTGGGTTATGGGTTGTGTATTCATTTTGTCCTGAAACAGCTATGTATGCTATTTAAACACTACAATACCTCTATTTCATAAACCGTAACTCCGAATGCATCAAAATTGTATATCAAATTGATCATTTTGGAAAGACCCTCACATTGTTAAAAATACGACACCTAATTCACCTTTTATTAAAAATTCATTTTTAATCACTTTTAAAGGCGTCAAATTTGCAGGTCGTTACATTCTTTCCCTTAAAAGAATTACACCCTCGCTTTCTCCAAAATACAACCCTCAACCAAATTAATAAAGTCTCATCATGGGTCTAATCATAAAATACGAGGAAGTATATTAATCATAATCAACAACCTTTAATGTAGTACATGATATTCACATAACAATATAAGTCATGACATATAATGGGTCATTCACAATAATGAATTCAACACACATACTATAGTGACACCTACAATTTCTTATTCATGCAATCCAAACTGTAGGTATGTGAAAATATCACTCCTTTAATAATGGTTGAAATAATCTCAATCCTGGATCAACTGAATACACAAGACAGACGTTTCAACAACCCAAACACAAACGTCCACAACAAAAATACAGATTAAAATTTAGGTTGTTCCAAATGTGCTTGCATAATAAGAATATACTAAATCTATAATCAACATAGTTCATTAAATAATGCACATACCAAAAAATGGTAGTCATCATATAATAACCAGCATTTTTACAGCTAGATATTTAAATAATTAATTTAGATATTGAATCGTTAATTAATCGAAGGACAAAATATGATTTTTTTCATACGGTCGAATTAAAATTCGAGATTACTTCTGTTGAGTCCAGATCGACATTGCGAATCAAAGCGAGTATAAATATCGCTATATTCGAAGTCATGGTATTTTTACGATTTACATATTATTACACATATTTTATAAAAATATGTGCATTTTAGGCTCCAATGGGACCTCGAATGATGGCTTGCATTTATGGGACGAGGATATCATTACAAGGCACATGGTTAAAGAATTTTTGGAATCAGACGATCCGATGGTTAAAATAACCACAGAATGCGTGAAATTATCATCTTGAAGCGTTGTACCAGGGCCATTCGGTGCAGAGACATTCGACAGGTAATCCTTTCGCTTTCGAAAATACCCGGTCTTCAACGCCATCTTCAAATGCAATCCCATTTTATCGTATCATTATTCGGAATGGGTTTTAAGACACAAAGTCCTCTCCCGGCTAATCTGAACAATGAGCACTTATTTTAAAAAATAAGTGTTCATTCAGATTTCAAGTAAATCACAACAAATCTTCACTTCAATCTTTTAAAAATAAAAGGTCCATCACAAAGATTCGATGTGGTTTTCGAATAACCATTCGGCATCTGACCCCTAGCCGCATCGAAATTCAAATGCCGCTTAAAGGCCAATATTGATAGTCGGTTATTTAACTATCAATCAATATTTACAACAATCCCCAAGATTTAAAATAATTTTCCCTAATTATTTATTTTCAAAATATCTTCGCAAGATATATTTTTACACTTCAACCATTTGAAAACGAATTTCAAATCATTTTTCACATTTCAATCCTTTGAAAACAAATTTCAAATCATTTTTCACATTTCAATCCTTTGAAAACAAATTTCAGATCATTTTTCACATTTTAATCCTTTGAAAACAAATTTCAAATCATTTTTCACATATTCAATCCTTTGAAAACAAATTTCAAATCATTTTCCTCACGCGGAATAAATTTCCAGATATTTATTTCCACTGAAACTATGCCGAGTCCGAATACCTTAAAATAATTCAAATCACTTATAAAAATATTCTTGGAGACATTTAAAATAAAACTATCTTAAACCCTTGCTTGAATATTAGTTATGAAAACATTATACTAATTATCACATATAAGACTTCAAGTCCAAACTAATTTTAAAATAAAATTAGTAAATAGGGTATAACTATTTAAATAACCATTTTGTAAAACAAATATCAATTTAAATCTATAATTAATCACTCTATAATTAATTAAATAAATATTTGCTTTAAAGATTTTCAAAATAACTTTTGAAAATAATTTCTTCCAAAATATTCTTTTAAAATCAACACTAGAACTTTTAATTTATATTTGAAAGCTACTTTGAAAACATACTCAACTTTCCAGGGAAAATACACTTTCCTTTTCAAAATAGTCCATTTAAATCAATTAATAAATCCTTCTGGATTTATTTTAAATTTACATTTCAAATCCGTAAATTTCTTTCCACACCCTTTTAAAAATAAACCCATATTTGTTTTTGAAACATATTTCCCTTTCCTTTATAGATTCCCATTGTGAATTTAAATTTCCAAATAGCCATCGATATACGATTTTCAAATCAATTTCCAAATATTCATTTTCAAACACCAAATCAAATTCCAATTGATTTCTAAAATTTGTTTCAAACATCAAATCAAATCCCAATTTGATTTCCAAAATTTATTTCCAAACAGCAAATAAATTTTCATATCGATTTCCTAAAGATTTATTTCTAAACACCAAATCAATTTTCAAATTGATTTCGAAAATCATTTCAAACACCAAATTAAATTCCAAATTTAATTTCTAAAATTTATTTCCCTTTAAAATAAATTCCTTTATTTCTTCCAAACTATTTAAAATTCGTATTTTAAATAAATTCTTTAATTTTTGAATATTATTACTCGAAATCCATTTATTAAACATTTTTCCCATATTTTGGAATTTTATTCAATAGGATTACAACAATAAATCTTTATCTTTTTTTGCTAAAAAAATTCCATTTTTTAAATTCACCCACTTCTTTTAAATGAATTTACTTAAAGTTTTCTATTTTAGGTTCCAAAAATCCAGTTTTAATTTTTCTGGTATCTTACGATCCCAAAAATATATTCGGCTAAACTACAGCCATCAACAATTTCAATCACAAATATAATCATACACAGTTTTTAAATAAATCAACACACAACATTGAAACAACTTCAAATATTTGAGGAATCTAGTTGGAACTCTCCAACCTATTTCCCTGCATCCATAGATGTTAGCACAACAATTAAATACCAATTCCACTTCGAGGTGGAATATCGCGGTATATGAGATTTATAAAATATCATCTATATCATCTGCTATTATGCGGCGCATAGGGTCTCATCCGCTATATAATGTAGAAAATCAATCACTCCAAATATATATATATATATATACACTACTACTATATATACTACCACATCCAACTGTCAATCAATAACTGAAATTTCAATTTAAATTTGAGTGAGAAGATCTCACCTTTGCTTTTATTTTGCAATCCAATCCAAACCAGCTATTTCTTCCCGATTAAGACCTTGTAACAACGTTATATAATTTATTAACATTTAGAATAATTAAACGATTAATTGTCATTTATTAAATTAAATTTTAAACCTATACTCCTTTAATCATTTCTAGTAACCAAAATAATTATATAAGTTAATTAAACAAATTATTCACTAAAGTACATTATTTTAAAATAAGCTAGCAAAGATGAGTATGTATATTTATTTTATCTTCAAAATAAACCATATAGGGTTTTAATAATCTAACTTTACATGTAATTTTTTTTAATTTTTTCCAAATCTGTATGTATATATATTTTCAAATCGAGCTGAATCATAAAATAAAAAGAATTCGAATACCTTACTGCACGACTTCGAATCACATCACCATCAACATCGGTCCAAGCACCATCCTCCGCGACCCCATGCCCACAATTATCACGACCCCTGATAGTTTCTCGATGCCGTAGCTTCAAGCCTTGATGCATATGCCTGTGAACCCACTCAAGTCTCCATCCAGTGTCGATCGATGAGGCAACATCCAAAATCTACAACGAGTCACCCATCGCAGCCCCAGCCGATCACCCTAATTGATAACTCGACTTCGCCTTGCTTGCTCATGACCCGCCGCTTTCCTCGAGCACGCGTCGCCATACTACATCCACCTTCCCTCTAGCTCGAATTCGAGCTTCCAGCACACCATCGAACCACCAATTTCCTTTCCTCGCGAACGCCTCTCGAGCGATTGTGTCGCCATCATTCATTCAACTTTTTTTCGAATCAAAGAAAAAGGGGCCAAGACAATTTTGAATAGAACGAGGGTGGAGAGGGTAGGTCGAAATTCATTTCTACTCCTCCATTTTTGTTTATACGAATGCGATTTTGATTTTAAGGAAGGGCTCAACATTTTTTTTCTCTAGGCAAATTTGTTTTTTAGTTTTGAACGAGACATAAAAAAAATTCTTTTAATTTTAAATGAACGCGTGTAAACATAGAGGCATGAAGGTGAACACGTGTTGAAAATCCTATACGTGTAAAAATTGCTCTGAGAAAACATTATATCCTATATATATATATATATATATATATATATATATATATATTATTTTTAAATTTAAATTTAAGTTCAAATTTAAATCGTATCAATTTCGTAACTCAAAATCTCGATCTCCTATCGAGGCGTGCCGCCAAGCGTTCATAAGGATATACCCCTATTCTGAACGCGATGGAAAAGGTTTCGAGTCTAAATTCGATCATATGGAGAAGATAACTTTTTGGACCAATTATTAAATTTAATTACGGTAAAAATTTTGGCACGTTTGCTTATCATATGGCCAACCGACCACTCCAAATACAACGAAAATTGAAATTCGATAATAATACAATATTATGGATCTAATGGAACTGGTTTCGTCGAATTCCGAGATTGTGCCTCGGAAGGCTATTTTTAAATATTAACTTAAATGATAAAATTTCAAAATTGAACAAAACATTTCCAAATCAAATTTTGAAGCTACCATTATCTTCAGTATTATCAATATAAATTTTCTAAGCCTTCAAAATATTTTTAACAAGCTTAAAACTAAAGATTCAAATTTTTATCCAATTTCATTAAATTAAATTCAATAATTTAATTGCCAAATTCATAGTTATATTTGAAATTAAAGACAAACAAACATTAAAATATTTAAAAGCAATTAAATATTTTAATTTCAAATGTTCCAAAATTCCGGGTCGTCACAATATGTCAACATGAGAAAATTTATTTAGAACACTCTGAATCAGACTGCGAAATTCGTTTCGTGAAATTCGGACGTTTCTAGCTCCGTTTGGATTTTTCCATTGGGAATAGCAACTTTATATCAGTACCAATTATCAACTTTTGATAGGATGATCATACCGCTGATATGTATACTTTTTTGATCGTCTCGTCGTGCTGACCTCTATGGTATATTTATTTCTGTGTTTTGAAATTCTAGTACACAGTGGAATACGCGAAACCGGTAACCATATCGGTATCCGTTTGATATCTGGAATTTTCTATGTCCATTCATTTCTCAAACTATGAAAACGAATAACCATTTGTTTAAAATTCCAGAAATTTAATGTGTAACTTTTACCATTCAAATTGTTTCATTTTTCTGGTTCCTTCAATTTATCGATGCGTGTCCTTGTTTTCTGATATACATAAATAAATTATAAATGTAATATATAAGTTAATAAGCAAAGCATTCATTTCCTCTTCCATATGAAACTCTGACTCTCAGCAACCTTATCAAACCTTAAGCCGTGTTCCCTCCGATGCCACTTCTTCCAAAGCCAACCTCCACTTATCGAAAAAAACTCATGCTCTTCCTCCTCGAATCTCCCACCAACTGTTCGCCTCCAGCCTCCTCCCAAACAACTCATGGACGAACACAACACATGCCTTCTCTTTCTTCCTTGCCAGGCCTTCGCCTCTTCTTTTAATAAGTAATATATATACACACACTATTTTATAAATCTTGTGTAAGTGTAGTTTAGAATATAATATATAAACATTGCCCATAGGTATCGCTTAGATCTAAAGCTTCTTCCACCTGCATAATATATATTGACTACATGCACATCTGCTAATATATATATATATATATATATATATATATATATATATATTTTGAACCTAGAGTTAGTCTATATAAATAAGTATGCATGTATGAATTGTATATATAGTTTCGAATATATAATATATATATATATATATATATATATATATATATATATAATATGTAGTTAGTTTAACAAAAGCCATGTATATATATAAGCAATTTGTTGCATACATACGTATAAGAGTTATATATATGTTAGATAGTGTAGAATATACATTATATAATATTTTGATATTTATATATCAGTTAGTAATTGTTATATATATATATATATATATTTCAAGTAAATACATATGCAAGTTTATATGCTTAAAATACGATAATATACTAAGTTGGATATATGTTACAGTACTTAGTATATATAGTATAGGTTGTTGTTCAATAAATGTATATAAGTTACGTATATTTATATATATAGTTTAATTTTGAATTTATATAAAAAGCTATATGAAGTTTATATATAGCCCGATGGTGTAGATAAGCTTTCTATTTGTTATATATATGTGCGTATCTATAAATGTTATATGAACAGGTTATTTGATAAGTATTTTACTGTTATATTTAAAATAGCAATGTATTAGTTTGTGAGATTTGTTGTTACGTATATATAGCTTATAATATATGCGAGTTTAGTGTTTATGTTATATAGATTATATATGTCAGTAAGTTATAAATCAGAATATACATTGTTTTTACCATATATATACTATACAATATTTTATATCTTACTCCATATCTACGTTCTATCTAGTTAGATATAGGCGGCCTATCAGTATAAGTAGGGTTCTATAGTTATATATAAAGGCTGTTATGTCAGAGATATATAAAGTTTATATATGTATATTGTTTATAAGGTTTTGACAGTCATATATATGTATATTGTTCATAATAGTACTTTAAGTTCTTTTTTTAAGTATATATGGTGTACTTAAGAAATGTAATTCATTGTATATAAAGCTATAAAGTTTTACATTTTATATATTTTAAAGTATATAGGTTATATTGATTTTTATAACAATCGATTTTAAAATAAACGAGTATATACTCATAAACTAAGTTATATTGAAACTATTTGATATCTGTTGGTATGAGTTAAATTTGTATTTGATGTTATCCAAAATATGTAAATTAAACTGAATATTGGTTTTAAGAAAATATTAATTACCATAATAACAGTTTGTATATATACATATCAGTTGATTTTTGAAAATAAAGCAAGAGTTTATTTGAAGTTATATTTATAGATTTTAAGTATGTATTTTAATTTCATATTGAATTAGGGGAATAATAAAATAACAATGTATATATATACTTTCAGTTTATATCAACACTGATTTGATTGTCCTCTTCTATCTTCCATTTATCAGCTTTGTTCTGTCATGCCTGTTTTCTTCATCGGATCATGTCCATCTAGCGTTTCTTTGGAATTCGTAGCTCAATTTCATTGTCTATCTTCTCTAGCCTCGAAAGGTGAGCAATCAGTCATGATTAATGTTCTTACATTTATTAAAATTGATTTCAATTGAAATGACAACTGAAATATGTTGCCGTTAGTTATTTACATTGTTATATATATGCTATTATTTGTATCTGTTCACTTGTGACATCTGACACCATTATCTGTTAAATATATTGATGTTATATACCTGTTATATTATAATCATATCTGTTATCACTCTGCAAGTTCCCTGTTAGTATAGAATTTACTATGGGTTGAAATGATACATACTCGAACGATCTGTAGAATAGGAGAAAATCAATATGGGTTGAAATGATAGACCCAAGCGATTTTCATTTGAATTGAATTTGGGATTGTGGGTTGAAATGATATACACCCGTATATATTTGAATTACGGGTTGAAATGATAAATACCTGTATCACTTGACCATAAGATAGAAAATTATATACAGACACCGTGGTATATATATATATATAAAAATATTTTGAAATGATTTCTATGGTTTTGGAAAGAAATATATGGTTTTATATAAATATTGATTTCTGATATTATATAAATGTTATTTTATATATAGTTAAATTTTTTATTTTAAGCTATGTATAAATTTATTTTGATATAGGACAAGTTTAATAATAAAGTTTGATTTTTATTAAAATATAATATGATTAATATTTATTTAAATTTATATCTTAATATAGAGTTTATAATGATCTAAACAAATTAAGTTTGGAAGATAAATTTTGAGATTGATTTGAAAATGGTATTTAATTAAGATTTTATTTAATTAAATCGATTTGGAACTTATTGAAAATTAAGACTTTTTAAGGATATGATTTTTATAACTTGATTTTGGTTTAAAGTGATTTAAATAAATATATCAAGTTAATTTAAATGAATATATCATGTTTAAATAAATTGAAGTAATATTCATTTATTTGAAGTTTAAAGGTTTTATTTAAATGATATCGGATTTATTAAGTAAATATTTCAAAATTAAATAATAGTAAATTGAATTTGATATATATGGAATGATCAAAAATTTAATTTTGAAATTGTGGAATATTTAAAGCTTTTAAATATATTAAATGGTTTATTTTTGGGTTCAAATATGTATTTGAGATCAATATAATTTTGAATGGTTTATTTAGAAGTTAAATTGGAATTAATTATTTGAGATCTGATTAAATTTGAATTTGGAATTCGAGTTGATTTGGAATTAATTTATGAAATATGAGGAAAACAATTTTATTGTATATACTATTTTAATATTTACATCGGTAAAGTGGGAAGTATTATGATTTCCAAAGTTTTTGATTTAGAAAGTGTTATAACCTTGAAGTACTGAGATTTTGGACATGGATATATTTTAAATGGAAATGATATCGTGTTTAATTTTGAAATGGAAATGATATCATATTGATAAAGTTTTGAAATAGAAATGATTTTTTGGTTTTGAAGTATAAACTATTTTGAAATGACCGCGGTGTTATAATAATGTTTGGTTGTTAAAGGGACCGGAATCGAAAGTTGTCATACTCTCTGCCAACTCCGAAAACCACTTTAACAACTGTGTACACGGTGGAGATTCCAAAATGAAGTAGGATGGTAGCGATGTCCTATTGAGGTATATACGTGGACCCGACTCCCATGAGTTGGCATATGGTGGCTAAAACATGAGCGATTGATGGGCCAATGAGGTAGCTCCTCTGATCGGACACACTCCTTCGATACTATATTCTGACTTTGTGATGTATTTGGTGGCCACTTTTGATTATTTATTTTGCGAGTGTGGCTCGAGGTGGATGGTAGTTGCTGTTATGCATTACCACCAGCACTTATGTGTAATTGGGATATCTACCCTGCCATTGCATAGTTGTGCCGTGTCACCTACCCTACCGTGTCTTATACGAGTTTTTTTGTACCATACCTGTGGAGTGCCCTCTGATGACTCCCAGTACGGAGGAGATTACGGTACTGTATAGACTATGGGAATATATAAAATGTGTTAAGGTGGAAAATGTAAAGCCTTAACGCTATTTTTAAATATATTATACTTCTCTTTAGACATTATTATAATAGCGTATATTACTACATAGTAGGCAGTTTAACGGATCCTTAGAGGATGGTTATCTCAAATATCCTTTGAGTTACTTGTATTTTAGTGGTTATTTCACATGAGTTGGATTTATTAATATAAGAATGTTAATCCTGACTTGAGTGTTTTGTGTTTTGCTTTATGCTTGGGTCAGAGTGAGTGATACAGCTTTGAAGACTCGCCTTTGGAGTTGGAGCTTCGTTTGGTGATCCATCTACATCTTTTCAGCTGGGAGCTATTCAGTTGATTCCAGTGATGTATTCTGATCATGTATTTGACTATTGTATTTGAAACTTCTGTTGTATCTTATTTAACTCTGTTATATATATAGTAGCTTCATGAACTACTATTCCTCTATTTCAACTGCATATTGTTAAATTATTCTGTGTCTGTGATTCTGGGATTATTTATTTACCGTATATGCTGAGTTTTGCCAAACATAAATTAACAATCTTGTATTTTGAGCAATTCAAATCCGGCATGTGTGGATGCGAACGGTTGAAAATATCAGGATGTTACATTTGGTATCAGAGCCTTGGTTTTAGGCAAAACTCAACATATAGGGTAAATTTAATTACACAATCACTTTCGTTCAAGCCTGAATTCCTTCATTTTTGACTCGGTTTCCTTTAAATTTTGGAATGTTCCCCTCGGTTCAAAAAAACCATTCTTGTCTCCCTCTATTCGTGTTTTCTGATTCTGGAGTATCCCATAACTCCACTCCGAATGATCACCATAATAAATCGACGGTCTTGCCAATCTTTGAATGATTATAAATGGGTGAGACTCCTTTACAACAGGCATTGATTCACCGAAGATCTATATATATCCTCGGTTTAGATGCTGATATCTCTTGTTATGCCAAATTCTATCTCTTGAGATCGAATGTAGATTTGTCTCAGAATTCCTCATCGATCTTATTCCTATAGTCACGGTTGATTCGGTTAAGGTTGTCCGTGATTTATAAAAGCTTATCCATCTTCCCATTCTGTTATTTAGTCATCTTATCTTTTGTTTCGAACTTATCTTCGAATCAGAATTCTCTTTAATTTGAGTCCATCAAATTTGAATCTCTATCCTTACTTTGAAAATCCATTCTTTTATCGTCGAGCGAGGAAGTGTATTTGTAAATTTATATTAAAATGTTTTTTATATATATTGTGTTGTTTGAGTTTTTGATGTTGATTTGGGTTTTCGACCGATTTGTCTGATCAACGCTATCGATAGGATTTCCAAAACACTTGAATAGAGCAAATTGACATAGTGTTGTTTTCAAATTTGGTAAATAAAATAATTTTGAATAATTATAATATATATATAAGAATAATTTTTTTTGAAATTAAATTGCTAAATGAACTGGTTGACCAAATGATAATATTTGATTTTCATTTATTATTTTGTAAGCCTTTGATTGTTGCATAATAAGTAAATGAATTTATAAAACTTGGTTATAATTTGATTTGGAATTTTAAATGAATTCAAATCAAGAATTTGAGAATTTAATTTCCAGTGATTTCAAACTGTGGTTTTAAAGTTTTAAGGTATATATTATTTAAAGTATTTTCAAATAAGAATTGTTTCAAAAAAAATTTAACTGTTAAATCAATGCTCCTCTCTTTTGTCGCTGGAAAATAATTTCAGTGATGACTGAAGCACCATCGACATTCATTTTTGAGTTTTGAAATGAAGAGACCAATTCGTAGCTTTACTACGGTTTTGTTTTGGAAATTAAATTGATATAAATTTCTTAAGTATGATTTGATTTATATATATTGGTATATTATTTTAAATTTAATTTGATTTGATATGTATAGTATATACATAATTATCTCCGAATGGTTTGAAGTGAATCGAAAATTTAATTCTTAAATTTATGTCAAGGGATGATTTCAACAAAATAAAGCTAAAATTTTTGAATAAATATTTAAACTTGAATAATTGGATTGACAAATTTTCTTGTATAATACTCAACTGCATTCCAATATAACTTACCTAAATTATTCAGAAGTTGAATATGTAATTGGATAATATGCAATATAAAATGATTTATAAATAAAATTTGAGTGATCATACACTTAAATCTTAATTATAAAAATGTTAATTGAGATAAATTGAATAATAAGGTAATGAATAAATTAGAGAAATAAATTTTGTTTTGAAGGAATTAATAAATTTAAACTAAATCAACTTATTGAAATAGCTTGAATTTAAAATCAATTGTTGAATATAAATTAACTTAAATTTAAATCTATACGATTTAAAATTAATTTTTTATTTTGTATTTCAAAATTTATTTCTTTCTAGTTGTTTCTATTCTCCTACCTCCTTCCTTTTTGGAGACGAAAAGTTTTGAGTGGGAGAGAGTATAATGACTCGTAAATTTTTATTAATTTTATTTTTTTATTAATATATTTAATTTAAATTTTGTGAAATTTTAAGCAATAAAATTTTGAAATAAAAATTTAATATTTGGAATACGTCTATTTAAACATAATGACTAATAAATTTTCATTTGATATATTGAAGTTTATTTTATTGTCAAGTTTTATTTAAATTTAAATCAGTTAATATTAATTGAATTTAAAAGTATTCTGAAACCTAAATATGTCAACATGTGAAAATTTATTTAGAACACTCTGAATCAGACTGCGAAATTCGTTTTATGAAATTCAGACGTTTCTAGTTCTGTTTGGATTTTCCGTATAGAATAGCAACGTATATCGGTACCGATTATCGGCTTTTGATAGGATGATCGTACACTGATACGTATACTGTTTTGATCGTCTCGTCGTGCTAATCTCTGCGGTATATTTATTTTTGTGTTTTGGAATTTCGGTACACTGTGGAATCCGCGAAACCGATAAACGTATCGGTATCCGTTTGATATCTAGAATTTTCTATGTCCATTCATTTCTCAAACTACAAAAACGAATAACCATTTGTTTTAAATTCTCAGAAATTTAATGTGTAACTTTTACCATTCCTATGGTTTCATTTATCTGGTTCCTTCAATTTATCGACGTGTCTCCTTGTTTTCTGATATACATAAATAAATTATAAATGTAATATATAAGTTAGTTAGCAGAGCATTCATTTCCTCTTCTATATGAAACTCTGACTCTCAGCAACCTCGTCAAACCCCAAGTCGTGTTCCCTCATGCCACTTCTTCCAAAGCTGGCCTCCACTTATCAAAAAAACCGTGCTCTTCCTCCTCGAATCTCCCACCAACCGTTCGACCTCCAACCTCCTCCCAAACAACTCATGGTCGAACACAACACACGTCTTCTCTTTCTTTCTTGCCAATAAATTATAAATGTAATATATAAGTTAGTTAGCAGAGTATTCATTTCCTCTTCTATATGAAACTCTGACTCTCAGCAACCTCATAAAACCCCAAGCCATGTTCCCTCCAATGCCACATCTTCCAAAGCCTGCCTCCACTTATCAAAAAAAACTCGTCCTCTTCCTCCTCGAATCTCCCTCCAACCGTTCGACCTCTTGCCTCCTCCCAAACAACTCATGGCCGAACACAGCACACGTCTTCTCTTTCTTCCTTGCCAGGCCTTCGACTCTTCTTTTAATAGGTAATATATATACTATTTTATAAAATCTTGTGTAAGTGTAGTTTTAGAATATAATATATAAACATTGCTCATAGGTATTGCTTAGATCTAAAGCTTCTTCCACCTGCATAATATATATTGACTGCATGTGCATCTGCTAGTATATATATATGTATGTATATATATTTTGAAGTTAGAGTTAGTCTATATAAATAAGTATGCATGTATGAATTATATATATAGTTTCAAATATATAAATATATATATAATATATGCACTTATTTTAACTAAAGTCGTGTACATAAATAAGCAATCTGCTGCATACATACGTATAAGAGTTGTTATATACATGTTAGATAGTATAGAATATACATTATATAATATTTTGACATATATATATCAATTTATAATTTATATATATATATATATATATATATATATATATATATATATATATTTCAAGTAAATGCGTATGCAAGTTTATATGTTTAAAATATAAGTTTATATGTTTAAAATATGATAATATACTAAGTTGGATATATGTTACAGTACTTAGTATATATAGTATAGGTTGTTGTTCTATAAATATATATAAGTTACGTATATTTATATATATAGTTTAATTTTGGATTTATACAAAAAGCTATATAAAATTTGTATATAGCCTGATGGTGTAGATAAGCTTTCTATTTGTTATATATATATATAAAAATATATATATATATATGTATATGTATATGTATGTGTGTGCATGTATCTATAAATGTTACATGAACTGGTTATTTGATAAGTATTTTACTGTTATATTTAAAATAGTAATGTATTAGTTTATGAGATTTGCTGTTAGGTATACATATAGCTTATACATATATGCGAGTTTAGTGTTTATGTTACATAGATTATGTATGTCAGTAAGTTATAAATCAGAATATACATTGTGTTTACCATATATATACGTTACAATATTTTATATCTTAGTCTATATCTATGTTCTATCTAGTTAGATATAGGCGTCCTGTCAGTATAAATAGGATTCTATACATAAAGGCATTTATGTCAGAGATATATAAAGTTTATATAAACAAGGTTTCGGTAGTTATATATATGTATATTGTTCATAATAGTACTTGAGTTCTTTTTTTAGTATATATAGTATACTTAAGTAATGTAATTCGTTGTATATAAAGCTATAAAGTTGTACGATTTATATATTTTAAAGTATATAAGGTTATATTGATTTTTATAACAACCGATTTTAAAATAAACGTGTATATATTCATAAACTAAGTTATATTGAAACTATTTGATATCTGCTGGTATGAGTTAAATTTGTATTTTATGTTATCCTAAATTTGTAAATTAAACTAAATATTGGTTTTAAGAAAAATATTAATTACAATAATAATAGTTTGTATATATACATATCAGTTGATTTTTGAAAATAAAGCAAGAGTTTATTTGAAGTTATATTTATAGATTTTAAGTATGTATTTTAATTGCATATTGGTTTAGGGAAATAATAATATAACAACATATACATATATATTTTCAGTTTATATCAACACTGATTTGATTGTCCTCTTCGTTCTTCCATTTATCAGCTTTGTTCTGTCGTGCTTGTTTTCTTCATCGGATCGTGTCCATCTAGCGTTTCTTTGGAATTCGTAGATCAATTTCATTGTATATCTTCTCTAGCTCGAAAGGTAAGAAATCAGTCACGATTTATGTTCTTACATTTATTAAAATTGATTTCAATTGAAACGACAACTGAAATATGCTGCTATTAGTTATTTACATTGTTATATATATGCTATTATTTGTATCTGTTCGCCTGTGACATCTGACACCATTATCTGTTAATTATATTGATGTTATATGCCTGTTATATTATTATCATATATGTTATCACTCTGCAAGTTCCTTGTTAGTATAGAAGTCACTATGGGTTGAAATGATACATACCCGAACGATCTGTAGAATAGGAGAAAATCGTTATGGGTTGAAACGATAGACCCAAGCGATTTTCATTTGAATTGAATTTGGGATTACAGGTTGAAATGATGTATACCTGTATATATTTAAATTATGGGTTGAAATGATAAATACCTGCATCACTTTACCATAGGATAGAAAATTATATACAGACACCGTGGTCTATATATATAAAAATATTTTGAAACGATTTCTATGGTTTTGGAAAGAAATCTATGGTTTTATATAAATATTGTTTTCGGATATTATATAAATGTTATTTTATATATAGTTAAATTCTTGATTTTAAGCTATGTATAATTTTTTTTTAATATAGGACAAGTTTAATAATAAAGTTTGATTTTTATTAAAATATAATATGATTAATATTTATTTAAATTTATATTTTAATATAGATTTTATAATGATTTAAATAAATTAAGTTTGGAGGATAAATTTTGAGATTGATTTGAAATGGTATTTAATTAAGATTTTATTTAATTAAATCGACTTGGAACTTATTGAAAATTGAGACTCTTTAAGGATATGATTTTTATAACTTGATTTTTGTTTAAAGTGATTTAAATAAATATATAAAGTTGATTTAAATGAATATATCAAGTTTAAATAAATTGAAGTAATATTCAGTTATTTGAAGTTTAAAGGTTTTATTTAAATGATATTGGATTTATTAAGTAAATATTTCAAAACTAATTAATAGTAAATTGAATTTGATATATATGGAATGATCAAAAATTTAGTTTTGAATTATGGAATATTTAAAGCTTTGAAATATATTTAAATGGTTTACTTTGGGGTTCGGATATGTATTTGAGATCAATATAATTTTGAATGGTTTATTTAGAAGCTAAATTGGAATTAATGATTTGAGATCTGATTAAATTTGAATTTGGAACTCGAGTTGATTTGGAATTAATTTGTGAAATTTGAGGAAAACAATTTTATTATATATACTATTTAAATATTTACATCGGTTAAGTAGGAAGTATTATGATTTCCAAAGTGTTTTGATTTAGAAAGTATTATAAGTTTGAAGTACTAAGATTTTGGAAATGGATATATTTGAAATGGATATATTTGAAATGGAAATGATATCATGTTTGGTTTTGAATTGGAAATGATATTGTATTGATATGGTTTTGAAATGGAAATGATATTTTGCTTTTGAAGTATAAACTATTTTTAAATGACCGCGGTGTTATAATAACATTTGGTTGTTAAAGAGACCGAGATCGGAAGTTGTCATACTCTCTGCCAAATTCGAAAACCACTTTAACAATTGTGTACGCGGTGGAGATTCCAAAATGAAGTAGGATGGTGGCGACGTCCCATTGAGGTATATACGTGGACCCGACTCCCATGAGTTGGCATAAGGTGGCTAAAACAGGGGCGATTGATAGGTCGATGAGGTAGCTCCTCTGATCGAACACACTCCTTCGATGCTATATTCTGATTTTGTGATGGAATTGGTAGCCAATTTTTATTTTTATTTTTATTTTGGGAATGTGGCTCGACGTGGACGGTAGTGGCTGCTATGCGTTACCACTAGCCTGGATGCGTAATTGGTATATCTACCTTGGCATTGCCTAGTTGTGTCGTGTCACCTACCTTAGCGTGCCTTATACGAGTTTGTTTTGTACCATACCCATGGAGTGCCCTCTGATGACGCTCGGTATGGGGGAGATTACGGTACTGTATAGACTATGGAAATATATAAAATGTGCTAAGGTGGAAAATGTAAAGCCTTAACGCTATTTTTAAATATATTATACTTTACTTTAAACATTATTATAATAGCATATATTACTACATAGTAGATAGTTTAACGGATCCTTAGAGGATTGTTATCCCAAACATCCTTTGAGTTACTTGTATTTCAGTTGTTTTTTCGCTTGAGTTGGATTTATTGATATAAGAATGTTAATCCTGACTCGAGTCTCTTATGTTTTGCTTTACGCTCGGGTCAGACTGAGTGATACAGCTTTCGAGACTCACCTTTGGAGTTGGAGCTTCGTTTGGAGATCCGTATACATCTTTTCAGCTTGGAGTTATTCAGTTGATTCCAGTGATGTATTCTGATCTTATATTTGACTCTTGAATTTGAAACTTCTGTTCTATTTTATTTAACTCTGTTATATATAATAGCTTCATGAACTATTATTCTTCTATTTCCACTGCATACTGTTATATTATTCTGTGCCTGTGACTCTATGATTATTTATTTACTGTATATGCTGATTTTTGCCAAAAATAAATTAACAATCAGGTATTTTGAGCAATTCAAATCCAGCACGTGTGGATGTGAATGGTTGAAAATATCAGGATGTTACATTGGTTTACAAATAACATTTAATTACACTTTTACAAATTCAAATCAGAGCTATACATACATCATAAATAAACAAATAAAGCACCGGAACACAGAATGTAGTTGGAATAATAAATAGCAATAATATACTGAATCTTTATCTTCGTCCACCAGAAAATAGTCTTCAACACTGAAAACTCCAGCTGACCCAAGCGTAATGAAAAAGAATACACTCGAGTCAAAATTAAAAATTCCTATGTAAGTCAAATAAATCTCAAATAAAAATATGAGTGCGCGAGATTTTTCATCTCCGATCAATTGTACAAAGTGAGTGCAATAACTTATGAGATTTCAAATAATTAGAAATACCAATTCTAACCACTTTATTTAAAATAAATCCGAAGTTTAAACTAAAAACTTAAAATTTTTAAATAATTCAGTTTCAATACATAACCCAAATTCAAGAAATTGTATGGCTATATATCATTTCAACCCATAATTTAAATGTCTTAATTATCCAATTCTAAAATGATTCAGAGGATCATTTAAATAATGTCAATAATATACAAGGTGATAATAGAGACATATTAAAATAAATAAACAATCATACATCCAACATATCAATCAATAAGCATCCGTTTCAAACAACATCCAAACCAACCAATATATTTCAACATATAATAGTTATCAATATCGAGGTTTAACTATCAATTAAATTCCAATATAAAATTCAATGTCAATTCAGACACAATATCAATTCAAATGTCAACTTAAATCAACAAGCAACAATATAAAATATTATATATCACATCATATATTTACTTAACTTGCAATGGAATTTTTAGAATTACGTGAGTGAGTTTAATCAGTCACTTTTGATTTATAGCCAATTCAAAATATAAAAAAAGCCCAAAATTCCGACGGTCTTCAAATTCAACCATACTAGTTTCATGTTGTCTGTAATATTGATACGAACTCAAAGGAAGAAACCACACATTAATCGGAGTTCATATGCCGAAGATATTCAAGTTATAAGAAAATTATGGAAATGAAATAGAAAACAATGTACACACATTTTAATAATAAAATAATAAAAGTTACTTACTCACATTAAGAATTTTGAAACCTGTTCATGTTTCTAAATTCTGGAGAATCAACAAAAAAAATGACACGATGGCTCATGAAGGAAGGAGGCTTTAGGAAATGGATTTGTAAAGAAATGGAAAAGATTGGCTTCATGAAAATAAGTTGCTCACAGTTGTTTTTTTTTTCTTTTTTTAGAAGAAAAAGAAAACTTAAGGTGAAAGAAATAATCGAAGCACGTTTTGGGAATGGAAAGTTAGAGGAAGAGATTTATGAAATAGGAAACGAATAAGGGTAAAGCACGTTTGGAAATTGGACTATGAAAGGGAAGGATACAAGAAGATGTAAATTTGCAAAATAAAAAGAGCCTAACAAGCAGGTAATTAACAAATGATGAAAGACACACGTTGAATTTAGATAAGACATATTTACATGGAAAGCGAATCTTTTGGTACAAAATTTCAAAACATGTGCTACCTCAATTAATTTCATCAACACACATGAAACATTTCAAGCCAAGGCTCACGTGTAAATAAATAAGCCTTACTGGGAAACTAAAAGAGTCATGTACTTAATAAAAGGAAGTACTAATAAAAAAAATGAAAGCGATGATTTAAATTTGAGAATTTAAATCATACATGGAAATCACAAATCTAATATTAAAAAAACAGTTCATTTTAACATATTTTATTAACCCTAATACGCTCAAATTTACACATATATATGTATTTTTATTTAGTACACGGTATATGAAATTAAATACTACAATTAACATAATGAGGACCGCCACCCCCACACATTAAAAGATGAACTGAGACTTCAAAGTCAAATTTGAAACGGAATAAATTTCCTATGTAAATATGATAACTATTCCAAATCAAAAAATTAACCAAACCTTCGAGTTGTTTTCTTACCATTTTATTATTGTTATTTTTTTATAAATTAAATTCAAATCAAGTTTGAATATTTAAATAAATCAAATATTCCAACTAGAAACATACAACAAAATTCAATTCTTTGTTTAATGAAGTTAAATTTGCATTCAAAAATGAAATATTCGCTTTATTTGATAAAAATATTCTTTTCAAGAAACCAATCCTTTACTTTTATTTTTCATTGAAAGGTATTTCTTTTTATTACACATTAATTTACAATTAACACCTCCACCTTTAAAACCAACTTATATTTAAAGATTATCCCATTAAAGAGTCACTGAAATAATACTTCATACAACCACATCGTTTCTTTATCAATTAATTTCCTATTATCATTATATTTGTAACAAATTTAAGTATTCACAATTTGAACGTAATATTTTCTCGCTGAAATTCTCATTATATTTTAACACAAAACGTAAGATTTACATATCATTAATTAATTACCATTAATGGAAAGATATAACTACTACTAATTACAAAACATACCCTAATACAGGGAAGATAATTAATCCAATTATTTCCTTTGAAATCCAATTTTCCATGTTAAACCCAATATCCATATTCTAAATCAATTCCAACATTTAATTACAACTTTAGTAAAACTCGTTCATTATATATTTAAATTCCAAAAAAATCCTTTTATTTTGTTTACATTCTTATTATCAAATCACTATTCCCTTATGAAATTTACTAACATAAGTTTTCATTTTATTACATCAACCGTTAACGTTTCTTCTTATATCAATTGTAATTTTCCAATTACATTAATTCTCCATTAATTACCAAATAAATTTGTAACAGATTTAATAATAAGATAATAAATGAAACAACGGTTATACCTTAATAATCCATATCTATTAACTTATTGTTCAAAACAAAGGTTAATAAATTTGCGTACAAAATAATTGATTTCATACTCCATATTAATACCAATTGCAATTAATAACATATGATTACATCAATTTATACATCATTTACTAATCTTTATTATTTAAATCGATTGAAATTACGTTAACATAGTATAGTAGTCAATTACATTCAATCAATATTAGCAAATTATATATTAATGCATGTTACCATCTTTTATCTAATTAAACTAGTTGTTTTAAGATTTATCTTAAGGTCACAATTTCTAATCTAATAAGATTCAATTTAATAAATCATAAATTTTAATTTCTGACAATATTAAACTCCAAAACATTATTAAATTTAATATTTTTAATTATCAAAAATACGGGTAGTTACAATCTCCCCCACTCAAAACATTTCATCCTCGAAAGGGAACAAGAAGGAATCAAGGAATTTGAAAGATTTTATTTCAAATAATCAATTTATAAATAATTTAACTTACATATTTAAGTTTAATATAAATTTGGAAATAACTCAACCTCCACGAAATATTTTGGCTGCATCTCCTTTGCGCGGCAGGTCTGGAAAAATAATAATATCAATAATAAACGTACATATATCATATCTCAAAAATAAATATCCCAAACCATGGTATAACAATAAAATATTGCTATAGAACTGTAATCCGAAAACGTACCTATTTGTTGGGAAAACAACTTTATTTATAAAAAAAAAAGCAGTAGCTATTGCATCCATAAACCTGTATTTCACTTATATAATCCAAAATAGTGAAAATTATGTATTAGAGAGATATTTAAGTTGTTTCAATTTGAAACAAAAGCAAATCAATATAAAACATAATCAAACAAACAATACAACCATTTATGCAACCAAAACCAATGGTTTGTTTAGTTTAGAAACTTTTAATCATGCAAGGTGATAAATAAACTATTAAGTTTATTCAATTAGAAGTATTAAGTTGTTTCCATCTTTTACCCTATGCTCAACTGCCTTAGATAATAACTTAACAGGTTAGTTATACAACCTCAACAACTAAAAGTATTCTTTCCTAAACTTCCCATCAGCCAAACAACAAGAATTTTAAATTTATTTAAGTTTATTCAATTAGTTTTTTTCCATCTTTTACCTTTCATTCATTTATTTATATAAAGATCAATCACTTATATAATTTGGTTTCCATTAAAGATTTAAGTCGTTAATGAATCATTTCAAAATAATATTACTTAAGCTTCCACTGCCTTACTTAAGTTTTTAACATAATTCAGTTATTGAATAAAAAATTTAGTTTTTGGTATTCGCCCTTGAAGAGAAAAGAAATATTTTAGTATATCTAAAAATTCAATTAAAACATTTAACCTCATTCACTTAGTTAAAATATAAGATATATTTAAAACATCCTCATATCATTATGCAAAGATTTTTCAAAAGTCTAAAACAAAGCTAGAAATTTATATCCAAACATTATAATAAGCTTTAAAATAAAGTTCCTTAAATCCGATAATTTATTAGACTCATTATTTTTAAAATAAGCATAAACTCAAGTTTATTAAACTGAAACTAATAGTATACTCAAATCTTGCATGAAATTTCTAAATCAAAGCATAAAATTTCATATCTTCATAACTAGTTTTACATGTTTTAAAATGAATATTCAAATGATGGAAAAACATTTATTATGGTTTAATACAAAAATTCAAACAGTAAATAACCCAACAAATTTACTATTAGTAATTCGAAATCAAGTAAATATTCCAAATTATACTTCCAAAATAGAGGTTCAAATTTATCAAGTATATTACTATAAATAAACTTCACAAATCAATTTTTTCCACTTATATAATATCAGTAAATTATGCATTCAAATAAACTTATATAAATTTTACTTGAAGTATTCATTTGAAAGCTTCATTTGAAAGCTTCATTTTCAAATCAATCATCTTTAATACTTTTATACTTTTCAAAAATTCATTTGTAAAATTTCTTACTTCATTTATAAATACCATTTAAATATTTTAAATAACATCTTTATAAATATATGTAAACTATTTGAAAATAATTATTTACATCATTACTTATGTTTACAAAAAAGCTATTGAGACCCTTAAATCCATTATTTATAAATTTATTATTTTTATCTCAAGGTACATTTCAAACATTATTAATAAATCAATAATCATTTACTTTAAATATGTTTTATTGAATTAATAATTTCTAATAATATTTACAACACTAATAAGCCATGCTGTACATAAATAGACAACATTTTAAACATTTTAAAGTATTTAGAAAAGAAAATAAAAATGATCAAAATATCCTTTATATAATACTTTATCAAAATACTTTTATAACTTAATGTCTTAACAGGTTTATCCTCGTTCTTGCAGACTCCAGTCGTACACTAATCAAGCGTAAGACTAGAAATCTTCAAGTATTTAGTAGACCTGTTTCAACACCCAGTGAAAAATACTTAAAAACAGGTATGAGAAGTACCGCTCAAAATCTAATGTCAAGCGATGATGTTACGATAGCAGTGGTCCCTGTTGATCCAGTATTTACACAATGGACATAAAACTTTCTAGAAGATCCTTTCACCTTTCGGATTCTAGAAAAATATCGTAGCCATTTCGTAAACAAGGGACCATCGACCATTGCTGTAGTGGTAACTACTGATTCAATGATTTACGCAATGGATACGCTTCCTTCCCGAAAGAACCATAAGCAACGGATCTAAGGATCGAAAGCGTCTCCATTGGGTGAACTAAAGAACCATCCATCTAAAAAAAATTGAGGAACTCATGAGTTTAAATCCGGACAACCATATTGGTACGAATCCATTTCTGAATTCACCCAAGTATATTAGGGTTTATCGGTCGAATCCATTCCTGGATTCCCCAAGCCTATCTGGGCCGAAGCATATCATACTATACTTCTTCGCGGAGGGTACTTCCCCATACCTCTTGGTTCAAAATATAGCATACCATATACAGTACCCTTTCAAAATCGTAACTTCAAATATCGCACTCATATAAATTGCATTATATATAAGATTTCATTTTCAGATAAAGTACTTTCCAAAATCAATAATATCGAATATATCAAATCATTCTTATATAAATGCCGTTATATATAAGATTTATCCTTCAGATCAAACACCTTCCAAAATCATCAGTTTTGAAAATCACCTTATACTTATGTAAAGTCTGGCTTATACAAGAATCAAAAATTTTCCAAAATCAATTTCATTGTATGAAAAGCCATATGAGATTCAATCTCATTTCTTTATAAAAGATTTTGAATTCTGAATAGTTTCGTATATAAAATCGTTTTGTGAAACAGTTTTGTATATAAAATAGTTATGTAAAATAGTTTGTAAATAAAATAGTTTGTAAAACAGTTTTGTAAACAAAATAGTTTGTAAAACAGTTTTGTAAATAAAATAGTTTGTAAAATATTTTTGTAAATAAAATAGAATAAGATAGTTTGTATAAGAAAATTAAAAAAAATTGTTTTGAAAAATGCTTTTAAATTAGTAGTAGTTTTGCATACAAGAAAATTCCAATTATAATTACAAAGATATCCAACCCAACAACTTTCAATTTCAGCTTAAAGCATATCAATAATATTGGAACAAAAGATGTACATATGTCATCATTTCCCAAAATCACATTTGATCGCTCGTACGGTTACACAAGTTCGTTTCGAACTAGTATTTTTCATTAGACTTCCCTAATGCTGACTTTGATAAGGTTCCTTGACTAAAAACCATCATTCTCCTTACATAGCCATATACTATGATAGAGAAATCTAGAATCAAACCAAAAATCCATATCAAATATTTGCCATCAAGAATCGAATGAAAAATCCTAACACGAAGTGGTGTAATTAACATAGAACTTGTGTACTCAAATCCAGATCAAATTACTTTTGCGAATAAAACAATATACATAATACTTACATAATTATTCCAATTTGTTTCATCACAAATACATTTTAATCAAATTCATTATTAATCTCATTGATTAATACAAGTATCACTTCATACTTTAATATTTGTTTCATAGAATTTCTCTATTCAATACAAAACATTAACATATCATTCTCACAACATTGCTTATATTTCTCTTCATTTTAAATTACATTCGTTTTCACATATAATATTTCCCATTTAATGCCATATTTATTTGAGAATCATTTCATGAAAAATTTCCTTTATTTTATAACCAATTTATAAAGGATTTTTCCTTTTATAAGACATTGTTTGAGTTTAAAGTTATCATAAATTTATTTATAACCATTTATTGCAACGTCCATTTATTTGATAACAATTTACAAGTCATGGCTTTATTTATAATCATTTCACTTTTAATTTATATTTGCTTATCCCATTTAGTTTCACCTTTACCTTTCAATTTATTTATGACACATTTCATAAATATATTTTTTCCAATTTAATCTCATTTACAACATTTCCTTAATCACAGTTTCAATTTAAACATCCCAAGGCTTAAAGTTCACACTTGTTTATTATTACATTACATGCCAAGAATGTGTACAAAAATTCTATTCATTCACTAGACATAGATATAACAAATTAAACCTTATTTCACTTGCTTTCAAATTAAGGTTATTAAATTCGACTACATAATTCAACACAATTTCTAAGTATTAGCTCATATACTAACGTAGAAAGTTTCGATTATCCAAAAATATCCAAATATTCCATTTTTTTCAATAGTTGAAACTGCCGGTCAGCAAACAACAAAATTCACAACAACATTTCAATTTCATATCGAATATCCTAATTATCTACTTTATTCTTTTTAATTCACCATTATTAAACCAGTGCTTAGTCCATATATTCAGTCAACAATAATAGCCAATGTTTATAATTTGACTAAATACAACAAGTCAACAATAAATGATAATAATTAGATATTACCTTTTCATAAAACAAACACATCACAAATAACTATATTAGTGATAAAAAAATTCTTTTATATATAACAAATAATATTAGGAAAATTATTTTATTTCAACACTTTTATAAAACATTTTTATAGCACTAACTAGTACACGCTCTCGTATATATATACACTCAAACAAACTCATTCTAGGATATTACTACCCCATCTCAAATGAGTTAACCCCAACTGGCTAAGGTATGTCTAAACGAAAGCTCTGATACCAACTGTAATGACCAACCTTTTTGGACAGTTCAAATCGACAATAAAGCATACGTGTCTGACTCAAACCATTCAAAAGGGAGGATTATTAATGGGGTAAATAAGAAAAAAAAGAAAGAAAAAACACAAAATCTCGTAGCGGAATGAAAAATATAATAATCAAATAAACAGTTCATGAAACTGTTTTACAAATAACATTGACTACACTTTTACCAATTCAAATCAGAGTTATACATACATCATAAATAAATAAATAATGCAGCGGAACATAGAATGTTGTGGAATAATAAAGAGCAATAATATATTGAATCTTCATCTTCGTCCACCCGAAAATAGTCTTCAACACTGAAAAACTCAAGCTGACCCGAGCATAATGAAAAACAATACACTCAAGTCAGAACTAAAAATTCCTATTTAAGTCAAATAAATCTCAAATAAAAAATATGAGTACAATGGCTTCAGAGATGTTACGGGATTTTTCTTCTCCTATCAAGGGTACAACATGAGTGCAATAACTTATGAGATTTCAAATAATTTGAAATACCAATTTTAACCACTTTATTTAAAATAAATCCAAAGTTTAAATTAAAAACTTAAACTTTTTAAATAATTCAGTTCAATAAATAATCCAAATTCAAGAAATGGTATGGGTATATATCATTTCTATAACATCCTGTCATTTTGGACCGTTCAAATCGACAATAAAACAATACATGTCAGACTTGAATAATTCAAAACAACAGATTGTTAACAAAATTTAGGGCAAATAAAATCAAATCATATAATCACAAACACAAAATATCAGAATAACTCACAGCGGAATAAAATAACTATAGTAGTTCATGAAGCTACTAGATGCAGAGTCTCAAAACTAATACATAGTACCAAAGTCTGGAAACAAATACACTTGGAAAGTCTAGATACATAAGTTCTCTACTACAAAAGTAAAAGTTGGATGGAAATACCTGGAATGAAAATATCAAGTAGACAGCTAAATCTCCGACGGATCTCTAGCTCCAAAAAGGGGATGAATCCAAAGCTAAGCTGTGAAACTCATGCTGACCCGAGCGTAAAGCAGAACACAAAACATTCGATTCAGGACATACATACTTATAAAATGTAAATCAACTCAAGTGAACTACAAAAGAAATGCATCGGTAACTTAAAGGATGCTTGAGATCGTCCATCCCTTAATGATCCGTTAAACTATCTACAATGTAGTAATATACGCTATTACAATAATGTCTAAAGTAAAGTAAACTATTAAAATAGTGTTCAGGCTTTACATTTACCACCTTAACACATTTTTATTATGTCAATAGTCTATACAGTACCGTAACTCCCTGTAAACTAGAGCCGCAAGAGGATACCCCATAAGAATGACATAAAACAAACTCGCAGAAGGGGCGCTAGAGTAGGTTACACGGCACAACTAGGCAATGCCAGGGTAGATATCCTAATTGCACTTTTGGACTGTTGGTAACGCATAGCCGCAACTACCGCCCAACTCGATCCACACTCCCGAATCAATGGTGTGCACCAAATTAATCACAATGTAATAGAATGGCTAACGATGAAGTGTGTTCGATCGGAGGAGCTACCTCACTTAGCCCATCAATTGCTCCTGTTTTAGCCACCTTATGCTAACTCATGGGAGTTAGGTCCATGTAAATATACCTATAGGATCGTCGCCACCACCCTACTTCATTCTGGAATCTCCACCGCATACAAAGTTGTTAAAGTGGTTTTCGGTATCGACAAAGAGTATGCCCATATCCGATCCCAGTCCCTTTAACAACTAATCGTTATTATAACCCGTGGTTATATAAATTTCAAATGGTTTATGTTTCATATCAAACATTTTCCTTTCAAACCATATAAATTTCATATCATTATTCTTTTCAAAATAATATTCAATTTCCAAAGCTGCAACACTTCCAAATTCATTTAATTATAACACCTTGGAACATAAAATTTTAGAGATCATAGCACTTTGAAATGTAACCTTTAGAACCATAAAATTTGGATTTTATAGCATTCTGGAAATGTCGCTTTTTAAGAAAACGCAGTAGTTCAGAAATGCTACTATAAGAATTCACAACGGTGTAGAACTGTTACTGTAAGAATTCACAACATGCAAAACTGTTACTGTAAGAATCGTGCAGAACTGTTACTGCACGAATCCGCAGCAGTGCGGAATTGTTACAGTAAGGATTCGTAGCAATGCAGAATTGTCACAGTAGGAAATTGCAGCAGTTTTGAATTGTTTCCATAAGAAATGGTAGCAGTTTTGAATTGTTACTGCAATATTTCCTACCACCATTGTTTATGTAATCGAATAGTACATATACTTGCAATTTCATCATAGTCATTATACCATTCCTATTATATTACTCTAATTTTTAGCTATTTGTACATTAACTTACACTTTAATTTCTTTTCGGTAATAACATTTATCATTTTTATTAACCAAATTATACCATTTACATTAGTTAAAACCTACATGTCAATTGTACGTTTTAACTTACCCTTTTTTTCATAAAACCATTTATCGTTTTAATCACTATTACATGAACTAAAACTTACAATTTATAGGTTAGAATAAAATACCATTATTAAGTCAAATCGGATTATTAAATTTCAATTCACCTTCATACTTTAAATTATATTCCAAAATTTACATTTCCAACTATTTATTTCTTATAAAAATCTTAACCCATAAAAATAAATTTACAGAAACCATTACATTAAATTTTAGTTGATATTCATATATAAAAATCCAAAATACTTAATAATTTTTAGAAAAATCATTTTAAATCAACCACGGAGTCTGTATAAGATTCTCTACCCTAGGGTCAAGTAAATACAGACGTATATCATTTCAATCCACAATTTATTAATTTTTTGAGCTTTATATTATTTCAAACCTGCAATCCCAAGTCAAATAAAATTTCTCAGGCTTATCATTTCAGCCCATAACAATTTTTTCTCAATCTAAAGATCATTCGGGTATGTATCATTTCAACCCATAGTGAAGGAACTTGTAGTGTGAGAAAAGAATATTAAATGATATGACAATAAATAACATATCATGGCATATGGTTATAACAGGTATAATATGATAAGAAATAACATAATACAATCACATGGAATAACATAATATAATCATATGAAGTAACATAATATAGACATAGGTGAAATTATCAACTTGCATATACAAATCCATACAATTCAATTGTCGCCAATTTACCAAACTATAAGTATATTGTCAAGAGTGATTACTCACCTTCTCTGGTTAGAGAAGTGATTCAAAGCACAACACAACTACTATGACAAGCACGATAATTATGAACAAGCTCGAATGAGAGGAGAATCCAAATCCGACGCTTTGAAAATATTATATATTCCATACATAAACAAAAAATTCATAAGAAACTAAAGTAGAAAAATATATTTTTGTAAACATATGAAATGGCTTGTCAAAGGGGCAAATAGGCTCGGTCATAGGGGTTGTTTGGGTTCGGCCATAGGGTTAGGGTTTGGGTTTGGGTTCGATCTAGGCTAGGGTTAGGGTTGGGTGACAAAGGCTCGGCGATGGCTAGGTTTTTGGATTAGGTGGGTTCGGCCATAGGGGTTTTGACTAGGTTAGGATAGATTTTGGTGGAGAAGGCTCGGCCTATGGTTAGGGTTTTGGTAGTGGAGGCTCGGCCTAGGGCTTTGGTGATGGTGAAGGTGGTCACAGCTAAGGCAAAGCAAGGGGAAGGGTTTGAGGAAGTTCGACTATAGGCTTTGGTTGGAGGAAGAGAAAGTGGAGGCCGAATTTGTGAAGAGGAGAAGGCTAAATGGAAGGAGGAGAAGTGGGTTTTGGCTAGGGTTTGTGGTTGGAGGAAGATGATATAGGTGTGGCCGAATTTGTGGAGGGGAGGAGGAGGAAAAGTTGTAGAGGAAAATTAATAATTTAGAGAAGAAGAAGGCCTAAGGTTTTTAGAAGGAGGAGGAAGAAGAACTTACATCAATTTCTATGGAGTCACAAATGAAGAATGAGGAGTCTAACCAAAATCCTAGGATATTATATAGTCGTCTCAATAGGTGGCTTTTCATCTACTAAAGAAATTCCTAGCCCATTAGTACGAGCCCAAAGTCACAATGTAAATAAGATGAATATTAAGGAAAAATAACTGCGTATAATATGCCAAAAGTTGTAAATTTTGAGAAGTAGGAATCAAAATTTAACAAAACAAAAAACAAAGAAAATGTTAAATCCATCTTCATAAAAAAGTAAAGGTTAAAAATCCAAAATTTAAAATTTTCACATAAAGTCAAAGTTGACCAAAATTTGCATTACGAAAATCTTTGTTTCATTAAATTTGGAAGAATATTTAACATCAAATCCTAAAATTATACATTAAATTTCCAAATTTATCAATTTTAAAATTATTATATTCAAAATTTCAACGAATTTTGATTTAAAATATTTTAGAAATTTACGTGTTGTTACACTTTCCCTCACTCAAAACTTATCATCCTCGAAAAGGAACGAGACCCAGAAAACAAAGATGGATAAGGTAGGATAACAAATAGTACCAGGAAAAAACAATTCCGAATTCGAAGCATGATTGTTCTCTTCCGTTTCCTAAGTACAATCCCAATCGTCAGTGCTCCATTGCACTTTGACCAGGTTGACAAATTTTCTTCAAAGCTGCTTCATACCTCTATCAATAATATGAAGTGGCTTCTTCTCGACAGTAAGGTTCGACTCAACGTCCAAACTCTTGAGAGCAGAAGGCTGAACAATCAAAGATGGATCATGAAGATACCGACGAAGATGTGAAACATGGAACACATTATGCACTCTAGAAATTTTCTCAGGCAAATCCAAGCGATAAGCTAAGGAACCAACTCACTCTAAGATGCGAAAAGGACCAATAAACCTAGGAGCGAGCTTCCCTCTCCTACCAAAACGAATCACATTTCTTAATGGAGAGATCTTAAGGAAAAACTGATCACCAACAGAAAACTCTAGACTCCTCCTACGCCTATCAGCATACTTCTTCTGTCTATCCTAAGCAGTCCTCATCTTTCTTCTAATCTACCCAACCTTCTCAGATGCTTCTAGAATCATATCTGGACGAAGAACCAAATGATTACTGGATTCAATCCAGCAAGATGGAAATTTGCAAGGACGTCCATAAAGAGCAGCAAACAGAGCCATTTTGATACTAGCCTAAATCTTAAAATGGAATGAGATAGATAATTGTTTAAACAACCTCAAACAGATATTTGAGATTATACCCGATAACTATTGTTATAGGTGAATTCAATGAGATGGAGATGATCTTCCTAAGATCCTCCATAATCAAGGGCACATGCACGACGAAGATCTTCCAGAAGCTTATTAACTCTTTCCGTTCGACCGTCAGTCTGCGGATGGCAAGCAATGCTCAGATTCAGATGAGTACCTAAAGATCCTTGAAAATCTTTCCAAAACTAACTGGTAAAGATGGGGTATCTATCACAAACAATACTGACCAGAACGCCATGAAGACGAAAAATCTCTCTCATAAAAATTTCGGTCAAACTAGAAGTAGAACGGTTGGATCTAACCGGAATAAAATGAGCTGACTTGGTCAATCTATCCACAATAACCCAAATACTTTCATTACCTCTCCTAGTCCTCGGCAATCCATCAATAAAATCCATAGAAACTTGTCCCCATTTCCAACAGGGAATCTCAAGGGGTTGCAGTAATCCAGTAACCTTTTGATGATCAGCCTTAACCTGATGATAAGTCGTACATCTACTAACAAAAAGGGAGATATCATGCTTCGTACCACTCCACCAATACAACTTCCTTATATCATGGTACATCTTCGTCACACCTAGATGAATAGAAAGTCTAGACCGATGATTTTTTCAAAGTAACTCTTGCCTCAATCCATCGACATTCGGGACACAAATCCGATTATTAATCCTCAAAATCCCTTTATTATCGATCTGAGCTCCACTTCCATCTTGTCTACTACCCCCAACTCTATTAAGAACATTTACCTTAATAAGATTATCCTATCCTCATCCTGCTTAGCAATAATACGACCCATAAGAGGAGAAGAAACAACAAGCTGACATAACATCGCCTTCTTCCAACTCAAAGCATCGGCTACAACATTAGCTTTCCCTAGGGTATAATTGATGTCGAGGTCATAAGAAGCTAGAAACTCAAGCCACCTAACTTGCCTCAGATTTAAGTCCTTCTGGGTGAAAATATATTTCAAAGCCTTATGATCCGTAAAGAGCTCAAATTTAGTTTCCAATAGATGATGTCTCCAAAGATTCAAAGAAAAAATACAAGTAATTCCAAATCATGGGCTGCATAATTGGCTTCATGAGTCTTCAACTGACGACTGGCATAAGCAATAACCTTCCCATCTTGCATCAGAACAACTGCCAAACCAGCACGACTGGCATCAGTGTATACCGTTAATCCCTCATTTCCATTTGAAACGGTAAGAACTAGTGCGGAAGTAAGCTTGTGCTTCAACTCATTGAATGCAACTTCACACTTATCATTCCATCTAAACTTAGCATTCTTACTAGTTAGAGCGGTGAGAGGTGAAGCTATCCGAGCAAAATTCTCAATGAATCTCCGATAGTAACCGACAAGGCCCATAAAACTACGGACATCAGATGGAGTTCTAGGAGTTTCCCAATTCTAAAATAGAATAGGGAAAATAAGAACCGAGAAAGAGATAGAATAATTAATGTACAAAGGAAAGAAAAGAAGATAGACTTACATTGATCGCAACGATCTTAACTAGATCAACAGAAACTCCATTACCAGAAACAATATGTCCAAGAAATCAGACTTCATCTTTTTAGAAATTTCATTTCGAGTATTTGGCTTTCAAAAGATGATTCCTAAGGGTCTTCAGAACAAAATTCAAGTGGATTTCATGTTCCTCCTTAGACTTGGAGAAAACAAGAATATCATCGATGAAGAGTAGACCAGACTTATTAAGAACATCACAGAAAATCCAATTTATAAGGTCGACAAAGAAAGCTGGGGCATTAGTCAAACCAAAAGGCATAACTAATCATTCGAAGAAACCATCCTCAGAACAAAAAGCATTTTTGGGAATACTTTGCTCGGCAATTCTGAGTTGGTGAAAACCAGTGGCAAGATCAAGCTGAGAGAATACAGTTGCTCCATAAAGCTGATTGAACATATCACTAATGCGAGGAATTAGGTATCTGTTTTTCATAATGAGCTTGTTCAGCTCTCTATAATCAACATACATCCTCAAAGAACCATCATATTTAGTGACAAAAACCACTGCTGATCCCTATTCAGAATGACTAGGTCTGATCAAACCTTTGGAGAACAAGTCTTCGATTTGCTTCCTCAACTCAACCTTCTCACGGGGTGCCATTCTTCTGGAAGGAAGAACTATAGGTCGAGCTCTAGGAATAAGATCAATACAGAATTCGATCTTCCATTTAGGAGGTAAAGAAGTGACTTCACCAAACATATCGGGATAGAATTTGACTACAGGAGTAGAATCAAGATCACTAGGGGAAGAATCAAGAGAAGATAAAACTGCCAGCATACTCCTAAGGCATAGGACACTGAATCACCAAAGGGTTTCCAAAATCATCAACAAGAGAAACAGTCTGGGTTTTACAAGAGATAACAACATCATGCATCTTCAGCAACTCTCTTCCAAGCAAAATGTCAAAAGCATCGAAACCAAGAACATAGAAATCAATAGAAAAGTGATGGCCAGAATGGAAGAGTTTCACATTGTTACAAATCCTATTAAGGTTCGTGGGACCACCAATAGGACTAGTAACACACAAGGGTATAGTTACATATTCAGGTGAAAGGATATGCTCAAACTTATCACAAAGGTCCACAGAAATGAAACTATATGAAGCTCCAGTGTCAAATAAAACATTAATAGGAAGATTAAACAAGGTAAAGGTGCTCTGGAGAGTACCTTGGGTATCACTAGGAGTAGCTTGTAACAACCCAGTTTTTCGACGTCCGAAAATCGACATCAATACATCCATTGCATTAAATGCCGGACAATCGTATGCGGAAAAAACGGACAGTTAGGGTTAAGAATAAGAAGGTAGAAGAAGAAACAGAAACATTATCAGAATCTCACCATCGCAGCGGAACAATATATAATAGATAAATTACTAATCTTTAAACAAAGAACTATATATGTTTGTACATTACATCATCAGAGTACAACAAAATTTATAGCACACAACTGGACAGTTATCATAACCTGTCCTCACAAAGCTGACTATACAGTTAATCATACACAATGGAATATTTATCAAATACATGTGATACGTCTCGCCATCCAGCTCGTCTCCTGAGCTCCATGGCAGTCCATCCAGGATCTGTACTCTATAATACTCGGTCTGACCCGAGCATTATAGTGAAATAACACCCGAGTCTGTCTAGAAAGCCAGAGTGAGGAAATACACCCAATTGGATTATTAAAATTTCCAAAATCCTTTGAAATCAAAGGTATCTCATAAGAACTCGCCACAAATAAAAATGCCGGGTTTTTACCTTACGGTAACCAAAACATTTTTATCAAACCCGTATGATATTATAATAGTGTCTATAGAAAGTAAAATAGAACTAGCTGAAATGCTTGCATCTCAGTTTCAGCAATAGTTGGGCATAATCAAAACCGTCATGCGCTTATTGGAGATTGGATTCCATACAATGGCAGGGCTAATGGGGTACTTCCCGTTACAGTACTTGGTCAAGATCAGCATACCGAGGATCCACCCTGATCCCCTACAACACAAGAACGGAGCTACCTCTTACTGGATAGTCTGAATAAGATTACCCCGCGGTTGGGATCAGCAACTGCCCACACAGCCGAAAAAGGGACATCTAGACAGGGATGACCTTATCCTAATTAGTCGCTAGCCACTTAGCCTTGCATGCACCTCCCCTGTTTTAGCCATCCCGGTTGATGAGGCTCGAGGTTAAGCGTTACCTTTTTAGCACACATTCATTTAGAATGCTCATCGTCCTCCTGATGATGTCCTGATAGCATTCGTCCATACAAGTCCGTTGCGGATCGAACGGTACCGAAGGCACTACTCCTACTACATCCATTTTGGAATTACCCTCAGGATTAGTAACGATTAGCCTTTGCACTTCACTGCTCCATCTTCGACCCAAGCTCTTGTCTTCCTCACAAAAATGTTCAAACCAGATCAAAGTGGTTTTCGAAAAATTAATCCTGACACCGATCTCTTCAAAATGATCAGCGCATTGGCCAATATTGATATTCGGTTATTTAACTATCATATAACATCCACAAACAACCATCAGGCCTTAACAATTTCCCAAAATATTTATTTCAAAATATCTTCCCAAGATATTTTCTACACTTCAACTCTTTTTAAAATAGTTTCCAAATCACTTTTCTCTCGCGGAATAAATTTTCAAATATTGTTTATTCCCACTGAAAATCACCAAGTCTAAATACTTAGATTTAAAAATAATTTAAATCATTTTATCCAATAACATATACTTTAAAATACTTAAAATAAAACTATTTAAAACACTTAATTTAAAATACTAGTTATGAAATTTATAATAATTTCTTATGTAAAACTTAAGCAAAACTAATTTTAAAATAAAAGTTATTCTATAAGTTATAAGTATTAAATAATTATCTTTTAAATCGTAATACTAGTTAAACCTTTAAAATAAGTACTTCTATAACTAAAATAATAAATATTTACTTTAAAATCTTAAAACAATTTAAATGATAAACTTCACAAAGAAAACATTTTTCTTTAAAACATTTAAAACTTCTAATTTATACTTAAAAATCTTTCTTTAAAAATACACTTGGCTTTTCAAGAAATTTCACTTTCCATTCCAATATAACTGTCTAATCATTTATAAATCCTCCTTGATTTATTTCAAGTTTAATTTATGTCTTAATCCAATAAATTTTCCTTTCCACCTTTAAAAATAAAACCACTATTTAATTTTAAAACATATTACCCATTCCTTTATAAATTCTAAATTCCCACCATGAATTTATACTTCCAAATATCCACTGGTATCTTTTTCCATTTCATAAACCCAGTTTATAAGTTCCATCGTCTCACTCTCCTTTACAGTTTCAAACACTAAATTAATTCCAAATCGATTTTCAAAATTTACTCCATTTAAAAAAAAATTCTTTGCTTACTCAATTTATTTCAAATCCCATTAATTTCAGATTTACTCCTTTATTATGATTTAAAATCTTATTTAAACTGAAATTTCCAATTCATACTTTATTTTAAAATTCTTCATTTATTTCTTCCCAAACATTTGAAACCTGAATTTAAAAATATAATCTTTAATTTTTAAACAATACCACGTAAGCTCTTAAAATTCATTTATTTCCATTTATTCAAAAATCTCTTTTTACCATACTCGAAAATTTATTTGATAGGATTTTAAAATCAAACTTTTATCCTTTTCCAAATTCATTCCTTTAATTATCTAATTTCACTATATTTATTTTCTTTAGAATTCCTCTTTTTATTTTACTTTAAAATCCAATCTTTATATTATTATTTTCGATAACTCAATATACCCAAATATATTCAATCAAACCATAGCATTTACTATTTCCAGTTACCAATATAAGCTATCCAGATCATCTAATACAACATATCACAGAATATAGAAACAAATTTCGATATTTTGAGGAATCCAGTTGGATCTCTCAAACCTGTTTCCTTGCATCCACAAATGTTAGCACCACATAAAAATACCAATCCCACTTCAAGGGGGATACCGCGGTATATAGGGTCATCTGCTATTATGTAGGGCGCATAGGGTCTCATACGCTATATAATGCGGAAAATCAATCACTCCAATATATACACACACACACACACACACACTACTATATATAATATCACATCCATATAGATAATAAATTATTAACTCAAGTAATCCATCCAATAATTTAAATTTAAGCTATTTAAATTACGGTAATCCAAATGAGTGGGATTAACTCAACTTTGATCCAATCCAAACCGGCTTGCCTCTCCACTATTTTTGACCTTAAACATTTATATGGTTTATTAATATTGAACTAATCAAACAATTAATTACCATTTTAAAATTTAATTAGCTAATAATTTATTTTGAACCAATAAATTTTCGCTTTTAAAAATCTTTTAGTAACTAAAATTATTAAATGAGCTATTAAAACAATTTAATCACCACTATACATTATTTTAAAATAATCTAATAAATCCAAAATGTGTATTTGTATATTCTTTATTATTTTCCCAAAATCTTACATACATATATTTTTTGTTCAATTATATACATTGAATACTGATAGGATAAAATTCCTTTTAACCCAATACATATATATTAGATTAAAAATAGAATAGAGTTGTTTAATAAATCTTACTATAATATATATACACACATTATTTATATGTTTCTATAATATGGTCATATATAAAATTTAAATAAAATAAACTAGGAATACCGTACTGCAAAAATTGACAGAGCGCAACCCAAATCGCCAAGAATTCGCCGAACCACCCCTTCATCAGCTCGCATGCGAACCTACCTTCGGTTCTAGATCGATCCAAACTGTAGCCTGACTTCGAGTTTGACTTCCCTCCTCGCGAACCATCACGATGCCGCAGCGTCCCTCCCCAACGACTCACGATAGAATCCAAAGACTGCCTCGATTTCGAGCCACCATCGCGATGCACACCGCATCGAGCTCGGGAATAGCATGTCGCCATTATATCGCAAAACCAAACCTTCTTCACGAAACAACCAGTAGCCAAGATGCCATTGCGACTCAATGCTCCAAATCACTAACCCTAGATACGCGACCCACTTCCCATGACGAGTGCGCTCTCCACCCCTTCGCTACCTCGACTTGATTTGATTTTTTTAGAAACGATTCTCGCTCGTATAGAGGAAAGAAAAAAGGAACACCGTCTCCTTAAACTAAAGAGAGGGGAGAAGAAGTTGAGCCTTTAAAAAGAAAGGGCAACGAATTTCTTCCGACCATTAGTATATTCTTTGAATTCGATTTTTTTTCTTTTGATTGAAGGAATTGACTTCGAACGAGGAAGGGAATTGAAATTTCTCTCTGAAAGGCTCGGCCATGATTTTTACTTTATTTTTAAATGAAGAAAACTATTAATCATTTTGACACTTGTAGACCAAGGTCCTCTTTAGCTTACAAATGTCCAAATGCATTTATATATATATATATATATATATATATATATATATATATATTTACATTTTTATCTCATTTTAACTTGAGTTACTACTACTTTAATTTATTAACTATATATACACTTATCTTTACTATTTAAAAAAAGGTAGAATTTAAATTTAAATCGTCTTGATAAAGCAACTCAAAATTTCGACCTCTTATCGAGGCGTGTCGCTAGGCATTCATAAGGTTATACCCCTATTCCAAACGCAATGGAAAAGGTTTCGGGTCCCAATTCGATCGTATGGAGAAGATAGCTTTTGGATCCAGTTATTATATTGAATTTTCGATATTAATTTCAATGCGCTTACCTATCGTACGGCCACACGACAACTCCAAACACTACGAAATTTGAAATCCGATAATACTACACTATTACGGATCCAATGGAACTGGTTTCGTCGAATTCTGAGACTGTGCCTAGGAAGGCTATTTTAAATATCGATTTAAACGATATAATTTCAAAACTTAACATAACACTTTCAAATTCAATTTAAAGCTTCCATTATCCTCAATACTGTTAACACAAATTTCATTAGCTATTGAAATATTTTTAACAAGTGTAAAACTCAGGATTTAATATTTTACCCCCTCTCTAATTATTAAATTCAATAATTTAATTGCCAAATAAATAATGATATTTGAAAATTAACAAATATCTAAAATCAATTAAATATTCTAATTTCAAATATCTAAAAAATTCGGGTTGTCACACAGGTGGAGTAGATGAAGTAACTACAAAGATACCAGATGGCTTGCCCTTCTTTTAAGTAGGACAATCCTGCTTGAAGTGGCCAGGCTACAAGCAAATATGGCAAAGATCACGCCTAGTCATCTGAGTTGGTGGAACAGCGGCTCCAGCTAAGGTAGGTAAAATATTGGCATAGTGCCCCTTCTGCTCACACTTGAAGCAAGTGATGGAAGAAAGATCAGTAGGCTACCTCCGGGGAGAAGATCCTAAACCTGGATTCTTAAGCCAGTTCTGCTTCTGACAATGGAAATTAAACTTCTTCTTCTGAGAGTTGCCAGAAGAAGGCTGAGATGAAGGTGCATGAGTAATAGATGATTCCTTAGAACTGGGGTTCTCATATCTAATGGCTATATCCATCAATCCAGTAAATGGGCTGTGCACATGAGAAATGAGACGATCATAAAACTCCGACCGAGCTCCAGCTATAAACTTCTCATTCTTCTTAAGAGGGGTATCAATCAATCTAGGACCAAATTTCAAAAGCTCATCAAACTTCCGCTCATACTCAGCAAATGACATATCCCCTTGCTTAAGATCCATAAACTTTCTGTATATCTGAGACATCCCAGCTTTTGGCATCCACTTTGTCACAAAAGCCTCCCTAAACAAGATATCCAAACTTAAGAAAGATTCCAAAGGGATAACCTAAACCAAATTCAAAGGACTAACTCAAGACAATACGTAAACTGTTCCCAAGAAATATCTGCCTCAATAGTGTCGGCTGTAACAGACTCCCACCAATCCAGGGCTGCCTTCTTCAACTGCCACGCTGCTAACCTGCGCTTCTGAGCGTCGATGATCTCCCAACCAACGAAAATCCTTTCCAAACCCCTCAGCCACTGCTGAGCCTCAATGACGGTCTCCGATCCTAAAAGCTCAGTACCACATAGCCGGGTAAACTCCTTACATAGAGTGGTAAACCTAATGGGTGCAACTAGTGTTGGAACTGGGGCAACACCACGACCTCCGGCATTCCTACAATTCATCCTGGAAATTCAAGAATGAATTTTAGGACAAAGATAAAGGAAAAGATAGAAGAAAAGATTCAACTAGAATGGAAATCCTAATCAAAGAGTCCAATTATACAAGGTGGATTCAAAAAGAAGTATCTAAAATAATCCTTTAAAAATCATTCGAAAGACCATTTTATACTCGAAAATACGTTCTCTCACAAAGAATGATTCTAAGATTGATTTTACTCATTCTACGGTATTTCTACCCTATCTCTAATGAGTTCCCCCCTTAGGATAAGATTTTCCTAAAACCAAAGCTCCAATACCTACTATAACGGGACCGCACCAGTGGGGTAACACCCACCGTAGAATACATTCGTACCTGTGTTTTGCCTTTACGGCCAGCCTCTCAACTGCACCAACCTCGCAGGGACATGTAGGAGTAAGAGTCATCCGCTCATTACCCAAACCAAATGCGAGAACCCCTTATCATGCTGCACCCACCAAGTGCATAAGCAGACACACACGTCGGATTTGAATAATTCAAAACAACAGATTGTTAATAAAATTTGGCGCAAATAAAATCAAATCACAAAATCACAGACGCAGAATATCAGAATAACTCACAGCGGAATAAAATAACTATAGTGGTTCATGAAGCTACTAAATACAGAGTCTCAAAACTAATACATAATACCAAAGTCTGGAAACAAATATACTTGGAAAGTCTAGATAGATAAGTTCTCTACTACAAAAGCAAAAGCTGAGTTGAAATAACTGGAATGAAAGTATCAAGTAGACAGCTAAATCTCCGGTGGATCTCTAGCTCCAAAAGGGGATGAATCCAAAGCTACGCTATGAAACTCAGGCTGACCTGAACGTAAAGAAAAACAAAAAACACTCGAGTCAGCACATACGTACTTATAAAATGTAAATCAACTCAAGTGAACTGCAAAATAAATGCATCAGTAACTTAAAGGATGCTTGGGATCGTCCATCCTTTAAGGATCCGTTAAACTATCTACTCTGTAGTAATATACGCTATTACAATAATGTATAAAGTAAAGTAAACTACTAAAATAGCGTCAAGGCTTTACATTTTCCACCTTAACACATTTTTATTATGTCAATAGTCTATACAGTACAGTAACTTCCTGTAAACTGGAGCCGTCAGATGATACCCCATAGGTACGACATAAAAAAAAACTCGTAGAAGGTGCGCTAGGGTAGGTGACACGGCATAACTAGGCATTGCCATGGTAGATATACCAATTATACTTTCGGACTATTGGTAACGCATAGTCGCAACTACCGTCCAACTCGATCCACACTCCCGAATCAAAGGAGCACACCAAATCAATCACAATGTATTAGAATGGCTAAGGATGAAGTGTGTTTGATCGAAGGAGCTACCTCACTTGGCCCGTAATTGCTCCTGTTTTAGCCACCTTATGCTAACTCATGGGAGTTAGGTCCACGTAAATATACCTTTAGGATCATTTCCACCATCCTACTTCATTTTGGAATCTCCACCGCATACACAATTGTTAAAGTGGTTTTCGGTATCGACGTAGAGTATGCGCATATCTGATCCGGTTCTCTTTAACAAACCACCGTTGTTATAACCATGGTTATATAAATTTCAAATGGTTTATGTTTCATATCAAACATTTTCCTTTCAAACCATATAAATTCCATATCTTTATTTTTTTTTCAAAATAATATTCATTTTTCCAAAGTCGCAACACTTCTAGATTCATTTAATTATAATACATTGGAACATAAAATTTTAGAGATCATAGCACTTTAAAATGTAACCTTTAGAACCATAACATTTGGAACTAAAAATCTTTAGAAAATTTTGTAGCATTCTGGAAATGTCACTTTTTAAGAAAACGCCGTAGTTTGAAAATGATACTGTAAGAATTCGTAACAATGCAGAACTGTTACTGTAAGCACTTGCAGCAGTGAAGAACTATTATAGTAAGGATCTGCAGCAATGCAGAATTGTTACAGTAGGAAACCACAATAGTTTTGAATTGTTACTGTGATACTTCCTACTACCATAGTTTATGTAATCGAATATTACATGTACTTGCATTTTTATCATAGTCATTATGCATTTCCTATTATATTACTCTAATTTTTAGCTATTTGTACATTAACTTGCACTTTCTTTTCTTTTCGGTAAATAACCTTTATCATTTTTATTAACCAAATTATACCATTTACACTAATTAAAACCTACATGTTAATTGTACGTTTTAACTTACCCTTTTTTCACAAAACCATTTATCATTTTAATCAATATTACATGAATTAAAACTTATAGTTTATAGGTTAGAATAAAATACTGTTATTAAGTCAAATCGGATTATTAAATTTCAATTAACCTTCATAATGTAAATTATATTCCCAAATTAACATTTCCAACTATTTATTTCTTATAAAAATCTTAACCTATATAAACAAATTTACAGAAATCATTACACTAAATTTTAGTTGAGATTCATATATAAAATTCCAAAATACTTAATAATTTTTAGAAAAATCATTTTAAATCAACCACGGAGTCTGTATAAAATTCTCTACCCTAGGGTCAAGAAAATACGGACATATATCATTTCAATCTGCAACGTATTAATTTTTAGGGTTTTATATCATTTCAAACTCACATCCCAAGTCAAATAAAATTGCTCAGGCCTATCATTTCATCCCATAACAATTTTCCTTAATCTA
Source organism: Allium cepa (assembly GCA_030765085.1). Taxonomy (NCBI): domain Eukaryota; kingdom Viridiplantae; phylum Streptophyta; class Magnoliopsida; order Asparagales; family Amaryllidaceae; genus Allium; species Allium cepa. Next base: position 263,454,891 of record CM060931.1, on the reverse strand, counting down.
AAGATTGTTCATGTATGTATCATTTCAACCCATAATGAAAGAACTTGCAGTGTGAGAAAAGAATATTAAATAACATAACAATAAATAACATATCATGGCATATGGTTATAACAAGCATAGTATGATATGAAATAACATAATATAATCATATGAAATAACATAATATAATCATATAAAGTAACATAATATAAACATAGGTGAAATTCTCAACTTGCATATACAAATCCATACAATTCAATTGTCGTCAATTCACCAAATTAAAGTATGTTGTCAAGAGTGATTACTCACCTTCTTTGGTTAGAGAAGTGATTCAAAGCACAACATAACTACTACGACAAGCATGAACAATTACGAACAAGCTCGAGTGAGAGGAGAATCCAAATTCTACGCTTTGAAAAATAAAATAAATTCCATACGTAAACAAATAATTCACATGGAAATAAAAGTAGAAAAATATATTATTGTAAACATATGAAAAGGCTTGTCAAGGGGCAAATAAGCTCGGCCATAGGGGTTGTTTGGGTTTGGCCGTAGGGTAGGGTTTGGGTTCGGTCCACGCTAGTGTTAGGGTTTGGGTGGCAAAGGCTCGGCCATGGCTAGGTTTTTGGGTTAGGTATGTTCGGCCATAGGGCTTTTAACTAGGTTAGGCTAGGTTTTGGTGGAGAAGGCTTGGCCTAGGGTTAGGGTTTTGGTAGTGGAGGCTCGACCTGGAGGTTTGGTGATGGTGAAGATGGTCACGGCCAAGGCAAAGCAAGGGGAAGGATTTGAGAAGTTCAGCTATAGACTTTGGTTGGAGGAAGAGAAGGTGAAGGCCGAATTTGTAAAGAGGAGAAGGGGAAAAAGAAGGAGGAGAAGTGGGTTTTGGCTAGGGTTTGTGGTTGGAGGAAGAGGAAATAGGTGTGGCTGAATTTGTAGAGGGGAGGAGGGGGAAAAATTGTAGAGGAAAAATAAAAATTTATAGAAGAAGAAGGTCTAGGGTTTTTAGAAGGAGGAGGAAGAAGAACTACATCAATTTCTATGGAGGCACAAATGAAGAATGAGGAGTCTAACCAAAACCCTAGGATATTGTATAGTCATCTCAACAGGTTGCTTTTCATATATTAAAAAAATTCCTAGCTCATTAGTACAAGCCCAAAGTCACAATGTAAATAAGATGAATGTTAAGGTAATATAACTGCGTGTAATATGCTAATGTTGTAAATTTTGAGAAGTAGGAATCAAAATTTAACAAAATGAAAAACAATGAAAATTCTAGAATTAAATCCATCTTCATGAAAAAAAGTAAAAGTTAAAATTCCAAAATTTAAAATTTAAAATTTTCATAGAAAGTCAAACTTTGACCAAAGTTGACCAAAATTTGCATTTGAAGAAAAATCTTTAGTTTACTAAATTTGGAAAAACATTTCATACCAAATCCTAAAATTACACATTAAATTTCCAAATTTATCAATTTTAAAATTTATATTCAATATTTCAATGAATTTTCATTTAAAATATTTCAGAAATTTTGCGGGTTGTTACAATTTCAACCTATAATTTAGCTGTCTTAATTATCCAATTCTAAAATGATTCAGAGGACCATTTAAATGATGTCAATAATATACAAGGTGATAACAGGGACATAATAAAATAAATAAACAACCATACATCCAACATATCAATCAATAAGCATCCATTTTAAACAATATCCAAATCAACCAATATATTTCAACATATAATAGTTATCAATATCGGGGTTTAACTATAAATTAAATTCCAATATAAAATTAAATATCAATTCAAATGTCAACTTAAACCAACAAACAATAATAGAAAAAAATTATATATCACATCATATATTTTATTTAAATTGCTATGGAATTTTTATTATTGCGTGAGTGGATTTAATCACTCACCTTGATTTATAGCCAATTGAAAATCTAATAAAAGCCCAAAATTTCGACGGTCTTCAAATTTAATCATACTAGTTTCATTTTGTTTGGAATTTTGATACGAACCCAAAGGAAGAAACCGAGCGGAGTTCATATGCGGAAGATATTCAAGTTATAAGAATATTATGGAAATGAAATAGAAAACCATGTACACACATTTTAATAATAAAATGAAACAAGTTAGTTACTCAAATTAAGAATTTTGAAGCCTACTCATGTTTCTAAATTCTGGAGAATGAACGAAAAAAAATGACACGATGGCTCATACATGGAGGAAGGAGACTTTAGGAAATGGATTTGTAAACAAATGGAAAAGATTGGCTTCATGAAAACAAGTTGCTCGCATTTGTTTTTTTTTCTTTTTTTTAAGAAGAGAAAGAAAACTTTAGGCAAAAAAATAATTGAAGCGCGTTTTGGAAATGGAAAGTTAGAGGAAAAGATTTATGAACTAGGAAACGAATAAGGGTAAAGCATGTTTGGAAATTGGAATATGAAAGGGAAGGATACAAGAAGATGTAAATTTACAAAATAAAAGAGCTTAACGTGCAGGTAATTAACAAAAGATAAAAGACACATGTTGGAATTTGATAATACATGTTTACATGGCAAGCAAATCTTTTGGTATAAAATTTCAAAACATGTGTTACCTCAATTAATTTCATCAACGCACATGAAACATTTCAAGACAAGGCTCGCATGTAAATAAATAAACCTTACTAGAAAACCAAAAGAGGCATGTATTTAATAAAAGAAAGTACTAATAAAACAAAATAAATGAAAGCGACGATTTAAATTTGAGCATGTAAACCGTACATAGAAATCACAAATCTAATATAAAAAAATAGTTCATTTTAACATATTTTATTAACCCTGAGACGCTCAAATTTACACACATGTATGTGTTTTTATTTAGTACACAGTAAATAAAATCAAACACTGCAATTAGCATCATGAGGACCGCCATCCTACACAATAAAAGATGAACTGAGACTCCAAAGTCAAATTTCAAATGGAATAAATTTCCTATGTAAATATGCTAACTATTCCAAATCAAAAATTTAACCAAACCTTCAAGTTATTTTCTTACCATCTTATTATTTTATAAATTAAATTCAAATCAAGTTTGAATATTTAAATAAATCAAATATTCCAACTTGAAACATACAACAAAATTCAATTCTTTGGTTTAATGAAATTAAATTTACATTCACAAATGAAATATTCAATTTATTTGATAAAAATATTCTTTTCAAGAAGCTAATCATTTTCTTTCATTTTTCATTGAAACATATTTCTTTTTATTACACATTAATTTACAATTAACACCTCCCCCTTTAAAACCAACTTATATTCAAAGATTATCCCATAAAGAGTCACAGAAATAATACTTCGTACAACCACGTCGTTTATTTATCTGTTAATTTCCTATTATCCTTATATTTGTAAAAATTTATGTACTCACATTTTGAACGTACTATTTCTTATTGAAATCCTCATTATATTTTTAACACAAAACGTAAGTTGCGCATATCATTAATTAATTACCATTTACTTCTATTTCTTATTAATGGCAAGATATAATTACTATTAGTTACAATAATTAAATCTCTAAACATCTCCTAAAACAGGGATGATAATTAATCCAATTGTTTCCTTTGAAATCCAATTTTCCATGTTAAACCCAATATTTATATACTAAATCAATTCCAACATTTAACTACAACTGTAATAAAACTCGTTCATTATATATTCAAATTTCAAAAAATCCTTTTATTTTGATTTACATTCTTATTATCAAATCACTATTTCCTTATGAAATTGATTAACATAAGTTTTCATTTTATTACACTCATCACTCAACATTTAGCGTTTTCTTCTTATATCAATTGTAATATTTCAATTACATTAATTCTCCATTATTTAGCAAATAAATTTCTAACGGATTTAATAAGATAATAAATAAAACAATGGTTATACATTAATAACCCATATCTATTAACTTATTGTTTACAAACAAAGGTTAATAAACTTACATACAAAATAATTAATTACATACTCCATATTAAAACCAATTGCAATTAATAACATACGATTACATCAATTTATACATTATTTATTCCATTCCTTATTAACCTTTATTATTTAAATTGATTGAAATTACGTTAACATAGTATAGTAGTCAATTACAGTTAATCAATATTAGCAAATTATATGTTAATACATGTTACCATCTTTTATCTAATTAAAATTAGTTGTTTTAAGATTTATCTTAGGGTCAAAATTTCTAATCTAATAAGATTCAATTTAATAAATCATAAATTTTAATTTCTGACAATATTCAAGTTCAGAACCTTATTAAATTTAATATTTTTAATTATCAAAAATACGGGTTGTTACAAAAACTTTTAAGAAAACACTAAAAAAAATCTCAAAACAAATTTTCTTTTTAGCATTTTGATTTATTTTTGAAGAAACACCATAGGATTAATATAAGTTTTAGTTATTACATTGAAATTTATGAAAATTTATTTATTTCAACAAAAATAAAAATAAAGTATGATTACAAGTAACTATGATTTAACTAATGTATAGGAAGATTCATGGGTGATAATTATGAAGTATATCCTAATTGAAATCTTTGTTTAAAAGAGCGGTTAATTTAAAGTAAAGGCTGTAACATTTTTTGATCTTCTAAGTTAAATGGTGCTAAGATGATTTTGCAAAACTCTCTCTTAAAAAATAAAGAAAAAGAAAAAAATTGTAAAACATAAAATAATGGCTTTTATAAAAATAAGAAACACCTAGACTCATGTGCTCATACGCAAGTGTGTACACTCGCCATGCTCTGTACCCTTCTCAATTAAGCCTAAAAGGCGGTGCATGATCAGTATATTTGGCCTCAGTTTACTTAAGTTAGGTGTATGTATATAAAAATTCTTTAATTAATAACATCTACAGTCAATAGATGTATACATGTAAGTGTGTACACTCGCCATGCTCTGTATCATTCTCACGTAAGCCCGAAAGGCAATGCAGGATCGGTATACCTGGCCTTATTTTACCCGAGTTAGGTGTATGTAAATAGATTTAATAAAGATAACTACATAGATTCATGTGTTCATACGCAAGTTTATGCACTCCCATGCTCTTGTACTCTTCTCACGTAAGTCCGAAAGGCAGTGTATGATCGGTATATCTGGCCTTGGTTTATTTGAGTTAGGTGTGTAATTAGTAATAATGTTAATAAGTTTCAAAATAGAGAAAGCAAGCAATTGAAATCCAAGAACTATTTTCACTTATTTGATTCAATTTATTGTTTAAAAGAAATAAAAATGCTATTTTGAAAAAATTTGACATCAACTAACAATCCATTTCATAGTTGCACTATGTTATTAACTGAAACAACTAGGCAAACTAGAGTATAATTGTGATAACAAATTAATTTTTTTGGAAATTTTAACAAGTAAAAGGACTTAAATTTCTTCATAATGACCAGGACTTATATTCGACTTATTCGTATCAATTTAAAAGTGAAATCTTCATTTGTAAATATTTTCAAAAACTTGCATTCATCTCTTTGTAAATGAATCTTGCATTTGGGAATTTTTCATGTTGAATTTGATTTTGTGGGAAGTACCCGTTGAAGACACTCACGAGACAACACTCGTCCTACTAGGGACACCTAGAGGTTTAACGGCTTGTTGCATACGCTCAATGCAATCGTGTTTCCTACGAAAACGGATTTACTTTAGTTTCTCTTTATTCGAGGACAAATAAAATGATAACCGTGAGGTTATTTGATATGTACGTAAATGTGCATATTTTTACTTCCATGTTTAATCTAATTTAATTAAATAAATGAGCATATATGGTATTTTAACACGTTTAAACCAAAATTTGAATTATCATCAAATCATCATCCATTCATCTTTATTTAGGGGTAAAATCGTAATTTTGTGCATAATTTAATTTGGAAAAATTTACATGCACATTTTTATGTTATTTTGTAGGAATGTGGATTAAACAAAGAAGAGGCTTCATATATGTATGCATGCACAAAGGATGGAAAGGCAAGAGAATGAAGAAATAAATAAATCATGCAACATGGAGACCCCACCTACCCACTTATCATGATCTTCTATTAATAGCTAATGCATATGTTAGTGCGAATTGAAGCACATGCACACTTAATGGAGGATTAATTACTTGCTAATGATAACTTGGTCACACTTCCTCAAGGGCAATTTGAGTTGTCCCCTAAAATATAAATTAGGGTTTTAACCATGTATAAATAACCTTATATTTCATGTAATGAAGCTCTTAGCACCACTTTGTAGTTAGTTTAGTGGTAGCCACAAACATAAATAAAAACTCTCATTCTCTTTTTAGTGGCTTCTTAGTCTTTTCTTTATGCAATTTTCTTAATGCAATTAATTTACATAAAATTTTCATTCATGCTCTTTTATATTTACATCATCTCTTTCCTTTCGTATTGTAGTTTAGATTTATTTATGCACGTAGATTGATTCTCCTTTTATTTTAATTAGCCCTCTTTTCTTACTTTGCTTGCTTTTTAATATTGAAACTTACATGTGTTGAAATGATAACAAATATGAGAAGCTAAACCCTTTAAATTTAGGGGTAATAAAGCTCTCTTAATCATGTAGATTCAACATATTTGTTAATTTATGATCTCTTTATGCTTTATGAAAGTTCTGATGTGGTAAAATTTTGTGGTTTAACTTTGAATTTGATAGCCTATGTTGTTTACACCAAATAGGCTATGCCTAAAAAAACATAAACACAAATTACCTCTTCATCTACATACGATTAAAGTAATGAAGTGAATTTTAGAATCACAATTTGACGGTCTATATTACTAATCAATAGTAAATAGATTATGCTTATAATAGATTTTATTTTTGTTTTCATTATCATTTTCAAGAGAGTTAACAAATGGTTTGAAAGATGTGTTAAAATTTGATGGTTTATCAAGGTTAAGTAATAGTACAAATAGACCATATTTATGATAAACACATCAATTAAATTCAATAATGACAAAAAATGAGATATCATAGTTTCATTATGTTGATATATGTGATCATGGGAAGCGATTTGCCTCTAAATTGCCTTCTACTCTCATATTTTTATTCACTTTATTTTGTTAGTTTTTTTACATTTTGTTTAGCTTAAACAACTTCAAGCTCTTGGTCAATTTGGTTGAGTAGAATTTTAAATCAATCTAATTCCCTGCGGATCGACTCGTACTCATCACGTACTAAAACTGTATGTTGTGCGCTTGCGGTTATTTTTATTACAGTTTTTTGGCGATTTTCTAAACCTGTATAAATTTAACCGTTTAACAAGTTTTTGACATCGTTGCCGAGGAATTGAATTTGATTTTAATTTTATTCTTCGAATTATTTGTTGTTTGATTTTATTGTATGTTCATTTTGTGTGTTAATTTACAATTTAAAAATATATATTTTGTGTTGTGTATTTGTGTGTAATTTTTGTGTGCATTGTGCTTGTGTGCTTGTTTTCCCGCTTCATTTGCATTTGCACTCATTATATATATAAAAAAAGAAAACAACCACAATTTCATTTCCCAAAAAAAAAAAAAAAAAAAAAAAAAATCATTACAACTTTGTTTACATTTTATTCACTGTTTTACATAAAAAGAAAATGTTTAATTTCTTTCACTGTGCAAACTGTTTTACATTTACATTCGCTGTTTTGTTTTTACATTCACTGTGCACATATATCGCCTCTGCTACAAACTACCAGTCACAACTCCGAATAGCCGCATACATCCCACAACTTGTTCCACCTCCACCTGATCATATCACTTACTGCTGCTGCCTTCAACAACAAACTACATACCACTTCAACACACTGCCATAACTTGACAAGCACCCGTTTCAAGTTTCTTTCTCACACAACATACAATACTGTGCACAAAATCACAACTGTGCATATCCATCATAACATCACCACAACTCTCCTCATTCGCAACCAAAGCTATTAACATCACCACAACATCAAATACCGTTGCAAATCAACGACATTTACATACCTCCTCACTAACTCAGTCTCTTCTCATTCGCCACCAAACATCTCCATATACATTACTGCCTACTACCATCCCACCGCCATCAAATTCCACCATATCACTACTTCTCCAACCCAAGCTGTCACAAATCCATTCACCTCCACCATTCATTACTGCCATACTTCGCCTATATCATTGGTGACAAACATTGCACTGACCATACTTCCCACTGACCAACATCCCCACAAACCAAACCATCACCAATTCCACCCACCTGCACTGACCATACTTCCTACCCACCTGCAAATGTCAAAAAAAAAAAAAAAAAAAAAAAACTTCCGCCACCACCAGCATCATCTACAACAAAGCAAACACTGATCCACTTCCTCATTCAACAATACAACAACCGCATTCCTTCATACCACTGCATACATACCATACATATCAACAACAGCTTCTTCATCACTGTCAAGCACCTCTGGCCATACTTCTGCCTCTGACATTCCTCACCACCACCTCAACATCAAATACCACCATCTCTGGCCATTCTCTTTTACAAATTGTCCCTTTACCGTTCCTCCATCAGTCACCATACCAAACACCTACCTCTGCCCATCTACACCGCCTTTACTTCTTACAAATACCACCTGACAGCCACGGTTCAACTACAGCACCCCCAATGCACAACCACAACCCCAGTGCACAACCATCAGCACAGCCATAGCAACACCTGACACTTCCAGTCATCAATATACAAGCTTCCTCAGCCATAACATTTCAACAATACCACATCAAACATTCTGCTACCATAACATTTCCACAATCTACTTCCATCAAAACTGCTGTGCACATTCTCCACATTCTGTCATTCACCACATTCTGCCACAGTACAACATTCACTGTTCTTTCATTAAAACTGTTGTGCACATCAACTTCTCACTCCATATACAACTTGACAATAACTACTTCTTCCAAGCTACCACAACCTCTATGCACACACAACATTTTTCTGTGCACATTTCCTACTACCACTTCTCCACTTCCACCGTCTGCCATTTCTTCAAACCATCATTAAGATTCAACACCATCAGAGCAACCATCACCTCTGCTCCACCTTCATACAACAACTAAAGTCAACATCATCATTTCTAGACAACACATTACCTACTCCTTCCTTGCTACATATTACTTCACCTAAACATCAACCACTGCCACATATTCAATCAGCTCACCCACCAGTGCCATCCCCTGCCTCTGGCCATTCCATTCGCTGCCTATCACCCTGCACCATCACATACAACTACACCCTGCACCAGAACCATCCACTGCCTATCACCAGAATCCTTCATTCATATCAATTCTTCCAACATCCCCTGCCTATCACCTGCCTGCAACATCATCCACTTCTTACTGTTCCTCTCTGAACAACTGCCACCTCCCACCTCCAACACAACAACATAAACAACCACAAACCATCACTCCCCTGTTTCCACTACATAAACCCTACAAGTTCATCTACAATACTACAGAAACAACTCACAAACCATACCATGCTCACAAACTACTTACCACCAACCAAGCACCGTCAAAACCACCCACTGCCACCACTTCCATAGCCACATCTTTCTCTACATCATCAAACCAAAACTTCATCGGCCATTCAACTCCATCACTTCAGTGCAACTTACCAAATATCATTACTGTTACCTCCTCCCAAACCACTAATCCCCACCTCCTCCAATCCCAAACCGAGGCCACCATCTCCGCAAGTCAGCAACCGAATAACTCCATTGCGCCTCCATCACTACCCTATCACAACCAAACCCTAACCAAATCGTCGAACTCGGAATGGTTGAAACTCTCCAATTTCCGAATCAAATCATGACCACTAGTTCCCTGAACCACCACAACCAACTTGGATTTCGCTACTAATTGCCATATTGTCCTTCTGATTTCAAGTGTTCTCATTTCGAATGCCTTTTTTTGGGAAGAAAGGAGATCACATTTCTAACGAAGGCAGGGTATTGATATTCGTTTATTTGTTTAAACGAGGGGAAGAAAATAATTCTTTGTTTTTTATATTTGGGGCATTTGGGCTGGGCCTTTATTATTACTTCTATCTTGGTTGCTGGAATTATTTTGGTTTAATTCTTCTTTGGTTTTAAAAAAGGAGTTTGTTTTATTTTGTTTGTAAAATTCATTTCTTCCAAAAAAAGAGGGCATATATATCTTCTTCAAACTTTCAGGGTGCAGGAAACTAGAACGAGTAGAAGTGTTTTGCTAAAAATAATTGTTTGCTCCACTACTTGCTTACTTATATAAAAAAATTGCTGCTTTGAAAAATAAATAATTTGCTAAAAATTATGCACGCTATGGTATCGTGCCTTTATCTATTGTTTTTATTTGCTTTGCATTATTAGTTGCTTGCATTTTATAAAAAAAAAATTCAAAAACAAAAACAAAAATCCATTCGAAGTTGCATTGTTAATTCACGTTTAATTTCTTCTTTGCACTCATCTCATCTTATTTTCTTTTCTAAGGACAACACCCCAATTCACATAAGGCGGAGGATTTCATCACGCATTCATTGGCCCACATATTGCAATTCATCCTAGAAATTGACTAATACTAACGGTTAGACTTCAAACCTAAGGGTTTCATAAGCTCACCTAGAGCTTAATTATATCTTGACAAGTTGTCTTTTTTGAACAATTTATATTCTTGGTGTCTGGCTAAGGTAGAGCAATAGTCAGTTATAAATATTATGGTGATTCGTAAATATTATATTGATTGTTTCTCTGAAGGTACTTAAACCTTCGGTTGCATTGTTACGGTGATTTGTCGTGCACCGATAACTCATGTCCGTTACCTGACTGGTAACTATCTTGTAGAATTAAGACAAAGTGTGATTATACAATTTTGAGTTAGGAGCAACTTAGGATAGAAAATTTGTAATTAAGTCCTTGCATTCATTTAGTTGCATTAGTTCATGCATATTTAAGAAAAACAAAAACATTTTCCATTTGTAAAATAAATTTCTTTCCTTTTATCTTTAAAAAAAAAAGAGAAGGAAAAAACCAAAAATTAGAAGGAAAAAAAAGATTTTCCTTTAAAAAAGATTTAAAAACAAAACAAAACGCAAAAAAAAAATTGAAATCTAAAAAAAAACCAGGTTCTTCTGTAAAAAAAAATTCAAAATCCAAAACTAGAAAATATGGTAAATTTTCCTTAGCTTGTTTTTTTTTAAATCTTTTCCTTTGAAAATTTCCAATCAAAATAAAAAATTTAAGTTAGTTATTTTTAGAAAAACAAATATATATATATATATATATATATATATAATCTTTTCAAACACAAAAAAACCATATTAAAAAAAAGAATTTTTTTTGAAAATCCAAAAAACAAAACAAAAATCAAATCTCCATTTTGAAAAATATTTTCTCCTTGGAAATACTTTTCCTTTAAAAAAAAGTTTTGAAAATGTCGAAATGTCCCTACTCGTAAGAATTTTACAATAGTTATGAAAATCAATATAATCCATAAATTTTCACACCAAACTCTTATGTATATTTTAATGACAACTATAGTACAAACAGTTTGAATTTTGAATCATAAAGCTTTCAAAATGATGACAAACCCTCAACTTTTAAAAATAATGTCGTAACGATTTGGTCTTTACTTGAAAAACAAAATCAAATGATAAATAATTTGAGTAATCTGTATAATAACTCAAGGATTTCAAAATAATCAAAATTCAAATTTACTTCAAAATTCAAATGATTCCGATTGTAACTTATGCCAATACAATTTTGAACTCCAAAATGAATTTCAAAATCAAAATGGAAATAACTATTTAAATGATTTCGGCAATGAGAATAGTTTCAATCATGGTGAAGATTTTTACTCTCAACAATTTCAAATTGAATATCGTCAAATTAATAATTATAAATTTAATTTTTTTGAGAAAATGGACGAAATTCACAAAAAATCACACAGATTTGTTGTTTGAAACATACATGAAACAATGTGAGAAACAAAACCAAATCCAATATGTGATGAGTCAAGTAATAGTCCACCTCTTACCAAAATTGATGATTTTCAAACAACTTTTGAAATTGAAAATGACAATATTAATGAAGTTGATGAAAATGCGATAATTGAGTTGGATTACAATCCTTTTTAGAGTGTGGAACCGAATTTTAAAATTGATCTTCCTTTCTCTGACCAAAACGAATTTCAAACAACTACTTTACACCTTGAATGAAATTGTGAATAATTCAACAAAGGAAGATGAATTTAGCAAACATAAATTTGTGGACTTTACGAAGGTGAGTTGTTGAATTATGAAGGGGTAGATTTAAATCATCGTTTTGATTTTTAAATCAATTATTCTAAAGAATTTTTCAATGATGAGTTTGAACTTAAGTGTGGTGAAAATAAACCTAAACTTTAATCAATTGTTCGATCTACCCCAAAAATCATCGAAAACAAAACATCTCAAACGGTTTTTAATTATACGACATTCGTTATTCCAAACCAACATTCAACTTTGAAATCTTTTATGCTTTGGTTTTCTGTGCTTAAGCTATATCTCATAATTGACGAGACAAATGAATTGGCTTTTGAAAGACCGTTTCATTTACTCTTTAATGGTATATTTTCTGAAGTCGTGTAAATAATAATCATTTCATTTTCATGTAAATATAGGTCATATTTTTGTTTTTATTTTTCTCCTTTCACTTAGGTTGATTGTGGGGGCACAGTCAAAATCAAGTGTAGGAGGAGTCTCAGCTTCATTTTTTGGTTATTCATGGTTTATTTTTTGCATTTTCCTTCTAAAACTTTAAGAGAAAAACATCAAAAAAAAATCTTAAAACAAATTTTCTTTTTAACATTTCGATTTATTTTTGAAGAAACACTATAGGATGAGTATAAATTTTGGTTGTTAGATTGAAATTTACGGAAATTTATTTGTCTCAACAAAATAAAAATAAAAATAAATTTTGATTACAAGTAATTATGGTTTAACTAGTATATAGGAAGATTCATGGGTGATAATTATGAAGTATATCCTAATTGAAATCTTTGTTTAAAAAAGTGGTTAATTTATAACAAAGGCTACAATATTTTTTGATCTTATAAGTTAAATGGTGCTAAGATGATTTTACAAAACTCTCTCTTAAAAAAATAAAGAAAAAGAAAAAAAATTATAAAACGTAAAAAAATGATTTTATAAAAATAAGAAACCCCTAGAGTCATGTGTTCACACGTAAGTGTGTACACACGCCATGCTTTATACCCTTCTCACATAAGCTCGAAAGGCAGTGAATGATCGGTATATCTGGCCTCAGTTTACTTGAGTTAGGTGTATGTATATAAAAATTCTTTCATTAATAATGTCCGCATTCGATAGGTGTATACACGCAAGTGTATACACTCGCTAGGCTATGTACCCTTCTCACCTAAGACCAAAAGGCGGTGCAAGTCGGTATATCTGGCCTTAGTTTATCCAAGATAGGTGTATGTAATAGATTTAATAAAAATAACCAACTAGAGTCATGTGTTTATAGGCAAGTGTGTACACTTGCCACGCTCTGTACCGTTCTCACGTAAGTCCGAAAGGCAGTGTATGATCGGTATATCTGGTCTCCGTTTATCTGGGTTAGGTGTGTAAATAGTAATAATGTTAGTATTTTTCAAAATAGGGAGAGCAAGCAATTGAAATCCAAGCATTATTTTCACTTATTTGATTCAGTTGGTTATTCAAAAGAAATGAAAATACCACTTTGAAAAACTTTTATATCAAATAAGGATCCATTTCGTAGTTGCACCATGTTATCAACCGAAACAACTGGCCAAACTAGAGTCTAATTGTGATGATAACTTAATTTTCGTTGGAAATTTTGACAAGAAAAGGATTTAAATTTCTTGATAATGACCAGAACTTATATTTGACTTGTTCATGTCAATTTAAAAGTAAATTCTTCATTTGTAAATATTTTCAAAAACTTGCATTCATCTCTTTGTAAATAAATCTTGCATTTATGAATTTTTCATGTTGCATTTGGATTTTGCGAGTAGTATCCACTAAGAACCGTCACGAGACAACACTCATCCTACTAGGGACACCTAGAGATTTAATGGCTTGTTGCATACACTCAATGCAATCGTGTTTCCTATGAAAACGGATTTGTCTTTGTTTTTCTTTATTCGAGAACAAATAAAAATATAAGTGTGGGGACATTTGATATGCACGTAAATATGCATATTTTTACTTCCATATTTACTCTAGTTTAATTAAATAAATGAGCGTATAGGGTATTTTAACACGTTTAAACTAAAATTTCAATGGTCCTCAAATCATCGTTCATTCGTCTTCATTTAGGGGCAAAATTGTAATTTTTTGCATAATTTAATTTGAGAAAATTTACTTGCATATTTTTTGTTATTCTGTAGGAATTTGGATCCAACAAGGAAGAGGCTTCATATATGTATGCATGCTAGGGCTGTCTATGGGTCGGGTCGGATCGGGTTCGGTTCAGGTCAAGTTGGGTTCGAGTTGATTTTAAATGGGTTAGGTCAACTCATTTATTAAACAGGTCAGAAATAGCTCAACCAGAACCCGACCCGATTATAAATGGGTTGACTCAACCCGACCCGTATGACCCGATTATAACCGAGTCGGGTTGTAAACGGGTCGGAAACTGGTCAGGTCAACCCGTATAATGTAAAAATGGGTCGTAAACGGATTATAAATGGTTGAAATTCGGGTTCACGGGTCGGGTTGGGTTATAACCGGGTCGGGTCAAACTATATAAGTATAAACTGGGGATAAAAAGGATAAAATTCGGGTTCATGGGTCAACTCGAAACCCACCCATTTATAAAAGGGTCAAATTCAGGTTGACGCGAAAATGACCCGCCAACTTAACCATGTCGGGTTAACCTGCTAGTTTTCGTGTAATTTTCAGGTCATGCTGGAAAGCCCTAACGCATGCACAATGAATGGAAAGACAAGAGAATCAAGAATAAATCAATTCATGCAACGTGGAGACCCCACCTACCCACTTATCATGGTCTTCTATTAATAGCTAATGCACATGTTAGTAGTGATTAAAAGCACATGTACACTTAATGGATGATTAATTACTTGCTAATGATAACTTGTTGGTCACACTTCCTTAAGGATAATTTGGGTAGTCCCCTAAAATACCGATTAGGGTTTTAGACATGTATAAATACCATTTATGTTTCATGTAATGAAGCTCTTAGCACCACCTTGTAGTGAGTTTAGTGGTAGCCATAAACATAAACAAAAACTCTTTCTCCTTTTAATGGCTTCTTAGTCTTTTTCTTCAAGTAATTTTCTAAATGCAATTTATTTACATGCAATTTTCATTCATGCTCTTTTCTATTTACATGCTCTCTTTCCTTTCATGTTAGTAATTTTGATTTACTTATGCAGGTAGATTAGTTCTATTTTTATTTTAATTCATTCTCTTCTTACTTTGCTTGCTTTTTAATGTCGAAATTTACATGTGTTGAAATGATAACAAATGTGAGAAGCTAAACCCCTTCAATTTAAGGGTAATGAAACTCTCTTAATCATGTAGATTCAACATATTTATTAATTTATGATCTCTTTATGCTTCATGAAAGTTTTGATGTGGTAACATTTTGTTATTTAACTTTGAATTTGATAACCTATGTTGTTGACACCAAATAGGCTATGTTTAAAAAAACATAACACAAATTACCTCTTCCTCTACATATGATTATGGTAATGAAGTGGATTTTAGAATCAAAATTTGATGGTCTATATAACTAATCAATAGTAAATAGATCATGCTTAGAATAGATTTTATTTTTGATTTCATTATCATTTTCATGAGAAGGGATTTGCCTCTAAATTACCTTTTACTCTCATATTTTTATTCACTTTCTTTTGTTAGTTTTTTTCATTTTTTTAGCCTAAACAAATTCAAACTTTTCGTCAATTTGATTGAGTAGAATTTTAAATCAATTCAATTCCCTACGGATTGACTCGTACTCAACACGTACTAAAATTGTACACCGTGCGCTTGCAGTTATTTTTATTACAATTTTTTTGGCGATTTTCTAAACCGATAGAAAATTAGCCACTCAACATAAGGATAAAAGATTTTCACATTCATAGCGACTCTCAGCTTGTCGTCTGTCAAGTAAAAAGGGAATATCAGGCCAAGGGAGAAAATCTCACTCCTTACTTGTCGAGGGCGTGGGAATTGCTCAATGACATAGAACATTATACTATAATCATATCCCTAAGGAACATAATATGAAGGCCGATTAGCTAACTAAACTGGTCGTTCCGGAGATGCATAATCAACGGGATTAGTACCAGTTGAAGTGTAATGGCTCCCAACATAGATCAAATGGTTGTCGATTGGGTTTTGATAACCACCGAAGAAAGAGAATCTTGGATGACACCAATTAAAAACTACTTGCTCAGAGGGATACTTTCCAGAGATTAGAATGAATGAAAGAAGCTCTTTCAGAAAGTGCTAAGATTCGTAATCCTGAATGGAGTGCTATATAGGAGAGGATTCTCTTCCCTTTGCTCACGTGCCTAGCCAAAGACGAAGCTAGGAAGATAATTATGGAGATCCATGAAGCCAGCTACGACAACCACATCACGGGGCAAACTCTCACACAAAAAGCACTCCGCTACAGGTACTTCTGGTCAACATAAACCATGATGTAGTAGATTGCTCCAGGTGGTGTGATCAGTGCTACAGGTTTGCGAAGATCCCGAGAGTTCCGTCTATAGAACTCACGCAAATGGTCAGCCCTTGGCCGTTCGCGGTATGGAGAATCGATTTAATTGGTGTGCTACCCATAGCAAAAGGAGGATCAAACACGCTATAGTCGCAGTTGATTACTTTACAAAATGGGTTGATGATGAACTGCTTGCCATGATTACTACCAAAAAAGTAATTAACTTTGTAACTAATAATATTATTTGTAGGTCTGAAGTACCGTAGAAAATCATCATGGATAATCGGACTCAATTCAAGAGTGCAGACTTCAATGATTTTTGTAAGCACTACGAATCAAGAATAGCTTTTCTGTGGTAGTGCACCTACAGGAAAACGGGCAACTGGAAGTAGTGAACAAAATCATCAAATCCACCATCAAGAAGCGGCTAACAGAAGTACACACAAATCTACGACTAGACACTCACCATTCGCTTTGGCATATAGTTTAAAAGCTATGATCCTAGTGGAACTGAAGTCCCCTCTCATCGGAGATGACACTTCAATCATAGTGAAAATGAGCAGCTACTACTCGAGTCACTTGACCATTGATGAAAAAGGCGAGGAAGTAGAACTAAGGACCGCCGCTCACAAGAAGAAGGTAGCACGAAACTTCAACACCAATGTCCACAAGCATACCTTTGAAGTGGGAGATGTTGTTCTTCAACGGATCTTCCCGGCTACAGAGGCATTTGGTCCGAATTGGGAAGGACCCTATGCAATTGGCCAGAAGCTTAGAGACGGAACATTCAAGCTGATAACGGTCGCTGGAATTCTAACTCCCAGTGATTGGAGCAACGATTCGCTACAACACTATTTTATTTGATGCTTATCTGTGTATTTCCTATTTTCACAAATAAGCCACCCAGGGATACTACGACAATGTAAGTAGGTAAGACTTGTCTTTCTTTCTACTTTATTAATAAAGAAGTTTCGCTTCTTGAACCAGTGGAATCACATACATTTAAATAACCCATCGAGTCAACGGGATCAAATCGAATCAAACCACTGGATCGTCAGGGAAAATTATTCCTTGCCCTCTGGGAACACGCATTGCTCCGACAGTGTCAGGAAGGCCCAAACCCCCATGTGCACCCATAAGCCGCACCTTGTGCTAGAACCTATGAAACTACGTTCAAGTATGCACTATCCCTTTGCTACTTGAACCAATGGAACTGTGTTCAAGTATGTGCCATCCCTTCGCTGCTTGGATCGATGAACTATGTTCAAGTATGCTCCATTCCTTCACTGCTTGAACCGTGTTCAAGTATGCTCCATCTGTTCGTTCCTTGTACCGATGGAACTGTGTTCAAGAACGATCCATTTCTTTGATCCTTGGACCGAATGGAACTGTGTTCGGGTATGCTCCATTCCTTTGTTGCTTGGATCGATGGAACTATGTTCAAGTACGCTCCATCCCTTCATTGCTTAAACCGATGGAACTATGTTCAACTACTCTCCATTCCTTCGCTGCTTGAACTGATGGAACTATGTTCAAGTATGCTACATCCCTTCGCTGCTTGAACCGTTGGAATGATGTTTAAGTATGCTCCATTCCTTCATTGCTTGAACTAATGGAACTATGTTCAAGTACGCTCCATTCATTCGAATGCTTGAAGTAATGGAACCATTTTCAAGTATGCTCCATTCCTTCACTACTTGAACTAATGGAACCGTGTTCTAGAGAGCGAAGCAGACATTCCCCATACAATCAAGAAAATACTTCATTAGGATGTATAAGCTCCCAAAAAGCTGGATCGATGAGAAAATCGATCCTAATCTCATAAGTACTAGCATCGCCCGATGACGCTAGGAAACTATTTTGTCCTATAATTTTCAATGTTACCTCGATGACGAAGAAAGATGGATGAAATTTTATAAGCATCGACATTGCTATGGGAGTGTTGGGAAAGTTTTCTATCTTTGTGTAAGCATCACCCTAAAAATATTAGAAAATGGTAAATCATGAGTCGATTGGGAAATTAACCCATAGTTGTCAACCACTTAGCATCGCCTGGAGATAGATGATATCAAAATCCAAGGGATTGAGCCACTCATAAGTTTCCGAAGATAGAAACTGATACATAGACAGGATCTCGATAGTGGAAGTGGAGAAGGCCGATCATGGTCAAAATGCAAAATTCTCAGAATTAAGCATCAAAACAGTAAGTTCCCAGGAATGGGAATTATCGTAGAACGGGATTAGAGCCATCGGAGGGTCTCCTAGAGCTGTCGCTCTAGTATCAAGTGTTTAGATCAGACATTCGGAGTAATCGACCTTATGAAGTAGGGGTGCACATGTACTAACACTTGATAAAAATGGATCAAATCACAACAAAGTTATGTTATTCCTTGACCAAAATTTGGCAATCACAAAAAACCAAGTAAAGTAGTATGGGAAAATAAACAAGCAACACTACTTAAAATATTTATAAATATGGAGTTGCAATATGTACACACATCACATTGCACAATACAATAGTATATAATATACAAATTGCAACACAAGCAATCATATTATATACACATATAGTGATACACAGACAGGTTTGATACATAAAATATAAGAAGAGTTCGCAATAGAGATTACAACAAAAATTATAATCTTTCATTATATCTCTTTAAATATAGTGGAAATAGCGAGGGTCGTTCCCATGCAATACCGGCCAATTTGGACACTATATCATGAAGAAAAAAGGAAAACACAAACTCTATACATGCAAAAAAAGCAAAAAAGCAAAAAAAGTACAGACTCTGTACTTATATAAGACTCAATCGATGGAAACATACAAAAAACCCCGGCACTCCACTCCACCAGTGCTCGAGTGCATCGTCATTTCTTTCCGCCTTTGCCGCCTTTGCCTGGGCAGATCAAAATCTTCTTCTTACTCTCCTTACCAGCCTCTCCACCTATAGCGGGGCTGGACCCCTCAGACCCCCCAGTAGCGGTGCTACTATCCTTTGGCATCCGTAGCTTGATAGTAGTCGGAGTCTTACGCTTTGCCTTTTCCTTTTTTTTCTTCAGCTAAAGACCTTTCTTTTCATCCTCTAGTCTCTCTGCCATCGTCTCTATGTCTATTGGCCCTGACTCACCAATGATGGTGGCCTCTTCTTCTTGTGACATGGAGATCTCCTCCAAGCTCCATAGGGTTCCTATCTTCTCAGAATCGAGCCCAGGCTGGGAACTGGAGATAGGGCTCATGCCAGAAGCTATCGCAGAGATAGTGTTGAAGGTAGTAAAGATAACAGTGGCTCCCAAGCCCTATGTAGTTGAAGGAGGAGGCATGTGAGATGGCTGACCTACAAGTTGGGAAATACATATATATAATCTAGTAAAGGATTTTGGAGTGAATCGAAGCGCCTAGAACACCAGGGAGACAAGAAAAACACTTGACCCAAAAGTTTAGTTATGATCTTCAACTTCAAAGGCTTCTCCACTAGTCCTCATCCAGGAGGTTCCCATGATAGCCAGAGAAAGGTGTGTTTCACCCAAGGCTTCAGAAGATAGATGGACATAAGTAGCTTCAGAACTAGTGGCCATGGATACTAGGACGGTTGCTGTTTGCTCTTGAGATTTTGGAGTAGATGTTTCACCTTGACCCAAAGAGCTTGGGCCAATACAACAAAAAGTGTCTTTTATAGCGGCATATAGCCGCTATTAATCACAACCATAGCGGTTTGATAAGCGCTGTATATCGACATGTTATAAAAAATTGTTGAATATTTATAACACAAAATATGCTGCTATGGTTGAGCTTAGTTTTATAACGCAAATTCGCCGCTATGGTACGTTAAGTCAATAGCTCATTATAGCCGCTATAATACAGCTAAATCTCAACAGAACTGGAAATCTTTATAACACCATTTTGCTGCTATAAAATATTTATTCAATAGCTCATTGTAGCCGCTATAATAAAGCTAAATCTCAATGGAATTGGAAATCTTTATAACACCATTTTGCCGCTATAAAATATTTATTCAATAGCGGTCATTTCGCGCTATTAAATCAACATGTTATAGTGTGCTTGTTTACTAGTTGCATTTGCATTTGCATTTCTAATTTTTAAAAAAAGTATACAAAATTTCATTTGAAAAGAAAAAAATTGCATTGCATTTTTTCAATTTACATTTCGATTTTCAATTACAATTTACAATCCAATTTACAAATCAATTTCTTTTACAAACTTGATTGGCAAAAAAAACTGTCTGTGCATTTCCTTCAACCCCCCCCCCCCCCCCCCCCCCCCCCGCTCCCTCTGTTACTGCTACTGCACAGCCTTCGCACCTGCACACCACCCTGATCACCACATCAACAATCCCAATCCCCAACCCTCCAATACAACTCACCACTTCACCATCTAGCACTGCATCAACCAAGAAAAATTCAACTAGCTTATATAACTGTCTTCACCTTACTGCCTTACTGACATTCTTCCACAAACATCACTCAATCACCTCAATTCATACAAAACTGCCTGACATCCTCCCTACCTCATCAGCAATACAGCCATTACCAATCTGGTGCACCCGCAACCCATCCACTACAGAGCATACCACACTTCTCATCCACCATAACTTTCCTACCACTTTTACATTTCATAAAACAAACTGTCAACACCCTCCACCATCAATAGTTCACATCAATCTTCTATTCCAACCATCAAAACAAGACCACCAAACATCAAATACACTGTTGCATTGCTTTCACTGACCACATAACTGTGCACAGCCTCCTTTCTTCCAAAACCAGGGAACAAGTCAGAAGTACCCATCCTACACATCACCATCACCACCTCCTACACAAAACAAATCATACGTGCAACTAAAGCCTTCCACAAGCTATTCCTTTCTAGATCTCTTATGCGAATTCTCAACCTCTGTTCTTGGATTTTCACTCTCTGGAACCACCTTTTGTCATGCATTTGAAAGCATAAAATAAATAAATAAATAAATAAATAAATAAATAAATAAATACGAGATGCAAAGTTAAGTAAAATTCAGAACATGTCATATTTCATTGCACTTGAGCTACAAACACATACATTATCAAGCAAACTATGCTGAGTCCAAAAATTACTAAAGCAAGGGTACCTGATCCTGCAATTCGCTACAATGCAAGGGTAGACGACGCCTCTTTGCAGTACCATTGATGTATTTTGCTGCAAAATGATCATAGTTACAATAGCCTTAGGCTCCATCAATACATAAGCATTATATCTTAGCCGAATCAATATAAAATGAAGGTCAATATTACTATAAAGTGATTCAGAATTGTGGTGAATAAAACATAACATTTGATCGCTTCAGATTTGGTTTATCAGTGAGATTAGTATTTTCCTAGAAACGCTTGGATAATTTGGAAGAGCATCTTTGAAAAGCCATAAAGCAATTGCAACAAATAAATATGCTAAAATCGAGCAATATTATAACGCATAACATATAAATATAGTAACCTATGTATCTGAGTGCCTTGTTCTTCCTCATAGTTTGGAAAGTAAGCATCACATGCTTGCATATGCACATACATACACACACAAACACATTGGTCCATGTCACCGTGATGTATCATTCATCCATTATCTTCTACCTGGAATCTAAGTACTTCCTACTTAAAATTTACAAATTACAATCTTCTATCCTTTTTTAATTTCTAATATGGCCACATTCCCCAAATTTTGAATAACAGTCCTTGATTGGCACAACTGTTTTTGATCATGCATAACTGCCAGTTTACAATTCAGTTACATCGACGATTTACATTCTTTCAATTTTCAAAAAAAAAATTCTTTTTTCTTTTTGGCCATAATAAACTCAAACCCCAAGGTGCATATGGAACATGCACGTCAGGAAGATTTATGATAAAAGCTAAACAACAAATAAATGCTAAAAATGAAATATGGCCTTTAAGGTAGCTGCACTGAGAATAGAAAACAGATAAAGCAACTCAACAACAAACTGGTGAATACGATGGGCATGAGAACAGTTAGATAAATAGAATGGTGTTCAATAAATAAGTTAGACAGGTAATGTTTGTTACCGACTACATCTGTTCCACATAAATATGCAAGGCTTTCAAATCCAAGAGCTTGGATAGTAGAATCTTGACTTTCTATGCATGCCTGTTAATAAAAAAAGAATGATAAATTTTAAACATGGGATCGTCAAGAAAACTTATTGTGAAATAGGCTTTGTTGAAAATTTATTAAGAAAAAAGCCTATTTTTGTAGTGGCAATAGGCTGTCAATGCCTCTATCAGGATTATGCATGCAAACATCTCTTAATGTACTGGCAATACTGATGTAAATTTGCTTCTCAGATATGAAATTCACCAATGCTTTAGGATGCAAGGCCTCCGGCATTTGTAGAAATCAGACCAAATCAAAACTTTTTAGTGTATAATTATTTTATTTGAAATATCTGATGTACATGTAAATGATGGTTTAAAGTTTGTAACTGTAAAGTCAAGCTAAGTGACCACTCTCTTCTCTAGCCACCTCCTTATTGGCCTTGCACCATACACCTGATGATCACATTATCATGCAAGTTTAGCATACTCTGTACATATATATATATATATATATATATATATATATATATATATATATATATATATATATATATATATACAGCAACAGTATGATATTATGTAACATGAACAATATCTTCATGAAAGTGGAAAAATTACAGGATCATAAGATTCAGAGAGAACCACATCCAAGGCAGCATCAGTGACGGCCAGAGCGACCCCTCTCTCCGCCAATCTAACAGTAACATCCTTCATCTGAAGCCTAGCTACCTTTCTCAGCTGCTCATGGGACAGTGGATCAAACACCACTATTTCATCAAGCCTGTTCAGCAGCTCTGGTCTGAAATGCTTCCTCACCTCCTCCATCACTCTCTCCCTTGCTATCTTCATCGAAGATTTGCCCACCATGCCAGCAACCAAGTGTTCAACACCCAGATTCGATGTCATTAATATCACACAGTTTGTGAAATCAACCGTTCTGCATTGCCCATCCGTAAGTCTACCATCGTCCAGAACTTGAAGCAGCGTATTGAACACAGCAACGTGTGCTTTCTCAACTTCATCGAATAATATCACACTGTAGGGCCTTCTTCTCACAGCCTCAGTCAGCTGGCCACCTTCTTCATGGCCAACATACCCAGGCGGTGCACCAATCAACCTGGACACAGAATGCTGCTCCATGTACTCAGACATGTCGATTCGGACCAAAAGGTTCTCATCATCGAACAACTGCTCAGCAAGTGCCTTTGCATACTCTGTTTTACCAACACCGGTAGGACCCAAGAACAAAAATGAGCCAGTAGGCTGCTGTGGCCTACCAAGCCCGGCCCTTGATCTAAGAACAGCTTCAGCCACTGCATCTACAGCCATATCCTGACCGGCCACTCTCTTGTGTAGCCTCTCTGCCAAACCAATTAGTCTTTCCTTTTTGTTTTGGCCCAGTCTTGTTACTGGAATGCCTGTCCATCTACTTACAACCTCTGCAAATCCAGACCATTTGAGCTATGTAAGAAACAATTATAAAAAGATTTGGCTACATAACAACCTTGACGAGAAGTTCTTTAGGTATCAAACCAACAGTACATATCTAAAAGACATGTAAACTTTATCTAAACCTGAAGGTCGGACTTCGTATAAATATGCTACTTGTACTCAAAATTCTAGCCTTCTTACGCAGCACATCAACTGTCTATGACATAATTCCTCTTATTTTGTATTATTATTATTTCCATCTAGTTTCAAATATAGTACATCTGCCAAACTAAGCTGATCATTTAGGATTTATTAATGAAGTATAATATAACTAAAAGGGTTGCCATAAAATACTCAACATGTTTGTATCAAATAATAAGCTTATAGTGGGTTATATTTTCTTAATGCATATTCACATTTACAATGTAAGTACCCTGATGCTTCTCAACATGTCCATCATTGTCAACCTGTATTTTAACATAAAAACATGGCATCGGCCAACAATCACAAAACAATTAGTGTATAGACGAATATCAGTCGATTCAAAAGAAGCTAACCTGCGATTATATGGAACATTAGGACTTTTGAGGAAATTTAGATGAACGCAGTTACAATTGCATACTCCTGTTACGAATCTAAACAATTGACAGAAGAATATATGCATCATGAAAGATACACTGTTTATTCTAAAGAAAATGTTGGAATGGATGTACATGAAGGAAATTTACTACAGACCAACAATCTAAAATAATCTTGCTCACCTCCGGCTTTGATTTCTATAAAGTTCATTTTCTCATCTTCCATTGCAATTCATGAGTAAACCTTCTTCTGGAATTCACCATCTTTGTCAGGGTTATCATTTACTGAATTTGGAAATACAATTTCAATGGAAAAACAGAACACCACTGTTGGCAATAGTTTCAACAATCAAGTTCAACATATCAAGTTCAACATATCTATTTCTACTAACTATACTTAATCTACAAATAATTATTATAATCATTTATAAAAGGAATTAAATTGAGTTGAAAACGACTTTGAAATCGATAAATTATAACAAGCTTTCTTCTGTAAATTAATTTTATTCAAACCATATATTCATATATATTGTTTATATACATAAGTTTATAAAACTTTAAACCTTTAAATAAAAATGAATTACCAAATTAGAGAATTAAACTCTGAAAAATCAGACGCTAAAATAGGAGCAAGAATCATTAAAACAAAACCAGGAATCAGCTGGGCAAAATACACTAACAGGTGGGAAAGGCAAGCACCTAGAGCTCATGCTCCCGGTGATGATCGATCGACTGGTCACCATAGACTGGTCGACCGATAGGATGCCTAAAGCATGAGCTCCAAGCTCATCCTTTCCCACCGACACACATGCATTTTCCAGCATGTTTCCGTCATATCTTGGCATTACAGACTTGCAATATACAACACAAAATCTACAACGCTTGCACTAGAAAAGATTTATAATATCAAGGCATTGAATTAATGAGAGAAACACAATTACAGTAAGAAATATGATAGAGCGTATACTGTAAGTGTACAATTACAAAACATAGTTCACTATTCTAATTTTTCAACCATTCATGGTAGAATTCATTAGCATGCAACTAGATAATCAGAGATAGATTGTGTAAAGATTAACTCACCTTATTTGCTTTGACTACAAACCAAAACAACCCAAGTTATAGCAATATTCACAAAATCAACCAAGCTCTAAAACTCAATTCTCACAAGGAACGGATACAGGAATTAACTACTATAAAAACTGAAATCAACCAATCTAAAATATAAAATAAATTCAAAATCATTACCTTGATTTTCTATGACTTTATTTGTATTTTAAGTTTAAGCATTTTGATTGAATTAGAAGAAGCAAGCAAACCCTAGTTTCTTCGTTTCGAAATTAAACGTACCGCGTTAAGATAATGGGAGGTCAAGGAAGCAGGTTTTTATTTTTGCTTAAGTATGGGGTTGGATTTTCAACTAAGCTCATTTATTTAATATGATATTATTTTTTACTTATTCTCCCTCTTACACTCACCTTTAACGTTATCATTTTCAAGCAAATCGTTCTCTTCTTTGTTTTATAATACATGTATTTTTCAATGCTATTTGACGTAATCTTTGTCCAATTTCTTTAGAACTTACAAAATTCAAAGATATGTCATTTTATCTTATTAAACAATTCCAAAGCTCATAATCTCAAATAAAAACTTAAAAAGTTTACTTAATATTTAAACACTTCTCAAACCCCTAATTTATAATTCAATAAATAATTCAACAAATCAAAATCTCTATTATTCTCACAAATAAATTTATTTATTTATTCATAGCTTCGAGAATGCTTACCATATATATATTAGTTTCCAATAGCTCATAAATCTAGAATTCTTATTCCCAAAAGGATTAATTATCTTTTATAAAAGAATAAAAATTTCAAATTAATGGTTTAAATTCTCCAATTTAAATAATTATTTATTTTATTTAATCAACTCTAATATTTGGGTTGATGTAGACCTCTTCTTTAATGAAATTGCATCCTCAAAATTCCAATTCAAAGAAAATTCTATAATAGAAATATATATTTTCAAAAATTAATCTTTCGATTCCTTCTTCATTTTTTAAATTTCAATTAAATCCCACTAGAATAAAACATTATTTTAACTTAACACCTTTATAGTTTAAAATTCTAAATAATTAAGCTGTTAAAAAAATATTCAACTTATTAAACATCTTGAAATATGAATGTGAAATAATTTAAAGACTTTCTTTATTTATATATTAAAATCCCACAGTTTCAATTCATTTTATTGAAAAGAAATCATTTCTCCAAATTAATTTTCCATAACATGAAAAACTACAAATATTCAACCAACACCCAACTTTTAATAGCTTTCAATTCAAATTCTTATATTTGAAATTCATAAACTAGGAAACTAATTTCTAAATAAAAGCTACATATATAATTAAACCAAAAGAATATTCTTTACTAAAAGATTTATTTTATCAAACTTTATTTTGTGGGCTTCTTTTCATGATTATATAAATTTAGCTTCTATATAAGTCATATCCTTGAAAAAATAACACAAAACTCATTTCTAAAATCTCTTTTCTTGATTTACAAAAGAACTTCTATATTTCATCATCATTATCTTGTAAAGCTACTAAAAATTCAAATACTCTTTATATACTACAATCAGAGTTACCAATAATTCAACCACTCATTTAGACATAACCATGTAATTCAATCCTTTTTATTATAACCAATTTAAGGTGAAAAGAATTTCTGACCCTTTTTACTCTATTTTTATGATTTGATTATCATTACTTTTATTTTTCCACAAAATTCCAAATTGCTTTTCAAAATTCAAACATATTTTAATTCTGGATAAATCTTTTATCCAAAATAATTATCTAACTTTATATTCTTCAAGTAATATAATGGCTTCTTATGGTATTTATTTATGTCAATCCCAGTTTATATATTTACCCTTTAGATTCTAAATCGTTAATATAAAAAAAATTCTATTTTCTTTTTCAATTAATTTTTTATTTTGAAATTTCAATATTTATATATAAAATTTACTTTATATCTTTTATTTTACCTTTCTTATAAACTAGGCGTCATATATAAAAATTAACATCCATTTAAATCATAGAATGATATACATAACAAATCAAAAGTATCACACGCTATTCATCTTAGAATATATTTTATAAATAAACATAAACAGTTTACATATATCAAATAATATAATGACACTGCCTTGTCGTCTATTTATAGCGAATCGCTTTGTCAAATGGCTGCGATGTTGACCTTGAAATCAACATGGCCTAGCTACCGATCTCTACTATTGCTAATGTTTGGTGGCTGCACATGTTATCTAGATTAATACATATATGCATCTTTATAGTTTTCATTAAAATGTTATAAACTAACAAAAAATTAAATATATATATACATATAGATAAAATTTTCTTTTTAATTTATTTTCCAAAAATACCTTTCCATAAAATATTCTATTTTTCTTAAATAATATTATTCAATTCAAAATCATTTACTTTAATATTATTATCAAAACTCCAATTAATATTTCCTTTCCAAATAACCATTCAACTCATAATATTTTCTTTTAAAATATTATTTACAACTCATTTACAATTATTTATAATATTTTAAATATTATAACTCAAAATTACCATGTCTGATTGTCTCATTTAGGAAACCTTATCGATAATGTTGATCATATGCATCGATCAGAATTCTTAAAGCACTCAACGGACAATGTAACACAAAACTAATTCCAAAATTTATAAATCTCTATATTTTAATATAAATGAAAATCTACTAATAGCAATTCAATAATACAACCACTCATCTATCCATACATAATTTAATCAAACATATATAAACAATTGATTAAGGTGTTTAGCAGAAATAGTCTATAAGTTTCCGCTATGCAACTCTGATCACTAACGGATTAGGACACAACTACATAACACTAAACTTTTAAAATCATTTTATAACACTAAACTATAAAGTAATTCAAAAATTTTACAAATACATCCCAATGATTATTTCTAATAATCATTTATACTTCTTTCCTAAATAGGAAATAAATTCTAAGTTCTACACATTACACCCAAGGCATAGGACTCTAAGTTTGTATAGGTCAAGATTCGTGTTTCTTATATTTTATATTGTTATAAAACCCTGCTATGATACCAAGCTGTAATTACCCATCTTTATGCCCGTATTACCCAAGAATATTACAAGTAATATGGTCGAGTAATACAAAGAATAAGACTGGTCAGCAGTGACCATCCATAATATTGCTTTGGGCAGGTGTTGATTCGTCGAATTATGTAACTATATTTTTTTTCTTTTCCTTACAAGAAGGGATTCGACATATACAATCTAGGTGCAAAACAATTGTATGGTGGCTTTATATAATTTGAACAATATATTGCACAATAAGACAACAGAGTCACAAGTCACGACTGAAATATAATACATCAAATATCTCTCAAAAGTGTAAGCCTACAAAAGGGAAAATCTAGACTTACATATACAAATATATACATATATAGACTGTGACAGGCTAAAAGAATATACATGTCGACCAATGTCAATACAACAACCAAACATACTATAAGTATGCATAACCAAAATGGAACTCTAATATAGATAAAACTGCATATATCTACTCTAGCTAGCCCACATCCAAAGTTACCGAGTCCCTGTACTTGTCAAGTCTCGGCCTGACCCGAGTTTTATAAAAATAATAAACGGGTCAGACTATTTCTAAATATCTTAAAGAGGAGAACATATAATAAGCATGCATAACAATAAAGGTATAGAACCCATATAGTGTATCAAACTAAACAAGTTCAAGTACCATAATAATAACTCACGGTGAATGATCCCAAAATCTAGAAATGACCATAAGAAAGTAAATGGCAACACATTTCATATTTCACCAAATCATGGAACATAAATGTAGCTCTTCATAGGAAAAATTGGATTATGGTGACTTCCCAAATTAAATCTCAAATCACATCTCATATTTTAACAAATCATAAAACACAAGTATAGCCCTTCAAAAACAGAATTATAGTGAAATCCCAATTTAAATCTCAATGTTTAAATCAACAAAAACATAATTGGTACCAATCCCCAAAGACGAGACGAAGCTCACCACAAATGCATGCCACAATGCGGTATAGTCCCCTCTAGGATAGAAGTACAGTACCCTCTCAGACAGAGGTATAGTCGTCTCTTGGAAAGAGGTATGGTCCCCTCTCGGACACACAAAGACGAACCCGAAGGCCACGCCGAACACAGATGAGGTACTTTCCCCTCATGGATAAACTAGAGACATACCCGAAGGTAACGTTTAACTAGACATAGACCCAAAGATCACGCCTAACTGGAGACTAGCATATGGCTATACCTAACTCAAACACGAACACGAAGGCTACGCCGAACACATATGAGGTACTGCATGGACAACCAGAGACGAGCACATCGCAATTCTAATCTAAAGGCAGGCACATCGTAAGCTTACATAAGATAATAATTTCTGATCGATAAGTATAATGTACCTCCAGATTGTAATCATTCGAGTAACGACCGTGTGTCGCATACTACACGGATTTACTTGAATATTTACTGTAAGTTAGTAAACTCCACTCGATAAGTGTAATATATTAGTAGTTAAATGAGTATCGCCCAATGCCCGATAACTACTTTGCGATGCTTAAATATTTACTAAACGATTGTAAGTCCCACTCGACTAAAATATTCAATTAAACGAGTCCAAGAATTAACCGATAAAGTTCAAAATCCATACCACTTGTATTGCTAAATCATTTAATTAGATTTTCCATTCAAGTGAAAGCAGAAATTGCAAGAAGGCAATAATCTCAAAAGTCATACAAGAAATGCCAAAATAGCATATAAATATCCAGAGAATAAGTAGAATAAAAACCAATAGATTTTATAGTTTTGAAAGCAAATAGTACAATCTTTGCATATAGTAAGTGATTTATAAAATACTTTAGTACACACACACACACAAAAACACACGCACACATATTTACTTTCAAACTTCTCATTTTAAAAATCCATAAACTCCATTGTTATTCAATTATATATATATATGTATGTATGTATGTACGTATGTATGTATGTGTATATATATATATATATATATATATATATATATATATATATATATTTCACTTGATAAAATAAATTATAAATCCGAATTGATATCAAAAAGTGCATGTATTAAATATATATTTCCTCCAAAATCCCATTAAAAAGATACATAGTTCAACAAACTATATTCAAAAAAGGGTATAGATATACAAACATTTGGTTAGAAATGACATATGTTTATATTTCAAAACGATACTTTTAAATCCATAAACTATAGCTACTAACTATACTTGATATATAATTACTTATTACAATCGTTTATAGAAGGAATTAAATTGATTTGGAAACAAATTTGAAATCGGTAAACTATAATAAAATTTCTTTTGCAAATTAATTTTATTCAAACCATATATTCATATATATAGATATACACAAACCTTTAAATCAAAATGAATTACCAAATTAGAGAATTAAACTCAAAAAATCAGAAGGTAAAATAGAAGCAAGAATCATTAAAACAAAACTAGGGATCAATTGGGAAAACACGGTAATAATGTGGGAAAGGCAAGCAACTGGAGCTCATGCTCTAGGTGATGACCGGTTGACCAGTCACTTTAGATCAATCGACTAGTGGAACGCTTGGAGCATGAGCTCCAAGCTCTTCCTTTCCCAACATTGATGCACACATTTCTCTACATGTTTCTTTATCATCAAGATATTGAATTAATGAGAAAAACACGATTATAGTAAGAAATATGACCAAGCATACACTGTAAGTGCACAACTGCAAAATACAAGTTCACTATTCCAATTTCTCAACCATTCAAGGTTAAATTCATAAGCATGCAACTAGATAATTAGAGATAGATTGTGTGAGGACTAACCCACCTTATTTGCTTTGATTCCAAACCAAAAAAACCTAACATTATTACAGTATTCACAAAATCAGCCAATCCCTAGAATTAATTCAGACAAGAAACAAATATAGGAATTAACTACCATAAAAAATGAAATCAACCAATCTAAAAGATAAATTAGGTTTCAAAACCATTACCTTGATGTTCTTGATTTTATTTGTATTATAAATTTAGGAATTTTGATTGACTTGGAAGGAGCAAGCATACCCTAGTTTCTTCCTTTAGAAATTGAATGTACTGCCCCGAGATAATGAGAAGTCGAGGAAGCGGGTTTTCATTTTTCCTTAAGTATGGGTTTGGGTTTTCAACTAGGCCTATTTAATTAAAAAGAAAATATTTTTTTTACCTATTCTCCCTTTTACACTCTACTTATACATTATCAAATTCAAGCAAATCATTCTCTTTTTTTTATAATACATGTTTTTTCATGTTTAATCAAATCTTGGTTTAATTTCTTTACTACTTACAAAATCCAAAGATATGCCATCAAATAACAACTTAAAAAGATTACTTAGTTTTTAAACACTTCTCAAACCCCACTTTTATAATTCAGTAAATAATTCAACAAATTAAAATCTCTATTCTTCTTACAAATAGAAATATTTATTTATTCATAGCTTCGACAATATTTACCATACACACACACATTAATTTCCAATACCTCATAAATCTAGAATTTTCATTCCCAAAAGAATAAAAGAATACAAATTTCAAATGAATGATTTAAATTATCCAATTTAAATCATTATTTATTTTAATTAATTAACTCAAAAATCTAGGTTGTTATACAAACTTGGCTAATCTCATGAAGGAAGCAATCAGATACCGAGAATCGAGCTTTTCTCTGGGATTATACATGTTCAAGTAGGGGCAGACCCTACTTTAATTATTGAGTGGACATGTAGAAATCCAACCACCATCCATCACGAGTGGAAACCAACCAAGCCCTAATTATCTCCTCCACCATCATCAACTTAGAATCCATTATCACCCACCTTCCAATCAAATTTAGAATCAAACAAAACCTTGGTCTAGGGTTTAGGGAAATTCGGGACCAAGAAATTCTAGCACCATCTATGAGGTGGTGGAGTCATGGGATGATGACGAATTGATTAAGGAAGCGGCGGAGGTTTGGTCAATAGTGGTGGCAATTGAAGGATTGGGATTAGGTCGACACTAGGAAATCGTTAGGAAACAACTATGGTGTGTGAGCAAGTGAATGAGAAAATAGGTTCTAGTCTCAACCTATATGTGAAAACGAAGGAGATTTTCTAAGTCCTTATGTCGGTACCAATATGAGATGTCGGTGTTGACATGTCATATCATCCCCATCTTTGCTCGAATCTCTTATAATGAACATATTCAACCATATAAAGCTGCACATGAATTCTAATATCCAAATCATACTGACAACATCGAGAATTGAATTCCAGTTCTAACTAAGAGCAGATAGAGAATAGAAATCAATCAATTAACGCTAAATAAAGGCAATATCTCAAGACTACAATCAAGTAGTCAATTGGAATTCATAGGAGAACAATCTGGAATTATCTCATTCCAGAGCATGCTTTGTTTTCAATGAAAGTATACTCCAAAGGGCAAATGTTAACTGGATTTTGACCAATCAAAAATCAATAGGAGTTAGAACGTCGAGATGAAGATGAAACGTCTTGAAATCTTGGTAGCACGTCTATATAGATGCCATAGAGAAATCTCATCCAGATTGGAGCAAGCCAAAGTAGTTGGTGCTGACCTTTAAAGCTCAGTGGAGACATCTCATGCTTTTGTATTTCTCATTCAAACTTTGCATAAGCCTTTTTTTTCCTGTTTCATATATGCCCAAAAGATATCAAGGGATTCTGAACAACCGATTACCAGAGTTGAAGATTTTGCAGTACGAACGACAAAACAACTAGGTGATGAAGGAACTATCACCAATATCGACCATCTATCCAAGCAGACTACATGGGAGACCTAAGAATGATGAAGGAAAGGCAATGCAAAAAGGTACTAAACAATTAGGCTCAAACTCACATGTCGGTACTGACATCTCATATTAACTCGGTGTCACATGAAATTTACGTACTCCTTTGGCTTTCATCTAGGTTCTGCTCCAACTCTACTTCTGACCCAATGCAACTGCTACCCCAATAAATATAAACCATAGTGCAACCAAGAAATGATTGGAATTTTGCTATCACTAAGCAAGAATTCTATCTTTTCTTCATCTCATTCCTCTACAAAATAGTCACAAGGGCAGTTCCTTTAGGCAAGTTTAGGACTTAGAACTTGTCTAACCTTTGTACTTGTGATTCTTTCCCTCTTAAATCCCTTGTAATCTCATACAAACATGATCAAATCAATACGCAAAGCTATAAAGCGGGCGTAGGCTTAGTTAACAACCGAACCACTATAAAAATCTATGTGTCTCTCTCTTATTTCTTTTGCTTTATTGCTGTTATCTACTATCTTTGCTCTATTCTAACATGGCTGGTGCTTTCACATACTCATCTTGGGTTATGATCCAATTTTTGGGTTAATATTTATATGAGTAATTATTTTCCCATTTGATTGGATTGGTTTGAGTAGGTATTTTGGATAATTGATTAAGATCTCGTATATGTGTGTGTGTGGTGTTCTATTCATATTGAATAGAGTTATACGGAGTTGATATTAATTTATAACATGGTTATAAATCAATTAAACTTTAATTTGTAGTTATATTAGTGATAGAAATATTATTATATATTTTATTACAAATATTCAAGATAATTGATTAAGATCTCGTGCGTGTATGCGTATGCATGTGTGTGTATTGAAAGAAATATATATTATGTTCTATTTGTATTGAATAGAGTTGACATTAATTTATACATGGTTCTAAATTAATTTAACTCAAATTTGTTATTATATTAGTGACAAAAATATTTTTAGATATTTTATTACTAATCAGAAGTTAAAAGTATGACCATTAAAATAAGTTGTAAGGCTAAAATAATTGTTCAGGTGGGTCAAACTTATACTAAAATGGTTTTGAAGTTTATCTGGTCTTTCTATTAGTTTATTATGGTGTAATTCAATAATTAACTAACTAGTGTTTTGATATAAAGGTGATTTGAAAAGTTAAAAATTTCAAAAGAGGTGGTGTATTATTTTATAAGTTTGACTTTTATAAAATAATACGAAGAAGATATAATTGTTAGATTGGTAAAAGTTTTTTTTGAATTGTTTATATAATTATATATGTGAACTATTATTGATATTGAGATCATAGATTTTTTTACTTTGTTTATCTATTGCCTTCATGTATGTAAATGTGCACGATATGTGTTTGTTAGTTCAATATAGTTGGACTGTTTACACAAAAATACACACACACCTACATACAGTTTATGTGATTTATGCACTACAAAGTACCCTTTTACAACGGGCATGCCTGTAGTAATAGAGGTTTCGCAACGGGCCAACGCTCATTATTTTATGTGATGTCGTAATAGACCCAGATTGTTTTACAATGGTTTAAAACCATTATAATCGCCTGTTGTAGTAAACGTTTTCACAACCTGCAAGACTGTTCCAATAGAGTCTTTTAATACGGTGCAGTACCGTTGCAACAGAATCTTTTATAACAATTAATGCCAGTTGTAAATATGGAATATTTCCTTTTGTAGCACATTATAATACAACAGGTCCAGCTCGTTGTAATAGGTCTCAACTATAACATGCATCACCGTTGTAATACAGTCTTTCACAACGGTTAATGCACCTTGTAATATAACGCAGCCACAACTAGCCAAGCCTGTTGTAATAGGCCTTAACTACAAAAGGCATAAACCATTGTAGTAAGCTTCATCCACAATAAGCATTGTCCATTGTCTTTTGCAACTATTTTAAACCGTTGCAAAATAAATGCTCAAATAAAATCAATCTGCACGAACTTCCATACTACATACCTATATCAATATGTGATCAGTAATAAATATTATCATAAAACAACCAAAATTACACATTCAAAAAGACTAAAGCCACATTTACAATGTTCCAACACATTTCAAAAGGATATAAGTTTACATTTATAGAGAGTTCAAACATACTATGCACATAATCCTTAAATATATACATAAGAGCTAGTTCCAAAAAGCACTGACACATAACAACTAGTCAAAAATACATATCAAGTTCTATGTAACAACACATACCAAAATACACATACATACTATGCCAAGGAAATGAAGTCTTTGTGCCAAGCGAAGGTTGATTCAACGACTTCTTTAATAGTGGACATCTCTGAATTCGGTCTAAATAAAAAAAATCTTCGGGTTCCACTGCCACATGCACCCATACCTTCTTAGCATATGTTCTTTTGCCAACTCAATAACATGCACTTTCTTTCCTCCAAAACATCCCGGGTGTCCTATGCTTCACTGCAGTTCAAACCCAACAGCGTTATCATATGGCAAAAAAAGGAAGGTAAACATGCAAGCAGTGGAACACAACACTTATTATATTCATGTATCTCATAATGGTTTAAACACTTGAAGGTATGCAAGAATGTAGTGTATTATATTTAATATATATAAATCTCAAATACTCGGTAAACAATATGGAAAGAAGATTACAACAATTTGCAAAACAACACACAAAATGTAGTCCGCGTGTGCGGCGCATTGGAAATGAGGCTTGGGTTCTGG
The DNA here is from genome assembly GCA_030765085.1 of Allium cepa. Taxonomy (NCBI): domain Eukaryota; kingdom Viridiplantae; phylum Streptophyta; class Magnoliopsida; order Asparagales; family Amaryllidaceae; genus Allium; species Allium cepa. Next base: position 263,418,329 of record CM060931.1, on the reverse strand, counting down.
TAAAAAGACTCAGGTTCGATTCCTACCATGCGCTTTCATATCCTATATAAATTTACCCGGGGGTATGAGGGATTGGATCAGCGGACGGCTTTACTATACCCTCCTCAGGAGTTTACCGGCCCGCTGGGTTCTCCTGTGTTTTCAAAAAAAAACACACACACAAAATGTAACAACCAATGAGATGATAAACTGGAGCCAAACTCGCTCCAGGTTCATCCATCGGCCGACGGTATTCCTAAAGCCGGTGGGGCTCCAGGTTGGCTGTGGTTGATGGAGGTTGATATATTCAACTACTAGGCGTTAAAACATGCATACAAGCATATAGGTTAACAACAATTGATTTAGTCAATGATTTCAAGTCTTAAACTATCCATTAAGTAAATTACAGTAAGTATCAACTATGAATGCTATTAACCAAACTTGGGTTTCAACACGTATAGAACCAGTTTGGCTTATTCAATTGATCATGAAGTTTCTTATGCAAATGAACCCTGAATATTCAAGTGTAGATTCCATCCTAAGCAATATTTTTCTTGAACCAAAACTGATAATCCCAAAGAAGCTAACAAGCTCGTCTTGACATATACTTATCCACGAGACAACATAAAGAATAAGACCACAAAAGCAAGGAGCTCCACATAGCAATACAACTTAATTCTAACTTACCGGTTTGGAATTCAAAACGTGTACAACTGGATACATAAACCCACATACCATAGCGTGTCACACCAATATACACAATAGGAGAATAAAAGAACTAAGGAAACAGGCAAGCTGAAACCAATATACACATAGAGACATCAAGATGATAATAAGAAATCTAGTAAAGGAACTATGTATTATGAAATGATATGAAATTTGCAGGCATAGATTTAATGGGATTAAATTATAACATTGGAAGTATGAATTTAGCGATGGTGAAAATAGGAATAATCTTAAATTAATGTTTAGTGCTGGACAAGTCAGAGAGATAACACGAAACCCTGTATTGACATCAAGGCAAATTTTCATCGCCTGATTCTATGTTCTGAACTCAAATGGTACACCTTATATGTTGGTCATAATATGATGATCAAAGAGTTCAATTAAGAGGAGATGAAGTCTAATATAATTTCTTCAAGGAAACCTTTCTTTATATTTATTTATGAATCTAAGCTAATGCATCACATTTACGCAACGCTTTTTATTTCTATCTTAGCTATCAATTCTGTCCAGTATTCTTCCACTACCTCATAAGTCATTCAATTTAAAGCATATATTCAACTAAACAAAATGGGACATGTGTCCTTTAGCACGTGAAGTTTTAAAGCAAAGAAAAAGATGTGAACTTACACGGATTTTGTAAAGCGACTCTTCAGACTACGCTCAACCCATAGCCTTTCAGTCCCACGTATTTTGCAGGATTGGTTGTCATTAATCTTATTGTCCTAACACCCAGATCATATAGTGTCTATGAAGAAACAAAAAGCGATTAATTGATTGCTAAAGGACTGATGCAGATTAGTGCAAGACTTGGATAATGCATAATAGAAGCTATTTGTTTATGGACTCCAAGTCAATTTTCTGGCCATCATTTCAACTACTTAATTTGATTTAATTGCTTAACATAATAAAGTAGTTGTGAACTTCTTGGCACTTTATTTGATTTAATTTAAGATATGAATGTAGCTAATAAAACAAATGTTATAGACAGATCAAAGATACTTTATACTCGTGCTGTTTGACATTTTTTCCTATCATTCTTAAATACAGGAGTTTTACTAGCACAAATAATAAATACTTTTAATCTACAAATCCTATAAAATCGAATTCATATGACAAAGAAGACAACATAATAGAGTTAATTCCAAGTAGTACTTGTTATGCTATAAAAATTTGAGATGGATAGTCAACCCTGCACAAGCTATTAGGCTGCATCACTAACTGTAGGTATCAACATAGCCTTTTATAAAATGATATCACTCGTGTCATGACTCATGAGGTAAGGCTAAGCTAGGGATTTCCAGCCTACTTGGGCTAACAAGATTTCAAAAAACGAAATGCACATTCACCACTGACAGTAACTTTTTCTCAAGTTTCAACATAACTTGTTCATTCTAAAGACCGTTTATGTATAAAAAAAATAAAAAATAAAATTGAAGAAGATTTTAACAAAATTATGGTAATGGATAAATGATAACTCTTGGATTATTAGTTCAAAGAGTCCCTTAACTTTAGTCTACACCTGCAATCTATTTTGCAATCATTAGTCTGCTAGGATGAAGTTTCTTAAACGCTACCGAATACAATGTTTTAGCTCTTAGTATAGACTATGGTTCTTCCCTGTTTATTCATCAACATGGAGTAATAACTCGGCATACTTGAGCTTCTTCATTTTACCAAACTTCAACTTTGTTACCTGCAAGCACACTCACTAGCTTCAATTTTCTAGTATCATGAACCTTCAGTCTTGCTTCCCTGTTAGCAACCGCACTTCAGGCTACAAAAACTAACTCATGCAAACACTGCATATTTATTAACATCTCTTCAGCTTGTTCATGCTGAGACACACGCGACAACCTCTCTTCATTAATAGGCACTACTCCATGCTCATATCTTTCTTTGATGTTGTTGGTCCGATCCAAGACATTAGCGTAACACATTCATCAACAAGCAGCAGCAACTTATCCTTACGCAACAGCACCATCCCACTCCATGACATAAAACAACAGATAGGTGTTTTTGGATTATGATTATGTTTATTTTTATGATGCTAAATTTTTCCAAACCCAGAAGCTTACAAATTTCATTTTTAATCATGTATTTTTTAGTGTAAGCAGCAATAATAGAATGTAAACTAAACATTTTCGCTAATCAAACTTACCTCAATAAGAATTGGCCAACGAATCAGGTCAGCACCCTCGGCCAACGGCCTAACACCATCTTTTATTTGTTTTCCTATTACATCCGTGTCCTATTAGAAAAGACGAAACTAACTAAAGTCAATGCATTGTAAACCAAAATTGGTAGTCTAGTGATAGATGTGCTTTCAGTAAAGGATACCTTGATAGTTTTCCTTGTTATACGCACTGATAAATCAATATGTCCTACATTTATGAGCCTTGCAATCTTCCCATGCTTGACAGCCTGTTTCCATAGAAGAGAAAAAATGAGATCAATATTTGTCATAAAATAACATAAAAGATAAAAGTATGTTTTCATCCTTTCGATTCCATATTAATCCACATTAATAGAAGATTCCATATCAATCCTTGATTGAAATGTAAAACCTGGTAAACAAATTCTTCCTAACTATCAAACCTAAGTAGATATAAATAGGAAACATAATGCACTATCTAATTATCAGTTGGAAATTGCTATTAAAATCAATAACTCACATATGAGCAGAGGGAAGAGAATCGAGAAAAGCTTGTTCAAACTGGAGAGGCCGTTATTGACGCGAACGGCAGGTTAGGGGGCGATGACTGGCTCATCGTCAACGGTGACTTCCGAAACATCGACAAGGGCAGCTTTGTTTCATGGTTCTTCTTCTGCAATTAAGTGGCAAGATCAAGATTGGATGGAATGGAAACAAAGACTTAAGGCTCAGATCCAAATCCAGATCTCGGAGGCAGCATCTCTGACATCCAAGCACTACAAAAGGCGGTGGCAGTAGTGTTTGGGCTACTGTATTGCTGATTCGGGCGGCTCAATTTTAAGAAGACGATACTTTTTTGGAGGAGAACACGAATTCACTTAAGTGGACCTTATCGCACCGGGGCCATCAGCAGCGTCACGTGTCGACGAGGGTGTGGACCAAATTTCGTGGCCTCTGACGATCGGAGGAGGCGGGACGAGGCATTTTTCTGGCGAGGCTTTACAGTGCTGATGGGTCGAGATAGCCGATTTTGACGCAAAGTAAGATGGGACGTTTCGATGCGTGGGGGTAGTTGCTGGGTGGGTGGTTGACGTGCGGCAACGTTCGCTTGAGGTCGGAGTTGCCTCCGGTGGCCGTACACGTGCACGTGGGTGGGGTATGTATCAGCGTGAGGCGTTGGGAAGACAAATGGTGACTCGGAGCAACACGCGGTAGTGTATATTTTAATAGAAGAAGAAAAAGGAGATTTAGGAAGACGAGAGGAGGAACTCGATGAGGTGGGGAAGCTGTGGGGAGAAAAATGCCATGGAAATTGAAATTTAGGGTTAATAAAAAAGGAAAAGCGGGAAATGAAAATTATGGAAGGCAAGGAAGCAAAAATGGCCCGCTAACCAAAATAAGAACAGTAACAAATATTACCATAAACTTGTATTTTTGAATTTTAGAAAAATCCTTTTAAAAAAATAATTCTATGAATATTTCTAAATTTATTTTAGAATATTTTAAAAAACAAATTTTCATCTGAAACATTAAACATTAAATATAATTAAATATTAAATACAAAAATGGAAAATTCTTGATTCTTAAATATTACATGTTAATTATTAAATAATAATCGTAATTATTAATTATTAATCATTTAACAATAATTATTAATTTCAAATTACTAAATATTAATTTTTATAAATTAATAATTAATTATTACTTGTTACTGCTTAATTATAATCGAATATTAATTATTAAATGTTAATTATTAATTATTAAATTTTCATCGCAATTTGTAAAATATACATTATAAGTTAGATATAATCAGCGAAATTTAAATTAAATATGACATGAATTTCTTGAAAATTAATTTTTATTTTTTTTGGCAAGGCCAGCCGGTTTTATAATGGGCCGTCCACTTTTTATTACGAACGTAATAAAAATTTGAAGTACAGGAGAAAGGTAAAAGCAAATTTACTACTAAGAAAAAGAAAAAAGACAGCACATGGATATGATAGACATATCACAACTACTAAATGAATATCGAAAACAACTACTCCTCCGAAGAGGTAGCATCACCATCATCCAAAGACGTAGCATCACCATCATCCACTAAATCCTGGGAAGACACCAAAGAGACATTCCCCAACAGACCAGCATAGGGGCGAAAATGAGAAGAAAGACAAGGATCATAAGCCACGGAATCTGAAGAGTACAAAAAGGAACGATCCCAGGTTGTATCAGCAAGCAAGATAGAATTCGATCTTGTAAAATAACCGTCCAAAACAAGAGCTAAAGAGTCACCAGACGGTCTATAATAAAGACATCTAAGGTCTAGATGATCGTCAGAAACAAATCTAAAGAAAGAATCATCCAAGGGGTTAAATCTCATGTCAGAAATGAGATCAACCCAACACCTCTCAACATCATCCCAAACAATAGAGGGACTAGGCAGACCAGGAACAAGGGCAGCAACAGGAATTGCAGAAACATTACCAGCGTCCTACAATTTTTAATAAAATATTTAATATTACATCTTAATTATTATTAATTATAACTACATTACTTCTTGGTTGCAATTAAATATAAATTATTAAAATTTAATTATTGTATACATGTTACCAATTATTTTTTAAGTATTATATATTTAATTACTATTTGTTATTAGTTTTTTATTAATTAGTCATTATTATAAATTAATTTTCATAGATCATTATTATTATTTAATATTAATTTTTACTTTCAATTATTATTATTTAGTTACTTACTATTTATTATAAAAAAAATATTATTGATTATTACCTCTGTTATTTAATAGTGAATATCATTTATAAACTAATATTTAATAATTAAATATTTATTATTATTAATTTATTGTTGACTAATTATTATTATTTAATGGTGGTCATTGATTATTACATATTAATATTTAATTATTATTTTTAAGTAGCAATATTTAATTATTATTTATTTTTAAATTTTTTATTAATTATTATTGTGTCATTTGAATTATTATTATTATTGTGTAATTTTAATTACTATTATTATGTAATTTTAATTATTATTATTTAACTTTAATTCTTAATTATTAATTAGATATATATTGTTTATTAATTATTTTTATTAGTTTAGTTAGTTCATATAAGAAATTATTAATTATTTATTTGTATACTAATAATTAAATATAAAAATTATGAAAAACAATAATAAATTATTGAAATATTATTTATTAATTATTAAAAATATTAATTATAAATCATTATTTTATAAAAAAATAATTCAAATTATTAATCGTAATTTATGAATTATCAATTATAATAAATTGTTTAATTCATTATATATTATTATTTATTAGTTTTTATCAGAAATTATTAATTATTAATTATTTAATACTATTAATAATTAAGTATTAATTATTATTATTATTATTATTGATTATTGATTATTGAAAATTAATAAATAATAATAATTACAATAAACTAGTGTCTATTGCAACAGGTTTTTTTGGACCGTTGTATTGAGTTGCTAAGAACTAGCGTCTATTACAACAAACAAGATAAAACCATTGTAATAGGTTTCTATTGCAACAAACTTTTTTGGATCGTTGTATTGGGTTATTGAAAGCTAATGTCTTTTACAATAGATTCGACGAAACCGTTTTAATAGATATATATTAGAATGAGCTTCATTGGACCATTGTATTATGTTGTTGAAAACTGGCGTCTATTACAACGGACAAGACAAAACCGTTGTAACAGATTTTTATTACAACGGGCTATTTTGGACAATTGTATTATGCGCTAAAAACCGACATCTGTTACAAAGGATTGGTAGAAACCATTGTAATATGTGTCTATTACAATGAGTTTTTTGGACTTTGCAAAAATGCTATTGTAATAGAGTATTTTTGTTGTAGTGATATATGTCTATATATATGTATATGTATGTATACGTATAAATATAGTTCTAGTATGTCCGAGTTGGAGCTACTTGAAGATGCACGAAAAATAATGTACATATTTGTTGATATGTTATTTGAAGCATTTATATATAGTTTCAATATGTCCGACTTAGGGCTACCAATTGGTGTACAGGATCCATTAAACCGTTGACGCGCATAATCTAATAAGTGGTCCCAAAGTAGGGGCAGATAGAGACCGGGATGTCAGTCTAGACTAGGTCATATACCCTTTCATAGTACGATTGGGTTTTAGACAGGACGAACATGCCAACTTCTTTTGAGGTGTTAGTTTTTAGGGGATTCCACATGTTTGCTTTGGCTCTCGATGGGTCTCTTTAGAAGCTAACGGTAACTCGACATAATTTTTTGATACACAATTTAAGCGTATGTATAGTCTGGTATGCTCATCTTGGGTTTACCAAATAGTGGATGAAATATGTTTGGATATGTGGCTTAAGTGACTTACATATATAATATAGATGCACAATTTAGGCGATTTATATATATTGGTTGGGTATGCTTGACTTGGGGCAACCGGGTAATGCGAGGCACTTCAAAAGCGAATCACGATCCACACAAAGACAAGGATACTTCGGTGTATGTACTTATGTGGGATGGGTGTATGTGGAATTTGCATTTACATACAATTCTGGTATATCGATATAGGCGATTGGAAGGAAATGAGCCTAGTGAGGGAATCCATTGTATCATTGAGGCATATGACCTGCAGATGTGGTCTTACAGCAGGGGTAGAGAGAGGTTTGAAAGCCAGTCTAGAGTTGGTCATATACCATTCGGTAGAACGATTGGGTACTACGACAAGACCGACAGGCCAAAATTTTCAAGGTGTTGGTTTTAGGGAGGTCCATAAGTTAGTTGTGGCTCTTGATTGATCTCTTTGGTATTTAATGGAAATTCGACATGGGGATCTATTATAGATATTCATATTTCAGTTTTCGGTATGGAGATGCTATGTTAGTAGCATTGTTATATCGTTATATTTGTTTTGCATTCGATATGGGTTGAAAGATCCATGGCACGGTTGCTTATGAAGTGTGGTATTACCCCTACACTCGTTTTTCATATTCAGTAGCACAGCTTTTTGTTTATGCCAAAAGTTGGCACAAAGAGCCAAAAGATTATAGAATAAAATAAAGAAAACAAATAAAGAAAGAAGTGAAATCGCACGCAATAATTATTCTGGTCGGCTAATCGATGGTCTGCGTCCGTTCGAACTTTGTTTATCTTTCTCTTGAGATTTACAAATATAACATCCCAGAATTTTATCGTTCTGATTTTGAATATTTAATTAACTTTAAATATTTAAATAATTGGTTTTTAAAAATAAAAATAACTGATTTTCAAATATATAGATTATTTAAATATTTGAATTGTGAATTATATTTTTATTAAATAAATTTAATAGCCTTATTTAACTTTTTTAATTAATGAATAATAATGGCAAATTTTTAATTTATAATTAAAGTGATTAAACTTGTTCTAATAATAATTCTTTTTAATTAACTTGTGAAATTATCGTTCTAGGGAACTGTCTCGGATTTTGAAGAAACTAGTGTCATCGAAACCAGAATAATGAGGCGATGTACGCCGACGAGTTTCATGACGATCGGACATGTGTGATCGTGCGAGCTTGAAATGCACAACGTTTAATAAGAGAATTTAAAATAATAATAAATAGTTCGAATAAACAACAAGAAAATCAATTATTAATAAAGCGGCTTGATTTTTAATGATGTATCTTTATTTTAATTTATATTTTTTTTTTCATAATTTTTAATTTGGAAAATTTTGAAATTATCCTTTGAGGCAAACAATGATATTTTTGAAATTTCATAGAATAAGATAACCAATATATTTTATTGTTGTTTTGAAATCATGTCGCATTTTTGTGCATGATCGTATTTTTGTTTTGTCGTTCGTGGTTCGTACGCAAACAAAATTATGTATAGCATAACAATACCCTACACAAAGACAATTCTTCATTCTTGACTTCTCCACACATTTTCGCTTTTCTCACTCGTTCTTTCTTTCTTGAATTGCCTGTAAATAAAATTAAATGTCCACTATCTTCTAAAATCAAAATCAAATGTTTTAATCAACGAAACATTATGAAACTTATCGTGTTGAGTTCGTATTAATGAGATCTACAAATCCATGTGCATTTTGGGGGTTGCGACCATGATTTTGGGTGATCGACAGCTTTGGTCAAAACTATGATTTGACCTAGTCGTGGGGCATTGATTGCATTGTTTTTGTCGAGTGATAGGGCATTAGTAGTAGGGTTTTGGTGGAGTTCGGTTCACTTTGGAAGAATGCAACATTTTTGGGTTTCAATGTCTTGCTCCAGGTCATGTTTCAATCAAGATGATCGAATTCATCATGGTAGCATGCAGATCGAAGAGTAGGCGATGTGGTGTTGATTGCACTTGACACCACCTAATTTCATCAAGTAGAAGAGGATAATCGAAGAAGGGAAAAGGGGATCTACATGCATGTATAGGTCGTGCATAGATGGAGTGATTACGACTTGGAAAAGATGATTATTGGGTAATTAGTGTAATTAAAGTTAATTAATTATTATTTAAATTCAAAAACTTATAAATTGAATAACTATTTCATATGAGGTCGGATTTGGAGGTGGTCTTTTGTGTTAGACTTGCGTCAATGTTATCTATGCTTTGGAGTTTGATTCAACGAGTTCAGGGCTAATAGAATTTTGAGCTAAAATCGAACGTATCAAACTGGAACGAAAAAGCGTTAACTAGAATTTTGGTGAGTCTACTCACTACTAAATAAACTATATGATATCTATGTTGCTATGGATTATTGTTGAATTTTTGCATGATAGTATATTTATTGTTGTTTGATATATTTTTTTGATTTGATTTCCGCTTGAAAGCGGATGACATAAATAACCATTGTGTTGTAGAAAACAGAAACAAGAAGAAAGTCAAAGTGTATACGTGGCGAATAGATTGCTACAGAACACTTCAAAATACACATACATATATATGATATACAAGAGACTGTTGTAGAGAGACTCTAAGGGGTTTCTCACCAATATTGATTTACTTATATTCTTATGTCGCTTAAATTGATGTTTGGTTAAAATATTTGTGACATACTGTTTGATTTGTATAAGTGTCATTATAGCGATTATTGTCGTATCGTCACTTATTAAATATCATCTCCTCAAACCTTTGTCTGTGCTGAATTTGTGCTTGTATTACAAAATCAATGTTATTTTAAATTTACAAAAAGATTGTAAATTTGATTAATTATTTTTCGAGATAATTAATGTTGTTTTAAATTTATAAAAAGATTTTAAATTTGATTAATTATCTTTGGGATAATAACGTTATTTTAAACTTATAAAAGAGTTATATCAATTATTTTTTGGGATGATTAACTTTGTTTTAAATTTATAAAGATATTTTAAAATTGATGTACTATCTTTTGGGTAATAATTGTTGTTTTAAAGTTAGAAATGGTAATTTATAAATAAGAAAATCTTTAAAAATAAAGCTGTATAAATAGTTTTGGGTTTATAATAAACAATGTGTTTAACGACATTTATTTTTGACCCTTCTTTTTAAAACACTTAAAAATATAATTTTCTCTTTAAAAAGAATGTTTTAAAGAGTGTATTAAGTATTTTACAAATGTTTTGTGATGTGAAAACCAAGCACAAGTTCGGTTTTAAAAGTTTAAAAGTTTTATTCGGTTATGGGATCTATAAAAAATTTAATTTCCACAAATGATGTCACTTATATGGAAACTATTTGAACATATACTTAGCACTAAACGTCAAGGTATGAAAACTCGTCTCTATCTAGAAGGTTAAAAATGTATATAAAGGCAAGATTTAGAGGTGACATTACCTTAACTTACTCGACTTCATTTTCAACCAAGGAATAGTGCAAGTTTGAAATTGACGAGTAATGGTAAGAATATGAGATTTAATTTCCATATATAATCATTTTGTTACTCCTGATAGTTGATTTATTGATTGTCGATTCTGATAATTTATTTGTGTATCCTCAATCTAAGACGATTTGCTGCTCATTTGAGCATTAATATCCTTTGTCGGAAATGACTAAAACCAAAGCGTGAGTGGGCGTTAAGCTATGTAGGGTTTCCTCCTATTAGGATATCTTTTACATCTACTATTGATTGAATTCAATGGCATGTGCACAAAGATGTGAAATACTCGATACTCAATAAGGTTGGCGGGATTCGACTTGTACATTTCTGAGAGAGTCGTAGAGTAAATGGCCCTCTCAAGTACATTGTCTAGAGGTATACTTTCGATAAGGAGGGTGCACCCTCCCAGTCATTGTTGTAAAATTCGCTATCCTTATTTAAATCAAATCTTTGAAACATTTTCTTAATTACATCGATAAGTATCTAGAGCTCTTCTCGATATTTAATTCATGGAATGGAGCTGGGTGTTCACTTGCCATAGTATTTTTATTTTGTGCTGTAATATTATGTATACCGTTCAGCAATTATAAGGTCAAGATGTTATAACTGTATAGATTGACGAGGTTTGCTTTTAACTTTGATATACCATGTATTTTAGAGCGACAACCTTTATTATCTTTGTTTTACTATATTTTGTTGTTCTGCTGTGAGATTCAATTTATCATGTTCCTTTTCTTTTTTCCTTTTACCCTAACAATCTGTCTTTTCAGCACTTGGACGCTCAGCATTTGAATACCATGGATGTACCGAGTGCCAACTTTCGAGGGTCTAAAAGGCGGGTCGTGACAACAAAGTTGATCTTATGGACTAGAAATCAGGGATCGGTGGTGGTCCATATGATTACAGAGATTACATGGAAATTTATTAAATGGGCCAAAGGTACTTTGAACAATACTCCTCCTCCTCCTCCTCTATTTATAGCTATAGGTTACCAGAATTCTCTCCAACATGTTCATGCCCACGTTCCTCTCGTATAGGAGGAGTTATGTCGAAACGATCGTGACCACCTAAGCAATCTTCAAGGATTGGTGCGGATCCATGTCTATGGATCACTACCGATCCATGAGATAGGAAACAATGTCTTCTCTGATCCTTAGAAGTTTGCTTAGTTGACTTGCATTTTCCTTCATGTGCTTCGAACATCTAGCGATAGGTTTGGTTCAAGGCAAGCTTCTTGGTTAGGTGAGAAATGGATGTATGCTGTGAAGTTAAGACATAATTTAAGTCAAAGCGGTTGGAGAACCATCTTCAATTGCATGTGTTGAGTCGATGAAGGTCTTAGTCTTACGTACTATGAAGTTCGAAGTTGCTTCGGGCTAGGAGTAGGGATCAGTACCATTCCTTGGTCATAGATCGCAATCGATTCGTAACTTAGCATGGATATTAGATGTTGGGCTTAGGCATTTTAATAATTTGGTATACTGGCTACGTTGGGAGCCCTTGACATGTCTACATTTTCATCTTTTGGTCCTACTTGATATCTAAGTTTGACAATTATCGCTTTGGAATAGTGCTTAATAATTTTTCCACTAGATAGTCGTCCAGATGCAGCCTTGCCACAAAGCTAGATAACATATGCCCCCAAAGTATGCCTTGTGAACAGAAGGTGTGCTTTGCTCAAGAACAAGTATCAAAGTCAATGAAACATTAGCAGTTGAATTTTCTAGCTATCAACAGACCAAACTGCGGCAAATCATCTGGTTCCTTCAGATTGATCTATAAATCAAACATCGTTCCATACCATTATAGCTAAAGACTCAAGTCCTTGCTTGAGTGCTAGTTTTATACCATAATTCCTTGTTTTCCCAGATTACTGTATCGTACATTATATCACAAATAAAAACAATTATGTGTTCATCCGGGAGTTAACAATGACATATCAAAACCACTAGCTCAATTCGATAATCGCTATCGAATTGTTTCAAGGTCAAGTAGTGTTCAAAACAAAAGTCTAGTTTTCAATTTCTTCGAGTCGTGTACTAGATGACCAATTCAATTCTTGATCGCTTCAGATCATTATCTTAATCCTCAGTCTCTTTGGATCGTTAGTCAAATCCTCGACCTTTCTAGGTAGTTAGTTGAATCCTCGACCTTTCCGGATCGTTAGTTATAATCTCTATCTCTCCAAATCTTTAGTTAAATCCACGACCTTCCTGGGCCATAGTTAAATCTCGACCTCTTTAGATCGCTAAATGAATCCGCAGCCTTTTCAGGTCGTTAGTTAAATCTCAAACTTTTTAGATCATTATTTCATGTCGAGCCCAATCCACTCGCTTTTCGACAAGGGGACCCAACGACTAAATGAATCTAGCCGCCCACTCTTCGTAAGGGGACTCACTATCCCATACAAGTCCAATCCACTCACACTTTCCAACAAGGAGACGTGTACCTTACTGTTCATTACTCTGTCTCTTCAGTCAGGAAATACATACTCAATTAGTTTATAATCCAATATAAGGGATAACCAATCTCCTTTGGTGTTTCGAAATCAATATCATTTATCACATTCAAGTGATTTTTAAAATCAAGCATTTATTCATAGAATTAAAATCCAACATCTAACAAACATCACAACATCCATCCCACCAAGTACTATAAAACCTAACATACAACTCAGAGTGTGTCTAGAGATCGGTCGAGGTCCCATACATGAGTAAGTGGCTTGACCGTAATACTTCATCATTTATTAGAAAAAAGGCAAAAAAGTACGGGAATCGAACCTGATCCATGCCATCCTGATCAGGAGATAACTATCATTGACGTAGATCCAAGGCCGCTTCAATTTACTACAGACAATGGTTGCTCTTGATGCATCACTGCAGCTTAGTTTCTCACGTACTGCTATAGCCGGTTGTTCCTAACATGTTCCTCAATCAGGCCACGGAGGTGCAGGCAACCATTTGTTTCATGCCTATCTAGTTCATGGAATACGCAATACTTTCCTATTCTTCTTTCTCGATCGGTGGGTCCTCTCTTCATTGGTTTTTGATAGGGGATCTGCCCCTTGGTATCTAGGTAAATTCTTTCTGGGCTTTCATTCAACTCTATCTAAGAACAAAATTTATGTTCCCTTCTCCATCGCTTAGGCCCTTCAAAGCCATCATCAGCCTTTTTCATTCTTTTGTCTTTACTAGATCCTGCTCTGGACTGTCCTTGGCCATCCACGGTGTTAACTTCTACCTTTTAAGCTTCGGTATCCTCTTAATGCAAGTATCTTTCAGCCTCAAAGTAGAATTCTATGAGATATGTAGCTAGATCCCTTTCCAAAGTAATCTTAAAATCTGTTTTACTAGTAACTACTGAAACAGCCCCCATCAGAACCACCAATGGATCAGGCTTATGAAATGCAACGGCTGTCATGTTCAGCCTTACCAAATAACTCCTTAGGGTCTCTCCAGCCCTTTGCTTTATGTTGATAGCGTGTAACATCCCCTATTTTAAGTCCCGAAGTTAAGCACTATAGATGCTGTAGTCATATATAGTATTAAATTCTGGTGACAAAATACGGTAATGTTATAATATCTATAATATCAGAAGCACATGAATATGAAATAAAATCAACATAGATTTCAAAAACAGCTTTTCTAATTACATTTCAAATCAATATTTCATATTAAATTACATAATCCTAAATCGATTTCCATGTTTTGATCAAATAGAATTATTACAAAATATGTCAGAGCAACATATGAAGATGCCCCTTTGGATGATCAAAGTTTTATATAGATAGACATATCGGTCATAAATACATCATGGTGGGAATAATACTAAATAACTCCTACATAACTAGCTTTGCCTCCTGCACGTCTTTTGAAGCTTATTCATCCACCTACTAAATTTGAAAGGTCCACAACTCTCGATCTACTCAAATCTAATTTTGAGCACCCAAGAAATTATGGGGAAAAAATAAACTTCGAGTTAGACATAAAGTCTGGTGTGAATAATTCTATTATATCTCGATTTAGTGATATTAAGTGAGACCTTGCCGCTTAGCAGAACGGTTTTCCCCTCATTAATATCCTTTTAAAATCTTATCTTTTATAAATCAAAATCCTACAGCCAAACTGATTATAGCAACAATAGCAATAACATATATGCATATAAATCAGGTAACTAATGGACTATCTATCCGAACATCATAGTTTTATCTGGCTAACTATTAACCATTGGCTGACTTGGGGCTACCAGACACAATAAATATTCTAACTTCTATTAGATACAATACTACGATCCGTCCTTAACTTACTTCTCCAAGGGTCAACTGATCTTAATGGTTTTGTGGGCTCACCAAAATTCTACCTCTACTTTGTGTATACCTTTCTGTGTGTAACTTCATTTTAGTCTTACTAGTGACAAAGCCCTACACGTTGGAATTTTGGTCTTATATTAGCTAGGGTTTTTTAGCTAAAATGTAGGGTGCGACCCCACACTAGTCCCATATGGTCTTCTGATATCCAAGTCATATACAGAGGGTTAACTACTCAATTCAATTTTGCTTGAAAACATTTCTTTCAAATTGATTTAACCCTTTTAATTCATACTTTAATAAGGAAAATATGCTCATTGCCTTACATATAATATCTATGCCATGGTATAGGCTTTACGCAAAACAATGTTGATGAAATCTACATCAATGGGATTATCTATCCCTTCAAAATAAGTTAAAGCCCCTTTTTAACTTAGAAAACTTTAGGCTATAAAGCTAAAACAACACCTTCGAAACCATTCTTTAAAACCTAAAGCAATCCCTTTCAAAATTAGAGAAAGAATCCCTTTCGAAATCATTGAAAGCATCCCTTTCGAAATCATTGCTTAAAACCTTAGACACCCTCTTTCGGAACCATTAAACATATCTTTCTAAATCATTGGAAACATTCCTTTACAAAAAATTAAAAACATACTTTTTGAAACACTTAAAAAATACCTTTTGAAACACTCAAAATCATACCTTTCGAAAGCATTGGGTTCAAGTAAGAATTTGTGGAAACGGTGGTTTGAAACTATTTAAAAGTATTTCTTTCGAAATCATTGGGTTCAACATTTAGTATAACCATAGGGTCAAAGAGAACAGAAGCAAAAGCATCACTTTCGAAAGCATTGATCTAAATTAAAAGAATTGGGGAAGAGAGAAACTTCGAAACTACCTTTTCGAAACTATTGCCACCAAAACTACTAGTAAAAGCAGCTAAGACACCCATTTCGAAAGCATTGGGAAGGCGGCTTCAATATTAAGAAGACGAAAGCCTTCCTTTCGAATACATTGTTTAAGGTTTTAAAAAAAGCAGCGTCTAACTAATGCGAATGGCATAAAGTCGACAGCTAGGGTATCGATGGGGTTGAAAAGCGGCAACCCTTTCGAAAGCTTCTTTTAAAAACAAAGGCAATCTAATTGATTCGAAAGCTAATAAAAGTGGCTTCAACCCTTTCGAAAGCACACTTTCGACACTGTCCTTCCCTTTCACCTTTCTCTAGTACACTACTTACCAATTGCTTACCACGTGCATTGGTTTCGAATAGGTGCAAAAGGTTTACTGAGTATTGTGACGGAAGCAAGCAATGGAAGTGTCGAAGTTGTAATTCAAAATAAAATTGATTTTACACATTTTAAAGTAATCCCTTTTCACTAAGTTGCATAATTTGCCAAAATATGATTGGTTGCAAATTCTTTACCAAAATTCTTTTCAAAAAAGGTTGCCGAATTCAGCATTTAACAATTGAAATATTTTAAGCAAGTAAGCCCTTCTCCTTAATAAAACATTTAAAATATTTAAGTCCTAAACTTAAATAATTTAATAATCATAGCAAAAAACTAAGGAAAAATCCCTAAAAAATCACATTAATTTGCTTTAAATATGTTTTCTAACATATATAAATTCCATACCCCAAAACATTATTTAATTTCCTTAAATAATTTAAACCCAAAATTAACTATTTTCTCTCATAGAAAATTTATAATAAATCCACAATCACTTAGAAAATTATGAAAATTGAAACCCAAATCTTAAATAATGTTTTTGACCATGTATCAAAAACGCAATTCATTTGGATATCATTTGATAAATTTTCTAATTCAAATGTATCATAAAATCTATATTAAACCATATAAATCATCAACAAGTGTGCATGCGTGCGTGCGCGCGTGCATGCACATACATATATATTCATTTTAACAAACATAAGCGCACACACACACACACACACACACACACACATATATATATATTCATTTTAACAGGCATAACATGGCATATTATTTGCAAACATAGTTCCGATTTAACTTGAAACTGAAATCATTATCAAAAGTGATATGCAAATTAATTATTCACATTAGTTTTATGTTAAGAAGGTTGAGATTTTCCCTTAGATTGATTTCTTCAAGATTTTTACTTGAATCTTAGCTTATCTTACCTTTAGATCTTCTTAATAATGGTTGGCCGAGTTACTTTAGGGTTTTAGTTTTGTTTGTGATAGTTAAAATGAACGAGGAACGAAGAATAGAAGGGTTTAGGGTATATGAACAAAGGCTATTCCCATTTTACCCTTACCATATTCCTCATACTTATTTTTAATTCACTTTTGCTAAACATTCATAAGGCACGACTCCTTCTTAATTAATAAATCTCAATCCCTTAACTATCTACATGATTTAATTTAATTTATCCAATTAAATATTATAAATAATGTTAGTCAAAATTATGGTCATTATATAGCGTCATCGTGTTCTTTGGCCATGAAATATGAACTCTGAACTGCCTCACGAATCTATTCACTAACTCAGTCCATGTGCTGATGAAACTGTTTTCCAGCCGTCTGAGCCATATTGCCACTAAGTCTATCAATTACAAAGGAAACTCATCCCATCACTTCTTCAGATGCACCCAACACCTCTGTATGTCGGATGTATCACATTAGATGAACCATTGGATTATTCCTATGTACACTTCCAATGTCGGTAGCTCGAAATCCGATGGATTCCTTGCGTACCGGATGTTAGGAATGAATGGATTTTGTTCACGTCTTCTAAACTCTGACCTAACTATCCACCTCTCATTGCTTGCCTAACTATCTGAATAATTCTATCATTGTCATCTAACGAAAGTCTCTACTCCACATTTTCATTCTACCCCTTATTACTACAGGGAAATTCTGGTATATATTCTTCTGTTTGTGCATTTGCATTACGATTCATGTTTTGGTGTTCAACATTATTTCCTAGACGTATCCCATCTCTATCCAAGTTCAAATTAGCCATGCCTTCAAATCCTCTAGGAATGGTACTAACTCATGCTTGAGGATCGGTGTCGATATGTGGCATTACTTAAGTGGTTGCTCCACTTTGCTCCATTCTATATTAGGTGCATTTATTGTAGCCTCTGGTCTCTGTTTCTGTTCTACAACAACTTAGGTTGTTCCTAGTAGTCTCATTCTTTTAAAAATCTATCTATCATCTCTTCTTGGTGGGCTATCATTCTATCCTGCATTTCTTTCATCATCATCTCCATTTCATCTCTGGTTATGTAGGTGGAAGTGGGGTTAGATCCTAAGCACCTTCTTGGCTACCCCATGCCCTTATTGGCTTCCTCCAGCAGTAATTTTCCTAGTTGATGGTCTCGTTGTCTTTTCCAATTTTGCATTTCAAGTTAACAAATTTGAATCGCTCTCAGTGAAAGCATCAAAATGTTTATGCTAAAAGTTAGCACAAACACCTAAAAGACCATAGAAGAGAATAAAAGGAAGAAAACTAATAAAAAAAGTGAAGTCAGACAATAATTATAGTGGTTCGGCTAGTCGAAGGCCTACATCCACTTAAACTATATATATTTTTCTCTTCAGATTTACAAAGTTAATCTTATGGATCGGTATTTAGGGATCACTGATGAACCATAAGGTTACAGAGATTATATGGAAATTAGTTAAATGAGCCAAAAGCCCTTTGAACATTGCCCCTTCTCCTCTATTTATAGTTGTAGGTTGCTAAAATTCTCTCCACCACATTTGCGCCTATGTTCCCCACGTCAAAGAGGAGTTGTGCTGAAAAGATCATTGCCACTTAAGAAATCTTTAAGGATCGATGTAGATCCATGCCTATGGATCACTACCGATCCATTAGACAGGCAACAAAATCTTCTTTGATCCTTAGAAGTTTTCTTGGTTGACTTGTATTTTCTTTATGTGCTTCCAACATCTTGGGATAGGCTTGGTACATGGCGAGCTCCTTGGTTTGGTGAGAAATGGATGTATGTTGTGAAGTCAAGACACCATTTAAGTCAAAGCGATCGGAGAACCGTCTTCGATTGCATGTTGTGAGTCGTTGAAGGTCTTAGCATCACACACCATGAAGTTCGAAGTTGCTTTGGGCAAGGAGTAGGGATCGGTATAAATCCATAACTTAGCAAGGAACTTGGATGTTGGACTTTTGCATTTTACTTATTTGGCATATTGGCTACATTAGGAGCCCTTAACATCTTTACGTCCTCATCTGTTAGTCCTACTTGATATCCGAGTTAGGCAGTTATTGCTTTGGATGTTTGATTGCTTTAAATCGTCCAGATGCGGCTTGGTCACAAAGCTGGATAGCACTTATTATATTGTTTATGTTTTAATAAGAGAACCACCATTATGTATCATCCTAACTTTTGGCATTTGGATAAAGTAGGGAGATGTATATTAGTATTACTAGTTAATCCTTGCTCATGTTTATTAGATGTATATATGCTGCATGTATATACAGTACTTAGAGATGGTTCCCCTCACACTAGGCTTTACATCTAAACCATGTTTTGTATTTTTTTATTTATGCCATGACAACTCTAGGCTACTCGATTGAGTAGTTTGGAATTTAAGTGCTTTTGAGGATAAGCTTACAAGATAACTGGATCATATTGGAGGTGTGAAGTTGATATATTGGATATGTATACTTATTAATGATGTAGCACATGAAAGACATGCTATTTTGTATAGGAGACTTGTGATATCAGATACTATATTCAGAACTTCGTATGAATGGAGTTAATGTATTCTAACATTGTGTATTGACATTTATTTATCAGTTGCTTTCGCTAATACAGTCTCTGTACATTGTTTATCCTATTCTTTTTATGTATATTATATTATATGTTTTCTTCCCATTGTGAGGTTGTATCGATGTGTCATGGTACGGTGTTTTGTTTCAATTTTACTCTGACAGACTACCTTTTTGTGTTATTCAAGATTCAAATGTTGTCATTCGACATTAATTTAGAATATAATGAAGGGAGGGTTGTTACAGTTGGTATCTGAGCTTAAGCTCAACATTATGGACTAAGTAGACTAGTTGGAGTTAAGAAACCTAGTAGTTAGCGATAAGTTGAGAGCGCGTACTTGTATTTTTTTTACTATATAATATTGCATACACCACTTATTTCCTAAACTTTACTTTATTCAATCTCTAGTGGCTAAGGTATCTTCATTTAAGGATATCGATATAAGCTGACGAGGTACATGTATGACTGCATATCAGGCAATCTTAGATGCTTGATTGGTTTAGAGACTATTTAGATACCACATAGGATGTTTTGCCATTTGCGAACGTTTCAACGGATGTGGTAAATGTTCGAGGTGTACAGCCCTTAGGAATAGAAGTAGATGAGGATGATGAGCAGGCCTTGACTTGGATTGATTCTAGACGTTGCTTTGAGTTTCAGTTTATTTTTGACATCTAAAGGTACATGCAGCTTAAGCGTTTAATCCATTTGCAGTAGGGTATCCTGTCAATGAAGGTGAATATTTGCTAATTTAATCTTTGAACTAAATTAGGAGTGAAGATGGTTATTACTCTTTTGAAGTAGGCAAGGAAACGTTCCTAGGGTCTTAAGGCTTAGATTTATTGCTTAAACATATCCCATTCTTGACCCTTCGTATTATAGGTAGATTCTTTTATAATGTTTAACCTTGAACGAGTAACCTTAGTTGTTGAGCTAAGATACAATGACCGAGAGTACTTCCATTTGAACTTGATGCGTGGGATTTTGATTAGAGTGGAGTTGTTTGATGAAGTGTGACTTGGATTCTGTATCCATGTAGGATCCGATGGTTGCCCAGAAATAAGCAAGGACCGAGCAGATGATATATGCATCTTGTGTTGAGTCATTCATGTTTAAACTTGTGTTAGCATGCCCTTAAGTGATTTCATTAATCCCCTGAAATGTATTTGTGTTTTTTAAGGATCAATCCATTTATATTCTATTATTAATAACTAGTTTAAGCGTGGGGTTCCTAAGTGATTTGCATCGATTAGGCAAGGGTATTCACTCCATTCTTTCCGGCGAGCACATGAGTCAGATTCTTAGGGTGATTTAGAGATTTGTGAAGTGCGAATGTAGTCGTGTGAGGAAATTTTGATGGTCGAACCAAGAAAATGGATCATAATATAAAAGGAATCATATGGCTGATACTAATTTAACAAGGAAATCCTGCAAGCGAACCAAGGATGGAATCAAAAATCGTTTATTTTTCTAGATGATCTTTATTCATTGTAAAATTATTTATAGTATAGTAAATTTAGGATTGCTTGGATAGTTCAGGGAAGGTCTTCTTGACTAGTTTTGTGACGATTCAAAAAAGTGATGACACGATACTTGCCTGCATAGGCGTCGTAGTACACTTAATATATTATCCTTATTATAATTATGCGGCTGAGGTGGGTTTGGACCTAAAAAGGCCTAAGAATTTATAGATTGTCATTTAATAATGATTTAATTAGTAAAAAAATTCTCCTTTGCAGAATGAGTTCGGTTCGGAAGGGAAGGGAAAGTGGAGCTTTGATTACTGGGTTTATTTGAGAGTTTTGAGGATCGATGATCCAGCCTATCATAAGTTTTCCTTTCAGATTGGGGTGTGTGATAGTATTTCATGTATTGTATTCATGGAACGAAGTTGCACCACTTAAGCATTTGGGTCATCTTATATATCAAACAGACTCATAGGAGTGTACAACTTAGCATGCATGCTTGGACTATAGTTGGTTACCGAGCATGTTATTATAGACTCCTTATGAATAATTGGTTATTCATATGGTAATCGTTATTGATTTTTGTTGCTTATTGTTGCTTGATTTTTAATTGAATATCTTTTTTGTTGATTGATTTTTATATCTTATTGATTACCCATTGTCGACCGTTATTGCTAGATAGTGTATTTATTTTCGTTTTCCATAGAAGGAGTACATGATATATTTTGTGAATTTTGTTTATACAAGTCTATTAATTTGCTTACATCATCATGATGAGTCGACTAGATAAAGTGAAACGAATGTGGCTTTAGACCTCGAGGGCTATTCATTTATAAGAATAGGCTATATGACTCCAGACCGATGGGGTTAAGCTTGCCCATGTTCAATGGAGCTTTTTATTGGTATGCCTCCAATGACCGAGGGGATGTTTTTTCCTTTTTGTTTTGTTAAAATGTAATAAAGCATAGTGTAGAGCGTGCTTTGTTTTTGCTTGTATTTTACAAGTGTGCTTATTGTTATCGATGGTAAGATGTTTGTCAGAAGTGCCTGTTACATTAAAGATGCTTGTTGCATAAGGGATGCCTTTTGCACAATTTGTTATAGCATGTTTATTTAAGTTGTTTATTTCATTGGAGATGCTTATTGCATTAGATGTACTTGTTGTATAGTTAGTTGTAACTTATTTATTTGAGATACTTGTTGCATGGATTGATATAATATATTTCTTTAATATGATTGCTATATACGATCTAACATACTTAAATTCATGGTTTAATGTTGTAATTGAGTTTAATCCTCTTTGTTGTGCACATGATTAGGTACATGGAAGCAGTTATGCAATATTTGGATGTTTATTCTCTCAGATTTGCATCTAAATGGCATGCTCTTGCCATGAAAGAGGTACGTAAGATCTGTAAGGTAGATGGTAAGGATATATATGTGCTTGTATGTCCTCATAAACGATATGTCTTGCATGTGAGATATGTATGTGTGCGTGCTGTTGTTGTGGGATTTTTTCGAAGCTTGCCGCATAAGAGGTGCTGTCGAATTTTTCCAAAATTAGAGGGGTTTTATAATCCTAAGGGTTAGGAGTTATACTTTGTGTTTTGGTATGTCATGCGACGCTAACCACATAAGGGAAAATTGACTAAAATTTATAGAAGTAGATGCTTGGAAAGTTTGGCCAATCGGGTTGCATTATCATACTTATAGGAATTTTGGGGACGAAATTAGTTTGAGGGAAGCGTTAATTAATTGAAGGTCCAGAATTTGATTTTCCGCTTACAATCGAATTAGATTCCGAGGCTAATTATATTGAGTCCGTATTGACATTGTTAATCAAAATGTGTATAATATCACTATATTTGGAGTCATGGTATTTGTACGATATATGTACTGTTATGCATGTTTGATAAAAATGTGGGTGCAATCGAGAATAGTGGGATCTCAATCCGTGGATTGTGTTTCTGGGATAAGAACTTCGGTATGAGACATGCGGTGAAGAATTTTGAAATCGGGCGATCCAATAGTTAAAACGACCTTAAAAAGCTTGAAATTATCATTTCGAAGTGTCGTCTTTGATGGCTTATACCGTCGAGATCGGAAAATGAGGAGATGTGCACTAGGAAGTTTCGTGGAGATCGAGTGTACCGCTTAATCGTATGAACTCAAAATATGTCATGATTTATTTAAGAAATGTAATATATATATCCTATGTGTGTGTATAGCACAATCATATGAGCTCAAAGCGTGTCATGATTTATTTAAGAAATGTAATATATATATATATGTATGTATGTATGTATGTATGTACGTACGTACGTAGATATGTTAAATGGTATATACAAGATGTTAAACCTCTTTAAACTAGTTTAAAATGATTTAGAAATGTTTTATAATCATTTAAAAGTGTTTCAACAAAGTTTCGAAAGAAAACGAAAACGAAGTTGAAATTGGCGCGTCACATAAGGCAGTTCATGATTTCGCGCTATAAAAAGTTAAATCCACTTAAATGATAGATTGGGAGTCAGAATTCTATGTAATAAGAATTTTTCAAACTCTTATAATTAGTCTTATCAATGGGTAGGGTTCGGTCCGGGTATTATAAAAACCAGACCTGAGTCCAATTACAATAATTGAAATCCGAGCCCGGCCCGAACCCGTAGGGTACTTCAACCCAATATCCGAGCTTGGTCAGTCGGGCTTAAAAGTCCGCTGGGTGATAACCGTATACCTAAATCACAATATTTATGTTAAAAATGTTTTTAAACTACAACTTTGGTAAAATTTGTATACAAACACTGTTAGCATATAAATTGGACGGTTATGTGGTCAAGCTTATAACAAAAGTATGCAAAACATCTACATGTAAACAAACAGAATGGTAAATAAATAAAATACACACTCATGTTTTGATATGACAAAAAACTAATAGTTAGGTCGGGCCCTACGCAGGATGAGTTTTGATAAAACCGTACCCGACCCGGATCGGGCCTGATTCGGGCTTGGGTAGTAAAGGGCAAAACCCATACCTGTATAAATAGGGAGGGTTCAGGCCAGGCTCGGGCCGAAACTCATACAATTGACAGGCCTACTTATAATCATAGTTTTCAAACAAAATAAAAGGTTTGGGATTTCATTTAGTAGATTGTGAAATATGAGCAAATCAAGTTTTCAAAATAGTCACGGTTTGGTAGTCCGAAAACCAAAGCGACAAGTTCTTTAAAAATGATATTTAATTCTTGAAAAATATGGAAAAATTCTATAAATCTTTTAAAATATTTTAAAATATATTTAAGTTATAGAAATGGATTTATAAATGATCAAAAGGTTATTTTGATCAAATAAGCTTTTAAAACACTATTCACAGCAGTTTTTGCAGCACTTACAAAAATTTGTAAAATATGGCCTTAAACTTAAGTATTCTTTACCAAATATTTTGTAAATGTTTTCAAATAAATAATTAAGTATTTTAAAGACGATTCTTAAAAGTAAATAAATAATTTAAAGAAAAGTTGTTAAAATCAAGTGATTTAATCTTGGCCCTAAAAGTCGACAAGTAGACTGAATTTTTCTATTCATGAGATCTAGATGAGAGTTTCTTAAACTAAGGGGATGCTTACTAGAAACTAGTGCCCTAGTTCAACTGGCCTCTTTCCTGAGAAAGGAATAGATAACGTTGAAATGTCAAAAATGAGGCAAGTATAAAAAATTTAATTTTCCAAATTTAATACAACTTGGATTGTATAGAAATAATCTTCTTATACTTAGTATTAAATTTCGAGGAGGGAACATGTACTATCTGTGTGAATTCTAAAGGTGGTTTCACCATTCAAAGGATTTTGAAGGTTTAGTACAGAAATTGATGTTGAGTAGAATTAGTATAATTTCTATCAACCATTTTTACTCAATAATGTTTCCAATATGACCGATGAAAATGATTTGGCATTTCCAAAGCTAAAGAGAGGTTTAATGATTCCGTACATACCGAAAAGAAATGTTTTAAAGATATATATCTTTAGAAGATATTTTTGGTAAAAAAATGAAAGTAATTAATCAAACGATAAGCACCTATTTACTTAACATTTTGTTTATTGATGATTGAAGGAACTGGGGTCGAATTTGAGTGATTTTTATCCGAAATCCACCTAGAACAAATTTACATATTCGAAGTAAAGATATGGAATGATAGTAAATAGAATGAAGGGCTGCTTGTCACTGACCCTCAGGGGAAATTTACCATATTATATATGTGGCAGTAGTATCTTCATTTGATCTTCGATGCAAGGGCTGCTCGCTACTAATCCTAGGGAAGATTTCCGATAGGATGTGGTAGGGGACTTCCTTCGGTTTTTTTGTTCCTGGATAACTTGCATGGATGAATGTTTGATGTTGCATTTCTAATCACATTAATTGATCTCTATAAATGTATCATCTGTTTGGTGGCAGAGAAGGCAATTTCTCTTAGCTTAACACCCTTTTCTAAGACATACGAGCTCAGGAGTTATACACTTGTTGAAATCAGTTGTGTGATCATGAAATGGAAGTATGGCATTCAAAGTGGAATGTGCTATGTGAAAAGTAATCTTTACCTCGGGCCTCATCACCTAGAAATGGCTTAAACATGGCATGTCGTGAGGCTATATGGTTGCAACCATTAGGGTATAGTCATCACTTTCTAGATTACTTTATATATGTTGAGTATGTTGTGTATGCCATGGGATCCCGGATAGTTCGGTTACGGCCGGGGTGATGCCATTATGTGTTCTATCCGCCACCAATTTGGATCTTTGGGTTGGCCGGTCTTGCTAGGTGCAAAGGTTTCAAAAGTTGTTGATCCTCGATACATCCCTCTAGGGGTGAACTTTACGGAAGGTGGTTCCTTACCTTTCATTGTATGGAAATCCATTCTCCAATAAGTGCCTTCAGATTAGATTGTAGAAACTACTTTGTAGCTAGTATGCTGAAATTTAATCAATGTAACAATTTCGGCTAAGATTCATAAGTATACTTGAAAAGTATTTTGAAAAGAATTTTATTAAAAATAATATTCCTCGATTTTTCTTATCAAACGTTTTGATTATCATAAGGTAAAAACCTGTTACATGTTTATGTACGGCGTGGTCTTATGAGATACCATTTGTTTTCCAATATCCGTATTTTGAGTTTCTCACACCACTTCCATGACTGACTCGAAGTTTATTTGCTTTCCCCTTGAACTCCGAGTGGCCTATTATTTTCGGGTAGCCAAGTAGTTAGGCAGCATGGAACATTTTGGAAGGGATCAAGGAGCATGAAGCATTTTGGGATCTTTATAGAAGTCATCTATTTCTAATTCTATTGTGTTATGTATTTTGCATCTACCAGCACTTGTAAGGATGGGTAGTTATAACTATCCTGGATTAGTACTTACTTGAACTCTAAAAGAGAAATTTTGGAGTAACTGCATACACTACTCACATGTATAATTATGTATTGAATACAATGTGAGATTCTATTATTGTCTTGTCTTTTATCTTTATTTTCTTTATCCCATGATAATCTGCCTCTCTGACACTTGGATTTACGACATGAACTATCGAGGATGTATTAGTGTCGATTTCTAAGGTCTAGGAGGTGGGTCATCACAACTAGGCATCCCCATAACCCCTTAGGGAAAGTAAAACACAACAGTCATAAAGATAACATCATCATAATGAGTGTCGGGTAAACTCACCTTGCCCCACCATCTCACAATCTATGTCACACTGTAAAATCTTATATTCTTCAAACAGAGCTTTTCCAAACAAAATATCTTTTTAATAAAATACTTTTCAATAAACACTACCTAAGTTTGTTATTAAAATTAAATATCTTTTCTTTTTTTCAAAATTCACTTTTGAATCAAAATATTTCCATCCTTGTTAAATATTTTCCTAAAATACTTTCCCTAAATATTAAACTGGATATTTTACATTACATCTTTTTTCGAAAAGAAACGCATTCTCACACATATTCTAATAAAACATTTTTTAAATTTAGGTACTTCCCAGTCAAATTTTTATCGATCCAAAAAATATTTTCTCTTCAGCAATATTTACAAAAGAGTGTTCTCTACATAACATTACATACAACTAAAATTAGCTCCCACACAAAAGCTTTCCAAATTTCAAGAATTTTCTTTGATCCAAACAATTTTCCTCAAATAAAGTGCTCCTCTAGCTCCTTTCTCAAAAGATACTTTTCAAAATTATTTTTGACAAAAATACTTCCAAATATTTTCTCCATTAAAATAATTTCTCAAAAGTATTTTTCTATGTTCCAATATTTACTAAAATGGTAACACCCTCAGAACGAATTTTCATCAAGTCAAATTTTTTATTTTCACCTTTTCAAAATATAAGTAAATAACTTTAGGTCCAAAAATATACATTTCCCATCTTAAGTAAAGTAACTTTTAAAATCAAAAATTTATATTTATAATATGTCGAAGTCCCTAAAAATAGGTCAACTTATTAACGTTAGGCATTCATGTCATATGTATGCACTTGGGTGATAGATAGCCCTCAACCCCTCCTATAAATGCTCATCCTATCTTATTTTTATAATATTTATTTCTCACTCAGAGGTCATTATAAATAACTAACATCTTAGGGTGAGGTTATGGTGGTCACGTACATAACCCATAAACACAAAACATACAATCATTAACAAGAACATTGTCTCATTCTATATTTTTAACCCAACTTAAGATACAAATCTAACTCACCGTAAGTGGTTAAGTCTTCCCAAGGCTTAGGGAATTGCTGAATCTAAGCTATGCTATCAAGCGTAACGCCCCACTATTTTTAATGTCTAAAATCAATTATAAAAAATATGACTACAACTGATTTCTGGTACTAAAAGCAATGTATTATTTGTTTTGTAGTTTAAAATTTAAATAACTAAGAAATTAAAAGAGAGACCTCATAGAGGAATCAATCATCAATATAAACGAACATTAACTCAATAATACAATTATTTTACAACATCATCACATCAATTTACATTTCAATACCAAATCGGCTATCCGCATTATAGCCTAACATCCATACTTCCATTCCCTCTTCTGCTCCTACATGCAACTTCCTATATGTATGGATATAAAATAAAAAGGGAAAATGTATTGACTATTTTTAGGGCTGTGCGTGCCAATTTCTATACACCCCGACCTCATGGGAATGGTAGCTGTTACATAGAAAAAGATTATGCTAGGGTTAAATTAGGCTAAGCTGTTTTCAAAAAGGGGAAGTAAAGGTAAAGTAAATCATCATCATAATAGAATTCACAAAGTATTGCCGTCATATACTCAATATAAGCAACTATGAAATCATGCCAGTGCTTGCCCTTTATTATAAAATTCTCAATAATAATTTCCTTAATAGCCATGGATTACCAAATTCAAAGCCTTCTTTACAAAGTGGAAAAATTATGAAAATGAAGAAGAAGGTAGACTTAAGGAATTCAACCCTCTTTTAGGAAGGTACCCCTATGTTTATAGAGAATTGAAACGTTGACATGTGGTGTTTGCACTAAAAATTAGCACAAACACCTAATAGAGATTTTGTAGAGAAATAAATAAAGAATAATAAATTAAAACAGAGGAATCAAGCAACTAAATAATAGAAAATAAGCAATAACGAGAAGGTAACGATTTATAGTGGTTCGACATCGAAGGCCTACGTCCACTTTGGAGAAATAACTTTATCAAACACTTGAGTTGCCGAGTATAGAAGTATGGATCAGAGTAAAACTCTTAGTTAAAAAAAGTGAAAAGTAACAAGCAACGTAAAGATTCTAAAAATGTACAATCAAGTCTATATTTATAAGGGAAGACGGTGGAATATACTCGTAAAATTTCAACAATGGAGTCTCAAAGATCAAGAAGAAGTCATGGTATTGATCGCAGGTCCCATAACTTTCGCAATAACGATCGGTGCCGATCATTCTATAGGCTCGTTTTGGCATGCGATCGATATGGTAGGCTCCACTCTTTAGTATATTGATGTTCCTAAAGTTCCATATGTATTTGACATGTAGATTTTGAGATATCGATCGTATTCCATTGAGTTGAACTGTAGTATCGATATTGTATGATCCGTAATTAGTGAATATGGATCATACCTGATCCATTTTCAGTAGATGGTATATTTTCATACTTTTATCATTCTATTGAGTCCGGCTTCTTCTTTCACTTCGTCCCTACTTCATATTATCTTCTTTGATTGATCTCTAGGCTTCGTGATTGTTAATCTAACTTGTCGGTCCCGATGACAGTCAAGTCTAACTTGTCCAATCAGTTCGAATATAGTTAAACCAAAAGGAAGGATAACACTTGCCCCCCAAAGTACGTCTCGTTTCAACATGACATGCTTTGAATTGATGGAGGTTAGAGTCGTCGAAAAGGAATACATTCGGCTTTCTAAAAAGTTGTCATCCCTTCGATGAATTGCTTTCCTTAAAGAGTCGTATCTATTTCTATTTGACATGATGATCAAATGATTTCCAATAGTATAAATTTTAATTGTGATTTTCCAATTAATATCTATGCGCAGTTCCACTGAGCTAGTAGGCCTCGGTTATCTTGTCTAATTCTTTCTCTGATAACTCCAGGTGAGAATTCAATTTCTGTTGGTTTCAAGAAATTGAATTATTGGGATGTACACGTGCATGTTTATATACACGTCCTTGTTGTTGGCTTCCTGATGCTTCATGCACACACAGATCATTTCCAATCTAGTGGAATGCAATTCATTTACTTGCATTTTTCTTTTTTTAAGATGGATCGGCATGATTCCATCAGGTAAATGGATCGTACTCGATCCATGTTTAATATGGATTGGGCGAGTTTGTTTGAGATTGGATTATGGTTTGATATTGGATTATGTCTAATCATTCTTCCCCCTCTCTACCTCTTTTTTTCAAACAGAGAAAGAGGACGATAGATCATTCCAAAGCCATTAATTTTGAATCATACATGATCCAAGCATACGTTGAACAAACTAATTGCATTGCATACTAAAGAGAAGGATCGACATACATCCATCACATAAAGATCACGCCCGATCATCCCTTGGTTTGATTATTTAAATAAACTGTAGGTTAAGAAGAATGGATCGGTGTAAGGCCATCATAAAATGATTGTACCCGATCGTTCATCTGTTGGGCTTCCATTAAATTAAAACTTCGATGGTTCATATCGCATTCCTCGTATATATACTTGGGTGCTTAGACAATTTTCTTCACTTCACTTCATTTTCTTTCATTGTTACCCGAACCAAAATAAGAAAAAACCCATCCTCCTCTTCCCTTTACCATCGATCCACCAAGCCTTCTGATCCAACTCCATACTTATCTCACAACCATCTCGATAGGCCGGTTTGATTCCTTGCTACATATACCATCGCCACTGCCATCTCCTACAAATCTTGCTTTACACTTGAGTCCAAATCGCCTCAGCTTTTACACTTTTAAACATAGGTAGGTTCGATTTTCTTCTCACTTGTTAGAATTTAGTGATGAGATAATGGGATCTCGTTCCAGTTTGCATGATTCAAGTCATGGCTATTTGACCAATTAGAGCAGAGGGGGAGATAACGATGTGGTGTTGAGATTGAATAATGCACTAGTTTGA
This sequence comes from Allium cepa, assembly GCA_030765085.1. Classification (NCBI taxonomy): domain Eukaryota; kingdom Viridiplantae; phylum Streptophyta; class Magnoliopsida; order Asparagales; family Amaryllidaceae; genus Allium; species Allium cepa. Next base: position 263,387,380 of record CM060931.1, on the reverse strand, counting down.
GGTCGAAGGTAAAAGAATGTTCCCAATCGATTGTCCTTGGAGTTTCAAAACTTAGACTATCGCCGATGGTTTCTAACAAGGTGGATGTTGTGAAGTTGTTAGCATAGGGGAATGAAATAGAGTTCGACCGATCATTATGATGGATTGGTATTTGAAAATATGAAGAGAATTTTGACCTGTTGTTTTCTGTTAGGGTTTTTGGTCAGTGATTTTTTGGATCGGTGTTTCGAGTCTTGAATTGGAGTGAAGTGTGGAATCAAAGCCGAAGGTTGGAGAATGATCGGTCGAAGAACAGTCGGGTGTAAAATGATTATATAGAAATGATTAGTCATGCACATTGGGATCGTAACATTATTTTGGATCGGTTGTTGGTTTAACTTTGTTATGAGCTTCGGCCATGGATGCTTGAGTGGTCGCACATGACTTGCATATGAAATTTAGACGTATACGACAATCGAACCGTGGAACGAACTTGACTAATTTCTCACATATTTATGTTTGTTGCCAATGCGTTGGACAAAATTTTGAAGTTCATCCACCTAAATGCTCAATTCGTACTATTACATGCCAACAACTAATCTCGATGATTAGACTAAACTGTTTGCCATTGACATTGAGAATCAATTGAGACGATCAGCAATGACGATCATTTCGATCGAACCTCAGAGTCTTGTCACAATCATAGTCTTTAATTCTGAACTTGTTTTATTGCATTGCATGATACTGCACCCCTCTGCACTAGCACACACTTTACGATAGGTTGTTTTTCTAATGATGATTATCTACTGAGTTAAGTAGCCTTGGGATCCAAACGCTCAGGGCATTTAGCTGCAATATCTTTTGAACTGATTTCACATTACAACAGTATGAATGACTAATCGAGCTCCGCAACTACTTCTGATGAATTCTCCCCCGGACATTAAGCAGAATAAATGGAAAGTTCCTATCCATCATTCGACCTTTTCTCTATCATTCCTATTCTTCCAGCAAAAGCGATAGACCTTGCCACCGACACTCTAGGAGACACTAAATTTTGGGAAGATTCAAAGGATTCTATGGCTTCAAAAATTAATGAAGCCTCTCTTCCTAGAATTTGTACCAGACACGGGATTCTGTTTGACAACGTGCGAGTCCCGAATAGGGACGACAGAGTTCATGTGCCCCTTGAAGGGTTCACTGCATGCAACAAGTTCATGAGTTGGACAAGATGCGTCCCACCCTTCAATTCATTTATCCGAGAGATGCTACATCACACGAGGTTAGCATCGGCACAACTACATCCAAATGGCCATGCCTTGCTTAGCTATACCTATATGGTATTCATGGAGTTTTTGTTTCATCCTCTAACTCTTAAAGACATTCAATTTCTTTTCATCCTCAAGCAACGAAAGGAAAGCCTTTCGTTCATATACCTCGAGTCGGCCAAGAAGTGCTAGATCCTAACTTGTACTTGGAACAAGCTGAGTGCTTTCAAAAGCGAGTGGTTCTATAATCGATGCCCACTCAGCTTTGCCAGATGGTGGTTAGAAGGACGTAAGTATTACTTCTTGCTTAATTTTTAAGTGCTTGTATCAAGGTCATATCCTTAATTAAGCAATTTCTGGTTTGTCAAGCTCTTATCCACGAACTGATGGAAAACAATATACAGATGTGGTCTTGGCACTTAGTAGGGTTCCATCAAAAGATAAAGACATTGAGAATCTTCTTACGATGAACATCTCATTACCTACTGCCTGATGAAAAAGGGTCGTAGTATAGGGCTATCGGTCACTGTTGGAGTTATAGTGGCTGAGTAACGGGATGCGAATGAGATGAAGGCCATCAAGCTGATCCTTTCGTGCCCTCAGTTGAAGGGGCTTAGGAAGCTACTGGTAAAGATGCAATGGGAGATAAGGGTGGTGACCTTGGTAGCGATGACGCAGGTTCTAGTTTAGGGGCTACAGCCAGATCTTTGGAAATATCATATCACCCTACTCTCGAGAAAATAAAAAGGAAGAAGCTCCTTTGCAGGTTTCCTAAGAGCCACCTCTTTAAACAGCCCAAACTATCCATCGACCCTTAGATTATTCCGGATCAGTACGCTTCTCGACCTTCAGAACACTTGGATGAAACATTTAAGGCATTATTTGATCTTTTGATACCAGATTACATTGATGCCTTTTATTTTACTAACATAAGCATCTACACATCAGAATCTCCTTCTAGAGCTAGGGCTAGAATCCCTCCTACTACTAGTGGAGAGTTTACTCCTTCTAGTAAAGCTTCAATAACTGGTCCGTTGGGGGGACACAAGGACATGCACGTTTGCATGCACTTCACAATATTACATGGCACTTATTTCGAGTCCTTCAGTACTTAGAACCGATTCATTCTTTTTCTTTCTTTGTAGAAACAATGATGAGGAAGAAGCACATGTTTTAGTCTCTACAGGAAATATCATGCTAGAATCCTAGTTCACATTCGGGCTTATGTCCCCAGGGTAGCGATCGTGAATATGACCCCGGCTATCGCTCCAACCGGAACCAGGATTATGAGAATAGAGGCCATAGGAATAGGTCTTTCATGATAAACATCGGCCCAAATCTAGATCTCCTCCCCCTAAAGATTCTGAAAGGCGGCAAGATCACCGGGATGACGTTCCTCCTATTGAGACCTCTCCTGGTACCCTTTCTACTTTAGTTTCTTCACAATCTGTTATTCTATCTCATCCTTAGCGATCCAGCGATCACTGACATCATGATGTTCACCAGCAAAGGTCGGGCAAAGAAAGCACCCAAGTTGTCATTGAAGATCATGTCGCCGCTCGCGTGGCCCAACTTAAGTCAAATTTTCCAAATGTATGTCTTGATGGATTTTTCATTGTACCTAACCTTATGAAAGCTCCTGGAAAAGTGCAACAAATGGTTATGGATTGTGTGAATGATATCCACAAGCAGTATAACGAGTGGATGAGAGCAGCATAGAGGATTTCTAAAGTATCTTGGGAGAGAGCGGCAATGATTGAGAAGTTGAAATGCCAAGAGGCCCAAGACAAGTGGATTATCGAAACTCTAACCAATGAGTTAGAATCTTTAAGGAGCTCACATGCAGAAGAGGAGAGAAAAGTAGAAACGACAATCAAGGCACTCCAAGATTAAAAGGCCAAGCACTTGGCTGAGTTTGAAGTGCTCCATCATCGGAACCATAACATGGTGCTAGAAAGGGATGCGACCCAAAGAAGCATAGTTGAGTACAAAACTAAGTTTGAACATGAATCCAAACATAAAGAGGAAGTGCAGAAAATTGGTCAGGATTCCCGTAAGGAATTGATTACCATCAGGCTTGAAAGAGACGCGACTTTCGAAAAGGTAAAGTCATTGATGCGCTCATTAAATGAGAAGTAGAAGCCATAAAATAAAAGGTCAAGTAGAAGGTTATAGAGGAATTAGATCCACTACTCATTACAACACCAATGTCTTGAAGTATAGAAACTTGGAGTGGCTTAAGGATGACTTCCCTTACCATCTTATACGTTCTTGGATGCATCTTGTTCAGGAGGAGAAGGAGGCTCTCGACACTGAAAAAATCGATTTCATAAGGCTAGAAGGTGAAATTCTATTCGGTGATGAACCTAAAGTCTTACATGAAACCCAGTTTTTACTCCAAAAAGACATGCCACAACCTCTCAACATGAAGCTGGTGAGGGTTCTAGATCCATGTCACATAATATCGCAGATGAAAAGAATCCAGTGACCCAAGCTATTCCCAGTACCACTATGGATTCTTCTATTAAGTTCATTTGCTATCCGGAGAAGCCGTATATTGCAACATCTAGTGGGCTCTCCTCGATTATGGAAGGAGATTCCGGTGGCACTCCGGCTCACATAGGTGATCAATCTGGAGAAGGTATTTCGTTAAACTCATATGACCTTCAGAAAGATGGAGTGTCCTGGGTCGATATATCTAATCCTTTTAGTTATGTTTCCTTAGCTTTATATTTGTTGGCTGCAATTCCACCTCTTCCTAAAGAATCTCAACCAGGACCTTAGGTGCCAACGACGGAGTTTGTTCCTCTCACGGCTTCGGCAATAACCCAAGACGTCCTAGAAGAGGAAGCTTTTATGATCGACGAGCACCTCGTGGATGCTTTGTAAAGGGAAGAAAACAATCCGCGTCAAGAGATTCATATTGATGATGACTTTGTGATTATTGGAACTTCCCGATCCTTGTCAGGCCCCTCCATGTAAGAAATGGCATAAAAACTAGAAGTAGACATTGCCCTTGAGGCGAAAGTCAAGTAGGAGAAAATGGAGATAATTCCCCTCCCATCTCCATTTTTTCCCTAGAGAAACCGTGGATGCCTCCACTCCTTAGCCAGAACCTGCTCAAGATGCACTTACTGGGTTAACGTAGTCCACTTCGTTTAGTGGCCAAGGAAGTGGGAAGAGAAGGGAGAGGAGGAGTGGAAAAAGTTTGAGTGAAATCACTCCTGATTGCAAGAAGAAGAAAAGGAAGCCAAGGAGAAAGTGATTCATCGCATGCACAAATGCTCCCAAGTCTTTTGGGTTTTGTTGGCTGAATTTGTATGGGATCGGCCATCATTTTTGATTTTTTTGCTGTAAATACTTGTACTTGATTTTCCAATCTTATGCGAATAAAGTTCTTTTACTTTTTTCAAACTATTATGTGAATTTGCTTAAGTAGTTGAGCTATTACATTTTCCATTCAATGCACTTGTGATTCATCGGTCATTGATTCGGATGATAATCCGTTAATTTTACCTCAAGGCCTCCATACGATCGTGGCCTCAAGTCATACTGGACACTGGGCTCAGGCTCTAACGTTATGTTGTTGGATTCAATGTTTTAAGTGATTATACTCTTGCCCTCATTCTTGGATTAGAGGAGTTAGTTAGTGGATGGTCGAATTTTGTCTTTAGAAAATTTATACTCCTCATGTCGGTTTCAGGTTAGAGTTTATGGAATAGTGAGTGGTCGAACCACACTCGTCCATTTGTTTATTCTCATATCCTAACTCTAGGGATAAGAGTTAGTTGATGGGTGATCGAATCACACCCAATTTGCGTTTACACTCTAGTTCACACTCCGGGGACCTAGAGTTATTTTAGATAATAATCGGCCAATATTTTCCTTAATTAATTGTCTACCCAAATTATGAGGTTTGTCTTAGCGAATGATCGGTCATGACACGATTGCTTTTGATTTATGTCTGTCCCATCGTTTGGTGGGATTAATTTAATTATCGGATACTAAATCCACATCCATTTCTCATTAGGTACTCTGGATATCGGGTTGTGAATGAGAATCATCGAATGAATGGTCGGACCATGTTCATTTTTTTTAGTTTAATCATGAACTCGTGTAACCGGCTGGCTCCGAACTCTATGAACCTGCTCGGATATGTCGATAATAGTTAGTCGGGTATTGCAATTAACATGCAGTGCTACAACAACCACATATATGAAGAAATTTCAAACTTTTATTTGCCAAATGGAAAAAAATGACATAATTTATCTTATTAAATATCTGAAAAATCAAGTGCTAAAGCAAATTCGAAAATTAAATTCAACTAAATGAAAAGAGGACAAACCAAGTGTAACAGCGTCGTGAATGCTTGTTATTCCACGCCCTTGGTAGTTGACGCCATCAATATTCGTTAGCTTGAAAGTTCCTTCTCGAAGCTTTTGTTCGATGACATATGGTCTTTCCCAAGTAGGATTCATGTGTGATGGGATAGGAAAAACCCATTTCAAGACGAGATCATAGATTTCAAAGGCCCTAGATCGAACTTTAGTGTTGTAGTATCGGGCGCCTCGATGTCAATGTGCAGTTGCCCTCAAATCAGCTTCCTCATGTTTCTCATCTTCCAACTTTAGAGATTCTAAGAGGAGAACTCTATTTGTTATGGGGTCATAGTAGGTCACTCAATGAGAATGGATTTTAAGTTCAACAGGAACCATAAGAGCGAATGGAGTATGGCCAGTCACGGACTTGTAGGGTGGTTCTATAAGCCCATGATGCTGTTGGGAGTTCATCCACCCAGTTGCCTTTAGTCTTTTCCAAATGTTTTTTTTTTCAAAATGGACTTTATGGTTTTGTTCATAGCTTCCACCTATCCATTTTCTTGAGGGTGAGCAACTGTCGCAAATCTCTTTTCAATATATTGTCGACGAAAGAAGTCTTTGAATTCAACGCTTTCAAATTGAGTTCCATTATCAGTTACCAAGTTTCATGGAAGGCCAAAATGACAGATGATGTTTCAGACAATGACGTTGATTACTTTCTTCGTTGTGATCATGGCTAAAGGTTCCGCTTCGATCCATTTGGTGAAGTAATCAACTGTTATGATGGCGTGCTTTGCACGACCTTTTGAAATCGGTAATGAATCGATAATATCTATGCTCAATGTGGCAAACGACCATAGACTAACCATTTGCATAATTTTCATCGACGGAGCTTTCAGAACTTTCGCATACATCTGGCACTTGTCGCATCGCTTAACATAGTCGGCAGCATCCTGGTTGACAGTTGGCCAGTAATACACATGTCATATTATTTTCCTTGCTAGGGTTTGCCACCCGGTGTGATCCCCACATTCTCCTTCATAAACCTCCCTTAAGACCCATTTTATTTCATCATAAGCAATACACCGAAGCAGGGGAGTGGAAAAACCCTTTCTATACATGACTCCTTCCTGAATGATACATCATAAAGCTTTACGAAGGGTTTGTCATCTTTCATTCCACCATTCGAGAAGGACTGCGCACATCAAATAATCTTTAAATGGAGTCATTCACGATTCCTTTTTAGGCTCCACCTTTAGTATCCAATCGATTTCCATTTGATTTATCCTTAGAGCACCTAATACTTTGACTAGAACCATGCCCATTTGTTGTACATCCCCAGTACTGGAAAATTTTGCCAATGAGTCTGCCTCATTATTTTGATCCCAGGGAATATGGATGATGTCATAATACTCAAAGTCGGCCAATAGCACCTAAACTCATATAAGGTACGGAGCAAGTCATTGTTCTTTAGCCTGATAATCTCCTCTGACTTGGTATACCACCAACTGTGAATCGTAGAGGATTTCAACAGATTTTATTCCCAGTTCTATAGCAAGTTTGAGTCCAGCAATCCGAGCTTCATACTTAGCTTCGTTGTTTGTTACTATCGCTGTAAAGCCTATCATGATCAAATCTTCATACTTGGTATACCTCCTAAATGTCTGGGGTCACTGTAAGACCTGTCGTAATGGTCGATCGGTGCAGACATTGATGGAATAAGCATGAAAATAGAGGCGGAGCTTTCGCGAAGCAATCAACAAGCAGTATTCCAATTTCTCTATCTTCAAATAGTTCCTTTCTGCTCTTGTCAATCGCTTGCTAACATAATAGACCAGTCTCTGGATTCGATTCTCCTTGTGAAACAGAATGGCACTTATAGCATGTACTGACATGGCTAAGTAGATATACAAATATTCATCATCCACTGGCTTTGACAGGATGGGGGGCCTCTCTAATTGGTTCACTATAGCTTGGAATGCACCTTCACAATCCTACGTCCATTCAAAGTTCTTTTTCCCTCTTTTAATCAAGTCAAAGAACATAACACGTTTATCGGTGGCTCTAGAAATAAACCGACTTAAGGCGGCGGCCTTCCCATTTAGGCTCTGTAATTCTTTGATAGTCTTTGGCACCTGGATGTTGCAAATTGCTCGAATCCTTTTGGGATTAGCTTTGATTCCGTGAGCTTTGACAATGAAAGCTAAGAATTTTCCTGATGCAACGCGAAAGGAACATTTTAGAGAATTGATCTTCATTTTGTAATATCGGAGGATACCGAACATCTTTGTTAAGTCTCTAATGTGTTTGCTTGATCATCGTGACTTCACAAGCGTATCATCCACATATACCTCCATCGTCTTCCCATTCTGATATTTAAAAATTAGGTTGACTAGGCGTTGATAAGTTGCTCAAGCATTCTTCAATCCAAATGGCATTACCATATAGCAATACAATGCCACATTGGTATAAAGCCGGTGTGATGTGCATTGGGATTTGATTATATACGGAGTATGCATCTATGGAAGATAGCAACTCGTGTCTTACGGTTGAGTCCACCAGCTATTCGATCCTTGGAAGGGGAAAACTGTCCTTAGGACATGCCTTATTTAAGTCCAAATAGTCAACACACCTTCTCCACTTTCCTTTCTTCTTTCTCACAAGTCCATGATTGGATACCCATTTAGGATAGAGGGCATCATGGATAAACTCATTGCTTTTGAGTCTACCCATTTCCTCTTCAAGGACGGCATATCTCTTCGAATCTATGGTGTGCCTTTTTTGCTTCATCGGGACATACCTCGGGTCAATATTTAATGCATGGCTCCCAATGGCAGGCGAGATACCACACATGTCAGAGCGAGTCCAAGCGAACACATCAAGATTCCGTCGGAGAAAACCAGCTAGTTCATTCATCATAAGGGGGCTGATCTATGATCCGATCTTTAGGACCCGTGATGAGTTGTCATTACTGACTATGATGTCGACTGTCAGCTCAGTCGATGCAGCCTTGGTCTCTTTGGGCTTTTCCTAGTCATCCCTCAGATCTATGTCTTCATAGAACTGACTATGATGCCCAAACCAAGGCTCAGGCACTGGTTGTCAATCTTTAATGGCTTGCAAGCAGAGAGACCTATCTGCACCCTTACCTTTCTCCTTTCACTTAGCGTCCCTCAACTTAGCCACATAGCAGGCACGTCTGGTCACCTAATCTCCATGCATAACTCCCACTCCAATTATCAATTGGTAATTTCAAAGTCTAACACCATAGGCAAGAGCTACCCGGAATTTAGCTAGGGATGGTCAGCCCAGAAAAGCATTGTATAGAGAGTCCAAATCCAAAAGAACAAATGGCAACGTCTGCACTCTCCTGCGGTCACCCTCTCCCGATTCTATGAACAACTTGACATAACTGATAGCTTCAATCACTGCACCGTTAAAGTCATGAACAAAGGCTTTAGATGGTTTCAAATCCTTGGCTTCCATCCTCATCTGATCATAAGCTTTTTGAAAATTATATTTACGTAACTTCCACAGTCAACCAAGATCCTCGTCACTATGGTGGGGCCGATCATAGCCGAAATCACCATTGGGTTGATCGTCAGTGCCTGCACCTTATTTGCATTTGTGCTTATAAATACAATACATTGCCATAATACATTGTTGTTTGACTGGTGCCCCATCTTCTATACTTGAACAACACACAAAATTCATATGTTTGATCGTACTAGCTTAGTTCTCCATCTTGTACTACCTCTTATTAGCTAGATGCGATCCTTCGGCTATTATATCGATAACTAATCTTCCACCAATTCACGTAGGCTCCTCAGCCCCATGTGTTAATTGTCCTCGATTGTGGAAGGATGTCTCCTGCCCACCATTCTGCCAGGCTTTAACAAATTACTATAACTTTCTTTCTCGAACTAGTTTCTCAATAACTTCTTGGACATGCGTACATTCATTTGTGTTGTGACCATATAATTCATGGAACTGAAAATATTTTCCAGTCCGCTTTTGCTTCTCCATCGACTCTTTTGGAGGTGGCTTCCTGTACTGCATGGTATTACATGTAGATAAATTGACATTCCCTAGAGATGTATTCAGTGGTGTGTAGGTATCTTACATTGGAATCCTTGACTTTCCTCTTTGGGATCCCTCTTTTGCTCACGGTTCCTATTACCGCCTTTCTTTTGCTGAGTAGGTTTATTTTGGACATTTACTTGAACTTTTCTGGAACTATCCCTAGATTATTTCACTACAATATTACTCTGCATTCCCTCTCCACTTGGTCCTATAACATTTTTCTTCCTAGATCTAACTTCCTCTTTCCTCAAATATTGAGCTGCTTTTGCATAGAAACGCTTCAATATTGCAGGTGATTTGCCAACTAACTAATAGACAAAGTCAGATTCTGGGTCAATCCCTCTTGTTACCGCCATCAATATTGAATGGTTATTCGAATTACAGACTTTTTTGATGGATGTATGAAATCTCTCCATATAGTCTTTTAGCAATTCTCTTGAAGCTTGGATCATGCTTGATAGAGACATTCTTTGGGGCTACAGAATTACTCTACAAATTTTGTTACCAATCATCAAATCTAGAGATTGACCGTAGAGGTAATCTCGTAAATCACATAGTTGCTATGCCAGAGAGAGTAATAGGAAAACATCTACATTTTATGGCATCATTCACTCGTGCGAAACCCATCAACCATTCATATCTCATGATGTGCTACCTGGGGTCGGGTTTTCCCTCATAGGTAGGAATCGGCGGCATGTTGAACCTCCTTAAATACTCCACACGTAGGATATTATTGATGATTAGGATATGGCTTCTCGAGATACCCCAATCTTCATTGATCAAGCCTTGGCTCTCCCTTCTAGCCATCTAACCATAGTCAACAAGTTTGACATTTGGATAGTTGAAGCCAATCGATAGTCATGCTCTACCTCACGTGAATGGTCCGATCGATGTTCACGGTCCGTTCCACGCCTCTTGGCTCAACATCCTTTTGACGTGTGTTGCATGCATTCACATTATCATTGTTCTGATGGGGTAATTGATCCGCCTTTACTTGAACTCCAGCATCCAGATCAACCGCAGTGTCACTGGTGTGCATTCTCCCTGTCATCTACTATAATCCACCAATCAGCACCAATCGTTCCAGATGGATCGGTACTGATCGTTATCGATCTGTCTGGATCAGTCGGATGATGGTAGGTTAATGTTTGGCATGGTATCCATCGGTTCTGCAACATCTATGTTTGTGATAGTCATCTGATGAAGTTGAGATCTCCGATGCAAAATAAGGAGTTGGCTCCCTTCTAGTCTTTTGATCTCTAATTTGATTCATTAAATCGGTATTAACTTGAATCTGTTGGTTCAAATGTCGGCGGCTATCTACGAGCTCTCTCATCAGATTCTGGAAACCCTTGTGATGGAATCAGTTGGATTCTGGCATCAACTAGATCGGTAGCATTAACATCTATTGTCAGATTGCTCTAGCCTCCCTGTTGGATGCTAGCATTCTCGTTTCCTCTTGCATTTTGAGAGGTAAATCTAATGTTAAACATTGTTGATAGTTTACCTTAGAATTTTGCAAATTTGAATAGAATGGATAAACATCTTAAAGACAATTCGAGATCTTTTCCTCAGATATGCAGTCCAGTAGTAACAAAGGGATCCAAATAGAGCTGAGAGTCTCTCTCTTAATGAAAGCAATACAATGTTTGCACCATTGGCACAAACACCCAATAGAGATTTGTAGAGAAATAAATGAAGAATAATATATGAAAACAGATAAATCAAGCAACTAAATAATAGAAAATTAGCAATAATGAGAAGACAATGGTTTATAGTAGATCGGCATTGAAAGCTTGTATCCACTTTGGAGAAATAACTTTATTAAATACTTGAGTTGCCGAGTACAGAAGGATGGATCGGAATAAAACCCTTAGTTACATAAAAGTGCAAGTAATAAGTAGCATAAAGATTCTAAAATGAACAATCACGTATATATTTATAGGGGATGATAGTGAAATATATTCTTGAAATTTTGGCAATGGAGTCTCCATATCCAGAAAAAGTCATGGTATCGATCGCGGGTCCTTTATACTGTGCAATAAGGATCGACATTGATTGTTCTATGGGCACGGTTTGGCATGCGATCAATGTGGTGGGCTCCACTCTTCAATATATTGATGTTCCCATAGTTTCATATGTATTTGACTTATAGATTTTGAGATATCGATCATTTTCCATTGAGTTGAACTGTAATATCAATATGGTACGACCCATAATTAGTGAATATGGATCGCTCCCGATCCTTTTTTAGTAGATAGTATATTTTCATACTTCTATCATTCTATTGAGTCCGTCACCTTTCACTCCGTCCCTAGTCCATATTATCATCTATGCCTGATCTCTAGGCTTTGTAATTGTTAATCCGACTTATCGGTCTCGATGATAGTCTAGTCTAACTTGTCCAATCGGTTCAAATATTACAGGGCCAAAAGGTTGGATAATACGTGGCATCCCATTAGAAGTCGGCAGTCATAATTAGTCGACGTTGCACATGACTAAAATGACATGCGATGTATTTATTTGGTAGTAATTCTCAATTCAAGATTGTACGTAATGACACATTTTGAAACTACTCACGTTGGTTCGAACTTGTTGTTCCCAAACAACAGGCGATAGCACTAATTAGTCGTGACGACATGGATTTGTGATGGAATTTAGCCTGTGAATTGGGTATGCCAATGTCTTGCAAAACTTTCGTGATGGCTTGAATTACCTTTTTCATACTTATCTTAGGATTGCTCGTGATGACATGTTGGAACTCTCAAAACTACAAGCGACGGTTCCATTGATTGCTTGCGATGGCTTCACTTTGTTAATGCATAAGAAAACTCTCTTCGGTGGCTTGGTTTTCTACTTGTTGGAAGATACACGAAGGCTTTATTGGACTTCTCATGGTGGCTCTTCTACTTTGCTAAGCGATGGATTTAAAAACATATCGCAATAGCTGCATATTTAAAGTCATCAAATAAAAGCTCATTGCAATTTTTTCTATAAACTCTTCATGATGGCCTTTAGTAATCCTCTGCAGTGGGTTTGCTTTCGGTATTGAGAATGATAAGTGATGGCCACATGGAACTTCCAATGATGGCTATGCTCTAATGCTTGGAAATAGTAAGCGCGACCACATGGAACTTCCAACGATGGCTATACTTTAATACATATGAAATTCCCAATGGCTATACTTTAATACACATGGATTTTCCAACAATGGCTATACATTAATACTTGGAAATAACAAGTGGTGGCTTTATTAGCTTCCAGCGATAGCCATACCTTAACACTTTAAAAATAATAAGTGATGGCCTTGAACTTCCAATGATGGCTGTTATATTTGAGATATAACACTTTCCCCCCTCTTTATTACAAAATTTTCCTATACTTCAATATAAGTAATCAATTCATATTCAAAAAGCACACACCTTATCCATTGATATTCTTCCTTCTAAATCAATGGTAATCTTATTTTCCTTCATTTCCTATAAATAATGGCCCTTTTTCCACTTCTCTTTTATCCATATTTTCCTGCTCTTATTACATTTTCCAAAAAACTAGAACTTACTATTTCGATTTTCATTTGATAAATGTTTTGTTATTGATTTGCTTATCTTGTTGTTTTATGTTATTGCGATTTCCAATTTGTTTTGGTTAGTTTTAATTTTGTAGGGATTATATTACATTTGTTTCTTTCAATCTTAATGTGTTCCTTGTGTTTTCTTATGAAATTGTTATTTTGATACAAATTTGGTTATTTAGCCCACTATTTTAGCGGACTTCAGATTTTATAAGTTATGTACCCATTATCTAATAAACCCGAACAATCGTTGTATGATGACTTGATGCATGCAGCTAAGCCATTTCTTGGAATTTATCCAAGGCCTTAATTTTATGCTTTACTCGCAATGGCTATGTTTGAACTTGTCGTGAAGAGTCTTATACTTGATGCCTATGTCTCGCTATGAATATATTCAAATCTTTTCACAATGTGAGTTTTATATTTGAGGCTCATGCTTAGCAATGACTATGTTAGAACTCTCCACGACGCTATATTTAAAACCCATCGTAGAGAGCTATACATATACATATACATATATACATGCATGCATACATACATACATACATACATACATATACATACATATATATATATATTTGTGTGTGTGTGTGTATGTATGCATGCATGTATATATTCTTCACGTCTTATTATGGTCATATCCAAGTTTGTCACAAAGGCTTTTCTATAATTATTGTACCCTTTCATTGGAAGTTTTAAATTCACGAATCATGTTTCGTGCTGGCTAAATTCAAATTCATCGAGAATATTTGATGTTCTCATGAGGCATTTTGTATATGAGAACTTCTACATGCCTTATTCATGAAAGTCTTGCATTTTTTGCTAAGAGCTAGTTGGCTTTTGACTCATGAAAACTTCATATTGTTTAGTTACCACATACCTTTCTACCTCATTGTACCTTATATATGTTTAATTATATTTCCAAGTTTCCAAATATTTGTATCCTTACATACTTGTGATAACTTCTTGTTTGATAGTTTTAACTTCCCTATCGGTCATTTTACGTCTGTACATATTTTATTGTTATTTGAATTATGGTGGCTTCAAATTTGAAAGTTGATTTGAAAATAGAAACTATATATGGTGCAATGAAGTTCTTGCCTATAACTTTTACACTGCATGTTAATATATAATATTATTATGGGAAATTTAATAAGTCTTAGCACCTATCACCCATGGTTTCACATCCTTTATTATTTAAACACTGCCTCGACATATGTGCAGTTACTTGAATATTTAGTTGCAAAATAGTTTTACTTTTCATTCTTAACTTAAGGTTGTTCCTTTCTTAGGCTTTAGGAAATTTATGTAAATGTAACACCCTGAAAATTTAAGCAAAATTTAGTAAAAGAATAAAATTTAAATATAACAAGGGAAAAAAATGGAATTTTTACAAACGTCCAAATTTGGTTATAAAACTTGCATCATTACGTTCGTTATAATTCTCCAAATGATTTTTATGTATAACATTTTGAAATCAGAGCTAGTATAAAGATGTTATAAATGTTTTAAATTTTGAAAACGAAATTAATTAACAGGAAATTAAAATATCCTAAAATAAATAGCTTCACCAGTCGACACCCATATGGGGACCGGTCGACCACTTGTGGTCGACCACCCCTATATATAGCAGTTGACTGGTTGAAGTGTTAGGGAGAAAATTCTGAGCGATAAACGGCCTAGATTTGATTGGTATAGTTAGTTGGGAACAAAGTAAATTTTTAACATACAAGATGTAAACAAATATTCTCCAAGGTTGGTCAACGGTCAATACTAATCTAAATCCCCGGTAATAAAAAAGCTTACGTAAACCCTAATTTAAAAAAATTAGTCTGCTTTCCCAAAAGCGTATCAAATTCTTTCTTCACCAAACCCAAGTTCTTCAAATTAATTTAAAATAAAAGTAGAGTGATTAAGTAGGACGAATCATGCAAAGACCTAACAAATGAGGGAAGATTTCCAAATGGGATTCAAAGGGGAATGCTTAGATCTAAGGTGCATGGTTATATTTTAATAAGATGATTTATAAGTTGTTAATTTTTATATACCCTATTTGATTTAGGTTGTTAGAAACTAAATTGAAAATCATATTATTTGAATCTATGTTGAGCAATAAATTAAACTAACGTAAACCTCTTAAATAGGAATTGATCTGGGTTAAACACTTTTCCTAATCAATTAGAAATTCCTATAATATATTAATATAACCTGTTAATATTTGATTTTAATATGAAACCTAGATTGAACAACTCTTTTTGTAAATTTAGAATCATAATAATTGCAAATTTGCGTTAATCATAATAGCTCTAAGATGACTTAAAGCTAAAGTAATGGAAATTTAAGGATAAATGTCACTAATTGAAAATTAGCGAACCAAAATGAATTAAAATAACCAATTAAAATCCTAATCAAAAACAACCGATCAACAACACTATTTGGAGTAGTTGATAGCAAGTACTCGACCACCCTAGTACCAACGGTCGACCAGTTGGCGTTTCCAGAATGCAATCTGAACCTCGTCCTATGGCCTAGGTTATACAGAAATTAGTTAGTAGTGTGTATATATTATATAGATATAAGGATATTAGGAGTAGAGAAGCTATTTCCCAATGAGCCAACATTAGGATGTTGCGGGACTGGGTAAATGCTATTTATCCACCAGGGGTTGATATTCGACTTTGGGCGATTCTATTGCAAATGGCACTCATGGAAGATTCTACGGTGGATACGCAACACTAACTGCTTCCTAATAAAGTCTATGGCCCGACAAAATAAGAGTTTCTTGGTATTTACGGATTATGAGATGTTATGTTGTGTTGTTGTTGGATCTCGGCGTATGCAAGAGGCGTATTCTACCATTAAGAGGTGGACGTAGATGTAGATGACGAGACACTTTGGCAAATCGACATTGTGGGCTCCCCTTCAATGCATAGGTATGTATAGTTGTAGTTGTGGGATATTTAGTTCCATGAGAAAATTGTAGGGAAATCTATGCGAAATAGTTATGCGTAGTTGTAATGTGAGACATGTTGTCCCGTAGAGGAAATTGTAGGATAATCCTATGTTGGAGAAGCTCTAGTAGCTATTAGCAGGTCATTAATTGTTTGAGGTTTGATTAGTTTTTTGATCCTCGTATGAGATTGCATAAGCCGTTAGTATAGGTGCGTATTAAGATAAACCCCTTAAGTAAAGAAACTTAGTAATTCACAAATACTTATAGAACACCTTAGGTCACATAGAGTATTAATAAAGTCATCTGAATATGATCACCATATATTAACTATGTACTCATCACCAGACTTTTGTCTGACCCACTCCTTTTCCTTTATTTTGTTCCTGCCATAGAAGCATAGGGCAGCAAGTGATAGGCCCGTGATTAGTAGATGGGGAGGCGAGCTCATTACTAGAGTTGCTTGTTATTTTATATTACTCTTCATGTAACTATCTATCTTATTCAGTACTTAGCATTAGCAGACTATATATCGTATTTCTATATATTATGAATTTGACTACGTACTATTTTCTAAGACTGTGTTTCGAGTCATTTTCAGATATGGTTATGCACAATATCAATATTTTTTTGCCCTTCGCTATGAGATTTGAAAGTTAGAATGGCTTATATCATAAATGTACATCTTTAGTCTCTGTAATGTTTTAAAAACCTCGACAACTTGTATTTCTTGGAACCAACGCGAGTCTAAAAGTCACCATAGGCTTTGGATCTGTGTTTTGGGAGGTGCAGGTTCTCATAGTTGGTATCAGAGCTTAGGTTTAAAATTTCTTTGGGACCAAGGGTGTATTGAGAGAACATACTTGAAATTTTGTTGGAAAAGAAAACATTTTCCAAATGTTTTGTGTGCACATATATATAAGTTTTCTGAAATTTTCCAAATATTTATATAAGCGCAATCTCTTTCCCTTATTCTATTATATTATTTATGGAAAATTACTAATAAATTCCTAAATCATAGATAGAAGATGAGAGATCCTGCTGGTTTATGCTCTGGTGACACGATTGAGATTCCGAGTGTGAACATATCGATTTGGGTTTGTCGGTATCTTCAGGCAAGGGGACAAACCCAGCTTAATTCTAATAAATGATCTATAGAACGAGCATCAGGTGCAGTTCATACCCATCCACCTACTGTTGATTTTGCTAAGTTGTGTAAGGATTTTACGAGCCTTAGAGGGAAGTCGTACGTGGGGATGGAGTGGTATGTATATTCAAGGATATGGATTCGTAGATGTGAGAAGATTTTTGCCTTGATGGGTTTAAGGGATGATGTGAGGAGTATGCTGGCCGTTTAGCATCTTTAAGTGGAGGACCTGAATTGGCGGGATATGGCGGTTGCTGAGATTGATGAGGGAGAAATTACTTAGATGGAGTCCCAAAGACGTTTTGAGATTAAGTTTCTATCTAGAGCTAAAGTGGGAGTGAAGTTAGAGAAGTTTATTCATCTGAAGCAAGGAGACATGTCAGTGAAAGTGTATGTCAGTCAATTTAATGAGATGGAGTTGATCAATACCCCACAAAAGGCCTTTGAAGTCTACTAAAGTGCTAAACCAACCTCTTCAAGGTTTGGTTCTTAGCCATATTATCATGGGTGCGACGTATGAGGATCTGATGGAAATGGCCTTGCCGAATACCATCTCTAAGGAGGAACCGGAGGAAGAACCCAAGAAGTCTGAAGGAAAGGCACTACAATATAATCAGTGCAAGCGAGGAATGAGACCCAAGAGAAAGATTAAGAAGTAGAACAAGTAGTGCATGAACTGTGATAAGAAGGGGTTTTTTGTGAAGGAGCGCAAGGCGGATGGTTTGAAGATTAAGTATGTAATAACAGGTATTCTACGTATTAGATTATTATAGAATATTAATATTATTTTTATATAAAGTCATATGATTCTATAACTTTGGCAAATGACTACAAGATACATTTTCCGTCCTTAGAATGTTTATTGGACGATTTTGACCTTTGAAATCTTGTGTGGCCTATAACTTTTAATAGGAGCCAAATTGGGGTCCGGAACCACTTCCATTAAATCAAGATGTTGGTATCCCTTTCATTAGAGTGGTCGTAATAGGAAAACAGACTTACCAATAGGGAGAAACGGCTATTTGGAGTTTCACTTGATTTTGGACATCTTAAAGGGTAATTAGTAAGTTAATAGTAAGGCCCAAAGCCCATTTTGAGATTAGCATGAGGTTAGGGCTGATGGGGTTCCTCTCTATCATTCCACTCTTTCTAAAAAAATAGAAGCCCTTCATTAACCATCTTTTATCCAAAAACTTACCCAAATACCCATTAAATTAGATTAAACATATTATTAGATGAAAATTAATGAGATTTGCACCTTGGATTGGAAATTTGCTGCTGGAGATCATCTTGGAGCTGTTGTGTACTCTTGGAATTCATGCCTATTTAGATTGCTTAGGATTGCTTTGGATTTTAGTGAGTGGTTTTAAGCCTCTACTTGCGAATTAGCCATTATTAGATGTTTAGTTACGTTTCTAAATGATTTTCGAACTATAAAATATGTTTTAAACCTTTTAAACCATACACGTAAATTTCAAACAATTTGGAAAAGTTTTGTATATTCGTGTTCGTATGGATCACTTTTGTTCTTATAGATACTACCCTTGGATTAAGGTTTTGCTTTGATATGTTTGGACATATGCTTGTTAGTATAAATTGTATGTAATAATTACTTCAATATGTGATGCTTGTTTGGTTTAAAATGCTGATCGAATGATGAACTAGTTTAGGAATATGTAGGGACCAATATGAATAAATCGATATGAGTCCAAACTTAGTGCAGTTGATATGGGGTAATAAGGAAGACCCTGTATGAATACATTCCAAGTTTCAAGTCATTTGGAGTTTGTATGATTGAGTTTTGAAGATGGTTCGGTGGTGATTTCGAAGGCCGTGGATCGGTATTTAGACACTTGAAGGCGTACTTTGAGTCAAGTGTTGGTTATGGGACGTATGATGGTATTCTACGATTGATGGTGACTATACAGAATCGTTTGAATTGTTGTGACTTCATGACAGGATTCTTGAAATTAGTTCTAGGATGTGCTTTGCTATAGAGGACGTGTGAAAAGGGATCTACGACATTCGAGGGTTCGTGGAGTACTCCTGAGAAGGGGTACGTTAAGGACATGATGATTCCTAGAGCATGGTGGATCTTTATTCTAGATATGAGGTTTGATTACTCCGGAATGACAAGATGGTTAGTCTACTTCCTAACCGAATGAGTGGCATGGATTCGGGTATCCACGAACCAGGATGTAGGCTATCATGATGGATAGTCTGGTCTTAACCTTGATGGGTCGATGAGTGATCTTATATCAAGTGTACCGAGTGAGTGAATGTGAGAATGGGATGGATGCTATGTTTGTTTTGATACCTACTACATAGGGATGTCATATGAGGCCGATATTATTGATGCAGATACTTAGAAACACCTTTTTACTTTAATGTATATTACACCCTTGATGACTATGCTATAGATTAGCGTATATCTTATGTATATGCTAACCCTATAGATGCGGGGACATGTCAGGTATGATCCTCCATACCATTTCTCATGTTGTATTGGTATATTAGTACTTAGAGATTTACTATCGCTCACACCAGATTGTTGTCTGACCCAGGGTTTTATGATTTTCTTCCTATTATTGTGGATATTAGAAACGAGTAGATTAGCGATATCAGGTCTGGTGAGCACGTGAAGTTGGACAGGTAGCGAGCAGGAGGCTATACGCTCGTAGTACTACATTTAGTTATTTGATATTCTACTACATAACACTATGGGGCTTGCCAATGCATTTACTATTTAGAGACAATTAATTTATGAGTTATTATTTGATGTATAACTTCATCACTTATGTTGTATATTTTTTGGACCTATTTACTCTGATTCTGTGATTCATTCAGTTATTAATTGTCTCTCCTATTTTATATCCGAGATGTTTACTATCATATTTAATTTAGGTTGTGAGATATACAATTGGTTTTGTGTTTTTATTTACCTTATATACCCTTGATGGTCATCCTACATCGGCCGGGCATTTCTATAATGCACTATATAGGTATATTGGGTGCTTGTGGTGTAGGACGGTTGTCAAAAAGTGTTACAATTGCAATCAATATCGGGCACATGAGGCGGGAGTGTCCAGCACCTCAGAAGAACTATACCTAGGCTGGTTCCAGCTTATGCACTTGCCATAATTCCTAGCTTGAGTATGCCTTTAGTAGCAGATTAGAGGAAGACGGTCACGATCGAAGATGTGTTAGCTCAATCTGGTTTATCCATTCATACCCTTTTTGACATGGGAGCATCACACTCTTTTGTTTCTAGTAGACTTGTAGATGAGTTAAACTTAGACACTAGCATTGTTATAGATCCTGTGGTTGTATCAAAGCCTATTGGAGGATCGACTTATCTGTCAATGATATCTTGGGTTTGAAATTGTTTATTTTGAGGGCGAGTAAGATTGCGATGCTTTTGTCTTAAGATTTTCTGGGTTTGGGTTTATTTTAGGCATAGATTGGATAACGATGTAAAGGGTTATCTTAGATTGTGATGGGAAGGTTGTTAGGTTGGGTACTTATAGTGGACACTGTCAAGAGGTTTATTGCGATCCTAGAGGTTCAGTTATATTGAGTTACCTGTATTCATTAGACCTAACACATGATGAGTTAGTTTACGTGCCTTTAGTTAGAAGTTACCCAGATGTCTTTTCCGAGGATATTGGTCTCCCCACCCCAAAGAGAGATCGAGTTTCGAATTTATCTTATGGAGAATGCTAGACCTGTTGCCTTAACCTTGAGGCATTTTCTCCGAAGGAGAGACATGAACTGAACAAGCAAGTGCATGAGCTGTTAAAGAAGGGCTTCATTAGGAGGAATATTTCAGAGTACGAAGCACCAATCATCTTTGCCACCAAGGCGTATGGTTTTCTAAGGATTTGTTTCTATTAATGATAGCTGGATAAGATGACAAAGAATAATCATTACCCATTGCCTTGCATAGATGATCTCTTTGATCCATTGGTTGGAGAGAAGGCGTTCTCATAGATTTATTTGGTTATTGGATCCCATAGTTTCATGTAGATGAGGATTGTATTCATAAGACTTGTTTTCGTACACCCGACAGACTTTATGAGTAGTTAGTCATGCCCTTCGGACTAACCAATGCACTTGCCTACGTTTTGGATTTGATGAGTTGAGTTTTGAGAAGGTTTCTTAATAAGTTAGTGGTCGTATTTTCGAATGATAATTTAATCTATTCCAAAAGTGAGGAGGAGCACGCGTTGCATTTAGAAGAAGTTCTCAATATAATTTATGAGCATAATTTGAAGGAAAAGTTATCTAAGTGTTGCCCTTGGTGCGAGAATGCATGCTTTTTGAGGCATATTGTCTCGAAAGTGGGTTGATAGTTGATCCTAGTAAAGTTGCAGCAGTTCAAGATTGACATGTGTCGAAGATTCCATAGAAATATGGAGTTTCCTTGGTTTGGCAAGCTATTAATAGGAAGTTCATTATGGACATGGTGAAGATCTCCGCTCCGGTGATATGAAGGCGTTTACAGTATACACCAACGCTTATGGTACGGGGTTGGGATAAGCGTTGATGCATGAAAGGAGAGTAGTGAGTTATGCTAGTCGATAGTTGAAGTCCACAAGAGAAACTATCTTACCCATGACCTTGGGTTGGTAGCCATTATCTTTATGCTCATGTCATGAAGACATTATCTATAAGGGGAGTGGTTTGAGCTATATACGGATCATAAGTCTCTGAAGTACTTGTTCTCCCAAAAGGACTTGAATTTAAGGCAACAACGGTTGATGGAGATTTTGGCATCAATGATTTCAATATCTCATACACTCCAGGTAAGGACAACGTAGTGGCCAATGCCTTGAGTAGACAACATGGAGTGTTGAGCCCTTCCTTTATAGAGTGGAAGCATTTGGAGTTCATTTCTACGTTCAACTTCCGACCATCGTTAAACATCAATGCAGGATTGTTAGCAGCTTTGGATGTGCAGCCTACACTTATGGATCATATTGGCTCAAGTTAGAAGCAAGATAAGGAGCAAGTAGATATTTTTAAGAAACTTGGTAGAGAAGAGAAATCGAGTCATTTGAGGCATTATATTATTGACTCGAGGCAATGGTTACGAAGAGATGATAGATTATGTATTCCTCTTATTATGGATTTGATCAACACGGTACTGGCCGATTCTCATCGCTTTAGGATGACCATTCATCCAAGCAGAGACAAAATGTAGTAGGACATGAAGAGAGCCTTTTATTGACCTAATATGATGAAGAATATGGTGGAATATGTAGCTCGTTGTATGGCTTTACAAAAGGTAAAGGTGGAGTAGAAAAAGCTAGGAGGATTGTTGCAGCCATTGGATATTCCACAATGGAAGTGGGAGAGTATTTCGATAGACATCGCCGATGGACTACCTAGGAGTAGGAGAGGGATGAGAGTATTTGAGTCATAGTCGATCGCCATACCAAATCTGCTCATTTTATTCTAATGAGGAGTATAAGGACCACGATATCGTTGGTGACATTATATGTGATAGAGATCGTTAGATTACATGGAGTTCCTTCTAGCATTGTTAGCGATCGAAATCCGC
Organism: Allium cepa; assembly: GCA_030765085.1. Lineage (NCBI taxonomy): Eukaryota > Viridiplantae > Streptophyta > Magnoliopsida > Asparagales > Amaryllidaceae > Allium > Allium cepa. The sequence goes on along the minus strand of CM060931.1, from coordinate 263,364,500 downwards.
TTTTCACCATCGAGTTTTGGAGGAATTTACAGAAGGCTTTAGGTATGGAGTTGAGCTTAAGTACCACTTATCACCTATAGACGGACATATAGAGAGAGAGTAGGACTTACTTCGGATGTGCCTATTGGATTTTTAAGGCTCTCGGGAGATCACATGCCAATAATGGAGTTTACTTGTACTAACAACTATCAAGCGAGTATTGGGATGATAATATTCGAGGTGTTATATGGATGACCCTATAAATCACTTTTGTATTGGTGGGACATTATGGATAGGTTTATTATAGGACTAGATATGGTAAGGAAGACATCAAAAAAGGTAAAATTGATCAGCAGGAGGATGAAAACTGCACAAGATAGGCAGTAGTCCTACATTAATAGGAAATGCATGAAGTTAGAGTTCATAGTGGGTGACATGGTTTTGTTGAAGGCCTCACCTCTTAGGCATGTTATGAGATTCAGTAGTTTTGGAAATCTAGCACCGAGGTTTGTAGGGCCTTTTCTGATTATCGGTAGAGTTCGGAAGTTAACTTATAGCGTGGAGCTTCCTGAGAAGTTAGCAGGGTTACATGACGTTTTCACTATGTCGCACTTTCGAAAGTGCTTACATGATACAACTACCATAGTCGAGCCTAGTCGTCTAGAGGAGGTGGATGTAGAGAGGGAGTCACTTGTCCATCGTGCACCTACTTTTATTCTTGAGCATGATACAAAGCGACTCCATAAAAAGGTTATCAAGCTTGTTAACGTTCAATGGAAAGATGTTCCAGCGAGAGTACATGGAAGCCTGAGGAGAGGATTCGAGCTACCCACCCATAACTCTTTTCTGGTACATTTCCATTTTGGTAATTAATTATTGGTCACTTATGTTTTTAGGTTCTAGCTTGGTATACACCATAGGTGGAGATAATTGGATGTAAGGAATGGTTGCAAATGTGCCAATGGGACATGTTTTGGATGATGGATGCTAGTGAACTTATTTATTGAATGGTTCTTTTCAAATGTAGGCGATGTATATTCTCGAGTTAGTATGCACACTTACAGCATCACTTCTTTTATTTTGTTAAGTTATATACATATCGTTGTTGCATATAACTTGAATACATGACATATAGATTGAATGGTTGTGCATACATGTATAATTGCAAGTACATTTACGTAGGATGTTGCATACATCTTGGATACATGGCATAGGCACTTGCATAACAGAAGGTCGATTAGATCAAGAGACCACCTACTCTTTTGGATTAGTATAGGTTCATGTGCATTCCATGTTTGGATGTATATATTGCTTCAGAAAATTTACAAGGACAAGGATTGACCGTGAATGATGGATGAGTAGATAGTTATGGTGATTGGTTAATGCATGTACGAGTTACATTTTTTTGTCCTTGGAAGATTTTGGGGACAAAATCGTTTTTAGGGGAAAGAATGTAACACCTTGAAAATTTAAGCGAAATTTAGCAAAAGAATTAAATTTAAGTATAAAAGAGGAAAAAAATAAAATTTTACAAACTTCCAAATTTGGCTACGAAACTTACACTGCTGCATTCATAGTGATATTCTGGACGATTTTCATATATAACATTTTGAAATAGGAGCTAGTATGAAGAAGTTATAAACTTTTTAAATTTTGAAGACGAAATTAGTTAAATAAGCAAATATGTAAATTAAAATATCCTAAAATAAATAGATCCATCGATCAACACTCATATAGGGATCGGTCGACCACTAGCGGTCTATCGCCCCATGTATAAGGTTGATCGCTTGAAGTGTTAGGGCGATGATTTTAAGTGATAAACGACCCATATTTGGTTGGTATAGTTTACTTGGGAAACATAAGTGTTTAATGTATGGGATGTAAACAAAGATTCTACAAGGTTGATCAACAATCAACACTAATCTAAAACCCCTATAAATATACAAGCTATTGTAAACCTAATCCAAAAAATCAGCCTACATCCCTAAAACTCTATCGATTCTTTCCTCTCTTAACGTAAATTCATCAAATAAAATTAGAATAAAAGTAGAGAGATTAAGAAGGAAGAATCAAGCAAAAAGCTAACAAAAGGGGGATGATTTACAAATGGGATTCAAAGGAAAAACCTATGATCTGAGGTTAATGGGTATATTTTTAATAAGATGATTTATATATAGTTAATTTTAACATACCCTCTCTAATTCAGGTTGTAATCATATTTTTTTGGATCTAATGTTGAATAACAATTAAACCGATGTAAACTTATTAAATTGGAATTGATTTAGGTTAAACCCTTTTTCTAATCATGTAGAAATTTGAATAATCTTTTAATATAAGCTGTTAATATTGATGTTAATAGGAAACCTAGATTGAACTACTTTTCAATATATTTGGAATTTAAATAAGGAATTTGAATAAGGAATTTGATTAATTGCAAATTTGGGTTAATTGCTCTAAGATGAAATTGTAAAGCGGTCGATCGTCCATAATGCAATTTTAACCACGACTTAAGGCTCATGTAATGAACAAAATTAGTTAGCAGTGTGTGTGTGTGTATGTGTATTATATACAAATATTAGGAGTAGGAAAGATCCTATGAGGCAACACTAGGATTTTGTAGGACTAGATAAATGCTATTTATCTAGTGGGGGTTGACATTCGACTGGTGTTGATTCTATCGCAAATGGCACTCACGGGAGGTTCTATGATGGGTGCGCAACACTAACTTATGCCTGATAAATTGTGTGTTCTGACATAAAGGGTGTTCCTTGGTATTCATGGATGAACGACGTGATATTGTGTTGTTGTTGGATCCCAGCACGTGCAATAAGAGGCGTATGTGACCATTGAGAGGTAGACACAGATGCAGACGATGAGACACTTCGATGAGTCAGCATTGCAAACTCCTCCTCAATGCGTAGCTAGGGTACGTGTAGTCATATTTGTGGGAAATTTTTTCCTATAGGGAAATTATAGGGAAACCTATGTGAAATAGTAACACATAGTTGTAATGTGAGAGATGTAGTCCAGTAGAGGAAATTGTAGGATAATCCTATTTTGGAGAAGTTCTAGTAGCTATTAGCTGAACATTAATTGTATGAGGTTTGATTAGTTGTTCGATCCTCGTATGACCTACACAAGCCATACACAAGCCACTAGTGTAGGTGTATATTAAGATCAAACCCCTTAAGTAAAGACATCTAGTAATTCACGGACACTTGTAGAAAACCCTAGGTCACATAGAGTATTACGAAAGTTAACTACATATGATCACCATATATTAATAATGTACCCATTCACCAGACTTTTGTCTGACCCATCCATTTTCCTTTCTTTTTCCACACCACATAAGGATAAGGCAACAGGTGATATGGCCATGATTAGTGCATGGAGAGGCAAGCTAATTATTGGAGTTGCTTGTTATTTTTTATTACTCTTAATGTAACTATCTGTCTTATTCAGTACTTAGTATTTATCAGACCATGTATCATATTTCTATGTAATCTAGATTTTACTACGTACTTCTTTCAGAGACCGAGTTTTGAGATATATTCTAAGAATCTTATTTATTATTTTTATATTTTGTTGCCTTCCGTTGTGAGACCTAAAAGTGTAGAATGTCTTATATCATATTTATATTTCTTTAATCTCTGTAATATGTGTAAAACCCTAATTGCTCTTATGTATCAGTACCAACGTGAATTCAAAAGCCACCCTAGGCTTTGGATCGGTATGTCAGAAGGTGCAGGTTGTCATAGTAAATGACTGAAATTACTCTACTATAGATTTCATAGTTAGAGGTAAGAAAACAGTTTCCAATGAAGCATCAAAATCCCTCAAGCATCCCAAGCTCATGGGCACCTCTAAAGAAAAGATTTACACCTCTCATCAATATTATTTTACAAAGCAGGAAGACATTGCCTCTGTTCTCCACCTCTTTAGTATTTTCGAGATTGAGATGATGGTTCCAGGCCTAGATGACCAAATAACAATCCTCCTGAAGGGTTCTTTTCCTCTACTCCCCTTTACATTTATAAATCATGTTATTCACACTTCAATCCTATTATTCACAAGGTTCTGACCTTATTGAATATTGCATATATTCAATTGATCCCTAACTCTTACAGTTATATCAATTTCTTGTCTATCATATTCAAAGACCTTAAGATGGAAGAATTGACCGCTTCTGTCTTTTGCTCCTTGTTTATGCTTCAAAGAATGAAGATCCAGCCCGAGGACTCTATTTACTATCTCGGTTCATTTGCTAGAAAAGTAGTGACTGACTCTATCAACAAGCCTCGAGACTAGAGTCATCGGTTCTTTTTTGTTAAATGTTTTGTTCTCAAATAAATAAAAGATTCTCAACTCCGGTATGCACTCCTACTAAGTTTGTTTTTACTTGATGTTTATTTCAAACTTATCGACTTGTGTTTTTATATGATGAATGTCATTTTCTGATTCAAAGAACGTCGACCATCGATTCCTTGTAAGATTCCTAGTTTTGAAGATGCTACCACATTCTCGAGGACCCGACTAAGGCTCTTTACTGAAGAGAAGTTAAAGAAACATGCTTTGATTTTTCTAACCCACCAACTTTTAGGAGAACCCCGAATGATGAAAAAGAAAAGGAATAATTTGCCGCCACTTGTTGGCAACAAACCGGACACACTTTCCACAAATTCTCCAGTACAGTGCCCTACAGCTAGGAGTCACAGATATTCTCCATGTTTACTTAATGTCCTTCTCTTTTTTGCGACGAAATTCGTTTTTCAAATGCCTTTCTTTTGTAAATAGTTTGTTTTAATGTACATCTTGTAAGTGTAGATGCTTTATTGTTTATTAAGGATGTTTCTGAGCTGCCCACTTCATCCAAGGAGATAGAGAAAGCGACAACTTTAGAAAGTTCTTTAATATTTTTCATTTCCACCGCTTAAGACGTCATAGCAAAGGACGGGGAGGATTTGAAAAGAAAAGGTTCCATGGTTAATCTGGATGCATCTGAGGTGCCTCCAAAGAGGTCCAAAGTGTTCAAATCTACTATACCCCAACTTCATGCTTCTTCCTCTAGTGTTGTTGCCATCATACCCACTCTTCCAACAAAAGAATCTATTACCAAGGCTTCCGACCTTACTCTTAATGAGTCCGTGGCCTATTTGCATCAATCTCTAGGGCTTGACACTACTTTTGACGACGTTCCTTCTTTTCTATCTAGATTAGGATCTCCTCGCCCTATCAACTTTATAGATTTACTTAGAAGGTAATTCGTTTGTCTCCTCAAGCTCTTTCGACTCTACTCCTTCATTTTCCTTAGATTCTTTGGAAAATTGTTTATATAACCTTATTCAAGCAAGTTTTCATGTTTAATTGAGGTATAAGTGTTGGGTTTAGTTACCGCATTGGTTCCCGACTTTGCATTACTTGTTCTTTTTAGATTGCTTGTGATTTATTTAACTTTCAATAATCATACACATCCTTTTACCAAGACAAGTCTTGGCTACAAGAATCAAATTCCCTATTTTTTTAGAAAGCATCTTCCCTCAAGACTCAACTTAGGAACCTTCGTTCCACCAACGAGCCACTGTCTTGTGAGAAAAAGATGGTCACAGTCTTACAGGATTTGGAAAAGGAAAGATCTCATAAGTTACAGTGGGAGATGAAATCATTGGAAGAAAAATTTGAGAAAAATCAAGAGCTAGAGGAGAGAGCCAAATCTTTAGAGGATGAATTTTCTCGAATGCGATTGGAGAATTCTACCCTTAGAGCATCATCGACAAAAGTTCCTAAACTAGAAAAATAATAGACAAAAAGAACCTTGCTATTAAAAAGCTTAAATCATATATCCATGCCATGAAATCTAGGTCCTCCTCTTTCTTGAATGATCTCCTCCCATAGTGGAAAGGGCAATGTGCGAAAGCGGTCCTGTTCACCATTTATAAAGACAACATTGATCAATGCCCAGACATAGTTTTGCTTCATTTGGTTAGTCAGGTGTGGACTACATGAAGAGATTCAACATCTTATCAGGTTATGTTTTTGACGACTTCTTCGAGGTTATGGAAGAAGATGGTATTGACCTTGCCTAGCACTTGGCTTTTGACGATATATTGATAAATGATGACAACAAAGAAGATGAGAATAAAGACATCGATAAAGCTGACGAAGAGGGTGACGATGATAATGATGATGAAGATGATGATGCAAATGATAATGGCAATAATCACTTTGGAAAGGCCTTTCAAAAGGAGATAGAAATGACGACCCTGATCAGAGTGGAGATGGTGCCCATGATGATTTTGTTCTTACATTGGATTCTTCTCCTTCGAAAACTACTAAGGATACAGGTGAAATCCCTCCTTCTTAGCTATCACCTTTCGATTCTTGTGAGATAGGCCAAACTTTTTTTTGTAATACAACCTTCCTTTGAGGCTCAGATTCCTCCTAATGCTTCTTTTATCTGTTCTTTTTGACCCAGTGCCATTATTACTCCCTATGGGTAATTTACTTATTTTATTTGTTATTTATTTTCTGTGTATATGATCTAAGATTATTAACATTATTTAACTATAAACGTAGGAGAATGCAAAAGAATTATGTAGATATTATTTTAGATAAAAAGAAAAATGAAATTTTAAGGCTTGATCAGGAAGGTGAAAGAATATGTAAAGCTTTGAATGAGTCGCATGAAAATTATATGAGGATTTTAAAACGCCTCCAAAATCTTGAGGATTTCAAGAATAGAAGGGCTGCGCCTCTTCTTTGGAAATTACAATTCACCAAGATAACTTTTGTAAGGGAAATGAAGAATTGTCCATGCTTTATTGGATGCTAATTAGGGATAGGGCTAAAATTACTGAGTGCTTACACCTTATATATGCTCGATTCCTTACGACTAACTCTTCCTTCTTGGGTGACGGTTGTAGGGACTTGCTAGACACCTTCATAGGAGGAATTTGGATTTGAATGAAACTGACCCTAACCCTGCGGAATGTTGGAATTTTCCTAGAATTCACATTGCTCGTTTGAACGTTGAATCCCTATCCCCTAATAAGATAAAATTCGACCAGAAAAAATTTGTAATCAAATATTATAAGGAGTCCATTCTTTAAAAATATATGCAATGTTGTGAATTATTATCTTTTATTGTTAAGTTGGATCTTGTAATGATTTCGTTGATTGGCATTTTAATATATCATTATTCCTATGCAAGCTTCTAAATACGTTTCTGTTTATTCATCATCCTCTATGTCAAGAGACAACTTTAGTATATTGGTCAGGTTGAAAAGGACTTTTAAAGAAAATTTCTCCTTAATAAACAAGTCGTGCTTATCAAAATACTGCTTTCTCTATGACCTTCATTAGTTGTGCACCCATTTTTCGAATCTAGATTTCAATTTCTTGGGTGTCCGTAAGGGCTGATTTCTCCATGAAATCTAGACTATGCCAAATTACAGTGTAGTGGACTTAGCCCCTTCCTAAAGAGTGCGACTACCATGGGTTTCCTCCAATCAATACTCCCTCGGTGCTGATATTCCTTTTAACACAACATTCTCTATTTAATCTTGTTCTTTTTAGAAGATTCATGGCATTATTTCTAATTCTAAAAATTGATTGAGTTGTAATCTTGGTTATTGTTGTTGTTAGCGCCAAAACTGGTCACTAACACCAAATCCACGTGAAAGCACCAACTAGCAGTCATAGCTCACAGATAGAGTATATGTAGAGAGTAATAATGTGAAGAACAGTCAAAATTAAAAAGAAAGCAGTAAACACATAGAATTTATAGTGGTTCGGCTGACTCCGGCCTACGTCCACTCTAGAAATTTCTTTTTTATTATTGTAACAATCGATTACAGTTACAAAATGGTAAAAGTAGGCTCAGCCTTAGAAAATAGAAAGTCAGAGAGCCAAAAGATCCTTTTTCTTAGCCCCCACACACTGTATTTATAGACAAATCCTAATTTGTTTGGCTTTCTGAATGGTATGGGTCCATCAAGGCCTTCCACCGAGCTACATACCTCCAAGGCAGAACGACCTTCCACCGAGCCACACCGGTCTCACCATAATGTCGAGCCACACCAGCCTCACCACAATGCCGAGCCACATCGGCGTCACCACTATATCGAGCCGTCTCACCAACGCCGAGCGACCCTGACCTTACCAATGCCGAGCGACCCTGACCTTACCAATGCCGAGCGACCCTGACCTCACAAATGTCGAGCGACCCTGACCTCACCAATGCCGATCCATCTCACCAACGTCGAGCAACTTCCATGCCGAATGACATCTATGCCGAGCGACTTCCATATCGAACGACTTCCATGCCGAGCGACTTCCATGCCGAATGACTTCCATGCCGAGCGACTTCCATGCCTAGTGCTTCCATGCCGAGCGACTTCTATGCCGAGCGACTTTCATGCCAAGGGATTTCCATGCCGAAGACTTCCATGACGAGCGAATTCCATGCCGAGCGAATTCCATGCCGAACGACTTCCATGCCGAGCGACTTACATGCCGAACGACTTCCATGCCGAACGACTTCCATGCCGAACGACTTCCAACCGTGCCGTGTTACCTATCCATCTAATCGAATCAAACCTACCGCATTCCAGCCTTGATAAACGATTAGTCAATTTATTTAAATCCGTCGGTTTACGGCCTTGCCAAAAGGCGGGATAACACTTTGCCCCCTAAAACATGTCTTTTGGTAAAAGGCGTGTTTTGAACGGCTTCGAATCCAATATCGTGAGTCCCTATTTTATTAATAGCTATAGTATATTTGATCATGTTCGTGGCCGTTCAAAGCCGAATCGGTATTCATTTCCACTTTTGGAAGCCAAGAATTAAATTCTGCATCCTCTTTCGACTATCGATGGTCACTTCGAACCCTTGCCAAGTCCATTCCAAACTCGACGGTCGAATAGAAAGATCCTGTTGTGCTCCGACATTGCTTTCTATTCCTTGCACTCTGACCCCAACGAGGGAATATAGCAATGTCTTGGTCTTTCTAGACCGATCACAGCCTCTTCGGGCTTTTACCAGATCCCATCCTGTCACTCTCCAGTGAAGGGGAAACGGCGTCGAGTGAGCCGATCCTATCGATCTCTGGCGAAGTGGTAACACCCCTGCACTCCAGTTCAGTGTCCCTGAACATTAAGCGATGTCATGGCCTAAATCCTAAGCCGATCATAGCCACTCTGGGCTCTTACTGGATCCCATCTTGTCACTCTCGGATGAAGGGGAAACAGCGTTGAGTGAGCTGATCCTGTCGCTTTTTGACAAAGCGACGTCATTCCCTGCACTCCGGTTCAGTGTCCCTGAACATTAAGCGATGTCATGATCCTCTTGGACCCGTGTTAGCCTCTCCGGGCTCTTACTGGATCCCATCCTGTAACTCTCTAGTGAAGGGGAAATAACATTAATTGAGTTGACCCCGTCGCTCTCCGGCGAAGCAACTCATTTCTTGCACTCGGGACCCGTCTCTCCGGGTAGGGTCATAAAGCGATTAATTTCAAATTGACTTCCAATATTCATTCTTTAAATCTCCGGTCAAAGATTTATATTATGAAATCAAAGTTAATTTATTAATTTAAAATTCCAAGTGTTCAATCACAAAGAAGGAAAAATCTAGATACTGCCTTTTCGGGTGAAGCGGTCTATTACCATCTCAGAGCATGCCTAAGGATCTCTCCGGTTCCCATGCATGTGTAAGTGGAATAGCCGTTTTATTCTGAAATCAAATCTAAGGAGTTTAATCGACTAAGGTTCAAACCCTGAACTTGGCCCTTGTCATCATGATCAATTGATGATGAGTCATGATCCCGATCCAGGATTAGTTCTGTTAGGTGGAGGCAGTAATTGCTCAGGTCCTAAGGCCACTGTTTGATCTCTGGTGTATTGTGGCAATCTACCACTTCTGACATGCTCTTCCACCTCATCCTTCAGATGGCGACATTCATCAGTAGTATGCCCTTCCAGCTCATGGAATAGGCAGTACTTTATACTTCTACGTTCCCGTTCTATAGGATCTCTCCTGGGTGGTTTTCGATAGAGGAGCTGCCCTCGAGTCTTCGTGTAAATCCATTCTAGGGTGGCTGGCAAGTCCGTGTATTGTCTGAACCTGGGTTCTCGGAATTTATTGCGTTTATCAGGACCATCATATCTATCATCCTGCTTTCGATTCCCTTTTTCTGCTCCAGATTGTTCTTTGGTGGTTCCTTCGCCTTGCACAGCATTTGCTTCTTGTCTCTCAGCGCGTGATTCTTCTAGCCGAATGAATCTTTCAGCTTCATGGTAAAATTTACCAAGGCCTTGTGGTGGTCTCTTGCCAGCGAATCCTTAAACTCTGTTCCTTCTGCAACTCCTGCCACCGCCGCCATCAAAATCATTGATGGATCCGAGAGATCTACCGAAGCCACATTTGCATTGAATCACAACAGAAAATCTTTTACGGACTCTCCGGTCCTCTGCTTTATCGATGCTAAGGTCATCACACTTTTGGGTCGCGTCACGTGGAACCTAAACTGCCTCATGAAGCATTGCACCAGCTCGTCCCATGTTCTAATTGATCCACTCTCTAGCTGCCCGAACCAAAGCGCAGCCAAATCTGATAAATATGGAGGGATACATCGTGCCATCACTTCCTCGGATGCCCCAACACTTTCGTATGCCTGATATATCTGGTAATATGCATGGTCGGGTATGACTTTCCATCATAAGGATCCAGTGCAGGTAATTTGAACCTTGGAGGATTCCTTGCATTTTCGATATTCGGAGTGAACGGACTCCGACTGACTTCCTCTAAGACTCCGCTTGACAATCCTCCTCTTATAATCCTTCTTATTAATCCAGCCATCCGCTCGTATCCATCCAGGGGTAGTCCCCTGTTTCCATCTCTACCTTGCCCCCCACGTTCTATAGGGTACGCCGGGTAGTACTCTTCATGTTGTTCATTTATGTTCACGTTGGTCCCTGCTTGCTAAGCTTCATTCACCGCTCTCCCAGTATCCAATGCTGGAGGTCTGCCTTAAGCCTTTGCTGATTTCCTTCAATCCCTCCATTCTGGTTCTGGTGTTGACCTCTAGAAACTTCTATAGCTCTGGTTCCTTGTGCTACAGTGCTAGCAGCCACGGTTGGTCCATTTCCTTGACTTTGTGCTCCAACATGTCCAACCTATCGAAGCAGGTTCTGTATCATGTCATCCTACCGTTTCAGCATCGTCTCCATCTCATCCCTAGTGATATAGATGGATGCTTGACCTGCTCTAGCTCTAGAGGAGGCCTCTTCACTTTCCTCCTGACTGCTTCTTTATGTCACTTGCTTCCTTGTTGATGGCCTAGCCATTGCTTTCTAGAATCCAAGTTTCTAGCTCCAAAATCCCTGAGTGCTTGCCTTTTCAGTGAAAGCACCAAAATATTAGCGCCAAAACTGGTCACTAACACCCAAATCCACGCGAAAGCACCAACTAATAGTCACAACTCACAGATAGAGTATATTTAGAGAGTAATAATGTAAAGAACAATCAAAATAAAAAAGAAAGCAGTAAAAACGCATAATTTATAGTGGTTCGGCTGACTCTGTCCTACGTCCACTCCAGAAATTTCTTTTTTATTGTTGTAACAATTGATTACGGTTACAAAATGGAAAAATTAGCCTCAGCCTTAGAAAATAGAAAGTCAGAGAGCCGAAAGAAGATCCTTTTTCTGAGCCCCCACACGCTGTATTTATAGACAAATCTTGAGTTGTTGGGATTTCTGAATGGTATAGGCCCATCAAGGCCTTCCACTGAGCCATATACCTCCAAGGCTGAACGAACTTCCACCGAGCCACACCGGCCTCACCATAATTCCGAGCCACACCAGCGTCACCACAATGCCGAGCCACACCGGCCTCACCACAATGTCGAGCCGTCTCACCAACGCCGAGCGACCCTGACCTCACCAATGCCGAGCCACCCTGACCTTACCAATGCCGAGCGACCCTGACCTCACCAATGCCGAGCGACCTTGACATCACCAATGCCCAGCCGTCTCACCAACGCCGAGCGACTTCCAGGCCAAACGACTTCCATGCCGAGCGACTTCCAGGCCGAACGACTTTCACGCCGAGCGACTTCCACGCCGAGCGACATCTACGCCAAGCGACTTCCACGCCGAACGACTTCCACGTCGAGCGACTTCCATGTTGAGCGACTTCAACTTCCATGCCAAGCGACTTCCATGCCAAATGACTTCCATGCCGAGCGACTTCGACTTCTATGCCGAGCGACTTCCATGCCGAAGGACTTCCATACCGAGCGACTTCCATGTCGAGTGACTTCCATGCCGAGCGACTTCCATGCCGAGCGACTTCGATGCCGCGCGACTTCGATGCCGAATGACTTCCATGCCGAGCGACTTCCATGCCGAAGGACTTCAATGCTAAAGGACTTCCATGCCGAGCGACTTCCATGACAAGCGACTTCCATGCCGAACGACTTCCATGCCGAATGACTTCCAACCGTGCTGCGTTACCTATCCATCCAATCGACTCAAACCTACCACATTCCAGCCTTGACAAATGAGTAGTCAATTTAGTTAAATCTGTCGGTTTACGGCCTTATCAAAAGGCGGGATAACTGTTATCTCTTATGGAAGTAAAATCTCTTTTGAGAAAATGATTAATGCTAAATGGAAACTTTATCATCTTTTCCTTTTTTTTGTTTTTATTGATATATTGTTATTTCTTGCTTCTTAAATTAGGATTTTTTTCCTTTTTCAACTAATACTCCTAAACTTAATCAATGCCTCAAGACCATTCATTTTAAATTTACATTGGCATTGAAAGAATAACGTTCTCATTCTATATTTGGTCCTTCAATCAAAGAAAATGATAAAGCAAACAAGTGGTTTGAGAATTACCTTAAAGTGAATCCTATTTTAAAATTAACTCAGGAAATAGTAAAAGACTTTGAGAAGAAAGTCTTATAGAAGAATGCTTAAATTAGCTACTGACTAAGAAACTCAGTTCTAGTACCGATTCCAAACAACGGTTAGAACTATATATAATGGTAGCTTAGTTAAATCGGCGTATCTTTGATTTGGATATCGAAGCGGTAAAGTATAAAAAAGGATTGTTAGTTTTATGAGTTGATATGAAGGTAAATAAGGGTTGCCTACCCCTATCTCAATCGATTCTTCTCAAAGGAAATCACCGCATCTTGTTACTTTAACCAAAGGGCGATCAACATAAGGCAATGGTGCAGCAGAATCTCCTTAAGTTGATAAATTATGGGAGCTTACGAGATCTAGTAGAGCCTTCAAATTAGAATGTGTTTGAAAAGTAAAGGCAAGTTGAAAAAGAAATTTAATGATATTTTGTCATCGTAAAGATGAGAAAGTGAAATGTTTATTAATCCAAAAAATGGATCAACATCCTGGATTAAGTGTGAAAGCACCAGCCTTATTCTTACAGAGCAATAATATAGAGAATAAATGTAAAAAGAGCAGAAATAATAAAACGACAAGAAGATTTTTATAGTGGTTCGGCTGTTAATGGAGCCTATGTCCATTTTATAACTTTTCTTATTGGCTGACGGCTATTACAAGTTGAATTAGAGTACAATGCAATTAGATTATGTAAATGGGACCAAGCCACCAATGCTATAGTTCACCGAGGGAACCCTGTAGATGACCATTGTGTGGGAGAAAAAGAATGAAGAATAGTTTCTGCAGAGCATCAGCAGCCAGCCTAGAAGATCCCATTTATATTATAGGTAGGATTGTATTTATAGGGTTGGAGAGCCATTGGGCAAGGCTGACTTGGCAGATGCTTGTAAATGACTATACGATGATGCCCTGAAAGTTTCATGGCGAGTCAAGTCAATTTGATGGATTGCAAGCGATCCATAGCCTTAGGTCGCTATGACTCAACTGCTTAAGATGCTTTCTACCATCCTTTTATATAAACTCCATGGCAATCTGGCACAGTCATATGGATTTCTAGCGATCCATGTACGCAGTGTTTTTTGACTTTGTCTTCTAGATTGAGTTTGTTGTCTTATGGTGATGTTATCCATGTAATTTCATAGCTTGTTGCCTCGTTTTAATGATGATCCACACACTGGTTTCATCGGACTGCTGATTGAATTAGACAAATGCTTGCTTCTCGATTTAACTAGCTCGGAATTCCATTAAATTTAGCCATCATTCCTAGAATGCCTATTGGACGATGATGCAAAAGAATTAGTTAACCAATGAGCTATCCTCATAGATCGTTAGCGATCCATAGGAGATGGATCACTAGCGATCCTTCGCATTAGTATGTTTTCATTTTCTTTTTCTATGATCCTTCTTGGCTGGTTCTTCTAGTCCTTTTGAGGTTGGCTCCTGGGCTGTTCTGGCTCGACTAAGTTGTTTCGACTTCCTTTGTATCTTGCTGGGTTAAAACCTAGATGCCATTTTCCTCCTAGAGTTTTCCTTCATTGGAAACAAGGTGTTATCTGAAAGTAATTGCTTTCTATTTTCCACTTGGTGAGGTTCAAGTAATCGTGTCAAGGCCATCATGCGAATTTTGCTTTGGCTGTTCAGCTGCTCGTTAAGTTTTGATGTGAATTGTCGTTTCTTGTTATAAAAAACCGATTTTGACCCTATAACTTTTAGGATGCCATTAAAAAGCACGTGGATCACACTGGCCAAATTTGGAGAAGGTTAGTCCTCGTTCGATGGACCGCTAGCGATCCACCATCCATGGATCGCTGGCGATCCAAATACTTAGTGATTTTCTCTTCTTCGACCTTCTACTTAACCCTCTAGAGCCGACCTCATTTCTTTTATGCTTTTGTTTGGTGATCCGAGCTATTCTTTCTTGCAATCCGAGATGTCTTTCCTATGACCCGATCCAAGAGTTATAAAACCCAAGTCCTATGCCATTGTCGCCGCCGTTCATCGCCACCAGAGCTCCTCGCCTACGACCACCCCTGACTTTTCCATCACGTTGACTTAGCCACGGAACTTTGTTGCTCTATTTTCCAAATTGCGAAAGGCCGCTAACACTCCAAGTTTATTGCGTCCTCCTATGATTCTTGATGTTATGTGGATTAGGTTTATTTTTGCGCTCGTTTTGCAATTCGACAACGGGGTTGTATTGGTGATGACTGTCGTGGAAAATTCGAGTTGATTATGATTTTTTGGAGGAAGATAGTAAATCGAGTATTGAGTACTTCATGGAATGAAACTCGGGCCTTGCCTCGGTGTTTGATATGTTTTGCTGTCTTCGTCTATAGAATTAAAATTAACTTGTTTACATTGCTAACACAACACGATGTATCACAAATTGGTTTTAATACTTCCGGAGGGGAGTAGCGGCTTAAGATAGCTTCTCACAAGAAAGCTATGTTATTATCGCCTTTTGGAGAGTTTGGATTGGTCTTGTTATTGCACAATCGGTGTACCTAAACTGGGAAGAGCTATCCCCGTTGCATTGGACAACAGATCCGTTATAGATCGTTGATCGATAAAAGTTAAGTGTAGAAGAGATAATTTCAAAAAATGATACGAAAATCCCTTTTCATTCTTTACTGTATGCGAACTACCTAAACAGGATAGAGCATTCATAGTGTTCAGGACACCGAGCTCACCCCCTATGGATAACACACTTAATTTGCCCCGATATATACTTGAAATCCGACGTGTCGATGTGAATCGATATTGCTTCAGAATTCAAGTGCTGTAGGGGAATTTTTAGTTAAAGATAGAATTACCTGACTACGTTGGATGTAAGTTATATTGTATAGAATGAAGTATATGCCTTCTCGCCGTAAGTCCAATGGAGGAAGTCCAGTGCTTTTAGAAACTGAATCGTCTTCCATTGCCCCTTCCTCTTCTAATTCTCGAGTTGAATATGATCAACTTATCCAGGTTGGCTTGGCTGTGGACTGGACTCCTTTGAATTTCAGAGTTCTTCTTAATCCACTAAGAGAGCTTCATTCGTAATTTCCGCTAAGGTTTTGCATAATATTTTCTTGCAACATGGCATTCCGAAGGACGATGTGCGCCTTTCGGAGAAGAATAAGTTTGCCTATATACCACCTCCGAGATACACTAATTGCCACTAGCACATATGCTTAAATGGAGCAGTGCCTCCCTTTAATGACTTCTTAGGAGAAACTCCTTCAAACTCAGGAATTGCTCTGTTCCAAATTCATCCCAATGGATATGAAAACTTGACTTACCTTCGCGTTCTATTTATGCGGTCATTTAATCGTGCTCCTAGTTGAGATATTTTCTCTCATTTAAGAGGAGAGACAAGTGCCCATCCCTTGTTATCATTGAAGCCTAGAGGAATCACAAGATCGTGCTGCATCTTCAAATCAATCTATCCTAATTCAATACTCAGTACTTCTTCGTTAGATATCTCGAAGGGTTTAACCATCTTTGGACAACAAAGGGTAAGTTTTCTTCTTTACTTATTAAGTTTCGATATGTCTCTATGGGATTTCCGATAGGTCAAATACTTCGTGCAATTATTCCAAGGCCAAATAAAGACCTGTCACCTGACCAGATTTTTCATACCTTGAAGGTCTTAGATGCCGGGGAGTGATCAGTTAAATTTTTGCTAACGGGCGAAAATTTGCTCCGGTATGGGCTATTGCATCCTCGGAGATCCACTATAGCGGTTGAATTCACGTCTCCTTCTTGTCCAGAATACAAATATGCTCTACTTCTCCATTACATGGCTCTGAAGAGGGTGTTTTTCAAGAAAAGGAGACAAGCCTTCCGAAGAAACTCATGAGGGAAAGGATGTCACGGCTGATGCCTGTTGATCGGCTAGAATGCCCCCAATTCTAGAGGAAGGGGAAGTAGATTTCAAGCTACGAGAGGGAAAGGCTGTAGTAGCAAGAGAAGATGAGGAGGGTGAAGTTGAGAGTAGTCGTAGTCATGATTCCTCCTCAAGTGATGATGATTTCGATGCAGGTTTTGGTGATGCACTGTAATGACAATGAATTTTGAACATTTGAAATTAGAATATTTGATTGATTTTAAATATTTGAATGATAAGTTTAACTTGAATTTCAAATAGAACTATGAATTTGGAGATTAAATTATTGAATTTAATTTATTGAGATTGGTAAAAATTTGAATCTTCAGTTTTAAGCTGTTTAGAAATATTTTCAAGACTTCGAAAATTTATATTGATAATACCGAAGATGATGGAAGCTTTGGAATTTAATTTGAAAATGTTTTGATTAGATTTGAATTTATATCGTTTAAAATCGATATATAAAAATAGCCTTCCGAGGCACAGTCTCAGAATTCGTTGAAACCAGTTCCATTGGATCCGCAATATTGTATTATTGTCAGATTTCAATTTTCGTAAAGTTTGGAGTGATCGTTTGGCTGTACAATAAGAAAACCCGCTGAAATTAAATCGAAAATTCAATATAAAAGTGGGTCCAAAATGCTATCTTCTCCATATGATCAAATTTGGAATCGGAACCTTTTCCATTGTGTTCAGAATGGGCGTATAACATTATAAACGCCTGGCGGCACGCCTCGATAGGAGGTCGAGATTTTTCGGCTCGATTTCGAGACGTTCAAATTCAAATTTAAATACTATAACTATGACCAGTCAAACAAAACATTTGGATTCAACACGTTGTTGCCCTTTCTAACACCTGTCAAGCATGCAAAAGAATTTAAGGCATGTAACAGTTTTTTTAAAAATATGTATAAAGTAAACAATCTCGTGCAAACTCGAATTAACAGAACAAATAAGAAAAACTCATTCCCCTCTTTCGTTCAAGAAAAAATTAAGGGCCGAAGATAAGATACACAAATTCAAATCGAAATCCCTCTTCTACTGTATATTCTTAGATCGGAAAAAAAGGAAAAAAAGGGGCAGAGTCGAAGCTAACAGGTCGAGATGTGGGGAGGGGAGTTTCACGAGTTAAGCGATGGATGGTGCGCTGCGATTTTCGCGCACGTGGAAGTTCAATCGAGGGGTGGATCGAGTGCTTCGTCGAAGGCGGCAGACAGCGAGTGTGATGATGCTTGTAGGTCGCGAGCATGCGTGGGGTCGATGCCGCGATAGTGGCAGCGACGATGAAGCTCTCGGTCGATTTGGAGGCGGCATGCATCAGGGCTGGCGGCGAATAAATGGCAATGTCGCGCGTGCGAACGAGGGCGATCTAGTGCCGAGACAAGGTTCGTGATTTTCCTCTTCTGTGAGGTAATTTGTTTCTCAATAAAATAAGTATGTACAGGAAAAAAGTCATCACAGTAAGGTTTAAACTTATTTTTGTTTTGAGTTCTATAAATATGTTATATATTCAGTAAAAGTATAAGTTATAATTTTTTATCTACAATGAGTGATTTTACAGAAGAGTATAATATATATGTATTCAAAAAAATAACAACAGTAAGTTATAAAACAGAAATTATAAATATATATACACACACATAAGATTTTGGGATATAAAAATTTTATATAAAGAAAATTTGATTTTCAGAGTCTATAAATAGAGTTTCAAAATGAAATAAATAAACCTATACATATTTTTAAATCTACCTGTTTAATAAATTTTTTTATGAAGATAAATTTAAATTAACAAACGACAAAAGATTGTTCGATTTATTTCAAATATTAATTATATCATCTAATATTTATGCAAGGTCAAAAAATCGTGAAGAAAACAATCTAGAATGAAAATGGATTGTATGCAAAGCAAAGGTGAGATCTTCTCACTCAATCAAATATTTTTCTGATTTAAATTTCGGATAGTTAGATTTAAAATTGATTGACTGTGTGCTTGGATGATTGATTTATTATCAGTTATATTAGTTTAGACCCTATGCGCCGCATTATAGCGGATGATATTATATTAAACCCATATACCACGATATTCCACCTCGAAGTGTAATTGGTATTATATTTTTTTTAGAGATGTTGATTTCCTGCATTATATAGTGGATGAGACCCTATGCGCCGCATAATAGCGGATGATATTTTATAAATCCCATATACTGCGATATTCCACCTCGTAGTGGAATTGGTTTTTAATTGTTGTGCTAACGTCTATGGATGCAGGGAAATAAGTTGGAGGGATCCAACTGGATTCCTCAAAACATTTTGATTTGTTTTCAAAATTGTGTGTTTATTATTTATAATCTGTGTGTGATTATTTATAATCTGTGTGCGATTATTTGTGATTGAAACCGTTGAAGGCTAAAATTTAGCCGAATATATTTTTGGTATCGTAGGATATTAGAAATAAATTAAATTGGATCTTTAAATTTAGGTAGAAAATCTATAGTGAATTCTTATTGAATAAAATTCCAAAATATGGGAAAAAGTTTAATAAATGGATTTCGAGTAATAATATTCAAAAGGTGAAGAATTTATTTTAAAAATATGGTTTTTAAATAATTTGGAAAAGATAAAGGAATTTATTTTATAAAATAAATAAATAAAATTGATTTGGGTGTTGAAGGTGAATATTTGGACAACGATTTGAAAATCGTATATCAGTGGATATTTGAAAGTTTTAAATTCACAATGGAAATTTTTTAAAGGAAAGGGAATTTTGTTTTAAAAATAAATATAGGTTTATTTTTTAAAAATGTGTAAAGAAATTTACAAATTGGAATGTAAAATAAAATAAATCGAGAAAGGTTTATTAATTGGCGTAGATGAACCATATTGTAATGGAAAAAGAATTCTTCCCTTAAAAGCCGAGTATATTTTTAAAATAGCTTTTGAAATAAAATTAAAAGTTCTAGATTTGGTTTTAAAATAATATTGTTGGATAAATTAGTTTTGAAAATTATTTTAAATCTTTAAATTAAAAATTTATTTAATTAATTATAAAAGGGATTATTTTAAAGATTAAATTGATATTTGATTTAGAAAATAGTTATTTAAATATTTATACTCTATCTACTAATTTTATTTTAAAATTAGTTTGGACTTGAAGTCTTATATGTGATAATTAGTATAATGTTTTCATAACCAATATTTAAGTAAGTATTGAAGATGGTTTTATTTTAAATGTTCCAAGAATATTTTGGATAAGTGATTTGAATTATTTTAACTCGGTAGATTTTTAGTGGAAATGAATAAATATTTGGAAATATATTCCGCATAAGGAAAATGATTGAAAATTTGTTTCCAAAGGATTGAAATGTGAATAATGATTTGAAATTTGTTTTCAAAATATTAAAGTGTTAAAAGTATATCTTGCGAAGATATTTTGAAAATAAATGATTTGGAAAAATTATTTGAAATCCAGTGACTGTTGTAAATGATGATTGGTAGTTAAATAACCGACTATCAATATTGGCCTTTAATCAGCAATTGAGTTTAGATGCGACCGGGAGTCGAATTTCAAATGGATATTCGAAACCCACATCGAACCATTGTGATTGTGATGGATCTTTTGTTTAAAAGATCAAAGTGGAAATTGTTGTGATTTGTTTGAAAATTGAATGAACACTTATTTCTAAAAATAAGCGCTCATTATTCGGATTAGCCGAGAGAGGATCTTATGTCATAAAACCCATTCCGAATAATGATACGATGAAATGGGATTGCAATTGAAGATGGTGTTGAAGACTGAGTATTTTCGAAAGCGAAAAGATTACCCATCGAATGTCTCTGCACCGGGTTGCTCCGGTATAGAGATTTTATCACCCTTTGTGATGGGGATTCCGGACGTGATTAGTGAATATTCGGATTTGCAAGGGCTTCTTTTGAAGTGCGTCCGATTCCGTTCGATCCCGGAACGGACTTGTACGGATGTGTGTCTGACGTTACACTTTGAGATGTAAAGCTGGTTTCTATCAAATACATTTCTATTAGTGGCGGAGAATTTATTCTCTTAGCTTAACACCCTTCTCTGAGACGTACGAGCTCAGAGGTTATGCAGTTGATGGTTACTAGTGATGCATTCCCAATTTGGTAATGTGGCATACGAAGTGCTGCTGATCATTTGTTGATCAAAGCATGGATTTTGTGAAAAGCGTAGCTTGGACGAGACTTCATCGAGCCTCACATCCCGGAATGGTCGAAACAGGAAGGATGCAGCAAGGTTATAAGGGGTAGCGCCCCTTAGGGTATGTTCATTTCCTTCTGGATAGAGGTGGTATCATGGTATGGAGCCCAGATACTTAACCTATGTGGTTGCTGCAAATTTATTACTTTGTGGTTGTTGGTATTGAGGATCCTCGGATAAAGGTTGTTTACAACCGGGGGATGACATACTCGTGTCAGTAGTTACCTATTTTTGCAGAGGTAACCCGGCCTTGTGTTGGCAGAGATCTGGTTAGGTTCTCGGGGCGTCCCTCCAGAGGCGTACCCACGTGGCCTAGGAAGTTCCTTAGCCTGACCATTTGTTGGAAATCCAATCACCAATACGCACCTTGTACGGTTTTATTTGTATAATCTGCCATCTAATATGGTAGCTATAGTAGGCATACTATAATGGTACGTATGCTGGCTAAGATTAATATTGTACTTGCAAATGTTTTCTGCACTATGCACTAATGATAATATTAAAAAGATTTTGCATATTAAGCATGTTTGACTATTATAAGGAGTAATCTCCTCCAAGTGTGCGATTGCATTGTGTGTGCTGTAAGGCCTTATGGTAGTTTCATTTTCAAAAAAAAACATTGCGGATTTCTTTTAAATTCTTATGTTAAAGTATAACTGTTTTTAAGATCTCACACCAGTCCCATGACTGACCTGGAGTTTATTGTTCCCTTTCTAAACTCTGGGTGCCCATAATTTTCCATACGAGTAGCCTAGAGTCAGGTTATCAGTTATTCGAGAGCGAAGTCAGAAAAGAGTTGATGTGGAGATCAGGAGTTGAAGCTGGATGCGAGACGTATCTCTTTACTATGTAGTGTCCGTTGCGTATGGTTAGTGTAAAACAGTTTTTATATGGTCAAGTTATAAAGACTGCAAGTGTCTGTATTGTGTTGTTGTAAACTCTGTTAAATGTGATGTATAAACTGACATAGTATTTTTATTTTAAAGGTTATTTATTTATCTATTATATATTGTTCCGCTGTGAAATGTGAGATTCTGTTTATTATTTCTGTTCTTCTTCTATCTTCTTCTTCTTTAAACCCTAACGGTTCGGTTTTCCGGCATTTGATTATGTGGCATTTGATATAGTGGTCATATTTATGTCGACTTTCGAAAGTCGTAAAATCGGACTATGACAATTTGGTATCAGAGCAATTGGTTAAGCGACAACCTTGGCTCTGGTGGGAGTTACTCATTAGGGATAGAGTCAGTAGTACTCTAGAATGAGTTTGAGAGTAATAATAGACATGAGCGCGTATTTCTAGTGAATATAAAAAAAATTATTTTATATTATGATGGTTGGTTTGTTGAGTGGCATATGGATTCTGGTCGGTATAGTCTGTACAACTCTATCGATAGCGATCTGTAAACACTCGTACAGAACAATTCAACATGATATTGTTTTAAAGTAGGGTAAATGAAATAATATTACCAAAACAATTTTGTATAGAAAAGGAAATAATTTCCATAAATTATTATAGTATATATATGGTTGCTTGGTTGTTAGGAAGTGATAATATTAAGTTATTATCATTGAAATTGAATAAGAAATTGAAATCATAATCAAAAGTTGAGAAATAAAATTTATATACAAATGGGAATTGTAAATGTAAACGTGATTTATAATAAAATTCCGGAGGAATGTTTAAAAGAATTTGAAAGGATTTGAAGTTTTGAGATTTGGGAAAGATTAAATTCCTTTTAAGTTTGGAAATGATTTTCAAAGGTTTTGGAAAAAATGTTTTTGAAGGGATAAAAGCTCTAAACTCTTTTCGGTCGTTGGAAAATAACTTCGGTGATAACTACAGCATCATCGATGTTCATTTTCGGGTTTCCAAAAGAGGGATTACTGCCAAATTGTTTTAAATGAAAGTTGTTTGCAAAACTGGTTTGGATTTTTGAATTCAAAGAATAATTTTAATTGCTTTTAAAAATGATTTTCGAAAGGTTGAAAAGACTATGGAATGTTATATAAAATATTTATGGAATATCATTAAGTTGATAGCTTGTAAAGTTTAAAGTTGTTAAAATAAAAATCTAACTTAAAGAGAAGTTAGAAAAAGGTAAATGTGGAAACAAAATAAGTTGGAAGGAAAATTTAATTCAAGTGGAATTAAAAAAAAGTGAAAATTGAATAAAAGAATTGAGATTGAAAATTTGAGTTAATTTGTATAAAGGTGAATTTGAGAAGTCTTATAGACTAAATGATTGGAACAAAATCTATAAAGGTGGGAAATAAAATTGTGAGTGAATAAATAAATTTACGATTACAATTAAATGAAAGTGAAACTGAATGTTGAAATTCATTTTGAATTTGTAAGCAAATAGAATTGAATTGGAATTGAATTTGATTTGTTATAAGCAAAGTGAAGTATTGAAATAAAAATTAGTAAGTGAAACTAATTGAAGAAAAGACCAAATAGATATGGTTTGAAATGAATTCAATAATTATAAATAAAAGGTAAATTGAATTCAAATGAAATTAAAAATGTAAGATTGAACGAAAATGGATATATAACTTCAATAGTAAAGTAAAAATGGTGTAAGAAGTATATACTGAAATTTTTTGTAATAAAATGTGCAAAATCATATTTGAATATTGTAATTGGATATTATGGCTAGCAGGATATACAGGTGTATTAAAGGAAATGGAATTGGGATTTTGATTTCGAAGATAAAATTTGAATTGCTCGACAAAAAGGTATGTATTTGAATTTCACTATGAAATTTGATGATTTTCTTGTCCAGCCGCTTGGCGTTTTGTTTTCTTTCTGAAATCTGAGGGCCCGTGGTGGCATTTTGTAGTCGTTCCGAGCTAGCCGCGCAAATGAGACGCTGGCGAAATTTTTCGAAAATTTAGAGAGTTAGAAAAATTTTGAGAAAATTTTGAAATTTTGAATTTAAATTTAAATTTGTATTGTTAAAGAAAACAATATTGTTTGGAATTTATGGAAGGTTTTGGAAAGTTAGTTGAAATGATAATGGGGCTCTAATAAAACGATTTGTTTTGGTAAGATGATAAAACTATTTGATTTTGAAAAAAGTAATAAGCGGGTTAAGGTTCATTCTTCTTAACTAGTAATTTCGGGACGAAATTCTTTTAAGGGGGGAAGGATGTGACGACCCTGAATGTTGAACATTTGAAATTAGAATATTTGATTGATTTTAAATATTTGAATGATAAGTTTAACTTGAATTTCAAATAGAACTATGAATTTGGAGATTAAATTATTGAATTTAATTTATTGAGATTGGTAAAAATTTGAATCTTCAGTTTAAGCTGTTTAGAAATATTTTCAAGACTTTAAAAATTTATATTGATAATACTGAAGATGATGGAAGCTTCAGAATTTAATTTGAAAATGTTTTGATTAGATTTGAATTTATATCATTTAAAACCAATATTTAAAAATAGTCTTCCGAGGCACAGTCTTGAAATTCGATGAAGTCAGTTCCATTGGATCTGCAATATTGTATTATTATCGGATTTCAATTTTCGTAAAGTTTGGAGTGATCGTTTGGCCATACGATAAGCAAACGCGCTGAAATTAAATCGAAAATTCAATATAAAAGCTGGGTCCAAAAAAGCTATCTTTTCCATATGATCAAATTTGGACTCGGAAACTTTTCCATTGTGTTCGGAATGGGCGTATAACATTATAAACGCCTGGCGGCATGCCTCGATAGGAGGTCGAGATTTTTCGGCTCGATTTCGAGACGTTCAAATTCGAATTTAAATTCTATAACTATGACCAGTCAAGCAAAACATTTGGATTCAACACGTTGTTGCCCTTTCTAACACCTGTCAAGCATGCAAAAGGATTTAAGGCATGTAATAGTCTTTTTTCAAAAGTATAAAATAAACAATCTCGTGCAAACTCGAATTAACAGAACAAATAAGAAAATCTCATTCCCCTCTTTCGTTCGAGATTAAATTAAGGGCCGAAGATAAGATACACAAATTCAAATCGAAATCCCTCTTCTACTGTATATTCTTAGATCGGGAAAAAAAGGAAAAAAAAGGGCAGAGTCGAAGCTAGCAGGTCGAGATCTAGGGGAGGGGAGTTTCGCGAGTTAAGCGATGGATGGTGGCGCCGTGATTTTCGCGCATGTGGAATATCAATCGAGGGATGGATCGAGTGCTTCGTCTAAGGCGGCAGACAGCGAGTGTGATGATGCTCGTAGGTCGCGAGCATGCGTGGGGTCGATGTCGCGATAGTGGCAACGGCGATGAAGCTCTCGGTCGATTTGGAGGCGGTGTGCGTCAGGGCTGGCGACGAATAAATGGCAATGTCGCGCGTGCGAACGAGGGAGATCTAGTGTCGAGACTAGGTTCGTGATTTTCCTCTTCTGTGAGGTAATTTGTTTCTCAATAAAATAAGTATGTACAGAAAAAATCATCATCACAGTAAGGTTTAAACTTATTTTTGTTTTGAGTTCTATAAATATGTCATATATTCAGTAAAAGTGTAAGTTAGAATTTTTTTTATCTACAATGAGTGATTTTACAGAAGTGAATAAATATATATGTATTCAAAAAAATAACAACAGTAAGTTATAAAACAGAAATTATAAATATATATATACATACATAAGATTTTGGGATATAAAAATTTTATATAAAGAAAATTTGATTTTCAAAGTGTATAAATAGAGTTTCAAAATGAAATAAATAAACCTATACATATTTTTAAATCTACCTGTTTAATAATTTTTTATGAAGATAAATTTAAATTAACAAACGATAAAAGATTGTTCGATTTATTTCAAATATTAATTAAATCATCTAATATTTATGCAAGGTCAAAAAAATCGTGAAGAAAACAATCTGGAATGAAAATGGATTGCATGCAAAGCAAAGGTGAGATCTTCTCACTCAATCAAATATTTTTCCGATTTAAATTTCGAATAGTTAGATTTAAAATTGATTGACTGTGTGCTTGAATGATTGATTTATTATCAGTTATAATAGTTTATACCCTATGCGCCGCATAATAGCGGATGATATTATATTAAACCCATATACCGTGATATTCCACCTCGAAGTGGAATTGGTATTATATTTTTTTTAGAGATGTTGATTTCCTGCATTATATAGTGGATGAGACCCTATGCGCCGCATAATAGCGGATGATATTTTATAAATCCCATATACTGCGATATTCCACCTCGAAGTGGAATTGGTATTTAATTGTTGTGCTAACGTCTATGGATGCAGGGAAATAAGTTGGAGGGATCTAACTGGATTCCTCAAAACATTTTGATTTGTTTTCAAAATTGTGTGTTTATTATTTATAATCTGTGTGGGATTATTTATAATCTGTGTGCGATTATTTGTGATTGAAACCGTTAAAGGCTAAAATTTAGCCGAATATATTTTTGGTATCGTAGGATACCAGAAACAAATAAATTTGGATCTTTAAATTTAGGTAGAAAATCTATAGTGAAATCTTATTGAATAAAATTCCAAAATATGGGAAAAAGTTTAATAAATGGATTTCAAGTAATAATATTCAAAAGGTGAAGAATTTATTTTAAAAATATGGTTTTTAAATAATTTGGAAAAGATAAAGGAATTTATTTTAAAAAATAAATAAATAAAATTGATTTGGGTGTTGAAGGTGAATATTTGGACAACGATTTGAAAATCGTATATCAGTGGATATTTGAAAGTTTTAAATTCACAATGGAAATTTTTTAAAGGAAAGGGAATTTTGTTTTAAAAATAAATATAGGTTTATTTTTTAAAAATGTGTAAAGAAATTTACAAATTGGAATGTAAAATAAAATAAATCGAGAAAGGTTTATTAATTGGCGTAGATGAACCATATTGTAATGGAAAAAGAATTCTTCCCTTAAAAGCCGAGTATATTTTTAAAATAGCTTTTGAAATAAAATTAAAAGTTCTAGATTTGGTTTTAAAATAATATTGTTGGATAAATTAGTTTTGAAAATTATTTTAAATCTTTAAATTAAAAATTTATTTAATTAATTATAAAAGGGATTATTTTATAGATTAAATTGATATTTGATTTAGAAAATAGTTATTTAAATATTTATACTCTATCTACTAATTTTATTTTAAAATTAGTTTGGACTTGAAGTCTTATATGTGATAATTAGTATAATGTTTTCATAACCAATATTTAAGTAAGTATTGAAGATGGTTTTATTTTAAATGTTCCAAGAATATTTTGGATAAGTGATTTGAATTATTTTAACTCGGCAGATTTTTAGTGGAAATAAGCACTCATTATTCGGATTAGCCGGGAGAGGACCTTGTGTCATACAACCCATTCCGAATAATGATACGACGAAATGGGATTGCAATTGAAGACAGTATTGAAGACTGGGTATTTTCGAAAGCGAAAAGATTGCCTGTCGAATGTCTCTGCACCGGGTTGCTCCGGTATAGAGATTTTATCACCCTTTGTGATGGGGATTCCGGACATGATTAGTGAATATTCGGATTTGCAAGGGCTTCTTTTGAAGTGCCTTCGGTTCCGTTCGATCCCGAAATGGACTTGTATGGATGCGTGTCTGACGTTACACTTTGAGATGTAAAGCTGGTTTCTATCAAATACATTTCTGTTGGTGGCGGAGAATTTATTCTCTTAGTTTAACACCCTTCTCTGAGACGTACGAGCTCAGAGGTTATGTAGTTGATGGTTACTAGTGATACATTCCCAATTTGGTTATGTGGCATACGAAGTGCTGCTAATCATTTGTTGATCAAAGCATGACTTTTGTGAAAAGCGTAGCTTTGTGGACGAGACTTCGTCGAGCCTCACACCCCGAAATGGTCGAAACAGGAAGGATGCAGCAAGGTTATAGGGGGTATCCCCCCTTAGGGCATGTTCATTTCCTTCTGGGTAGAGGTGGTATCATGGTATGGAGCCCAGATACTTAACCTATGTGGTTGCTGCAAATTTATTACTTTGTGGTTGTTGGTATTGAGGATCCTCGGATAAAGATTGTTTACAACCGAGAGATGGCATACTCATGTCAGTAGTTACCTATTTTTGCAGAGGTAACCCGACCTTGTGTTGGCAGAGATCCGGTTAGGTTCTCGAGGCGTCCCTCCAGAGGCGTACCCACGTGTCCCAGGAAGTTCCCTAGCCTGACCATTTGTTGGAAATCCAATCACCAATACGCGCCTTATATGGTTTTAGTTGTATAACCTGCCATCTAATATGGTAGCTATAGTAGGCATACTATAATGGTACGTATGCTGGCTAAGATTAATATTGTACTTGCAAATGTTTTCTGCACTCTGCACTAATGATAATATTAAAAAGATTTTGCGTATTAAACATGTTTGACTATCATAAGGAGAAATCTCCCCCAAGTGTGAGATTACATTGTGTGTGTGCCGGGAGGCCTTATGGTAGTTTCATTTTCAAAAAAAAAGCATTGCGGATTTCTTTTAAATTCTTCTGTTAAAGTATAACTGTTTTTAAGATCTCACACCAGTCCCATGACTGACCTTGAGTTTATTGTTCCCTTTCTAAACTTTAGGTGCCTATAATTTTCCACACGGGCAGCCTAGAGTCAGGTTATCAGTTATTCGGGAGTGAAGTCAGAAAAGAGTTGCTGTGGAGATCAAGAGTTGAAGCTGGATGGCGAGATGTATCTCTTTACTATGTAGTGGCCGTTGCGTATGGTTAGTGTAAATTAGTTTTTATATGGTCAAGTTATAAAGACTGCAAGTGTTTGTATTGTGTTGTTGTAAACTCTGTTAAATGTGATGTATAAACTGATATAGTATTTTTATTTTAAAGGTTATTTATTTATCTATTATATATTGTTCCGCTATGAAAAGTGAGATTCCGTTTATTGTTTCTGTTCTTCTTCTATCTTCTTCTTCTTTAAACCCTAATGGTTCGGTTTTCCTCCATTCGATTGTGTGGCATTTGATACAGTGGTCGTATTGATGTCGACTTTCGAAAGTCGTAAAATCGGGCTGTGACATGGACACTTTGAATCGTGTGACGAGACTCTAGGAATGAGTCCTGTTCTTCCAAATTTACTTCCTCGAGAGATCCGCAATAAGCATGCTCCTCCAGTAGTCGAGCAACATCACAATTCCCTGGTTAAAGATGCTAGTGTAGATATTTGGGATTTGAGCAACATTTACAGAAATATCGACAAACTTATAGCGGAAGATTTGAAATTCAAAGGGAGGTCTCCCCGCCCGGGTCATATTATGCCCGGAGTCAGTCCAATTTCTATCAGAATGGCTTTCCGATCCGGTTTGTGGCATCCTCTAAGGCCCCTTAAGGCATGTTACACATTTCACTAGGGCCACATTTAATTATACATGTATTGTTTAGGCCTATTTCTTGTTATGAAAGCCCTTTATTTATTCTTCATGTTAGATCCCATGAGAGGCTATGCACTTTATGGTGATCTTGAGCAATTCACTAATTCGCAACATTGGTCGGAACGATCTACAAGCTGCCATTAGCCCCTTGAGATCGAAAAGGAATGAAGAAGGCGAAAAGACTTGGAGGCCAAAGCTCGTCGCTGCGATGGAAAAAAAAGGGTTGGATGTATAAAAGTGGTTACAAGAAGAGAAAAACCCCTAATGACCGGCATGAACCGTCTAAGAAGTCAAAGGTTGATCATGGTTCTCATCCTTTTGTGCATTAGGCTTTTTCCCTGGCCCTAGTTTCTAGCGGTCTTGAAATTCCGGTTTCTTCCATTCAAACTCTGTCTTTATCTCAAGCCTATCGACCCATGTGGTTCATGCTTCCGGTTCCTCGCACCCTCATAGCAAGCTAGCTTACTTTCTTCAGTCTGGTCCCCTCTAGATTTGAAGTTGTGCTCCTCGGGTGGTTTTTAAAGGAAGTTAAGTTTGACCGCGACCTTCGTCCATTTCGCAAAGATTCCTATATGCCCCACCTTCAGGTGATTCAAAGCGATTTAGAGCAAGCCGAGGGATGGAAAAAGTTATGCAAGCAGCTAGCCGATACGAATCGCAATAATTATCAAGAAATCCTCTCCTTTGAATTGGAGAAAGATGACTTCAAGTGGGCGTTAGCGGAACATGATGCCAAAGTCGAGCGACTGGTATAAGCAAGGGATGTGGTGTTCTAGAAGAGCAAGAATTATGCTGGTTTGCTGAAGGGGCTGAAAGAGGCCCTTGCAAAAAAAGGGATTGTATTTCAAGATGAAATTAAGAAGGCCCATGCAGACAAAGTTAAGTTGAAAGAGGATCTCAAAGCTCACGACATGATTATTGAAGCCCAGAAGAAGACTATCATTGATCACAACAAGATTGTTGAAGAGCATAACAAGACAATCGAGGAATATGAGGAGGTCGTGAAGTCCTATGATAAGACCATCTCCGAACAAGCCCAGATGATTGCCTCTCTCAAAGAAAGAGTTGCACAGCTTAGTACCGACATAACTCATGTTGATGTTGAGAAGGCCACCGTTACAGTAGATTATTTAGAGCTATGGAACACTTTCGAAAAGAAGATGGAGAATATGGATGATGCCATCTTAAATTTCTATGTCAACTCCCCGTTGCATCAAAGATGTCTCCGCTATTTGGGCCCTAAGTTCTTGTGCACTCTCGTCGTGTTTTGGGAAGATTCCTGGCCCGTTTCCAAGAGAACGAGGACGTCTATACTGACCGTGAGTTGGAGGATGTTTACCTTAATGAGGAATCGAAGAGAGCACTGATAGAGGGTCGCCAGATCCTACGAATTAAGAAGGAACAGGAGGCTGTGTTGATGTTATGACTTTAACTGCCAAAAAATTACCGGAGCCCCTTATTTTTGGGCCTACTGAATTGTCAAGACAGTCTCAAGATCAATGAGCGAATTCTGGGTCCCTGAAATTTCTCCGAAGATTGTGTAGCCAGCAAAAGAAGGAGAAGGGGATATGAGATCAACCTTCTAGGCTATTCCTCTGATGTAGATAACCCTCTTGTTTCCCCCGAGTTTGAGAATTTTCAACTCATGCCGCACGAACAAAATGAACATAACGCTTTCATTTTTGATCTTATAGGCCTGTCTTCCTTACCTATTGATCCACCAGTTTCCTCGATGCCCGATTATGCCGCTATTTCAACTACCTCGATGCTTATCTCCGTAGTTTCTCCGATTGCATCTATTTCATAGTCGGGGCCTGAATCTGAGAGGATTGCTGCATTGCATATTCTAGACAACCCTTTCTTATCTTTGGAGGCGACTTCACGGCAGATGAAGGTCGAGATTAGGAGGACCAGAGTGAATAGCTGCATAAATATGATCAACAACTGGTTGCTGTTAAGAAGGAAAAGGTTAAAACAATAAGATCATCGAAGATCCCCCACAAATCCCAAAAGCAAAAGACGGAAGGGGAGTCTTCCGAGAAGGTCAAAGAGCAGGGAGGAAATGCCGGCACTGAGGAGATTGTTGATGTCACAGGTAGCGACACTACCCGTAGCCGAGATTCTGAGGGGAAGCAGAAACTTCCAACTAAAGGTGGGAAGGGCAGTGGTGGGAAGAGGCGTTGACTGGTTTGGATAGCGTCAGAGTCAGTTATTTGAGATATTTTTTTATTTGATATGTGTTTTGTTCAAGTGAAGTTTGTACTTTCTGCTTTGATTGTTGTAGCATCTGTATCTTTCATTTTTGTTGGCCAACATTGTGTGGGTATAGCCCTCACATTTTGACTTTGTATAAAAAACATTGTAAGTAATATAATGTTTATATTTTGATTGTAACTTTACCTATCTACTTATCTGTGTTTCATGCACTTATGTCAATTTCATTTACCGCTATTTTATTCTATCTAATCGTGTGATTATCATCAAAATTCTTTGTTTGGAGTAATAGAACTATGAAGTGTTTTTGAGTATTTTTATTTGAGTATTGGTGTGTGCACCCCAGTTCACAGGGCTGTTTACATCAAACACCTGACAATGACCGGCTGATCTGAGTGATTTTCAAATATTTATGATCAGATCTATTTTTTGGTTCCTATCTTTGGGAACTTATGATTTGTACGGCTTAATTTCAGGTTTATTTTTGGTCAACAATTGGAATTTTCTGCTGACCCATAGTAGTTTGCAATTATTGGATTCATACTCGTTTCTCCCTATAGCTAGAGTGGGTTGATCTTATTATTCCTGCAATGGTCGAGTTTCCTGGTAATAACTGTACTTAACAGTACACACAACTTATGAAATGCGTAGCTTTTGGGATCGATCTGACCCATCGACCTAGAATGATTCGAAACTTCTCGATGATACCAATTTTCAGGCAATGTGAGGAGTTTATGCTTTAGAAGTGTCATTCCATGGCTCAAAAAGGTAGTTCGCAACTTATGAGATGCGCGGTTTTGATTTGGGCCTTCCCGGTGCTGCCGTAGCAACACTGGTTCTTAGAAGTTGGGGATCGGGTTCCGTCGATCCAACGTTTTGAGTCGATTTGCTTTCATCGACTCAGCGAGTTAATGGGGCATACTTGAGCATGATTCCACTGTCTCAAGCGGCAATTGAAAGGTTTTGAGCCGATTTGACTCCGTTGACTTAATAGGTTACTTTTATGAACATAGTTTTATCGGTTTAGAAAGAAAAGCAATTTTATTAAGAAAAATTGGGTAAATTTTGCTATTTACAATGCCCCCGATATCCCAAGATGGCTTATTTGCTAAAAAAGTAAAATAGGAAGTACATAAGATATCTTCAGACAAAGTAACGGCACAGCGATTCGCTGTTCCCTAGTCGAGGAATCTGAATTACATCAACGGTTGTTGATTTGAAAGTTTTTTCCCCTAGCTTTTGACTAATTACTTACGACCCTTCCCCGTTTGATCCAAAGGTTCCCGGCATGGATAGACTCGTTTAAGGATAAGGACTCCTACTTTGACGGTTTGGTTGTGCACTTTGGAGTTAAAGTACCATGAAACCCTTTTTTGGTGAGCAGCAGTCCTCAACTCGGCTTCTTCCCTCTTCTCCTCAATCATATCTAACGACTCGAGTAGGAGTTGCTCGTTTTGCCTCTGATTGAAATTCTGCTTTCTATAAGATAGGACTTATAGTTCAATGGGGATCATTGCTTCTGAACCATAAGCCAAGGCGAATGGGATATGCCTGGTTACTACTTTGTGTATTGTTCTGTAAGCCCATGGTGCGAGTGGAAGTTCGTCAACCCAATTCCCTTTAACTTTAGCTATCCGCTTTTTGATGGTGGACTTGATGATCTTATTTATTGCTTCCCGTTTGCTTGCAGATGAGTGACCGTGGAAAAACTCTTCTCGATTCGAAAGCGTTTGCAAAAGTCTTTGAACTCGGCGCTTTTGAATTGGGTTCCGTTATTAGTGATGATTTTTTGTGGCACACCGAACCTGTAAATAATGTTTTTAGTAACAAAATTAATGACTTTCTTTGTGGTAATGGTAGCCTATGGTTTCGCTTTGGCCCATTTTGTGAAATAGTCACCGACAACTATAGCATATTTAGCCCCTCCTTTAGCTATTGGCAATATGCCAATCAGATCAATTCTGAAGGGCCACGGGCTGACCAACTGCGTTTGTTCTGTTAAGGGATTTATTTTGATCTTGCCGAATCTTTGGCATCGGTTGCACCGTCTGGCGTAATCTACTACATTACGATTTACCATTGCCCAAAAATATCCGTACCGGAGGATTTTCTTTGCAAGGGTTTGCCCCTCGGTATGGTCTCCGTAGCCGCCTTTGTAAACTTCTTTAAGGATCCGTCGAGCTTTGTCATCGATCGTGTATCTGAGCAAGGGGGCAGAGAACCTCTTTTGGTAGAGTATCCCATCCTATATTATGAATCGCGATGCCTTCCAGAGAAGCATTTTCCACTGGTTCCTATCTGCGGGCAGAGTTCCTATAAGCAAGTAGTCTTGGAATGGCATCATCCACATTTCTGGTTCAACGGTGGTCTTAAAAATTCAGTCGATATGGCATTTCGCTTATACTTGGAGTGGTCATGGTCTCAACCGGGACTAGTCCCAACGAATGAGCTTCTCCGAAGTTGGACAATTTAGCTAAGTAGTCAGCCTTCATGTTTTGCTACCTCGGGATATGAGTCATGGTGTATTGTTCGATTTCATTCAATTATTCCTACACTTTAGATAGATATGGGGCAAGGTTCTCCACTCGACACTAGTATTCACCTTTCACCTGGTAAACGACTAGTTGAGAACCACTGTAGACGTGAACAGATTCTAAGTTCCTTCACGACTTTTAGTCCTGCTATTAACGCTTCATATTCCACTTCATTGTTTGCCACAGGGAATTCCAAGCTTAAGGAGTAGCAATTGGCTTGGACTTCGGGGGTTTTAAGCACTAACCCTGCGCTCGAGAAGAGGTCACTAGATGCATCATCGACAAAGAGTTTTCATTATGTTTCCATTTTCGGTGGTATTTCTTCTTCATCATCCCGTATGGTAAATTCGACAATGAAATCTGCCAACGCTTGCTCGTTGATTGCCTTTCTTAGATGGTAAGTGATTTCTTATTGGCTCAATTCGATATTCCATTTGAAGAGCCGTGCGAAAGTCTTGGGTTGGTACAATACTTGCTATAAAGGTTGATTGGTCAATACTTTGATCGGATGTGCCTGGAAATACGGTTGTAACTTCCTAGATGTGATCAAGTGGCAATATGCTAGCTTTTCCAATTTTGGGTAATTTTTCTCGGCTCCAGTAAATCGCTACTAATGTAGTATACGGGTCACTAAATTCTAGCTTCTTCACATACAAGAGAAGCACTCAACGTGTGAGGTGAGGTTGCTAAGTAGATGAACAAGTCCTCTCCATCTACTGGCTTTAATAGGATCGACGGGGTTTCCATATGTCGCAGCAACTCTTCAGATGCGGTTTGACAAGCCTCGTTCCATTCGAAGTTCTTCTTTCCTTTCTTTTTTGCGTCAAAGAACGTTATCCATTTGTTGGTGGATTTTGAGATGAACCCTGTTAGTGCTACGACTTTCCCATCCAAGCTTTGTAATTCCTTCTTGTTCTTCGGGGCTTGGACTTGGGCAGTTGTTTGCTTTGGATTTGCTTCAATGCCTCTAGACCTTACTATGAACCCCAAGAACATTCCGGAGGCTACCCCGAAGTGACATCCGAGTGGGTTGACTTACATTCCATTTTTTAGGAGTATTTCAAACATTTCGGCAAGATTATCTAGGTGATTGGCCGCTATTCGTGATTTCATCAACATGTCATCTACATAGACCTCCATGGTTTTTCGGATCTGATGCTTGAACATGGCATTTACTAATCTTTAGTAGGTTACCCCTGCATTCTTTAAACTGAATGGCATTACCCTATAGTGGTATAATCCTAGATCGGTGATGAAGCTGGTGTTTTCCTAGTCAGGTTCATGCATCAGGATCTAGTTGTATCCCGAGTATGCATCGATAAATGATAGCAGTTAATGTCCAGCTGTACCGTCCATAAGTTGGTCAATTCTTGGCAGTGGAAAACTATCTTTAGGGCAAGCCTTGTTTAAGTCTGAGTAGTCGATGCAAATTCGCCATTTTCCATTGGACTTCTTGACCAAATTCGGGCTAGATACCCGTTCGAGGTATGCCATACCATGGATAAAACCATTGTCCATCATCTTGTCTACTTATTCTCTCAATGCCTTGGACTGCTCGGGACCCAAGCTTCACCTTTTCTACTTTACCGGGCGTAAGCCTGGGATCAATGTTGAGTGAGTGGCATGAAATTTTCGGTGATACACCACACATATCTGAACGTGTCCAAGCGAAACACATCCAAGTTGGCATGAAGAAATCTAGTGAGTTATAATCGCATCTAGTTTCCAAGGTGCGATCCAATTTTCAAGACCTGCGGCGGGTCATCCATGTTGACTGAAACATACGCCGTCAATTTTACCAGTGCTGCTCGATCCTCCTCTGAAATCTTCTTTCTAGGGTCCAAAACCTTATCAAATCGACTATGATCCCCAAGCCAAGGGCGACTCTATAGTTGATGTTTAGCAAGTTCGAGAGTTCTCCCCACATCCTTCCTTTTCTCCTTTCTTTTAGATTCATGCAATTCAGCAATGTAACATTCTCTGGCGGCACACCGATCTCCTTTGATCATCCCGGTTTTGTTTGTCATTGAGAATTTCATGGTAAGGCACCACTAGGTTAAAGAGATTCTAAAATCTGCCAGTAAAGGCCATCCTAAGAAGGCATTATTTGCGGAAGTTTCGTCTACAATCACGAAAGTTTGGATGAGGGTGACTCTTCAGTGCCTTTCCAAGTCTACAGGCAAGTCAATCGTCCCGACCAGTTGTTTGGGTTCACCGGTGAATCCATGAATTTTTGTTTCATAGGCACATACATTTGTCACGCTGATCTTCATCTGGTCAAAGGTGTATTTGAAAAGAATATTAACAGAACTACCGTTGTCAACCAATACTTATCGGACCACAGTGGGTCCGATCCCTACTATCATTAGCATGGGATCGAGAGTTGAAGCTTCAATCCCTTCGATATCCCGATTTGGGAATACTATATCATCGTTTAGAGGTTTCTTCTGCATGGAAGGGGCTCCATCTTCGATTGTGAGGCATGAATCATTCGTAGCATGTTTTAATGAGCTGGCATACCATTCCATTTCTCCCCAACTCTTCTGTGCGGGATGAGGTCCTCCAGATATCGTTCCAATGACAAGTCTTTAGTCCATCCATTTAGATACCTCTTCGCTGGTTCCAACTTGGTTTCTTCGGTCCTTAGGAGCTTGAGGAGCCACGAGTTTTTTAGTTGCTTCCTTTTTAGGGGGTTTCTTGTACTACTCTATCCTTTGTGTTACAAGATAGATGTTTTTTGGAGTATCATTGAGGGGGGTGTAATCTTTGAGCCTAAAGCCTTTAAGGCGCTTATTCTTACCATTACCTTTGTTGGAATTTTGTTTTTTCCTCTTTTGGTTTTCGTCTTTTCCTATACTTCCTTCAGCAGTCCCGGAGGAATTTATGTTCTGGTTCATCGCCATGTCACTCTGTCGAACATTCATCGGTTGCAAGCTAGTAGACTTCCTTTCTAACTCCTATCCTCTTCCAATCTTAAGTATTGACTCGCCTTACAATTGAAGTCCTTCCTAGTTGTAGGTTGTTTCATTTGATCCATTTTCAAACTCAATTTCGGGGTGGATGGCGTGAACCAAAGCTACAAAAACCATATCCTCATTTGGATTGCTTACTTCCGTCACTACAATATTGAACTAGCTCATGAAAGACTTTAAAGATTCATTTCGTCCTTGGAATAGACCGGACATGGACATTACACCTTTAGGTTGCGCTGTGTGAAGTCTAAATTGATCAAGGAATCTTGCTGCTAGTTGATCAAAAGTGGAGATAGACCTTTGTGGAAGCCTAGTGAACCACATGGAAGAAATTCCTTCTAGAAAATTCAGGACACATCTATATCAAACAACATCCAAAGCATTCGCTCCATCCATGTACCAATTATACTTGTACAGATGGGGTTTTGGGTCTTTGGTTTCATCATAGATGGAATAGTTGGCATAGTGAAATTTTCTAGGTACTACTCATTCAAGATCTCATAAGTGAAGTGAGTCTAACTTGGAGCAGATCCCCACCCATCATCTCTTCTATTCTCATTCTCATCCATCAGCCACTTGACCATATCCGCGGTATATGTCTTAGATATCCGGTAGTCCGGAGGTTGGCCGTTAGTCACTACACCGAGTGTTTGGCTTTGAAAACGGTCTTGGTGAGTGAGCTGAAGCCTAAGCTTTACGGTCTTCAGAAGAGCCACCCCCTTGGGATTCCGTTGGTTTGCGGCTGGCCTGGTTGGGGCAGTTTGGACATTCCTGGCATTATCGAATGCATTTGCATTTCCTTTTAACTTATTGTTGTTAAATTGCACCCCATCTTTCGAGTTGGAGTGGTCCATGGCTATATCCTCTTGTGGGGTTTTCACTCCTAGGTTCAAGTTCATAGCTGGTTGCCTTGCGGTTTGTGGAGTACTTATGTTTCCTTCTACGTTAGTTCCTATCGTTCCAAATATCACTCCTTTTTGCAGCCGCTTCCCGTTTCTTCTATTTAGACCTGAAATGAAATTTTTTTCTTGTTCTATAGCAGCCGCGGGTTTTGCCATGGTTCTTGGAGCAGTATGTGGTTGTAAGCTCAAGAGGGCATTAATTTTATCCATAGGAGCTCCCTGATTGCCTTTCATTTTCTGATTGATTTCATCAACCATTTTATTCTATTCATTTCTTGTAACAACTTCGCTTTGATTAGAGGATCATAGCAACCAATCTCCTATGTTGGCGCCACTTCGGTTTGTTGATGGTTCATTTTTTCTTCAGCTATTACTGCTCCTATAGATCTTCCAAAAGCAGTTCTCTTTCTTCTCGGAGCCATTGATTCTTAGCAGCATATCTTTTTTATCAGAGATTAAGGACCTAACTTTTGGACTTATCTGACCCAAAGTAGATAGCTAGATCTAAGCTTGAGTTGGGTTCTCCGTGAAAGCACAAAAATTTTAACCCAAAAAATGGATCAATACCTTGGATTGAGCGTGAAAGCTCTAGACTTGTTTATATAGCAATAATATAGAGAATAAATGTAAAAGGAGAAAAAATAGTAAAAGGACAAGAATTTTTTTATAGTGATTCGTCTGTTAATGAAGCCTACGTCCACTTTATAACTTTTCTTATTGACTGATTATTGTTACAAATTGAATCGAAGTACAATGTAATTGGATTATGTAAATGGGAACAAGTCACCAATGATAGAGTTCATTGGAGAATCATAGTGAACTTGTAGATGACCGTTGTATGGGAGAAGAAGAATGAAGAATAGTTTCTGTAGAGCTTCAGCAACCAGTCTAAAAGATCACATTTATATTGTAGGTAGGATTGCATTTATAGGGGTTGGAGAGCTATTGGGCTAGGCCGATTTGCCATATGCTTGCAAATGACTATACGAAGGTTCCTTGAAAGTTTAATAGTGACCCAAGTCAATTTGATGGATTGCTAGTGATAAATAGGTTATGGATCGCTAGCGATCCATAGCATTGAGTCATTGATGACTCAACTACTTAAGATGCTTTCTATCATCCTTTTCTTTAAACTCCATGGCAATCCGCATAGTCATATGGATCACTAGTGATCCATAGTGCATGGACCACTAGCGATCCATGTACTTAGAGTGTGTTTGGACTTTGCGTTCTGGATTGATTTTTTTGTCTTGTGGTGATGTTCTTCATGTAATTTTGTAGATTGTTGCCTTGTATTGATGATAATCCACACACTGATTGCATCATACCGCTGATTGAATTAGGCAAATGCTTGCTTCTCGATTTAACTATCTTAGGATTCCATCAAACTTAACCATCATTCCTAGAATGCCTATTGGACCATGATGCAACAGGATTAGTTAACCTATGAGCTATCCTTATGGATCGCTAGTGATCCATCACCTTAATATGTTTTCATTTTCTTTTTCTATGATCCTTCTTGGTTGGTTCTTCTAGTCCTTTTGGGGTTGGCTCCTTAGCTGCTTTGGCTCAACTAACCTATTCCGACCTCCTTTGTATCTTGTTGGGTTAAAAACCTGGATAACAACATTAGAACGCGAAGAGAAACTAATGGAGAAAATCAAGATTCTTGAAGACAATACCAGTGGAATGGAAAATTGAATTTCTCAATTAAAGGGTGTAAACAACACCATGAAAGGGCCTTACTAGTTCAGGTTAATTATGTTGATCCCCTCAACATTATTCGCCGCAAGGAAAGAAGGCTCAAGAAGTATCTTATCATTGCCCTACCACACATTGTCGATCCTCCTTCTGTGCTTGAAACCTTACAAGTGAGGTAAAAGAACTAAAATATCAATTAGTATTAATGGGATTTTATCCTACTAGGATTTTCCAGCTTGATTCCCATGTTGATTACCTAATTAACGTCATAGTCGCCTTGAACTTAATGATCAATTTCACATTTCTATGTGAAGAAAGAGATAACAGATTGAGGTACGCTGTCATTTCAGCTATTAGTGATTCCATTATCTTTTTAAATACGGATGCTCTAAAGCCTTGAAATATATTGAAGGGCCTACAATTTTGTACAAATAAGCGTGCATGACTAGTGAACTGCATTCATGTACTTTGGATATTGAATGGGAAGGAACCCATCTACCAGCATCATCTGATTCCTCATCTTTCGGGACCGTAGGTGACAAATGAAATATTATAAAAAGGATTCATCATGTTAAAATGGCCGTGTCATGCGTTTTGTGAGTCATGTCATATATATTACTTTTTATATGAAATTATAAACTATAAATATGTTGATAAGTATAATAAATTTCCCTCTTTCATTCCTGACTTTGGTGACTTACCATTCTGAAATATCTTCTTTAACATGCCGTTGTTTCATTTTGACTTGCGTTTGCTTTAGACTGTCTTTGAATGGTTGAATGTTTGATCCCTTAAGTGATGTGCAAAGATTTTCTACATATTCATGCTTTCCAATTGGTTTCTTTTGAATATGTGCCTTGGCCATGCCAAATTGCAGGACCAAAGGCTTTGTTGACCACCACTCTTTGGATGGTTGCTTAGGCGAGGCCCAAAGGCCGGAAAAAGGTTTTTTTGACCATCCCTTAAGATGGTTGCTTTGGCCAATCCCAACAGTGGGACCAAAGGCTTACATGACTATCACTCTTTGTATAGTTGCTTTGGCCAGGCCCAAAGGAAGGACCAAAGGCTTTCCGTCCATCTTCCTAGGTTGTATGCTTTGACCAGGCCTATCAATGGTATCAAAGGCTTAATCGATCATTATTCTTTGGATGGTTGCTCTGGCCAGGCCCGAAGGTAAGACTAAAGATTTTTTTTTTCCATCTCCCTTGGATTCATGCTTTGACCAGGCATGGCGGTAGGATCAAAGGCTTACTTGACATTCTTTAGACGATTGCTTTAGCCAGCCTAAAGGCGGAACCAAAGGCTTTTTTGTCTATCTCCCTTGATGGGTGCTTTGACCAAGCCTAGCGACAGGATCAAAGGCTTAATTCACCCTCACTCTTCGGATGGTTGCTTTGACCAAGCCCGAAGGCGAGATCGAAGATTTTTCGACCATCTCCCTTGGATGGGTGCTTTGGCAAGGTCTGGTGATGGGATCAGAGGCTTTTGGAAGATCCATTCAAAACAGAATTCCTAATTACTATTGTCCTTTACACTTGGCTTTTTTTGTTTTGGTTTTAGTTCCTTGAACATCGAGATTCTATGAAATCGTGTAATTCTCCTTTCCTTACAGAGTACTCGATGAACTCATGTAATCCTCCTTCATTCCTTTCTTCCTTTCTTGCAATGTCGATGGAAATCCAATAGTTTAATCTTCCTTTGGTTCGAAAATACACTTCCACTTGAGGGGCAAGATGAGGAGTGACAATTTTTGCTTTTTCCTTCTACTTTAAGATTCACTTATTTATTTTTATACTTTTTATGGGAGATTTGCATCCATAACCATCTTCCAACTTTTGTTTTCTTGACAAAGTTTCTAACTTAATCATATTTTCCCATTTCTAAGCAAAATTTTCAAAATCATGATTTATTTCAATTTTGAATTTTGTGCCTCTTGCTTGAAATTGAATGTTCCGCCTAATCTGAGAACCAAACTCTTTTTAAACTTTATGTGACCCTTTTTGGACGGTATAAATCGACAATAAACCACACATCTCTAACTCAAACCATTCAAAAGTGCAGATTATCAATGTTATTTAATAAGAAAATAAGAGAAAAGAAGGGAAACGAAATACAGAATCTTACAGCGGAATGACAAAATATAATAATCAAATAAACAGTTCATGAAGTTGTTTTACAATATACATTTGATTACACAACTTTTTCAACATAATCAAAGTACAATCAACGAACATACCAAAAATGATGCAGCGGAATAATAATAGAAAATATGGTCTAGCAAATTCCATCTTCATCTTTAAAGGAAAATGTCTCCAAACCCTGAAATGCTCAGGCTAACCCGAGCGTAATGAAAAGACAAAACAGTCGAGTCAGAACTAAAAGTTCTTATGTAAGTAAAATCAATAACAAGTAAATATGAGTGTAATAGCTTCAGAGACTTTTACGGAATTTTCCATCTCCTATCAAGTGTACAACGTGAGTGCATTAACTTAAGAGATGTTACAGGATTTTCCATCTCCTAAGGGTCCGTTAAACTATCTATATGTAGTAAGATACGCTATATGAGTAGTTTCTACCAGTAAAGTAAAGTATTAAAACAACGTCAAGGCTTTACATTGGCCTCCCTTAACACATTTTTGAGCAGGTAGTCTATGCAGTTCCTGTAACACAACCAGTAACGTCGGTAGCCAGTGAGTGCCCTATAGCTACCACACTAAAACAAAATCATAGCGGATATGTATAAGGATAAAATTATAACAAGGCACGTAAGGCTATGTCCAAGGTAGGATTTTACTAGTTTACCCTTTATGGCTGGTCGTAACACATCGTAGCCATGACTGCTGACCAAATCCACCACCCCCAATATCAAATCAATGTACACCGATCAAGTCAAAAGTCAATGTTATACGAAGGTGTAGGGCCCTTAAAGGAAGCTAACCTCTTGGCCATACATAGGCTCCTGTTTTAGTCATTTCAAATTGACACAAGTGTTGGGGTCATCCATTATCGTTTTTTCTTCAAATCCAGCAAACGCTTCTAATTCAACCTTTACATTTTGGATAACACCCATCGCGTATACAGTTGTTAAAGTGGTTCCTGTATTAGCAGAGAGTATGCCAATATTTGACTTCGGTCCATTTAACAACTGAATGCCATTTTTCACACTGGTTGGTTCTTTTAAATTTCAAGAGCAAGTCATACTTCATACCAAAATATCAGATTTGCTTTAAAAATCATTTCGAATTCAAATAGGTTACACTTTCGAAACATTCGTATTTAAATTAATGATTTAAATCTAAACAATTCCTACCTT
Organism: Allium cepa; assembly: GCA_030765085.1. Classification (NCBI taxonomy): domain Eukaryota; kingdom Viridiplantae; phylum Streptophyta; class Magnoliopsida; order Asparagales; family Amaryllidaceae; genus Allium; species Allium cepa. The sequence goes on along the minus strand of CM060931.1, from coordinate 263,321,499 downwards.
TAAAACAGCTTGAATATTAAAAATGAATTGAATAACGAAAATAGTTTGGATAATTCAAAATAGTTATAATATTGGAAAATAATCTGGAATAATTAAAATAGTTTAAAGATTGGATATAATTTTGAATATAAAATAGTTTAATATTAAAAATAGTTTTGAACGATTAAAATAGTTTTAATATAAAAAAATAGTTTATTTATTAAAATAATTTATATTTAAACCGTTCCTTCTTTCATGACAATTTGAACTCATGTTCCAATTCCAAACCACAATGAATTCAATTTTTCGACTTCCACTTCAAGTAAACTTCCTATTTAAAGTTCAATCAAAATCAGCATCAATTCAAAACGGTTCCAAACTTTACTTTAAATTCAATTTTAACGGTTCTATTCAAATGGCTAAAAGTTTCCATTCGAATTCTCATTTTTAAACAATTTGGTATAAATCCATTTCACATCCAACTGTGAAATACAATTTAAACCATTTTAATTAAAGTGAATTCAAGGTTTAAATTAATATATAAATCTTCGTAATTATTCACTTCCCATAAATTCAAATCATATCCCAATTTCCACTTTAAGATTTCAATTTAAGTCCTTTAATCATTTCATTTAAATAGTTTCAATTCCAACATGTCAAATCTCAAATTAGAAAATAATTTAATTCATATAAATCAAAATTTTATTTTCTTTAAACCAATACCATTTAAAACAATTCAAAATTCAATATTTTCAAACTATTTAATTTAACCAAATCTGATGTCTGTATATAATGCTCTATCTTATGACCAAGTGATCAGTTATTTCAATTTTCATTAGATGGACCAAAATTAAATGACAAGGATATATATCATTTTAACCTATTTCTTAGTTTATTCAAAATAATTCAGATGATACTTTATAGGATATTAAATAATAAATGGGATAATAACAAGGATATATCAAAATAAATAACAGCCATACGTATAACATATTAATCAATAGACATCCAATTGCAATCACATCCAAATCAACCAATATAACACAACAGTTACTATTTATCAATTGTCTGTGTTTAACTAGAAATTAAATTCAGTATTAACTTAAATTTCAATTTAATTAAATATAAAATTCAAATTTAATTTAAATGTCAATTCAAATGACTAAACAATAATCAATAAATTTTTATCACTTCATAACTTCAATTTAACTAACATCAGAAAATTTAGTATTGCCTGAGTAGGTTAAATCACCCACCTTTGATTTATAGCGCATTAAAAATCCAATAATAGCTTAAAATTTCAATAGTCTCCAAAATCAACCAAACTAGCTCCTTGTTGTTTGGAATTTCGATACGAACCTAACAGAAGAAACCACGTGCGAATTTGAGTTCGTCTGCAAAAGTTATTCACATTGGAAGTTTTGAAATTAAAAATTTAATAAAATATTCGCGAGGGCAAAATGGTAAAACAACTCACCTTCTCCCTCATGTTACAACACATCCCAAACCCATTCTCCCATCATTGACCATGCCTTTGACCGCCAATCTCACCATCTACAGGCCGTTAGTGCTTGATCGAAGACAACCACTAGAATCACAAATCGCCTTCGAGTCAACTTCGAATCACCAATCGCCAATTGCCGACCATCGCCTTCGAGTCAACTTCGAATCACCAATTGCCTTCAATCTGAAACAAGAATGTGATTTGTATTTTTGTTCTTTCGATAGAACTGAAAGTTTAATTTGAAGTGGGATAGAAAAAAAATTTAAAAGAGATTGTTGGGCCTGTTTTTTTTTGTTTAACGGGCCAAATGCTAATTTTTTCCTTAGTATTCTTTAATTTTTTTAAGTTCATTTTTCATTTACTTTAATAAGTTAAATTTGACTTTAGTTGGTTTGTTTCTTTTAGTTAGGAATTTATCTTTGCCTAATTTGTTTCTAGTTTAATCAGAAAGAAGAAAAAAAAATTTGTTTTAGTTTTGTTTTCTTTATCCTTTTAAAAAAAAAACTTTAGATTGTTTTGTTCTTTGTCAATTCTTCTCTTAAAGAAAGAAAACTGTATATATTTTGTGTTTACTTTCTTTCCAGGTTGCCAAAGCAGATTGGAAGAGTCAATTGATTCGCTTGGCTTGCCGAAAATAATTGCTTCGCCTAGCTTGCCAAAAAAAACTGCTTGCTTGTTGTATCTATTGTTTTTATTTGCCTTGCATTGTTTTTTGCTTGCATGTATTAAAAAAAATTCAAAAATCCATTCGTTGTTGCATTATTAATACACGTTTAATTTCTGCTTTGCATTTCATTCTAGAATTTTATTTAGTAATAACAGTTAGACATCGATAACACTTAATTGTATATTGACAAGTTGTCTTCTTTGAATAATTTAATTTCTCAATGTCTAGGCTACGGCAGAGCAATAATCAGTTATAAATATTATGACGATTCATATATATTATACTGAATTGTTTCTCTAAAGGTACTTAAACCTTCGGCTGCATTGCTACGGTGATTCGTGGTGCACTAATAAATCCGGTTGGTTACCTGGCTGAGAACTATCTTGTTTATCTAAGACGCTGTGTGATTATACAATTTTGGGTTAACTTAGGTAAATCATTTGTAATTAACTCTTGCATTCATTTAGTTGCATTAGTTCATGCATATTTAAAAAAAAATACAAAAATCCAAAACTAATTTTTTTTTTTGTAAATATTCCTTTTGTTTTTCTTTAAATTTTTTAAATCCTTTTCCCTTGAAATTTCAAAAATCCAAAAAAAAATAGGAAAACAAAAATCGAAAAAAAATGTAAAACCTTTTTAAAAAAAGCCAAAAAAATTAAAAAAAATCCAAAAACAAAACAAATATCAATTTCCCATTTGAAAAATAAATTTTATTTGAAAATATTTTTCCTTTATATAAAAAAATCAAACACATCCTTGAAAATGTCCGAATTCCCATATTCACTTGAATTTTACAATAGTTGTGAAAATCAATATAATCCATATGATTTCACTTCAAATTCGTATGGATATTTTAACGAAAACTATTCTTTAAACGATTCGAATTTTGGACAACAAACTTTTCGAAATGATGACCAACCCTCAAATCTTGAAAATAGCATTTCATCTTTACTTGAATTATCTACACAACAAAATCAAAGTATAAACGATTTGTGTACTTCATACTTGTGCAATAGTTCATGTCAAAATAATCAAGATTTGAATTCACTTCAAAATTCAAATGATTTCGAGTGCAGCCCGTGCCAATTCAATTTCGAGCTTCAAAATGAATTTAAAATCAAGACGAAAATATGAACCAATTTTCAAATAATTTTGGCAATGGGAATAGTTTCAATAATGATACGATTGAAAACTTTGGTTATCAACAAATTCAAAATGAAAATTTTCAAATTAATAATCATGAATTTGATTTTGTTGACCAAATGGAAAAAGATAACGGGATTTATTACTTGAAAAATACAAAACTTTTCGTGAAAATCATAATCAAATCTCAACATACGAAGAATCAAATAATAATCTACCATTTATCGAAATTGACAATTCTTGTTCTCAACAAGTCCAGATCGAAAATTTTCAAGTTAATAATTACAAATTTGACTTTGTTGAGCAAATGAATGAAATTTACGATGATCATACGAATTCGTTGATTAAAACATTGAAATTTTTTTGTGAGAAACAAAATCAAATTTCAATGTGTGATGAGTCGAATAATAATCCATCTTTTATCCAAATCGATGACTTTCAAATAGCAACTTTTGAAATTGATAACGACGATCTTAATCAAGTTGTTGAAAATACGGTAATTAAGTTGGATTTCAATTCTTTTGAGGGTGCGAAACTTGATTTAAACCTCGATCTTCCTTTTTCTGAAAATTTAAATATGAAAACTTTGAATTTTAAACTCGATTTACGCGATGAAGTTGCTGATAATCCAACAAAGGAAGTCAAATTTAATGAATAAGATTTTTATGGACTTTTTGAAAACCAGTTGTTGAATTCTGAAAGGGAAAATTTCGATCACCATTTTGATTTTGAAAACAATAATTTTGAAGAAGTTTTCAATGACAAATTTGAACTTCAACTTGGTGAAAATAAACTTGAATTTCGACCAATTATTTTATCGACCCCAAAAATCATCGACAATAAAACAACTCGTATGATTTTTAATAAAACGACATTCATTTTTCCAAATCAACGTTCAACTTTGGAATCTTCTATGGTTTGGTTTTCGAGCTTAAGCCGTCTCTCGCATGCTTGACGAGGCAAATGAATTGGTCTTTGGAAGATCGTTTCATTTGCTTTTTGATGATATACTTTCTGATCTCGTGTAAATACCATTAATTTTCATTTAAATAAAGGTCACGTTTTTATTTTTATTTTTCTCCTTCCACTTGGGTTGACTATGGGGGCAGAGTCAAAATCAAGTGTGGGTGGGAGACTCATCTTTATTTTTATTTTATTTTTCATGGTTTATTTTTGCTTTTTCTTTTAAAATCTCAGAAACAAAAAAACAAAAAAAAACCAAAAACAAATTTTCTTTTGATTTATTTTTCATTAAAGACTATAGGATAAATATATGGTTTTGGGTTATTAAATTAAAATTTTTGAAAATTTATTTGTCTTAACAAAAATAAAAATGAAGTTTGATTACAAGTAATAATGGTTTAACTAGTATATAGGAAGATTCATACGTGTTAATTATGAAATACATCCTAATTGAAATATTTGTTTTAAAAAGTGGTCGACTTAAAGTCAAGATATAACATTTTTTTGTCTTCTAAGTTAAATGGCACTAAGATGATTTTGCAAAACTCTCTCTTTCTTTAAAAATATAATAATAATAATAATAACATCCAAAGTATTCACTCTCATTTAAAAGTCCTTACGGATGTGCATGGGTGAATTACTTGGAATCTTTGATTATGTGCTTTCATACTCATTTAAAAGTCCTTACAGTTATGCATGTATGGAACACATGTAAAAAAAAGAACAAGCTTAATAAAAACCACCTATGGTCGATAGGTGTGTGCACAAAAGTGTGTGCACTGGCCATGCTCTGTACTCCCCTCACATAAGCCCGAAAGGCAGTGCATGGGTGGTATATCTGACCTTAGTTTACCTGAGCTAGGTGTGTAATTTTTCTTGCAAATAATGGGAGAGCAAAAAATTGAAATCCTAGCACTATTTTTACTTATTTGATTTGATTTGTTATTGAAAAGAAATGAAAATACCGCTTTGATAAACTTTGATAATCAACTAAGGATACATTTCATAGTTACATTGTGTTATTAATCAAAATAGCGAGTTAAACTATTGTCTATTTCTTATGATAACTTGATTTTTGTTGGAAATTTTGATGAGTAAATGACATAAATTTTCAAGATAATAGCCAAAACCTATATTTAACCTATTCATGTCAATTTAAATATAAATCCATCATTTGTAAATATTTTCAAAAACTTGCATTCATCTCTTTGTAAATGAATCTTGCATTTTATAAATATTTTCATCCTGCATTTGGATTTTGTGGGTAGTATCCACTGAAAACCCTCACGAGATAACACTCGTCCTACTGGAGACACCCAGAAGTTTTATAGCTTATTGCATACGCTCAATGCAATCGTGCTCCCTACGAAAATAGATTTATCTTAGTTTTTCTTTATTCGAGGACGAATAAAAAGATAAGTGTGAGGGTATTTGATGTGCACGTAAATGTGCATATTTTTACCACCATGTTTAATTTATTTAAATTAAATGATGATCATATTTGGTATTTTAATTTGTTTTAATCAAAATCCATAATCCATCTTCATATAGGGGCAAAATGGTCATTTGTGTGCATATATTTCTTTGAGAAAAATTAACTGAAAATTTATATATATTTTTGTAGGAATTTGATCTCAAATAGGAGTGGTTTCATGAAGGAATATGCATGCACAAAGAAGATACAAAAGAATGAAGATGGAAATAATTCAAAGTGGAGAACATAGAGGACCCCATCTACCCACCACCTTAATGTACAAACTAGAGGCAAACACACATGCTTATGGAATTAATGGCTTCATGTACACTTAAATGATGATTAGTAGAAGCTAATGATTACTTGGCCTCCACACTTTCTCAAAGGTATTTTGGACATTCTCGAAAAATATGAATTAGGATTTAACACATGTATATATACCCCTTATGTTTCATGTAATCCTCTTCCTCTTCATTAGTTTAGGCTTAAAATAAAAGAAAGCTTCTCTTTCCTTTTCATGGCTACTTAGCCATTTTTATTTCATGTAATTTCTTCTTATGCAACTTTAGTACATTGCTCTTTTCTTCTCTTGTTTGTTTTTCTTTCATGTGTAGTGTAAATTTCTTTTCTTTTATGCAAGTAGAATAGTTCTCTTTTCCATTAGCTTTCATTTTCCTTTCTTTTTTGCTTTCATGTTGCTAGCTATATTTGTTAATCAAATGACAAATATGAGAGGCTAAACCCCTTCAATTTAGGGGTAACGAAGCTCTCTAATTATGTAGCTTCAACTATTTGTTAATTCATACTCTCTTTTTTGTGCTTAATGATGATCAATGAAGTGTTTTATTTGTTGTTCTTGTTTTGAATTTGATAGCCTATATTGTTGAAACCAAATAGGCTATGCTTAAACAATCACTAACACAAATGCATCTTCACCAAAATATGACAATGGCAAAAGAAAGTGATTTGAAATTAAAATTTGATGGTCTATATTTCTAATCAATAGTTAATAGGCCATACTTAAAATAGATTTCATTTTCATTTTCTTTGTCAAGTTTCATGAAAGTTAGCAAGTGCTTTAAGGGACGTGTTATAGTTTGATGGCTTATGTTGTCTTATCAATAGCACAAATATGCCATACTTATGATAAGCACATCAATTAAAGCAATGATCATAAAAGAGATCATGATTTCATATATTTTGAACTATGTGATATAGAGAGTGGATTTATTCTCTAAATTGTCATTTAACTCTTATATTTGCATCTCTTTTCTTTTAGTTAGTTAGCTAATTTTCTAATTCTCTAGCTTAACTTTCAAACGATTTTGGTATAGTTTGATTGAATATAATTTTTAAATTACAATTTCCTGCGAATTGACCCATACTCGCCACGTACTTCAATAGTACGCTGTGCGCTTGCGGCAAATTTTATTATAATTTTTTTGACGGTTTTCTAATTCGATAGAAAATTCACCGTTAAACACATGCCGCCTTCATCCTCTTCCACCGAAATTTCCACCACCTCCGAAGTCCAAATTTGCTCGTAAATATCCCTAAATGCTGCAACCTTTGATCCTCGATTCTGCGAATTCAAACGCCATTAGCTTGATCCAACTGTACAAATCGTAGAGGGGATCGAGCTCGACAATTTTCATTTAGGAGTCGTTAGATTCGTTGAGAGATGAGAGAGGTCAAGGAGGATGTAGATGGGAAGTTTCGGCCATTGAAGTTGGTCAAGGCACCGTCCTTGGAAAATTAGGGTTTCTGCAATATTTTAATAATATTTTCGTCTCGATTTGCGTTCCTATTTATAGCGTGAGGTCCAAGACGGCCTAAACTCCAATCGAGGCATGCTGATGGGCAATCTATATGTAAAAAAGCCTTCTGAGCAATATAGAACTAGTTTCAAGGCTTAATTCCATTGTATACGAAAGTTAACGTTTTACCGTTCGTTAAAATTAAATTATATTCAAACAATTTAATAATTCACGGTTATGGACAAATACAATATTTCTATTTTACATATACATTATTACAAACCATGACGTTCATTAATAATTCGATTTTATTATTATTGCGCATTTGAATATAGTTGGAATAATTACATTTCAAAATAATATTTTGCATGTGAATATAAATCGATTGGGCTAAACAAAGGCCCAAAAAGCCTGTTTCGTTCCCGAAACGAAAATAGCTCATCCTATTTGTCGAAATATAGATTGTTAATACTTTTAAACTCAATGAATAATTAGAGACCCTAATTCTATTGTATATAGTAGTTAGCTTTAAAATCAAATTATATTCATTTTCATGCATTAATTAAAACTAATTATTATTAAACTGATTTAATAACTTTTAATTTCTAAATTAAAAGTTTTCTATCATCGAACTTGATTAAATAGAAATTAATAATCTTTTAGAAATATTAAATTCAAGATTTAAATATTGCATTAATTTCCACAATAAATTATAACCATAATAAACTAAGTTCATACTAATTTAAATTTCAGACAAAGTATTCTATTTTTATTTAAATGTTCTTTTTTTATCACATCAAATTTCCTTTTCAATTAAAACATATGTTTCCTTTTTATTTCATTAACTTCCACTTTTTTTTTGCAAAGCAAGCGGGGTTGACTGGTCCCCTACCAGTTTTATTGATTAAAAAAGAAAAAAGCAAGTATGAACATGCTCATTCACACAAAGTTACAACATGTGGGATAGACAGAGGAAAAAAAAGAGGAATGAAAAAAGAAAAGGAAAAAAATAAGAACCAGCTCGACACAAAAGAGCACTAAAGCCATCTATCGCTGTGATGCTCACTGAAAGCGTGTTTACTTGTCTTCATTCCTAGCACAATTTCTTTCCTGAAAGATGTCCATAATTCACCGTTTCTTCATCTCTTGTTTTCAAAACATCAAAGATTTCTTTCTTTCTAAATAAACCTTAAATAATTTTTTAAAATGAACAACAAAACATCCGATTCTCAGTTTCCATCTTGTTGCATTCCATATTACGTTCCACTCAAATACAGAGATAGTAGACCGATGATACAAGCCATAATGCAAAATACTTACTCCATATTACATGTAGCTCAGTGTATTCAAATTACAAATGCTCAATACTTTCCTTATGTGCTTGACAAAAAACACAAAATGGATTAGGGTTCATTCCATAAAGAAGCATTTTATCTTTGGTGAATAGTGCATTATGGCTAACCTTCAACAACATATATTATCACGTGCAGTGGAGATAGGACTCTAAATAGCTCTATGCCACCAAAATTTTGGAAGGCCATTGATCTTTTTGAGGAGTCCATAAACCAGGGAGATGGAGTGAGTTTTATCATTCCAACGAAGAGAATTTGAGTTAGAGTAGTGGAGGTATATGCCAATGAACATATTCCATTGAGCTCTAATCTGCTGATTACTGTAGTTTGGCAAAAGAAGTCTTCCTTTATCTATGTGTGAAACAGCTAAAGCATTTCTACTTACCCCTAACTGGACAATGTAATGAGGAGCAAGAACAGATGATAAGATAAGACCACTAGTAATCCAAGGGCCATTCCAAAAACTCTTAGTACTGAGATGGATAGTGAGAATTTTAAGAAGAGGAAAAAAGTGGTTCTCAGACCAAGAATCTTCCTCCACACCCAGCTATAGTTCTGGGGCACAGCCATAGTGTTGGTGTATATGACAGTTATGTCCAAATAAAGAGTTCATTTTGTTATATAAATAAGGATATATTGGTCATTGTATTCTGGGTCAGCTGTAAAGTTTTTTCTTTTTCTTTTATTAGACGTTGTCTTGTAAAACATGGACTGGAAGATCTGAAATAAATTTTCTTTTACAGTTTTCTTCTAAATCTTCTTCGTTCAGATTATCATGATTTTCATGGTATCAGAGCAAGTTCGATTCGCTCTCCAGATCCGAGGTTGAAGCTCGATTCGCTCTCCAGATCCGAGGTTGTAGGTCGATTCGCTCTTCAGATTGTCTTCGATGGCACAAGACAGCAATACCGCCATCAATTATAATGATCCGTACTTCCTTTCTCATGACGATAATTCCAACAGTCAACTTGGTCAGACCGTCTTTAATGGTGGAAACTATCTTAATTGGACCCGCAGTGTTAAGCTTGCACTCGGAGCGAAGAATAAATCTGGTTTTATCGATGAATCTCTTCTATGCCCTTCTGATAGCTCTCCAGATTTGCAGAAATGGACACGCAATGATTATATGGTTACAGGAATGATATTAAATTCTATGGAAAGGTCAATTTCTGAAACTTTTATTTTTTCTACTTCTGCTAGGAATCTTTGGATTGAAATACAAGAACGTTATGGTCAGTCGAATGCACCTCTTCTTTATGAATGTTATAAGGAATTAATGTCAGTTCAGCAAAATGATGATTCGATTGCTGAGTATTATGGAAAATTAAAGAAAGTTTGGGATAAATTGCAAGCTTATGAACTGTTTCCTGATTGTTCTTGTGGTGTAATGTTAAATTGTTCATGTGGTATTCTTAAAAAAATTCTAGAGGCAGATCAAATCAAGAAACTCATTCAATTGATTGCTGGTCTAAATAAATCATATGATCAAGTTAAAACAAATATTCTGATATTGGATCCTTTACCTACTGTTAATAAGGCTTATCATATTTTGCAACAAATTGAAAAACAAAATTCTCTCAATATTAATCATATTGTTCCTGAGATGAGTGCATTGTTTTCGGTTAAAAATTCTGCTGGTTCTAAATCTCAAGTTTCATCTAAGAGAGATTATAAGGAATACAAGAAGATGAAGTACGAAAAGTTTTGTGATTACTGTAAACAAAAGGGGCATACTAAAGAACAATGTTTCAAGTTAGTCGGTTATTCAGAATGGTATGCTGATTTGAAAGCAAAGAAATCTCAAAATTCTCTTGTTAGAACTGCTGCTGCTGTACATGAAACTTCTGGAATATTAGGGAGCTCTCCTCTGGATACTCCTTTGGATCTTGAACCAGTTTCTTCATCAACTCAGTCTTCTGCTATGAATTCTCAAGCATTTTCTGCAATTTGCAAAGAAGTTTTCAAGATGATGCAGAATGCTAATGCAGAACATTCCTCGATTAATTTTGCAGGTATTGTTTCTGCTTTTAATGCTTCTTTATCAAATAAGCATATTAATGATGCTTGGATAATAGATACCGGTGCTAGTGATCATATGGCATATGATTTAAGAATGTTTGCTAATACACACATGCTAAACAAACCCATACACATTGCTTTACCTGATGGAACTTTGAAAACTGTGAATACAGTGGGAAATGTCATCTTATCTCCTGAAATCACTCTTCATAATGTGTTTTACTGCCCTGAGTTTAAACACAATCTCTTATCAATTGGTAGATTACTTGATCAAAATAAGCTGTATGCAAAATTTGATAAAACTTCATGTACTTTCCAGGACCTCAATACTGATAAGGTGAAAGGAACTGGAAGAAGACATGTTGGTCTTTACAAATTTCGAAATAGTGACATTTCTACTCCTCAAAATAGTTTTTCTTTGAATAATTGTCTTATATCCGATTCCATTGTTTGTCATTCCTCTGTACAAAATCCAAGTTTATCTGTTTTGCATGCTAGACTTGGTCATGCATCAATAAATAAATTGAAACATTTACCTTTTCATATACATTCTGAAAATTTTGATTGTGAAGCATGTGTGTTAGCAAAACATCATAAGTTGCCATTTAATCTTTCTAATTCAATTGCTGTTACTTGTTTTGAGCTTGTGCATATGGATCTTTGGGGTCCATACAAAATTCCTAGTTTATCAGGAGCCAGATATTTTTATACTATATTGGATGATCATTCTAGATGTACTTGGACTCATTTAGTTCATGACAAAACCCAAGTTCCAAAAATTATTGCAAGCTTTCTAGCCTATGTCGAGACTCAGTTTCATACTAGAGTAAAGATCATCAGAAGTGATAATGGTACTGAAATTCTTCAAGAGTCTTGCACAACTGTGTTTCTTTCAAAAGGAATAATTCATCAAAAGAGCTTGCCTGGAGTACCTCAACAAAATGGGAGGGTAGAAAGGAAGCATAGACATTTATTAGAGACTGCTAGAGCTCTTAGAATTCATGCAAATTTTCCTAAAAGGTTTTGGGGTGAAGTTCTTCTTACTGCAACATATCTCATAAATATGATGCCATCTTCGGTTTTATCCTGGAAAACTCCTTATAATATCTTGATGAAAAAAAACCTGATTATTCTAATTTGAAAGTATTTGGTTGTCTTTGTTATCCTCTTGCAAAAACTTCGGATAAAATGGAGCAAAGATCAAAAAGGTGCATTTTTATTGGTTATCCATATGCTTCTAAAGGATACAAGTTGTATGACATAAAAGATCATAAAGTAATTCTCAGTAGAGATGTGGAGTTTAAGGAACATATCTTTCCATATTCATCTGATGAAGAAAATATTTCTTCTCAATCTTTTCCACTGGTTAATCCTGCTTATACTTCAACTAATTCACCTGCACAAACACAGAATTCAATTTCATTTGATATTCCTTCTTTTGATATCCAGCAAAATTCTAATTCAATATCTGAATTTTCTCCACAAAATTTTCCTCCTACTCCAAAAACTATTAACACAAATAATTCTTCTTGTTCACCTACTTCGTCTTCCACTACTCATTCCTCTATCCCACTTGAGCATAGTTCTAATATTCAATCTGAAATTCCTCTTAGAAGGTCTTCAAGACAAACTCAGCTTCCAAAGAAGTTTTAAGAATTTATTCTTCCAAATAAGTGTGTTCCATCTGCACATTCGTCCTTTTCTTACTATATACTTTCTGATCCAGAACTCTCCTTTTTAGATTCTGAATTTTTAGCCAGCTTAGCGAATGTTTTTACTGTATATGAACCAAGCTGTTATCATCAAGCAAAAGATAAACAAGAATGGATAAAGGCCATGAATGAAGAATTGGAAGCTCTTGAGAAGAATGATACATGAGTTTTGACAGATTTACCTCATGATAAAAAGGCAATTGGATGTAAATGGGTGTATAAAGCAAAATTAAAGGCAGATGGAAATCTTGAAAGATGCAAGGCTAGAGTTGTAGCTAGAGGGGACAAACAAATAAAAGATAAAGACTTCAACCATACTTTCAGTCCTGTAGCGAAATTTACAACAGTCAGAATTTTAATAGTTATAGCTGTTGCGAAAGGCTGGGATTTGCAACAACTTGATGTTAATAATGCATTTTTACATGGCTATGTTGAAGAAGAAATTTATATGCATCCTCCACCAGGTTATAAGAAAGCAAAACCTGGGCAAGTATGTAAGCTGAAGAGATCTTTATATGGGCTTAGACAAGCAGCGAGGCAATGGAATATTGAGTTATGCAGTTTTTTGTTGAATTTGGGTTATATTCAATCCAAGCAAGATTATTCTTTGTTTATAAAGAATACGGAAAATGCAGGTTTTATTGCGGTTTTAATATATGTTGATGATCTTCTAATAACTGGAAATTGTTCAGCTGAAATTGAGAGCTTGAAAAAGAGACTTCATTTTGCTTTTACGATCAAAGATCTAGGTGGATTGAAGTATTTCTTGGGTATCGAAGTTTCAAGGACAAGGGCTGGTATACTTTTGAGTCAATGAAAATATATTTTTGATTTGCTGAAAGATAATAATTTGCTTGAATGTAAGGAAGTTTCTTCTCCTTTTCCAAAGTATTTGAAGCTGAATACTCAAGAGAATGATCTCTTAACTGATTCAGAAGCATATAGAAGGTTAATTGGGAAAATATTATATTTAAACATGACTAGACCGGATATATCTTATGCTGTTCAACAGCTAAGTCAATTTCTGCAAGCTCCAGCTAAGTCACATTTTAATGCCGCTATTCATGTTTTGAAATATTTGAGAGGCACAATTAATCTTGGTCTGTTCTATTCTGCTCAACCTGAAAAAAATCTAATTTTAAAAGGATATTGTGATGCTGATTGGGGATCATGTCCTTTTTCGGCTAAATCATTGTCTGGCTATGCAGTATTTTTGGAAAATTCATTAATTTCTTGGAAAACCAAGAAGCAGAAGACTACTTCAAAGAGTACTTGTGAAGCCGAGTACAGAAGCATGAGTTATTCTACAAGTGAATTGATTTGGATAGATGGTCTTTTAGCTGATTTGCAGATTAAAATTCCAAAACCTATCGATTTGTTTTGTGATAATATTGCTACTAAGCACATTGCTGAAAATCCAGTTTTCCATGAACGTACTAAGCATTTGCGAATGGATTGTCATTTTGTTCGAGATGTTGTGCAAGAAGGATTCATCAAGATTTTGCATGTTAAAACATCTTTACAACTCGCTGATATCTTCACAAAACCACTCTGTTCTGAACCTCACAAATTCTTCTCAGTCAAGCTTGGTCTGCTGTCAAAGCCACCAGATCCAGTTTGAGGGGGGGGGGGGGGGGGGATGTTGGTGTATATGACAGTTCTGTCCAAATAAAGAGTTCAGTTTGTTATATAAATAAGGATATATTGGTCATTGTATTCTGGGTCAGCTGTAAAGTTTTTTCTTTTTCTTTTATTAGACGTTGTCTTGTAAAACATGGACTGGAAGATCTGAAATAAATTTTCTTTTACAGTTTTCTTCTAAATCTTCTTCGTTCAGATTATCATGATTTTCACATAGTCCAGAGAAGTTTGGACATATGTTATGTTGCTTAATCCATTGAACCCAAAGATTAGCTTTGTCACCGAGCAAGGAGTTGAAATAATGACTGAATGTAGATTTGTTCCATATTTCCAGATCAAAAATTCCTAGCCCACCCTTGTTTTTTGGAAATTCAAATTTAGTAAAGGAGCAGGGAACTGATTTTTTAGAATGCATAGACCCAGATCAAAAATTCTAAGCATAGCATTTCTTACCATTTTAAGAATCTTTGTGGGTAGGATGAAAGCCCTAGCCTAGCAAACAATCATTAAAGAGATAATTGATTTGATCAACATTCTGCCAGCCTGACAGAGAAATCTATTTCCCAATTATTCATGAGAGTGGAAATTTTTTCAAAAAGAGGAAGGCAGTGAGCAGTGGTCACTCTAGAAGAACACATAGGTAGCCCAAGATATGCATGTCTGACTGCATAGGTAGTAATCCAGAATGTGAAATTAGAGCATTAGATTCAACAGAAGAGATCCCAGTAGTTAGAAATTAAGACTAGAAAAGTTCAACTTCAAACCAGAATGTTGATGGAAGTCTTCAAGAGTTTTGATGATGCATTAAATTGAAGAAATATCAGGGTTGGAAAAAATCATAATATCATCAACAAATAGAAGAGATGTTATGTGAGGAGATTTACACTTCAGATGGTATAGAATTTCTTTATTTGTGAACTTTGTATTTAGCACGGATGTGAGCACTTCCATAAAAAGTAGAAAAATATACGATGATAATGGATCTTCCTAATGGATTCCTTATTTTCCTATAAAGTAGCCATAAGTGAAGCCATTATATTTGAGTGAAAGTGATGGGGAAGAAATAAATTAATAAATCCATGCAACAAAAACTTTAGTAAATCTCATAAGAGACATAATTCGAATAATTGATGGCCCGTGTATATTATCATAAGCTTTCTTCAAATCCATCTTAAGCATAGCACTCGGGATTGATTGGGATCTGCCATAGCCTCTAAGCAGTTCATGTGCAAGCATAACATTATCGAGTATGCTTTTAGAGGGAAGGAAAGTAGACTGGTTATAAGAAATTATTCTGCTCCGAAAAGATGTATGCCTGGTTGCCTAAATCTTAGATATATACTAGTACATTACATTACAACAGGATATGGGCCTGAATAATGTAACAGATTTAGCTGACTTTGTTTTTGGGATCAGAACTAGATTAGTGCGTTCACTTCTCTTAGCAACTTGAATTTATTAAAAAAATTGTGAACAACTTTGAGAAAAGAAGGTGCAATGGTGTTCCAACTATGAGTGAAGAATTGGACATTGAATCCATCGGGGCCTCCACATGACTTCTTATTCATTGAGAATAAAGTGTCTTTTATTTCATCACCAGTTACTTTCTTAACAAGCAGGTTTGTCTCATCAGGCAAAAGTTTAGGCAAGTGGATATGAGATAGGTCATTTAGATTAGGTTGAAAATTGGTAGAATTACTAAATAAGTGAATGTAGTAATTGAGTAGTGCGGTGTCCACTCCCTCAGGTGTAGTATGTAGTACCCCATTATCATCATAAATATTTTGATTGTGCTCATTTGATTGCTTCATCTTGATGGAAGCATGAAAGTACGCAGAGTCACAATCTCCTTCCCTGATCCATTTCTGACATAACTATTGCTTCCTCATGTTACCTTCTGTCTTCAAAGCTTCATTTAGGTCTGCAAATAATTTTTTTCTCTGATGCAACCGCATCAGGGTCATCTGGTTATCCATCATGAAGTCCTGACCATCTTTGAGTTGAATTCGTGGAGTAGTAGATAACAAAGTGCCATTACCATATTTATTTTTAGCTCACATTCTCAGTGCTGATTTTGTTGCCTTGAGCTTCCTGTAAAAAACATGCATGGGATTACTAAAAAACTTTTAGACCAAGCAGATTGTATAATACTAGTATACTTGGGGTCATGGACCCAAACATTATAAAATTGAAGCATTTTTTCCTTTTTAATGGCTCCTGCCCATAAGAGAAAATGATGGGGGAGTGGTCTGATAAAACTGGCTGGGGTAGGAAAGAAGAAAGAGATGGCCAAGTGGTAAGAGCTTTAAAGTTAGCAAAAGAATGGTCAATGGTTGTGAAAATTCTAGTTCCATTTTTACTATGATTATTCCCAGAGAAACGTGAACCATGATGTTTTATTGGTAGGAGACAAGAGTCAGTGATGGAAACATTCAAAGGGATGATGTCTCTGGGCAAAAGAGGGTTTCCTCCGTGTTTATTATGAAGATTCAAGCAACAATTGAAATCACCGAGGACTAACCATGGGTGAGAGTTCTGCCTAAAAGCTGGAAGAAGGTTGAGTAGAGATTGCCTCATAGCTAGGGAGTTATAGGCATAGATTATGGTGAGATAAAAGAGGTATTGCTTTGAATAAAATAAGCATGAAAGTGAATTAGTTGTGTTGTAGATAGCACAAGAGAGAGATTTAGTGTATAGGGGTCATAGATAACCATGGTTTTACCATATGGTGACTCATTCAAGTTATGATACAGGGACCAGGATGGAATGATCTTGTTGGCAGCTTTGATAGTAAGGGGGTTGTTGAGCTTAGTTTCTAAAATTGCAAAGAGGGAGAGGTTGTGTTGTTGATAGATGAGGAGTTTGACTTGATCAAGTTTTAAGGGGTAGTGAGCTCCTCTGATGTACCATACTGCTAGATGGTGTCATTTAGTATACTTGGGTGCTTGATGAACCAAAATTTTCATGCTCCTTGTTGAGGGAGACCTCTTGGAAGCAGCTACTTGATGTAGGGGAGCAGATAGATTCTGTTTTGAATTCTTTTTCTTTTTAGAAGAAATGTTAGTAATAGTAGAAGGGGCATTTGGGGAGGGAGGAGGAGTGGTCCATCCAGGAACGGTACTAAGGACGGTGTAGTGAGGTTGAAAGAGGGGTAGAATGATCAGAGGTGATGGGGTTTGGTTCCTGCAATTTCAGTATCAGATTCATAATTTTTTTCTCAAGTTGTTTGCAAATAGCATATTCAAACTGGTCTTAGGGATGTACTTCGGGGAGTTTGCATCGGAACATGGGTGTTGCTTGGAGGAATAGGTATTTATGATAGTAAAAAGTCAGTAACATGCACATCATTTGGATTGTGGAATTGAGAAATTAAAGTAGTATCATCAGCAACAGAGGCAGTTAGGTTACTTCGGGGAGGGAGCTCAGAAGCACGAGAGTTGCCTGGTGTTGCATGAGAAGATTGTTGCATTGATTCAGCAACATGCACAACTGATTCATTGTGCACAAGTGCACTGGCTACAGATACAACATAGTCAATTAAAGGAGATTTTGCCTTCAAATCATCATTTTGATATGGCAATGTATTATTTAAATCAATCATGATTTCTCCTTCCTCCCCAGAATCGTTATTTTCATTGGATTCGACTGTGTTTCCTGAATCATTATCTTCTTGTGGAACATGAAATTTATTTGATGAGCAAGGTATATCTGATACATATACTAATTCTTCTAAGTTGCATGGTTTTGCAGATTCTAGAACGTCAATAGTAGCATTACTCATATTGTTATCAGTGGATGGACCCATACTCATTCCATCACTTTGACTGTGCTCAACATGATGTGCCATACCCACTGCTTGTTTTACCGTACCTCTTTGAAATGTACCTTTCTCTATATTTGTTTCTTCTTTACAACATTTGCCACAATCTCGTTTTCAACATCACTGATAATGTGATTACTGGCTTTATTGTCCTTATCATCACCATAATCATCATTAATTTTGCTTGCTTTCAAAAAGTTACTGGTAGAGTACCCAAATACTTTGCAAGTAATACATATTTTAGATTTCCATAGGTAATTTACTTGAACAATTTGCTCCGATCCATCCATTAAATTAACAGGAAATTCATCCAACAATTGATCATCCGGAGATACTTCTACCAAACATTTCGCGTAACCAATTCTCTCAATCTTTTCAGTTGAGACATCCATACAAAGCATTCTGCCAATTCGTGATGCAAGCCAATTGACACCTAGATGAGACCTTGAAAATAAGGCGATATTAGAGAGCTTCAACCATATGGGACAATTTTAATTGTACTACAACTATTGCCTATAGGAGTATCATATGTTTTTTACTATGTATAATTGTTCCGCATAACAGTTGGATCATTTTCAATGATACTCCTTCTATCTTCATCATTAGACAGATTGAATAGGAACAAGAACCCATCAAATTTGACCTTTATTGATCCTTTTAATTTCCACAAGCACTTCAGGTTGTTGATCACCGTCATATGGGGGAGAGGTTTGTCGAGAAAAAACCAACAATATACTCACCCCCACACTTCATTTCCTGCGTTCATTACACTCTGTAGAGGAACCAGGACATGTCCATCATACACCAAACGCATAACTACCGGAATGTATCGACCAGCATTCTGAGGCTTTAACTTGAACAAAGCGTTCCATGGTGGAAGGGAAGCAGATAAGGAAGGAGACGAGGAAGAAAAGAGGGAGTTGGAATTGGGTATGATAGGAGCAGTGGAAGAAGTGCGAGGGGGATCATGGTCGGGTGGGATGGTGAATGGAGGTGGTGGGAGAGAGGAGTGGAAATCAGGCGGGACAGTTGAAAGAATAGGGGGAGGGGAGGAGGGAGAGGAAGCCATTAAAAAGAAAAAAAACTTGAGGTTTGAAACGTTCCTATTATTACATATGTCTCTATTATTTTAATTCAAACATATGTTTCTATTATTACGTTCATTAATTACATTTAATTTCCTCTTTCCTTTTATTTGAAAGATTACGATTAGATATAATTTCTCATTGATTAACTAATTAATTGTTTCAAATAATGAGGTGAGAAATAAACAATTATTACAACTTAGTAATTTAAACACATTTATAAATTATTTTTTACAAACAAAGGTTAATAAATTTACGTACTAAATAATTGATTTCATACTCTAAAATAACATATGATTACATCAATTTATACATCATTTATTCTATTCCTTCTTACCTTTATTATTTTCAATTGATTATAATTACTTTAACATAGTAGTCAATTACATTTAATCAATATTTTTAAATTATATTCTAATTTACCTTACCATCTTTAACTTAACTGTAGTTATTGTTTTAGAATTCATTCAAGATAAAGTTATAAATTCTAACAATTTTTTCATTAATAAACCATAAATTTTAATTTATGACAATATTAAATTCCAAAATCTTATTTAATTTAATATTTTTAACTATCAAAATTATGGGTCGTTATAATTTACAATATCCGTTTTCCTTTGGCTTAACTTCTCTGATCTTAGTTCGTTAGCTATGGCAAAGATCGGTCTTTTTACAATATGGAAAGGGTTTAAACTCCAGTTACCTAGGTTATTTTGGGCAATCCTTCTTTTTTCTTCCAACATTCGAAGTGCTGCTCCTCTTTAAATTCAATTTTTGTTCTTCACTAATTGCTGCTTGCTTAATGGGTAAGGTGAACAATTTAAATGTGGTTTACAAGATCCTTCTTAAAACTTAATTGGAATTTTTGAAA
The DNA here is from genome assembly GCA_030765085.1 of Allium cepa. NCBI lineage: Eukaryota > Viridiplantae > Streptophyta > Magnoliopsida > Asparagales > Amaryllidaceae > Allium > Allium cepa. Next base: position 263,301,509 of record CM060931.1, on the reverse strand, counting down.
GTCCGAGCAAGTTTGGTTTAACTTCAAGGAGCGAATGAACAAGAGCAACCCTTGGGTTTGACTCTCAATGAAACCACCAAAAATGTTAGGATAAAAATTATGCTAGGCTATTTTCAAAATAGGGAAATAAACGTAAAGTAAATCTTATCATCATAGAATTCACAAAGTAATGCCATCATGTACTTGATAGAGGCAACTATGCAAGTCATGCCAATGCTTGTCCTTTATTATAAAATTCTCAATTAGAATTTGCCACAATGGCCATAGATTCCAAATTAAAAGTTTTCTTTACAAAGAAAAAAATTTATGAAAATGAGGAAGAAGGTAGACCTAAGAAATTTGACCCTCTTTTATGGGTACCCCTATATTTATAAAGAATTGTATTCGTTGGATCCTTGACACGTGGCATCCTATTAAAAGTCGACGGCCACGATTAATCCATGTGGCACTTGACTGAAATGATATGTGGCACGTTTATTTGGTAGTAGTTTTTGATTCAAGAGTGTACGCGATGACATTACTTAAAATATTTGCGATTGTTCCAACTTCTTATTCCAAAACAAAAAGTGATGGCTCTAACTCACCATGACGACATGGACTAGTGATGGACTTTAGCTTGTGAATTGGGCATACCAATATCTTGAATACCTTTCGTGACGGCTTGAATTATTTTTTTATATACTTATCTTAGGATTGCTCTTGATGACATGTTGGAACTTTCAAAACTACAAGCGGCGGTTCCATTAGACTTCTCGCGATGGCTTCACTTTGTTAATGCATATGAAAACTCTCTTCGGTGGCCTGGTTTGTTACTTATTGGATGATAACGCGAAGGCTTTATTGGACTTCTCATGATGGCTCTTCTACTTTTCTAAGCGATGGCTTTACAAACATATCACGACAGCTCCATCTTTAAAGTCATCATATAAAAGCTCTTTACAATTTGTTCTATAAACTTCTCGCAAAGGCCTTTTTGAAACTCTTCGCTATGGATTTTACTTTTTGCTTGAGAACGATAAGCGATGGTCACATGGAACTTCCAATGATGGCTATGCTGTAATGCTTGAAAATGGTAAGCGACAACCACATGGAACTTCCAATGGTAGCTATACTTAAATACACATGGAATATCCAACGACGGCTATACTTTAATACACACTGAATTTCCAACGACGGCTAGACTTTAATACCTTGCAATAACAAGCGGTGCCTTTATGAACTTCCAACTATGGCTGTAACTTAACACCTTAAAAATAACAAGCGGTGGCCTTGAATTTCTAACGATGACTATCATATTTGAGATATAACAGACTGCCTACGTACCCTTTTTAGGGGATCAAGCCCATGTAGTTCTATTTCCTGCTCTTTTCCTACATCCAAATATTTCTTAATAAATAACAACCATACCATTCATGCAATTATTGCAACTAATGCAAGTAGGAAATACTACTCCTACTAAACCATTTCAATCAATCATTATAAATATGGGGTAACAATAATAATAGCACACTCAGCCATTAAATACCAAAAACATTTGACAATGCTTTATATCAACCCTAAACTTCAAATAAATGAATCACAACATATACATCAACTATTAGTAATACTCCATCTGGTTCGTATAATTCAATCAAATGTATGCTAATCCACTATATTAGTGACACAAACCATCAACATAATAAAACAATAGTTAACTACACATAACGAGTAATAACGACAAATATCGCACGTATATCCAAATGCTATTTCATCATCTTAAAACAACATATGTGCTAAATATAATTAACCATTAATCGCATATTACGTCCATCCATAACATTATATTTACGAATGTCATTTCTCTTAAGGATAAAATCATTTTGTTATTGTATACTCTAAAAGCACCTTTATTTATTTCAAAACAACAATAATTCTTCCAAAACGATAATATACTTCAAAATACTTTATTGTAATATCATTACGTCAAATCTCTTAAAACATCGTATTTTGTATCAAATATAGTAATTTATAAAAAATTACAATCCAAAGCAATAATATCATTGTTTTACATCAAAATAACAATATATATAACCTCTTTAATATTTTTCAAAACCATCTTATTACTATTTATGAAATCTCACTTTATTTTATAAATAATAATAAACTTTCCAATTTGGTTTAAAAATAGATTTTTCATTATTATTTATGAGTTTCCTTAGAAATTCATTAATAATAACTTTAACACATTCCTTACTTTAATTTCCACTCTAATTTATTCAATCATTGCATTTACAAATATCATCCAAAATCCATAAATAACCTTATTTATTGTTTATTTATCCACTCTTCACATTAATAATCAATTTCACCCATTTCATGTCAATCAATTTCATCCAAATTTTAAATCCATAATTGATTACAGTTAAACACCTAAAAGTCAACAATAAATAATCAATAAGGCATAAAATATCCAAAATATTCATAGTATCTAAACAATCTTCAATAGCACAGCACGGCTCAATAATTATAAACTTTCGTAAATTGATTCACATTTAATATTTTAAAAGTCAATCAGTTAAATGAAATAAAACATACCAACGTAATTTCGCAAACAGTAACCAAACACAACAAACCCTGAGCTAAATCATCCGAAATTTCGCTACGAGTCCAATGAAAGAAACTGTGCGTGAACCAAAATTCATATGCAAAAGTTATTAAGTTAATAAGATTCAGTGGCAATATCATATTTGTCCATATTTAAATAAGAATTAGTTTTAATAATTCCATACTCATGTTTTTTCTCGTAGTTGAACCCATGCCATACCCTAAACCTAAGGTTTGATCCCTATTTCCCGCCGCTCTAAGCCACCATCGTGGAAGCCGATTCCACCACACAACCAAGAAACCAGACTTACCGGTCCGCCACCACTCGAAATAGTCATTAGGGCTGCTGCCGCTGCCATTCCTAAAACCATCACCACCAGCACAAATTAAATTCCAATTCCACTCAAACTGAACATCCATTCCCAAAATTGAGACCACCCTTGGAGTTAGGGCGACAGATCTTTCAATTGCAATTGGTTTCTATGTAAAATGCCTATTTTTGGCCTAAGGTTTTGCCAGTTTCAAACCTAGATTTCTGATCATCTCAAACATCTTTATGACAAACAGACATAACCCATTAACTCCATTCATCAAGTGTTTCACAAAGATATATAATATGTAGAGGTTTGGGCACTTTGAATCATAAATCAATTTTGGATTAGAGATATACATCTGTCATTAGCAAGTGATTAAGGAATTTTTAGAATTAGACAAAAATAAAGATAGGGGTGATGGTTGGGTTTCATGGCCTCAATTATGTAGTCATTAGGCTGAGTTATCGATTGTGTATTCGGTTTGGTCCAAAATAGCTATTCACTATTTAAATACCACTACGACTTTATTTCGCAAATCGTTACTCCAAATGTGTCAAAATTATATATCAAACTTACCAGCTTAGAAATACCCTCGCAATGGTTGTAACTACATCGCATAATTCACTATTTTATTAACAATTTATTTTAAATTAGTTTAATTTTAAAAATGTCAAATTTATTGGTCGTTACAACAGCCGAGGATCTGGATCGGGTATGGTTATCCCGTGATTGGGATGGATTGGAATTTTATTTATTTTCTACTTTTTTCTTTCACTTTGAATACACTATGTAGATTTACCGTCTATCGCTTACATATGCATGCAACCTCGATTGGTCCCATAGGCATGCTCTATATCCGAGCTCGAAAGCATTCTTTGATTAGACTAGATGTTTTGATTTTCATTTGATGCATTTTTATTTGAATAAGGATACTTAAATGATATGATGATAGATAAGACATGATACTTGATTTTGATATTGATATGGGACACCGATCGCACTTATTCATCCCTTATGTTTGATATATAAACCGATAGGACATGGTTCCCCCAACCAAAAGGATAGGGTGATGAACCATGAAATACAAGTCCACTTACTGGAGGGTGAGTGGAGTGATTGGATGGATTCACCCCAGACTTTGATCCCCCTCATTAATGAGTGAGTAGATAGGCTCAATGTGGATTTGTAATCATATGATCCAGAGAGATCAAAACTTAACCTTCGGATATGAACACCTTTTGATTTGAAATAATCTAATAATAATTACTAAATGATTGGTGAATATTGCCTTGATCCATTTAGACATACATATAATAGAATGCTAGAAAGTTACTAGACAATTAATAAGTAGTACTCCAATCAAGGGAAATACTCTACCTTGATTTATGTTGCATGATAACAAGATATATGATTCATGTTTGATAACAAATTAAAAGAACATGGGGTGATAATCATTTACGATTAACATTTAGGAAAGTATTTGAGTCCTTAGCTAAGTTAGTTCTAGAACGATCTTCGATTGTAGGTGAATCCAAGGAAATTGGATTATTCTCCATGATTGGTTAAATAGCTGACTAGAGAGAGCAATTGATGAAAATTTTCTAGTCTCTGTATGTATTCTTGATGAAAGAATGCTTTACACCCATAAAAGCATGCTTTGTGGGGGTAAGTATTTTTGAGAAATTTACCATAGCCTTGGAATTGACTCAAATCAGAGAAACTGGACTATAGAGTAATAAAAAAATGGATTAAGAAGCTCAAAAGGCACTGATATTGAAGAGAAATAAAAATGAATAAGTAATATGCAACTCGAATAGGTCGGTATCGACCGATATGGTGCAGTACGAACAGTTCTCGAAAGGGTGGGACCCATTGAACTATGAGATGCCTTGGTACTTGAAGTTGAAAATATAAAAAAATACGAAGTAAAATTGGTTGGTACCTACCAATTTAATTTCTTGATTTGAATGCATTATAGCATAGAACATGAAATACACTATAAAAGGTTGGATTTTGTTCTACAAAATTAGTCGGTACCCATAAATATCGATCAGTATCGATTGATTTGGTTTCCTTCGGTAGCGTGCACATTGCCATCTTCTTCATGATGGAAATTCAGATCCGAAGATATTTGCTCATTCAAATTTGATATGGAGATTTTCATGTTAGGATTTATCTACAAATAGAAAGCCTTCTTTATCTAAAAAGTGACCCTTAAGACCTTCTTCTTCTTCCTCATTAGATTTTGTGCAAAACTGAGATCTACTTGATTATAACAAGGAATTGATTATAAATTGAGTATTCCGGAGTGAATTCATCAACAAAGATAACTAAGTGGACTATTTGTACCAAAATTGGGCACAATACTCTTTGGAAGTGTTTGAAGATATAAAATGAAGAAAGTAAATGTAAAAAGAGGATTATCTAACAAACACTCCAAATAATAATCAGAAAGTAGAAGAGAAACACAAGATTTAGAGTGGTTTGGCATGTTGCCTACGTCCATTATGAAATGATTGTTCTTTATTAGACTTTTCTTACTGGTTACAACGGATTACAATAAATAATTTGGAGTACAACAGTGAATATTGAATACAACAACGATTCCGGCAGAGTATGGACGTCGAGGAGCAAAAAATTTCTTTTTCTGTAGGCTCTGGGATGCTATTTATAGGTGTAGGATGCAAATATCTCACCCAGATCTCGAGAGACCTCTCCTGGAATGTAGGTGGGCCCACACGATCGATCCCATGTCATCTGCACTCGGTCCGTGATCGATATGAACGAATTTCGTATCGATCAAGATTTGATCCAATCAAGCCAAAATTTAGCATGAACATTCTTTAGGTTGTACGCAAGCTCCAGTGAAAATTTGGGGCGTTTTGGTTGCCGTTCTCTTCGTATCATTGCTGTTTGTATCGATGATTTCGCATCGATGATTATGCACGTGATGCCAGCTGACGTAGCACTTTCTTTTAGGATTGATCCACATTTCATGCCAAACGATCGAGTCTTCCCTATGTATACGCCTTGTTCGTATCGACCTAGTTGAGCCTTGTTCGCATCGATGGCAACTGTTCTGTTCGTATTGATTGTCATTGCTTTGTTCGTATCGATCGATTGCATCTCACTTCGTATTAATTGTGTGTGCTCCACTTCGTATCGATGGGAGATGTTTATTTCATATCAATGGGGAAATATAGATTTAGTATCGACCTGTGGCCAATTAATGCGAATTATGTTGAAAACCGATCAATACGAAATAGACTTCCGTGATCATATACCGATGGATACGAAGTAAACAATCGTGGGTGGATATAAAGGGGACGTTGATTGATCGATACGAACAAGAGGAAAAAGGATTGATGCAAAGCGGTACAGAGAAGGATGGATACAAAGAATACTGCCCTCTCGATCGATATGAAACCGTGTGCATCTGATGGATTCGAACCAGATCGATATGGAGAAGGACTTTCTCTAGTTGCTTGATGGATACGAACAAGGTGATTGCCTGAATTGCAGATCATATCTTGAGCATACGAACTCGGATTGACTTAAAATTTTGAACGCTGGCTTTCATAGCCGTTCTTGTCTTGTCTTATCAATTGCAGCTATATCCGGACTCGGATAAAATTTATCGACATCCATAGTGAACCTATGTATAACCGATCTACGGGACAAACTGTCTTGGTTTCTAGTCAATTCCTTATTGTCACAGCCTTGCCAAAAGGCGGGATTACATTTGCCCCCTAAAGTACGTCTTGTGAGAACATGACGTGCTTTGAATAGATGCAATCTTCATCATGAGCAGTCTTATTTGACTTGTCTGAATAGTTTTTGTCTTTTCGTCGAGAGCTATGACCTTTGATTGATCCATAGAAACATAAATCATGAACTGTTGACTGCCAATTGTTGTACCGCATACTGTTGTAACTAGGTGTTGTACGATAGTGATCTATTGTTTGTTGTTGTAATTGTCATCAAAGAGTATTCAATTCCTATGAACTTTGAAAACAGACATTAGTTCAACTGATATGCTTGTACGTATGCTAACCTGACTCCCATAATGTTCATATGTTCATGAGTCGTTGTCAGTTTTCTTATATCGAAAACTATATCGATCCTCTCCTGGATCGATTTAGAATCCGATTTGTAACAACACTTGATGGTTGTTTTGGAATGTCCCTTCACATCGATCCTTTCCTGGATCGATGTAAAAGGTCGAAAAATTGTTTTCGTATCGATGTCGATCGATAGGAATTTTTGTAGTTCGCATCGATGGATATGAACTCAGACGGTTCTTTAAAATGATGGATGCAAAATTGTCATTTTGTATCGATGATACGAAGCTTAGGCCTCCAAGCTTATAGATGCAAAATAGCGCTTCGTATCAATAGTCGGATGGTTGCGAACAAGCATTGCCTCAACTACGTGGTTCATGGATACGAATAGCTCTCTTCGTATCACTTAGAGGTGAAACCTATTCTAACCAGTCAAAACAATTGGGAGACAAATCGTTTCCTTCTCTTGGTTTTGCACCTATATAATTACACTATTTTGTACTTAGGAAATTTTTTAATCGTTCACTTTTCTGCCTTGTCTTCGTATCGATAGAGAGACCTAGAAAAAGAAAACTGTTCATGCCTTCGAATCGAGCTAAACTTCCAATCCCTTGAACTAATCGTTGAAATTAGGTAATTAACACATGAATTTGTATCGAAAAATAATGAGACTCGGAATTCCGTGCTGTCCTGATTGCCTCCATGACTGATTCTGACGAAGTGGTGCTCGAAGGAGATCGACATGAGGTCGAGGAGGGAGAGGGTGGCACCCGAGTGGTTTTTGAAGAAGATGAAGTGTGGAGGGCAACGCGACTTCAATTTCGTATCAGTGAAAGGAAGGAGAAGACTTGGCTTTGCATCGATCTGGGGCATAAGTTTCGTATCGATGAAAAATGAATTGATAAAATGGTGAACTTCTTATCGATCCGGAGTGATTGTAGTTCGTATTGATCAGAATCGATCGATATGAAGTCAAATGGCCTCCAACGGAAATAAGACCCGTAACAAGCGATCGATACGAATTTCATGGTTTTAGATCGGTGCGAACTCCATGGTTTGAGATCGATATGAAACAAGCAAGTGTTTGATCGAAACAAAATGAAAGCTTCGAACCGATACGAACTTCGTTGCAACTCGATCGATGTAAAGCCAGTGTGGCTTGAACAATTCGAAATCAAAAGTGTAATTATCGATACAAAATTTTTGTTTCTGATCGATACAAAATAAGGCCTTTGAAACGAAAAATCTGAGCTTTACCTTTGATGGATACGAACTTCATGAAAATTCGAACATTAGACTCGTTGAGCTTCGGTCTTGCACAATTGGACTTAAATGCTAAACTGCATATTTGACTACCTTTTGAAGTCGTCGATTGAACTGTAACTTAAAAAAATTTCAACAAACTTTAACTCGGATCGATCTCTAAAGTCTGGATGGCATGGTTGTGACGGTCAGCGATGATGGTCACTCCGACTGAATTTCAAAGTCTTGCTATTTACACATTTCCTTTAATTCTATGAAATTCTTCAAGCAATATGTAGCATTGCACTGCAAAACATGTTCACACACTTCACATTGGGGAACACATTGGCTTATTATTGTCTAATGATGGTTTTTGATAAGTTGATTAGCTATGGAATCCACAAGTTCTCAACAGCAAGAAACCCAAAGTTCATCTCTTCCAGTAATAGAGTTGCCGACCATCGCGGCTAAGGTTATCGATCCAGCTCCAGATGAGCTGCCAGGAGCAACTTTTATTATGAATTCACAAGACTCTATGCCGTCCAATGTCTCTGAAGATATGTTGGGATGAATATGCTTAAGGCATGGTTTATCATTAGCCGATGTTTTATTACCCGAGCTAAGTGATAGACCACATGCTCCTTTGAAGGGGTTTACTTCTTTCAATCGACATTCGTGCACTGCAGGAACACATCCTCCATTCAACCTATACATTCGGGAAGTGTTGGCTTTTTTTGGAATTGCTCCCTCACAACTACGCTCGAATGGATATGCGCTGCTGAACGGTCTATTCATTTTATTCATGGAGCTTCTTTTTCGACCCCCGACTCCGATCGAAAATAGATGCCTTTTTAATGTTAAGAGTCAAGGAGATAGTCCTCCGTTCACATTTTTGGAGGCAGTTAGGAAATGTCAAGTGGTGACGGGCTCTTGGACCAGGCTCACTTATTTTAAGACAGAATGGTTCTATGTCCGACGCCCTTCAGGATTTGCCAGTCGATGGTTAGCTAGATGTAAGTTACACAATTTTCTTTGGTAATTCACGAATTTGTTGTAACCATATTGAATCTCACATCTTCTTTCCTATTATAGTCATAATTCCATGACCAAAGGCGCACATTTTAAAGAAATAGTACGGGTCCTTTAAGAAGTGCCAAGTGAAATGAGGGACATAGACTTGGTGCTAACATACCGAAACTTGAGCACCTTCGGGCTAATCGTGCGAAATCATAGCATTAGACTCAAAGGAACACCGAGGATGGTTCCGGTGGAATGGCCTAAACATAGAGCATCTAGGATCGTAATAACCAAAGAGGGTAAGGAAGAAAATATTCCCACCAATGATGAACCTGTACTGCATAAGCGTCACAAACCTTCGAGATGGAAATCTGTAATCATGTCTTTGTCTGTTTTCGGTATTAGAATTTCGAAAGCTCCTCCCTCGCAAGTGGAGAACCTTTTCGAAGGGCTTTTCGATATTCCAACCCCAGATTATGTGTCACTTCAACATGACGCCGGATTATAGGAGCTTGAGAGTGCTTTAGACTTAAGCGAGTCTCTTCCCACAAGCATGGCTGACATTTCTGGTTGGTCGGAGGGTTGCACATACATATACACTTCACGGCACTACACGATTTCTGATCACAAGTTGCTTACTTCAGGAGATTGGTAACTCTGTTCTTCTTTCTTCTTTACAGATTCTATGACTAGAAGAGATTCTATGTTGGAAAGTCTCCGCTCTGTGCAACAATCATAAAGCTCCTACTGTGAGTCTCATAGGAGGGAGGCTGAAAGAGACAATGATCGCGGTTACTCTAGTCAGGAACTCCGTGAGAGGGAGAGGGATAGAGATTATAGACATCGATCCCGATCGCGATCTCCTCCTTGAGCCCGGATACAAACTTCAAGCCATGGAAAACAACCAGTAGAGCCTCCTCGCCAAAAATCGTCTTCTCGAACCTCTAGGCCTGAATCACAACGTCGTAGGTATGAGGTCGAAACTCCCATTGTTGCTGAACAAGCTATCAGTAAGCCTGCTGGGGAAGGGGCTATTAGAATTGCCCAATTGAAAAAAAGATTTTCCAAATATATGCTTTGATGGCCCCATCTTCCCCCTCGCTTAAAGAGAATTCCATCGGAAGTAGAAACCACAATGCATGATTACATTCATGACATCTATACCCATTATAAGGAGTGGGTGAGAGCTGTAGCAAAAACGTCGAAGGTGGCCTTTGAGCGGGCGAATACCATTGAGAAATTAAAGACCGAGCTCGCTCAATAGGACCAGATTATCCAAGTACTTAACAGCGAAGCCGAGTCTTCTCAGAAATCCAAAATTGAGACCACCCAAAAGGCCGATGAGGTGAACTTAACAATGGAGAGGATGCGGCAAACACATTTTGCCTTGGTGGAGGAGGTGGTCCACCGAAACACCACCCTCACAGTCGAACGAGATGCTGCCGTGAAAGAACTTAACGAGCTCAAACCCAAATTTTCTGAAATCATCAAGGAGAGGGATGATGCAAATAATGCAGCCCAGGAGACATGCCAATAGGACGTAGTGCTTCAGGTGAGTGGGATGCGACAACAGCTAAGGTCCCGGAGGTGGAGACTGAGGTTGAGGAGAAAGTCCAAATAGTGGAGTCCAGGCTAGAGGCTGACATTGAAGATCTCCTCATTACTTATAATGCTAACGTCTTGAAGCATAGGAACCTAGCCTGGCTCGATAATTATCGGACACATCTATAGAACGCCTGGGGCCGATTAGTAGAAGATGAGAAGGCCTCCCATCAAGGTGAATCGGTTGCTGAATACGATCTTGAGAACCGAGTGCTGGATGAAGACGAAAGGAGAGTTCTCCATGATGCCATGATTTCATAAAAGAAGGAGAAGCTTGGAGCTCAGCACTTGGAGGTCGAAGAAGGTTTCGGTGTCGAACACCACGACACAAGTCCCAAACTCTTACGCCGACTCATCCTGAACCGACATCTACGGTTGATTCTCAATCCGTTCCTGCTTACAATTCGGATCAGCCGCAGTTATTTCAAGTTAGTGAGAAAATTTCTGAGGCCGTTCAACTGCCAATGAGTCGAACTAAGGAAGGTACTCTGAACATTTCTTATGCTTGTTCATGATCCGGAGCTTCACTTGAAATATTTAATAACAGTTTTCCTTTGTCTCTTTCCAGTGATGGGAGCCACATAGGTTGCGCCTCCTACAACTCAAGAATTGCATCATGTGCTGGAGGCGATTATCATGGAAGCGACCACGACATCAGACACTGCACCTAAAGATGATGTACAAGGGAGTACACTTTCATTCGATGAACAGATGATGAAGGAACTTCTCAGTCATCATAGTGACCTTTTTCGGATTTGCCGTTTGTCATGAGTAGAAGCGCACCTGCAATAGGCCCAACCGCAGGCATTCCCGGTGTTGCACAAACACTTCACGAGGAAAAATTATAGCTGAGATCAACGCTGAAATGAAAGCAGCTGCTCGGGCCAGCAGCTTCGGAGGTGGAATGATGGGCCCTGGTCCAGCCCCATTACAAATGATACCTTCTGGTTGCACTGTTGTCGACACCAGCGTGCCTATTGCGCCTCCTGTAGTGGACCCGACCCCTCCAACTCCGTTTACTAGAAGTATTCCCAAACACTTGAGTTCGGAGGAGGAAATCGATATAATTCCCCTCGAAGGAGATCAGCCACCGAAAGGCAAAGGCTCAAAGAGGAAATTCAGTGGCAACTCTAGCGGGTCTATGCCGAAGAAGAAACCAAGAAAGAAGAAAAAGTAGATATGCTTCTTCGGCTCACTTTTGAGTAGATAGTAGTTTCTTTAGCTTTTGTTGGCCATGTATAGATGCGGGTTCGGCCCCTGCTAGTAGGATTTTTGAAAATAACTTGTATATAAATTCCTTCCATAAATAGTTGAGATGAAATTCTATTTTTCCTTGAACTCAATTATCATTTATTTGCTTAAGTGTTTCATCATTTGAATTCTTGTTTAGTAAACTTGTGAAGTTTCGACCTTAGTATCGGGTTTTGAGTTTATATGTTAAGTCCTGGAATCATGGCTACGAGCCGTGATCAGACACTAAGCTGAACTCCGTTGCTGCACTGCTTCAGTCAGTGATTGACACTTAATTCTTCCCCAGTTTATGGGATGAGTTATAAAGGTCAGCTAGTGATTTCATTTCTTCTCCAATACATCGAGCTTAACGTCGTTGAATTGATGCTGAGACAAGTGAAGGTCGAATGGTCGAAACATACTCGCTCACTTATTAATTATCACATCTACACTCTGGGGATTTGCATTTGTGCGTTGGTGGTCGGTCACGCCTATTTAAGTTTTAAGTATGTGTCCACGCTCCGGGGACTTAAGTTATTTTATGGGCGGTCGGTCATACCCGAGTTATGTTTATACTCAGACCACACTCTGGGGACTTAGAGTTGTGTTACAGAAGATCGATTCATATCCGGTTTATGTTTAAACTCTAATCCACTCTCTAGGGATTTTGAGTTAGTCGATGTTTATTCTCTAATCTGCACTCTAGGGACTTAGAGTTGATTGCGGTCGATACTCCGGTTCGCACTCTGGGAATCCAGAGTTAGTTGATGTTTATACTCTCGTTTGCACTTTGGAAACTTGGCGTTGGTGTTTATATACCAATTCGCACTCTGGGAACTTGGAGTTGGTCCACAGACGATCAGTCATGTCTGTTTAGGCATTTGAATTTCGTTTGCACTGCAGGAACGATGGATTTACCAAGATCGCGGATGGTCGATTCACATCCATCCTGAGTTAATAAGCGAGGTCTTTAGATGGACGGGTCCATCCTCCTCAAACTTAGTCAAGATACGGGCGAAGTTGTTAGGTAGACGAATCCACCCTTTTCGAAACTGCATTTATAAGTTTATACTCCAGCTCGCACTCTAGGAGGCTGGAGTTAGTTAAAGGATTGTCGTGTATCAATCCTTTTTTAGGCTTCAATGTTGTAACTTGCCCCTGATCTCGGGTTTCAGTTAGCAAGTATTCGGTCGTGTCATAGTTACTCCCTATTTGAATAAACCCCACTGTCGGGTGGAATTTAGCTCTCTGCATACAGTGATAGTTGTATGACGCATTCAATAAATCACAGCTCTGGCTCAAAGAGATCGCATTTTATTGCTGAAATAAGAGAATACGGCAAAGTCGGTTGCCTTATTACAAATTCAAATTCTGAAATGAAGAAACAAATTGCAAATGAAAAGTAAATTGAATAATTAAAGCCTGTCATTAGTAGCGATGAAGGCTTTCACTGTTCCAGGATATTGGCAGAGTAAGACCATAAACGGTCTACAATTTATATGTTCCATCTCTGAGATTTCGTTCAATCACATACGACCCTTCCCATATTGGTTTCATGTGCGAAGGAACTGGGCAGATTATTTTGAGGACAAGATCGCCGAGTTCAAAGGTTCGAGGTCAGACCTTGGCATTGTATAATTGCGCGACTTGACTTTGGTATGCGGCTTCCCTAAAATCAGCATCTTCACGCTTCTCATCCAATAAATCCAAGGATTCAACAAGTAATATGGAATTTTTTTTGGATCAAGTCACATGATGAGAAGGTACTTCCATCTCAACTTGAACAATAGCTTCTGAACCGTAGGAAAGAGAGAATGGAGTGTGGCCGGTCGCGGACTTGTGGGTTATTCGGTAAGCTCATAAAGCCATAGGAAGTTCGTCGACCCATTTTCCCCTGGCCTTTTCCATTTGTTTCTTCAAAATAGACTTGATAACTTTAATTACAGCTTCAACCTGTCCATTTGCTTAAGGGTGCAACTGTAGAGAATTTCATTTAAATGTGGAACCGTTGACAAAAATCCTTGAACTCAACGCTGTCGAATTGGGTTCTGTTATCAGTGAGGATGGTATGTGGGAGACCAAATCGGCAGATAATGTGGTGGACTACAAAGTTAACCATCTTCTTCGTCGTGATTGTAGCAAGGGGCTCAGCTTAAGCCCACTTGGTAAAGTAATTAACTACGACAATGGCGTACTTCTCACCACCTTTGGCTAGAGGTAGTGAGCCAATGATATCGAGCCATATACTGCAAACGGCTATGGATTGACTATCTGGGTAATTTCGGTAGGAGGGGCTCAAGGAATCCGAGCGTGTTTTTGACATCGGTCACATTTTATGGTGTAGTGCGATGCGTCACGATTCATGGTCGGCTAGTAGTATCCATATCAGAGTACTTTCTTAGCTAAATCTTGCCCCCCGGTGTGATCGCCACATTCTCCTTCGTGTACATCATGTAATACTCGTTTAATTTCGTCGTGAGTGATACACCAGAGTAAAGGAATAGAGTATCCTCTTCTATACATGACTCTATTTTGAATAGTGAACCGTGAGGCTTCTCGAAGAACTTGTCTTTTTTTCACTCCTGCGTTCTTACAGTGTTCTGTGTTCGAGATAGTTTATGAACGGAGTCATCCATGACTCCTTATCGGGAACGACCTCAAATACCCAATCTGTCTCCATTTGATCGATGCTCGAGGAAGATAATGTTTCTATAGGAACAAGTCCCATTTGTTGTGCCTCATCCGTGCTAGCTAACTTTGTTAATGAATCGGCTCTTTGATTGCGCTCTCGAGGTATGTAGTAGATGATATAATAATCGAACTAATTCAGTATCTCCTGGACCCGAGCTAGGTAAGCGGCCAATCTTTGATCTTTGGCATGGTACTCTCCTTGAACTTGACACATGACCAGTTGCGATTCATAATAAATTTCCACAACAACGACTTTTAAATCTTGGGCAAGTCTTAATCCGGTAAGTAGGGCTTTATACTCAGCTTCTTTGTTGGTCGCACGAAAATCAAACTTTAAAGCAAAACATATAGATCGACCTTCAGGAGTTTCAAGTACAACTCCGGCACCTGAGAAATGGTCATTTGATGCACCATCAGTATGTAGCTTCCAGATATATTTGGGAGATTCAATGGTTTTAGGTAAATCCTTTGGGATGGTAAATTCAGCTTTAAAATCTGCTAGGACTTGTCCTTGAATGGCTCGCCTTGGAGTGTAGGTAATATCAAACCGACTTAGCTCGATATTCCACTTGAGTAACCTACCAAACGTCTCAGGCCGCGTAAGGACCTATTGTAACGGCCGGTCGGTGTAAACGGTGATAGGATGAGCCTATTAATATGGACGGAGCTTCCTCAAGGCAATAACGAGACAATAAGCCAACTTCTCTACCTTCGGATAATTTCTCTCATCTTCGGTTAACCATTTGCTAATATAGTAGACCGGTTTTTGTACTCGGTCTTCCTCCCGAATTAGGGCAGCACTAATCGCGTTTTCTATTACTTCCAAGTAAAGATACAATTTATCGTGATCGATAGGCTTTGAAAAATAGGCAGTGTGGAGAGGTGCTGAATGAGTGCTCGGAATGCACCCTCACATTCCATGGTCCATTCAAAGTTCTGTTTTCCTTTTCGGATCAAATCGAAGAAGGGAATGCGTCTGTCAGTGGATTATGAAATGAACCTACTCAGTGCTGCTACTTTCCTAGTGAGGTTCTGGACTTGATTTATAGTTCTTGGAGTCTCAAGATTTCTAATCGCTCAGATCTTTTCGAGATCGGCTTCAACTCCTCGAGCGTTGACGATAAACCCAAGGAATTTTTCGGATGCGACCCCAAAGTGGCATTTCAATAGATTGAGCTTCATTCTATATTCTCGGAGGATATTAAACATTGATTCCAGGTCTTTGACATGATCAGTGGAGAATCGTGATTTCACTAGCATGTCGTCCTTCTCCATGGTTTTCCTAATCTGGTTGACGAACATCTGATTAACCAATCATTGGTAAGTTGCGTCAGCATTCTTGAGTCCAAAAGGCATGACTTTGTAGAAATAAAGTCCCTGATCAGTCATGAAGCTGGTATGCTCCTGGTCGGGCAAGTGCATGTGTATCTAGTTGTAGCCTGAATACGCGTCCATGAAGGATAGAAGTTCATGTTCAGCCGTTAAACTACAAGCTGATCGATTCGAGGAAGTGAAAAACTATCTTTGGGGCAAGCTTTATTTAAGTCTGAATAGTCGACACACGTTCTCCATTTTCCATTGGGCTTTCAGACAAGTACAGGGTTAGATACCCATTCCGGGTATAATGCATCTTGAATAAATCCATTCGATTTAAGCTTATCTACCTCTTTCTTAAGAGCGACAGATCTCTCTGGATCCATACCACACCTTTTTTGCTTGAGCGGGATGTACCATGGGTCAATATTTAATGTGTGGCTCGCAATGTCCGGGGAGATCCCACACATGTCGGACTGTGTCTAGGCAAACATGTCAAGGTTTGCATGGAGAAATTCAACCAATTCCTCTTGCATTTGTTGGCTTAACTGAGATCCAATATTTATCATTCTAGAACCGTCACTATCGTCAACCGGGACATCGATCGTCAGTACGGTCAGAGAAGCTTGAGCGTCTTTACTTTCAATTTCACTTTTGCTATCTCTCGGGTCAAGATCTCTTTGGAGTTAGTTCGGGTGCCCAAGCCTGGGCCTAGGCATCAATTGTCGATTTTCAACAAAGCGGACGTAGACAGATTCTTCTATGCACTTTCCTTTCTCCTTTCGCTGCGCCTCGCACAGCTTAGCAACATAACAGGATCTCCCTACAGCCTGATCTCCGTTAACACTCCAACTCCACGACCGGTGGGGAATTTTAGAGTCAAACACGATGGGGAAATGGCAGCCCTGAATTTAGCTAGGGTCGGTCAGCCTATGAAAGCATTATATGGTGAGTCTATATCTCGCATAACAAACTACAGTATCCGGACTCTCAGGCTTTCTCCGGTTCCTAACTCCACTGGAAAATCCAACACTCCACTGGGTATGGTTGCACTCCCATTGAAGCCATGAATACAAGACTGACAATGCTTCAAATCTTTAGCCTCCATCTTCATCTTGTCATAGGCTCGCTTAAACAATATATTCACAGAACTTCCACTATCGACTAAGATCCTCTTCATCCAAGCAGGACCTACTTGAGCTAATATGACAAGTGGATCAATAGTGGGGGCTTCGACCATGTCAACATCTCTATCTCGAAACACGATGTCATCCATCGTCGTTTTCTGTTGTTTGGCCGGAGCCTTATCTTCTAAACCGCTACAGCAGTCGAAGTCCGCATGCCTAATAGAACTAGCATACGACTCCATTTCCTTCTAACTTCGATCTGCTGGATGAAGACCACCCTAACAGTATTTATCACTAACCTCCCGCCAGTACGAGCGGATTTTCCTGTCTCCCCTGACTAGGTACATGAATTTGATTTGATGGTCCCGCACCTCCAGACTACGGCGCCCGCATAAACTGCTCTAACTTCCTTTCTCTTATCAACTTTTAAATGAGGTCCTAAAAGTGATGGCACTCATTTGTGTTATGGACGTAGCTATCGTGGAATCTACAAAACTTTCTCTTCTGGATTTGTTTCTCAGATGATGGTTTCAGGACAAGTTTCTTATATTGAATGGTATTACAAGTTTGAAAGTATACATTCTCCAACGATGTATTCAAAGGAGTATAATTATCAAACATGGGAGCCCTACGTCACGGACCACGATTTTGATCCCGTTTCTTATTTTGATCTCAATTACCTCTTTGAGGATTCTGTTTATTTTGTATATTCAACTACACTTTTCCATAACTCTCCCGGGATTGTTTAATAGCTACATTACTTTGGATTCCTTCCACACTCGGTCCCGCGTCATCCTGTTTCCTAGACTGTTTCGCATCCTCCCTTCACAAGGATTGGGCTGCCTTGGAATAGAAACGGTCCAATGACGCATGGGGCTTTTCGGCCAACCAGTTTTCAAACTCAGAATCGAGGTCAATCCCCTTAGTCAGTGCCACAAGAATAGATTTATCATTAGGGTTGCTGATCTCAGCGCATGTAGCATGAAATTTCTCTGGATAACGCTTGAGTGTTACTCCAGGCGCTTGAGTGGCACTAGAAAAAGTGTTAACATCCTTCGGTATCATTACATGCATCCGAAACTACTCAACAGACTTTGTCGCTAACTGATCAAACACGAGATAGATCAAAGTGGAAGATGGGTAAACCACATGGTAGCAATGCCCCCAAAAGAAATCGGGAAACTTTAGCATTTAACTACATCATCAACTCATGCAACGTTCATCAACCATTCGTACTTTAGAATATGCTCATTAGGACCTGAGCTCCCTTGATAGATGGGTAGTGTTGGCATCCTGAATCACCAAGTATGTCATCAGTGAAAGGGGTATGACTCCGAAAAATTCCCCAGTCGTCATTAATGAGACCCTAACTTTCGCGGATCATTTGACATATCATCGTCGGTATATCCGATATCTGGACATTTTGAGCGTGCTGGACCAAGGTGTGGTCGGGTTCCACAATGCGAAGCTGGGCCGGATGTGGTCGACGATCTAGTCTCGCCTCCTTGGTTCTAAGTCTTTATGGATATAAGGTTCGGGAGTACGTTGACGTTGGATTGGATCTGTCTGGTATCAGGCATC
The DNA here is from genome assembly GCA_030765085.1 of Allium cepa. Classification (NCBI taxonomy): domain Eukaryota; kingdom Viridiplantae; phylum Streptophyta; class Magnoliopsida; order Asparagales; family Amaryllidaceae; genus Allium; species Allium cepa. The sequence continues at coordinate 263,282,747 of CM060931.1, read as the reverse complement.
AGCTCCCGGTTCATAGCAGTGGTCGTAGTGCGATTGTCTGTAACATGATATGGAATAGTACCTCCTCGGGAGGAGGGTCCAGTCTGATGACTGGTTAGCGGGCCAACTCTTGGTTGCCCAAGGCTCCGTGCGTGCTGATGTCCAGTAGCTTGAGTATAACTCCCATCTAGCCTTGGGCATGTGGACCTGTGATGATAGTCTGAAGAAGCTGAACTCTCAGTAGATGAATAGGAAGCCTGATCCCTCCTGGATCTCCTACGCCTTTGGCGATTCAGCTGATTGGTCAATTCTGCGTTGGCACGCAGCTGTTGAGTACGCAGCTGTTGAGTACGTTGCTAATGGCTTTGTGTCAGCTCTTGCAGTAGCATCTGAAACTCTTCCTTGGTGATAGGGCCTTGTGGATATGATGGTCTGACAGCATTCTGATCAGCCGGAGGTAGTTGCACGGGATTTTGTCAATCCCGTCCTTCTGGATCTGCAGCAGTAGAAGTGGTCCTTGTGTTTACCATGATGAATAGTGAAGTTATTTCCTAGACTTGATGAAAATATGAATAGGATGGAAGAAATTTGAACTTGAGATCTGGATCTTCTTCTTAGATTTATGCAATCCGATATCGATAGTAGATCCAACAGGCAGGAGAAAACTGGGTTTTCTCAATGAAAGCGCCAATGTGTTTGTATCAAAATTGGGCACAACACTCTTCGGAAGTGTTTGAAGAGATAAAATGAAGAAAGTAAATGTAAAAATAGGATTATCTAGCAAACACTCCAAATTATAATAAGGGAAGAGCATAGAAACAAGATTTAGAGTGGTTTGGCGCGTTGCCTATGTCCACCATGAAATGATTGTTCTTTATTAGACTTTGCTTGCTGGTTACAGTGGATTACAATAGATAATTTCAAGTACAATAGTGAATATTGAATACAACAATGATTTCAGCAGAGTTTGGATGCCAAGGAGCAAAAATGTCCTTTTCCTGTAGGCTCTCGCAGATCTCGGGGGACCTCTTCTGGCACGTGGGTGGGCCCACGCGATCGATCCTATGTCATCTGCACTCGATCCATGATCGATACGAATGAATTTCGTATCGATCAAGATTTGATCCAGTCGATTAGAAATTTAGCACGAACATTCTTTAGGTTGTACGTAAGCTCCTATGAAAATTTGGTGGCATTTGGAGTTGTAGATCATAAGTTATGATCAATGCAAGTTTGGGCTTTTCGGTTGCTGTTCTCTTCGTATCGATGTTGCTCGTATCGATGATTTTGCATCGATGATCATGCATGTGATGCCAGTTGACTTTGTGCTTGCTTTTAGGATCGATCCATATTTCATGCTGAACGATCAGGTCTTCCCTATGTTATGCCCTCTTTGTATCAACCTAGTTGAGCCTTGTTCGTATCGATCGCAACTGTTCTATTCGTCGATCACAACTGTTCTGTTCATATCGATTGTCATTGCTTTGTTCGTATTGATCGATTGCATTTCACTTCGTATTAATTGTGTTCACTTCCTTTTGTATCGATGGAAGATGTTTATTTCGTACGATGGGGAAATATTGATTTAGTATCGACCTGTCGCCGATCGATGCGAATTATGTTGAAAGCAGATCGATACAAAATAGACTCCCGTGATCGTTTACTGATGGATACGAGTAGACAGTTGTGGATGGATACGAAGGGGACGCTGATTGATTGATACGAACAAGAGAAAAAATGACCGTGTGCATCTGATGGATTCGAACCAGATCAATACGAAGAAGGACTTTCTCTGGTTGCTTGATGGATACGAACAAGGTGATTGCTAGAATTGCATCGATCATATCTTGAGCATATGAACTCGAACTGACTTGAAATTTCAAACTACTGGCTTTCATAGCCTTGCTTATCTCGTCTTATCAATTGTAGCTCAATCTGGACTTGGATAAATTTTATCGTCATCCATAATGAACCTGTGTATAACCGATCTTCAGGACAAACTGTCCTTGGTTTCTAGTCAATTCCTTATTGTCACGGCGTTGCCAAAAGGCAGGATAACATTTGCCCCCCAAAGTACGTCTTGTGAGAAAATGACGTGCTTTGAAAAGATGTAATCTTCATCCTGAGAAGTCTTATTTGACTTGTCTGAATAGTTGTCGTCTTTTTGTCGAGTTCTATAACCTTTGATTGATCCATAGAAACATAAATCATGAACTATTGTCTGCCAATTGTTGTACTGCATACTGTTATAACTGGGTGTTGTATGATAGCGATCTATTGTCTGTTATTTTAATTGTCACCAGACGAGTATTCAATTCCTGAAAACTTTGAAAAATGGACATTAGTTCAACAGATATGCTTTTGTGTACGCTAACCTAACTCCCGTTAACGTTCATATGTTCACGAGTCATTGCCCATTTTCTCATATCGAACCCCATATCGATCCTCTCCTGAATCAATTTGGAATCCGATTTGTAACAATGCTTGATGGTTGTTTTGGAACGTCCTTTCGTATCGATCCTCTCCTGGATCAATGTAAAAGGTCGATAAATTGTTTTCGTATCGATGTCGACCGACAGGAATTTTTGTAGTTCGCATCGATGGATATGAACTCAGACAGTTCTTCAAAATGGTGGATGTGAAATAGTCATTTCATATCGATGACATAAAGCTTAGGCCTCCAAGCTTATGGAAACGAAATAGCGCTTCATATCGATAGTCGGATGGTTGCGAATAAATGTTGCCTCAACTAGGTGGTTTGTGGATATGAATAGCTCTCTTCGTATCGATTAGAGGTGAAACCTGTTTTAACTGGTCGAAACAACTAGGAGATTAATAATTTCCTTCTCTTGGTTTTGCACCAATACACGATTTTGTACTTAGGAATTTTTTTACTTGTTCACTTTTCTGCCTTGTCTTTGTATTGATAGAGAGACCCAAAAAAAGAAAACTGTTGTTGCCTTTGAATCGAACTAAACCTCCAATCCCTTGAACTAATCGTTGAAATCAGGTAATTAACACATGAATTTGTATCGAAAAACAATGAGACTCGGAATTCCGTGTTGTCCTGCTTGCCTCCGTGACTGATTCTGACCTATAATGCATGAGGCAAGTACAAGGCGTGAGTGTAGTTTAGCGTTCGTGGTGCAGACAACATCTGACCTTATAATGCACGGGCAATCCAAGGAAGTGAGTCCAACACAAGTTTGATTTTAACTTGATCTTAAATCACAAATGATAAGGCCAGATATATATGTGAATAGTTTAGTATGGTTCGACTAGTGGTGTGTGAGGTGGACTTTAGATGTGTTAGACACTTGTCACATTTTAGCATTATCTTTGTAATATATGGGAAGTAGGCATAATTTACTTACTTATACTTATGCCTGACCGGCATATTTTCCATTTTATTTGTATCACAAGGTTGATGTGCTTGGAGATGAGAGGGAGTTGAAGGCGTGGGCAATGATTTACATATTGTAAATATGTGTTATTACTTGATTATGACTTGTGTGGACTGGTTTGATTAGTGTTGTAAAATATATTTATATGACATTTTTGATACACTGTAGTGTTATGCAATGATGATGATGGTTATTGATATATTATAGTCTATTTCCTTCCACTATGAGATTTTGAAAAATATTAGTAAGAACTTTATTTTTTCCTTTTTATCATATCCCAATGGCTCATCCTTTTTGGTTTTTGAGGTGTTAATGTCACTTATCCCATTAAACCCAAGGATCACAAAAAGCAAATTATTACATTTGGTATCAGACAAACTTATCCCTAGAGTAAGGATTAGGAATGTATAGAGCGTATTTGTATTTCCTATTAGAGATATAGATATACAAGTCAAATATGTATGCTTACACTATATGTTGTTCTTGTTTTATGTACTATATATTGAGGAGTTGGTAATAAATCACATTTTTAAAGAGCTAAAAATGAGTAATTCAGTCGAAATAAGAACAAATACCAATGAGCCTAAAATGAGTAATTCAGTCGAAATAAGAACAGATACCAACGAGCCAATACTTGTAGGGCAGAAACCAAAGTCGGATCTAACATCCAAGTTGATATACCAGAAGTTCATAGAGTTAATATGTGTAACTACCCAACTTTTCATTAACATACGATTGAGTCATATGCATTATAAACAGAAATGCTTGACTGTATTAAAAAAATAGTAGATAGAGATTCAGGCTAACTAACTATATCTTTCAGAACTCACAATGGGGTGGACCAAAATATAATATAGATAAAATAAAACAAATCTCATTTATATACCTCATAAATTAATCATAGTCTTTATATACATATACACATTGTCACACCATATATACAATATGTACAAATAAATGGATAACATATGTAAACGCCTTCATAGTCACTATCTTCAAACAACATGCATGCCATGGTTACTTCGTTAACTTATAGTGTATAAGAAGCGGGGTCAGCGAGATATTTGGTAAGTAAAATATTAGTAAGTATATAATGGTGACATGGTTTGATAAAAATAATATGAGAGCTTACACTTACTTTACCATGATTTGTCTCACCTGCTTCTACAGAACTATTCCATCATAATAAGCATAATATAAGGATCACAATCATATACCTAACAATCGTACACATACACAAGAGAGAGAGGGAGAAAGAGAGTTAGTGATACACACACACACCTATTGATACATACAAGAGTTAGTTAAGCAGAGGCTGACCCCAGGATATAGTTAAACATGGTCTAATCCTATAAACATAAACATGGACATGAGTTAGATAAACATACACTAACTCATGCATAAATGAAGGTATTGGTAAACATAGCCTAGCTCTATTAAAAAAACAGTTTAATATCATTATCATAACACATACAAATCAACCATCTGCATTTCTATGCATTAAACACCTTCAAATGTCATAGAGAAACCAGTACATTGCGCATCATCTATTTTTTATAGGCCTCGCTGAAGCTGAAGTGCTTTAGCTTGGTCCAGGTTCAGCTTGGCAAAAGAAAATGCACCGATGAACCGGCTGCCTTGTGAACTGCACTATAAACATATCAACTTGAATTGCTTCTTATCCAATTTTAATTTTCTCCATTGCTTACTGTTTTGATACATTTCTACACCTCCTAAACATCATTTACTACTACCCTAACATTCCCTATTTTAGACGTCAACCCTATGTCCATGATTCATCCAAACCATCATAACTTCATCATATTCTTCTCTAATACCAATTTAATCCTAAATCAATTATGATTAACAATGTCTAATCCTATAATTACATCAGTATTTATCCCCGAATCGAATCATCCAAAATTCAATACCTAATTAACTTACTTATTAATTAAATAATTCATACTACTTTTATGTGAACAATATACAAACCAATAACGATTCCTACTCATCAATTTACGTCACTAAGTCCTAGAAATCACCTAATGGTCTTTAATTTTTCACTACCTATAATTGTAGTCCTTTAAAGTAAATCAAATCCACAAATAATGAATTTCTTCTTACGTCCCTTCTCATGCTCGTTGATTTGATATATATATATATATATATATATATATATATGTATGTATGTGTGTGTTTATGTATGTATGTTTGTATGTATATTTGTATCCATGTGTGTGAGGTGTTTGGTGTAGTAATGGAGAGATGGAGTGATGCTAGAGAAGACGATGATGATGAAGGAGAAGGCGAAACCGAAATGTACGTGAGAAATGGTTCAAATTCTATGCAGCCAGTTATATATCCTCTAATCCATTACTTCACCCAACCAAAATTTGCTTACATAAAATACATGCATCTTATTCATACGAACTCCGATCTAGACAAACCAATATTCCATCTCGACCAAAAAATGAGTTCTATGCAATGGCACTATCCATCATCTGATTCCAACATTTGTAAAATTAACGTTTTACCCCTACTAGTAAAATAAACATCTAAATTCTACGAGCATTGCATTCTCCCTCACTTAAAAATAATTTTATCCTCAAAATTCTAAATGCAACTGCTTCTCACATATCTATGTATCATATACTACATAAATACACACATATTTTTTTGGAAAAACAACAAACACACACACACACACATATATATTTAAACATAGGATAATAACACACCTCATAGCAACCTTCCCAAAGAAGAGCACTCTCTCTTCTGACTACAGTTAAAACATTTAATCTTTGAGACTTTCACTCTACAGTCCTTTGAATCGTGTCCTTTCATATTGCACACCTAGTGTCTTGCTTACCACACTATCCAAATAGAGCTCTAAAATCTTTGTGCTTACCTTGACTGATAGTCTTCATTGAATGCTCTTTAGAAGCCTTCACTATAGTGGTATTCAACAATGCTTCCTCAACTAAACTTTCGAATGTCGCTCCCATAGGAATCTTATTAAGCACTAATTCCCAAAGCGGTGAACTTAATACTTTCATAAACTTCATTGCCTTCTTTATGCCATATCTATCAATTCAAAACCAAATTTTGCAAGATCATTAAAGCTATTAATATACTTCTTCAAAGTGGAATTTCCATGTTTGAGTTAATAACTCAAGCATTACTTCCTTTTCAGCTTCAAACTTAACTTTTGTATTAAATCTTCTCTTATATCAGTCTAGAAAATTACATTTTCATTGACCTCCTCGGTAACAATATCCCACCAGTTCATTGCTTCTCCATGTAGGTGCTAAGAAGCAAGCTATCTTTTTCCTTCATCATTGAAATTCAACATACTAAAAATCCTTTCACATGTACCCAACCAAGCTCACGTATCCATAAAAGATTCTATTTCCTTATATGGTTTGCCACTAATATTTAAAAAATCCTTGCATAATTTTGGTACACGAGCAACATCTCCATCTTGTACCCCAGTTATAGGTGCCCCTTCATTGACGGTATCTGGTTTCTAGCTTAAAGATTATAGTGAAACCAAAGTGGAATGTTCATGCCTGATACTTCCACAACTTCATTTCCAGTCCAATTTCAATCGGTTTACTCGTCTCTACTATATGTAAAATTGGATTCAATATTAGACCCTCCTAGAGTATTAAATAGAGATGGAAAACGTAAACCTGAAATTAAATGTCATATGCTCATTTACTGTAAATTATATATATAAATATTTACACACAATATATAAAAATATACAATTATGCTCTCTCTATATGTCCTAACCTGCAACTTTGATACAAAGTGTAACAACCCGACTTTTTGCGACCATATAATTGATTCATATGCATTGTAAACTTAAAAGCATGATTGTTTTAAAAACAACAATATATAAAGAGCCAAGCTAACAAAATACATCATTCAGAACTCATAACTGAATGGATCCAAATATAATATAGGTAAAATAAACAAATCCCATCTATGAACATCACAAATTAATCATAGTGTTTATACATACACACATTGTCACACCATATATACAATACATACTAATAACATATGTAAACACCTTCATTGTCACCATCTTCAAACACCACATGTGTTAATGTTACTCTATTAATCTATAGTGTATGAGGAGGGGGGTCAAACACATGTCTAGTGAGTAAAATATTACCAAGTATATACTACTAACATGATTTCATAAACATTATATAACAGTTAACACTTACTTTGCCACAACCTTCCTCACCTGCATTTATAGAGTTTTTCCATCATAATAAATTTAATACAAGGACTAATACGAGGATCGCTATAATATAATTAGTAATAATATGGATACAAGAGGGAGAGAGAGAGAGTTAGTCAAACATATAATAACCCGTCAATACACACTATAGTTAGTTAAAAAGAGACTAATCTTAGGATACAGTAAACACAGATCAATCCCATAAACATAATCATAGACATGTGTTAGATAAACATAGACTAACCATTGCACACATAAAGGCATAAGTAAACATAGCATAGCCTTACTAACAAATGGTTTAATATCACCGTCACGAAACATATAAATTGACCACATACATTTCTGGACATTAAACACCTTCCGATGTCACAGAGAAACCAATACATCACCTATCATCTATTTTTGTATGGGCCTTGATGAAGCCGAAGTGCTTTAGCTAGTCCAGGTTCAACTTGGCAAAGGAAACATGCACCGATAGACTAGTTGTCATGCAAACTGCATTATAAACCGATCAAATTAAATGGCTTCTTCTCCAATTTGATTGTTCTCGATAGCTTACTATTTTGGTATAATTCTACAGCTTCTAAACATCGTTTACTACTGTCCTAACCTTCCTTATGTCACATATCAACCCTGTATCCATGATTTCATCCAAACCAACATAAATTCATCGTTTAACTTTAATCTCCATCTCTAATATCAATTTAACCCTAAATCAATGATCATTAACTTTCTCTAAACCTATAATTACATCAATGTTTATCACCAAATCCAATTATCCCAAATTCAACACCTAATTAACTTATTTAGTTATCAAACAATGTAAGCTACTTTAATGCAAACAATATATAACCCAATAATGATTTCCACTCACGAATCTACATCGCCATGCCCTAGAAATCACCTAATGGACTTCAACTTCTCACTGTCTAGAATTGCAGTTCTTTAAAGTTTCTCGAATCCACAAATAATGAATAAACACCATCTTATAGTCCTTCTCATCTTCGTCAATTCAATATATATATATATATATATATATATATATATATGTATATGTATATGTATATGTATATGTATATGTAGGGTTTAGTATAGGAATGAGAGAGATAGGGTAATGGCAGAGAAGATGATGAAGAAGGAAAAGGGGAAAATGAAATATACATGAGAAACGATTCAAATATTGCTCAACCCGTTATATAACTTCTGAACCCTCACTTCACTCAAATGGGCTTAGGTCTATTAAAACCAACCAAAACCGACTTATATAAAATATGCATATCTTCTTCATATGAGCTTTGATCTGGGATATACCATCTCGATCTTAATAATAGGCTATACCCAATGACACAGTTCCCGTTACCTAATTCCAAAATTTGTAAAATTATCGTTTTACCTCTGCTAATAAAATTAACCTCTAAATTCTATAAAGTATTACAATATGCTAGTGTTGTTCAAGCGCTATCTCTAAGCCATGAGCTAAGTTAGTATCCAACCCATTGAACCCGTAGTTACCACTACCACCATTACCAACCTAGTGTGATTCCAACCAAAATACCACTAGTTGTAGACTTCCGCAAGCTATGTAGGGATTTTTTTTCAGTTTTAATGGGAAACCTTTTGTCGAGAGGGAACCATACTCGGTGACATGGGTGTGGCTTAATAAATGTGAGCATATTTTCAACTTATTAGGAATTGATGATATTATTATAAGACAACTGGTCAATTGGCATTTGTAAGGCGAAGCAACATGTTGGTGGGAGGTAGTGACCATAGAGGTAGAGGAGGACAATATTACATGGGAAATGTTTAAAAGGAATTTCAAGGTAAAGTTCTATAACACCCTTAATTTTAAATAACATTATTAAGGGGATTTAATTAGATAAATTAAATAGAATAATGTAAAGATTAGAGTGATAAGGGGATTGAGATTTGAAAATTTATTAGAGGCCATGCTTAACTAAATAAAAATTTAAAAGAATGAGTTTATGGAAATGGTTTTATAAGTTAACTAATAAGAGCACAAGGGAAGGGTATTATGGGAAATAGCCATCCACCATAACCCTTAACCCCTAAACCCTTATTCCCATTTTCATTTTCACAAGTTCATTATTCTAAAACATAAACCCAAGAGCAAGCTGGCCACAACCAAGTCAAAACCAATATACATGGTATCAATGCTTTGGTATGTAATGGATTGAAGAAAAGCGAAAGGTATAGAGTCGATACCATGCTTTCGAAGGGGTCGAGGCCATTTTAAATAGATTTCGAAGATCATTGTTCTACATTCAAAAGAGATTCTACTTGCCAGCTTTTCAATGGATGCTTTCGACAGGGTTGAATTACTTTTATATAGCTTTCGAACGGGTTGCTGCCTTCTTGTTTTAAAAGGGTAGCTTTCAAATGAGTTATCGTGTTTTACGTTTTAAAAAGGGAGCTTTCAAAAGGGTAGTTTCTACAAGGTTGAAACCTTGCTGTTTTCTTCATACCTTTCGAATAGGTTGTAAGCCTTCAATGAGTTCGAAAGGCAAGCTTTTATTTTAAATATAGCAAGTCGCTTTCCAATGCTTTCGAAATGGCTCCAATATCCATTTAAACCAAAGGTTTCGAAGGCAATAGCTTCGAAAGGTGTTTCGAAGCTATACTTCAACTATTTTCCTTAAAGACTAAAGCTTTCGAAAGGATGGTTCTGAAGCCATCTGTTTTCTCCAAACTCTTTTACTTGAAGTTTAATGGTTTCGAAAAGGTTACTTTAATTTATATTCACTTTGACCCAAAAGTTATACTTAGAATAAATCCAATGGTTTTGAAAGAGGTACTTTCAAATGGTTTCGAAGCTATGCTTCTATAAGTTAGAAAGATATACTTTAATACTTTCAAAAGGAAGGGTTGATTCTTTTAAATGAGATACTTTAAAGTGCTTTGAAAGGCATATGTTTATGTTATTTGAAAAGAAAATTTGAATGCTTTCGAAAGATTTGTTTTAATGGTTTTGAAAGTAAAGGTCTAAGGTTTCAAAAGCCTTAGTTTTCAAAACAAAGAACTCAATCTTATTTTTAAAGGAAAACCCATGGTAATATAAAAGAGTTTTGAAATGGCTTTTAATCTTAGAATTTTTGAAGAAGCTTTCCTTGATAAAAACAATGGGTTAAAGGTAATTGACCATGTTTCATGTGGAATTATTTCAAGGATATTAAACTATAAATATTGGTTGTAACATCCCGGAATTTTTGACAATATCAATTTAATAATCTGTAGTTAAAATTAAATTGATATTGATAATCTGTTAATAATATTCAGATAAATTTAATAATCTTCTTCAATAATTATTTAAATTGGTTATTTTATCTTTTTAAAATAATAAATTGATTTCTATTTTCAATATAAATATTTGGTTTATATTTTAAATAAATTGGTATTGTTTTCAATTTAGAATAAATTCAATAAAATGGATTATTTAATAAAAGTATAATTACTTGAAAAAAAATGATTTTAATTTAATAATAAGAGATTTATAAAAATAATATTAATATTGTATTGACTTAAAATAAATTTTGAATAAGGTTTGTAATTTTAAATTCAAATTGAATTTTTATTTATAACTTAATTTGGATATTGTTTGACTTTTGAATTTAGTTGAATTTAAGTATAAAATCTAAATTGTTTTAATTTTTATTTGTATATGTTTCATTTGTAAACATGATTTGTTTTCTTTTATAATTCATACACATATTCAAATTTAAATTAACAACTTAATTCAAGCTAATATAACATGCACATAAATTTGTAATTAGTACTAATTAACTTAAGATAACATGTGTTGCATTGTCAAAAGAGTAAATAGACAAGTGTCTAATTTAAGACAAGTGTTAGTTTTAGTTTTTAATTCTTTTTTTTTATTTCCTAAAATCTGAAATATGCATATAGTTAAGTTTACATCTTCATGCATATTTTTTTCCATTTTTCTTAAATCAACAAAGATCAAACCCATCTTCAATTATTTTACAAATCTGCATGCTCCCCTCATCAAAGAAGTAATTCTGCATTTCCTCTTCATATTCAAAGATGAAGCCTGCATTTTGTTTCTTCACAACCACAGTTTGGAGTATAATCAAAACATCAATCTACATGTTCAAATCCTTCATTACACACCACGAATTCAAATCTACAAATCTGCATATACAAATTCACCTAAACCCTATTCAAAATCCAAGGCCTGCACAATCAAATCTGCATTCCTCTAAACAACTAAACCTGCACATTCAAATCCAAACACCCTCAAATCCTAAATCTGCATACTCCACTTCATTCCAAAATCAAAATGAAGATCTTTGCCTTTCTGCTTGATCCTGGGTGGAATGAGCATCTGCACCTGCATGCTTGTGTTTGGGGAATTTAGCTACTGCATGCTCTTGTTTCTGCATAATGATCATTGATGAAGCCTGCATATGTTCTGCAAATTCAAAAAAAAACATCTGGTCTGCATACATGAATAGGTGAGTAACATTTAATCTTAAACTATAATTTAGGTTGTTTGAATTAAACATGTTTGTGTGCCTGATGTGAATGTGGTTGTACTTGCATGTTTGATTTTGATTCTGCAGAGTATATCCAGATATCTTCCTATGAAAAGAATTCCTACAATTGAGCTAAATTGAGTTAACATCTGGATTTTTATAATAACTAAAAGAGCTTGTTGTTTTATATTACTTTCAAAACTTATAAAGTAATATGTTTCTTTTTTTTTTAAGTCAAAATTTTAAAACCTTTGGGAAAATGGAAATACTGGAAATTTGTCTCTGAGTAACTTCCCTGCATGTTTATCTTTGATCAAATTTAAACACATTAATACTTAAATCCAGCTTCAAACTTAATGCATTGACAATAGCTTAGTTTTAAAATCAAGTATTAGTATTTTAAGTGAAGGTTCATGGTCAGTTTGGTCTGGATAATAAAAGTATGAATTTGTGCAATACTTGCAGATTGTGATTTAAGTAGATTATATAGTCTATCTGGATTATAAAATAAGGATAATTGATCCTCATAAAAATCTGAAATGACTTTTAAATTTGATTAGAGTAAGTGCAGTTGAAATTCTTCTAGACCTAGTTTTGAAATGATATGTGAACATGGGATCAGTGGGAAGTCTTGGATGGATTGAGTGTTCTGGGTTTTGGGGTATGGGTAGTGATTGTGTAATGGAGTTCATGGCCAAAGGGGGCGGGAGTCCGATGGTCGGAGCAGCTTGAAGTGAAGGATGACAGGTTTGAGTAAAACCTGTAAGTTGTTTTCAGGTTTTGTATATTGGGGTTTTCAGAGCTAAATTGTTGAATTCCTGTTATTTGGTAGATCTTGTGTTGGTGTTGCAGTATTCTTGGGTTTATGGGGGTTGTTGGATCCTCACTGGAGGTCGCCAGAGGTGGTGCGACCTGATTTTCTGGTGATCTGTTTTGGTTGGGGGTTGTTTCAGAGAAGGGTTTGAGTTTATTCGAAGTGAATGGAATAATGACCCGAAGCAAGTTGATAGATAACTCGAAGTAAGTATGGAAGAAACCCGAAGCAAAAGCTTGTAGAACTCGAAGTAAAAGTTTGTATGGGGTTAATCTGTAGTTTCCAGAAAACACAGTATACTGTGTTTTGTTTTAAAAACTGGGTTTTAAACTTTTTAAAAGTATGGGTTTTAAAATATTAAAATCTGTAGATTTAGATTTAAATAGGGTTTAGGTTTAAAAATCAAATTCATGTTGTATCTTTGATCTGAATTCAAATTTGTATTTTGATTTGAATTCAAATTTCAGGTTTGAAAACCCTGTTTCTGTTTCTTTTAAAAAAAAAAAAAAACCTGGGTTTAAAAACTTTTAAAACCTATAGATTTAGTTAAAGTAAGATTTAGTATAAATTCAAATGCAAATTTGAATTTTAGATTCAAATTTAAATCTAGGTTTTGAAATAGAGTTTAAATTCTTAACTTAACTAACTATTTCAGTTTTAGTAAATAGTTCAAATTTTAAGTAATGAAGTTTTTAAAATATGAAGCAAGGTTTTAAAAATAGATTTTAAAATCTGGAAATCTGAGTTTTTAAAGTGAAGCTCAGTTTCAAATTTAAAGGAAAATTCAAAGTTGAAAGTTTTTAAACTAAAATTGAATTTAAACTTCTAAAATTTTGAAATGAATTTAACTTCAAGTCTATATGATTTGATTTTTAAGACAACTTTTGATTTGTTCTAGAATTTAAATAAGTTTTAAATTTATTTAAAACTTTGATAAGTTAAAATTAATTTATTTTAAATTTGAATTTTAATTGAAATTTAAAGGTAATTTTCAAAAGAACTTTGTTTTAAATCAAATTGTTTTAAACATAACTAAGTTATGTTTTATTTTGAAATTTAAATTTAGATTTATGTTTTAGAATTAATTAACAAGGTAATTAAGATTTGTTATTTAATTTAATTATTTAATTAAATTTGGAGTTAATAATTGATTAATGATTAATCAATTTGAAATTAAGATCATTAATTAAGTTATTAATTAATGATAAATGAATATTAATTATGTAATTAAGTTTTAATTTAAGGTTAATTAATTTAATAATTAACTTTAATTAATAATGATTAAAAATAATTTAATTGGTAATTAATTTAAGTTAATTACTTTTTAAAATAATTAGAGGATGGTTAATGAAGGTCATTAACCATGATTATTTAACAATTAATTAATGTAGTTAATTTTTATAATTAATTAGATTAATTAATTTAATAATAATCATTTATAAATGGTTTGAGTAATTACTTGATAAAGTAATTAAGAAATTAATTACTTAATGTAATTAATTTAATTGAATGAGATTGTTTAATTTAATTAATTAAGTTTAATTAGTTTTAAACACTTGGTTTAAGGATAATTACTTTATGTAATTGGTGATTTGGGTAATTACTTAGTTAAGTAATTAATTAGTAATTACATGATTGTAATTAAGTGGAAATGTTTAAGTATGAGATAATTTGGATTAATTATTTAGTAATTAATCTAAGAAGTTAATTTAAGGATAATTAATTTGGGTTAATATAGTAATTAAGTTGTTAATTACTTTGAGTAATTAATTTAAGGAATAATTAAGATCATTAATTATTTTAATTAATGATGTAATTAAGAATGATTAATTAGATTAATTAATCAATAATAGGTAATTAATTAATGTAATTAATTAAGGATTAAGATAATTAATTATGATTAATTAATTTAATTGAAGTAATTAAGGGTTAATTACTGTTTAGTGAGGATAATTAATTTGTGAAATTAACTAAGAATAATTACATGGATGTAATTAAGTAATTAATCAAGAGTGATTAATTAAAGTAATTTATGATTGATTAATTGATTTTAATCAATTAAATGATTAAGTAAGCAAGAAAATTTGGTAAAATAATTAATTTAATTTATTTTAAATTAATTAAAGATGAAGGAATTAATTTAATCCATTTTAAATTAATTTGAGTTAGAGATAGTTAATTTAATTCATTTTAAATTAATTTTATGGTATGAGTAAATCTTTGCTTACGTATGAATGGATGTTGATGATTGTCTTGGATGCTTAGTGATCTCAGTAATGAGATAAGTATGTTTGTGTGGTATGGAATGTATGGTTGCATTGTGATGATAACATAGGTTATCTATTGTGATGATATATGAGATATCTATTTGATATTGATGATGTGAATTACCTGTTATATGATAATGTTGATTATCAGTTATGATTTAAGTTATCTATCTGTGTGTATATGGATACTGTAATTGAAATGTTTTAAAACTTTAAAACAACTTGGACCTTAAAAGACACGCTTTGGTTTTCGATGAGACCGGGATCGGGTTTCCATATTTGGATATCCGAAAACCACATCGATTCCAAATAACGTTAGGTCGTGTATCAAAGTGGAGCTTTGTGAAGACTCGAGGTGTAAGGACTATGAGTCAGTATAACTCTGTGGGTGATTCCGTAATGAGTTGACGGAATTAGTCCTTATAGATTCGGGATGGTGGTTTAAAGTGCAAGGGTTATTGTCGTTAACTCTGAGGGTGATTCCAAAATGAGTGTAACGAGATAATGCCTTCGGTTTCGTTCGAACCCGGAACGAACTTGTATGGATTGAATGCTTTCAGCACATCGTCAGGTGGACGATGAGCATTCTAAGTGATATGTCCTATAAAGGTAATCGTAGCCTCAAGCCTCATCAACCGGGAATGGCTAAAACAGGGGAGGTGCAGCAAAGCTTCGTGGGTCGCGCCCACTGGAGAGTAAGATTTACCCCTGTCTAGAGGTCCCTTTTATTTCGGCTGTGTGGGACGGTTTAGTAGCTACAACCGTCGGGGTTGTCTTGTTTGGAACTGTTCAGTAAGGAACGGGTCCGGCTTTGTGTTGCAGGGGATGAAGGGAGTAATCCTCGGTACGGTGATCTAGGCCACGTACTGTGACGGGCGGTACCCCAGTAGCCCTGCCATTTTATGGAATCCAAAATCCAATAAGTGCCAACGGTTTTGATTGTATTACCCACTTTTGTGGCTAGTAGCTGGAATTTAATGAATGTAACAATTTCGGCTATTTCATATTTATTTGAAAACCCTAGACACTATTATAATATCATCGGATTTCCTATCAAACGTTTTGGTTAGCGTAAGGTAAAAACTTTTCCATGTTTATGTGTGGGAAGTCTTACGTGATACCTTTCTTTCCAAAAGGTTTTTAAAGTTAAGCAACTTTAACCTGTTACTCACACCAGACCCATGTCTGACCCGGAGTTTATTTTTGTTTTTCATAAACTCTTGGGTACTCAAATTTTTATGAGTAGTCAAGGGATTCAGGTTAGAATTCTGGATTAGCTTTGACGATTTGTGGAGGAGCAATGGAGCAGGAGGCTTCTGCGTATAGCTATTGAGTATTCCGCTGTGTTTTCTTTGAGTTGTTGTATTATGTTGTATAACTAGACAGGTGTCTATAACTGTCTAGTATGAGTTGATTGTGCTGTGTATCTCTGATGTAAATGATACTATGTAATATTTATGTTATTAATATAATTTATTCGTTCCGCTGTGTTAGATTCTGATGTTGTTTCTTCTTCTCTTCTTTCTTTTCTTCTTCTATCCCTTTCTTTCTTAATTCATGACGCGATTTTCTGGGAGTGGAAAGTCGGGTCGCTACATTTGGTATCAGAGCTTTAGGTTGAGTGAATACCTAGGCTCTGTAGTGGTGTCTTTCTTGAGAGAGCGTATTTGTAATTTTTATATATAACTATATATATATATATATTTCTGCCTATCTATTGGGTTACCTGTTCAGGTTTTCCAATATAAGTTATGAAGGTAGATGAGGTAGTATTGTGTGTTACACGATTACTACCATTGGTTGGAGTTTGAATGTTTGAGGTTGGAAGTGTATCTGTTGAGACTGTAGACCTAATACCGTCTCGAGTGAATTCTGTAGTGATGTAGAACTTCATTGATCTCTGAAGGAAACCTGTTAAGGTTCGGAGTTTATTTTTGAGATTGGATGAGTAGTGATTGGATTTGTTGGCTGAGCAGAAGTAAGTGATGGTATTTTGAATACCTCAGGAGTAGTAGCTGCGTGATGAGATGCAGTGACTATGGATGTTCCCGAAGATGTTTTCTTTGGAACAAGTTAAGGAAGCAAGTCTGCTTCAGTGTTGTGGCTGTGGTCAGCTTGAGTTTTTGTTTGTTTTGAAGTCCGAGTTTCTCGGAGAGCTTCGTTTTGGAATTCTTTGGCATCTGTGGCAGCAGTGCAGTTTGAAATGTTCTCAGTGTTGGCAAGAGATCTTTTGGTTTAGCAGTTTTTCTGAAGTGGAGTTCAGAAGCAGTTGAGTGAACCCGTTTCTTCGATGGGTTGGCTTGTTGAGATTGAGCTGTTCTGTTTGGTTTAGAGAGAACAGTTTTTCTTGGATTTGGTTTGGTGGATCGCAAAAGTGACTTGCGATTGTTTGAGAGTTCTCTTGGGTTATCTGAGTTTTTCTGGATGTCTTCAGAAAGTCAGAGTTTGGTTTGCATCTGGAGATTGAACTTCCTTATAGGCTGGGATTCCAGAAGTGGTACCGTGTGGTTCAGCTTTTTAGAAGAATGGTTCCAAGAGTTAAGTTGGAGTAGCAGTTCGGAGTTTTGGAGGAACTCCTGAATGATTCTTATGGACTTGTTGAACCATATCTCTGGGGTGTGTTGTCCGGTTTGTGCTTGTGTTCTTCTTCTGTATTATCTTCTGTGTCGGATCAGAGTTGAGCAGCGGAAGCAGTTTGGAAGCGCATCTGCTTTCCTTTTCTGGGCAGAAGTGAGTTGTTGTTTTCTGATATTGAGGAGATCATTTTGTTGAGTTGTTTGGTCTAGTTTGTTTCTAGAAGCATCAGCGAAGGTTGAGCTGATTGATAGGCTGTAGGTAGCCCATGATCGTTTGGAGAGTTTTGTGGATAAGAGTCGGAGGGATTTGAACTCTGAAGTCGGAGATTTAATTTTGGATAAGTTTTCTCCGATCAAAAGTGAGCTATAAGTTTGGGTGAGTCTGAGAAGTTAGCTCTGAAGTGATTTTGGATCTTTTCTGTGATCTTGAAGATAAGTGATTGATCTACAGGATTGGCTGGCCAGTTTGGATAACTGGGATTCGATGAGATTTTATCCAGATTTTGTCTGGATAATTAGATTTGTTTGATTGGTTGAATTGGTTGTTTGATTGTTAGCATATGTTTGATATATGCTTGTGTTTAAAATTAAAATATAATAAGATTATTAAATTACCTTTGTTTTAAATTTCGAGGACGAAATTCTTTTAAGGGGGAAGGATTGTAACATCCCGGAATTTTTGACAATATCAATTTAATAATCTGTAGTTAAAATTAAATTGATATTGATAATCTGTTAATAATATTCAGATAAATTTAATAATCTTCTTCAATAATTATTTAAATTGGTTATTTTATCTTTTTAAAATAATAAATTGATTTCTATTTTCAATATAAATATTTGGTTTATATTTTAAATAAATTGGTATTGTTTTCAATTTAGAATAAATTCAATAAAATGGATTATTTAATAAAAGTATAATTACTTGAAAAAAAATGATTTTAATTTAATAATAAGAGATTTATAAAAATAATATTAATATTGTATTGACTTAAAATAAATTTTGAATAAGGTTTGTAATTTTAAATTCAAATTGAATTTTTATTTATAACTTAATTTGGATATTGTTTGACTTTTGAATTTAGTTGAATTTAAGTATAAAATCTAAATTGTTTTAATTTTTATTTGTATATGTTTCATTTGTAAACATGATTTGTTTTCTTTTATAATTCATACACATATTCAAATTTAAATTAACAACTTAATTCAAGCTAATATAACATGCACATAAATTTGTAATTAGTACTAATTAACTTAAGATAACATGTGTTGCATTGTCAAAAGAGTAAATAGACAAGTGTCTAATTTAAGACAAGTGTTAGTTTTAGTTTTTAATTCTTTTTTTTTATTTCCTAAAATCTGAAATATGCATATAGTTAAGTTTACATCTTCATGCATATTTTTTTCCATTTTTCTTAAATCAACAAAGATCAAACCCATCTTCAATTATTTTACAAATCTGCATGCTCCCCTCATCAAAGAAGTAATTCTGCATTTCCTCTTCATATTCAAAGATGAAGCCTGCATTTTGTTTCTTCACAACCACAGTTTGGAGTATAATCAAAACATCAATCTACATGTTCAAATCCTTCATTACACACCACGAATTCAAATCTACAAATCTGCATATACAAATTCACCTAAACCCTATTCAAAATCCAAGGCCTGCACAATCAAATCTGCATTCCTCTAAACAACTAAACCTGCACATTCAAATCCAAACACCCTCAAATCCTAAATCTGCATACTCCACTTCATTCCAAAATCAAAATGAAGATCTTTGCCTTTCTGCTTGATCCTGGGTGGAATGAGCATCTGCACCTGCATGCTTGTGTTTGGGGAATTTAGCTACTGCATGCTCTTGTTTCTGCATAATGATCATTGATGAAGCCTGCATATGTTCTGCAAATTCAAAAAAAAACATCTGGTCTGCATACATGAATAGGTGAGTAACATTTAATCTTAAACTATAATTTAGGTTGTTTGAATTAAACATGTTTGTGTGCCTGATGTGAATGTGGTTGTACTTGCATGTTTGATTTTGATTCTGCAGAGTATATCCAGATATCTTCCTATGAAAAGAATTCCTACAATTGAGCTAAATTGAGTTAACATCTGGATTTTTATAATAACTAAAAGAGCTTGTTGTTTTATATTACTTTCAAAACTTATAAAGTAATATGTTTCTTTTTTTTTTAAGTCAAAATTTTAAAACCTTTGGGAAAATGGAAATACTGGAAATTTGTCTCTGAGTAACTTCCCTGCATGTTTATCTTTGATCAAATTTAAACACATTAATACTTAAATCCAGCTTCAAACTTAATGCATTGACAATAGCTTAGTTTTAAAATCAAGTATTAGTATTTTAAGTGAAGGTTCATGGTCAGTTTGGTCTGGATAATAAAAGTATGAATTTGTGCAATACTTGCAGATTGTGATTTAAGTAGATTATATAGTCTATCTGGATTATAAAATAAGGATAATTGATCCTCATAAAAATCTGAAATGACTTTTAAATTTGATTAGAGTAAGTGCAGTTGAAATTCTTCTAGACCTAGTTTTGAAATGATATGTGAACATGGGATCAGTGGGAAGTCTTGGATGGATTGAGTGTTCTGGGTTTTGGGGTATGGGTAGTGATTGTGTAATGGAGTTCATGGCCAAAGGGGGCGGGAGTCCGATGGTCGGAGCAGCTTGAAGTGAAGGATGACAGGTTTGAGTAAAACCTGTAAGTTGTTTTCAGGTTTTGTATATTGGGGTTTTCAGAGCTAAATTGTTGAATTCCTGTTATTTGGTAGATCTTGTGTTGGTGTTGCAGTATTCTTGGGTTTATGGGGGTTGTTGGATCCTCACTGGAGGTCGCCAGAGGTGGTGCGACCTGATTTTCTGGTGATCTGTTTTGGTTGGGGGTTGTTTCAGAGAAGGGTTTGAGTTTATTCGAAGTGAATGGAATAATGACCCGAAGCAAGTTGATAGATAACTCGAAGTAAGTATGGAAGAAACCCGAAGCAAAAGCTTGTAGAACTCGAAGTAAAAGTTTGTATGGGGTTAATCTGTAGTTTCCAGAAAACACAGTATACTGTGTTTTGTTTTAAAAACTGGGTTTTAAACTTTTTAAAAGTATGGGTTTTAAAATATTAAAATCTGTAGATTTAGATTTAAATAGGGTTTAGGTTTAAAAATCAAATTCATGTTGTATCTTTGATCTGAATTCAAATTTGTATTTTGATTTGAATTCAAATTTCAGGTTTGAAAACCCTGTTTCTGTTTCTTTTAAAAAAAAAAAAAAAAACCTGGGTTTAAAAACTTTTAAAACCTATAGATTTAGTTAAAGTAAGATTTAGTATAAATTCAAATGCAAATTTGAATTTTAGATTCAAATTTAAATCTAGGTTTTGAAATAGAGTTTAAATTCTTAACTTAACTAACTATTTCAGTTTTAGTAAATAGTTCAAATTTTAAGTAATGAAGTTTTTAAAATATGAAGCAAGGTTTTAAAAATAGATTTTAAAATCTGGAAATCTGAGTTTTTAAAGTGAAGCTCAGTTTCAAATTTAAAGGAAAATTCAAAGTTGAAAGTTTTTAAACTAAAATTGAATTTAAACTTCTAAAATTTTGAAATGAATTTAACTTCAAGTCTATATGATTTGATTTTTAAGACAACTTTTGATTTGTTCTAGAATTTAAATAAGTTTTAAATTTATTTAAAACTTTGATAAGTTAAAATTAATTTATTTTAAATTTGAATTTTAATTGAAATTTAAAGGTAATTTTCAAAAGAACTTTGTTTTAAATCAAATTGTTTTAAACATAACTAAGTTATGTTTTATTTTGAAATTTAAATTTAGATTTATGTTTTAGAATTAATTAACAAGGTAATTAAGATTTGTTATTTAATTTAATTATTTAATTAAATTTGGAGTTAATAATTGATTAATGATTAATCAATTTGAAATTAAGATCATTAATTAAGTTATTAATTAATGATAAATGAATATTAATTATGTAATTAAGTTTTAATTTAAGGTTAATTAATTTAATAATTAACTTTAATTAATAATGATTAAAAATAATTTAATTGGTAATTAATTTAAGTTAATTACTTTTTAAAATAATTAGAGGATGGTTAATGAAGGTCATTAACCATGATTATTTAACAATTAATTAATGTAGTTAATTTTTATAATTAATTAGATTAATTAATTTAATAATAATCATTTATAAATGGTTTGAGTAATTACTTGATAAAGTAATTAAGAAATTAATTACTTAATGTAATTAATTTAATTGAATGAGATTGTTTAATTTAATTAATTAAGTTTAATTAGTTTTAAACACTTGGTTTAAGGATAATTACTTTATGTAATTGGTGATTTGGGTAATTACTTAGTTAAGTAATTAATTAGTAATTACATGATTGTAATTAAGTGGAAATGTTTAAGTATGAGATAATTTGGATTAATTATTTAGTAATTAATCTAAGAAGTTAATTTAAGGATAATTAATTTGGGTTAATATAGTAATTAAGTTGTTAATTACTTTGAGTAATTAATTTAAGGAATAATTAAGATCATTAATTATTTTAATTAATGATGTAATTAAGAATGATTAATTAGATTAATTAATCAATAATAGGTAATTAATTAATGTAATTAATTAAGGATTAAGATAATTAATTATGATTAATTAATTTAATTGAAGTAATTAAGGGTTAATTACTGTTTAGTGAGGATAATTAATTTGTGAAATTAACTAAGAATAATTACATGGATGTAATTAAGTAATTAATCAAGAGTGATTAATTAAAGTAATTTATGATTGATTAATTGATTTTAATCAATTAAATGATTAAGTAAGCAAGAAAATTTGGTAAAATAATTAATTTAATTTATTTTAAATTAATTAAAGATGAAGGAATTAATTTAATCCATTTTAAATTAATTTGAGTTAGAGATAGTTAATTTAATTCATTTTAAATTAATTTTATGGTATGAGTAAATCTTTGCTTACGTATGAATGGATGTTGATGATTGTCTTGGATGCTTAGTGATCTCAGTAATGAGATAAGTATGTTTGTGTGGTATGGAATGTATGGTTGCATTGTGATGATAACATAGGTTATCTATTGTGATGATATATGAGATATCTATTTGATATTGATGATGTGAATTACCTGTTATATGATAATGTTGATTATCAGTTATGATTTAAGTTATCTATCTGTGTGTATATGGATACTGTAATTGAAATGTTTTAAAACTTTAAAACAACTTGGACCTTAAAAGACACGCTTTGGTTTTCGATGAGACCGGGATCGGGTTTCCATATTTGGATATCCGAAAACCACATCGATTCCAAATAACGTTAGGTCGTGTATCAAAGTGGAGCTTTGTGAAGACTCGAGGTGTAAGGACTATGAGTCAGTATAACTCTGTGGGTGATTCCGTAATGAGTTGACGGAATTAGTCCTTATAGATTCGGGATGGTGGTTTAAAGTGCAAGGGTTATTGTCGTTAACTCTGAGGGTGATTCCAAAATGAGTGTAACGAGATAATGCCTTCGGTTTCGTTCGAACCCGGAACGAACTTGTATGGATTGAATGCTTTCAGCACATCGTCAGGTGGACGATGAGCATTCTAAGTGATATGTCCTATAAAGGTAATCGTAGCCTCAAGCCTCATCAACCGGGAATGGCTAAAACAGGGGAGGTGCAGCAAAGCTTCGTGGGTCGCGCCCACTGGAGAGTAAGATTTACCCCTGTCTAGAGGTCCCTTTTATTTCGGCTGTGTGGGACGGTTTAGTAGCTACAACCGTCGGGGTTGTCTTGTTTGGAACTGTTCAGTAAGGAACGGGTCCGGCTTTGTGTTGCAGGGGATGAAGGGAGTAATCCTCGGTACGGTGATCTAGGCCACGTACTGTGACGGGCGGTACCCCAGTAGCCCTGCCATTTTATGGAATCCAAAATCCAATAAGTGCCAACGGTTTTGATTGTATTACCCACTTTTGTGGCTAGTAGCTGGAATTTAATGAATGTAACAATTTCGGCTATTTCATATTTATTTGAAAACCCTAGACACTATTATAATATCATCGGATTTCCTATCAAACGTTTTGGTTAGCGTAAGGTAAAAACTTTTCCATGTTTATGTGTGGGAAGTCTTACGTGATACCTTTCTTTCCAAAAGGTTTTTAAAGTTAAGCAACTTTAACCTGTTACTCACACCAGACCCATGTCTGACCCGGAGTTTATTTTTGTTTTTCATAAACTCTTGGGTACTCAAATTTTTATGAGTAGTCAAGGGATTCAGGTTAGAATTCTGGATTAGCTTTGACGATTTGTGGAGGAGCAATGGAGCAGGAGGCTTCTGCGTATAGCTATTGAGTATTCCGCTGTGTTTTCTTTGAGTTGTTGTATTATGTTGTATAACTAGACAGGTGTCTATAACTGTCTAGTATGAGTTGATTGTGCTGTGTATCTCTGATGTAAATGATACTATGTAATATTTATGTTATTAATATAATTTATTCGTTCCGCTGTGTTAGATTCTGATGTTGTTTCTTCTTCTCTTCTTTCTTTTCTTCTTCTATCCCTTTCTTTCTTAATTCATGACGCGATTTTCTGGGAGTGGAAAGTCGGGTCGCTACATTGGTATTGTTATGTTATTATATATGCTTCTTTATAAACATATTCACTGTATAATGGACCCATAACTATATTTTAGGGAGTAAGGGCAAAATAACCAGCTAAGTTGACCCAGTAGTGAATATAGATTGAGTTAAATCCTGTATGGGCAGAATTGCATCTAAAAGGTCGGGTAGACCAGAACATAGGATCCCAAAGACTGATCAAGAAGTTGTCAGTTTAGATAAGTTCATAGTAATCCCATGAAAATTATATCTGGATAAATTTATTGATAGAAGTCAACAGGTTCATAGTCAACCCATGAAAACTATGATATAAGAGAAGTTATTTGAGATACCAATAGACTCGGGGAGAACCCATGAAATATTGAAGTTATTGGCAAGGGCCAATAGGTTCTTAGTGGTCCTATGAAAACTATGAGACCGGAGAGATAGTCCATAAGCTTTAAACACGTTATTAGTCAGCCCATGAAAACCTAATAGATTGATAATGATCCTAGAAACTATAACTAAGACAGATAGTTTAATGAATTTGGATGGGAAACCCAGATTATTTTTCTTGTTTTCATATCATCATAAAAATTTAAATTTCTATGTTTTTAACCATTATGGATGTACGAGCATAGTA
The DNA here is from genome assembly GCA_030765085.1 of Allium cepa. Classification (NCBI taxonomy): domain Eukaryota; kingdom Viridiplantae; phylum Streptophyta; class Magnoliopsida; order Asparagales; family Amaryllidaceae; genus Allium; species Allium cepa. The sequence continues at coordinate 263,257,668 of CM060931.1, read as the reverse complement.
TATGGTTATGATAAATTTTTGGGTAAGATATTAGTGAGGGGAAACCCCTTCTGCTAAGTGGTGTGGTTGCACTAGAAATTTGGATGGTTCGAGATGGTAGGTTATTTTTCATACCAGGCATTTCGTATGACTCAAAGTTTATGTTTTCCCTTTAAACTCTTGGGTGCTCAATTGGTTTTAAGAAGTTGATAGTTGAGGTTTTCAAGTTCTCCTTTAGAAAAATAAGCTTTCGAAGACGAGCAGAAGGCAAGCTAGCTATTAGGAGTTCTTTTCTTTTTGATTCCACTGTATTTTGATGTAAAGGCAAAAGTTCTTTAATTGGCTATGTATGTATTCTGATCATCCAAGAGGGCATCTTCAAATGTTGCTGTTGGCATATGTTGTAATAATTATATTTTCTCCGAATGGTTCTCGAATTGGGGACTATGTGATGAATTTGAAATACGAATTGAATTGGAATGAGAAATTTGTTTAATGGTTTAATTTTTTTTATATCCATGGGTTTCTGTTATATCATTTATTTAACATTACAACATTTGGTCGTTGAGGATTAATAACTATGGATGAGTTCAGCATCCGTAGCCATTAGTTTTGGGCCTCCAAGCGGGGGAAGTTACAAGTTGGTATCAGAGCATAGGTTTATGAAAACTCAAAAGAAATTTCAAACTAAAAAAAGATTTTTGAGAAAAATAATCGAATGAATTCGAAAATAAGATCGGGTTTAGGTTAATGCTATAGTAATGTACTTGTATTTGATATATATAAGTATGTATTCCCTTCTCTATTAGACCGTTCTTCTGTGTCTTACTGAGGCTCGTATGTATATTTACGAGAAGGGAAGATACAGAGGCAGGAAACAAAAAAGGAAATCTCGGTGGAAGAAACACCACAACAAATAGAAATGCTCGACCTAGTAGGAGAAATCAGGGGCGATAGAAAAAATGCTAATCAAAATGCATATGCCAACGTAGGTGCTAGGAATCCACTAATAGATATAGGAGTAATGTATCAGTTCTTTATTAATCTGGTGCAAGCAGGAGCTACCGCAGGAGTAGCTGGGGAAATGTTGAGAATGTTGGAGGAGCTAATCCCATGGCTCCAGTTGGAAACAACTATGCTATGTTGTGCAGAGATTATACCAGTCTTGGTGGGAAGCTATTTTTAGGAACGGAGGATGCTATAGAAGTTGAGAATTGGCTTTTTCATTGTGAGAGAATCTTCACTGACTTAGGGTTGAACGATGAGCAGAAAAGATGGCTTGCTTCTAGAAAACTACAGGGAGAAACGCTTCATTGGTGGAATAGTGTAACTCCGAAGTTCCTGAGAAAGAGTTGACCTAGGTGGAATTTTGAAGAAGATTCGAGTAGAGGTTTTTGTCTAAAGTTTCCAAGTTGGCATTGTTGAGGAAGTTCATGGATTTAGTGCAAGGAGAGATGTCGGTGATTGAGTATGCCACGAAGTTTGATGAGTTGTCTAGATATGGATATGCTACTATTGACACCGTCATCAAGAGGAATGAGAAGTTTATTCGAGGATTGAGACCCAAGATAGCTAGGGCGACCTTGCCACATCTTCGTGATCCTTATAATGTTGTTGTGGAAATGGTAATCCGACATGAGGAGATGCTTGCTACTTATAGGATGGAAAAAAGGTTGAAACCTAGAGTTCTCTTAGCAAGAAGAGGAAGTTCTTTAAGAAGAAAGGAATCCAGAAGGGAGAAGCTATCAAGAAGCAAAAGGCTAATCTGGTTTGCTTTAAGTGTGATAAGGAGGGTCATTATACACATGAATGCCGAACTGACAGTGCGAAGAAGGACGCAGACAAGAAGGGTTTGAAGGGCTTTAACTGTGACCAGGTTGGGCATTACAAGAATCAGTGTCTAGAACCAGTCAGGGCGAATGGGGGAAAAGTCTTTGCTGTTGGACTATCAACTACTAGGCCAACTGCTGTTGTGAAAGGAAAGATTGTGATGAAAGGTACGCTTTTGATTCGAAGTACATGAGTTAGGATACTATTTGATACCGGCGCACTGCATTCATTTATATCTCAATGTTTGGTTGATAAGTCATGTTTAGAACCCACATACCTTGTTACTTCCTTAAGGGTTGCAAATCTAATAGGAGGGTATGCAACTCTGGGAATGAGATGTGATCGGTTAGAACTTGATTTGTTAGGTCATAAGTTTGCTTGCAGTCTATATGTCTTCGTTTTCGTAGATTTCAGAATCATTTTAGGTAGGATTAGTTAGGTAGACATGAGGCTAGGATATTTTGCTACGATAAAGAAATATCGTTGAGATACCCTGACAGTCATAACCGAATTACATTCTTAGTTGAGGATTCTAACTAGAGTGCTTGTGCTCTATTGAGTGCTATGGAAGCAGAAGATGATTTAAGTCAGGTTTGAGTAGTTAGAGAATATGCAAACAATTTTGAGTCAGTTACAGGATTACCATAGAAATGAGCCGTTGATTCAGATAGATCTTGTGCCAGGAGGAGAACTTGTAAGTAAAACACCTAGTAGGATGATACCGACCGAGATGAAGGAATTAAAGGTGCAACTAGTGGATCTAGAAGGGATAAATTTTACTAGACCAAGCAGTTCGCCTTGGAGTGCGGTTATGGTGTTTTTGAAGAAAACAGATGGGTCATTAAGGATATGTATCGATATCGTAAGCTGAATGAGAAGATGATCAAGAATAAGTATCCTTTGACAAGAATCGACGATCTATTTGATCAGTTGTATGGAGCCAGAGTACTTTCCCAATTGGATTTGATGATGGGGTTCCATCAGTTAAAAGTGAAAGAGGATAATACTCCATTGATAGCATTTGGGACTAGGTATGGTTCGTACGAGTGGTTAGTAATGCTATTCGAGTTAATGAATGCATCAGCTTTCTTCGTAGATTTGATGAACCGAGTTTTCCGGGAGTACTTGGATAGCTTCATATTGTTATTTATAGATGGTATTTTAGTATACTCTTAGGATAAAAGAGAGCATGAAGATCATCTTAGAGTAGTGCTTGAGATGCTGAGCTAGCATCAACTAAAAGTGAAGTTTTCCAAGTGTAATTTCTGCAAGAAAGAGGTTAAGTTTCTTGGTTACATGGTTTCAAAGTAGCATTTGTCAGTCAAACCAGATAAGATCGAAGCTGTTAATAACTGGAAGAGAACAGAGACGGTGACCGCGATTAGAAGTTTTCTTGGACTTGCTGGCTATTACCGGAGTTTCATTAAGTATTTCTCACGGATAGCAGCACCTTTGACTAAGTTAACCAGGGAAGAAGTGAAGTTTATTTGGTGTGAAAAATGTAAGAAAGCATTCCTTAAGTTAAAGCATTTGACCAATGTACCTGTGTTAGTGGTTCTAGACAGAAACCAAGGGTTAGTGGTGTATACTGATGCATGTGGAACTCGATTAGGGGTTGTGTTGATGTAGAGGGGTAAAGTCATTGCCTACGCTTCACGATAGCTTAAACCGCATGAAGTGAGTTATCCTACTCATGATTTAGAGTTATTAGCGGCGATCTTTGCATTGGAGATATGGAGGCATTATCTCTTAGGGGGAGATTTGAGGTATACACAGATCATAAGTCCTTAAGATATTTATTTTCTCAAAAGGAGTTTAATATGAGACAGTAGAGGTGGATGGAGGTTTTAGCAGCTTATGATTATGGTATAGAGTACACACTTAGGAAAGGAAATAAAGTAGTAGATGCTCTTAGTAGAAAACATCAGAATGTGGTGTTAGCCATGTTGGTAGAATGGAAAGATTTAGAAGACTTGGCTACTTGTAGCGTGCAGTTAAGATCGGCTGCAAGTTTTAGTCAGAGCATCGTCATGTTGTCCTATTTGGAAGTTCAACCAGTATTGATCGAAAGAATCGCTTCTAAGCAAAAGGAGAATCCATTATTAGCCGAGAAAATCAGAAGGCTTGAGGATGGGTCAGAGATCGACGATCTCAAGAATTTTAGTCCTGACCGGAAAGGATGGTTGAGAAAGAAGGGATGGTTGTGTGTTTTGAATGTTGAGGACTTATGGAAAGAAGTTCTTAGGGAATGTCATCGATCCAAATTTACGATTCATCCTGAAGGAACCAAGATGTATCTGGATATGAAGATGAGTTACTACTGGAAAGGTATGAAGAATGATGTTGGCTTGTGGGTTAGGTAGTGTGCGAACTGTCAACAAGTGAAGGTCGAACATCAGAAGCCAAGTGGATTGCTTCAACCTTTGGGGATACCAGTTTGGAAATGGGATTCAATATCCCTGGATTTTATAGACGGTTTTCCAAGGTCGAATAGATAAATGAAAGTATATGGGTCATAGTGGACAGGTTGATTAAGAGTGCCTATTTTGTTCCAGTTAAGTCAATTAGGACGACACTTGTTTTAGCTAAATTGTTCATGAAGAACATAGTTAGATTGCATAGAATTCCTAGTAGCATAGTCAGTGACTGAGATGCTTTATTCACTAGCGAATTCTTAAAGAGTCTGTAGGATGTGTTAGGCACTAAGCTCAAGACGAGTATCGAATATCACCCACAAACAGATAGGCAGATAGAGAGAGTCAACAAGGTACTCGAGGATTTATTGAGAGTTGTGTGTTAGACTTTGGTGGATCTTGGGAGGATTGCCCATATTTAGTTGAGTTTTCCTATAATAACAGTTATTAGACTAGTATAAGAATAACGCATTTTGAAGCTTTGTATGAAAGGCTATGCAAATCACCAGCATGTTGGTTGGAGACTGGAGACAGATTAGTCTTGGGTTAATATCTGGTTAGAGAGGCAACATAGAAGATTGAGTCGATCCAAGAAAGGATGAAGGAAGCTCAATCTAGAAAGAAGAGTTATGCAGATAAGACGCGTAAAGATGTAGAATTCTTAGTTGGAGATAGAGTCTTCTTAAAGGTATCACCGATGAAGGGTGTGGTACGATTTGAAAAGTCAGGGAAACTGGCATCGAGATATGTTGGACCGTTCCAAATCATAGAGAGGATCGGGAAGCTCGCATACAGAGTAAAGTTACCAAGCAGTTTGGCAGGTGTCCATAATATGTTTCATGTATCTCATCTTCGCAAGTATGTGCATGATCCATAGACTACTATTCCTCTTGCAGAGTTGGAAGATTTGATAGTAGCACCGAATTTGACTTTTATTAGACAACATGTTAAGGTGATAGCAAGAGATGAGAAAAGGTTAGGAAACAAGACAGTCAAGTTGGTGAAAGTTTAGTGGAGCTACAACGAGAAGAATTGTACTTAGGAGATAGAAGACTGGATTGAAGATACTTATTCTGATCTGCTCAAAGGGTACGTTCTGTATTAGCGTTATATAGACTGTTGCTAGTCAGGTAGGCTAGTATGTTAGTTAGGAGTTGCTACAGATGATTGCTATGCTTAGTATTTAGTCCATACCAAATTTCAAGGATAAAATTCTTTAAGGAGGGGAGGCTGTAACACTCCTAATTTTAAATAACATTTTCCAGAAGATTTAATTAGATAAATTAAATAGAATAATGTAAAGATTGGAGTAATAAGGGGATTTAGATTTGAAAATTTAGTATAGGCTATGCTTAACTAAATTAAAATTTAAAAGAATATGTTTATGGAAATGGTTTTATAAGTTAACTATAAGAGTATAAGGCAAGGGTATTATGGGGAATAGCCATCCATCGTAACCCTTAACCCCTAAACCCTTATTTCCATTTTTCATTTTCATAGATTCATAATTATAAAACAAAACCCAAAAGCAAGCCGACAACAACCTAAGGGAAAAGAGGGGAAAATTCAATTAAAAGCTAAGGAATCAAACAACAGGAATTAAGCAAGATCAAATCTCAAGTTCCTTATCCAAATCAAGGTGAATAATATTCAAAATCATCTCATTTTAATTTTAAAGAGCATTTTCGGGATTTAAGTTTAAAACCTTTATGACGATTTTAATGATGATATGCTTGGATTGCATGATATATTTGATTCGAAAAAGTATGTATGATAAATGTTTTATTCAATTTTAAGAATAAAATCGTATATTTTGGGTTTCGAATGCCATGAGGGTTTGATATGCTTTGTAAAACATTATTTTGGATGGGTTTGAATTTTCATAATTGTCCAAGCTATGGATAATTTATTATGAGTTTTTGAAAGAAGAAATAATTAATTGGGTTTAAAATTTTTATTTTGGCTATTATATAAAGGATTTTGGGTCTAAAATTCATATATGTTAGATAACATATTAAAAGTGAATTTTGAGGATTTTTAGGGATTTTTTCTAAGTAATTTACTATGTAAATTAAATTATTTAAGTTGGAGGTCTTAAATGTCTTAATTGTTTTGTTAAAGGGAAGGGCTACTTTGTAATTGTTTCTAGTTAGTTTTGGATAAATTTGGCAGTCTTTAGAAAAGACTTTGGTAAAGATTATGGAAACTAATTATATTTCTACAAATAAGCAAGTTAGTTGAAATATATTTACTTAAAAAGGAAATAAAACAGTTTTGTACAGATTTATTGTTTCGCCACTTCCAGTAGCAACCTTTCGAGCTCATACCTCTGCCCCCAACCAAGTCAAAACCGATACACATGGTATCAATGCTTTGGTACATAGTGGATTGGAGAAAGGCAAAAGGTATAGAGTCTAAACCATGCTTTCGAAGGGGTCGAGGCTATTTTAAATAGCTTTCGAAGGCCTTTGTTTTTCTTTCAAAAGAGATTCCACTTGCCTACTTTTCAATAGACGCTTTCAACAAGGTTGAATTACTTTTATATAGCATTCGAAGGGGTTGCCACCTTCTGGTTTTAAAAGGGTAGCTTTCGAATGAGTTGCCATGTTTTATATTTTAAAAAGGGTGCTATCAAGTTTGAACCTTGTCGAAACCTTGTTGTTGTCTTCATACATTTCGAATAGGTTGAAAGTCTTCAATGAGTTCGAAAGGCAAGCTTTTGTTTTAAAAATATAACAAGTCGCTTCCCAATGCTTTCGAAAGGTCTCTAGTAGCCATTTAAACCAAAGGTTTCGAAGGCAATGGCTTTGAAAGATGTTTTGAAGCAATCCTTCCAATTGTCTTCCTTAAAGATTAAAGCTTTTGAATGGATGGTTCCAAAGTCATCTATTTTCCCTAAACTGTTTTACTTGAAGTTTAATGATTTCGAAAGGGTTACTTTCATTTATATTCACTTTGACCCAGAAGTTATTTTTAGAATAAACCCAATGGTTTTGGAAGAGGTTCTTTCAACTATTTCGAAGCTATGCTTCTATAAGTTGGAAAGATATACTGTAATAATTTTGAAAGGATGGGTTGATGCTTTCGAATGAGACATTTTAAAGTGCTTCGAAAGGCATATGTTTAAGTGTTTTGAAAAAAAAGATTTGAATGCTTTCGAAGGATATGTTTTAATGGTTTGAAAGTAAAGGACTAAGGTTTTGAAAGCCTTAGTTTTCAATACAAAGAACTCAATTTCATTTTTAAAGGAAAACCCATGGTAATATAAAAGAGAATTGAAATGGCTTTTAATTTTGGAATTTTAAAAGAAGCTTTCCTTGATAAAAATAATGGATTAAAGGTATTAACCATGTTTCATGTGGAAATGATTTCAAGGATATTAAACCATAAATATTGGTATCATTATGTTATTGTATATGCTTATTCTACAAAAATATTCACTATATAATGGAGACATAACTGTATTTTAGGGAGTAAGGGAATAATAACCAGCTAGGTTGACCTAGTAGTGAATATAAATTGAGTTAACTCCTGTAGGAGTAGAATTGTGCCCAAAAGGTCGGGTAGACCAGAAAATAGAATGCCCAAAAACCGATCAAGAAGTTGACAGTTTAGACAAGTTCGTTGTGATCCATGAAAACTATATCTAGATAAAGTTATTAACAAAGTCAATAGGTTCATAGCCAATCCATGAAAACTATGATATAAGAGAAGTTATTGGAGATACCAATAGGTTCTAGAAGAACCCATGGAATAACGAAGTTATTGGCAAGGGACAATATGTTCTTAGTGGTCCCATGAAAACTATGAGACCAGGCAGATGGAAGATAGTTCATAAGCTTCAAATAAGTTATTTCTCAGCTCATGAAAAACTAATAGGTTAATAGTGATCCTAGAAACTATGACTAAGACAGATAGTCCAAAGAATGGGGATGATACATCAAGATTATTTTGCTTGTTTGCATATAATCATAACAATTTAAATTGCTTTGTTTTTAACCATTGTGGATGTAGGTGCACAGTATACGGTTATCAGAAATTTTTAGGGAAGATACCAGTGAGGGAAACCCGTTCTACTAAGCGGCGTAGTCTCACTAGATATCTAATGGTTCAATATGGTAGGCTATCATTCATACCGACCATTTTTTCCGACTCAAAGTTTATATTTTCCCCTTAAATTCTCGGGTGCTCAATTGGTTTTGAGTGGTTTGAGAGTTAAGGTTTTTAGGTTCTCCTTTAGACAAATAAGCTTCTGGAGACGTGCAGGAGGCAAGCTAGCTATTAGGATTTCGTTTCTTTTTTATTCCGTTGTGTTTTGATGTAAAGGAAAAAGTTGTTTAATTGCCTATGTATGTACTCTGATCATCCAAGAGGGCATCTTCATATGTCACTCTTGGCGTATGTTGTAATAATTATATTTTGTATGAACGTGGTTCTCGAATTTGGGATTATGTAATGAATTTGAAATATGAACTGAAATGGAATGAGAAATCTGTTTAATGGTTTTTAATGTTTTTTCATATCCATGTGATTCTATAATATCAGTGTATCTAACATTATTGCATTTGATCACCGAGGATTAGTAACTATGAATGACTATAACATCCTTAGCCATTAGTTTTGGTCCTCCAAGTGGGGGATGTTACAAGTTTCTTGCTAGGGTTGTGTGGGATTTTTATTGGAAATTTTTATTCACTTAAGTAAGGGGAGATGATGGTTTAGGAGTATGTGAGTTATCTTAACAAGTTGACTGAGTTTGGTTTTAAGTTGGTGAACACTAAGAGAAGAAGGCACTAAATTTTGCAAAGGGCTTGAACTTACCTCTAAGGGAACTTGCATTGAATTAAATTTCATATGGGGCTACATTTAAGGGATTAATGGAGGTAGCATTACCAAATTCTATGAATGGAGCAATAATTAAGGAGGGAAAGGGCCAGCAATAGGGAAGCTTAAGGGTAATGGAACAAAGGAGGACAATGCAAGAAATAGGTGATTAGTTGTAATAGATGCCAGAAGGTGGAACACAAAGCGAAGAACTGTAGGGTGAACCTTTCAAAGGGTAGATGTTATAACTACAATTAGGTGGACCTTTTTCAAAGGATTATAAGAAGGCTCCGACTCAATAAAAGATGAATGTTATAACTGTGACCAATATGGTCACATGCAAAAGGAGTGTCTTACTCTCTCGAAGGTAGGACACATAGTAAAGGTATATCTTATGGATGTAGTTTCGACCATCAACATTGCCTCATTGGCTGTTCAGGAGAAACGAAAGTAGATTGTTATGGAAGGTGTGATGACTTTATCCGATTCTCTATTTCGTGCTTTGTTTGACTTTGATGCATCTCGTTCATTCATGACAAGTGCATTAGTCAATAGTTTAGCCCTTAAACCAGACAGTATGCAAGACCCATTTGTGTGTCTAATCCTGTCGGTGGATCGACCTATTTATCGATGGCATGTCATAAATTAAAGTCGGTCGTAGGTGGTGTGGGGTTCCCTACAATGCTTATGTACAAATTTTTTGGGGAAAGGGGTTGATTTAGGGAAGGGATTGGATGTCGTGTTATGAGGTAGTGGTGGATTGTGATAGGAGGGTAATTCATTTGAGGACTGACAAAGGGTATGATTTGATTTTGTGTTTTGAGCCCAACATTGATGTTATAGAGACTTATTTATATTCACTTGACCAACTATAAGAAGAGCTATCATATATTCCCATAGTGCAAGATTAGCCAGATATATTCAAAGAAGTTTTAGGTTTTCCTCCGCAAAGAAAAACTGAATTTCGAATAGATCTAGAGAAAGACATAAGACTAGCGGTAATGCCTCTTAGGCATATGGCCAAAGGAGAGAAGACAATTAGATAAGAAAGTTTCAAAGTTTCCACAGAAGCGATTTATTTGGAAGAGTAATTCATAGTAGGGAGCACTTGTCATTTTCATCAATAAGGTAGGCGGTTCCCTTCGTTTATGCATCTACCATCAGTAATTAAATAAGTTGTCATGGAAAAACCATTATCTCTTGCCTCGCATTGATGACCTCTTCGATCAGCTAGTCGAGGGAATTTTTTTTCTCTTAGCTCGATCTAGTTACTAGATTTCACCAGTTGAGAACTAGTTAAATTCTATATCCGAAAGACTACATTTCGTACTCAGAACGGATTGTTTGAGTGGGAGGTCATGCCGTTCGGACTGGCTAATAATCTATCCTATTTTGGAGATTTGATGAGTAGATTATTCTTGGAGCAGTTAAATAAGTTTATAGTGGTCTTCGTGGTGATACTCTAATATATTCCGCAAGTAAAGAGGAGCATACGGTTCATTTGAGAGAGGTAATGGATGTCTTGTCTTAAGGAGGAATTAATTGAAGGCTAAGTTCTCGAAATGTCACTTCTTAAAGAAGGAAATTCATTTTGTTATGGATGTAGTACCAGTAGATGGATTAGCAATAGACCTAGGGCAAGCAACTGTGGTCAAAGACTGAAAGACACCGAAGAATGCTTCAGTGGTCCATAGCTTTTTAGTTTTAGCGGGATTTTATCTAAAATTTATTAAAGATTTTCCAAAGATATCCACATCTTTGACTCATTTAACTAAGAAGAACCGACTTATACATTGAGATAAAAGTGTGAAAAACATTTTTTAGATTGAGGAAGTTGTTGACAAGAACTTTAGTTTGGTTATTCTTGATGGTACGAATCCATTCACTGTGTATATCGATGCATGTTGCATTGGTCGTGCTTTTGTCCTTATGCAAGAAGGGAAGATAACGACATGTGAAGGTTGGCAATTTAAGATTCATGAGAGATATTACCCAACACACAACCTTGAGTTGGCTGCTACTATGTTCATACTAAAGTCCTAAAGGCACTATTTGTTAGAGGAGAGATCTAAGTTGTTTACAAACCATATGTCCCCCAAGCACCTACTCTCCTATAGTGACCTGAATCTGAGACAACAATGGTGGATGGAGTTCTTATCGTCATATGAATTTCCAAGGAATGGGAAATTATTTGTTGATGCCTTAAGAAGGAGGCATGCCGAATCAAAAGCTATGCTTTGGAATGGAAGTCATTGGATTTTATTCCTGTAACAACCCGCCTTTTTTGACCTTTTTATTTAGCTCAATTCATGGGGGGTAAACCCCGAAAACCAAAAACGATGTTTCGTTAGGTTGAGATAACGAGAGACAAAACAAGATAATATATTCAAATATCTCTTTCTGAACTCACAATGGAAGGTAATAACATATAATAATCAAATAACACTTTACTTCAAAACAACTGATTCAATGTATATACATAGTCAGATACAGTCAAAGCCAATCCAAATCCGTGCATACACAATATCAATGTTGTAGGACTAATTTCACCCTAAAGGGGGGAGGGGGGGTGAATAGGGTGTTACTATCAAGTATAAAAATTATTGCGGAAGTTTGTATAAAATAATTTCAACGTAGATATATTAGAATAATAGCAGCACATATAATAGCAGAATAATAAATGCAGAAATAGAACGACACAGAATTTACCCAACTTTGGCAAAACCTTGCCTACATGCTGCCCCCAAGGTTTCTACTAGAAATTAAGCAGTCAGACGCTTACACACGTAAACTTGCGACACCCCCTATCGACTAGCCTTAACTATATGCTCAAAACCCTACCACAACTCAGCTACTGAGTTGCAAATTCTCGAACTACACGTTATAAGTTTGTCCCCTAGTCACACGACTAGAAATCACAAAGGTTTAAAAAGAAAATACAAATTTAAAAAACAATTTAAAATCAAAACCCTAATTTTGTACTAAAGCCCAATTAATATAAGTCGGCCTAAAATAAATTATCACTAAAAAAATGTGGCCCCGTTATCTTTTTTATTTCGTTGCTCTATTTTGCTCTAAAAAAATGTTGGCCTTGTTCCTTTGCTCGCTCCTCTTTTTCTTTGCTCGAAATTAGGGCTTTGGAAAATCTTTGAAGCCACCGACTTATGTTGATCGATCGAATAGATGATTGTACGTTGCTAGATCTGTCGAACGACTGTCTCCTTGTAGCTTGCTTCGGCTACTTCGATGATCAAGTTTAATCTTGACTATAGTATGTAATTATGCCTTTTTCCTTTTTTGATTTGCTTGCTTGAACTCGATCTTGATTCTAGTTGAATGATTATTTTTCACTGTTTAGCTCTAACTCGAATAATCTTCATGGCCGATGATGATTGGGTTATACAGGATATCGAATTCCTATAATTTCATTCGTATAAATTCATTTGAATTCATTTGATTATATGCTTGGCCACCGATCTTCATATGGATGCTTGAGATTATTATCGACTCGTTCCAATTCATATATTTTGTTCCTTGATTGACACGACTTTGATTTCTGACTTCCCTGGCCACCACGTCTCTGAATTCTCTAACGACGTTGATTTATTTTGACTTTGGCATTGCTTTGACTTCGGTCATAGTGATTTTTCATGATATTTTGACTCTGTTTTGCTACTTGACAACAGTCACTTTGAATTGTAAACCTGCCGCTGACTTCGGTTTTGATTTGCTATTACCTGACTTTTATTCTTTGACATTTTTTAAAATTGACTTTGGTTATTTTGATTCTGCTGTGTGAATTACTAGCTTGACTCTGACTTGTTCATTGTCGCCTGACTTCGACTTTGGTAAAAACTGTTCATCCCTGTAGCATACTAGACTTGTTCGATTTTACTTTCCATTCCATGACTTCAGCCACCTGAACTATTTTGATTTTGGCATTGTCTTGATTTTGCAATTCACTGTTTATGTTGCATAGTATGTTGGTTTATCATTGTTATTGCTTTGAGTGATGTAAACTTCTAGTTTGTATATGACACTTCAATTTGTGTCTGCACTGTTCATTCGAGTCTGGTTTCTGCATTGATGTTGTTTCAACTCCGCTTATTCATGTAGTCTAGTCTGGTCATCATGTTATATACAGGTGAACTGATGTTGAGTTGTTGCTTTATATACGGTCAGTGATCATGTAGCTTGTCTGCACTTGCATTGTCTCTGATCTTTTGGCGCTGTTTACTGGTCCAGTTTCATTTGATCTATGTTGTACTGACTTGAGCTCGAGTTGCTTCAATGTTGCTTTGCACTTGCAGATATGTCTGCATGGAGTCTGGTCTTTGTTTTATTGGTGCATGCGCTTATGCCTTCATCATGTATACACATGCATATGTATGTGTGTATATATGTATGTGTTAGCTTTGGTTTTCATTTTGAGACCTGGTGAACTGTCTTGATGCAAGTTTGTACTTTTATACTATGATCTTTGCATACAGTCTTCATTTTTATTTGGTTTGTATCGAGTCAGTTGTGTTCCTGGATTTAATTCTTGCCTCTGGCTTCATGTGTACACTTTCAGCTGACAGTTGAGCTCTGGTAGTAGTTGAGTCTTGTTTCACTTCAGTTGAGTAAGTTCACCATATATGTGTACTTGTGTTTGTATTAATGTTGAGGCTGTTGCACCATGTAATCTTTGCTTGCATATATGTGTCAGTTGAAACGTTGGGTCTGTGGTTCAGTTAGCTAGCCGAGTGATGTTGAATTGGAACTTCATCATATTGCTGTTCCTTGATGTTCTGGCCTATCTTTCTTGTATCTGGTCTGGGGGCATTCATTGCAATGAGCTCTGGTGCAGTTTGGTTTGATACTGAATTATGGTTCATGTCTGAACCTTCATTGATTTGGTTTGTAGTGACCAGTTCATTGTTTTCTCACTGAATTTTTGTCGAGGCTTGTTTTATGTTGTTTTTGGATTTCTTACTATTTTATTGAGCTTGCACCTGTGTTGAATCCAGCTTATAGCTCGGGTTTGACCTTGTGCTCATGTCGTGACTTTATTTGTATTGTACTTGAGTTGAACCCGACTTTTCTTTTGGGTTTGACCTATGCTCACCTGTGCCTATAATTTTATCAAGTGCATATATTGGTGTGCATGGCCTCGTGGCATGTATAGTGATATACTGTGCATGTCACAAGCTATTCATGTATGATGAATTCAAAATTAAATGATGGCAAACAACCCAAATAGCCGAGGCAAATAATATTTTCAAAATCACATTTTATTTTACACTACAAAATATTTTCCTCTCAATTTTACTGCGTTAGTGTTTATTTTGCAGATTTCTCAGATTCTGTATTCAATCTGGAATGGAGTTGAAGATCAATTTTGAGTGAACGAGTGATATGTAGTGAGGTGCTGATGTAAATCATAATTGTAATGTAATCAAAATTGTATATATATAGTGAGAGCTCAAATTTGTACTATTCAAAATTGTAATAAATATTTGTTTGAATAAAATATCTTTTTGAATTTAAATTCTGTATTCCTTATTTTATTCCGCAAATATTTATTTAATTATGTAAGAAATAAAATAGTACATTGACAAATACATTTAAATGAATATATATATTTATTATCATCAAACAAAACTCATATACTTGCATATTCAATAATTTCCCCCTTTTGATGATAACAAACATATATTTAAGATTATGAATTTATTAAATGTATTTGATTATGATTTGATCCCCCTATTTGAATGCTCCCTCTCTACACAATGCTCCCCCTTCATATATGCATGAGAATAAATAAAAAATATGCAAATGAACTTAGATACATATAGAAAATCTAAAATAAAATATTTGAATTTTATTTGCCCAATTCTTAACCTTTCTCTTCCCTTTTTGTTATCAGCAAAAGAGTAACAGTCTTAGAAAAATAGGGATAAAGTGATAGACATAAGTATAACATTAAAACCCAATCGAACATAAATATTAAATTTCAATAAAAAATCAAACAAAAATCTTAAATACTCTTTTTGATACATATTCCACTTTAGAATGATAGGAATGATGTCATCATACAAAACCATATAGCTGTGTCTATTTGTGGTATACTTATATCAGGAATTTGAATATCTACTAACTATGAATAACCGTTAGAACTTTTAAATGAGATTAGTAGTATTCCAATATTTTTTACAAAAAGGAATCCAAGTATCTTCTAACCACACATAACCGTGAGGACTTTTAAATGGGATTAGAATCAACTTGTTTATTTAATTAATCAATTTTAATATATGTTCCATACATGCATAACCATGAGGGCTTTTAAATGAGCATGGAAGCACATAAAAAATTCCAAGTAATTCACCCATGCATAACCATGAGGAATTTTAAATGAGAGTGAATACTTTGGGTTTTTAAAAAAAAATATAAAATGAAAAACGAATGATTTCCTGTTTAAAATACCACATATAGATAAGCTATATTGAATTTGATGAGTGATGATCGTTAGAAATATGATAGAAATAGAGATGGTCATGGAATTCTTTACCAACAAAAAGTTTTTGTTACTCTTGTTAAAATTTCTAAAGAAATTTACTAAATATACATCTCAAGTTATAATATATGATTAATAACAACACCCATCACTTTTCAATCACTATTATCTTTTCTATAATCAGTAGGGAGTCAAATTAGTCAATGTAGTCATTTAAAATCAAATCCAAAAATAATTATCAAATCAAATATTCCAAATGACTAATGTGAAACAAGGTCAACAAAAATGATTTTCTAGAAAGAGTTTTATAAAATAAAAAATGTATGCAATTTGGAAATTATTTGAAATGAAAAATATGTAGATTTTTTCTTTGAAAAAAACGATGTAATTACTGAATGTCTTAACATAAATCACGTTCCACTTAGAAATTTTTCTATCAATTAGATTACCAGTGTAATCTACATCCGAATTTCTTTTTGCTCAAAATTATTATTAGTTGAATGTCATAGACCAGACCATGAAGAGTGCAAAAAAATATCTCAAAATCATCTTTAACAACTTTTTAAATGAAATTCTCTTGAATTTGAATCGAAATCGTGCAAATTTACAAACAGTGACCATTGTGTCAGAACAAATATATCCACGTGTAACATGAGCAATCAGAAACCAATAAAACACCATCGTTTGACCGACCAAATTTATATGGATTAGTTCAAAGATGAAAAGATGATTGGTCAACATTTAGAATAAGTCAGAATCAAAATTATCTTTCATTTCATCATTACATTACTGGATGATTTAATTTAGATTACGGTGCATATTATGACATTTAATATATTATTCAAAATAAATATATCATTACCTGTTTTACCTTTACGATATTTTTCGTTGTTGTTCTTTTTGATTCTGTCACCTTTGTATTAGGCTAACGAACTTTGATTTGTCGCCTTTTGTGTGCTTGGAACAGCTAGAATCCAGATAAAACCTTTTGTTGTTCCTTAACCTACCACCACACCTACACGAGAGAAGATTTTTGTGACCTATTTATTTTTATAGGTCTATGGTTGTTAGTGGTAGTAGGTTTTGAAAAATATGTTTGTGGAGACCCAAAACTATTTATATATGTTCCTTTCGGCACCCAGATTTGTTTGACTTTCAGAGATTTTATGTTTTTGCCATTTGGAACCCAAGTTTGAATGGTTTTGATATTTTTGGGTCTATACCAACAAATATTTTGATTGTATCCAAATTTTCTACAAATTGTGCACATGGAATTGACTTGTTTAATTTTACCTCTATCACGTACTGATTGATTATATCCAAGTCCTTGTCTATCTGTTTTGACAGTTTGTTTTCCGTAAAGCATATTTAACGATCTTTCACTTTTCGAAAATATTCCTAAAGTCGTAGACAATTATTGGACTTGTGTTTTGAGATATTCATTTTCATTTAATAATTGTGTGCACTTTTTAATAGAGTTCTCTCTCTTAGTGTTTTCGCTTGCTTTCAAAATCAGAATTTCATTTTCAAGTGATTTTTATTTTTATTTTTGATTTTTCAATCTCCTCTTTGAATGATGGACACTTATCACACTTAGGGATCCTACTTCGATAGTTTTTAACTAATTGATCAAGTTGTTTATTTAAATCTATCAATGTATCTTTTTGTGATTAAAGTTTGACATACTTCTCCCTAAGTCGTTCAAATAGCCATTTACTTCGTGGAAATATATAAGTAATTCTGAATGAGTGAGTTTTGATACCTCGCTTGGCTCATCATCGTCGTTATCGGTTATATCACCTCGAGGACACATATCTGCTTTCTCACTCTCACTGCTAGTAATTTTATTATCTTTATCACTTGTATTCCATGTGGCTGCAAAATTTCTCCTTTTTGATTTCTTTTGCAAGCCATGTCAATTCTGAGGACGGTTTGGCTTGATGTGTCCGGGTTTGTTGCACTTATGACAGATGATTTCTTGTTGTTCTGGGTTATCTAGAACTTTGATTATTCTGCTTTTTAATTTTTGATTAAGAGCCGGATTTCCGTATTTACAGTTCCACTTTTTGAATCTCTTCATTGCCAGTGCCAGCTCTGCTGCTCCATCATCATCGTCATCATCATCACTTTCAGTAGTTCCTTTGAGAGCTATTGATTTCTTTCGAGTATCTCCTCCTTCACGCTTTTTCTTGAATTTCATTTCTAGCTCATAAGTGGTGAGATTTTCGATGAGTTCTTCAATTTTGATTTGTTTTAGATCTTTTGATTCTTGAATGGCAGTCACTTTTGCTTCAAAACTTCGTGAAAGGAATCTGAGGATTTTTCGAACTATTTCCAATTCCGTGTATGATTTTCCAAGAGCTTTTGATTTGTATACGATGTTGGAAAGCCGTCCGTACATCTCTTTGATATTTTCTTCCTTGGCCATTGTAAAATTCTCTTATTCGCTACTCAGCATGGCAAGGCGAGATTCCTTGACTTGAGATGTTCCTTCGTGAGTCACTTCTAGTGTGTGCCATATTTCCTGCGCAGTTAGACAATGTGAGACACGATTAAATTCAATACGATCCAATGAAAAAATAATAGAACTCATAGCTTTAGCATTAGCATTCTGTAACTTATTTTCTAAATTGTCCATTGATCAAATGGTTTTTCAATTTCTTGATTATTGACAACTATAGCGGGTGCTCTATAACCTGTCTCAACCATATTCCAATCATCTATGGTTTTGAGAAAAAATTTCATTCTATTTTTCCAGTAAGCATATTCACCATTTAACATTGGTGGTCTAACTATAGACTGACCCTGAGCAAAAGCAGTATTAAAAGAGTCCATTTTAAAATTCAAGTTTTTAAAACAAAAATTGGTTTTTGAAAAATCAAATTTTATAAAACAAAAATGGCTTTTGTTACTAGCTCTGATACCACTCGTAGGATCGATTTCACCCTAGAGGGGGAGGGGGAGGGTGAATAAGGTGATACTATCAATTATAAAAATTATTGCGTAAGTTTGTATAAAATAATTTCAACGCAGATATATCAGAATAGTAGTAGCACAGATAATAGCAGATAATAAATGCAGAAATAGAACGACATAGAATTTATCCAGCTTCGGCAAAACCCTGCCCACATGCTTCCCCCAAGGTTTCTACTAGAAATTAACCAGTCAGATGCTTACACACGTAAATTCATGACACCCGCTATCAACTAGCCATAACTCTACGCTTAAAATCCTAGCACAACTCAGCCATTGAGTTGCGAATTCTCAAACTGCACTACCGTAGTTCGTCCTCTAGTAACACGACTAGAAATCACAAAGGTTTAAAAGGAAAATACAAATTTAAAAAACAAATGAAAATCAAAACCCTAATTTTATACTAAAGCCCAATCAATATAAGTCGGCCCAAAATAAATTATCACTAAAAATATGCGGCCTCGTTATCTCTTTTATTTCGTTGCTCTATTTTGCTCAGTAAAAATGTCGGCCTTGTTCCTTTACTCATTCCTCTTTTTCTTTGCTCGAAATAGGGCTTTGGGAAATGTTTGAAGCCGTCGACTTATGTTGATTGATCGAATAAATGATTGCACGTTGCTAGCTCTGTCGAACGACCGTCTCCTTGTAGCTTGCTTCGGCTGCTTCGATGATCGAGTTTAATCTTGACTATGGTATGTAATTATGCCTTTTTCCTTTTCTGATTTGCTTGCTTGAACTCGATCTTGATTCGAGTTGAATGATTATTGTTCTTTGTTTAGCTCGAACTCGAATAATCTTCACGACCAATGATGATTGGGTTATATAGGATATCGAATTCCTATATTTTCATTCATATAAATTCATTTGAATTAGTCTGATTATATGCTTGGCAGATGATCTTCGTATGGATGCCTGAGTTTGTTATTGAATCGTTCCAATTCGTATATTTTGTTTCTTGATTGACAAAGCTTTGATTTCTGACTTCCTTGGCCACCAAGTCCCTGACTTCTCTGACGATGTTGATTTATTTTGACTTCGGCATTGCATTGACTTCGGCCATGGTGATTTGTGATGATATTTTGACTCTGTTTTGCTACTTGACAACAGTCACTTTGACACTGTAAAACCTGTTGCTGACTTCGGTTTTGATTTGCTATTACTTGACTTTGATTCTCTGACATTTTTTAAAATTGATTTTGGTTATTTTGATTCTGCTTTGTGAATTACCGGCTTGACTCTAACTTGTTCATTGTCACCTGACTTCGACTTTGGTAAAAACTGTTCATCCCTGTAGCATACTTGTTGTTCGATTTTACTTGCCATTCCTTGACTTCGGCCACTTGAACTATTTTGATTTTAGCACTGTCTTGATTTTGCAATTCACTATTTATGTTGCATAGTATGTTGGTTCATCATTGCTATTGCTTTGAGTCATGTAAACTTCTGGTTTGCATACGACACTTCAATTTTTTGTCTGCACTGTTTATTCGAGTCTGGTTTCTGTGTTGATGTTGTTTCAACTCCAGTTATTCATATAGTCTGGTCTGGTCATCATGTAGTTGTATATACATGTGCACTGATGTTGAGCTGTTGCTGTATATGCGGTCAATGATCATGTAGCTTGTCTGCACTTGCATTGTCTCTGATCTTTTGGCACTGCTTACTAGTCCAGTTTCATTTGAACTTTGTTGTACTGACTTGAGCTTGAGTTGCTTCAATGTTGCTTTGCACTTGCAGTCTGGTCTGCATGGAGTCTGGTCTTTGTTTCATTGGTGCACGCGCTTATGCCTTCATCATGTGCATACATGCATATGTATGTGTGTGTATATATGTATGTGTTAGCTTTGGTTTTCATTTTGAGACCTAGTGAACTATCTTGATGCAAGTATGTACTTTTGTACTCTGATCTTTGCATACAGTCTTCATTTCTATTTGGTTTGTATCGAGTCAGTTGTGTTCCTGGATTTAATTCTTTCCTCTGGCTTCATGTGTACACTTTCAGCTGACAGTTGAGCTCTGGTAGTAGTTGAGTCTTGTTTCACTTTAGTTGAGTAAGTTCACCATATATGTGTACTTGCGTTTGTATTAATGTTGAGGCTGTTGCACCATGTAATCTTTGCTTGCATATATGTGTCAGTTGAAACGTTGGGTCTGTGGTTCAGTTAGCTAGCCGAGTGATGTTGAATTGGAACTTCATCATATTGCTGTTCCTTGATGTTCTGGCCTATCTTTCTTGTATCTGATCTGGTGGCATTCATTGCAATGAGCTCTAGTGCAGTTTGGTTTGATATTGAATTATGGTTCATGTTTGAACCTTCATTGATTTAGGTTGTGGTGACCAGTTCATTATTTTCTTACTAAATTTTTGTCAAGGCTTGTTTTAGTTGTTTTTGGATTGCTGACCATTTTATTGAGCTTGCACCTGTGTTGAATCCAGCTTATAGCTAGGGTTTGACCTTTTGCTCATGTCTTGACTTTATTTGTACTGTATTTGAGTTGAACCCGACTTTTCATTTGGGTTTGACCTGTGCTCACCTGTCCCTGTAATTTTATTAAGTGTATATATCGGCGTGCATGGCCTTATGACATGTATAGTGATACACTGTGCATGTCACAAATTATTCTGTATGATGAATTCAAAATTAAATGATGGCGAACAATCCAAATAGCCGAGGCAAATAATATTTCAACATCACATTTTATTTTACACTGCAAAATATTTTCTTTTCAATTTTACCGCGTTAGTGTTTATTTTGCAGATTGCTCAGATTCTGGATTCAATCTGGAATGGAGTTAAAGATCAATTTTGAGTGAACGAGTGATATGTAGCGAGGTGCTGATGTGAACGATAATTATAATGTAATCAAAATTGTATATATATAGTGAGAGCTCAAATTTGTACTATTCGAAATTGTAATAAATATTTGTTTGAATAAAATATCTGTTTGAATTTAAATTCTGTGTTCTTTATTTTATTCTCCAAATATTTATTTCATTATGTGAGAAATAAAATAGTACATTAATAAATATATTTAAATGACTATATATATATGTTTATTATCGTCAAACAAAAATCATATACTTGCATATTCAACAAATGTCAGCTGATAAATTATATACATATATATATATATAAGTAAACCTTCATCATCTGTGTTATTTGCAAAATTATGGATCTTAATGCTAATTAAACACTAGAGGGGGATGAATAGTATTTTATAGCTTTTTATAATCTTTTAAATTTCTTTCAAGTTAAATATTAAATCACAAATTAACAATACAGAATTATACTTATATAGCAGTCGCAGATGCAATCACAGATAAAAATACAAGCAATTAAGCAAAGTAAAGAGTTAGAGAAATGATACTAGGGATTTTATACTGGTTCGGATTTTTCCTACATCCATTCTCGTACATATGTGCATATAGATTTCTTTTCAAATGACAATCTTTGAATGGGTAGGAGACAAACCCAAATACAATCTTGATTCCGAGGCAATAAGAGACACCCTTCTGAATTTCCAGGCTCAGGGTACACCTACTTGATTTGAACGGGCTATAGGCACCCACTAGATTCTTAGGCCATTAAGTACGCTCACTTGATTAGAACGGGCTACAAGCACACCCAAGCAAATACAAATAAATTTGATATTTTTTTTAAAGATAATTTCTTGAACTTTGGATACTACAGATAGCACTTTGATCTTTGAAATTGAGTGAGAGACGTTTACAAATAGCAAGAAAGTATTGAATCAATACAAAGAAGTATGAATTGATTCTATTTGATTTTGAAGAGAATAGTGTATTTTTTTAATGGAGTTTTCAAGAGAGTAAGAGGAGGGAGGAAAATAAGCAATTAGTTATCAAAAAATTCGTTTGATCTCCCATTTAGATAGTAAATAAACAGATGTGTCCATTCGCAAAGAGTTGCGATGAAAAGGCACTTCCTTTCAAAACACCAAAAAATTGATTAGCGACATGTATGTCGACATACCATCTGGGTACATGTCGACACATGCATGTAATTTTTGAAAACTTTTTTCTTTTGAAATGTTTTGAAATTCCTATACCGTGTGAAATAACTTGATACTTTGTAAAATTGTTTAAACATAGTTTGTAAACATTTTGGACTTTGAAAAACTTTTATAAAATAATTTGAAATATTTTTTGTTTTAAAAATATAAAAGATAGAAAATAGGAGACAGAGATCAAAGATTTCTACTAGAGTCTTTAACAATATAAGCTATGACTCTATACACTAAATTATAACCTTAAGATCTTCATATATTGGTGTTTGTACTCATAAGTCTTCATGTCCATCTTTTGAGTCTTTTTACTATACCATTTTTGATTCAACATCTGTGTAATATTATGCACTATATATTGTATAACTTAGTAAAATATTAGTATCAATAATTTACATGACTATATATGCTTGTTGTCATCAAAATCAATAACTGAGGTATTGACAATATGTACCATCCAGCATCAGTCGGTATAATACATCAGCTTCTATCAACTTAATGATGAAACAATGAGGAAAACATATGGAGAGGGTCAAACCACAATCTGATGAGTGATATACGTCTACTTTACTGCATATTTTAGTCATTCCCAAATAATACCAAGGTAATTATGGTAATCAATCGTACTTTAATCATGTTTCACATGCATCTAAAAAGTTAGTCAAACAATACAATGATGCATGGCTATATTCGTGGAACATGGTCTCAATCCAATGCATTTACAATGGTCAATGATATGGTCTAACCCATATTCAAAGTCAAGCCCATTCTATTGCATTAACCGCCCAATCATCAAATGGACGTGGTACCATATACGACTAGTGTAACGACCCATAAATTTTCAATAATAAGAGTTGTTATTTTTATGAGATTTTGTAATTTACTTTGGAAAGGAAAAAACTTTATAATTTAATATTGAAATGAACGCTAAAATGAAATGTAGCAATGGTAATTAAAATTAACCATTGACAATTGGAGTGAAATCCCAATAATGAAATAGTGCAAATTTGTTGCACTTGGTTATAAAATTGAAAATAAGTAAATAAAAGTAAGTATTGAATTAACCAATGAAATAATATATTGATTAATAGTATCTGAATGTAAATTAAGGTAATAATGTTAATGCAAGTTAATAAATAACTAATTTAATGCATACCTCAATTAATTGAAACAATTGTAGGGTTATAATTGATTGTAAATAGTAAATGTAGAAATAATTCAAAGTTATATTAATTGATGAAATAATGCGCAATAAACTATATTTTGATAAAATCAATGTTAGATAAGTAATTATAATATTTGTTATTGATAATGAAGTATGATAAAGAGTTAGTGGCAACAATTATTATAAGCTACCGATATATTTTTAATCCATTAAATTGAATTGAATCAATTGCAATAAATCTAAATTAAATATTACTTTAATGTTAATTAAGGTAATATTTGAAAATAATGTTATTCACAATAGGACAATTTGTTGAATTAAAGGAATGGAAATAAAGATTTATCAATTTATTGGGATTTGAACTATAATAATTGGATTAATTGCAATTAAATGAAATTTAATATCTAAATATTACGTTAATTGAAATTTAGATGGAATGTGAGAATATTAATGTAATAGATCATGAATCTAATGTTAATTTCATCCGGCTGACAGCAATGAATTGAATAATAGAATGAAAGGTGAATAAATGGAACTACTGGAAATTAAATTTATAATTTCTGAATTTAATGAAATTAAGATTAGCACTGAAATTGATAAATTTATCAACCCTAAATTGACATCTAAATTTATTTAAATCTGTGTAAATGATTAAGAAATTTAAAAATGATAAAATTTGTCAATTATAGGATCGAAATTAAAATTTTGATTTAATTAATTAATTATTAATTTATTTAATTAATTAACGTAAAAATAGCCATTTTGGCCACTGACTCGGATTTTGACGAAACTAGTTTCATCGGATTCGTAACAGTGAATTACTGTAGGATTTCAAGTTTCGTAGCGATCGGACTTGTCGTTTGATCATACAAGCTCGAAACGTCCAGAAATCAATTTAATTGAAATCAATTTGAAATAGCTTGATTTTAGCATAACTTATTCATACAACGGAATTTGGACATGATACTTGTTCCATTGCGTTTAAAATATTTAAAAACATTTATTTTGATATGTGGGTTGACCCTTTTTCGTTACGGAGTCAGAACGGTCTTTTCGAGCCCTTTATCGTTCAACTTTCGATCCAAATCAATCCGGTCCATTTTAATTTCCGCTTTGCATATATATACTTCATTATAAACCCTAGCATATTTCCTATGTTCATTTTTCTATACGTACAATTCCAATTGCTCCTCTTTCTCAATGGCAGACAAATTCTAAACTTCACAGTCAATTGCAAATCAAAAATTTCCATTTCAAAATTTAACTTCCTCAATATATATCGAATTATATATGGATTTGAAGCTCTCGACAAGCGCAAATCAAATATATGATTCGTTTTTTGATCAGGGTTTTTGTGTGGCCGGAATTGGGTTATTTAGTTTCCACCGTTCATTTGTGGTCGTTGGTTTGTGCGGTGGATCGTCGATTATACGACGATCAAGCTATGCCTTTGGGTAGAGAGGATCAAGTAGGTCGCGTCAGTAGGGTTCATTCACCTCTGAGGTCTTTGTAATCGCCCAGATTAGGGGAGGAAGTCGGCGTCGACGGTTGTGCCATCGATGACCGGAGGTGGCCGCGTGGTGGCATGGGGGTCGGCCGGACTTGGGGAGTGTGGTCGTGGCCTCTAATCTGGGTAGTGGTCAACGGAGCGGCGTCGAATTTTGGCCAAAGGCCGGCGGCGTGGGTTTCATTCGTAGACAAGAGATCGGGGAGTCCATGAAGTTAGGTTTAGCTGCTGACGTGGTAATAGTCTTGTTTATTTTGTTTTATTTTATTTAATTTAAATTTCAAAATTCGAGCGTTCTAATTTATATAAACTTTTGCATGCGCGGTCGAAATTTCACGCGGTTTTATCCACTAGGATCGTATTGAAATTCCGGACATTTTGGCGCTGGTTTGGTTAGATTATGAGATTGTTCAAATTTTGGGTTTAAAATGGATTTAAATTCAAAATGTGAGTGTTTTAACCCACTCACAACTTCTAAAATTTCTTCTGTTTGTTAAATTGATTTATGATATGATTAGAAATTTATTTATGACTGTTTGGCATATTTTTAGTCATCATCTCGGTTAAATTGAATTTATTGAATTAAATTATTATTTAATTTATTATTGCATATAAACTACCAGTTAAATTGTTATTTAATTTATTATTGAACATAACTTCCAGTAAATACCTGTTATTTATTATATGTTCTATATTGATGTTATTGTTTGAATTAGATGATGATTGTGATAAATGGTTGATGATTGATATTGGATGAATGGATGTTGTATTTTATATTGTTATAAACTGCAAGTTATAATGAATTTTATTTCATTCAGGATTGCAGTTGAAATGATATACAACTGTATTTTTATTTTAAATTGTGGATTGAAATGATAAATATCCGTATCACTTGACTACAGGATAGAAAATTATATACAGACACCGTTGGTCTATATATATAAATATTTTGAAAAAGATTTATATGGTTGACAAGATATATATATATATATATATATATATGGTTTTATTAGATATTGAAATTATTCTATAAGTAAGTTCTAAATTAAAGAGGATTTGTAAATTGATTTGGATATGTATTTAATTAAGAATTGTTTTAGATATATCGATTTGAAACTTATTGGTTTTAAGCTTTGAGGATATGATTTTTATAACTTGATTTTGGTTTAAGGTAAATTAAATGAGTACTTCAAGTATGAATAAATTGAAGGAAATATTTAGCTAATTGTAATTTGAGTTTTATTTAAATAATAATGGATTTATTATGTAATTATTTAAAAACTAAATAATAGAAACTGAATTGCTGAATCATAATTACCAAACTTAGTTTTGAAATTACTGAATACTTAAAGTTCAAAATATATTGAATTTGAAATGGTTTATTATGCGGATCAAATCGGGTTTGAAATCAATGAAATTGGGGTAATTTGTTAGGAAACTAAATTGAATTGAAATTTATGATTTGGGATTTGGTTAAATATAAAATGTAGAAATTCGAGTTATGTTGGATTTGAGTTGTGAAAATTGAAGAAGCTATTTTATTATATAAAGTATTTTAAATATTCAAACTATTTAAGTGGTGGAAGTTATGTTCAAAGTATGAGTTTCAAGGTACCATAATTTGAAAATGTTATATTCAAGTATTCTGATTTCGAAATGTTATACGTTGAAAGAGTTATGGTTTTAGAAAGGATATATTTGAAATAAAAATGATATCATACTGATTTCGTTTTTGAAAAGGCAATGATATTTTGGTTTTAAAGTATAAACTATTTTGAAAATGACCGTGGTGTTATAATAATGTTTGGTTGTTAAAGAGACCAGGATCGAAAGTTGTCATACTCTCTACCAACTCCGAAAACCACTTTAACAACCGTGTACGTGGTAGAGATTCCAGAATGAATAGGATGGTGGCGATGTTCTATTAAGGTATATACGTGGACCCGACTCCCGTGAGTTGGCATAAGGTGGCTAAAACAGGAGCGATTCTCGGGCCAAGGAGGTAGCCCCTCTTATCGGACACACTCCTTCGATATTATATTCTGACCTTGGATTGTTTTGGTGGCCACTTTTGGTTTTTGATTTTAGGGTGTGGCTCGAGGTGGGCGGTTGTAGCTGCTACGCGTTACCACCAGCCCGGATGCGTAATTTGTATATCTACCCTAGCATTGCCTTGTGTATCGTGTCACCTATCCTATCGCGCCTTGTACGAGCTCGGTTTTCTCCCGTAGCCCATGTGGTATCCACTGGTGGCTTCTCGATCAGGAGGGACCATGATACTGGACGGACTAATGGGAGTATTACGTGTTAAGATGGAAAATGTAAAGCCTTAATTCTACTTAAAAGTAAGTTTATTTTACTATAGACATTACTATAATAGCGAAATATTACTACATAGTAAATAGTTTAACGGATCCTTAGGAGATGTGAATCCCGAGTATCTCTTAAGTTACTGCACTCACGTTAGACACTGGATAGGAGATGTCAAATCCTGTAAACATCTCCGACACAATTACACTCATATCTATTTCCGTTGATTTAACTCACATAAGATCTTTTAGTTCTGACTCGAGTGTTTTGTCTTTTCAATTCGCTCGGGTCAGTCTAAGCATTTCAGGATTCGCAGAATTTATTTCTGGAGGACGAAGACAAAGATTGCATTACCATTATCTATTATATTATTCACTACATCGTGTACTCTGTTGCATTTTATTATTCTCTGGTATGTGTAACTCTGATATGTATTATATAAGTATAATCAAATGTTTTGTAAACAACTTCATGAACTGTTTATTTGGTTATTATATTTTATCGTTCCACTGTAAGATTCTATTTTTTTCTCTCTCTGATTTCTCTTATTTACCCCATAACAATCCGCCCTTATGTATGGTTAGAGATGGCACATGTGTCTGCTTAAGCGTGCAAAAAGGCGGGATGCTACATTTGTTATCAGCGCTTTGGTTTAGCGATAAACCTTAGCTTTGTGGGGTCTGACTCATATTAATGAGGGTAGTGATACCCTATGATGAATTGCTGAGCGTATATATATGAGAGAGCGTATTTGTTAGTGTTATAAAGAGTTTTTATATTGTGTTAATTTGTTCTGTTTTGTATTTATAAATTCTGGTTGGTGCATAGGACGCTATGACATCAATATGGACTTCTAAACACTTAATAGGACAAACCGACACAATATTTGTTTTGAAATATAGGTGAATGAAATAATTTTGCCTATTATATTTTCTATATATATAAAGTAAAATTTTACAAATGATATATATTTGGTTGTAATATATTGGTTGTTAGGTAGTGAAATTTATAAATATTGGTTGGAAATAAGATTCAAATCAAAATAAATAAAATTGGAAATTTTAGAACTTAGTTCCGGGATTTTGAAAATTTTTGCTCTCAAAGGATTTTGGAATATAATAATATTGTTTATAAGTATTTTATGATATAAATAATTCAATATAATTTGAAATAATTTCGTTAAAGAAACTTTGGAAAGAAATAAGTTCTGTACTCCCCTCCCTGTTGCTAGAAAATAATTTCGGTGATGAGTGCATGCATCATCGACATTCATTTTCGAGTTTCGAAGTGGGAGGGCCACTATTTACTACGGATTTATTTTGATAACCAAATATGAATTTTTAATTGTTTTAATTATAATTGGATATAAAAGTTGTAAGTATATATTTATCTGTTATTTTAAAATGATTTGAAATTAAACCCGGTATTTAGTTCTTAAGTACCGTTAATTAATAGTTTCAATTATTATAGTGAAATGGAATATAACTAATTAATAATTGGAACCTCTAAATGAAACTAGAGATTAAATGCTAGGTTATAAATGAAATAACAATAAAGCTGAAATTTGTAACCTATAAAAAAAACAAAAGATATGATTTTTGAACATTAAATAAATTTAGAAGAAATGAGATAAACTTGTATAAATGTCAATTGCATTTTTAAAAACATATGTAAAACTTACCAAAGGATTTAAAAGTGAAATGTCTAACAAGAATATGTAACGGAAATTGTACAAGTAGACTTATGTAATGAAAGTGTTCAATGGATTTGCTTTATAAATAAGAATTTAATGTTATAATTGTTATAAACTTAAGTTATGACTGAAATGCTGCCAATTAAATATAATAGAAATGCTATAAATAAATGATAATAAACTTAAGTAAATGTTAAAGTTATTTATAATGAAAATAAGTAGAAAGAGAATCATTGCATGAATGGAAAAAATGAAAATTTATAAGAATAAACTTAAATAATGTTAGAATTTGTTGTTTGTTTGATTTATGGTTGTTTGGGCAAGGATACTTTAAATTTTATTTGGATGTATGTGTAAATGGTGCACTTAGTAGTTATTTTCCATTCTGTACAATTTAAAGTTTTTGAACCCAAACAACTGTTTGTGTGTTTGATATGAATGGATAATTGATTGTATTGATTTTGTGTGATGGTTGTATGCTTTGTTGCAAGTGATAGTTGTTTATATTGATTTGTTTGCTATTGATTGAAACAACTTTAAATGTTTCATTTTATAATTATTAATCTCTTTTAGACTTTATAAGTGAAATACAGGTTATGAAAGCAATTGCTACTGCTTTTGGTTTCATAAATAAGCGTTATTTTCCCAACAAATAGGTATATTCTCAGATTACGGTTTCATTGTGTTATTATATTATTTTTTTCTCATTATTGGGATATATTATTTTGAGATATTGTGATATATATTGTTATATTTGATATGATATTTTCTTCCGAGCCTCCCCGTGCAAAGGAGACTCTGTCAAAGTTTTCCGTAAATTTTGGATTTTGAATTTTTTTCGAAAATGTTCTCCAAACCTTATTAATTTAAGTATAAAAACATTTAATGGTTATAAATTGGTATATTTTATTTAAATTAATCAATTTTGTAAATTTATTTGTTTATAAAGTTAATATTTTTGATTAAGATGTATTGTTTACTCAGTTCCTTCTTTTCCCTTCTTTTTCCTTTTCGGGGACGAAAAGTTTTGAGTGGGGGAGAGTGTAACAACCTGTAAATTTCCAATAATAAGATTTTTTATTTTAACGAGATTTTATAATTTAATTTGGAAAGAAACAAACTTTATAATTTAAATTAAAGTGAACGCTAAAATGAAATGTAGCAATGGTAATTAAAGTTAGCCATTGACAATTGGAGTGAAATCCCAATAATGAAATAGTACAAATTTGTTGCACTTGGTTATAAAATTGAAAATAAGTAAATAAAAGTAAGTATTGAATTAACCAATGAAATAATATATTGATTAATAGTAACTGAATGTAAATTAAGGTAATAATGTTAATGCAAGTTAATAAATAACTAATTTAATGTAGACCCCAATTAATTGAAACAATTGTAGGGTTATAATTGATTGTAAATAGTAAATTTAGAAATAATTCAAAGTTATATTAATTGATGAAATAATACGCAATAAACTGTATTTTGATAAAATCAATGTTAGATAAGTAATTATAATATTTGATTTTGATAATGAAGTATGATTAAGAGTTAGTGGCAACAATTATTATAAGCTACCGATATATTTTTAATCCATTAAATTGAATTGAATCAATTGCAATAAATCTAAATTAAATATTACGTTAATGTAAATTAAGGTAATATTTGAAAATAATGTTATTCATAATAGGACAATTTGTTGAATTAAAGGAATGGAAATAAAGATTTATCAATTTATTGGGATTTGAACTATAATAATTGGATTAATTGCAATTAAATGAAATTTAATATCTAAATATTACGTTAATTGAAATTTAGATGGAATATGAGAATATTAATGTAATAGATCATGAATCCAATGTTAATTTCATCTGGTTGACAACAATGAATTGAACAATAGAATGAAAGGTGAATTAAATGGAATTATTGGAAATTAAATTTATAATTTATAAATTTAATGAAATTATAATTTATCAACTCTAAATTGACATCTAATTTATTTAAATTCATGCAAATGATTAAGAAATTTAAAAACGATAAAATTTGTCAATTATAGGATCGAAATTAAAATTTTGATTTAATTAATTATTAATTTATTTAATTAATGTAAAAATAGCCATTTTGGCCATTGACTCGGATTTCGATGAAACTTGTTTCATCGGATTCGTAACAGTGAATTATTGTAGGATTTTAAGTTTCGTAGCGATCAGACTTGTCGTTTGATTGTACGAGCTCGAAACGTCCATAAATCAATTCAATTGAAATCAATTTGAAATAACTTGATTTTAGCACAACTTCTTCATACGATGGAATTTGGACATGAAACATGTTCCACTGTGTTTAAAATATTTAAAAACATTTATTTTGATATATGGGTTGACCCATTCTCGTTCCGGAGTCAGAACGGGCTTTTCGGGCCATTTATCGTTCAACTTTCGATCCAAATCAATCCGATCTATTCTAATTTCTTCTTTGCATATATATATATATATATATATATATATCGTTATAAACCCTAGCCTATTTCTTTTGTTCATTTTTTTGCATGTACAATTCCAATTGCTCCTCTTTCTCAATGGCAGACAAACTCTAAACTTCACAGTCAATTGCAAATCAAAAATTTCTACTTCAAAATTCAAATTCCTCAATATATCGAATTATATATGTATTTGAAGCTCTCGACGAATGCAAGTCAAATATATGATTTGTTTTTCGATCAGGATTTTTATGTGGCTGGAATTGGATTATTTAGTTTCGGCCGTTCGTTTGTGGTCGTTGGTTTGTGCGGTGGATCGTCGATTATACGACGATCGTGCTGTACCTTTGGGTAGAGGGGATCGAGCGGTTACATCAGTAGGGTTCAATCGCCTCGGAGGTCGTCGTAATCGCCGCGATTAGGGGAGGAAGTCGACGGTTGTGGCATCACTGACCGGAGGTGGCCGCGTGGTGGCATGAGGGTCGGCCGGACTTGAGGAGTGTGGTCGTGGCCTCTGATCTGGGTAGCGGTCAACGGGGCGTCGTCGAATTTTGGCCAAAGGCCGATGGCATGGGTTTCATTCGTAGACAAGAGATCGGGGAGTTCCAGGAAGTTAGGTTTAGCTGTTGACGTGGCATTAGTCTTGTTTATTTTGTTTTATTTTATTTAATTTAAATTTCAAAATTCGATCGTTCTAATTTATATAACTTTTGCATATGAGGTCGAAATTTCATGCTGTTTCCTCTACTAAGACCATATTGAAATTCCAGACATTTTGGCATAGGTTTGGTCAGATTCTGAGACTGTTCAAATTTTGGGTTTAAATTGGATTAAATTCAATTTAAATTCAAAAGGTGAGTGTTTTAACCCACTCACAACTTCTAAAATTTCTTGTGTTTGTTAAATTGATTTAGGATGTGATTAGAAATTTATTTATGACTGTTTGGCATATTTTTAATCATCATCTCAGTTAAATTGAATTTATTGAATTAAATTGTTGTTTAATTTATTATTGCATTTAAACTGCCAGATAAATTGTTATTTAATTTATTATTGAATATAAATGTCAGTAAATACCAGTTATTTATTATCTGTTCTATATTGATGTTATTGTTTGAATTAGATGTTGATTGTGATAAATGGTTGATGATTGATATTGGATGAATGGATGTTGTATTTTATATTGTTATAAACTGCAAGTTGTTATGGATTTTATTTCATTCGTGATTGCGGTTTCAAATGTTATACAACCGTATTTTTATTTTAAATTACGGATTGAAATGATAAATGTCCGTATCACTTGACCATAGGATAGAAAATTATATACAGACACTGTTGGTATATATATATATATATAAATACTTTGAAAAAGATTTCTATGGTTTTGACAAGATATATATGGTTTTATTGGATATTGAAATTATTTTATAAATAAGTTCTAAATCAAAGAGGATTTAAAAATTGATTGGGAAATGTATTTAATTAAGAATTGTTTTAGGTATATCGATTTGAAACTTATTGGTTTTAAGATTAAAGGATATGATTTTTATAACTTGATTTGGTTTAAGGTGAATTAAATGAATACTTCAAGTATGAATAAATTGAAGGAAATATTTAGTTAATTGTAATTTGAGTTTTATTTAAATAATAATGGATTTATTATCTAAATATTTCAAAACTAATAATAGAATCTGAATTGCTAAATCGTAATTACCAAACTTAGTTTTGAAATTATTGAATTCTTAAAGTTTGAAATATATTGAATTTGAAATGGTTTATTCTATGGATCAAATCTGGTTTGAAATCGATAAATTTGGGATAATTTATTTGGAAACTAAATTGAATTGAAATTTAAGAATTGGGATTTGGTTAAATATAAAATGTAGAATTCGAGTTATGTTGGATTTGAGTTGTGAAAATTGAAGAAGCTATTTTATTATATAAAGTATTTTAAATATTCAAACTATTTAAGTGGCGGAAGTTATGTTCAAAGTATGAGTTTCAAGGTTCTATAATTTGAAAGTGTTATATTCAAGTGTTCTGATTTCGAAATGTTATAACGTTGAAAGAGTCGTGGTTTTTGTAACGACCTGTTATTTTCCACTATTCAAATCGACAATAATCCACACATGTCGGACTTGAATAATACAAAATAACAGATTGTAATAAAAATTCGAAGCAAATGAAATCAAATCAGAAAATCACAGACACAGAAATCAGAATATCTCGCAGCGGAAAATAAATACCATAGTAGTTCATGAAGCTACTATCACAAAGTCTCAAAACCAAATACAATACATAATCTGTCTGAAAGTAAATACGACATCAATCCCAAATAAAAAGAAGTCCACTAATACAAAGCTGACAATAGAACAACAGAACTGAAATATAGATAACTAGATAGGCTGATAAATCTCCAGCGATCCCAGACCTCCAGAGAGTGGAAATCCAAATATGTGAATAAACTCAGGCTGACCCGAGCGTAAATAAAAAGCAAACACTCGAGTCAGGACATACATACTTATCCAATGTAAACCAACTCAAGTGAACTGTAGTGAAGGTACAAGTAACTTAGAAGATGCTTGGGACCGTCCATCCTCTAAGGACCCGTTAAACTATTTACTTTGTAGTAGTATACGCTATTATAATAATGTCTAATGGTAAAGTAAACATGCTTTTAAATAGCATTAAGGCTTTACATTTTCCACCTTAACACGTAATAGTCCCAGTAGCCCATCCAGTATCAGCATATCTCCAGACCGGGAGACTACCCTAAATACTCCACGGGCTACGGGAGAAATCCAAACTCGTAGTAAAGGCTCGGTATGGTAGGTGACACAGTACACAAGGCAATGTCAGGGTAGATATACCAATTACGACACTTGGACTGATGGTAATGCAGCAGCCACATATGCCCACCGCGGAACACATTCCCAAAATCGAAGGGTGTCCACCAAACAATCACAAGTAATAGAATAGTGTCGAAGAAATGCGTCCACTACGAGGTGCGACCTCAACTGGCCCTAGATCGATCCTGTTTTAGCCACCTTATGCCAACTCACGGGAGTTGGGTCCACGTAACATACCACAAGAACGTCGCCACCATCCTACTTCATTCTGGAATCTCCAGCGCATACACAATTGTCAAAGTGGTTTTCGGTATCGACAGAGAGTATGCCAGATATCCGATCCCGATCTCTTTGCCAACCAATCGTTATTATAACCCGTGGTTATAACTTTAAAAATAATACTTTATACTTCAAAATAAAACATCATTTCAAATTCAAATCTTTATCAAATAAAAATTATATCATTTCCAAATCATTTCGATATCAAAAATATCAATCTTTCAAACTTCCTTTTCAAATCATTATTCGAAATTCAAATCCAAATATCCAATTTAAGTATCTTTTAAAACCCAAAGAAAATATTCATTTATAAAAATTCGAACCCCCTTTTAAATGATTCATTTCCAATTTAATTTATTCATTGAAATCATTTTAAAAGTGAATTTATTATTCTTTCAATTCAAGTATTCAAATTTCAAAGTTTCAAGTCATTCTGAGCTCATTTACTAAGTCAAATATCATATTTATTAAAATTTCAGCCTTTCGCAGCATTTAGAAAAAAGCTGTTATAAGTTTTACTTGAAAACATTTTAATTCAGCAAAGACAGCACTTAAAAACTGCTGTTAAAACTCAGTTTTAGTTAAAATTTAGTTTAAAACAGTAACCGCAGCATTTCCAGAAATGCTGCGGTAGTTCATATTTCAAAACAAGGTTTTAAATTGATTTCAGCAAAGACTGCAGACCACTACAGCATTTTTACAGAAATGCTAAAGTAGACCTGAGTTCAAGTTTAGTCCATAAGTTCAACTACAGCAACTACAACAACTACAGCATTTCAGAAATGCTGTAATAGCTCTTTTTACACAGTTTTAGTTCAATTCAGAAACCATAGCATTTCTGAATGCTATTAGAAGTGATTTCCAGATTTTAGTGTATTTCCAGCAAATAATAAACTTCATTTTAAACCTTTTAAACATTTTAAAAATCATAATTTAACATTAAAAATGTTCATTAACATATTGTTTTTATCAAAATAAATTCCTTATAATTAAATAAAATTTCAACAAATTCCTTTAATAAATTCAAGTGTGAAATTTCCAATTCTTCACATTTTTAAATAAACAACTTAACACTTAATTTTTCTCTATTTTTTTTCAAATAAATTCAGTTTCCAATTTTTATTTATATAGCTTAATTTATTTAACTAAAATTCCAATTTTCCACTTGAGATATATTTTAAAAATTCAATGCAACTATTCATTTTTCTCACATTTTAACTTACAGAAAATTCCAAAATTTCATTATTTAATATTAAAATTCTAGTTTAATCAAATTTTAATATATATACACTTTTAAAATTACTCAAAAATTTCTAAAAAATTATAAAAAAATAACCACGGGCCTGTATGTAGTTTTCTAACCTAGGTCAAGTGATACGATATATATCATTTCAATCCGCAGTTTACAAATAAAAATCCGGGTTCTATCATTTCAGACCTATAATCCCAAGTCAACATAAATAATTTAAAAACCATTCAGGCCTATCATTTCAGCTCATAATGATTTTTCCCTATTCTAAAGTCCGTTCGGGTATGTATCATTTCAACCCATAGTGATTTCTAATCTACAGGGAACTTGCAGTGTGATATACCGATATAAATGAAAAGTAACAACATATAAATAATTAACAATTGATATGACATGAATTTTTAACAGACTAACATCATATAAAATTAATCATAGGCAGTTTATAACATAATATAAATTTTCTACACATTTAGTTGTTGTTGTTTTACAATTGCATAAGTATGAACGTCGTGTGAGTTTTACTCACCTCTAATTGCTGAAGATTTCAAAACCAAAAGCACAACAGAAAACCAAGCACGATGACACGACAATGATTTGAGTGGAGAGCGAATCCAAGCTACAACTCTTACGTACAACCCAAAACAAAAAATCAAACAAAACAATTTCAATACAACTTTAAAATGAAATAACTTTGGAATAAAAGCGAATACGAATACCAAACTTTTTGCCTTGCTTCTCATATACTATATAAGGCCTAGGGGTTGCATAGGGTCAGGTTTTGGTCAAGTTTTAGGCTCGGGTTTGGGCTAGCATGGCTCAGCCAAGATGGTGAACAATGGTGGAGTTATGAACATGTGAAGATGAAGGGGTTTCTAGGCAAATTAGTGGAAAAGTGGTCAAACTAAGGCTCGGCCATGGATGGTTAGGCTCGACCAGAGGGTCCAAGTGGTACATCAGGGGCTGGAGTGATGAGGTAGGGTCTGGGCAAGGTGGTGGCGGCGGCCAAATAT
Source organism: Allium cepa (assembly GCA_030765085.1). NCBI lineage: Eukaryota > Viridiplantae > Streptophyta > Magnoliopsida > Asparagales > Amaryllidaceae > Allium > Allium cepa. The sequence goes on along the minus strand of CM060931.1, from coordinate 263,220,592 downwards.
GGTGGTGGTGATGGAAAATGGAGTGGTGATCAACTAGGTGCTCGGCTATGCATTGTTTTGGACATTATTTGCATTTTTGGTGAAGTTTGGCTTCAAGGAGGGTTCTGAAAGAGGCTATGCGGTAGGATCGTGTAATATGGAATAGTGAAATAGTCTAGGTAGATAAAGTAGGTAAATGCAAGGAGACACCAAGACTTTTACACTGGTTCGGACCACTTGTCCTACGTCCAGTCCCTAAGCTTCACTTAGGTATTTCACTAACTACAAAACCCTCTCTTAACCCGGAGGAATAGGTTCACAACTTACCCGAACAACCGAACGGGATTTCTTTGCCTCAAACTACCTAAGAGGACTTCAAACCTCAATGCTAAACAAGTTTTGACTAGTTGTGTTCTTTATAACACGAATGAGTCTATTGTAGTACAATGTTCCTATAATCTTATCCTCAAGAATATGAAATATGTTTGTGAAGATTAAGGAATTATGAATTTGCTATGAATCAAATATATTAAATATAAATAGTGATTCAAGCAAAGAGAGTAGTGATTGCTTTGATAATGTTTAGAAAATATGATCAAGAAATAGATAGATTAGAGTAAGAGAATTCGAGGTCTTGAATGATGTTTGAATCATGTATTTATAGTTGTAAAAAGGATGCATGTATTGCCAAGGGTTGTAGATAAGAGAAGCTTCCATTTCTATTGAGGAATGGTCGCAACTCTTGGGAAGAAGAAGGTGTCCTTTCATGCAAAATTCGCAGGTTCAAATTCAGTCGACTGTGCAGGAATTTCAGTCGACTGAAATTATAGTAAGAATCTTTCTGGAAAATTTTCAGTCGACTGTGCAGAAAATTTAGTCGAATGAAACTGTGCATATTTGTACATGTTTGCCAGTTCAGTCGACTGGTAAATTCAGTTCAGTCGACTGACATATGAATTTATGCATTATGAAGAATTGAAGTATGCTCAGTGAAAAATTGAAGTATAATGAATGTGTTCTGGTGTTTGTGCAACTCTTGAGGATAGATTTTAACAAATAAACCTATATATATAAATCATACTCAAGTTTATATTTCATTGATCTTCCTCTATCTTTCATATATCTCTTCCTTTATACATTGTCATTGATCAAAAATCTTCGTGTATCAACATTCTCCCCCTTTTTGATTGATGACAATACTTGATTTTCTAAAGATGTTTAAACTTTCTCCCCCTGAATATGTACACCTATCTTTCCTACAAGAACAAAGTTAGTACCATAGATCCATAGATTTTCTCCCCCTTTGTCATCGACAAAAAGGAAGTAATAACCGTAGTTGCATGGAAGTAAAACAATCACTTTAAACCAAAAAGAATGAATCTTAGAATTGCATAAAAAATGCATAAAATATAATAGTTCAAATGTCATAGTTGCAAGAAACATAATAGAACAATAACTCAAATAAATTACTGATCCCTATCGCAATCGTAAGAACCTTCTCTGTCTCCTGGTTCTCTAATGACTGGTCCTCCTGTTGATGGTCGATATTGTCTTCCTCCTTGTCCACCACTAGCTCCGCTTGTGCTGCTACTGGTATGCTCCTCGGAAGAAGTCCATGTAAATGTTGGTGTAGGACGCTTGCCACGAGATGTTGAAGCGGTAGTAGTGCTTGAGCACGAGATAGCGTCCCAAAGCTTATTAAAAAATCCTTTGATTTTGTCAAGCTTATTATCCACCTTTTTAAGAGGATTATCAAGAATTTGTTGATTTCTTGATAATATTCGTAAGGATTGGTTAGTAGAGTAGGTCGGGTCAACAAGACGAATTTCATCTTCTTGTTCGAAATGTTCTTCATGTTGAGGTGGCGGAGGTTGTTGTTGTTGCTCTTGACGCCTAGCTTCCCATTCGACAAGTGATATAAATCGAGGAGGTCTAGTAGGGAGTTGCATAAGGCTTATGGTCCGATGGTTTATTTGATGGACCATTGTGTTTTCTGAATCCGGTAATGGTGTATCAACATTGAGGAGAAGTCCCATGATATATTCTCCAAAGTAAATTGTGCGCATTTTACCATTATGAAACGAGAGAAACCCATCAAGGATTAGTTTTACCCAGTTAACTTTCATATTGCCAAAGATGGCATATAAAGCTCGATAGTTAGTTGGGTAAACGATTTCATATGAGCCCGTGCGAGGAGTGATCGTTCTCATTAGAGTTTTATGTAGAATTCTTGCTCGAGGTCGAAGAGAAGTAGATTTGAAATCTTGGAAATTTATATTATCATCCATAAATTGGTGATTTATGTTACCACAAATTTGTGGATTGAACTCTATTTCTTCTAGTTCCTTCCGATATTAGTTGACCCTAAAATGTGAGCTATTCGATCCAAAGAAAACCAAACCTTCTTTCCGCAGACCATGCTCCAAACACTGTCGTTTGGATTCCTTGGAGTTTGGTGTCCAAGATTGAGATTTGCGTAGAACAATTTGACCATAATATGATTTATGGCAATGTCATTTCGTTTCAAATCAAGAAGAGGAGTTAAGCCTGCTCGATCAGTGAGCTCTTGGAAATTGTAGGTGTGAAGACTTTGGAAATCTACAAAGGAATGCTCGAATATTCTTGAGTTCTCCATCTTGTTCCATCGGGTTATCGCGACTTCATCATATAGCCATTGAGCAATTTGAGCATCAATGGGCTCGGAGGATGAAGAGGATGAAGCTCTAGATCGTTTTGGTGCCATTTGCTTTTGATTTGAGGGAGATTGGAAGTATTTGAGATCTAGGGTTTTGGGGAAATTTGGGGAAGAAGATGTAAAAAGTGATTTTGGAAGTGAAAACTGATGTAAATAAAGGGAATTTTACCTGGAAAAGGCCGTTCAGTCGACTGAAAATGTCTGTTCAGTCGACTGAATTGTAGACCGAAACTTTGTAGGTTTGAATTCAGTCGACTGAACAGAGATTTTTGTCGACTGAATATTTTCCCGAGAGTTTCTGTTAAGTTTCAGTCGACTGTGCAGAAATATTTAGTCGACTGAAAATATGAAAAAAATGTTTTCTGTTTATATTCAGTCGACTGGGTTTATAAATTCAGTCGACTGAATCATGTACTATTGTTGTTTCAGGTTCGTTTTGAATTTAAACGATTTATTTTAAGAAAAATAGTTACAAATAATATATTTCAAAATTGAATTATTTCTTTTGAGAAGGACTTGGATTCTTCTTTCCTTCATTCTTCATGTAATTTCTATCCCATGAATTCGGACTATATTGTGGTGTCTTAGGAGACATCCATGGATTGACGGGATCGTTTGGTGTACGATAAGATGAAGATGGATCAAATGAACTGACGGGTCGAGGTAGGGGCTCAGCCACTTCGTTCTTTTTTGATCCACAGAAACGTAAGCCAATTGTCTCTAGGAAGTTCAAACGTCTAGCTGTAATCTTTTGCTCGAAGTATAGTTCTCGTTGAAGGTCAATCTGTTGTTGTTGAAAGTGATGAATCTCATCAATCTTTCTTTTCGTGTCCGGAGAAATAAAAAGTCCGCGCTTTGCCTTCTTGGTTTCTGGAGTGTAACCAGTACGATAATTTTTCCAATTATACATCGGCTCATGTGGTGGTGTTGGTGTGGGAAGTTTTGGTGATGTTGGAGAGTTTTTGCTTGACGATGTGATGTTGATTGGAGAGTAGGAGTTGTTTGACGACATTTTGAGTTTAAGTTTTTAATTGTAAAATTTAGATGTTTTAAAAACTAATTTTTTTAAGAATTTATAATAGAATTTGACTAAACAATTAATGGTTATTGTTTAGCTAAGATTTGTAACCACATAAATATTCAATGATTAAGGAAAAATTTGTTAAAAATGTAAGGATGTTATTAATAAATCAGTTAAAAAAATGTGAGGTTTATAATATAGCTGAGAATAACTCTTGATTTGTATTCAGTCGACTGAAAAAAAATTTTAGTCGACTGAAATATGTATATATCTACTGTAAATTTAATTGATATCTTTAAAGGATATTATCCCTAATTCTCGACGAAGTTTTATGAAGGAATTTTCTAATAAGGGTTTAGTAAATATATCGGCAATTTGATTTTCGGTAGAAATATGTTCTAGATTAATTATACCTTTTTCGATATTGTCACGTAAAAAATGGTGACGAATATCTATATGTTTTGTACGAGAGTGATTAACTGGATTTTTAGATAAGTTTATTGTACTAGTGTTATCATAATATATTGTAGAATTTGTTAAATTTATATTAAAATCTTTGAGTGTTTGTTGCATGTATATAACTTGAGTACAAGCTAATGCGGCTGATTTATATTCTGCTTCGCAGGTGGAAAGTGAGACGCAATTTTGTTTCTTACTAAACCATGATACAAGTGATTTTCCAATAAAATGACATGTACCACTTGTACTTTTTCTATCTGTTCGAGATCCACCAAAATCAGCATCACTGAATGATACTAATTCAAATGTACACTCTTTTGGATAAAAAAGTCCAAAGTCTTTAGTGTAGTTAAGATATCGTATAATTCGTTTAACTGCTCTTAAATGTGATTCTTTAGGATTAGATTGAAAACGTGCACATAAGCATACACTCATCATTATGTTTGGTCTACTTGCGGTTAAGTAAAGTAAGGAGCCTATCATACTTCTATATAATTTTTGATCTACACTTTTGCCATTGTCATCTCGATCGAGATGAGTAGTAGTACTCATAGGAGTAGGTTTAGCTGAAGTGTTTTCCATTCCGAAACGTTTAATTAAGTTTGTACAATATTTCTCTTGGTTTATAAAAATTCCATTTGATAATTGTTTTATTTGAAGTCCAAGAAAGTATGATAATTCTCCCATGTAACGACCCTAGATTTTAATTTATTTTAAATTGATAATTAAATGAATTTTTGAATAAAAATTTATAAAATTAATTATAAATAGTGATGTGAGTTTCCCCGAGTTCAAATATATTCTATATAAATCATTTAAATTTTTAAATATTATATATATATGTATATATGTGAATATATATATATATATATGTATATTTGGGTATATATGAGTCAATTTGAAATTATAAAATCTTGTGTGTATATATATATATTTTGATTTGAATTTAAATCTTAAATAAATGGTTTTAAAAATAAATAAAAATAGAAATGTGTTCCTATGACAAAATAACAATACAAAGTAATAAAATATATGTAGGCAATAAAATGTACATAAAGTAAGAGCAAGAATATAAAACAAAGTAAAGTAACAAAACAAAGTAAAGTAAACAAAATAAAGTAAAATTACAAACAAATGTAAGCATACAAACAAAATTAAAATAGAAAATTATTTGCAATACAAAGTAAACAAGACAAAAGAAAAAGTTAATACAAATATGCAGGCAAGACAAGAGGAAAAAAAATAAAATAAAATAAAATAAAATGTACAGGCCTGTGAATAAATGCTAGGCAAGTATAAAACTAAAACAAAGTTGCAAATAAGTATGCAGAGTAAACATTATAAAGATAAAATAATAAAACAAAAGATAAAATAAAAGCAAATTGACTTGCTGTAAACAAAATGAGGAACACATATATATAGACAAGCAAGAAAATAATGAGTAACCCAAGTGTTAACATAAGCATGAAGTATAAAGTAAGTAACTATAGCAAAACAAATAAATACATAAGTATGCAGGCAAATAGAAACAAAATAAAGTATAAACAAATATAAGAAACAAAACAAAGCATAAAACTAAAGCAAAGCATAAAAAATAAAATGTAAAATATACAACATACACATATGCAAACCTGAAGACAACAAACAATATATACATATGCATAAATAAGTACAACCAAAACATAACTAAAACAAATGAAGTACCTAGGCAATTAATGCAAGCCTCTTCACCCGTGCCTATTATACAAATGACATCACCTGTACAAAATGTTATCAACATGTAAACTTTTGGTTATATACATCACTTTATTCATCTCAGTTTTCATTCATTCTAAACTGAGCAAAAGAAAAGAAAAAAATAAATAAATTACCACAATACAAATCAGTCCAAACCAGAGATCAAAGAAGATCTGTAGCAAGCAAATTTCTCAAAGCCTGTTGTAAACAACTCTGCTCTTTCTTCTGAACTAGGTGAGTAACTAAACTAAGATCCAACTAAGTGAATCTATATTTGATGATTGATATGTCTGAGTTTGGAGTTGGTTAGTATGCGTATATACACATAAATTGTTCTCTGTCTATATATGTATGCAGAGGGGTATGCCTGTATATATTGAGACTTTTTGTTTAAGAGCATATGGTTTGATAAACAAATTCAAATATCAGATTACTTGATCTTTGTCAGGTTTTGTTTCCAAAAGCAAATAGGCTTGATTAAGTATTAGTTATTGTTAAAAAAAAATAGTACTAGTAAATTATAAACATACAGGTTGGGAGAAAACTTGATTTTAACAGAGTAAACTCAAATATGTGATAATTTCGAATGATATAAAACATCGATTCAAATATATAAATTGAAACTGCATTCGAAAATAAGATTTTTAGGACAAAAATCAAGAATTTTAATACTACATTGAAAACAAAAATTGGGTTTACTTGGAAATTGCATTTGAGGCAGTCTCTGGTGATCTCGGTGTTGAGGGGGGTTGTGGTTCTCTGGGATGGTAAAGGAGCGATCAGGGGTTCGGGGAAAAATAGTGGGAGGTGATGGAAGTGACGGTGGCGTCGGCGGTGATGTTTTCTTTTCTGTAGACCTAGTTTTGTAAGGTCGAGTTTTTTTGGTTCGTTCATCCTATGGGAAGCATCGAGTTCGACATGCCTGTGGGGGATAGTAGAGGGAAGTACGGCGAGTGGATTGTCGGAGTTTGGTGGTGAACGGTGGTCGGAGCTCGGAGAACTTGGCGTTGACAGGTTTGAGGGATGTTGGGTTCGCATGTTCCAGGTTTTCAAGCTCGAGCTTGAATTTGAATCTCGAGATGATGAAGTGATTCGAATGATCGGAATACGTTCTGGATTTGATGGTCGATGTGCTCGAAGTCGTGACGATGACCGGCGTCGGTCGGAGCTACTGTGCACGTGTACGTGCAGGTTTGTGGAACTGGGTGAATTTTGAGAGAGGGAAGAAAATAGGATTAGGGGGAAAAGGGGTTGCGTGAAGACAGGGGAGAGACTCGGGAAGTACACGTGCGTTTCGAATTTTAGCTCGAAGCAAGTTGCTTCTGGGCTCGGGTCGAATTCATGTTCCAGGCTTCAAGCCTGAAACTGTTTTGGTTTGAAAATTTTTAAAACCCAAATTTAATTTCAAACCAAGATTTTAAAGCTAAGTTCAAATTGAAATGTAAATATAAATTCAAGTTGAATGTAGAGTTTAGTTTGAACCTAAATAAGTTTTATATTTAAATTGTTTTAATAACTTAAAAGCAATTCAAAATATATTAAAGAAATTTGAAATGGAGTTAAAATTTTAAATGAAAAATTTAAGCAAGTTGAAACTAAAAGTTTAAATTTAAATTTAAAACTGAATTAAAGATAATTTGAATCCTAATTCTGAAATCAAAGAAGTTTTAATATTTAAATTGTTTAAAATTGCTTTGTGATGATAATTAAAACATTAGTTAGAAAATGTTTTAAATTTGAATTAGTAAATATAAAATGATATGCACTCATTAAATTAGTTCAAGTGAATAATTGATTAATTTATTCAAGAAATTAAGATTTGAATTAAATTAGTTAAGGTAAATAAATTTGTAAATATGATTCATTGATTTAATAAAGAGTTGTCTTTTAAAACAAATGATTAAGGTTATTTAATCAAGTAATTAAGATTTATTAAGTTACAGTTTAGAACTTAATTAATTAAATAATCAGTGATTAAATATATGATTTTAAAGGTTAATTAAATGATAATTAACAATAATTAAATTGAGTTTAATTACTTAAGAATAGTAATTAAATAATTATGAATAGTTAATGAGAATCATTTACTTGAAATTTATTTGATAATAAATGTGAAAAGAATTAATCATAGAAATTTAATCTGTTTTAAATTTATCAGATGATTAAATTGATCCTACTTAGGGATGTTTGGATTTTATTGGATGTTGAATTGTTGATATCCCTGATATATGATGCTTTATGATTATCCTGATTTGTGTTGTGATCTGTGATATAGTTTATTATTTGTGATATATATATCTGCGAATATGTGTATGAAAGATAAGCGTTATGGTTATATCGCTTATCGAATATATTGTTGTATTTGAATCTGTAATGATTGAAATGATGTTGCACTAATGTGTTAAACCCCTGAACCACACCATACACACAAAATTATGGATTTCACGAGGAAATCGATTAAGTCGCAGATTTTTGAAATAGTTAAATTTGAATTTTTAAATTCAAATGTTTTGGAAATGGAATCGGAATAAATGTGAAAAGCTTTTGGAATGTATTTCAAAATAAAAATTTATTTTTAAATTACTTGATTAAGTTTTGGAATTTAAATAATTTGATTTAAATTTAAATTCAATACTTGAAATTGAATTCTATGATTTGAAATTAGGGATTAAAGATGTTATATTGGTTATATAGGGAATAAACCACTTTTAAGCATTATTTTTGGGAATTTGAATTTAACCCAAGGATTTCAACTCGTATAAATGAATCAGATTTCCAAAATGAAAACTGTTGTTTTCAAATGATAAACACTTTTAGATAAGAACTGAGATTCCAGTTAATTAGGAGAATTGCAAGATTTAATAGAGAAATGATTTTCCTAAGTTAAGAATGAATTCTTTTTGAAAGTTATGAATTAAATCTGTTTATTTTTAACAGATTTAAATTGATGATTTGTTTAAATCAAATTGAAATGAAATTGTTTTGAAGGCTATAAGTTAAATCTTTGATTTAAAGATTTAACGAGTTAAATCAAATTGAAATGAAAATTGATTTGGAAAATATGTGAATAAATCTTTTGTTTAAAAGATTTAAATGTGAAAATTGTTTAAACTGTTAAAGGTTGTGAAAATGAATCTTTTTGTTTAAAGATTGAAAATGGTAATTTGTTAAACCATTTGAAAGAAAGTTTGAATTATTAAGTTGTGACTTAATTGAAATCCTATATCCATATGTTTTGAAAATATTTTCGCTCACTATTCGGTTTAACCGGGAAAGGACCTTTGTGTCGTATAACCCATTCCGAATATGTGATACGTCGTTATGGATAGCATTTGAAGACCGGTGATGAAGACCGGGTATTTGTGAAAGCGATAGGATGACCTATCGATTGTTTCTGCACCGAGTCGCGCCGGTATAGAAACTCCCTAAGTGATGGGAAAATCCGATCGGGATTGTGAATATACGGGTTGCAAGGACTTCTTTGTAAGTGCCTTCGGTTCTGTTCGAACCCAAAACAGACTTGTATGGATTGTATGTCTGACATTACAAATTGAGATATAAAGCCGATTTCTTTCAAATATATTTCTGTTGGTGGCGTAGAATTTATTCTTTTAGCTTAACACCCTTCTCTGAGACGTACGAGCTCAGAGGTTATATAGTTGAAGGTTATCAGCGATATGTTCCCAATTTGGTAATGTGACATGCTGAGTGTTGCTGAAATGATCATTGTGTTGATTATTGTGATAGGATCGTTTATTTGATCGTCTATCTTAGTGATCATTGTGTTGATCATTTGTTGACCCAAAGCATGGCTTTTGTATAAAGTATGTTTTTGTGGACGTGACTTCGTCGAGCCTCACACCCCGGAAATGGTCAAAACAGGAAAGATGCGGCAAGGTTATGAGGGGTAGCACCCTTTAGGGTATGTACATTTCCTTCTGGATAGAGGTGGTATCATGGTATGGAGCCCAGATATTTAACCTATGTGGTTACTACGAATTTATTACTTTGTGGTTGTTGGTTATCGGGATCCCGTGAGAAAGGTCGTTTACGATCGGGGAATGGCGTGCTCGTGTCAGTAGTTACCCAGTTAGGGGTAACCCGGCCTTGTGTTGGCAGAGTTCCGGTTTGGTTCTCGGGGATGTCTTTCCAGAGGCATTCTCATGTGGCAATGGGAAGTTCCTTGACCTGACCATTTGTTGGAAATCCAATTCCCAATACGAAACTTGTACGGTATTAGTTGTAGAACCTGCTATTCACTTATGGTGGTCACCACTGTTTGGATGGTAGCTATAGTAGGCATACGATAATGGTCGTATGTTGGCTAAGATTTATATTCTACTTTCGAAATGAATTTCTTCTACACTATGCACTAGTAATAATATCAAATGTTATTTTTAATGCGTATCAAGCATCTTTGACTATCATAAGGAGAAATCTCCTCCGATTCTGCGTTTGCATTGTGTGTGTGTGCGGGAGGCCTTATGGTAGTCTCATTTTTCAAAAGCATTGCGAATTGACTTTGAAAATCTTTTGTTGAATGTATTAAAAGATAAACTGTTTTTGTTGCTCACACCAGTCCCACGACTGATCCGGAGTTTATTGTTTTCTTTCCTAAACTCTGGGTGCTCATTATTTTCTACACGAGCAGTCTAGAGTTGGGTTTTTCAGATAGTCAGGTTTAGTAGATTATCTGGAGTTAGTTCAGTCTTTGGATCGCACTAGTCTTGCTGAGCTTGGTGATATGTTATTGGGGGTTCGAGCTATTGCTGGATTGATTCTTGGAGATGGAGTTCAGATTTGGAGTTCTTCCTTGAAGACTATTTTAGAGTTATATAGTTCCGTATGTTAGATGTCATCTATTTTCTTTTCTGCTGCTATTTTATTGTATCATATCTCTGATGTATATTGATATCTATTGGATTATCTGTTGTGTCAGATATTGTATCAAAGCTGTATATCAATGTATTGTTCTTTTATTCCGCTGTGTTGTTTACTTAATGATTGTTATAAGCTCCGGCGAATCGGATTTGAACGGTCGAATCTATGGCATTCGAATACGATTTGAAGTATGGATGTCGATTTTCGAGCGGGCAAAATACGACTCGTTACATTTGGTATCAGAGCTAAGGGTTGAACTTTAGCTCAAGAGTGTAACACATTAAGTAACTCATTAGAGATAGGGTGAAGTAAATCCTAGAATGAGTAATCCTTAAGATATCTGTTTGAATGCCTCAGTAAATTCTTTTACTATCCACTGATAGTGAGTATGAGTGCAAGAAGAGAACGAGATAGAGGACAGGGGAATACGACTATAATTGGTCAATACTCTGTAACAACAGTGGAAACAATCTTTCTTATCAAATTTCTTTGATTCGTTTCTAAATTCTTTTGATTACTTCGTGACAGCTCCAGAAAGAAGAAGTTTTGATATGATGGTAGCTCTACGATTTGTTATAGAAAATCCTTATCTTTATCGTTTCTTATCGGCTTTTCGATTTAATCCTTAATGAATATAAATTGGAAATTTTGAATGAATTGGAAATTTTAATTTGAGTTAAATTGATTAATAGAATATAGAGCTTAATTTGAATTGAATCAATTAAACGATTTTGTTTAAAACCAAAAATTGAAATTTTATTATAATTTCTTGTATCTATTATTGATATTCTGATTTGGTGAGCCAAATGTAGAATTGATATCCAGTTTGATCTGAAAAGATATTTCTCTATCTTTCATCTATCTTTGTTGTTTTCGTGCCTGCGAATTTCGAGGACGAAATTCTTTTAAGGGGGGAAATTTGTAACGACCCTAGATTTTAATTTATTTTAAATTGATAATTAAATGAATTTTTGAATAAAAATTTATAAAATTAATTATAAATAGTGATGTGAGTTTCCCCGAGTTCAAATATATTCTATATAAATCATTTAAATTTTTAAATATTATATATATATTTATATATGTGAATATATATATATATATATGTATATTTGGGTATATATGAGTCAATTTGAAATTATAAAATCTTGTGTGTATATATATATATTTTGATTTGAATTTAAATCTTAAATAAATGGTTTTAAAAATAAATAAAAATAGAAATGTGTTCCTATGACAAAATAACAATACAAAGTAATAAAATATATGTAGGCAATAAAATGTACATAAAGTAAGAGCAAGAATATAAAACAAAGTAAAGTAACAAAACAAAAAGTAAAGTAAACAAAATAAAGTAAAATTACAAACAAATGTAAGCATACAAACAAAATTAAAATAGAAAATTATTTGCAATACAAAGTAAACAAGACAAAAGAAAAAGTTAATACAAATATGCAGGCAAGACAAGAGGAAAAAAATAAAATAAAATAAAATAAAATGTACAGGCCTGTGAATAAATGCTAGGCAAGTATAAAACTAAAACAAAGTTGCAAATAAGTATGCAGAGTAAACATTATAAAGATAAAATAATAAAACAAAAGATAAAATAAAAGCAAATTGACTTGCTGTAAACAAAATGAGGAACACACATATATATAGACAAGCAAGAAAATAATGAGTAACCCAAGTGTTAACATAAGCATGAAGTATAAAGTAAGTAACTATAGCAAAACAAATAAATACATAAGTATGCAGGCAAATAGAAACAAAATAAAGTATAAACAAATATAAGAAACAAAACAAAGCATAAAACTAAAGCAAAGCATAAAAAATAAAATGTAAAATATACAACATACACATATGCAAACCTGAAGACAACAAACAATATATACATATGCATAAATAAGTACAACCAAAACATAACTAAAACAAATGAAGTACTCAGGCAATTAATGCAAGCCTCTTCACCCATGCCTATTATACAAATGACATCACCTGTACAAAATGTTATCAACATGTAAACTTTTGGTTATATACATCACTTTATTCATCTCAGTTTTCATTCATTCTAAACTGAGCAAAAGAAAAGAAAAAAATAAATAAATTACCACAATACAAATCAGTCCAAACCAGAGATCAAAGAAGATATGTAGCAAGCAAATTTCTCAAAGCCTGTTGTAAACAACTCTGCTCTTTCTTCTGAACTAGGTGAGTAACTAAACTAAGATCCAACTAAGTGAATCTATATTTGATGATTGATATATCTGAGTTTGGAGTTGGTTAGTATGCGTATATACACATAAATTGTTCTCTGTCTATATATGTATGCAGAGGGGTATGCCTGTATATATTGAGACTTTTTGTTTAAGAGCATATGGTTTGATAAACAAATTCAAATATCAGATTACTTGTCTTTGTCAGGTTTTGTTTCCAAAAGCAAATAGGCTTGATTAAGTATTAGTTATTGTTAAAAAAAAAAATAGTACAAGTAAATTATAAACATACAGGTTGGGAGAAAACTTGATTTTAACAGAGCAAACTCAAATATGTGATAATTTCGAATGATATAAAACATCGATTCAAATATATAAATTGAAACTGCATTCGAAAATAAGATTTTTAGGACAAAAATCAAGAATTTTAATACTACATTGAAAACAAAAATTGGGTTTACTTGGAAATTGCATTTGAGGCAGTCTCTGGTGATCTCGGTGTTGAGGGGGGTTGTGGTTCTCTGGGATGGTAGAGGAGCGATCAGGGGTTCGGGGAAAAATAGTGGGAGGTGATGGAAGTGACGGTGGCGTCGGCGGTGATGTTTTCTTTTCTGTAGACCTAGTTTTGTAAGGTCGAGTTTTTTTGGTTCGTTCGTCCTATGGGAAGCATCGAGTTCGACATGCCTGTGGGGGATAGTAGAGGGAAGTACGGCGAGTGGATTGTCGGAGTTTGGTGGTGAACAGTGGTCGGAGCTCGGAGAACTTGGCGTTGACAGGTTTGAGGGATGTTGGGTTCGCATGTTCCAGGTTTTCAAGCTCGAGCTTGAATTTGAATCTCGAGATGATGAAGTGATTCGAATGATCGGAATACGTTCTGGATTTGATGGTCGATGTGCTCGAAGTAGTGACGATGACCGGCGTCGGTCGGAGCTACTGTGCACGTGTACGTGCAGGTTTGTGGAACTGGGTGAATTTTGAGAGAGGGAAGAAGATAGGATTAGGGGGAAAAGGGGTTGCGTGAAGACAGGGGAGAGACTCGGGAAGTACACGTGCGTTTCGAATTTTAGCTCGAAGCAAGTTGCTTCTGGGCTCGGGTCGAATTCATGTTCCAGGCTTCAAGCCTGAAACTGTTTTGGTTTGAAAATTTTTAAAACCCAAATTTAATTTCAAACCAAGATTTTAAAGCTAAGTTCAAATTGAAATGTAAATATAAATTCAAGTTGAATGTAGAGTTTAGTTTGAACCTAAATAAGTTTTATATTTAAATTGTTTTAATAACTTAAAAGCAATTCAAAATATATTAAAGAAATTTGAAATGGAGTTAAAATTTTAAATGAAAAATTTAAGCAAGTTGAAACTAAAAGTTTAAATTTAAATTTAAAACTGAATTAAAGATAATTTGAATCCTAATTCTGAAATCAAAGAAGTTTTAATATTTAAATTGTTTAAAATTGCTTTGTGATGATAATTAAAACATTAGTTAGAAAATGTTTTAAATTTGAATTAGTAAATATAAAATGATATGCACTCATTAAATTAGTTCAAGTGAATAATTGATTAATTTATTCAAGAAATTAAGATTTGAGTTAAATTAATTAAGGTAAATAAATTTGTAAATATGATTCATTGATTTAATAAAGAGTTGTCTTTTAAAACAAATGATTAAGGTTATTTAATCAAGTAATTAAGATTTATTAAGTTACAGTTTAGAACTTAATTAATTAAATAATCAGTGATTAAATATATGATTTTAAAGGTTAATTAAATGATAATTAACAATAATTAAATTGAGTTTAATTACTTAAGAATAGTAATTAAATAATTATGAATAGTTAATGAGAATCATTTACTTGAAATTTATTTGATAATAAATGTGAAAAGAATTATTCATAGAAATTTAATCTGTTTTAAATTTATCAGATGATTAAATTGATCCTACTTAGGGATGTTTGGATTTTATTGGATGTTGAATTGTTGATATCCCTGATATATGATGCTTTATGATTATCCTGATTTGTGTTGTGATCTGTGATATAGTTTATTATTTGTGATATATATATCTGCGAATATGTGTATGAAAGATAAGCGTTATGGTTATATCGCTTATCGAATATATTGTTGTATTTGAATCTGTAATGATTGAAATGATGTTGCACTAATGTGTTAAACCCCTGAACCACACCATACACACACAATTATGGATTTCACGAGGAAATCGATTAAGTCGCAGATTTTTGAAATAGTTAAATTTGAATTTTTAAATTCAAATGTTTTGGAAATGGAATCGGAATAAATGTGAAAAGCTTTTGGAATGTATTTCAAAATAAAAATTTATTTTTAAATTACTTGATTAAGTTTTGGAATTTAAATAATTTGATTTAAATTTAAATTCAATACTTGAAATTGAATTCTATGATTTGAAATTAGGGATTAAAGATGTTATATTGGTTATATAGGGATTAAACCACTTTTAAGCATTATTTTTGGGAATTTGAATTTAACCCAAGGATTTCAACTCGTATAAATGAATCAGATTTCCAAAATGAAAACTGTTGTTTTCAAATGATAAAAACTTTTAGATAAGAACTGAGATTCCAGTTAATTAGGAGAATTGCAAGATTTAATAGAGAAACGATTTTCCTAAGTTAAGAATGAATTCTTTTTGAAAGTTATGAATTAAATCTGTTTATTTTTAACAGATTTAAATTGATGATTTGTTTAAATCAAATTGAAATGAAATTGTTTTGAAGGCTATAAGTTAAATCTTTGATTTAAAGATTTAACGAGTTAAATCAAATTGAAATGAAAATTGATTTGGAAAATATGTGAATAAATCTTTTGTTTAAAAGATTTAAATGTGAAAATTGTTTAAACTGTTAAAGGTTGTGAAAATGAATCTTTTTGTTTAAAGATTGAAAATGGTAATTTGTTAAACCATTTGAAAGAAAGTTTGAATTATTAAGTTGTGACTTAATTGAAATCCCATATCCATATGTTTTGAAAATATTTTCGCTCACTATTCGGTTTAACCGGAAAAGGACCTTTGTGTCGTATAACCCATTCCGAATATGTGATACGTCGTTATGGATAGCATTTGAAGACCGGTGATGAAGACCGGGTATTTGTGAAAGCGATAGGATGACCTTTCGATTGTTTCTGCACCGAGTCGCGCCGGTATAGAAACTCCCTAAGTGATGGGAAAATCCGATCGGGATTGTGAATATCCGGGTTGCAAGGACTTCTTTGTAAGTGCCTTCGGTTCTGTTCGAACCCAGAACAGACTTGTATGGATTGTATGTCTGACATTACAAATTGAGATATAAAGCCGATTTCTTTCAAATATATTTCTGTTGGTGGCGAAGAATTTATTCTTTTAGCTTAACACCCTTCTCTGAGACGTACGAGCTCAGAGGTTATATAGTTGAAGGTTATCAGCGATATGTTCCCAATTTGGTAATGTGACATGCTGAGTGTTGCTGAAATGATCATTGTGTCGATTATTGTGATAGGATCGTTTATTTGATCGTCTATCTTAGTGATCATTGTGTTGATCATTTGTTGACCCAAAGCATGGCTTTTGTATAAAGTATGTTTTTGTGGACGTGACTTCGTCGAGCCTCACACCCCGGAAATGGTCAAAACAGGAAAGATGCGGCAAGGTTATGAGGGGTAGCACCCTTTAGGGTATGTACATTTCCTTCTGGATAGAGGTGGTATCATGGTATGGAGCCCAGATATTTAACCTATGTGGTTACTACGAATTTATTACTTTGTGGTTGTTGGTTATCGGGATCCCGTGAGAAAGGTCGTTTACGATCGGGGAATGGCGTGCTCGTGTCAGTAGTCACCCAGTTAGGGGTAACCCGGCCTTGTGTTGGCAGAGTTCCGGTTTGGTTCTCGGGGATGTCTTTCCAGAGGCATTCTCATGTGGCAATGGGAAGTTCCTTGACCTGACCATTTGTTGGAAATCCAATTCCCAATACGAAACTTGTACGGTATTAGTTGTAGAACCTGCTATTCACTTATGGTGGTCACCACTGTTTGGATGGTAGCTATAGTAGGCATACGATAATGGTCGTATGTTGGCTAAGATTTATATTCTACTTTCGAAATGAATTTCTTCTACACTATGCACTAGTAATAATATCAAATGTTATTTTTAATGCGTATCAAGCATCTTTGACTATCATAAGGAGAAATCTCCTCCGATTCTGCGTTTGCATTG
This sequence comes from Allium cepa, assembly GCA_030765085.1. Taxonomy (NCBI): domain Eukaryota; kingdom Viridiplantae; phylum Streptophyta; class Magnoliopsida; order Asparagales; family Amaryllidaceae; genus Allium; species Allium cepa. The sequence goes on along the minus strand of CM060931.1, from coordinate 263,203,382 downwards.
TGTGTGTGTGCGGGAGGCCTTATGGTAGTCTCATTTTTCAAAAGCATTGCGAATTGACTTTGAAAATCTTTTGTTGAATGTATTAAAAGATAAACTGTTTTTGTTGCTTACACCAGTCCCACGACTGATCCGGAGTTTATTGTTTTCTTTCCTAAACTCTGGGTGCTCATTATTTTCTACACGAGCAGTCTAGAGTTGGGTTTTTCAGATAGTCAGGTTCAGTAGATTATCTGGAGTTAGTTCAGTCTTTGGATCGCACCAGTCTTGCTGAGCTTGGTGATATGTTATTGGGGGTTCGAGTTATTGCTGGATTGATTCTTGGAGATGGAGTTCAGATTTGGAGTTCTTCCTTGAAGACTATTTTAGAGTTATATAGTTCTGTATGTTAGATGTCAACTATTTTCTTTTCTGCTGCTATTTTATTGTATCATATCTCTGATGTATATTGATATCTGTTGGATTATCTGTTGTATCAGATATTGTATCAAAGCTGTATATCAATGTATTGTTCTTTTATTCCGCTGTGTTGTTTACTTAATGATTGTTATAAGCTCCGACGAATCGGATTTGAACGGTCGAGTCTATGGCATTCGAATACGATTTGAAGTATGGATGTCGATTTTCGAGCGGGCAAAATACGACTCGTTACATCCCATATGAGACATCTCAAACTCTTTAGTCATTATATTTGAAAATTCTTTGCATAAATTTTCATTTGTTGATCCAAATATAATATCATCTACATATATTTGAATTATTAAAATGTCTTTTGAAGTATCTTTAATAAAGAGTGTTTGATCGACTTTTCCAATTTTAAATCCCGAAATTAATAAATAACTTTTAAGTCTTTCATACCAAGCACGAGGTGCTTGTTTAAGACCATATAGTGCTTTCTTTAATTTATAGATATGATCAGGATATTTTTCGTGTATAAATAAAGAAGGTTGTTCTACATATACATTTTCTTTAACAAAACCATTTAAAAATGCACCTTTCACATCCATCTGATAGAGTTTGAAATTATGAAAACATGCAAAAGCTAAAAGTATACGAATTGCTTCAAGTCTTGCGACGGGAGCAAATGTTTCTTCAAAATCAATACCTTCTTCTTGATTATATCCTTGTGCTACTAGTCTAGCTTTATTTCTTGTTATATTACCTAATTCATCTACTTTATTTTTGTAAATCCATTTTGTTCCTATTACTGATTGATTATTAGGACGTGGAACTAATTTCCAAACGTCGTTACGTTCAAATTGATTTAACTCTTCTTGCATAGCAATAATCCAATAATCATCTGTTGATGCTTCTTTAGGATTTTTAGGTTCTGTTGATGAAATGAAAGCTACATGACCCATTTGATTTAGTTGATTTCTTGTTCTAACTTGAGAATTTATTTCTCCTATAATATTTTGAGTTGGATGATCTCGTAATATTCTAGGAGGGGATCTTAAATTATTATTTTCAAGATTTGTTTCTTCTATATTTATTAATTCTTCATCATCTTTTATACTTAAATTTCTATTAAAATTTTCATCAAAAGATATATGTAAAGTTTCTTCAATTATGTTTGTATGTTTATTAAATACTCGATATGCTTTACTTCGTTCTGAGTATCCTACGAAAACTCCTTCGTTAGCTTTTGGATCGAATTTTCCTAATTGATCTTTTGTATTTAAAATGAAACATTTTGATCCAAATACTTTAAAATACGATATATTTGGCTTTTTGTTATTAAATAGTTCATAAGAAGTATTTTTAGTTAGTGGTCTAATTGATATTCTATTTAATACGTAACATGCAGTAGCAACGGCTTCTGCCCAAAAATGTTTTGGTAAGGAACATCCATTTAATAATGTTCTTGCGCATTCTTGTAATGTTCTATTCTTTCTTTCTACAACTCCATTTTGTTGAGGAGTTCTAGGAAATGAAAAATTATGATTTATTCCTTTCTTTTTACAAAAAGTTTCAAAATCCTCGTTTTCGAATTCTCCTCCATGATCGCTTCGAATATTTTAAATTTTTAAGTCTTTAGCATTTTGAATTCTTTTGACAAATGTTTTAAAATTTTCAAAAGTATCACTTTTATTTTTCATAAAAATAGTCCATGTATATCTTGAGAAATCATCAACTATTACAAATACGTATCGATTATGATTAATGGATTGAACTTGTGTTGGTCCAAATAAATCCATATGTAATAATTCTAATGGTTGTGAAGTCGAAATAATTTTCTTAGATTTGAAAGATGATTTTGTTAATTTACCTTTTGGCAATCATCACAAAGATTATTTATTTTAAAGTTTATCTTGGGTAGACCTCTTACTAAATCATTTTTAGAAAGTTTTCTAATAGTTTTAAAATTTATATGACAAAATCTTTTGTGCCATAACCAAGGATCATTGTCTTTGGCAAGTAGACACATACTTGTATTATGATTAATATTCATATTTACAACGTAAATATTTCTATCTCTATTTCCTTCAAAAACAAGATTTTGGTTTTGATCAAAAATACTACATTTATTATCCGAAAAAATTATTTTAAAGCCTTTGTCACATAGTTGACTTATGCTAAGTAGATTATGTTTTAAATTTTCAACTAATGAAACATTTGTTATAAAAGGTAATTTTGATGTACCGTAATTGTTCACATCTCCTTTGCCAATGATATAGCCTTTTGAATTATCTCCGAAGGTAACCGAGCCACCATCAAAGTATGTTATGTTTGTAAGCATATCTTTGTCTCCGGTCATGTGTTTTGAACAACCACTATCTAATATCCATTTTTTCTTTTTGAGTGGGACCTGAAAATAGATATGAAATTATTGGTACCCACCTTTTAATAGGGTCCTAAAGAAAAATTAGAGTTTAGGAAACCAAACCTAATTTGGTTTAGTATCCTTTTTATAAATATAGTTTTTATTATGGTGAACATTATCTATACATGTTTTAATGTATTTATTCCTAATTAAAATATTGTTAGTCTTTGGAATCCAAATTTTGACTATCTTGGTTTCTACTTTTGTTTGAATAGGTTCTTGAAGTAATATTTGTTGTTTTGAATTTTTAAAATTTTTATTTTTAGAAATTTTTACTTCCTTTTTATATCCTAATCCATGTTTGTTTGAAGAGGATTGAGAATTTTCTAAAATTTTAGATAAATTTTCTCTTCCTTTATTAAAGTTAGAAACATTTTTAGTAATGTTATCTAATCTAGCTTGAAGACCATTGTTTTCTAACTCAATTTGTCTAATTTTTGTTTTTAACTCATGATTTTCAGAAGCAATTATATCATTCTTAGTCTTTTGAGTTTCAATTTCTTGACTTAAAAGTGATAATTGAGTTTCTGAGTTTGAATAAGATTCTTGAACTTTTTCAAGTTCTTCTTCAAGAATTTTCTTTTCATCATGTAACATATCTCTTTCAAACTCAGCTTTGTTTTGATTTTCACGAATTTCCTTAATTTTCTTTTTAAGACTTTTTATTGTTCTTAAAAGTTCAGTGTTTACTTCAATTAAATCATCGAAAGTTAAATTGCTTACCTCAGAATCTTGAGCCATGAAGTATACATTTGCTTGTTCATTGTCGCTATCACTATCACTTTCAGATGAAGATGAATCTGAATCGTCCCATGTTACAGAGAATGCCTTCTTTTTGAATTTATCCTTTTTGTTTTTGTTGTTGAAACTTTTCTGATTTTCCTTCTTTTGTTCTTGGCAATCCTTTTGCATGTGTCCTTTCTTGTGACAATTAAAGCATTCTATATTTGAGGAAGGAGGTTTACTCATGAAATTCTTTTTGAATACGTTTTTGTTCCCTTTTCTAAATTTTAAGAATTTTTTGAAATTCTTGGCTATGAATGCTAAATCCTCATCTTCCGATTCTGAATCTTCTTTTTCCGCATGAAAAGCAACATTCTTTCTTTCTTGAGCTTGATCTTTCTTAGCTTGCATATTAACTTCATATGACATGAGATTTCCAATTAATTCTTCTGGTTTCATTGAAGATAGATCGTTTGCTTCTTCGATTGCTAGCACCTTTCTTTCCCATTCATCAGTGAGTGAATTTAGAACCTTAGATACAATATCAAAATCCGTAAACTTTTCTCCCAATCCGATTAAGGCATGATGAATGTCTTGAAATCTTGAATACATGTCATTGATAGATTCATTTTGTCGCATTCTAAAGTTTTGGAATTGATTCTTTAGCATGGAGATCTTTGTTTGTTTGACCTTGTTAGTGCCTTCGTGTATGGTTCTAAGTGTATCCCATATCTGATGTGCAGTAGTACATATGCTAACTCGGTTGAATTCATTTCTATCCAAGGCGCAAAATAGCATATTCATTGCTTTGGCATTTGCACTAGCTTCATTCTTCTGAGTTTGTGTCCATGTAGGATAGTCGGTTGTGGGTACAACGAACTCTACTTGAGTGGCGTTCCATGCTTCGAAGCTAGTTGCTTGCATATAAATCCTCATCCTTGTAGCCCAATAGTTATAGTTAAGTCCATTGAAAAGAGGGGGGTCTTTGAGTAGATTGTCCTTCGGCAAATGTAGAGTTATAGGCAGAAGTTGTACTTGTACTTGCGTTATTTTCCATATTATCAATATGTCTAATAACGGTGTTATGGTTATAGGACGGCCAGGCTTTGATACCAATTGAAAGAGGCTATGCGGTAGGATCGTGTAATATGGAATAATGAAATAGTCTAGGTAGATAAAGTAGGTAAATGCAAGGAGACACCAAGACTTTTATACTGGTTCGGACCACTTGTCCTACGTCCAGTCCCTAAGCTTCACTTAGGTATTTCACTAACTACAAAACCCTCTCTTAACCCGGAGGAATAGGTTCACAACTTACCCGAACAACCGAACGGGATTTCTTTGCCTCAAACTACCTAAGAGGACTTCAAACCTCAATGCTAAACAAGTTTTGACTAGTTGTGTTCTTTATAACACGAATGAGTCTATTGTAGTACAATGTTCCTATAATCTTATCCTCAAGAATATGAAATATGTTTGTGAAGATTAAGGAATTATGAATTTGCTATGAATCAAATATATTAAATATAAATAGTGATTCAAGCAAAGAGAGTAGTGATTTCTTTGATAATGTTTAGAAAATATGATCAAGAAATAGATAGATTAGAGTAAGAGAATTCGATGTCTTGAATGATGTTTGAATCATGTATTTATAGTTGTAAAAAGGATGCATGTATTGCCAAGGGTTGTAGATAAGAGAAGCTTCCATTTCTATTGAGGAATGGTCGCAACTCTTGGGAAGAAGAAGGCGTCATTTCATGCAAAATTCGCAGGTTCAAATTCAGTCGACTGTGCAGGAATTTAAGTCGACTGAAATTATAGTAAGAATCTTTCTGGAAAATTTTCAGTCGACTGTACAGAAAATTTAGTCGACTGAAACTGTGCATATTTGTACATGTTTGCCAGTTCAGTCGACTGGTAAATTCAGTTTAGTCGACTGACATATGAATTTATGCATTATGAAGAATTGAAGTATGCTCAGTGAAAAATTGAAGTATAATGAATGTTTTCTTGTGTTTGTGCAACTCTGGAGGATAGATTTTAACAAATAAACCTATATATATAAAAATCATACTCAAGTTTATATTTCATTGATCTTCCTCCATCTTGCATATATCTCTTCCTTTATACATTGTCATTGATCAAAAATCTTCGTGTATCAACAGGTTCAGCCATAGTCTAACCTGAAGTGGTGGGTGGTGATGATGCCAAGAAGGAGTGGTAGGGGATGGTGGTCGTGGCTATGGTGAGGAGGCCATGCAAATAGAAGAGGAAACAAGGCAAAAAGCATGAAAAAAATGGAAGAAAAGTGAAAAAATGGAGGCCATTACCAAACTTTTTTTGATGAAGCCGTGAGAAATGAAGTGCTGAGTAGTATTTCACGTGAAATACAATGAAAATACATAGCTAAGGAAAATAGTGTACGGCCAACAATGCACATAAATGAGGAGTTTTGAAAATGAAGAGTTTTGAAGGTGAAAAGCCTTAAGTTTTTGTAACATTTTAAACCTTTGGCATTTCCTTTTCCTTTTTAATTTTATATAAACAAAATAACTAGAAATATACTTTACAAACCGGAACTAAGTAAAAATATAAGAAAATAAATAATTAATTTTAAAGAATATATAAAAAGAATGAAAGAAATTACTTAAAAATACAAATAGTGTCCAGAAATTACAAATAAATCACTACTAGTCTTGGAAAAATATCCACTTCATTTTAAAAATATTATGAAGTGAAAATTTGAAATAAAATAATTCACTTATCATTTTCAAAATAAAATAAATAATTAAATTGAAGAAAAATAGAAAAAGGAATAAAAAATTGTTTAAAAATAGCAAATAGAACATAAAAATTACAAGAAATTTACCAATGGCTATGGAAAATTATTTACTTCATTTTAACAATATTATAAGACAAAGTTTGAAATAAGATGATTTTTAAAACATTTTCGAAGTGAAATAAATAATTAATTCATAGGAAATATCAAAAGAATTGAAGAATTTGCTTAAAAATAGGAAACAGAACCTGAAAATTTCAGTAAATTACCCTTAATTCTAGAAAAATTTCTACTTCACTATAAAAATAATTCAAAACAAATAAAAATAAATTTCAAAAATATAGGGTTGTTACACTCTCCCCCACTCGAACCTTTTCGTCCTCGAAAAGAACGGAAACAAGGAAGCAAAAAGATAAAGAAAACAAGATAGAAAACAAAATTGTACCTGGAATAAACAATTCCGGATTTGAAGCACGAATGCTCTCCTTCGTCTCCCAAGTACAATCATGATCATCAGTACTCCATTGTACTTTGACCAGACTAACAGATTTCCTTCTTAGATGCTTCGTACCTCTATCGAGAATACGAAGTGGCTTCCTCTCGATAGTCAGATTAGGCTCAATATCCAAGCTGTCAAGAGCAGAAGGCTGAACAAACAAAGATGGGTCATGGAGATACCGGCGAAGATGTGAGACGTGGAATACATCATGCACTCCAGAAAGCTTCTCGGGTAACTCCAGACGATAAGCCAAGGAACCAACTCTTTCCACAATGCGGAAAGGACCAATGAATCTGGGAGAAAGCTTCCCTCTACGACCAAAACGAATGACATTCCTCAAGGGAAGACCTTAAGGAAAACCATATCTCCAACTGCAAACTCAAGCTTCCGCCTACGCCTATCGGCATACTTCTTCTACCTATCCTGAGCAACTATCAACCTCCTCCTAATCTCCTCAACTCTCTCAGAAGCTTCCATAATCATATCGGGACCAAGAACCAAACGGTTACCAGATACCAGCAAGATGGAGAACGACAAGGTCGTCCATATAAAGCAGCAAATGGAGACGTCTTGATGTTGGCCTGAATTCAAAGATAGAAAAAGATAGATAAAAGATTAAGATGAACTTAAAACAGAAGATAAGATTATACCTGATAACTATTATTATAGGTGAATTCAACAAGATGAAGATGATCTTCCCAAGATCCACCAAAATCAAGGACATAAGCACGAAGAAGATCTTCGAGTATCTGATTCACTCTTTCCGTTTGATCGTCGTCTGCGGATGGTAAGTAGTGCTCAGATTCAGATGGGTACCCAAAGATTCCTGAAAAGCTTTCCAGAACTGTCTGGTAAAGATAGGATCATGATCACAAACAATACTAAGAGGAACACCATGGAGACGAACAATCTCCCTCATGTAGATCTCAGACAAGCTAGAAGCAGAACGGGTAGACTTGACCGGAATGAAATGAGCAGACTTTGTCAGTCTATCCACAGTAACCCAGATACTCTCATTGCCTTTCCTAGACCTAGGCAATCCATCAATGAAATCCATGGAAACCTGTTCCCACTTCCAGTCGGGGATCTCAAGAGGCTGCAACAAACCAGGAGTCTTCTGATGATCGGCCTTGAATTGCTGACAAGTCGCACACCGACTAACAAAGATAGAGACATCCTTCTTCATCCCTCTCCACCAAAAAAGCCTCTTCAAATCCTGATACATCTTCGACACACCGGGATGGATAGAAAGTCTGGATCGATGATTCTCCCGAAGTAACTCCCGCCTCAAACCATCTACATTCGGGACACAAATCCTACCATTAATCCTCAAAACCCCTCTATCATCGATCTGAGCTCCACTACTACCACTACTACTACCACCAACTCTATTCTGAACACTCTCCTTAATAAGCCTAAGCATCCTATCCTCATCCTGCTTAGCTATGATACGCTCCAAAAGAGGAGAAGAAGAAACAACCATCTGACACAACAAAGCCTTCTTCATACTCAGAGTACCGGCCACAACATTAGCTTTACCGGGAGTATAGCTAATATCTAGGTCGTAAGAAGCCAAAAACTCAAGCCAACGAACTTGCCTCTGATTCAGATTCTTCTGGGTGAAGATATATCTCAAAGACTTATGATCGGTGAAAAGTTCAAACTTGGTTCCTAGCAGATAATGCCTCCAAAACTTCAAAGCAAAGACAACAGCAAGCAACTCTAAATCATGAGCAGCATAATTAGCTTCATGGGTTTTCAACTGACGGCTGGCATAGGCTATGACCCTACCATCCTGCATGAGAACATCACTCAATCCCTCACGACAAGCATCGGTATAAACCGTCAATCCCTCACTTCCGTTCGGAACAGTAAGAACTGGTGCGGAAGTTAGCTTGCTCTTTAACTCAGCGAATGCAGCTTCACACTTCTTATCCCAGATAAACTTTGCATTCTTACGAGTCAAAGTAGTGAGAGGTGCAGCAATCCGAGTAAAATTCTCAATAAATCTCCGATAGTAACCGGCAAGGCCCAGAAAACTACGGATCTCAGAAGGAGTCTTACGAGTTTCCCAATCCTGTAACAGAAATAGGAAAAATGAAAACCACAGAAGAGATAGAATGATTAAATGATAAAGGAAAAGAGAAAAAAGGAAAGACTTACATTGATCGCAGCGATCTTGACTGGATCAACAGAAACTCCATTACCAGAAACAATATGTCCAAGGAATCGGACTTCTCCTTTCAGAAATGGCATTTAGAAAATTTAGCCTTCAATTGATGATTTCTAAGAGTCTTCAGAACAGATTCAAATGCAACTCATGTTCCTCTTCAGTCTTAGAAAAGACAAGGATATCATCAACAAAGACTTAGACATATTTATTAAGAACAACACGAAAAACACGATTCTTAAGATCCACAAAGAAAGCAGGAGCATTAGTCAAACCAAAAGGCATGACTAGCCATTCAAAAAACCCATCTCTGTACGGAAAGCAGTCTTAGGAATACTTTCCTATGCAACCCTGAGCTGATGGAAACCAGAAGCAAGATCAAGCTAAGAGAAACAAGTAGCACCATAAAGCTGATCAAACATATCATTTATGCGAGGCATCAGATATCTGTTTTTCATAGTGAGCTTGTTCAGCTCCCTATAGTCAACACACATCCTCAAATAACCATCCGACTTGGTGACGAAAACCATCGATGCACCCCATTCTGAAAAGCTAGGTCTGATCAGACCTTTGGAGAACAAGTCCTCAATTTGCTTTGCTAACTCAACCTTCTCGCGGGGTGCCATTCTTCTAGGAGGAAGAACAACAGGTCGAGCTCTAGGAATAAGATCAATGAGAAATCTATCTCCCGCTTAGGAGGCAAAGCAGTGACTTCACCAAAAACATCTGGAAAGAGTTTGACCACACGGGTCGAATGAAGGTCACCAGAACCAGAATCCAGAGAATAAATAAAACTGCCAGCAAAATCCTGAGGCATGCGGCACCGAATAACAAAGGAATTACCCAGATCATCCTTAAGAAAAACAGACTGGGCTTTACAAGCGATATGGGCATCATGCCTACTAAGCCAATCACCACCAAGCAACAAATCTAAAGCATCGAAGCCCAAAACATAGAAATCACCACTGAAGAAATGATCAGAATAAAGAAGCTTCACTTGTTTACAAATCCTATTAAGGATTGCGGGACCCCCAATTGGATTTGAAACACCTAAGGATTCAGAAACATACTCAGGAGAAAGGAGATGCTCAAACTTATCGTACAAATTAACAGATATAAAACTGTGGGATGCACCAGTATCAAACAGAACACGAACATGATGCTGAAATAAAGAAAAGGAACCTTGGAGAGTACTTTGGTCATCACTAGGAGCTGGAGGAGCAGGTGCTGGAGAGGAGGCAGAGGTGACAGCAAATATACCAGAAGGCTTACCCCTCTGTTGGGTAGGGCAATCTTTCCTGAAATGGTCAGGCTGGAGACAGATGTGGCAAAGATCATGCCTAACTGGCTGAGCGGGGGGAGGAATGGCGGTACCAACAATAGTAGGACAACTATTCGCATAGTGTCCCTTCTAGTCACACTTGAAGCAGGTGATGGAAGAAAGGTCAACAGGCTGTCTTTGAGATGGAGCAGATGATGAAGATCCCAAACCCGAATTCTTGAGCCAATTCTTCTTCTGCTGCTGGAAACTAAGCCTTCTCTTCTTAGAATTTGCAGAAGAAGTCTGAGACGAAGGAGCACCAACTGAAGCAGGACCCTTAGAAGTAGGGTTCTCATAACGAAGAGCCATATCCATAAGCTGGGTAAAAGTGCCACGAACATGAGAAATGAGACGACTATAGTACTCGAGACGAGCACCAGCAATAAATTTCTCATTCTTCTTCAGAGGAGTGTCTATCAGGCCAGGTCCGAACTTAGAAAGTTCGTTAAACTTCCTTTCGTACTCTGAAAAAGACATGCTTCCTTGCTTGAGGTCCATGAACTCCCTATAAAGCTGGGATTTCCCGGCTTCGGGCATCCACTTAGCAATGAAAGCCTCCCTGAGAAGAATGATAGATAAACTTAGACAAGGCACGAAAAGATAGAAAACAGAATTCAAAGAAACACAAGAAGATACCTGAACTGTTCCCAAGTAAGATCAGCCTCAATGGTGTTAGCCGTAACCGACTCCCACCAATCTTGGGCAGCTTCCTGTTACTGCCATGCGGCTAACTGACGCTTTTGGGCATCAGTAATCTCAAGACCAGTAAATATCCTCTCGATACTCCTTAGCCACTGCCGAGCCTCAATGATAGACTCAGAACCAGTAAACTTGGTTTCTCCAAGCTGAGTAAATTCTTTGCAAAGAACAGTGAAACGGACAAGAGCTGGGGCTGGAATTGGGGCAGCACCATGACCCTGACCTCTAGCATTTGTACGATTCATCCTGAAAATTCAAGAATGAATATTAGGACAAAGGTAGAGATAAGATAAAGATAAGACAAGACAAGACAAATTCACTTGGATGAACATCATAATTACAAAGATTTCTAACAAGGTAGATACGAACGGAAAGAAGTTTAGAAAAATTTGCTTTTAAAACAAGAAAATTTTTATACCAAAATAATCTTTGAAAATCATTTTATACTTTGAAAATACGTTCTCTCACAAAGAAATGATTCTGAAGTTGATTTCACTCATTCTAGGATATTCTTACCCTATCTCTAATGAGTTTTTGCTCCGCAGGCCAAGGTTTGCCTAAAAACCAAAGCTCTGATACCAATTGTAACGACCTGTTATTTTCCACTATTCAAATTGACAATAATCCACACATGTCGGACTTGAATAATACAAAATAACAGATTATAATAAAAATTCGGAGCAAATGAAATCAAATCACAGAATCACAGATATAGAACATCAGAATATCTCGCAGCGGAAAATAAATACCATAGTAGTTCATGAAGCTACTATCACAAAGTCTCAAAACCAAATACAAAATACATAATATCTGTCTGAAAGTAAATACGACATCAATCCCAAATACAAAGAAGTCCACTAATACAAAGCTGACAACAGAACTGAAATATAGATAACTAGATAGGCTGATAAATCTCCAGTGATCCCAGACCTCCAGAGAGTGGAAATCCAAATCTGTGAATAAACTCAGGCTGACCCGAGCGTAAATAAAAAGCAAACACTCGAGTCAGGACATACGTACTTATCCAATGTAAACCAACTCAAGTGAACTGTAGTAAAGGTACAAGTAACTTAGAAGATGCTTGGGATCGCCCATCCTCTAAGGATCCGTTAAACTATTTACTATGTAGTAGCATACGCTATTACAATAATGTCTAATAGTAAAATAAACATACTTTTAAATAGCATTAAGGCTTTACATTTTCCATCTTAACACGTAATAGTCCCAATAGTCCATCCAGTATCAGCATATCTCCAGATCAGGAGACTATCCTAAATACTCCACGGGCTACGGAAGAAATCCAAACTCATAGTAAAGGCTCGATATGGTAGGTGACACTGCACACAAGGCAATGCCAGGGTAGATATACCAATTACGGCACTCGGGCTGGTGGTAACACAACAGCCACATATGCCCACCGCGGAACACATTCCCAAAATCGGAGGGTGGCCACCAAACAATCACAAGTAATAGAATAGTGTCGAAGAAATGCGTCCGCTACGAGGTGCGACCTCAACTTGCCCGAGACATGTAACATACCACAAGAACGTCGTCACCATCCTACTTCATTCTGGAATCTCCAGCGCATACACAATTGTCAAAGTGGTTTTCGGTATCGACAGAGAGTATGCCAGATATCCGATCCCGATCTCTTTGCCAACCAATCGTTATTATAACCCGTGGTTATAACTTTAAAAATAAAACTTCATACTTCAAAATAAAACATCATTTCAAATTCAAATCTTTATCAAATAAAAATTATATCATTTCCAAATCATTTCGATATCAAAAATATCAATCTTTCAAACTTCCTTTTCAAATCATTATTCGAAATTCAAATCCAAATATCCAATTTAAGTATCTTTTAAAACCCAAAGACAACATTCATTTATTAAAATTCGAACCCCCTTTTAAATGATTCATTTCCAATTTAATTTATTCATTGAAATCATTTTAAAAGTGAATTTATTATTCTTTCAATTCAAGTATTCAAATTTCAAAATTTCAAGTCATTCTGAGCTCATTTACTAAGTCAAATATCATATTTATTAAAATTTCAGCCTTTCGCAGCATATAGAAAAAGTTGTTATAAGTTATACTTGAAAACATTTTAATTCAGTAAAGACAGCACTTAAAAACTGCTGTTAAAACTCAGTTTTATTTAAATTTTAGTTTAAAACAGCAAAGACAGCATTTCCAGAAATGCTGCGGTAGCTCAGATTTCAAAACAAGGTTTTAAATTGATTTAAGGAAAGACTGCAGACCACTACAGCATTTTTACAGAAATGCTACAGTAGACCTGAGTTCAAGTTTAGCCTATAAGTTCAACTACAGCATTTCAGAAATGTTGTAATAGCTCTTTTTACACAGTTTTAGTTCAATTCAGAAACCATAGCATTTCTGAATGCTGTCAAAAGTGATTTCTAGATTTTAGTGTATTTCCAGCAAATAATAAACTTCATTTTAAACCTTTTAAACATTTTAAAAATCATAATTTAACATTAAAAATGTTCATTAACATATCATTAACATATTGTTTTTATCAAAATAAATTCCTTATAATTAAATCAAATTTCAACAAATTCCTTTAATAAATTCAAGTGTAAAATTTCCAATTCTTCATATTTTTAAATAAACAACTTAACACTTAAATTTTCTTCATTTTTTTTTCAAATAAATTTAATTTCCAATTTTTATTTATGTAACTTAATTTATTTAACTAAAATCCTAATTTTCCAGTTGAGATATATTTTAAAAATTCAATGCAACTATTCATTTTTCTCACATTTTAACTTATAGAAAATTCCAAAATTTCTTTATTTAATATTAAAAATCTAATTTAATCAAATTTTAATATATATACACTTTTAAAGCTACTTAAAAATTTCCAAAAATTTATAAAAAAATAACCATGGGCCTGTATATAGTTTTCTAACCTAGGTAAGTGATACAGATATATATCATTTCAATCCGCAGTTTACAAATAAAAATCCGGTTTCTATCATTTCAAACCCGCAATCTCAAGTCAAAATAAATAATTTAAAAACTGTTCAGGCCTATCATTTCAGCCTATAACGATTTTTCCCTATTCTAAAGTCCGTTCGGGTATGTATCATTTCAACCCATAGTGATTTCTAATCTACAGGGAACTTGCAGTGTGATATATAGATATAAATGAAAAGTAACAACATATAAATAATTAACAATTGATATGACATGAACTTTTAACAGATTAACATCATATAAAATTAATCACAGGCAGTTTATAATATAATATAAATTTTTCTACACATTCAGTTGTTGTTGTTTTACAACTTCATAAGTATGAACGTCGTGTGAGTTTTACTCACCACTAATTGCTGAAGATTTCAAAACCAAAATCACAAAAGAAAACCAAGCACAATGACATGACAATGATTCAAGTGGACAGCGAATCCAAGCTACAACTCTTGTATACAACCCAAAACAAAAAATCAAACAAAACAATTTCAATACAACTTCAAAATGAAATAACTTTGGAATAAAAGCGAATACGAATACCAAACTTTTTGCCTTGCTTCTCATATACTATGTATGGCCTAGGGGTTGCATAGGGTCAGGTTTTGGTCAAGTTTTAGGCTCGGGTTTGGGCTAGCATGGCTCGGCCAAGATGGTGAACAATGGTGGAGTTATGAACATGTGAAGGTGAAGGGGTTTCTAGGCAAATTAGTGGAAAAGTGGTCAAACTAAGGCTCGGCCATGGATGGTTAGGCTCGACCAGAGGGTCCAGGGGGTAGATCAGGGGCTGGAGTGATGAGGTAGGGTCTGGGAAAGGTGGTGGTGGCGGCCAAAGATGGTGGTGGTGATGGAAAATGGAGTGGTGATCAACTAGGTGCTTGGCTATGCATTGTTTTGGACATTGTTTGCATTTTTGGTGAAGTTTGGCTTCAAGGAGGGTTCAGCCATGGTCTAACCTAAAGTGGTGGGTGGTGATGATGCCAAGGAGGTGTGGTAGGGATGGTGGCCGTGGCTATGGTGAGGTGGCTATGGTGAGGAGGCCATGCAAATAGAAGAGGAAATAAGGCAAAAAGTATGAAAAAAATGGAGGCCATTACCAAACTTTTTTTGATGAAGCCGTGAGAAATGAAGTGCTGAGGAGTTTTTCATGTGAAATGCAATGAAAATACACGGCTAAGGAATATAGTGTACGGCCAACAATGCACATAAATGAGGAGTTTTGAAAATGAAGAGTTTTGAAGGTGAAAAGCCTTAAGTTTATGTAACTTTTTAAACCTTTGGCATTTCCTTTTTCCTTTTTAATTTTATATAAACAAAATAACTCAGAAATATACTTGAAAAACCGAAACTAAGTAAAAATATAAGAAAATAAATAATTAATTTTAAAGAATATATAAAAAGAATAAAAGAAATTACTTAAAAATACAAAACAGTGTCCAGAAACTACAAATAAATCACTACTAGTCTTGGAAAAATATCCACTTCATTTTAAAAATATTATGAAGTGAAAATTTGAAATAAATTAATTTATTTATCATTTTCAAAATAAAATAAATAATTAAATTGAAGAAAAATAGAAAAAGGAATAAAGAAATTGTTTAAAAATAGCAAATATGACATAAAAATTATAAGAAATTTACCAATGGCTTTGGATAATTATTTACTTCATCTTAAAAATATTATAACACAAAATTTGAAATAAGATGATTTTTAAAACATTTTCAAAGTGAAATAAATAATTAAATTCATAGGAAATATCAAAAGAATTGAAGATTTTGCTTAAAAATAGGAAACAAGACCGGAAAATTTCACTAAATTACCCTTAATTCTAGAAAAATTTCTACTTCACTATAAAAATAATTCAAAACAAATAAAAATAAATTTCAAAAATATTGGGTTGTTACACATTTAGAAAGGATATATTTGAAATAAAATGATATCGTACTGATTTGGTTTTTGAAAAGGCAATGATATTTTGGTTTTGAAGTATAAACTATTTTGAAAATGATCGTGGTGTTATAATAACGTTTGGTTGTTAAAGAGACCGGGATTGGAAGTTGTCATACTCTCTGCCAACTCCGAAAACCAATTTAACAACCGTGTACGGGGTGGAGATTCCAGAATGAAGTAGGATGGTGGTGACGTTCTATTAAGGTATATACCTGGACCCGACTCCCGTGAGTTGGCATAAGGTGGCTAAAATAGGAGCAATTCTCGGGCCAAGGAGGTAGCCCCTCTTATCGGACACACTCCTTCGATATTATATTCTGACTTTGGATTGTTTTGGTGGCCACTTTTGATTTTTGATTTTGGATTGTGGCTCGAGGTGGACGGTAGTAGCTGCTGCGCGTTACCACCAGCCTGGATACGTAATTGGTATATCTACCCTGGCATTGCCTTGTATGTCGTGTCACCTACCCTATCGCGCCTTGTACGAGTTTGGTTTTCTTCCGTAGCCC
Organism: Allium cepa; assembly: GCA_030765085.1. Taxonomy (NCBI): domain Eukaryota; kingdom Viridiplantae; phylum Streptophyta; class Magnoliopsida; order Asparagales; family Amaryllidaceae; genus Allium; species Allium cepa. The sequence goes on along the minus strand of CM060931.1, from coordinate 263,186,914 downwards.
GTGTGGTATCCTCTGGTGGCTTCCCCATCAAGAGGGACCATGATACTGGACGGACTACTTAGACTATTACGTGTTAAGGTGGAAAATGTAAAGCCTTAATGCTATTTAAATGTTAGTTTATTTTACTATAGACATTATTATAATAGCGAAATATTACTACATAGTAAATAGTTTAACGGATCCTTAGGAGATGTGAATCCCGAGCATCTCTTAAGTTACTGCACTCACGTTAGACACTGGATATGAGATGTCAAATTTCGTAAACATCTCCGACGCCATTACACTCATATTTATTTCCGTTGATTTAACTCACATAAGACCTCTTTGTTCTGACTCGAGTGTTTTGTCCTTTTAATTCGCTCGGGTCAGTCTGAGCATTTCAGGATTCGAAGAATTTATTTCTGGAGGACGAAGACGAAGATTGTATTACTATTATCTGTTATATTATTCACTGCATCATATACTCCGCTGCATTTTATTATTATCTGGTATGTGTAACTCTGATATGAATTGTATAAGTATAATCAAATGTTTTGTAAACAGCTTCATGAACTGTTTATTTGATTATTATATTTTATCATTCCGCTGCAAGATTCTATTTTGTTTTTTACTTTCTCTGCTTTTTCTTATTTACCCCATAACAATCCTCCCTTCTGTATGGTTAGATATGACACGTGTGTCTGCTTAAGCGTACAAAAAGGCGGGATGCTACAACTTACGGGCCCATTTCCACACAAAAATACACACCTCGATTTTTCTACATATACTAAGCGATCATGTCACCATGATAACGAATCGCGGTCTCAATATCAGTAGTCAAACAAATCAACAATAGAAATCGACAATTTGTACGTGTATATCCATATATATATATATATATATATATATATATCTAGATATATACACATGCATTCCATTCAGTCAAACTAGGAATTCACATCAGTATATATGAATCTATATAAGCACTTATATATCACTATTATATATTCATTCAATCAAACAAGGAATTCAAGTCAAAAATGTAGCTTCAGCATTTCTCGAATACCCCGAAAGAACCCCCGGTCTAAACTCCATTGATCTGTGTCTATTGGGTTAAGAAACCAGACTCAAAAGGTGCCCACAGATGCACTAGTCGTATACGGCTGGACAGAGGCAAATTGTTCCTATTGACAACAATTCTATTTGTTTATTATTCTATTTTTATTTTGTTCTTTCTCACTCGTTGTTTCATCCTATTCTCGATCTGTTTATTCAATTTAGATATGTTTCTCTATTATCTTTCAAATTCCATTTCATGATAAAGTTTGCATGAAATCATTTCAAAATTGCTAAAGAAATCAGTGTTTTCAAAATTTGTTTTAAGAAAATAGAAATATAACCTTTTCACATATGTCTCAAAATAACTTTATAAATCATTAAATAAAATCATAATATTACCTAAAATATCATTTGGGACTTTATAAATATTTTAATATAATTTTTATATCTTTATTTCAATATAATTCATTTTATAGTTCAAAAACATTGTTTTTCAATTTTTCCTTAAATCATTCATATAAATCATTTAAAAATTCATATAAAAAAATCATACTTCGTTTGTAATATGTTTCATAATACTCCATAAATCATTTCAAAACATTTTACTATTATTCACTATATTATATACCATGCATTTTGCACATATATGTCTTAATATACGTATTTCAACCATTTTCTTCGTATATGTAAATATATATAAGATATATATGTATAAAATACATTAATTTAAAAATGTATTCTTTGATTAATTTTTTTTACTGTCATCTACTTGACATGCACGTAAATGTGCATATTTTTACTTCCATATTTAATTTACTTTTTTTCAAATAAATGTAATAATTGGGTGTTTTCACATGTTTAAAATCAAATTTCAAAAATACTTTTAAGTCATCATTCATATATCAATTTGGGGGTAAAATGGTAATTTTGTGCATATATTAATTTTGATAATATTTACTTGCACATTTTATTTTTATTTGTAGAAATTTGGATGGAAAATGAGAAAAGCCTTCATGGAAATATGCATGCAAAGGATGGAAGAATAAAGGAATGAAGAAATAAATCAATTTATGCAACATGGAGGACCCTACCTATCCATTTACTTTAATCTACAATTAGAAGCTAATGTACAAGTTAGTGGAGTTTAAAGTTACATGCACACTTAATGGAGGATTAAATCATGCTAATGATAACTTGGTGGCCACGCTTCCTAGAGGGTATTTTGGGAAGCCCTCCAAAATATGGATTAGAGCTTTATCTATGTATAAATAGCCCACTTATCTTCATGTAATGGATCTTTTAATCACTTATTATATTGTGCAAAGCGTAGCCTCAAATCAAATAAGAAATAAAATGGCTTCCTAAACCTCTTGTTCTTTTATTTTTTTCTTGTCCTTATTTTATTTTCTTGCTCATTTTTATTTACATGCTCTTTTTCTTTCATGTTAGTAGATTAGCTATTTTCAGGCACTTAGTTTAATTTTACTTTTATGCAAGTAGTAGTTAGTACATTCTATTTTCATTAGCTTGCAATTCCTTTTTGTGTTTTCTATGTTGAAATTTACATGTGTTAAAATGATAACACAAATGAGTAGCTAAACCCCTTCAATTTAGGTGTAATGAAGGTCTCTAAAATTATGTAAATTCAACATATTGTGTCATTTATAATCTCTTTTATGTTTCATGAAAAGTTAGTTTATGACGTAAGTTTATTAGTGAATTTAATAATCTATGTTGTTATCACCAATAGCCTATTCTTATTCAAACATAAACACAATTTACATCATTGACTAACTAAATGATTTTTTATTTTGAAATTAAAGTAGAATCAAAATTCGATGAACTATGATACTAAATACAATAGTAAATAGATCATTCTTAAAATAGCTTTCGCTTTGAATTCATTTCATTACAATTGATAAGTGGTTTTATGTGTTGTATTATAGTTTGATGGTTTAAGTTATGTCAATTAATAACATAAATAGACCATACTTATGATAAATACATCACTATTTGCACTTAAGTTCAAAATAGAGAGAGCGTATATTATTTTTGTGTTGATTTATGTGAGAGAATGAGAGTGGATTTGCCTCTAAATTGTTTTCTAATCTCATATTTCCATTCACTTTGTTTAGCTAGTTTTTTTTTTTTTTTTTTTTTTACATTTTTAACTTAAAACAACTTTAAATCTTGTTTTAATTTGATTGAGTGGGATTTTAAATCATTTCAATTCCCTGACAAAAACATTCATTTTGAAATAAAAAAGAAAAATGTATTCAAGTTGGAAATGAGAGACATTTTGTTACACCATCGAGAATTTTTTTTGTTCTTGTAGCTCATTTCCATGACACATTAGAAAATTCATTTACGCGATTTCATAATTCCTAAGCAGATATTTTTTTTTTCCTTTCTAGTTTTGTTAATAAAAAAACGAAGAAAGTAATAAAAAAAATTAATAGTTCGGACTATGTATCAATGGTCAACCTCATTATAAGGTTCCGTAGGAACAATTAGTTATTTCTAAAAAAAAAGAAAGAGAAAGCGCGTGAAAAATGACAAGAAGGTATTAGAACATCTATTTGGAAGAGATGATGGAGTCAGGAGTTTATTTTGATCATGGAACTAAGATAAGAAATGGAATCCTAGAATGGTCCCTTACATTTCTGCAAAGCGTAAAGGTATTCATATTACAAATCTTACTAGAACTGCTCGTTTTTTATCAGAAGCCCGTGATTTAGTTTTTGATGCAGCAAGTCGAGGAAAACCCATACTTGCCACGTACTAAAATTGTATATCGTACGTTTGCGGTTATTTTTATTACATTTTTTAACGATTTTCTAAACCGACAGAAAAGTCAATGATTCAAAAAGTTTTTGGCGCCGTCGCGGGAGAATTAGTTTTATTTCTATTCTTCAAATTATTTTTGTTTGATTTTTATTGTGTGTTAATTTTATGTGTGAATTGCATTTAAAATATATACATATGTCGTGTTGTGTGTTCGTTGTTTGATTTTTGTTTTCATTTTTTGTGCTTTTGTTGTTTTTTCATTTGCATTTTCATATTTTAAAAAAAACATTCACAAATTTATACACACACACATAGTAATTTCATTTTCATTTTAAAATTTCTACTTTGTTTTTACAAATTTTCACGTTCACTTACAAAATTGTTCACTGACCACCTTCGTCCTCTGCCTTCATCTCAACTACGTCTCCAACCACTTACTACTTCAACCTGCAAAACCACATAATAGTTACAAACTACCTGTGCACATATTATCTCTGTGCCTATGTACAAAACTGCACATCAGTTCACCAATCAATCAGTGCATATACCATCCAACCTCCACTGCAATCCCCCCTGCCATCAAACTGTGCAACTTTCAGTTGTTCAACTTCAGCCTCTTCAACCACCTTTCAACTCCTCGCAACCATTTTACCTCTGTCTTAAACATTTCTTCCATCTCATAACCATCCACTTTGCCTCTGTCCACCATTTTGCCATTACATAACCGTACACTTTGCCATTTCATAACCATGCACAAACATTTCTGCCTTAAACATTTCATAATACAATTCATACTTACCTCTATCCACCATTTTGCCAAAGTCCAGCAGCTCACAACCATACACTACACCCACCCACCTGAAACCATCACCAAACTGTTGCTTCTGTACAACAGTACAAACACAACACAACCCAGAAAGTCTTGACTACCACATCTCCTAACTCCTGCCATGAAGATTCCTCCATCATCATCAACTTACACCTCCATCTTCATCCATAACACTGCCATAACATTTTCCCTACATCAACTAATCACTACATACACCTCTGACCATCCTTCCAACCTGCCACTCAAACTTTCACTTTAACATCCAAAGTGCATCAACCTCCACCATTTACCTCCACAAACTACTTAAAACCGCCTCACGGCCATCACAAAATCCCTCTGCTTGTCTTCGTAACTTCTGCTATCTGTAGTCAACCACCCTCACCATAACTCCACAACATCACAATCTGCACTTCATACCCTCCACCATCAAACAACCACCATACCTCCGTCATCTCCACAACCCATCCACTGCCACCACCACAACTTGCCACAAAAACACCAACCTTATACCCGAACTTCGACATACTCATCACCCCGCCATTCACCCACACGCAACCCTATCACTAACCAAACAGCAACCTGAATCAAACCCCCAATTTGCCTAAAACCATGCCTTCACCTTAAGCAAACCGCGGACAATTTTATGCAATTTGTTGTGATTTGAAGTTTTGCTTTGACGCCGAAAATTTTGAATTGGGAGGAACTGCGAATTTGGTTTTAGAGGAAGTTGTTTTGATTGAGCTAATATAAACGTTGTGCTTGTTTGCTTGTTAGCAGGTTCGGGTTGGAGTTAAACGTTTTCTAAAGTTTAGTTTGTTTAATTTTTCTTTTTATTTTGTTTGGTTATATCCCTTACCAAAAAAAAAAAAAAAAAAAAAAAAAAATCCGTGTTTGTTTAATTTGGGTTGAGTTCAATTGTTTTTGTGATTTCTCTTTCGTCTATTTTTTTTTTTTTTCATGAGTTTGTCTTCGGAAATTTCAAATTTACAAAAGAAAACACTGTTTTCAATTTTTTTTTGCTTGGGTATGCAAAAAACAGAACTTAAATTAAAAGAAAAAAGGTGATATATATATAGTTTTGAGGTTGTAGAAGTAGAAATTCAAAAGATAGAATCGCTTGCTGATTTGCTCTGCTTGTCAAATTGCTTGCTTAAAAAAAAATATTGCTAATAATTCCACACGCTCTGGCATCGTGCTTTCACCTCTTGTTTTTAATTGTTTTGCATTGTTGGTTGCATGCATTTACATTTTTATATATATATATATATATATATATATATATATATATATATATATATATAATTCAAAAAAAAAAAATCCAAAAACAAAAACAAATTTCATTATAGCTATATTGTTAATTCACGTCTAATTTTTGTTTTGCATTCATCTCATTAAGAGAAACATCCAAATCCACATAAGGTGGAGGATCTCATCACCCCTTGCTTGGCCCACAAATTGCATTTCATTTTAGAATTTTACTAAAATAACAGTTAGACTTTGTACTTAAGGGAGTCGCGAGCTCACCTAGGGCTTAATTGTATCTTGACAGTTGTCTTCTTTGAACAATTTAATTTCTTGGTGTCTAGGCTACGGCAGTGCAATAACCGGTTATAAATATTACGGTGATTCGTAAATGTTATACTGATTGTTTCTTTAAAGTAATTAAACCTTCGGTTGCATTGCTACGGTGATTCATGGTGTACCAATAACTCCTGCCCATTACCTAGCTAAGAAATATCTTATTGGATTAAAACAAAGTGTGATTATACAATTTTGGGTTAGGAACTACTAAGAACAGAAAATTTATAATTAAGTCATTGCAATCATTTAGTTGCATTAGTTCATGCATATTTAAAAAAAACAAAAACAAAAACAAAAAAAAATTGTAAATTTAACTTTGTTAACGCTAAAATTTGAACGCTAACACCCCGGTGTGTAAAGTGTAGTTGTGAAAGCACCACCCGATGATTCGGGAACAGAGTATAAGCAGAAAACTGATGAAAAAACAGTAAACAACAGCTATTTTATAGTGGTTCGGCTTAATAGTTTGCCTACGTCCACTTTGAATATCTTTATTGATGATTTCGTTACAGATCGATACAATTCTTCCCAAGTACAATACACTTTGAATTACTAAACACTTTGAACGAATAGCTTAAACTTCAATGTAAGTGAAAGTCTTCAAATCCATGTCGGATGTATGAGATTCCTTCTTGAAGTTGTTGGTAGCGTTCTACGTGTCTTGAAAGCTTTGAGTGTCGAGTCGGTTTGGAATGCAGCAGAGTATCGGTGCTTGGAAAGAATAAGCCAAAAGTCTCTTTCTAGTTGGAGCTAGGGTCGTATTTATAGACATTTCTCGGAGTTAGGTCGTAACCCATACACGACTTATGATAATTCGTAACTTGTAGATGACTCATGGTAGGTCGCGGCCGACCTACTGGGTTTAGCTCATGACTTGGTTCAAAGTTACGCACCCATTTGAATGAATGATACAAGTTCTAAGTCGTTCACGAGTTAACCAAATGCAACTTCCTTTATGCTAGCATGATTCGTACACGACTCATCATCGATCGTAAGTCGTCAACGAGTCATCTTATTACAGCATGGTATTGAACTTGTCTCCAAGTCTTAGGTCGTGAACGACTTATCTACAGTTATAAGTCAGCAGCGACTTAAGTGTTGTTGACTCTTCCTTTTAGTGCTTTGAGTCGTCACTCCTTTAGGTCGCTAGGTCGTAACGTCTTTAAGTCGTGGACTTTCTTAAGTCGTGACATTCCCTAAGTCGTTTAAGTCTTAACCTGTTAGGTCGTTAGCTCCTTAACTCGTAAGCTTTTAACTCGCAGGCTCTTTAACTTGTAGACTCCTTAACTCGTGTACCTCCCCTGAGTCGTGACATATCTTAAGTCGCGGAGGCCTTAAGTCGCAGATTTCTCCGAGTTGTGAGTCGCTTAGTCTGTCAACTCATTAAGTCGTTCAATCCTTAAGCCGTAAACCGTTCACCTCCTTAAGTCGTAAGTCGCACAATTCTTTAACTCGTGCAACTCCTCAATTTGTTGAGTCGGCAATCAGTTGAGGCGTGAGCCTGGTTTGAGTCGCTTGAGCAGAGGAGTTAACAATTGCCCCTCGAAGTACACGCTTAAACCGTGAGTCGTGTGCTTCGACCCAGTGCATGAGTCGTAAACGACTCAAAGAGGCTCATGACTCGTTAGTCCTTTCATCTTCCCCCATGTCTCGTATATAAGCCGTTGAGTCGGTCCTTCCTTCTCACTTTACTGCTTATCTGTTTCATTTGATCCTACCATTAACGATCCTTCAAGTTTCCAGATACGAATCCAAGTTTACCAGTCATCAACTCATCTTCACCTTTATATTGTGTAAGTGAATTCACCTTCTGTTCAATCCACGATCACAATTGACTCACGAATCTGGCCTCCCCATTTTCTGACTCCAATTCGTTTTTGTACCGTGTTCCATCGCAAACCACTTTTCTGATTGATTTGCGACTGCCATCGATCATATTGTTGTTATCGTTTGCGATAACATAGTAGTGCACCGGATTTGTCACAAACTTGAAGCGATTCGAATTGGTTTTTTGGGTGATTTCTGACCGTGTGAGGAGAAGATAATGGATTACAGTGTCTCGAATTAACTGGTCTGTGAGTTTGGAGGAGATGAGAAGGTCCTTGGCGGGTTAATGGGTTAGAAAGGAGTTAACCGGTTGAGGAGATGACCTAGAATTCCCACGACTTAGTTGGTCTTTTGGATCTACCGACTTAGGAATGTCTTGCAATCTCATCCGTCCACGACCTAATTTTTGGGTCGTGTTGATTTCCTGATGACTTAGGACTTAGGTCGTACGAGTGACTCAGCCCTTTAGATCCTTACCACAACTTATCCTTTAGGTCGTGACCATCTCAAGCCATAAGTCGTGAATGACTCAGCACTTAGCCTATTTTCCATACCGAGTTTCTTCTTGTGGCTTAACCCTTGACCGACTCAAGTAGATGGGACCTAGGCTTTGAGTCGCGGCCGAGACAGGACTTCTGATTTGAAGCTTTTTCCTCCATGCACATTACGACTTACAGAACTTAATTTAACTCGTTGCATACCCCTTAAGCCGTGAACGAGTTGTCACAAGCATAATCCCAACTTGATTATTTAACTTGTATTACCGGACTAAATTACCTAAACTCTGAATTGCCCAAACTTTAAATTGTTTGAACTTTGTTGCATTATTCCACAGATCCTGTTAACTTATAAGCTAACTACCTGCTGAAAATAACAACTACATAAAACCAAGGCGAATATACTATCATTGACTGCCCACATCAAATGACAGATTAGTTGACAGAAGGTAATTAACTTAAACAAATTGTGTGAACGAAGTGCTTCAATTCATCGAATTCAAGTAGAGTATTAAAGCAACATTGAGATAGCCAATTGAAATCGACCGGTTTGCACCAATACTGCACTTGAACCCCTTTTCTTTTTAAATTAACAAGTCCTGAAATTTAGTAATCGATCAATTGTCGATTAGTTTAACTTCAGTTATATTTATTTGTTATTTTTATTAGTTCTGCATGACACTTCACACTTTTAGGAAACGTGCACCTTCACATTTGAATATCCAGTTGCTTGTGTAGAATGACTTCTCAGGAAGAAGATACAACAGTTCAGACTGGAGTGGCAACTGTTATTCCGGCTCCACTAGTCAATCCTCCCGAAAGATCCCCTACCACGCTATCATACAAAGTTTTTCGCCAGTTGTGTGCTCAGTTTGGCATTGCTGAATCAGATGCCATTCTTCCCGAGAGAAGTAACACTGCTGACATAGCACCCCCTGGCTTTGTAACGGTCAATCGACAAATGTGCCTGAATGGGGGCGTTCCTCCTTTCAACGACTTTTTCCAACAACTTCTTTGTCAATTGGCCATCGCCCCATCCCAATTACACCCCAATGGCTATGCCATTTTAATGGGGTTATGTGTACTGTTTAGGAGGACGCTTGATCGGTTCCCAAGCTTTGACGATATTTTCTTCATGTGCTCTTTCACCAGGACTAAAGATCACCCCTCTATTACTGTCGTGATAAGTACTCGAAATCGTAAATTGATCATCGGTCTTCCTGACAGTGCTCATGGATTTTTGACTCAATTTTTCTATGTTCGCTGTCCCCCTGGGTTTTACGCTGTATGGAGGGAAGGAAGTAAGATTAACCATTCTTACTACGTTTGTTATCCGACTTTTGCGAGACTGAATTGTTAAGTCTTAACTCCGTTTTTTTTTTTTAGCGCTCCCCCTCCTTCCAGGGATCCCAGTCATAAGCCAACTTTCGAGAGGCTCAAGGCCGTGCCATTTGAGGAGAGAGACATTCAATTTCTGTTGAAAGATGAATTTTTGCATCAGTACGGACTTTTGCATACTTCTCGTTCTGCACATCCTCATGAAATCCCAGACTCCCCGGCTAGAGCGTTGGATGCCCCAGTTTCTACCGACACATCCATACCAAAAGGACCTGCTCCCGAGGCTTCGCTAGTGAAGTTCTCCACTTCTGTTGATACTGCGGGGCCATCCGACAAACTTGCCCCGGTTATTGAGGAAGTAGAGCCTCAGGGATCTCCCCAACGTTCACAGAAGTCTGGTGAAAAAGCTGAGAAAACCAGTCCTGTCAAGCAGAGCAGGGACGACACTTTCGAAGGACTGAGTGAGCTCTTTGCCACCTCACAAGAGATCTTTAAAGATGATCCTATCACTACCGGGATTTCTTCTTCAGTGGTCGAGGCTACTTCTACTCTGCAACAGACTCCGTCGACTCAAGAGTTGACGCTAATTACTACACCCATAACTACCCCACAATTAAAGAGTGGTTCGTAGTTTGCCGCGCGTAGCTTGCAGATCACACACTTAGAATCTTTTGGCACTTTTATGCTTCTAACTCTTTGTACTTTGACGAATTCTAAAGTTGCGCTTTTTCCAATTTTAGGTTCTTCAATGAAGCGAGGTGGCTCGTATTATGATGACTTCCAGCGATATGGGAGACGCGGCCAGTATGACTATAAGCATTATTTTCCTGTTCACAGAGAGACTGACGAAGAGAGGGCCGCTCGGAAGGCTCGGGAGAGACGTGCCCATGAAGAACGTTATGGAAGACCAGATGACCGATATGATTCTTCCCACAAAGAGGGTGACTCCCACAAACGCAAATCTCACGATGACAGAGGGAAGAGTCACATAACTGATGACCCAAGTAAACGGGCTAAAGTCAGTAAGGAGCCAACACCTGCAACTTATGAAAAGATTACCGCTCCTATTCCTTCTCAGTCTCCTGCCCCTTCCCGTACTGATATTCAGGCAATCATTAACAGGCCTTCTTACCAAGTTGGACCAGGTCCAGCCACTCTCCAAAGTCGATTTCCAAATTGGTGCTTAAAAGGAGTTCGCTTTGACCTTGACCTGGTTCCCATAGATAAAAATGCCATGTTACGGAACCTTGATGCCGTTAGAACTGACATTGAGAGGATGTCAAATTGGCAAAAACTTGTTGATGAGCTCCAAAGGGTGAACCGGGCCAATCTCGAAGCTATACTGACCATGGAGAATGACTAAACCGAATGGCAAAAGAACCTTAAGCAGCACGATGCAGAAATGAGGAGCATTGCCGATTATAATGAAAAACTTGAAGCGGAAGTTGGGAAACTCAAAGAGGAGCTTACCACTTCCTCCGCTTCTTATTCTCAAAGGGAGAGTGTGCTCCAGCAGCAGGTGCGGGATGCTCATGCTGCGCAAAGGGATGCCGAGGCCAGGGCTGATGGGCTGGAGCGAATTGTAGAGGGCTACCGTACTGATATTACTCAGTTACGAGAGCAAACCAGCTTTCAGGTTGCGGAAATTGAAAAATTGAAAGCTCAACTATCTAAAGTCGAAAGAGAACGAGATGAGGCCATTGCTGGTAGAATTGCGGCTGAAGAAGCTCATGAAGCTACCAAGGCTGACATCGGCTCGACATTATTTGAATTCTATTTGCAAAGTGTGTTAGGGCGTGGCAGTCTTGCCTTTCTGGGTCCCAAATATGAGGTTACCCTAGCCGAAGTATGGGAAGCCGCGCTTGATATGTTTAAAGGCACCGGGTACACTGAAGAGGAGCTAGAGGCGCACTACTTAGACTTCGAAGCCCGCGCATCCCTTGCTAGAGGGAAGGAGCAAATTGCTAGATCGCGAGTTGAAATGATGGGGGAGGAGCATCAAGAAAAAGAAACAACTTTGACTGCCTCTGTCCCTCCTTCAATTTCAGTCGATGTTGACATTGTTGGTTCTAGCTCTCATACACCGATTCCTACTAAAGCTGATACCGGAGCTGCAATTACACAAGCTGTAGATGAGCCACAAGAGAGTGCTGAAGCTGTAGACTATGAAATTGATGTGATACCACCAACTTCTCCAGGTAACCCTAATAATGCCCAGGTGGACAACTTGCCAGTTTCTTACAGATTTGACGAGCTTCTTGATTATTTCTTGAATCTTGACGAGCCGTTGTCTCCTCTTTTTGCGGGAAATACCGACACTTTTATCTTTTCCTTTGTAGAGAAAGCGCCGAGCATCATTCAAACTTTTCCACCTCCAGTTACTGTTCCTCTGCCTTCCCCAATCACTCCTACTCCTCATCTGGGATCACAGGAAGAAATAATAGGTGCCCTTCGGGGCTTGGATGACCCAGCTGCTTCACAAGAGCAAAAAGACGAAGGACTTGAGGGAGGTGAGATATCACCGGAGCGGACTCCTTCTGATGACATAATTTTGTCTAAACTTGTTACTCCAGGAAGTGAATCTTCTTCAAAGAGGAGAAAGAAGCGCGGGACATCAAAGAGGAGGAGGAAGAGCATCATTGCTACTGAAGAGGAACCAGAAGTTGAACCAGTTGTACCTCCCTCTCCTTCTTCCCTCATGCCTATAGATCGACCCGAAAAGCTAACCATCCGGCCGGGTGAAGGGTCCAAAGGTGGCAAGAAGAAATGAAGATTCCAGTTTTTAGCTTTTTGTTTTTTGCATGTACTGGTCGAGGATTGAGCGGGTACCGGCCCCCGCTTTCTTTATTTCGAAACTTGTATCTGTAATACAATTGAATAAAATGATCCTTTGTTTGTACAAACTCCTGTTTGAATTTGAGAATGCATCTATTATTCATTTTTGTACAAGTTTATTTATATGATATTGCAGTGAGATTGTGGTATGTTGTTCGAGCGTAATTTTACCAATGTAGCTATACCATGTTTTATGTAACTATACCATGCTGCCCCCATACCATAAGCTCGCTGCAATATTTTATACTTCAAGGGGACTTGTACTCTTATTTTCTGGAGAATAATTATTTCATACTTGGAGAAATTTTATCTCGTTAAAAAACAGAGTACACCTCCCTCCATATAAGTTTTTACGCTTTATCCTTCGAAGAAATCACTTTTTCTTTTGTGTATATACACATTTTACCAAGTGAATTCTTCTATGTGGTAAAGCGGACCTCTAAAGGGTATTTTAACTTCTTTTTGAGGAAGATTATTTTCCAGAATAGGTAAATCATTCTTCCTTTGAAAGTTAAAGTGTGCCATTGGCGAGGATTTTTTTTATATACCGCAGTAAAGGGCTTTTTGATCTTTGTTTCTTTGAAAAGTTGCACCTCTGAGGAAGGCTTTTTCACGTTTCAACACCTGGAAGTTTTATTTCAATCTTGGTGAAACGTGTGCCTCCGAAGAGGTCTTTCTGATTGATTGTGCCTCCGGGAGGAGGTCTTTTATTTATATCTTTTTTTTTGCATTTCAACTTTGGTGAAGCGAAACTCCGAAGAGCGGGTATTGCACTTCAACTCTTGGTGAAATGTGCCTCCGAAGAGGGCTTTACTTTGTTTTGCATTTCAACTCTGGTGAAGTGGACCTCCGAAGAGCGGCTCTTACACTTCAACTCCTGGTGAAATGTGCCTCCGAAGAGGGCTTTATTTTGTTTTGCATTTCAACTCTGGTGAAGCGGGCCTCCGAAGAGGGGCTCTTACACTTCAACTCCTGGTGAAATGTGCCTCCAAAGAGGGCTTTGATTGCCTGGAAGTTACTCTCTCATGATTGGAGGGTCGTGACTCCTCCAATCTATTTTGTTGAGTAGAGAACTTTCTTTTTTGCGGCATATGCCTCGTTAGAGGTCTTTATCCTCCGAAGAGTTGTGCCTCCGAAGAGGGCTTGTGCCTCCAAAAAGGGCTTCAGTTGTTCCTTGTCCACTTGCTTATGCCTTTTCAGCGATCCTCTGTTCTTCTTTTCAAGCTCACACTCCCTTCTTTTTTCAAGTAATTTGTTTAATCCAAAGAAGTGTACTTCATTGCTAGGCAAGTTCGCGAGAACGGGCATAAGCTTCTTAATTGGATGTTTGTTTGTTCAAACGATCTCAATTCATTAGCAAGGGCCCGTTTCCGGCGAAATCATTGGCCGTCCAATTGAAGCACTTCCTATCTAGGATTTGAATTCGGGGCTTTTGTGACTCGAAATTTGTTTGTTGAATGATGACAAGAATCACTTGGTCTTGTAACGTGCAAGTTTTATTTTCATTGTCTGCAAAAATTTAAATTGACATTTCAGCAATACATTTATGTACTTTTCATATCGAAAATAAAGCAAACATGTAATAATAATAAGGAACACAAGATTTATAGTGGTTCGGCCAAGAATTTGGACCTACATCCACTTTATAGTCTTTCATTATTCACTTGCATCGGTTTTACAATTACTTTCAATTACAAGAATCAAACATTCATAATTCTCTTTACAATATTTCAACAAAGCTTTCAAGTAAAGTATGGACGCAAGTGATTGCTGTTCCAAGCCCTTGGAATTTGATCTCCTTCGATAGTAGTGAGTTTGAATGTGCCGTCAAGAAGCTTCTGACCTATGACATATGGTCCTTCCCAATTTGGCCCAAACACACCTGTTGCCGTCATAATTCTCTTCAGGACTAGATCTCCAATCTCAAAGCTGCGTTGGCGAACTTTGGAATTGAAATGTCTAGCTATCCTTTGCTGATGAGCTGCAATTCTGAGTTTAGCCTCTTCTCTTTTTTCATCAAGGAGATCTAGTGCCTCAAGCTGTAGTTTTTCATTCTCCGCTTGATTGAAATGGATTCTTCTATGTGAAGGGACCTCTGTTTCTACCGGAATCATTGCTTCTGACCCGTATGACAATGAAAACGGAGTATGCCCAGTCGCAGTTTTGTGGGTAGTTCTGTATGCCCATAGTGCTAGTGGTAGCTTATCGACCCAACCACCTTTTGCTCTTTCGAGTTGTTTCTTGATGGTTGACTTGATAATTTTGTTTACTGCTTCCACCTACCCGTTTGCCTGCGGATGGCTTGAGCCACTGTTGAGAAGCTTTTTCGGATTTTGAATCGCTTGCAAAAATCTTGGAATTCTTCACTTTCGAATTGAGTACCATTGTCTGTAATTATCTTTTGAGGCACACCATATCTGCAAATGATACTTTTAGTCACAAAATTTATCATCTTTTTAGAGGTGATAGTAGCCAATGGTTCAGCTTCAGCTCATTTAGTAAAATAATCTACAGCAACAATGGCATATTTGATTCCAGATTTGGCAGTTGGTAAAGGTCCTATAAGGTCTATCCCCCAGACTGCAAATGGCCATGGACTGACCATCTGTGTGAGTTCAGTAGAATGTGCTCTAGGAATTTTGGCAAATCTCTGGCATCTGTCACACTTTCGGGAATAGTCTGCAGCATCTCGATTAATTTCTGGCCAAAAATATCCGTATCGGAGAACCTTCTTTGCTAAAGTTTGACCACCTAAATGATCACCACATTCTCCTCCATGTACCTCAGCTAGGATTGTTTTGGACTCTTCCTTGGATACACATCGAAGTAATGGCATTGAGAATCCCCGTTTGTATAATTGGCCATCCTGGACTATATAGCGAGAGGCTTTCCTCAGTAGCTTCTGTCGTTCTTCTGAATTTTTCGGTAAAGAGCCATTGAACAGATATTCTGTTATTGGAGTCATCCATGATTCTTGCTCTTGAGACACACTCATGATCCAATCAATATCCATCTCATTAATGCTTGGAGCCGACAGGACCTCCACTGGAGCTAACCCCAGAAATTGAGCTTCGCCTGTGCTAGAGTACTTTGCGAGAGAATCTGCTTTCGTGTTTTCTTCCCCAGGAATATGGCTTATCGTGTAGTGATCGAAGTCACATAGAAGTTCCCAGGCCTTTGACAAGTAGGCAGGCAGATTTCCCCCTTTCTCTTGAAATTCCTTCTTGACTTGGCATACAATAAGCTGAGAATCACTGAAGATCTGTAATGTTCGGATGTTTAGTTCTTTAGCAATTCTCAAGCCAGCGATAAGAGCTTCGTATTCTGCTTCATTGTTCGTTGAAGGAAATTCCAATCTTAGCGCATAGCATAATGACCTACCTTCAGGGGTTTCAAGTACAACCCCGGCTCCAGAACAGTAATCATTTCTTGCGCCATCAACATATAACTTCCACTGGATTGGGGAATCATCGATCATTTCTTCCCCACCGTTACCCTTATCTGTGAATTCTGCGATGAAATCCGCTAAAGCTTGTCCGTTGATTGCTTTTCGGGGGTGATAAGTGATGTCATATTGACTGAGTTCAATGTTCCACTTTAGAAGACGACCCGAAGTCTCAGGGCGAAACAGGACTTGCTTTAGAGGTTGATCAGTGAGGACTCTGATAGGATGAGCTTGGAAATATCGCCTCAACTTCCTCGATGCAATCAGTAGACAATAGGCGAGTTTTTCCAACTTGGAGTAATTCATCTCTGCCCCAGTGAGTCTTTTGCTGATATAGTAAACCGGATGTTGAATCCTCTTGTCTTCTCGTATCAGCGCTGCACTTAGAGCATGAGATGATACTGCCAAGTATATAAGAAGATCCTCACCATCGCCGGGCCTAGAAAGTATTGGAGGCGTTTCCATATGACGAATCAATTCATCAAAGGCTCTTTGGCATTCGGGAGTCCAATCAAAGTTTTTCTTTCCTTTCTTTAGAGCGTCAAAGAATGGGATGCATTTATCAGTAGCTTTGGAAATGAACCGACTCAAGGCGGCGACTTTTCCGTTGAGACTTTGCAATTCCTTCTTCGTTCTAGGAGCTTTGACTTCTTTTAAAGCGGTAATTTGAGCTGGACTAGCTTCAATGCCCCTAGCGCTCACGATGAAACCTAAGAACTTTCCGGACTCTACCCCAAACGAACATTTTAAAGGGTTAAGCTTCATTCCGTATTTTCGGAGGACTGCGAACATTTGTGCTAAGTGTTCTATGTGATCCACTGCTTTCTTAGACTTTACCAACATGTCATCGATGTAGACTTCCATAGTCTTGCCCAATTGTGGTTTGAACATAGCATTAACAAGTCTTTGGTAGGTTGCCCCCGCATTCTTCAGCCCGAAGGGCATAACTCTGTAGCAGTAAAGACCAACATCGGTGATAAAGCTCGTGTCCTCCTGATCTGGCTCATGCATCATGATCTGGTTATATCCGGAGTAGGCATCCATAAAAGATAACAATTCATGTCCCGCTGTTCCATCTACCAGTTGATCGATCCTGGGTAATGGGAAGCAGTCTTTGGGGCAGGCTTTGTTTAGATCTGAAAAATCGATGCACACTCTCCATTTTCTGTTGGCTTTCTTAACCAGCACTGGATTCGAAACCCAATTCGGATAGGTAGATTCTTTGATAAAGTCATTCTCCATGAGCCGATCAACTTCTTCTTTTAATGCTGCTTACCTTTCTGGACCTTGGGTTCTTCTTTTCTGTTTCATAGGCATAAACTTTGGATCAATATTCAGAGCGTGTACTGCAACTTCTGGGGATATTCCGCACATATCGACATGAGTCCAAGCGAAAACATCCAAATTTGCTTTCAAAAAAGATATTAAGATATTCTGAATCGACACATTAAGCTGTGAACCCACATTCAACACCTTATTTGGGTCCTTTGGGTCAACAGGTACGGGTACCGTCGTTTCCACCGGTACCACTCTATTCTCCCCTGCACTGGCTTTTCTAGGATCCATCTCTCTTCGTGCTCCGCTATGCTCGCCAGTGCAGGGTCCGCACTGTAATTGCTACAAGGCTGGTTCTTTGATGCGGACTGGGGTCGCCGCATCCTTCCCCATTTCTCTTTTCCTTGCCTCTCGCAGCTCTGTCAGATAACACTCCCGCCCAGCATTTTGATCCCCTTTTATAACTCCTACTCCATTGTCTGTGGGGAATTTAATGGTGAGGCACCATGGGGCCAGAACAGCTTTGAACGCTGCAAGAGTTGGACGGCCAAGGAAAGCATTATAAGCAGAAAATTCGTCGACAATCACAAAAGTTTGCTTGCGGACTACTTTTCTTTCTCCCTCTCCAAGTTCTACAAGCAAATCAATGGTTCCAATCGGCTGCTTTGGCTCTCCAGTGAAGCCAGCGATTTTCTGCGACAAGGCTTGCACATCAGCCATAGGAATCTTCATCTGGTCGAATGTTTTCTTGAAGAGGATATTGCAGGATGCGCCACAATCAATGAGAACTCTTCTGACAATAGCTGGCCCGATACCAGCCGAGATGACTAAGGGATCCAAGGTAGGAGCTTCAACACCTGTGGAATCCCTGGCTCTGAACACAATATCATCATTGAAAGTTCTTTGTTGTTTCAGGGGCGTAGCGTCTTCCAAAACAAAGACATCTTCTTCGGCCGGTACATATTTCAAAGCCCGGGTATACCTTTCCATCTCACCCCAGCTCCTGCCTGCTGGGTGAGGTCCTCCCGTAATGACATTGATAACAGGCCTTCCGGATTCATGCCCTGCTGCCTTCTCACTTGTCCTAGGTTGATGAGCAGGAGCTTGTTGCCCCTGACTAGATGAAGCAGGATTGCTGCTATTCTTTTCCACAAATTGCTGCAGCTTGTTTTCCCTTATCAACTCTTCAATCAAATTCTTCAATTGGCGGCATTCGTCGGTATCATGACCGGGTTGATTATGGAAGCGACAGAACTTCCCGCTTTGTACAGCTCTTTTCCCGGTTCTCAGAATAGGAGGTTTAGGATAGTCAACAGAATCTTTAGTGGCAAGGTAAATACGCTCTGACGTATATGATAAAGGAGTATATTCCGATGGCTTGAAGGAACGAGGCTTCTTCAGATTTTTCTGCTTCTTCCCATCGTTATTTTCCCTTTTCTGTCCTACAGATTCATTCTTGCGTGGAGCAGCAATGTTATCTTTAGCTTTTTCCAATACTGCCTTTACCGGTACAGGACGGCTTTCCAGGCGTATGAACTCATCTGCTTTCTTGTCGAATTTTTCAAGGGAATTTGGTTCCTTCATGTTTAGCCATTTTCCAAATTCGCTCGACTTGTCAATGGCCCTCATCAGATAAGTCAAGATCATCCGTGGTTCTGCATTGTCTACCTCGGCCAGCGCTATATTAAAGCGATTCAAGAAAGATCTGATAGTTTCCCCTAGATTCTGTTCTAAACTTGACAACGACATGATATCTTTGGCTTTTGAAGCATATAGTCTGAACTGCTCCTTGAATTTCCGGGTTAGGTCAGAAAACTGATCTATAGACCGGATTGGTAGCTTGGTGAACCAAAGCAGAGCTACACCTTCCAGATATACAGGAAAATATCGGCACTTTATTTCATCAGAAGCTCTGGCACCTGTCATGTGCCAATCATACTTATACAAGAATTCGTTCGGATCGCTTGTCCCCTTGTAAGCTGGAATAGTTGGAGGGACAAACTTCCTTGGAAACTCAGCCTTTAAGATCCTTTCGGTAAACGGGGTTTTACTTGGAGCGAAACCCCATTCTTTCTCGTCTTCATCCCTTTGCATGCTCTCTTTCATAATTTGTCGAACCATTTCAGAAAGATACCCCTCATCATTCCGAGCTTTAGATCCACCAACTTCAGGAAGTGTCTGCTCAAAGGGGCTGGCAGCCCTCTCAGGAACGTTCCTTTCTTCAGCATCACGAATGTTGCCAGCAAAGTTCTTTTCATTACTCGTTGGTTGACGGTTTTCCCCAAGCAAATCGTTCAACCTATTCAAAATTAGTGCATTTTGGGCATTCTGAGCCTCCAATTGTGCATTTTGGGCATTTATCTGCTGGTTCAGCCCTAAGATTTCCAACTCTGCTTTTGTAGCCCCAACAGGTGGAGTGGCTTGATTAGGTACCGGGGAAGCGGAGGTTCCCTCTTGAACATTTCCAGATCTAACAGATCTACTCCTTCTCCCTCGAGCCATGATTTCAGATAAACTTCTAGTCTTCAGAGAGATTACTTCAACAAACTTTCGTGGAGCAATGATGATAATTCACCTGAGTTCAGTTCTCAGTGAAAGCACCAAAAATGTTAACGCTAAAATTTGAACGCTAACACCCCGGTGTGTAAAGTGTAGTTGTGAAAGCACCACCCGATGATTCGGGAACAGAGTATAAGCAGAAAACTGATGAAAAAACAGTAAACAACAGCTATTTTATAGTGGTTCGGCTTAATAGTTTGCCTACGTCCACTTTGAATATCTTTATTGATGATTTCGTTACAGATCGATACAATTCTTCCCAAGTACAATACACTTTGAATTACTAAACACTTTGAACGAATAGCTTAAACTTCAATGTAAGTGAAAGTCTTCAAATCCATGTCGGATGTATGAGATTCCTTCTTGAAGTTGTTGGTAGCGTTCTACGTGTCTTGAAAGCTTTGAGTGTCGAGTCGGTTTGGAATGCAGCAGAGTATCGGTGCTTGGAAAGAATGAGCCAAAAGTCTCTTTCTAGTTGGAGCTAGGGTCGTATTTATAGACATTTCTCGGAGTTAGGTCGTAACCCACACACGACTTATGATAAGTCGTAACTTGTAGATGACTCATGGTAGGTCGCGGCCGACCTACTGGGTTTAGCTCATGGCTTGGTTCAAAGTTACGCACCCATTTGAATGAATGATACAAGTTCTAAGTCGTTCACGAGTTAACCAAATGCAACTTCCTTTATGCTAGCATGATTCGTACACGACTCATCATCGGTCGTAAGTCGTCAACGAGTCATCTTATTACAGCATGGTATTGAACTTGTCTCCAAGTCTTAGGTCGTGAACGACTTATCTGCAGTTATAAGTCAGCAGCGACTTAAGTGTTGTTGACTCTTCCTTTTAGTGCTTTGAGTTGTCACTCCTTTAGGTCGCTAGGTCGTAACGTCTTTAAGTCGTGGACTTTCTTAAGTCATGACATTCCCTAAGTCGTTTAAGTCTTAACCTGTTAGGTCGTTAGCTCCTTAACTCGTAAGCTTTTAACTCGCAGGCTCTTTAACTTGTAGACTCCTTAACTCGTGTACTTCCCCTGAGTCGTGACATATCTTAAGTCGCGGAGGCCTTAAGTCGCAGATTTCTCCGAGTTGTGAGTCGCTTAGTCTGTCAACTCATTAAGTCGTTCAATCCTTAAGCCGTAAACCGTTCACCTCCTTAAGTCGTAAGTCGCACAATTCTTTAACTCGTGCAACTCCTCAATTTGTTGAGTCGGCAATCAGTTGAGGCGTGAGCCTGGTTTAAGTCGCTTGAGCAGAGGAGTTAACAAACTTAACTTTATTTTATTTTAATCCAAAAAAAAAATTCTTTTAAATCTTCTTCTTTGAAAATTTTCAATCAAATTAAGAAATCCAAAAAAAAAACAACTTAGTTTTTTTTAGAACAAAAAATATATATCTTTTCAAAAACAAAAAATTTTGAAAATAAAAAAAATCAAATCTCCCTTTTTGAAAAATAAATCTCTTTTAGTAAATATTTTTCCCTTAAAGAAGATATAAAAAAAACAACAAACAATTTCTCACTTCATTTTCTAAACTGTGCTTCTTTACCTTAAAATTGATTCTAACTTCTTTCTCTTCTTGACTTTTGATTGTGCATGAGTACTTAGACTCGTGGCACAACAGCAAACACTTGGACTCGTGATGTAACAATGAATCGTTTAATTCGAACAGATGATCCTCATACAATGGCAAACGAGAACGCCCCTCGAAATCTTAAGGTTAGAATCTTTCCTGATGGAGTTTCTATTCCTTCTTTTATCACACTACCTGCCCCAATGGCTAACCATTTTGAAATTCACTCAGAACATATTGCCACGCTTCCAAAATTTGAAAATTTTGAGCACGATGACTCATACATTTTTCGGACGAAATTCAAACAAGTTTGTGCAACTATGAAACTCCATCAACTTTCTGTTGACAGAATCAAATTCCAATTAATTCCATTCACTCTTACGGATTATGCTGAAAAATGATTATACAGCTTACCATCTAACTCGATTAAAACATGGAAAAAATTCGTTAAAGTTTTCTTAAAAAAGTTCCATCCCTTGGAAAAAACAACGAAAATCCGAAACAAAATCATAAATTTTCATCAATTCAGGGGAGAGCCATTTGGAAAATATTTTGAAAGATTTAAATAGCTCTTGATAAAATGCCCACACCATAACTTCAATAAATGCACGCTTTGCCAAATCTTATACAATGGATTCGAAAACAACTCATGAACCGTGCTTGAATCAATGTGCCAAGGCAAATTTCTCTCCTAACATCACGATGATGCTTGACAATTTCTTGAAAACCTAGCTGAAAAGTCATCCCAATGGAAATGTTCTAACGAAAATCAATTTACTCACGATCGAGCACATACTCTATAGGATCATCTTTGGCTTTGGAAGCTAAAATCGATGCAATGATTTATAAATTCGATAATGTTTTCTCAGCGAACCAAATGAACCAAGCTTCCCAACCCATGTGTTATAAACGTAACGATCCAAATCATATGGTCGATCAGTGCTCAAATTCTATCGAATAATTTAATGCTTTCAATAGGGTTAAGAATGACCCATTTTCTCTAACGTACAATCCTGGTTGGAGAAATCATCCAAACTTTGCCAAGAACCAAAATAACCCCAACACGAGCTTGGTTCATCCCAATTTTAAAGCTTTTTTGAATAATGCTTAGAATCCTCCCTTCCAGCCCAATCATTTTCAACCAAATTTTGCGAGTCCATCTCAAATCAATCGCAACAATCTTTTGCTCTCCAAGATGGTAAACGATTGTCTTCTCTTAAAAAAGTCTCGAAACTTTGGCTAAAGCAATGACTCAAAATCTCCAATGAAATAGTAATTTGCAAAATTTATTAACCTCGTACATGTAGAATGCGAGTCAATCAACTGCGAAACTTGAAATGAAAATGAGTCAATTAGCTATGTCTGTAAGTGAACGCGAATGAGGCACATTCTCAAGTCAGCTAGTTTCAAAGCCCAAAAATCTAAATATGAATTCGAACCAAGCCCTTGTTTTTCAAGATAGCAAAAGTCAAATGAATGTTATCACAACTTTGCGTTCCGATAAACAAATCGATAATCATGTGTTAATCCAAACGATTTATGGAAAACCACTCTCGACACTTCTAAACAACAAACAAATCTGAACAGAATATGGATCCAAATGTTGAGCTAAATTCCAATCCAAGTTCTTCTTCTACTCATGTAGAACCGCCTATTGAGTATCGTGTTCCATTTCCACATCGTTTTCGACCCAAGAAACACTCTGACCAAATGCAAAGATGTTGAAATTTTTTAAACAAGTGAAAGTTAACATCCCGCCTCTTAACATCGTTCAACAAGTCCCAACCTATGCTAAATTTCTTAGGGACTTGTGTACTAAAAAACGACAAGATTTGTCTCAATCAATCCCCATTAAATACAAAGATTCTAGATGTTCGACAATCTCATGCACTATAGGAGACAAAACGATTAACAAATGCTTACTCGATATGGGTGCGAGTGTCAATTTGATTCCTTATTCAGTATACCAAGAACTTGGCGTAATTGAACTAAAACCGACAAAAGTAATTTTTCAATTTGCCGATCGTTCAATTAATAAACCCATGGGAGAAATCAAGGAAATACTCATTAAAATTGGTCAATTCATATTCCCAGTCTATTTCATCATTTTGGAGATACAACCCGTGAACAATCCGATGATTCAAATTCCATTGATTTTAGGCCGACCTTTCATGGCTACTTCAAATACTTTAATCAATTATCGCAACAGTTCGATGAAAATTTCTTTTAAAAACATGAGTTTGGATCTTAACATTTTCAAATTTGAAAATCAATCGAATGAACCTTATGACCAAATGTTGGAAATTAGTGCCATTCACGAAATCATCAAAAACGAGATGATTGACCTTATCGATGAACGCGAGGCCGAATACGAAAGTTTGTTTCATGAAATCCCCGACGAGATTGAATACATGCTCCCATTTGAATCGCTTCTAGTTGAGTCTAAATCTCAATCCAATTCTTTAATCGAGTAACCCCTGAGGTGTAGGATCGATTTCACCCTAAAGGGAGGTGAATAGGGCGTTACTATTAATTATAAAAATTTAATGCGGAGTTTATAAAATAAGTTCAACGCAGATATATCAGAATAATAGCAGCACAGATAATAAATGCAGAAATAAAACAACATAGAATTTACCCAGCTTCGGCAAAACCCTGCCTACGTGCTGCCCCCAAGGTTTCTACTAGAAATTAAGCAGTCATATGCTTACACACATAAACTCGCGACACCCGCTATCGACTAACCTTAATTCTATGCTCAAAACCCTACCACAATTCAGCCACTGAGTTGCGAATTCTCGAACTACACCACCGTAGTTCGTCCCCTAGTCACACAACTGGAATTTACAATGTTTAAAGATTAAAATACAAAGTAAAAACAGTTTAAAAATAAAAACCCTAATTTTAAAATATTTAGCTCAATAGAAATGAGTTCGGCCTAATTAAAAATAAAATATGAATCTCCTTTTTCTTTCTTTCTTTTAATCGGCCTGTATCCTTCTTTGTTCTTCGATGGCTGCTCGTTCGTTTCCTCTTTAACAAAAATTAGGGCTTCCTTTATCGAAGCTATCGACTTCTATTGATCGATTGAATAGGTGATTTCGCTCCTTGCTCTGTCGATCGACCGTCTCTTTGTAGCTTGCTTCGACTACTTCGACGATCGAGTTCAATTCGTACAATCTTGTATTTAATTTATGCTTTTCTGCTTTACTCGTTAGCTAGTTTGAACTCGATCTTGATTAGAGTTGAATGATTATTGTTCTCTGTTTAGCTCGAACTCGAATAAATTTGCCTATGATGTTACCCGGTTTAAATCGTGTTCGATCCCCTATATTTTCATTCGTATTATCATATGAATTCATCAATTATTTTTGCTTGAATTCATCTCGGCCACTTGTTATTATTGAATGATGGTGATTCTTCTGACTTCTTCAATTTTGTATATTTTGTTGCTTGTTTACTTGATAATCACGGCTTTTAATCTTGATCACCATGGCTTTGACATTTGCTGGTATGTTGTTGACTTTGGTCACTTTATATTGTTAAAATTTGAAGTTGTTTGATATCCTTTATTGGCTTGCGGCATGTCTGTTTATCCCTATAGCATACTTGACTTGTTCGATTGTCGTTCCATGACTTTTGAACTCATGTGCATTTTTGCTCGTTCAAATTCATTGACAACCATAGCTTGACATTGACTCCGTTCAATTTATTTACTAGTTTCACCTAAAGCTTTGAATTCATGTTACTGCTTGTTTGAAGTCTATCCAATTGCATTCATTCTTGCGTGTTTATGCGAGCTCATTGTATGTGCACTGTCTTCACTTGAGTTTGCATTACTTTATGACAGTGGTATCACTATTTCAATTGTGTTGTACATTCATGTGCCACTTGAGTCTTTCATCTTTGTCTTTATTGTTGAAGCTACACTTATGTTGTTACTACGACATTTTTTTGCTGAGACTACACTTGTACATGATTCAATTTGAGCTTGCATTGTTTAACTTGGTTAGTCTGCTATGCTGTCACTACATGTATGTATACATGTGTATATACATACGTATATATACATACATACATATATATATATATATATTTGTGCATTGACTTCATGTAGTTTGTATTGGGTTGTTGTGCACTAACTTGAGTTGTTGCTTTATATGCAGTCAGTGATCATGTAGCTTGTCTGCACTTGCATTATCCTCGACATTGCCTGATTTCATGTGGTAGCTTCTGTTGTCTAATGGCATTTGAGTTATGATTAGACTTCATTTTTTTATGTCACAGACTCCTGTCGAGTTTCATTGTCATGTGTATTTATGTGCACTTCGTTCATTAGCTTTGGCTTCTCTCTAGTCATGGATGGTATCTCTGGGTTATGTGATGCAATTGTTTGCTTCCTTGACCTGTTGCATTATAAGCTTTATGTGTACTTCTTTCTTGCTTTAACCTGAACTGGTCTGATTTGCTTGCATATCATATATACTTGATGTGTTCTGTGCATTTATAGTTGAATCGAGTACATTTGTGTTGTGTTCATTGTGTAGTCTGGTCGACAATTATGGTGTATACAATGAGTCATGTTGGTGACAAGGCTTTGTTCCTTCGAGTCAGTTTGCATTGCTTCATCATTAACTGTTGACATGTGTTTACGTAGTTTTGTTGATGCAACAAAATTTTTTGGCTGGACTGTCTAGCCTCTATTTTCATGTGTATGACTTGAACTTTGGTCGATGCTTGATTTTTATGGCTTGACCATTTCATTTGAATTTGCACCTGTGTTGAATCCAGCTTAAAGCTTGGGTTTGACCTTGTTCTCGTGTCGTGACTTTATTTGTATTGCACTTGAGTTGAACCCGGCTTTTCATTTAGGTTTGACATGTGCTCACATGTCCTTGTAATTTTATCAAGTGTATATCGGTGTGCACGGCCTTGTGGCATGCACAGTGATACATTGTGCATGTCACAAGTTGTTTGTGTGTGATGAATTCAAAATTAAATGATGACGAACAACCTAAATAATTGAGGCAAATAATATTTTCAAAATACATTTTATTTTACACTGCAAAAATATTTCATTTTCAA
This sequence comes from Allium cepa, assembly GCA_030765085.1. NCBI lineage: Eukaryota > Viridiplantae > Streptophyta > Magnoliopsida > Asparagales > Amaryllidaceae > Allium > Allium cepa. The sequence goes on along the minus strand of CM060931.1, from coordinate 263,160,248 downwards.
TTTTACTGCATCAGTGTACATATTTGCAGATTGCTCAGATGCTGGATTCAATCTGGAATGAAGTTGAAGATAAATATGAGTGAATGAGCGATATGTAGTGAGGATATTTGTAAATGAAAAATTGTGATGTAACCAAAATTTGTATTGTAATTAAAAATTGTATATATATATATATATATATATATATATATATATATATATATATATAGTGAGAGCTCAAATTTATACTATTCAAAATTGTAATAAATATTTGTTTGAATAAAATATCCTTTTGAATTTAAATTATTTGTTATTTATTTTATTCAGCAATTATTTATTTAATTCTGTGAAAATAAATTAGTATATTAACAAATACATTTAAATGAATATATATACATGTTTATTATTATCAAACAAAAATCATATACTCGCATATTCAACAATCTTCCCCTTTTGATGATAACAAACAAATATTTAAGATTTTGAATTGATTAAATGTATTCGATCATTCAATTTGCTCCCTCTATTTGAATGCTCCCTCTCTACATAAGCTCCCCATTCATATATGCATAAATAAAATATGCAAATGAGTATGGATGCATATAGAAAATACAGAATAAAATATTTGACCTTTATTTGCCAAAATCTTAATCTTTCTCTCCCCCTTTTGTTACTAGCAAAAGAGTGATAGTATTAGAAAAATAGAGATAAAATGATAGACATTACTTCAACGTTATTACTCAATCGAGTATAAATATTAAATTTCAATAAAAAATCAAACTAAAATCATAAATACTCTGTTTGACGTATATTCCACTTTAGATTGATAGGTATAATGTCATCAAATAAAACCATTTTGTTTTGTCTATTTGTGGTATATTTATATTAAGAATTAGAATATCTACTAACCATGCATAACCGTTAGGACTTTTAAATGAGATTAGTAGTATTCCAAAAAATTTATAAGAAATGAATTCAAGTATCTTCTAACCACGCATAACCACGGGGACTTTTAAATAGGATTAGAATCAACATGTCTATTAAATCAATCATTTTTGATATGCGTTCCATACATGCATAACCGTGAGGACTTTTAAATGAGCATGGAAGCACATAATAAAAAATCCTAAGTAATTCGCTCATGTATAACCGTGAGGACTTTTAAATGAGAGTGAATACTTTGGATGTTTTTATTGCTAAAAATGTAATAAAATTAAAGCGCATAATTTTCCGTTTAAAATACCACATATTGACATACATATTGGATTATGACGAGTGATGGTCGATAGAAATATGATAGAAATAGAAATGATCTTGGAATTTTACCAACAAAAAGTGATTATAACTCTTGTTTAAATTTCTAAAGAAATTTATTAATTATACCGTCTCAAGTTATAATATATGATTAATATCAACACTCATCACTTTTTGAATCACTATTTATCTTTTAGATAATCAGTAGGGAGTCAGATTAGTCAATATAGTTATTTAAAATCAAATCCAAAAATAATTATAAAATCAAAATTTTCAAAATGACTAATTTGTAACAAGGTCAACAGAAATGATTTTCTAGAAGGGGTTTTATAAAAGAAAAAATGTCTGCAATTCGAAAATTATTTGAAGTGAGAAATATGCAGATATTTTCTTTGAAAAATGATGTAGCTAACGAATGTTTCTACATAAAACACATTGCACTAATAGTTTTTCTATCAACTAGATTATCAGTGTAGTCTGCATCTAAAATTTTCTTTCACTCGAGATTATCATTAGTTGAATGTTATAGACCAGATCATGAAGTGTGCAACAAAATATCTCAAAATCATATGTAAAAACTTTTAAATGAAATTGAATTGAAGTCATGCAAGTTTACATATAGTGACCATAGTGTCAGCAGTAAAGTAACCAATATATCCACGTGTATCAAGAGCAATCATCAATCACCATCAATAGTCCAAATAGTTCAAAGAAGATTGGTTAACAATTTTGAATAAGTCAGATTAATCATCAACATTCATTTCTTTATCACATAACTGGCTGATTTAGATTATGGTGTAGATTTTCACATTTAATATATGGTTCAAAATAAATATACCATTACCTGTTTTACCTTTATGATAATTTTTCGTCGTTGCTCATTGTGATTTTTTCACCTTTATATTAGGCTAATGAACTTTGATTTGTCGCCCATTGTGTTTCTGGAACAGCCAGAATCCAGATAACACTGTTGATGTTCCTTAGCCTGCCACCACACCTACAGGAGAAAATATTTTTGTGACCTATTTTTTTTTATAGGTCCATGGTTGTTAGTGCAAATGAGTTTGAAAAATATGTTCGTGGAGACCCAAAGCTATTTTTGTATGTTCCTTTTGGTACCCGATTTGTTTTACTTTGAGGGATTTTATGTTCGTGCCTTTTGGAAACCAAATTGGAATAGTTTTCACGTGTTTGGATCTACCAACAATTATTCCGATTGTGTCCAAATTTACTACAAATTGTGCACATGGAATTGACTTGATTAATTTTGTTTCTAACAATTTTAGATTGATTATATCTAAGTCCTTGTCTAACTGTGTTAATTATTTGTTTTCCTAATAGCATATTCAACGATTTTTCACCTTTGGAAAATTTATCTAAAGTAGTAGACAATTGTTGGATTTGTGTTTTGAGAGATTCATTTTCAATCAATAATTGTGTACACTTTTTAATAGAGTTTTCTCTCCTTGTGTTTTCACTTTCTTTCAAAATCAGAATTTCATTTTCAAGCGATTTAATTGTACTTTCTGATTTTTTTAATTTCGATTGTTGGACATTTGTTACACTGAGGGCTCTTAGTTTGATAGTTTTTAACCAATTGGTTAAGCTGTTTATTTAATTCTATCAAACTATCTCTTTGTGATTCAATTTTAGCATATTTTTTCCTAAGTCGTTCAAAATAGCCATTTACTTCGTGGAAATATATAAGTAATTATGAATGAGTAAGTTTTGATACCTCGCTTAGCTCATCATCATCACTATCAGTTATATCATCTCGAAGGCACAGATCTCCTTTCTCACTCTTACTGCTAGTGTTGTTATAATGATCATCGCTTTTATTCCACGTGGATGCAAAACTTCTCCCTTTTGATTTCTTTTCTTGGTTGTGTCAATTTTGAGGACAATTAGGCTTGATGTGTCCAGGTTTATTGCACTTATTGAAGATGATCTCCCGCTCTTCTGTGCTGTCTAGTGCTTTGATTATTCTGCTTTTCAATTGTTGATTTAGAGATGGACTTCCATATATGTGATTCCACTTTTTGAATCTCTTCTTTAGTATCGCCAGCTCAGCTGCTTCGTCGTCATCATCCTCAACATTACTGCTTTTTACCAATCCTATTAAGCTCGTTTCTTTAACTGAGTTGAGTGAGGAGGATTTCTCATTGCTGTTGACTTTTGCACCATATATTGCATCAAAAGTATTCCAGATTTCCTATGCATTTTCACAATGAGCAATAAAATTATCTTGATTAACATGAGAATATAATATATGCATTGCAAGAACATTAATCGAGATAATTTTCTCATCTGTTATATCACACCCATTTTCAATAATATCCCAACATTTATCATTAATAGATTTTAAATAAAATTCCATTTTCAGTTTCCAATTCAAAAAATCTGTTTCATCAAAAATAGGAGGGATAATACTAGACCGACCCTCACCAAAAGTAGCCATTTTAAAAATTCAAATTTGTAAAAAAATCGGTCTTTGAAAAATCGAACTTTTAAAAACAAAAATGGCTTTTGTTCCTAGCTCTGATACCGCTTGTAGGATCGATTTCACCCTAGAGGTGGGAGGGGGTGAATAGGGTGATAATATTAATTATAAAATTTTAATGCAGAAGTTTATAAAATATTTTCAACGCAGATATATCAGAATAATAGCAGCACAAATAATTAATGCAGAAATAGAACAACACAGAATTTACCCAGCTTTGGCAACACCCTGCCTATGTGCTGCCCACAAGGTTTCTACTAGAAATTAAGCAGTCAGATGCTTATACACGTAAACTCGCGACACCTGCTATCAAGTAACCTTAACTCTACGCTGAAAACCCTGCCATAACTTAGCCATTGAGTTGCAAATTCTCGAACTACACCACCGAAGTTCGTCCCCTAGTCACACGCCTAGAATTTACAATGTTTAAAGATTAATATATAAAATAAAAATAGTTTAAAAATAAAAACCCTAATTTTAAAATATTTAGCCCAATAGAAATAAGACCGGCCCAATTAAAAATAAAATATGAATCCCCTTTTTCTTTCTTTCTTTCTTTTAATCGACCCGTATCCTTCTTTGTTCTTTGATGGCTGCTCATTCGTTTCCTCTTTAACAAAAATTACGGCTTCCTTTATCGAAGCTATCGACTTCTGTTGATCGATTGAATAGGTGATTTCGCTCCTTGCTTTATCGATCGACCGTCTCCTTGTAGCTTGCTTCGGCTGCTTCGATGATTGAGATCAATTCGTACAATCTAGTATGTAATTTATGCTTTTTTGCTTTTACTCATTAGCTAGTTTGAACTCGATCTTGATTCGAGTTGAATGATATTTGTTCTCTGTTTAGCTCAAACTTGGATGAATTTTCCTAAGATGTTACCCTGTTTAAATAGGTTTGATCCGCTATATTTTCGGTCGTATTTTATCATATGAATTCGTCAATTATTTTTGCTTGAATTTTCCTCGGCCACTTGATTATTATTGAATGATGGTAGTTCTTCTTACTTTTTCAATTTCGTATATTTTGTTGCTTGTTTACTTGATAATCACGGCTTTGAATCTTGAATACCATGGCTTTGACATTTGCTAGTATGTTGTTGACTTTGGTCACTTTATATTATTAAAATTGAACTTTTTTGATTTCCTTGATTGGCTTGCGGTATGTCTGTTTATCCCTATAGCATACTTGACATGTTCGATTGTCGTTCCATGAATTTTGAACTCATGTGCATTTTGGCTTGTTCAAATTCTTTGACAACCACGGCTTGACATTGACTCTGTTCAATTTATTTACCAGTTTCTGAAGCTTTGCATTCATGTTACTACTTGTTTAAAGGCTGTCCAGTTGCATTCATTCTTGTGTGTTCATGCGAGCTCATTGTATGTGCATTGTCTTCACTTGAGTTTGCATTACTTCATGTCAATGGTATCACTGTTTCATTTTTGTTGTACATTCATGGGCCCTCTTGAGTCTTTCATCTTTGTCTTCATTGTTGAAGCTACACCTGTGTTGCTACTACTGCATTTTTATTGCTGAGACTACACTTGTACATGATTCAATTTGACCTTGCATTGTTTAACTTGGTTAGTCTGCTATGCTGTCACTACATGTATGTATACATGTGTATATACATATGTGTGTGTGTGTGTGTATATTTGTGCATTGACTTCATGTAGTTTGTATTGGGTTGTTGTGCACTGACTTGAGTTGTTGCTTTATATGCGGTCAGCGATCATGTAGCTTGTCTGGACTTGCATTGTCCTCGACGTTGCTTGATTTCATGTGGTAGCTTATGTTGTCTTGTCGCATTGGAGTTATGATTAGAGTTCATGTTGTTATGTTGTAGACACTTGTCGTGTTTCATTGTCATGTGTATTTATGTGCACTTCGTTCATTGACTTTGGCTTCCCTCTGGTCATGGCTGGTCTCTCTGGTTTATATGATGCACTTGTTTGCTTCCCTAACCTGTTGCACTGTAAGCTTCATGTGTACTTCTTTCTTGCTTTAACCTGAACTGGTCTGGTTTTCTTGCATATCATATATACTTGATGTGTGCTGTGCATTTGTAGTTGAATCGAGTACATTTGTTGTAACGAACGCAATTTTCGACTTTCGAAAATCGACATTAATACGTCCACTGTATCAACTGCCGAGCAATCAAAGGCCGGAAAATTGAATTGTTAGGGTTAAAGAAGAAGAGGTAGAAGAAGAAAGAAAGAAAGAAGCAACAGAAACAATATCAGAATCTCACAATCGCAGCGGAACAACATATAATAGATAAATGAATAATCTTTAAATCAAAAGAACTGTACATTTTATACATTACATCATCAGAGTCAATATACAACACAACACAATAATGAATAATTATATAAACCTTTCCTCACAAGTGGATACACAGCGGAGAAGATAATATCATATACAAGTGAAACGTTTCGCCATCCAGCTCGCCTCTTGAGCTCCACAGCACCTCCTGAATTCCAGAATGACCTGATAACCTGACTCTAGACTGCCCGTGTGAAAAATGATAGGCACCCAGAGTTTAGGAAGGGAACAATAAACTCCAGGTCAGTCATGGGACTGGTGTGAGAACTCAAAACAGTTATATCTTAAAAACAAACAAAGAAATACTTTAAAATAGATCCGCAATGCTTTTGAAAAATGTAACTACCATAAGGCCTCCCGCCACACACACAATGCTAACGCAGAATTGGAGAAGATTTCTCCTTATGATAGTTAAACATGCTTGATACGCAGAAAAATTTCTTTAATATTATTACTATAAGTGCAAAGTGGAAAACCTTTCGAAAGTATAATATAAATCTTAGCCAACATACGACAATTATCGTATGCCTACTATAGCTACCATGTTCAATAGCAGGTTACCGCTACATTCCATGGCAGGTTATACAACTAAAACCGTACAGGGCTCGTATTGTTTCTTTGGATTTTCCAACAAATGGTCAGGCTAAGGAACTTCCTATTGCCACATGGGAACGCCTCTGGCGGGACGCCCCGAGAACCTAATCAGATCTCTGCCAACACAAGGCCGGGTTACCTCTGCAAAAGTAGGTAACCACTGACACGAGTAAGCTATCCCCCGGTTGTAAACAATATTTATCCAAGGATTCTCAACCAACAACAATCACAAAGTCATATATATTTGCGATATCCACATAAGTTAAGTATTTGAGCTCCATACCATGATACCACTTCTATCCAGAAGGAAATGCACACACCCTAAGGGACGCTGCTCCCTATAACCTTGCTGCATCTTTCCTGTTTTGACCATTACCGGGTTGTGAGGTCCGACGAAGTCTCGTCTACAAAGCAACGCTTTTCACAAAAGTCATGCTTCGATCAACAAATGATCAGAAGCACTTCGTATGCCACATTACCAAATTGGGAATGTATCACTAGTAACCATCAACTACATAACTTCTGAGCTCATACGTCTCAGAGAAGGGTGTTAAGCTAAGAGAATAAATTCTCCGCCACCAACAGAAATGTATTTGATAGAAACCAGCTTTACATCTCAAATTGTAACATTAGACACACATCCATACAAGTCCGTTTCGAGGTCGAACGAAACCGAAGGCACTTCCAAAGAAGCCCTTGCAATCCGGATATTCACTAATCACGTCCGGAATTCCCATCACAAAGGGTGATAAAATCTCTATATCGGAGATCAGCCGATGTAGAGACATTCGACGGTAATCCTTCCGTTTTCAAAAATATCCGGTCTTCAACACCGGTCTTCAAAACCGGTCTTCAAATGCTATCCATTACGAAGTATCACTATTCGAAATTGGATTCATGACCCAAAGGTCCTCTCCCGGCTAAACCGAATAACGAGCGCTTATTTTAAAATAAGTGTAGCATTCAAATTCAAGCAAATCACAACAAATACCCATTTAAAGGTAAATATTGATAGTCGATTATTTAACTATCAATAGATATGCACAACATCACCAGATTCCAAATAATTTCCCAAATTATTTATTTCCCAAAAATATCTTTACAAGATATATTTTCCCGCACTTCAACCATTTGAAAACAAATTTCAAATCACTTTTCACCTTTACAACCTTTGAAAACAAATTTCAAATCATTTTTCCTTACGCGGAAACACTTTCATATATTTATTCATTTTCACTGGAAATCTGCCGAATTCAAATACTTTAAAATAATTTATAACCCTTATCCAAAATATATCGGGAAAATACTTTGAAATAAAACTATTTTTCATTAAACACTTTATTTAAAATATTAGTTATAAAAAATTATACCGATATTACAAATAACTTAAGTCCAAACTAATTTTCAAAATAAAAATTAGTATATAGAGTATAACTATTTAAATTACTATTTTCTAAAACAATTATTGATTAAATTTTAGAAATAATCATTTCTATATCAACTTAATAAATCTTTACTTAAAGGATTTAAAACAAATTAAGAACTTAATTTCTCCAAAGTATCCTTTTCAAAACCAATTATAGAATTATATATATATATATATATATATATGTATGTATGTATGTATGTATGTATGTATTTTTCAAAGCTATTCAGAAATTTTATTCGGCTTTCTATGGAGAATACACTTTCATTTCAAAATGGTTCATTTAAACCAATTAAATAAATCCTTACCGATTTACTTTAAATTTACGTTCAAAATCCGTAAATTTATTCCCACACTTCAAAAATAAATCAATGTTCATTTTTAAACAAATTTTCCTTTTCTTTATAAATTCCATGGTTAATTTAAATTTCCAAATATCCACTGATATACGATTTTTAAATCGATTTCAAATATTCACTTTCAACAACAATTCAATTTTTCAATTGATTTCAAAAATAACCAAATCAAATTCCATATTGATCTTCCAAGAAATTAAGCACCAAGTGAATTTCATTCAAATCTCAAATTGAAATCAATTTCTATTAAACCCTAAATCAATTTTCAAATTGATTCCAAACTCTTTAAAATCCGTATTTTGAATAAATTCTTCAACCTTTAAATAATATTACCCGAAATCCATTTTATTAAAGCTTTTCCCATATTTTGAAATTTTATTCAATAAGATTAAAAATAAAATTTTATTATTTTAGAATTCCTTCTCTTAAATTTATCCAATTCTCAAAAATAAATTTTAATATAAACTTTCAACCTGAATTTTCAAAAATCAAATTTTTGTTTATTTCCGGTATCTAACGATACCAAAATGATATTCGGCTAAATTTTAGCCTTCAACGATTTCAATCACAAAGATAATCAAACAGAGAATATAAATAATCAACACACAACATTGAAACAAATTCAATTATTTGAGGAATCCAGTTGGATCCCTCCAACCTGTTTCCTTGCATCCATAGATGTTAGCACAATACCAATCCCGTTTCAAGACAGGATATCGCGGTACATGGAGTTATATAAAATATTATCCGCTATTATGTGGCGCAATAGGGTCTCATCCGCTATATAATGCGTGAAAATCAACTCCAAGTACATATATAATACCAATTCCACTTCAAGGTGGAATGTCGCGGTATATGTGTTTAATATAATAACCTCTGCTTAATATGCGGCGTATAGGGTCTATTTCAATATAACAGATAGCAATCATCATTCAATCACACAATCAAGCAATTTTAAATCTAACTATTTAAAATTTAAATCAAAACAAATTCGATTGAATGAGAAGTTCTCACCTTGCTTCCCATACAGTTTTTGCGTTTTATTCCGAATAAAATTAAACGACCGTTTAATTTTACCCAAATTCACACTAGGTCAAATCAACTCCAATCCAGCTCTATCACGTAGTATTCGACAATACGATTCCAACGCAAGTCGTTTCGTCATTTTTCGACCTCGTATGAACAAGTTACAGCTTTTTAAAGTTTACACAAATTAATATACAATTTATTTTCAAATTTTATTTCTATTTAACCTCAAATTTCATCTGGGCCGCACGTTCAAACAAATGAAATCACGGCCGCTGTTTTGCCTTCTTCTTCCCAGTGCAAACACGAGCACGAGAACCCATTTGCCGTTCGTCTTTTGATGGCCGCATTCCCCCACGTCGTACTCTACGACGATCAAACTACCTCACATCGAAGCCCAACGTCGACTCCATCATTGGCTAAGAACCCATGAACTCCGGCCTCATCTACGACGTGCAATTTCACTTCGAAGTCGACACGAATGCGGCACCATTCCGGCCTCCACGCTCCACCATATTCGATCATAACCGTCGGATTTATAGTTCTCGACGTGCTCTATATTTTTGTAGTTGGAGATTTCTTGAATTGATTTACGAATTTGAAGAAAATTGAGGGAGAAGGAGGAATATTTTCGGCCATTAAATCTGAAGGTGGCGGCTGTGAAACCCTAGGGTTGATTAGTTTGCAAATGAGAATGTTGAGGTCCTTATATAGAAAATATTCGTGCACTATTCACCCGAAATTTTCTCGAACTCCAAACGAAGCGTGCCGCCTGGCGTTTATAATGTTTTACCCCTATTCCGAACGCAATGGAATATATATCGGAAGCCAATTCGATCAAAGTTGGAAGATGTAAAGACCCGTAAATCCGTACTCCTTGAATAGACACTAATCTCCATTGATTAATTCAAGATGAACGAAAATACGAACCCTTAGGGGTTTAAGAAAAATTTAGGAAAAGAAAAAGTAGAAAAAGGCAGAAGAAGAGTAAGAAGAAAACAGAAAATAGGGAGAAGAGAAAATAGAAAATAGAGAAGATAGAGAAGATGGAAAATAGAACAGAAAGAAGATAGAAGAAAATAGAACGGAACAGAAAACAACAGAACAACATCAAAATCTCACAATTCGCAGCGGAACAACATATAATAATAAATGAATAATCTTTAAATAAAGAACTATATCAGTTATTACATTACATTACATCATATCATCAGAGTGTACAACAACAACAACAAACAGTGCAGCGGAAAAAGAAATACTATATAAACTAGTAATACGCCATGCCATCCAGCTTGCCTCCAGCAACTCCAGAATATCCAGAATATCCTGATAAACCTAACTCTTGACTACCCGTGTAGAAATTGGTGGACACCCAGAGTTTAGGAAGGAAAACAATAAACTCCGAGTCAGTCATGTGACTGGTGTGGGAACTCAAAACAGTTTATTTATCTTTAAAAATCAAAATAGAGGAATTTTTTTTTTTAAGTCAATTCGCAATGCTTTTAAAAATGAGACTACCATAAGACTTCCTGCCACACACACAATGCAAACGCAGACTTGGAGGAGATTTCTCCTTATGATAGTCAAAGATGCTTGATACGTATTAAAAAGAAAACATTTGATATTATTACTAGTGCATAGTGTAGGAAAAATCATTTCGAAAGTAGAATATAAATCTTAGCCAGCATAGGTACCATTATATTATGCCTACTAATAGCTACCATATTAGATGGCAGGTTCTACAACTAAAACCGTACAAGTTTCGTATTGGGAATTGGATTTCCAACGAATGATCAGGCCAAGGAACTTCCCATTGCCACATGAGAATGCCTCTGGATGGACATCTCCGAGAACCAAACCGGATCTCTACCAACACAAGGCCGGGTTACCCTTAACTGAGTAACAACTGACCGAATATGCCATCCCCCGGTCCTTTGGGACCTTTTAACCGAGCGCTCGTAATCAATTCACACAATCATAACAAAGTGTTTTCAACATGAGTAAGTATCTGGGCTCCATACCATGATACCACCCTTTTCCAGAAGGAAATGCACACATCCTAAAGGGTGCTACCCCTCATAACCTTGCTGCTTCTTTCCTGTTTTGACCATTCACGGGGTGTGAGGCTCGACGAAGTCACGTCCACAAAAACATACTTTATACAAAAGCCATGCTTTGGGTCAACAAATGATCAACACAATGATCACAAGGATAGACGATCAAATAAACGATCCTATCACAAATAATCAACACGATGATCATTTCAGCATCACTCAGCATGTCACATTACCAAATTGGGAATATATCGCTGATAACCTTCAACTACATAACCTCTGAGCTCGTACGTCTCAGAGAAGGGTGTTAAGCTAAAAGAATAAATTCTCCGCCACCAACAGAAATATATTAGGAAGAAATCATCTTTATATCTCAACTTGTAATGTCAGACATACAATCCACACAAGTCTGTTCCGGGCTCGAACAAAACCGAATGCACTTCTTACAAAGCCCTTGCAAATCCGGGTATTCACAATCCCGATCGAATTTCCCATCACTTAAGGAATCTCTATACCAGGAGCTACCCAGTGCAGAGACAATCGATAGGTCATCCTATCGCTTTCACAAATACTCGGTCTTCAACACCGATCTTCTATGCAATTCACAACGACGTATCACATATTCGGAATGGGTTATACGACCCCATGGTCCTTTCCCGGTTAACCCGAATAGTGAGCGCTTATTCAAAAATAAGTGTGGCATTCAAATTCAATCAAATCACATCAATTACCCATTCAAAGGGAAATACTGATAGTCGGTTATTGAACTATCAATGGATATGCACACATCACCAGTTTCCAAATAATTTTCCAAATTATTTATTTTCCAAAATATCTTTACAAGATATAAAATTTCAATACTTCAAAAATAAATCAATATTTATTTTTAAACCAATTCCACTTTCTTTTATAAATTCCATATTGAATTTACATTTCACAATATCTATGAATATTCGATTTCAATTATCCATTTCAATTTATCTTTAAAAAGATAAATTCTCAAAGTATTCACTTTATATTGGAGAAACATTTCCTTACTTATTTATTCATAAGTAATTCACAAATTTTATTTATTTTCAACACTTAGAAAATATTCAATATACTTCAATCAAAATTAAGTATATATTTCATTCTTTAAGGAAAATCATTCACTTTAACATATTTATTTGGGCCAAAACGAATGTTGCGTAAAACATTGTTACGACAACCCAAAATCACTAGTATAGGGATTCGAAATTAAAATAGATATATAAATCCCAATACTATTCAAACCATTTCCTTTCGGAAATCATTTACTATAACAACAGTGTTATAGTCCACCATTTCCTTTTATTTCTCGAAACATCTATTTCAACAATAAATGTTGAAATCTATGGTTTTCGAATCTCAACATGTTTAAAAACATCGTTAGATAGTTTTAATTCTATTTGAAACATCACATTCAAAACATTTTCTTTAACGTGTTATTCACTATTCAAAAACGTGAATAAACTTCGTTAACAAATTTCATCCTTTTATTCATTTTAATTCAAAGGATTATTCACAGTTTAAAATTGTGAATATAACTCCATTTATAAGTTATAACAATTAACTTATCAAAATAAGTCATTTGCGGATTTATAAAACAACGTTTATAAATTCCATTTCTATTTATTTATAAAAACTTCCTTTTTATAAATTCCTTTATTAACCTATTCCAGTTTATAACTAAATTATAAACTAAAAGTTCATATTATAAGCCAAATGCTTATAAAACGATTATTTTACAAAATCGTTCTTTTTAAGACTTTCCAAATTATAAATCTTATAACTTATAAGATCCATTTATTTAACCAATCTATTCTTCAAATAATTTCACCAAATTTATAAATCTTACTATTTATAAATTTCATTTATAACTTCACAGTTTATAATTCTATAAATTTCATTTATTTATGAAATTCATTTTCACTTCATTCAAACACTTATAAAAACTCGTTTTAAAATGTCTATATTTCAATTTATAAATATCCATTTATAAATCTCTTAATATAAATCAATTTATATTATTCTTTAAAAACGTCTTCAAATTCCTTTATAATTTCACCATTTCGATTTATAAAATAATCAAATTTTATAAATCCTATATTTTAACTTTTTATAATAATTCAAAAATCCAATTTAAACTATTTTATAAAATCATTAACCCTTATTTCTCAAAAGTCAGCTTTTAACTATATTTCACAAAAATCATAATTTTTATAACTTTAAAAATTATAAAGTTTATTTATTTAAAATAGATCAAATTCCAAACATATAGTATATTTTCAAAAATCACTTTATAAATTATTTTAAAATTCCAAAACTTGGTCCAATGATGCTACACACCAAATAGTCAATCACGACAACTACGACATCATATATCGTATATGATAATCAACGAATATCAAAATATCCATAATCAAATAAATACTGTTGAGGAATCCAGTTGGATCCCTCCAACCTGTTTTCCTGCATCCACAAACATTAGCACAATACCAATTTCGCTCCAGTACGAAATTATCGCGGTATATGGGATTTAAAATATTATCCGCTTAATAGACGGCGCAATAGGGTCTCATCCGCTAAACAAAAAATGCGGGAAATAAATAACTCCAATATATACATATGCCAATATATATATATTGCTATTATATATAATACCAATTTCACTGTTTATGAAATATTCGCGGTATATGTTTTTATTAAATAACATCCGCTTACTAACGGCGTATAATGTCTATTTTATCAATCAATAGATAACAATCATTATTCAAACATGCATTCAAATATTTTAAATCTAACTATTTAAAATAAAAAATCAAAACTAATTCGATTGAGTGAGAAATTCTCACCTTGATTTAAATTCCGTTTTAGCGATTTATTTCGAATAAAATTAAACGCGCGTTTAATTTTACCCAAAATTCTCACTAACTCCAAACGACTCCAATCCAATTTCATCGCGTAGTGCTCGTCCATACGATTCCAACGCAACTGAGTTTGCATTTTTTCGACCTCGTATGAAAAAGTTATGCATTTTTGAAGTTTGTACACGATTTATATAAACTAATTTACAACTTAATTTATATTTTAAAAACTCAAACCATTCCAGGCCGTGTGATCTGCATCCAAGGCCCCTCCCTTCTCCTTCCCCATCACGTAACCCTACAGGACATACACGAGGCTGAACCCACTATGGATATTAGGGTTTAATGTTGCACCATCAACACTCGCTTAAACTTCATCACGTTGCCACCACGAGATGCGCCTCCCCCATTGCCACCCACGCCCAGAAGAACTCAAAGCTCGGCCTCCCCAAAACATGGAAAACCGTGCTCAAACTGTAGGAGGACGCGGCCCTGTAGCTCCCCCTTCGATCGACCATAACCCATCATACCCGTATGGATTTAAAGATCTCATTGTGCTCTTCGATTTTGCTGTTGATCACTTCGCGTGAATGTCGACGGATTGTGAGTGATTGAGGGAGAAGCGTGGGTGTTTTCTGGCCGTTGTTTATGGGGGTGGCGGCTACAACGTGATTAGGGTTTTGATTTCTTTTTTTTTATTTATGAAGGTGTGGGTGTGTATTTATAGAAGAAAATCGAACACTATTCATCCGTAAATTCCGAACTCCGATTTACGCGCCGAAATTGACGTTCCTAGGGTTTATCCCACGTTCCGGACACAATGGAACAGGTTTCGGAAGCTAATTCGGACATCTGTGCGAGTTATGGCTGCAAACGCTCAATTTGAATTAAACCGATTTAACTCGGTTTCTAGGCGTTTTAATTTGTACAGGACAAACGGTAAATCCAATTGACTTGAAATTTGAAACCTTACAATAATATCACATTACGGATCCGATGAAACTAGTTTCGTCGAAATCCGAGACTTTTTGAAAAATGGCTATTTTGACTCGCCAAATTTAAATTAAAAACAATTCGATGCGTTTCGAGCTGCCACGATCAAACGATAACTCCGATTGACACGAAAATTGAAATCCGGTAATAACTAACTATTACGGATCCAATGAAACTGGTTTCGTTCAATTCTGAGACTGTTCAAAAATTGACTATTTTTACTAGTCGATTTTAATATTAAAATATTCAATTTTCACAAATTAACTTTTAATTCGATTTAAAAAGTTCTAAAATATCGTTCTAACTCCCATATGATAAAATAAATTTTACAAATCATTTTCAATCATATTTAACCCAATTTTTAACTATTTCCATAATTTAACGTATTAAATTATCGATTTAATTATCCAATTAAATCCAATAATTCAAATAAAAATTTATTCGACTTATAAATTCACTTATTAATATTTAAAATTAATTAAATATTCAAATTTTAATAAATAAAAATTCTGGGTCGTTACAATTTTCCCCACTTAAAAGAATTTCGTCCTCGAAATTAACAAGTAAGAAAAGTTACAGAATTCATTAATTTTCCCAAATTCATAGTTTAAACTTCTCACCATACTTTACTAAGTTTTCAAATCATACTTAGTTATCTTTTCAAAAACAATTACTATTGTTTAACTTTCAATTCCAAAATCAAAGGTTAAAGTTTTCAGAATTTTCCTAATTTTCTCAAATTTTTTCTAACGCCTTAAATTTTCGGAAAAATTCGCCATAGTCTCCTTTGCGCGGCTCGATCCGAAAAAAAAAATGACAGCATATATATCACAAATATACATCTCATCAAGTAATGAGGCATCCCGCAGGGAAAAAGTGTAAAAGTACGATATTTAATCCGAGATATGTACCTTATATTTTATTAGCGAGCATATACGGCTAATATAGCGCGAAAGCGAGCTCCAAATGCGAAGCAAACGTGATCCGCACCTACTAATCACTCAACAAACAACATGAGAACATGTATATATGAAAATAGTATCGATATACAACATATAGCAACATAATAATTATATATGCTAACATAGCAAATGCAACAAACAACAAATGCAAACATCAACCAACTATCATCCAACAATTC
This sequence comes from Allium cepa, assembly GCA_030765085.1. Taxonomy (NCBI): domain Eukaryota; kingdom Viridiplantae; phylum Streptophyta; class Magnoliopsida; order Asparagales; family Amaryllidaceae; genus Allium; species Allium cepa. Next base: position 263,143,712 of record CM060931.1, on the reverse strand, counting down.
ATAACCAAATCAATATTTATTCATATTCTTATTAATATTCAATGAATTGGGTTTTCAATTTAATCACATTTGATTCATATACAGTGGATGTTCTTACTAACATTCATTCTCAATTAGTTTATATTCACTAATTCATATTCAAGTTGGTCCACTTCCAAATCAAATTCAATTCTATTCAAATTTATTTACTTCTAATTTGAATTCAATTACATAGCTTTAAATTTCACTAATTCACTTTCATTAATACTTAATGAATTATATACAATCAACTAACAATCAAATAACAACCAATGTTTATTACTTACAACCAAATTCCTTTGCTTACAATTGGTTTAATTTAATTGATTTTCATTCAATTATTCAACTTTCTAATATCATTAGATTTTAATGAATTAACACGTACATCCATTATTTCATATCAATTATTAACATTTAATTGATTAATATTCAATCCATTCATTCAATTCAATTACAAAAGTTGAATTTCATTTATATAACTTAAGTTCAAATCTATCACTTAACTTCATTAATTTATTTTGATACCAATATCAACTTCATTCAACATTTATTAAGTTATATTTCATCTAACTTTAAATTCATTTTTATTTCAACTCATATTTATAAATATATTCATATAGTTTCACTTCTTATATGTATAAGTTTATTTCACAATTGTAAATCACTTTAATTATAATTCAATTCTTATAATTCATTTTACTTATACGATTATTCTTTTATTAAGATTATTCAAACAACTAAACAATCAACTTATATACACTTTAATAATTCTAGAAAAATTATTTCTTTATATATAAAAATATAATCAAGGTAAAATTATTTCATTTACCCAATTTTTAAAACAATACTGTGTCGAATTGTTCTATTCAAGTGTTTAGAAACCCCTTCGGCATAGTCTTGCGGACCACGCTGACGAAAGTTCATATGCCACTCAATAAACTAATCATCACAATATAAAACAATTTTATATATTCACTAACTAATACGCTCTCATAGATATTATTACACTCAAACTCATTCTAGAGTACTACTGACTCTATCTCTAATGAGTAATACCCAACAGAACCATGGTTGTCGCTTAACCATATGCTCTGATACCAACTGTAAAGACCCGTAAATCCGTACTCCTTGAATAGACACTAATCTCCATTGATTAATTCAAGATGAACGAAAATACGAACCCTTAGGGGTTTAAGAAAAATTTAGGAAAAGAAAAAGAAGAAAAAGGCAGAAGAAGAGTAAGAAGAAAACAGAAAATAGGGAGAAGAGAAAATAGAAAATAGAGAAGATAGAGAAGATGGAAAATAGAACAGAAAGAAGAAAATAGAACGGAACAGAAAACAACAGAACAACATCAGAATCTCACAATTCGCAGCGGAACAACATATAATAATAAATGAATAATCTTTAAACAAAGAACTATATCAGTTATTACATTACATTACATCATACCATCAGAGTGTACAACAACAACAACAAACAGTGCAGCGGAAAAAGAAATACTATATAAACTAGTAATACGCCATGCCATCCAGCTTGCCTCCAGCAACTCCAGAATATCCAGAATATCCTGATAAACCTAACTCTTGACTGCCCGTGTAGAAATTGGTGGACACCCAGAGTTTAGGAAGGAAAACAATAAACTCCGAGTCAGTCATGTGACTGGTGTGGGAACTCAAAACAGTTTATTTATCTTTAAAAATCAAAATAGAGGAATATACTTTTTTTTAAGTCAATTCGCAATGCTTTTAAAAATGAGACTACCATAAGACCTCCTGCCACACACACAATGCAAACGCAGACTTGGAGGAGATTTCTCCTTATGATAGTCAAAGATGCTTGATACGTATTAAAAAGAAAACATTTGATATTATTACTAGTGCATAGTGTAGGAAAAATCATTTCGAAAGTAGAATATAAATCTTAGCCAGCATAGGTACCATTATATTATGCCTACTAATAGCTACCATATTAGATGGCAGGTTCTACAACTAAAACCGTACAAGTTTTGTATTGGGAATTGGATTTCCAACGAATGATCAGGCCAAGGAACTTCCCATTGCCACATGAGAATGCCTCTGGATGGACATCCCCGAGAACCAAACCGGATCTCTACCAACACAAGGCCGGGTTACCCCTAACTGAGTAACAACTGACCGAATATGCCATCCCCCGGTCCTTTGGGACCTTTTAACCGAGCGCTCGTAATCAATTCACACAATCATAACAAAGTGTTTTCAACATGAGTAAGTATCTGGGCTCCATACCATGATACCACCCTTTTCCAGAAGGAAATGCACACATCCTAAAGGGTGCTACCCCTCATAACCTTGCTGCTTCTTTCCTGTTTTGACCATTCACGGGGTGTGAGGCTCGACGAAGTCACGTCCACAAAAACATACTTTATACAAAAGCCATGCTTTGGGTCAACAAATGATCAACACAATGATCACAAGGATAGACGATCAAATAAACGATCCTATCACAAATAATCAACACGATGATCATTTCAGCATCACTCAGCATGTCACATTACCAAATTGGGAATATATCGCTGATAACCTTCAACTACATAACCTCTGAGCTCGTACGTCTCAGAGAAGGGTGTTAAGCTAAAAGAATAAATTCTCCGCCACCAACAGAAATATATTTGAAAGAAATCGTCTTTATATCTCAACTTGTAATGTCAGACATACAATCCATACAAGTCTGTTCCGGGCTCGAACAAAACCGAAGGCACTTCTTACGAAGCCCTTGCAAATCCGGGTATTCACAATCCCGATCGAATTTCCCATCACTTAAGGAATCTCTATACCAGGAGCTACCCAGTGCAGAGACAATCGATAGGTCATCCTATCGCTTTCACAAATACTCGGTCTTCAACACCGATCTTCTATGCAATTCACAACGACGTATCACATATTCGGAATGGGTTATACGACCCCATGGTCCTTTCCCGGTTAACCCGAATAGTGAGGGCTTATTCAAAAATAAGTGTGGCATTCAAATTCAATCAAATCACATCAATTACCCATTCAAAGGGAAATACTGATAGTCGGTTATTGAACTATCAATGGATATGCACACATCACCAGTTTCCAAATAATTTTCCAAATTATTTATTTTCCAAAATATCTTTACAAGATATAAAATTTCAATACTTCAAAAATAAATCAATATTTATTTTTAAACCAATTCCACTTTCTTTTATAAATTCCATATTGAATTTACATTTCATAATATCTATGAATATTCGATTTCAATTATCCATTTCAATTTATCTTTAAAAAGATAAATTCTCAAAGTATTCACTTTATATTGGAGAAACATTTCCTTACTTATTTATTCATAAATAATTCACAAATTTTATTTATTTTCAACACTTAGAAAATATTCAATATACTTCAATCAAAATTAAGTATATATTTCATTCTTTAAGGAAAATCATTCACTTTAACATATTTATTTGGGCCAAAACGAATGTTGCGTAAAACATTGTTACGACAACCCAAAATCACTAGTATAGGGATTCGAAATTAAAATAGATATATAAATCCCAATACTATTCAAACCATTTCCTTTCGGAAATCATTTACTATAACAACAGTGTTATAGTCCACCATTTCCTTTTATTTCTCGAAACATCTATTTCAACAATAAATGTTGAAATCTATGGTTTTCGAATCTCAACATGTTTAAAAACATCGTTAGATAGTTTTAATTCTATTTGAAACATCACATTCAAAACATTTTCTTTAACGTGTTATTCACTATTCAAAAACGTGAATAAACTTCGTTAACAAATTTCATCCTTTTATTCATTTTAATTCAAAGGATTATTCACAGTTTAAAATTGTGAATATAACTCCATTTATAAGTTATAACAATTAACTTATCAAAATAAGTCATTTGCGGATTTATAAAACAACGTTTATAAATTCCATTTCTATTTATTTATAAAAACTTCCTTTTTATAAATTCCTTTATTAACCTATTCCAGTTTATAACTAAATTATAAACTAAAAGTTCATATTATAAGCCAAATGCTTATAAAACGATTATTTTACAAAATCGTTCTTTTTAAGACTTTCCAAATTATAAATCTTATAACTTATAAGATCCATTTATTTAACCAATCTATTCTTCAAATAATTTCACCAAATTTATAAATCTTACTATTTATAAATTTCATTTATAACTTCACAGTTTATAATTCTATAAATTTCATTTATTTATGAAATTCATTTTCACTTCATTCAAACACTTATAAAAACTCGTTTTAAAATGTCTATATTTCAATTTATAAATATCCATTTATGAATCTCTTAATATAAATCAATTTATATTATTCTTTAAAAACGTCTTCAAATTCCTTTATAATTTCACCATTTCGATTTATAAAATAATCAAATTTTATAAATCCTATATTTTAACTTTTTATAATAATTCAAAAATCCAATTTAAACTATTTTATAAAATCATTAACCCTTATTTCTCAAAAGTCAGCTTTTAACTATATTTCACAAAAATCATAATTTTTATAACTTTAAAAATTATAACGTTTATTTATTTAAAATAGATCAAATTCCAAACATATAGTATATTTTCAAAAATCACTTTATAAATTATTTTAAAATTCCAAAACTTGGTCCAATGATGCTACACACCAAATAGTCAATCACGACAACTACGACATCATATATCGTATATGATAATCAACGAATATCAAAATATCCATAATCAAATAAATACTATTGAGGAATCCAGTTGGATCCCTCCAACCTGTTTTCCTGCATCCACAAACATTAGCACAATACCAATTTCGCTCCAGTACGAAATTATCGCGGTATATGGGATTTAAATATTATCCGCTTAATAGACGGCGCAATAGGGTCTCATCCGCTAAACAAAAAATGCGGGAAATCAATAACTCCAATATATACATATGCCAATATATATATATATTGCTATTATATATAATACCAATTTCACTGTTTATGAAATATTCGCGGTATATGTTTTTATTAAATAACATCCGCTTACTAACGGCGTATAATGTCTATTTTATCAATCAATAGATAACAATCATTATTCAAACATGCATTCAAATATTTTAAATCTAACTATTTAAAATAAAAAATCAAAACTAATTCGATTGAGTGAGAAATTCTCACCTTGATTTAAATTCCGTTTTAGCGATTTATTTCGAATAAAATTAAACGCGCGTTTAATTTTACCCAAAATTCTCACTAACTCCAAACGACTCCAATCCAATTTCATCGCGTAGTGCTCGTCCATACGATTCCAACGCAACTGAGTTTGCATTTTTTCGACCTCGTATGAAAAAGTTATGCATTTTTGAAGTTTGTACACGATTTATATAAACTAATTTACAACTTAATTTATATTTTAAAAACTCAAACCATTCCAGGCCGTGTGATCTGCATCCAAGGCCCCTCCCTTCTCCTTCCCCATCACGTAACCCTACAGGACATACACGAGGCCGAACCCACTATGGATATTAGGGTTTAATGTTGCACCATCAACACTCGCTTAAACTTCATCACGTTGCCACCACGAGATGCGCCTCCCCCATTGCCACCCACGCCCAGAAGAACTCAAAGCTCGGCCTCCCCAAAACATGGAAAACCGTCCTCAAACTGTAGGAGGACGCGGCCCTGTAGCTCCCCCTTCGATCGACCATAACCCATCATACCCGTATGGATTTAAAGATCTCATTGTGCTCTTCGATTTTGCTGTTGATCACTTCGCGTGAATGTCGACGGATTGTGAGTGATTGAGGGAGAAGCGTGGGTGTTTTCTGGCCGTTGTTTATGGGGGTGGCGGCTACAACGTGATTAGGGTTTTGATTTCTTTTTTTTTTTATTTATGAAGGTGTGGGTGTGTATTTATAGAAGAAAATCGAACACTATTCATCAGTAAATTCCGAACTCCGATTTACGCGCCGAAACTGACGTTCCTAGGGTTTATCCCGTGTTTCGGACACAATGGAACAGGTTTCGGAAGCTAATTCGGACATCTGTGCGAGTTATGGCTGCAAACGCTCAATTTGAATTAAACCGATTTAACTCGATTTCTAGGCGTTTTAATTTGTACAGGACAAACGGTAAATCCAATTGACTTGAAATTTGAAACCTTACAATAATATCACATTACGGATCCGATGAAACTGGTTTCATCGAAATCCGAGACTTTTTGAAAAATGGCTATTTTGACTCGCCAAATTTAAATTAAAAACAATTCGATGCGTTTCGAGCTGCCACGATCAAACGATAACTCCGATTGACACAAAAATTGAAATCCGGTAATAACTAACTATTACGGATCCAATGAAACTGGTTTCGTTCAATTCTGAGACTGTTCAAAAATTGACTATTTTTACTAGTCGATTTTAATATTAAAATATTCAATTTTCACAAATTAACTTTTAATTCGATTTAAAAAGTTCTAAAATATCGTTCTAACTCCCATATGATAAAATAAAATTTTACAAATCATTTTCAATCATATTTAACCCAATTTTTAATTATTTCCATAATTTAACGTATTAAATTATCGATTTAATTATCCAATTAAATCCAATAATTCAAATAAAAATTTATTCGACTTATAAATTCACTTATTAATATTTAAAATTAATTAAATATTCAAATTTTAATAAACAAAAATTCTGGGTCGTTACAGAAGATAGGTTTTTGAATCGACTATTTTAAATTTAAAATTCACTTAAACCGATTTCAGTGCGTTTTAGCTTGCCCCGGACAAACCGTAAATCCGATTGACACAAAATTTGAAATCTTATAATAATTTAACATTACGGATCCGATGAAACTTGTTTCGTCAAAATCTGAGACTGTTTGAAAAATGACTATTTTTACTCGTCAATTAAATATTAAAATATTCAATTTCCACAAATTAACTTTTAATTCAAATTTAAAAGTTGTATAACATCATTCTAACTCCAATATGTTTTAATACAACTTTACAAATCAATTTTAATCGCATTAAACCCAATTTCCAATTATTTCTGTAATTTCAAATATTAAATTATCGATTTAATTATCCAATTAAATCTAGATATTCGAAATAAAATTTATTCGACTTACAAATTTTACTTGTTAATATTTTAAATCAATTAAATATATGAATTTCAAATGACAGAAATTCTAGGTCGTTACATTTGTGTTGTGTTCATTGTGTAGTCTGGTCGACAATTATGGTGTATGCATTGAGTCAAGTTGGTGATGAGGCTTTGTTCCTTCAAGTCAGTATGCATTGCGTCATCATTGAATGTTGACATGTGTTTGCATAGTTTTGTTGCTGTTTCAATTTTTTTGGTTGGACTGTCTAGCCTCTGTTTTCATGTGTACGACTTGAACTTTGGCCGAGGCTTGATTTTTATGTCTTAACCATTTCAGTTGAATTTGCATCTGTGTTGAATCCAACTTATAGCTCGGGTTTGACCTTGTGCTCATGTCGTGACTTTATTTGTATTGCACTTGAGTTGAACCTGGCTTTTCATTTGGGTTTGACCTGTGCTCACCTGTCCGGGTAATTTTATCAAGTGTATATCAGTGTGCATGGCCTTATGGCACGTACAGTGATACATCGTGCATGTCACAATTTGTTCGCATGTGATGAATTCCAAATTAAATGATGACGAACAACCCAAATGAAAAATATGGGTAAATGAGCGATATGTAGTGAGGACATTTGTAGTGAGGACATTTGTAAATGAAAAATTGTGATGCAATCAAAATTTGTATTGTAATTGAAAATTGTATATATATAGTGAGAGCTCAAATTTTTACTATTTAAAATTGTAATAAACATTTGTTTGAATAAAATATCTGTTTGAATTTAGATTCTTTGTTATTTATTTTATTCAGCAAATATTTATTTAATTCTATGAAAATAAAATAGTACATTAACATGTACATTTAAATGAATATATATATATATATATATATATATATATATATTTATTATCATCAAACAAAAATCATATACTTGCATATTCAACACGAGGTTGGACCTTAAACCCCTTCCCGATCACCTTAAGTACGCATACTTTGGTGACAACGAAATGTTTCCGATCATAATCTCTTCAACTCTCTCTCTTGAGCAAGAAAATTCCTTACTTTCAATTCTGTCAAAAAACAAAGAAGCAACTAGATGGTCAATCACCGATATAAAGGGAATTACTCCCGCTCTTATTCAACATTGCATCCATTTAGTCGACGATGCCCAGCCTGTTCGTGACGCACAATGAAGGATTAACCCAAAAATGAACGATTCGTTTACAAAATTCTTAAACTTCTCGATAGTGGAATCATATACCCAATCTTTGATAGTTCTTAGGTTAGCCCAATTCATGTCGTATCGAAAATGTCTGTGCTTACTGTTATCAAGAACGACTCAAACGAACTTATTCCAACTCGTACTCAAATGGGTCGGCGTGTTTGCATTAATTATTGAAAACTAAATGCTGCAAGTCGTAAGGATCGCTTCCCTTTTCCTTTTATCGACCAAATGCTTGAACGTTTAGCTGGCCATGAATTCTATTGCTTTCTTGATGGTTATTCCAGCTATAACCAAATTCCAATCGCTCCCGAAGATCAAGGGAAAACAACTTTCACGTATCCATTTGGTACTTTTGCTTATTGACATATGCCATTTGGCCTTTGTAATGCTCCTGCTACGTTTCGACGATGCATGGTCAGCATCTTTTCTGATATGATTGAACGTTTTTTTGAAGTTTTTATGGACGATTTTTCTATCTTTTGAAACTCTTTTTTCGATTGCTTGCACCATCTTGAGTTGGTTCTTAAACAATGCAAGGATAAACACTTAATGCTAAATCGAGATAAATGCTTCTTTATGGTCACTCAAGGCATAGTTCTTGGACATGTCATTTCAAATAAAGGCATTGGGGTAGATAAAGCAAAAATCAATGTCATTGCAAATTTACCTATTCCCAAATTTGCTAAAGACATTCTCTCTTTCCTTGGACACATGGGTTTTTATTGATGCTTTATGAAAAATTTCAGTAAGATTGCTTGACCTCTTACGACTCTTCTTGGAAAAGATGTTCCATTTGACTTTAATTCTGACCGTGTTTCCACTTTCGAACGTCTTAAAAACGAACTCATTTCTGCTCCTATCATTTGCCCACCTAATTGGGATATTCCCTTCGAAATAATGTCTGACGCTTTTAACTTCGCAGTGTTTTCTTGGGACAACTCATCAATAAAATTCTTCACGTCGTCTACTACACTAGTATGGCTCTAAACGATGCTCAATTCAATCACATGGCCACTGAAAAAGAGCTTCTAGTAGTAGTCTTTGTGCTAAAAAAGTTTCGACCTTATTTAATAGGCTCACACATTACTGTTTACATTGATCATACCGCTCTTAGGTATCTTTTTGCTAAAAAGGACACTAAGTCTCGTTTGATCTGTTGATCCTCTTACTCAAAGAATTTTACCTTACGATCAAAGATAAAAAAGGATCCAATAATGTCATTGCTGATCATTTGTCTCATCTTCCAAACGCACCATCCCCTTTATCAATCAATGAGAACTTTCCCAATGAACAACTCCTTTCTGTTTCTGTCGATCCATGTTATGCAGACATAGTGAACTATTTAGTCACTAAGGAAACTCCTTCATTTTGGTCAAAACAAGATAAATGAAAGTTTCTTTCCTAATTCAAATACTTCTATCGGAAAGATCCATATTTCTTCAAGTATTGTCCAGACCAAATCATTCGACGTTGCATCCCAAATAATAAAATAAGGAGTGTTCTCTCGTTTTGTTACGATTAAGCTTGCGGTGGATATTTTGGTCCTTGAAAAACTACTAAAAGAGTACTTCAATATGGCTTTTACTGGCCCACTCTTTTCAAAGACTTATTTGAATTTTACTGAACTTGTGATCATTGCCAAATGATAGGAAGAATCTCTCAAAGAAATATGATGCCTTTGAATCCCATTCTTACGATCGAATTCTATGATGTGCGGATATTGATTTTATGGGGTCGTTTCCCTTTTTTTGGAGATTTGTACATTTTGCTTGCTGTTGATTACGTCTCCAACTTGATCGAAGCCGTTCTGTGTAAAACCACCGACCATAGAATTGTTGTGAAAGTCCTTAAAGAAAACAACTTTTCGAGGTTCGGAACACCTTTCTCAAAAATAAGTGATAATGGCACCCATTTTTGCAATTTTTTATTTGAAACTTTAATGAGGAAATACTTGATAACCAACAAGTTATCCACTTCGTATCATTCTCAAACTTATGGCCAAGTTGAAGTTTCAAATCGTCAAATCAAACAAATCTTGGAGAAAACCGTCAATAAAAATCATAAAGATTGGTCTCAAAAATTAACGGATGCGCTTTAGGCTTACCATACTGCTTTTAAAACTAACCATGGGATGTCCCCATTTCATTTAGTATATGGGAAGCATGCCATTTACACATTGAAATTGAACACAAAGCGTTGTGGGCTATAAAGAACTTAAACTTTGTTCTTGAAAAATCCGGTTAAAATAGAAAATCACAAATCAACAAATTAGAAGAGTTTAAGAACGACGCATATGAAAACAGAAAGATTTACAAAGAGAGAACAAAATTTTTTTTATGACAGGTCAATCCCGAGAAAAACGTTCTCACCAAACTAAAAAGTTCTTTTGTATGATTCTTGACTTCATTTATTCCTTGAGAAATTAAAATCAAGATGGACCGAACCATACATTGTATGAACTATTTTCCCACATGGTGCCATAGAAATACAAAACCCCAGGGATGGAACAATTTCCAAGTTTAAATCGTATTTGGAATTGCCAAGTAATCAAGAGGAGGAGCTCATGATTCTTCATGAGTCATTCTACGTCTAGTAAGAAATGTTGACCCTCTATTGTAAATATGTACATATTTTTCCCCGCTACTCTCAGTATATCATGCATTGTCCGTGGGGACACGGTTAAAATCAAGTGTGGGGGGAGTCTCATCTTCATTTTCAATTTCTCATGGTTTTTTTTTGCTTAGTTGCATTTTCTTTCCAAAACTTAATACAAAAAAATATTTTTAGCATATTGATTTAGTTTTTATAAAAACCCTATAGGATAAGCATAAGATTTTGGTTATTAAATTGAAATTTTTGGAAATTTATTTGTCTTAAAAAAAATAAAAATAAAGTTTTATTACAAGTAAAGATGGTTTAACTAGTATATAGGAAGGTTCATATGTGATAATTATGAAGTATATCCTAATTGAAATCTTTGTTTCATAACTAGTTGATTAAAGTAAAAACGATAACATTTTTTAGTCTTTTAAGTTAAGTGATGCCAAGATAATATTGTAAAACTCTCTCCTCATAATAAAAAGAAGATTTTTTTTTTGTATATATGTATATATTTTATTAACATCTAGAGTCATGTGCTCACACGCAAGTGTGTACACTCGCCATGCTCTGTACCCTTCTCAAATAAGCCCGAAAGGCCGTGCATGATCGATATATCTAGCCTAAGTTTATCCGAGTTAGGTGTATGTATATAAAAAGTCTTTCATTAATAACGCCTACAGTCAATAGATGTACATACTTGTACACTCGCCATACCCTGTATTCCCCTTACATAAGCCAATAAGGCAGTGCATGAGTGGTATATCTGGCCTCAGTTTTCTGAGTTGGGCATATGTAAATATTGTTAATATCAATAAAATTTTCAAATAAGATAAAGTAAGCAATTGAAATCCAAGAACTATTTTCACTTGCTTGAATTGGCTTGTTATTCAAAAGAAATAGAAATACCACTTTGACTAACTTTTAACATCAACAAAGAATCCATTTCATAGTTGCATTATGTTATCAACTGAAATAACTAGCCTAACTAGAGTCTAACTGTGATGATAGCTTAATTTTTGTTGGAAGTTTTGATGAGTAAAAGGACATAGATTTCTTGATAATGACCAAAACTTATATTTAACTATTCGTGTCAATTTAAAAGTAAATTCTTCATTTGTAAATATTTTCAAAATACTTGCTTCATATCTTTGTAAATAAATCTTTCATTTACGAATTTTTCATGTTGCATTTGGATTTTATGGGTAGTATCCACTGAAAACCATCACGATACAATACTTTTCCTACTAAGGACACCTAGATGTTAACGGCTTGTTGCATACGCTCAATGCAATCGTGTTTTCTATGAAAACAGATTTATCTTAGTTTTTCTTTATTCGAGGACGAATAAAAAGATTAATGTGGGGGTATTTGATGTGCATGTAAATGTGCATTTTTTTACTTCCATATTTAATCTACTTTTATTTTAAATAAATGTCATAATTGGGTGTTTTTATATGTTTAAAACCAAATTTCAAAAATGCTTTCAAGTCATCATTCATACATCAATTTAGGGGTAAAATGTTAATTTTGTGCATATATTAATTTTGAGAATATTCACTTACACATTTTATTTTTATTTGTAGAAATTTGGATGGAAAATGAAAGAAGCTTTCATGGAAATATGCATGCACAAGGATGGAAAAAGAATGAAGAAATAAATCAATTCATGCAACATGGAGGACCCCACTTATCCACTTACCTTAACCTACAATTATGAGCTAATGAAAAGTTAGTGGAGGTTAAAGTTACATGCACACTTAATGGAGGATTAAATCATGCTAATGATAACTCGATGGTTACATTTTCTAAAGGGGCATTTTGGGTAGTCCCATAAAATATGATTAGGTTTTCAAACATGTATAGATACGTCTTATGTTTCAAGTAAGAAAGCTCTCAGCCCCACCTTGCAGTTAGTTTAGTGGTAGCCAAAAAAATAAACATAAACTCTATTTCTCTTTCCAATGGCTTCTTAGCCTTTTCTTTGTGTAATTTTCTTTTGTGCAATTTTAATTCATGCACTTTTAATTTGTGTTCTTTTCTTGTTTATTTCTTCTTAATTTTGGAGTTTAGTTCTCTTTCTTTTGCGTAAGTATATTAGCTTTTAGTTTATTTTAATTAGCTTTCACTTCTTTTGTTTTCTATGTTGAAATCTACATTTGTTGAAATGATAATGAATATGAGAAGGTAAACCCGTTCAATTTAGGGGTAACGAAGCTCACTTATCATGTAGATTCAACGTATTTGTTAATTTATGATCTTCTTTTGTGATTAATGGATATGTTTGATGTCGTTTAATTTTGTTGTTTAACTTTGAATTTGATAGTCTATGTTGTTAACACCAAATAGGCTATGCTTAAATAAACATAAACAAAAATTACCTCTTCATCTACATATGATTTTGGTAATGAAGTGGATTTGAGAATCAATATTTGATGGTCTACATTACTAATCAATAGTAAACAGATAATGCTTAGAATAAATTTTATTTTCATTATCATTTTCATGAGAGTTAACAAGTGTTTTAGAGGGTGTGTTAAAGTTTGACGGTTTATGTTGGGCTAATTAATAGCATAAATAGGCCATACTATGAAAAGCACATTAACTAATTCACAAATGACTAAAAAAGAGAGATCATAATTTCATTATGTTAATTATGTGATCATGAGAAGGAAATTGCCTTCTACTCTCAAATTTTATTCACTTTCTTTTGCTAGTTTTTTTTTTACATTTTTTAGCTTAAACAACTTCAAATTCTTGGTTAATTTGATTGAGTATAATTTTTAAGAACTTCAAATCTCCACGGATCGACCCGTACTCTCCATGTACTAAAATTATACGACGTGCACTTGTGGTTATTTTTATTATAATTTTTTTTGGCTATTTTCTAATTCGATATAAAGTTAGTCGATTCAACATCACTTTAGTTCCATCAATTCACTCATTTATATATGAATTCAAACAAAAATCTATAAACATTTACCTCAATATACATTATCTATTCATCAATTTGGTCATTATCAACAAATCATCATTGTAGTTGATTACAAAATAAACTAATCCTTTCATTTCAGATATATATTAATATAGTTACTACCTAAACCTGGTGATTATCAAAAATTAACTCCAAATATCTAATCCTAAGTCATAAACATCCTAGAATAAAGAGAGATTGACAAGTTATGTAAGAATTCAGGCGAAAACCACTCACTTTGATTAAAATCCCCAAATTTGCTTGCTCTTCAGAATTGGTTTCTACTCCAAATCAAAAGTATTCGCAGTTCAAATTTGTATTAAAGCGTAGCCCTTGATATGCTCTTTGATCTGGTATTTGAATTATTGAATTTAGCGAAGGTTTTAGAGAGAATTTAACGTTTGAATTGAAAGAGGGGCTTACTGTCTTCTGAGAGAGCAGAAGAAGTAGATACGTATTTAAAAAACTAAATTTTAAATTCAAAACCTATGAATAAACCAACTACTTATTCCTAGAGAGAATTTTCCATTCAAGTTAAGTTGGGCTCAGCCTATTTTAAATTTAAATTTTCAAGACACAAAAGTCACGACATCTCCCACATTTGAACTCTGATTCGAACAAACGAATATACAACACACGTTAGAAAAATGAGACGGTCTTAATGGTGGTAGTTTAATTTTAAAATTCAAAAAATTTGTAAAATGATGATTTTTCCACTCGGCCAAATTTATTTTATTTATTTTATTATTTTAAATTATCGAAAAATATGGATTGTTGCACTCTCTCTCCTTAAAAGGCATTTCATCTTAGAAATTCCAAACGTAACATTCAAGTCAAAGAATTAATAATAGCCATTCAATTTCAATCACATCAATACATATATAACATATACATAAGCAGATACGAATGTATCATCGCCGTGCGTTGCAGAATAATGGATTCTAAGGCTAATTTAACACTAGAGGGTGGATGAATAGTGTTTTCTAAACTAGGTAAATCTTTTTTAAATTCTTTCAAGATTAATATCAAATAATAGATTAATAACATAGATTTATACTAAAAATCGGTCACATATGCAATCATAAATAAATATAAAAGCAATAAAATAAAGTAAGAGATAAGACACCAGGAATTTTATATTGGGTCTGATTAACCAATCCTACATCCAGTTTCGTACAATTGCTTGTACAGATTTCTTTTCAATCGCCAACTTTAAACTAGGTAGAAGTCAAACCGAAATACAATCTTGATTTCAAGGCTACGAGATACACTTTCCTATATCACGAGTTCAGGGAAATCTCTCTTGATTTGACCAAGTAATAAGATCTCCCACTAGACTTACCGAGCTACTAAGAACATCCACTTGATTTGAACGGGCTACAAGCACACTCATACAAACAAGAGTAGAGTTGATGATTTTCTAAAGGCAAAGAGTTGCACTTTGAATACATTGGATTCTATAGCCACTTCGATAGCACTTTGACCTTTGAAATGAGAGAGATGCTTCCAAAATAGCAAGTAAGTAGTATTGAATCAATACATGGAGTACGAATTGATTCTATATGATTTTGAAGAGGGTAGAGTTTATTTTTCAAGAGAACTTTCAAGAGAGCAAGTAGTGAGAAGAAAGTAAGTTATTGATTAAATAAATAAAAATTTGGCACTCCCTTTTATATAGTGAATGAACAGACGTATCCATTCATAAAGTGTTGTGTCCAAAAGAAACCTTCATTAAAATTAAAAAAATAAAATAATGGTCTATATTTCGACATATGGAAATATGTATATCGACATATGCTAGTGAATTTAAAAAATGTTTTTATTTTAATTTTTTTTGAAATCCAGTACTTTGTAAAAAAAAATGAACATAGTTCTTAAATATTTTTGAACTCATAAAAAAAATTCTATAAAATATTTAAAAATATATTTTGAAATTAAAATAATTTATTTTTGTTTAAAAGATCAAAGATTAGAAATTGTAGATAAAGATCGAAAGTTGCTATCTAGGACTTTAGCGACATATTCTAATGTCTCTAAATACTAAATTATAACCTTGAGCTCTTCATATTTTAGTCTTTGAACTCATGAGCCGTCAAATCTTTTATCTTGAGTCTTTATACTGTACAGTCTTCGATGCAACACCTGTGTAATATTCTGCCCTATATACTATATAACTTGGCAAAACATTAGTATCTATATTTTATACAGTTGTTGTCGTCAAATCAATAATCGAGGTATTAATAATCACATCCTATAATATTTGACTAAATGCAAGAATGTAATTCGATAGTTGTCCTGTTGAATATATGTAATATAGATGCCATATAGGCTTGATGCAGTACATCCTAGTGTGAACATATAAACTTAATGTGTATGCAACTATTATCCAATGCAATAAATCACAAGTCAGATATTTACATAAATCAAAACATAGAATCATAAGTCAAGCAATCATAACCTATAACAATCCTACAACCCTACCTAGAAAATCTAATAACTCTAACAAGCTAACAAATTGGAAAACATTTCGAAAATGAGTCAAAATGAAAAGATCAAACTCTCTCCTTCACTTTCCACATATTCCTGACTAGATCTTTCTTGGAAGCCCAACTTACTATGCTCCACTATTAGTATATATCCATAATCATTCCAAAATAGTAACCTCAAATGAGCATGCACAACTATAACTTCTGCGACCCATTTTATATAGTCCGACAAACCGATGCCAAATTGCACAATAACCAGTAATCTTTGCATAAACATGCCCTAATATAAAATGTATTCTTGTACAACCCTTTAATGCACATACACAAGATCCAACTCATCATGGTGGCATATACATAATCTCATCCTTTGGATGTTGGGGTAAGATAACTCAAAAAGCAGGAGGTGACTCACTTAAGCAACCAATAACTAAAACTATTATATAAATCCTCCTTTCACCTAAGAACATCAAAATCAAGCGACATCTTAACCTGGTGAACCTCTCTTATCTTCTCCTCAAAATTTCAATCCAATTCAAGTGGTATCACTTCACTTACATATCACTTCTTGAATAATCCAACAATCATGATACTGAAGTACCATATCTTCAATTAAAAATAGTTTCAAATCCTATTCGAAGTCCAGAAGACACAAACAAGAAATCACTCAAGCAATCGAACAAAGCAAATCCTATTCTATTCAATCTTTCAAACATAGCAAACAAAATCCTAAATCTAAGTGAAATTCCAATTTATAATTGTGTTCACGTTAGTAATCTTCAATCTACAAGAATTTCAGTTCCTATTCTAAATCCTAAATGAAGCAAACAAGAAATCACTCAAGCAACAAACAGAGCAAATCCTATTCTATTCTACCTTTCAAACATGGAAAACAGATTCCTAAATCTAAGTGCAATCTAAAATCTAAGTGAAATTTTAACTTACAATTGTGTTCCTACAAATATAATCGACTAAGTGATAAATCATTCGCATCTAGTATGAAACATAAACTACGTGCCCTTAAATTGATGCTTCACAATAGCTTTCTTGAATAGGTAGTTTCTCTTCAATTCGAGGGATGATTATAAAAGAACCTACCTAATCCTTTCTCTAAAACACATTAAATTTCCAAATATCAAATTTCACTAAAAATCATCTCTGCATCTCAATGCACACAAATCAATATATCTTTTCCTCATTCATTCAATTTATGATTACCCAAATAGCTTGGAATTCTTTTTATTCATCAATTGGTAATACATTCTTTAATAGTCTCAACATCAAATCAATCTTTGACAACCTAAGCCAAGTTTATCCATTTAACTTAAATTATTTCCTTTCACAATGCCAATAATACAAACTCATATAATCTTGGTACAAACTTATGTTGTAGCATCTTCCACATCTTCATATATCGAATTCGAACACTTTATTATGTTCATCGATTATACGAACTCATGTGATCTTTGTACTAACCCATGTTGGAGTTTTTTCTTCATACTTTTTAGTCTTACTACAGTAATTAGTCTTTGTACCCTTCTAATATGGAATATTCTTAGAATCCAAAATCCAAACTTAATCCTTTCCTCATACAACCAACCAATGTTATTTTTTCTCCACATATTTGTAACCACCAGTATTTCACGCAGCAAAGGATTAAAATATTAATATAATTTTTATACAAGGTCGTATGATTCCATAACTTTCAAAAATTACTACTAGAGACGTTTTCCATCCTTAGAATTTTTATCAGATGATTTTGACCATGAAAATCTTATATGGCCTATAACATTTGATAGGGGTTGAATTTGAGCCTCAACCACTTCCATTAGATTGGGATGATGGTTTCCCTTTCTCTAGATTGGTTATACTATGAAATGGGCTTACATTTGGGAGATATGGTTGCTTGAAGTTTCACCTTATTTTGGACAGCTTAATGGGTAATTAAGGAGATTAGTGGCTAAGTTCAAGGCCCATTTTGGGATTAGCACCCAAAGGGGGATGATGGGACTTCTCTTTGCTATTTCACACTTCCCAAAATAGTTGTTATTATCCCAACTTTTGATTAGGCAGTATTCATATGAACTTGACAAGTCAGACTTGAAAACTATCAAAACAGGAAGCCCAAAAAGATTGCCATGAGGGTCCAAAAACCAAATGCAAACAGAGTCACAGTACAAAAACCAAAATACAATAAGAGTTCAAAGACACAATTCCAACATTGTGTTGGATCGGTATCGAGCCAACCCATAGATCGGTACCGATCCATGAAGCAAGGACACCTTATTAAAATGTTTGATAGGGAACATATAAGAAGGATTCCTTATGCATTGGCAATAAGAATTATCATATATGTTACGCTGTCTATAATATTATGTTTTGTTTATGTATTTGATACATAAAGAAAATATTAAATCCAAATTGATATCACTAAATTGTTGCTTAAAGTGTTCTCATGTATTTATGAAATACTAGAGAATTGTTTACAGAAACAACAAATTCCTTTTAAAGGAATGTTCAAACTCAAACTTTCATTAGTAATAATGATTATAATATGCCAATAACAAATCTATAATGTAACGATTTGAGAATTTTAACTATTTATAGTGTAATTAACTAAAATTATTTGAAATTTAAATAATAAAAACTGAAAATATAGGTTTGGTATTTGAAATGCGTCTATTTAAATATAGTAAATGGAAATTTGTTGAAAAATATAAAGATCTATTTATGTGTGAAATTTCAAATTATAAATTTCATGGTTTATTTGTTGAAAATTTAATATTTTCGAAACCGGGTCATTTTATATAATAAAAAATGTAAATTATTTTCAAAGAAAGATGTCATAATTTTCATCAAATTTGGGCTGCTATAGCTCTGTTTATCTTATTTTCGATGTTTTAACAGCATTTTTGATGCAGCGGAAATACGAAAAATTAGATGAAACGGTGAAAGTAGCAATCGGTGGATTGAAAGATACTGAAATGCCCAAATTCGTTGATCCAAAGATACCGAATTCTAGCTATCTCTGACACGTTGATCGCGCATGATACCGTGAAGAGAGATATACAATTCTTCGAGCGTTGATCAAGCGCACTTGATTCCGCGAATTGGCTTCAACGAACGTTAATTCGAGCGCGCTCGAATACTGTAAGTGGAGATAGGAGATCACACTCAACTACCAATTTAATGAAAGCACAAAGCTAACAAAACAAGAGTTTATTCCAAAATAAACCAAGTTTTACAATGACCCAACATGCCTATTTATAGGCTACAACTCACACGACTCAGCCAATTCAGACCGACTTAACCCAGGTGACGCGGCCTAACATAGGTCGAAAATGACCTAAACATAACGACCTACGACCTATATTACAAACGACTTAGCCAGTGTCTCGCGAATCACGAGTTACAACTTAAGGAAAATGCAATTACAACACAAAACACGAGTTAACAAATATACGATATACAACCTAACCAATGATTGACATAACAAACAACTCTGGAAGCCAGGCAGCGACCTTCAGAAAGCGACCTAAGAAGGCGCGTGACTTAAGGAAACTCGCACATAACTGAAACGACTTAAGTAGGTCGCTTGCGACCTATCCACTTGAGCGACTTAAAACACACAGCAGCGACCTATCTTCACCGTGGCATGAGGTCGAGCGACCTAAGTTCTGAGCGACATAAGGAGATGGGATGCGGCATAACATTGAGCGACCTAACATAGGTCGTAACTCGTTTCTGCGATCTAATTTAGGTCGTAGCTTGTCAAAGTCAACACTCGAAATACCAGAGCGACCTAAGGAAACCATTCCACGCGACTTAACTTCAGAACGACCTGAGGTTTTAGGTCGTGGGTTGATAGGTCGAGACTTTGAAACTTCGTTAGGTCGTTCGCAACTTTCAGATAATTCGTTCCCTCCGTTAGGTCGCTGGGATGACTTAAAGGCGATGTTAGGTCGCATCTCGCTTGAATTAGGTCGTGAGCGACCTATGGATCGGGGACGACTTAACTCCATTGACTTTGTAGGCTGGGTTGCATCATCCTCCCATGGTTGGAAAGAATTCCTCCTCGAATTTAAAAGTTCTTCCCCATTAGATTGTCCATCTCCATAATAAGGTATAAGATGTTTAACATTAAACACGTCAGAAGTGTACACATCCTCCGGTAGCTTCAACTTATAAGCATTTTCATTGATCCGTTTCACAATCTTGATAGGACCAATCTTTCGAGCTTTAAGTTTATTATATGTTCCCACTGGAAAACGATCCTTTGTCAGTACATCATATACTAAATCTCCTTCATTAAATTCAACATTCCTTCGCTTCAGATCCGCAGATCGTTTATACTTCTCATTCGTCTTCTCCAATCGTTCTTGAACGATTCTATGGCATTCTGTCAACCCATCAATGAAATCAGCAGCCCGCTTAACTGTTCCCTTCGGTTGTGGCACTATCGTTAAATCCAACGACCCCTTTGGTAAGCTTGAATATACAATCTGAAATGGACTGAAACCTGTACTTCGTTTAACTGTGTGATTATGAGCAAACTCTGCTTGACATAATTTCACATCCTAACTTTTCAGATTATCTTTCACAAGACACCGTAATAAATTTCCCAACGATCTATTCACCACCTCTGTTTGCCCATCTGTTTGTGGATAATAAGCGCTACTAAAATTCAGCTTCGTTCCCACCATCTTCCACAAACTTAGCCAAAAATGACTCAGAAATCTGGTATCCCTGTCTGAAACTATAGATTCTGGTAAACCATGTAAACGATAGATCTCTTTGAAGAACAACTGTGCCACATGAACTGCATCCGCCGTCTTCTTATAGTCAACAAAATGTAACATCTTCGAGAAACGGTCCACCACAACATATATCGAATCATTTTCTCGTTGAGTTCTCGGCAAACCCAACACAAAATCCATGCTTATATCTACCCATGGCTTTGTAGGAATGGGTAAAGGCATATACAACCCTGCATTTGTAGCTGTCCCTTTCGAAATTTGACAAACATGACATCTCTCCACGAATCTCTCAACTTCCTTTCTCATTGACGGCCAAAAATAAGACTGAGAAATCAGCTACAATGTACGATCTCTACCCACATGGCCTTCTCCATGTAATTCTTTCACAATTTTCATCCTCAGACTACAATCTGGTATGCATAATTGATTCCCTTTGAATAAGAATCCATCCAACAATACAAATTCATCAGTACCCCCATCCTTGACTTTCTCAACAAACTTCGTAAAGTAAGGATCTTCTTCAATCAACTCTGGCAATAGTTCAAATCCTATCACTTCAATCTTCATTGTTGTCAACAAATGATTCCTCCTGCTCAATGCATCTGCTACACGAATCGTCACCCCTGACTTGTGCTTTACAACAAAAGTAAACTGCTGTAGATACACGACCCATGAAGCGTGCCTAGCTGAAATTTTATCCTGCCCTTGCAAATGCTTCAAAGCTTCATGATCCGTATAAAGAACAAATTCCTTCTGAAACAAATATTGTCTCCAGTGCTTCACTGCTTGAACAATTGCGTAAAACTCCACATCATAAGTGTTATATCTCAACTTGGCTCGAGATAACTTCTCACTGAAATAAGCAACTGGTCTTCCACTCTGACTCAATACTCCACCAATCCCAACCTTCGAAGCATCAGTATGTAATTCAAACAGCAACTGAAAATCCGTCAAAACTAGATTGGGGCTGACGTCAATAATGTCTTGATCTTCTCAAAAGCAACCCCTGCTTCCTCTGACCATGCAAACTTCTTTCCTTTCATGCAATCGGTTACAGGTGCCATCACACTGCTAAAATGTGGAATGAATCTTCGTTAAAAAGATACCAACCCATGAAAACTCCTCACTTCAGTAATTGTCTTGGGTTGTGGCCAACTCCTGACAGCTTCCACTTTACTTTCATCCACTTGAATGCCTTCCTTCGACAGAATATATCCCAGAAACAAAACACTGTGCGTCATGAACACACACTTCTTTGGTGCAGCATAAAATTTCTCCTGTCGTAGAATCAACAGTACTTCACGCAAATGCTGGAAATGCTCTCCCATACTTCCACTATAGATCAAAATATCATTGAAGTAAACCACTACAAACTTCCCAATGAATGGTCTAAAAATCTGGTTCATCACTCTCATAAAAGTACTCGGTGCATTCGATAAACCAAACGGCATAACCAACCATTCGTATAAACCTTCCCTGGTTTTGAAAGCAGTCTTCCACTCATCACCCGGTCTAATACGAATCTAATGGTATCCACTTTTCAAGTCAATCTTCGAAAACACAACTGCCCCACTTAACTGATCAATCAAATCATCAAACCTCGGCATAGGAAATCTGTATCTCACAGTGATCTTGTTTAGAGCCCGACTGTCCGTACACATCCTCCACGTCCCATCCTTCTTCGGTACCAATAAAGCTGGCACTGCACAAGGACTCAAGCTCTCCTGAACATGCCCCTGTTCTAACAACTCCTCAACTTGCCTTCTCAACTCCTCGCGTTCCTTCGGACTCATACGATAGTGTGGTCTGTGTGGTAATACTGCCCCTGGCACAAGATCAATCTGATGTTGAATATCCCTCAACGGTGGCAACTCCGTTGGCAACTCTTCAGGAAACACATCACTGAATTCTTCTAATACCGGCTTTACTTCCTCTGGGATTTCAACAGATTCAGTCGCTTCACATCCAATCAGCAAAAATACTTCTGGACTCTCTTCTACTTCTTCAACAAATTCTTTCAAAGTGAACAAAGTCTTCAGCTCCTTAATCTCTTCTGACTTGCTTTCTCCTTGTTGTCTCTTTTTTGGAACCAAAATAATTTTAACGCCTTCAAACATAAAACTGTAGCTATTGGTCCGACCATCATGCTGCACTGCTCGATCATATTGCCATGGTCTTCCCAAGAGCAAATGACAAACATCCATCTCCACAACATCACACCAAATCTCGTCTTTATATTTCTTCCTAATAGAAAATGGAACTCGAACTCGCATGTCCACCTTTACCTCTCCTCCTTTTCTTAGCCACGCTAACTTGTAAGGATTAGGATGTTTCTCTGTTTTTAACTTCAACTTTCTCACAGCTTCGGTAGAAATAATGTTGTCACAACTCCCTGCGACAATCACAAACTTACAAACTTTCCTCAGAATAGTGCATGTCGACTGAAAGATGTTACTCCTCAACCAACTAGCCTCATCCTCTTGCTTCGGTGTTAAAAAAGACCTCCTCATCATTAGATTACATCCTTCATCTCCTGACGCAACATCCTATTCATCCTCCTCAACTGGACTAGAATACCTTCACCAACATCCTCACCTTCAACTTCAGCAATCATAGTTCGTTTCTTCGGTTTCGGACATTCATTACTCTTGTGACCCACTTCCTGGCAATTATAACATTTGAAACTGTTGTTGACCTTCACCTTCGCAACTTCATTCACAACTGATTTACTGACAGCTTTAGAAACATTGGAACTTCCACTAGCACCTTTGTTCTGAATATTGGAACTTGTAAACACACCACCTCCATGTCTTCCCTGTTTCTCCCAAGATAATGCTTTCTGGTGCGCTTCAGCTACAGATCTAAGATCAAACATATTCACCATATCCTGGATCTGGATCCTCAACCCCCTAATAAATCTAGCAGTCAATTGTTCCTCTGTCTCCATTATGTCATTCCTGGCAATCAGTTGATAATATTCATCAGCGTAATCATTAACAGTCTTCGTCCCTTGCCTCAGATTGTGCAACCTCTGATACATGAGTGATTGATAATTGTAAGGTAAGAAAGTAGCCTTCATTAACTTCTTCATCTTCTTCCATGATTCAATCTTTGACTTTCCCATTCTCTCCCGTGTAAGTTTAGTTTGCTGCCACCATGCCATAGCTCTACCTCTAATTCGAGTAGCAACCAACTTAACTCTTTGATTCTCAGGAACTTCTTTGAAGTCAAAAATTTCTTCAACATTAGACAACCAGTCCAAGAATTCTTCTGCAACCATTCCACCTTTGAATTCTGGAATTTCCATCTTCATACCCGATTCCCATCGACGATCATCTTCAACATCCCTATATGAATTTCGAACTTGGTCCCGATCTCGATAATGAATGCTAGCTCTATCACCATCTTCATCAAAATCAAATGTACGTCTATATCGATCTCGACCATCAACATCCCTTCGATCACACATGTCTCTTCTACTATGTCTCTCTTCATCTTGATATGGCTCATCTTCAAACTCACGTGGAGTTCTTCTCTCTTCATGTCTATATTCATGGTGATCTCTTCTCGATGAAATTGATGTTTCTCTTCTTTCTCTAAAAGATTGTGGCGAAACCCTCCTCGCTTCCGTAACCGATGGTGAAACTCGGTTTCCTCCATGGTTCGAGATTGGCGACCTTCTCCTTTGATTCATATCAATCATCAATTTCTCCAATCTACCAATGCCTTCATCCAACTTCTCATTGAATTTATTGCTAATGCGTTGTTCCATCTGTTCAGCATCTTCTCTCTTGTACAAATCTTCAACATTTTAATGGCGATTAGCTCTTCTCGGAGGCATTGTTCAAATCTTCACAAATCTTCAACAAATTCAAACCCACTTCAACTTTGAACAAGTTTTGCACAAACTCAACAAGTTCGGCCTTAACTTAGCTCGACTCGCTTCAATGCTTAGCTCGGCCTAAGCTCTTCACACTTCTCCTTGAGATAGCTCGGTTCAACACTTCCTTAGCTCGTCCCGGCTTCAAACTCGCACAAACACTTCACTTTGGCACGCAAAAATCCAAACACTCCCCAAGCTTTTGATCCAAAATAATATGGATCGAAAACTCCCAACTTGTTGCAACTTCGCGATGAACACGATGAACACAAAAATTCAAACTCCTTGGCTCCAAGACTCGGCTTAGTTATGATTGGCTAAGTCTAGCTCCGATACCAAAAACTGATGCAGCGGAAATACGAAAAATTAGATGAAACGGTGAAAGTAGCAATTAGTGGATTGAAAGATACTGAAATGCCCAAATTCGTTGATCCAAAGGTACCGAATTCTAGCTATCTCTGACACGTTGATCGTGCACGATACCGTGAAGAGAGATCTACAATTCTTCGAGCGTTGATCAGCGCACTTGATTCCGCGAATTGGCTTCAACGAACGTTGATTCGAGCGCACTCGAATACCGTAAGTAGAGATAGGAGATCACACTCAACTACCAATTTAATGGAAGCACAAAGCTAACAAAACAAGAGTTTATTCCAAAATCAACCAAGTTTTACAATGACCCAACATGCCTATTTATAGGCTACAACTCACACGACTCAGCCAATTCAGACCGACTTAACCCAGGTGACGCGGCATAACATAGGTCGAAAATGACCTAAACATAACGACCTACGACCTATATTACAAACGACTTAGCCAGTGTCTCGCGACTCACGAGTTACAACTTAAGGAAAATGCAATTACAACACAAAACACGAGTTAACAAATATACGATATACAACCTAACCAATGATCGACATAACAAACAACTCTGGAAGCCAGGCAGCGACCTTCAGAAAGCGACCTAAGAAGGCGCGCGACTTAAGGAACTCGCACATAACTGAAATGACTTAAGTAGGTCGCTTGCGACCTATCCACTTGAGCGACTTAAAACACACAGCAGCGACCTATCTTCACCGCGGCATAAGGTCGAGCGACCTAAGTTCTGAGCGACATAAGGAGATGGGATGCGGCATAACATTGAGTGACCTAACATAGGTCGTAACTCGTTTCTGCGATCTAATTTAGGTCGTAGCTTGTCAACAACACTCTAAATACCAGAGCGACCTAAGGCAACCATTCCACGCGACTTAACTTCAGAACGACCTAAGGTTTTAGGTCGTGGCTTGATAGGTCGAGACTTCGAAACTTTGTTAGGTCGTTCGCAACTTTTAGATAATTCATTCCCTCCGTTAGGTCGCTGGGATGACTTAAAGGCGATGTTAGGTCGCAGCTCGCTTGAATTAGGTCGTGAGCGACCTATGGATCGGGGACGACTTAACTCCATTGACTTTGTAGGCTGGGCTGCATCAATTTTCAGTAATTGAAAATCGAGTTTTTATAACTTGATCATATCGCTAATATCTATGTACCATCTTGTTCATCTCGTCGTGCTGATCTCCGTAGTATATTATTTCTATATTTTAGGGTTCGATAGCGATAGAAACGACAAAAAACATTTGTCGTATCGGTACCTATTTGTGACTTTTTGTTTCCCTGCCATTTCAAACTTCAGCCATGGCATTTAAGCAACAATTAATTGCTTTAATTATTTTACCTGATTCAAGTGACCGTTGCTATTACATTGATTTTCATATATATATTCGCAAAGCCTCTTCACTTTTGCTCTGCTGTCATTCACTAGAGAAGGTATGTTTTATTTTTTTTCCTTTTTCTCCTCTGCAGTTTTTGCATTCCTCCCCATATTTTGCCGAGTCTTTCTTTCGTTTCCTTGATCCAAGCCACCTTCACTCCTTCTCCCTCTTACCCATAGCCAACTCAGAGTCTCTCCCTCAAAAACCCGAAGCCACCTCCGAGTCCTTCCTTTCTAAAACCGAGCACCCCAGAAAAAAAACACCATCACTATTCCTTCGTCAGGCCATGCTAGCCCCCTCCGATCACCAGAACGAAGCAATTCAACCTTGATCTGCACCGTGCCACAACCACTCCATGTCGTCTCATGTAAGCGAAGCTTCCACATGCCTTAACCTGAAACTTCCCCTGCTTGTGGTGTGAAACACGTTGTAGCTCTTTTTGCGCATATATATTACGGTGATATATGTGTATATTGTTATATGTTGTGCCTTGTTGTTTTGTTCATGCCTGCCCTTGCTTCTGGCCGACAAATACATGTAGGAGCAGTTACATATATATGCTTGAATCATATTTTCTATGTGTACAAAAGAAGCTATAACATGTGATATATATTACTATATATGTGTATCGCATACAAGCATGTTGCTCGAAAAATGCACACACATACTTCCTCCTATACCCATACTTTAAGTAAAGCTTGTCTATTGTTGAGGATATACATTTCCGTGACTATATATACACGCACTGCTGCTTTATAATAGATGCATATTGCAGTGAATATATATATATATATATATATATATCTGTGTGTGCGGTTATATACAGTGTGTACCCAGACTTTGCATTACTCTTTATATTTATGCTGCATATAAAATGAGTGACGTGTGTCTCTTGCAGACCACATTTGCAGTGTATACAATAGAAACAGCAATATGTGTTATGTGTGCATATACATATATATTGTATGCATGCGTATTGCTGATAGAATGCATATATATATTCTGTACTTATATTATTACAGAAGCCATATGTGTTCAAAATTTGAAACTATGCAAGTTACATATAAAACGTATATAAATTGTCAGAAAATTTTATGCGATATATATATATATATATTTGTCCTTTCAAAAATTATAAAAATAAATGTATGTATATATTGCGTATGTATATTGTTGACCATGTGTTATGTCATTCTTTCAAAGTGCTGACAAATTATATACGTTGCATATATTGCACGTGTAAGCTTGGTGAAAATTATACGTGTTGTATGTAATGGTTCTTTCAAAATTATAAAACAAATGTATGCATATATTGCATATGCATATTTTATTTGTTTTTGTTAAATTTCTCGTGCCAAAAATCTATTCTTACTTGTCGCAGCAAATTGACTTATTGTATTCGATTCGCGCTAGTGTCCGTTACTTTGCTCTTTGTCATAGTTGTTTCCATCGTTCTCTAGCCACAAAAGGTGAGCAATCACTCACGATTAATGTACTTATGCTTATTAAATTGATTTCATAGGAAATGACAATTTAAATGTGCTGTTAAATTAGAATTGTTAATTAATAATGGTTAATATGACCTTTTGTTATTTTAAATTGGCCACTTATGTAAATTGACACCATCGTATGTTAACTAATTATTTATTTAAATTGTTATCGATCATATGTGCTAGAATTGTTACATTATGTTATTATCATTATTTTTCTCACTCTGCAAGTTCCCTTAGTTCTAGAAATCACTATAGGTTGAAATAATACATACCCAAACAGACTTTAGAATAGGTGAAATCTCGTTATGGGTGAAATGATAGAACCAAGCGATTTTCATTTCTATTGAAATTTTAGGATTGCGGGTTTAATGATGTAAACCCATAAATTTAAAATATTTGGATTGAAATAACAATTATCCATATCATTTGAACATAGTATAAAAAAGTTTATACAAACACCGTTGGTCTATTTTGAAACTGAATTCCAAATATTTTGAAAGGAAATAAATGATTTTTGATTTTTTAGGTATTCTATTTTATTATCAAGAAATTTTAGAAATTAAATGTTGATTTTGGAAATGAAAATTTTATGGGTTTAGTTTAAAGGCAATTTATAGAAATATTACTTATAGCTTTATGTACTAAAATATGTAAGACAAGATTTAAAATAGATAAATAAAAGGGTTTAATTTATTTTAAATTGCATAAAATAAAATATTTATTATGTATATATATTATTTTTGAAGGGTTTATTCAATTTATAATTACATATATTTTTAACTTTAATAAATAAAAGGGGATTGGAAAGAGAAATTAGAATTTTATTTGTAACCTAATTTTGATAAATAATTGAATTTAAATAAGGATTCATTCGAAACTTATTGATTTTTGCAAATGATTTATAACTTGATTTAATAAAGGTGATTAAATAAATACTTTAAATTTTAAATAAATTAAAATTTTGAATATTTTATTTTGATTTAAATCTATAATTGAGACTTTATTCAAATATTTTATAAAGTATTTTTATAAAAGACCACGATGTGAAATAAGCATTTGGTTGTTAAAGAGACTGGGATCGGATATTGTCATACTCTCTGCCAATATCGAAAACCACTTTAACAACTGTGTATGTGGTGGAGATTCTAGAAATGAAGTAGGATGGTTTGGCGAATGATTCTGTATAAGGTATTTACGTGACTCTAACTCCCGTGAGTCATCTTAGACGTGACTTAAACAAGAGCTATACCAGGGCTAAGTGAGGTCATACCTCTAATCGGACACATTTCTTTGAAACCATCCTATTACTTTATGATTTGATTGGTTCGCACCTTTGATTATGGGAATGTTGTTCGAGGTGGGCGGTAGTAGCTGCTATGTGTTACCACTAGCCCAGTTCTACAAATGGTAGAATCCTACCCTAGCATTGCCTCGAGTGTCGTATTCACATTCCCTATCACGCCTCCTACGAGTTCATTTTGTACCATACCTATGGAGTGCCCTCTGGGTAAACCACCGATTTGGTGGAGCTTACAATACTTTATACACTATAAGAATATATAAAATGCGTTAAGGGGGATATAGGTAACGCCTTAATGCTATTTTGATACTTTACTTTATTTTAGACATTATATATGTAGTGTATTGTACTATGTATGTAGATAGTTTATCAGATCCTTAAAGGGTGGAATCCAAACATCCTTTAAGTTATTTCTCATTTATTTGACATTTCACTTGAATTTGATTTATCTGCATAAGAAAGTTAATCCTGACTCGAGTGTTTCATGTTTTGCTTTATGCTCGGGTCAGCCTAAGTGTCCTAGCTTTTGAGACACCTTTTGGAGCTTGGAGTTCTATCTGTCATCTATTTCAGCTTTTAGTTTATTTCTGTTATTTCTAGTTGTATGTTTCATACTGTCATTTGCTCTTATACTAGAGACTTCTGTGTATTGAAATTTCTGATGTACTCTATTTGAACTATGTTTTTTATAGTATCTGCATAAACTACTATTTATTTATTCCCTTTTTTGCTGTATAACTATGTGTATGTGATTCTATGATTGATTTATTACTGTATATGCTAAGTTATGCCAAATATATATTGACAATTTGTTATTTTAGGCAATTCAAGTCTGAAATTATATGGATTATTGTCGATTTGAAGGGTTCAAAATGGCAGGTCGTCACAGTTGGTATCAGAGCTCTGGTTTTGGAAAACTTAGAATATGGAGTGGAAACTCATTAAAGCTAAGGTAGCATACCCTAGAATGAGTTGAATGGATTACTGAATCATAATCGTACATACTTGAAATTCTTTATTTAGATTCTTCTGTTTTGGATTGTTTTCAAATTTTTGAAATTTAATCTCAGTTCTAAAGTTTATTCTTGTTTTTCCAGCTGAGTAACCGTAGGAATGTCCATGGTAGAGGTTATGGGAACGCACCTGTACCACCAGTGGCCCCTACACTACCCGTTGTTGCACCTGTTCCACCTGTTTAGCTTGTTACGTTCACTCAACTTTGCAAGAAGTATTCTCAGCTTGGAGGCACCAAGTTCACTGGAGCAGAGAGTACTATCAGGCTCAGTAGTGGCTGAAGAGTCTCGAGAGGATTTTCACTGGCCTTGAGATCAGTGATGCTCAGAAGCGTCATTTAGCTACTTTGCGGTTACAAGAGTCTGCCTAGGACTAGTGGGATTCTATTATCACTCAGACTATTGAGGCTAATATCACTTGGCAGCAGTTCAAGTGAGATTCTTATTCATCTTTCCTAACCTATTTCTGTCAAATCTATTTCTTTGAAATTTTATCCTCTTTATATCTATCTTAGCATGAAACCATTCTTTTCAAGGATGCTTTTGTAGCGAAATGGATGCCCGAAGCTGGGAAATCTCAGTTATATGGAGCATTAATGGATCTTAAGTAAGGGGACATTACCTTTGCTGAGTATGAAAGGAAGTTCAACAAACTATCTAAGTTTGGTCCTAGTTTGATTGACACTTAGCTTAAGAAGAATGAGAAGTTTATTCATGGTGCTTGACCTGAGTATTATGACTGCTTGATTAGTCATGTTCATGGCACCTTCACTTCTCTTATGGATATGGCCACCAAATTCAAGAACCCTATTTCCAAGGGTAAGCAGGCAGTTTCTGCATCTCAAGGCAGTTCTAAGAAGAGGAAGCCCAACTTCAATCAGTAGAAGAAGAAGTGGTAGGATACTCATGGGGTTGAATATGCTCCTTAGTGGCGATCTCTTGACTCGTCCTCCATCACTTGTTTCAAGTGCAACCAACAGTGTCACTATGCCAACAGGTCTCCATCTCTTGTTGGTGCCGATATTCCTCCACCTTAGACCTCCAAAAACAACCTTTTCCACTTCTGTTTGTGGCATCGTCATTTCAAGAACGATTTTCCAGTGCGTCAGAAAGGCTAGATATCTGGAGTCTTTGCCATGACTTCTTCCACTCCACTTCCTCTGCTTGTTAGTGAAAACCAAGGTACTCTTCAAAGCTCCTTTACTTTTCATAAATTTCTCATTCGTTTTCTCTTTGATACTGGAGCATCGCATAGTTTTATTTCTGTCGATCTTTTTGGCAAATTTGAGCATATCTTGCAACCTCAACTCGCTATTTCATCATTATGAGTGACTATTCCCATCGGCGATCCCGCTAACCTTAGTATTATTTGTAAAAGGGTGAAAATCCTTTACAATAGGCATCTATTCATCAGAGATTTCAATGTTTTGGGTTTTGATGCATTTGATATATTATGACGAGGTGATTGGTTGAAGCATTATGATGCTTTCATTTCTTATAAAACCCAAACCATTTCTCTAGTAGACGACTAGGGTAATTCTCTTGTGATTGAATGTAGGATGCCTCAGGATTATGCAGACAACTT
The DNA here is from genome assembly GCA_030765085.1 of Allium cepa. NCBI lineage: Eukaryota > Viridiplantae > Streptophyta > Magnoliopsida > Asparagales > Amaryllidaceae > Allium > Allium cepa. The sequence continues at coordinate 263,111,532 of CM060931.1, read as the reverse complement.
TATCTTCTCACTTGATGCTTGGCCAAGTGACCTTGACTCCACCCTTGTTGTTCAACTCTTCCCGGATGTCTTTGGTGAAGTCGCTTCTCTCCCTCCCAAGCGGGAAATTGAATTCTGCATTGATCTTATCCTGGGAGCTCGACCTTTTTTTCTTCCCCTTGATAGATGGCACCCAAAGGGAAAGTTGAGTTGAAGAATCAGTTTGAGGACTTGTTCTCCAAAGGTTTAATTAGGCAGATTTTCTCTGAATGGGGCGCAGCTGTGGTCTTTGTCACCAAATCCGATGGTTCTTTGGGAATGTGCGTTGATTATTGAAAGTTAAACAAGCTTACTCTTAAGAACAGATACCCTATGCCTCGCATCAATGACAGTTCGATTAGCCCTACAGGGCTAAAGTATTCACTCAGCTTGATTTGGCTACCGGTTTTCACCAGCTTCGCGTTGCCGAGGATTGCATTCCAATGATTGCTTTTCGAACGGAGAATTGTTTCTATGAATGGTTAGTCATGCCCTTTGCATTAACTAATGCTCCTACCTTCTTTATCGATCTTATGAATCTCGTTTTTTGCGACATTCTCAATAAGTTTGTTCTGATTTTTGTTGATGATATTCCAGTCTTTTCCAAGTTAGAGAAGGAGCACATGTACAGTTGGACCATGTTCTCAAAACTCTGAGGAGTCATCAGTTGAAAGCCAAATATTCTAAATTCCATTTCTAGAGGGATGAAGTTCGATTCCTTGGACACGCTGTTTCAGAAAATAGAGTCTCGGTTGATCCGGTTAAGGTCGCCGCGATTAATGTAAGTCTATTCCCTTTTTATCTTTTTAATTCATTCATCTTTTCTATCTTTGAACTTATCCACCTTATCCATTTCCAAGATTGGGAGACACCTAAGACTCTAACTGATATTCGTAACTTTCTGGGCCTTGTCGGTTATTACTGGAGATTTATAGAGAACTTTGCCCGTATAGTTGCACCTCTTACCTCTTTGACTCATAAAAATGTCATGTTTGATTGGAATTATAGGGGTGAAGATGCATTTAATGAGTTGAAGCAAAAGCTTACTTCTGCTTTTGTTCTCACCGTTTCGAATGGGTGTGAAGGATTATCAGTTTACACTGATGCTAGAAGAGAGGGTTTAGGTGCTGTTTTGATGCAAGATGGGAAGGTCATAGCTTATGCTAGTCGCTAGTTGAAGCCCCATGAAGCTAATTATGTGACCCATAATTAAGAATTGCTCGCTGTTGTTTTTGCTACGAAGTTGTGGAGACATCACCTTTTGGGTACTAAGTTTGATCTTTTCACCGATCACCAGTCTCTTAAGTATATCTTCTCCTAGAAGGATTTGAACCAGAGGCAAGTTCGATGGTTTGAGTTCTTAGCATCTTGTGACCTTGACATCAACTATACCCTTGGGAAAGCAAATGTTGTGGCCGATGCTTTGAGTCGAAAGAAGGCCTTGTTGTGTCAGATTGTTGTTTCTCCATCTCTTATGTATCGTATCGTAGGCAAGTAGGATAAGGATGAAATGCACAAGCTTATAAAGGAGAATATCAAGGATACGGAAGGTGTTAAGCAGGATGAGTTAGGAGCACAGATTGATCAGGATGGAGTTTTGAGGATTAATAACCACATTTGTTTTACAACGTTGATGGTTTAAGGCAAGAAGTTCTTAGAGAGAATCATTAGTCCAGACTCTCTATCTATCCAGGAGTTACAAAGATGTTTTAGGATATGAAGAAGTTGTATTGGTGGAGTGGTTTAAAGCGGGATATTTCTATCTTTGTCGGTAGATTGCCACTTGTCAACAGGTTAAGGCTGATCGCCTGAAGACAACTGGATTACTGCAACCCTTGAGATTCCCATTTGGAAGTGGGATTAAGTTTCTATGGATTTTATCGTTGGTCAACCAAGGACTAGAAGGCAGAATGAGAGTATTTGGGTAGTTGTCGATCGATTGGCCAAGTCCACCATTTTATTCCAATCAATTCGAATCGAATAGCTTCGAGCTTGGCTGAAATCTATATGAGAGAAATTGTCCGTCTCCATGGTGTTCCTTCTAGCATTGTTTGTGATTATTATCCTATCTTTACCAATAAGTTCTAGAGAGATTTTTAGAAATCTTTAGGTACTCGTTTGAACCTTAGTACGGCTTATCATCCTCAAACTGATGGTCATATTGAAAGGGTGAATCGGATTCTAGAAGATCTTCTTCGCGCTTGTGTTTTTGATTATGGAGGATCTTGGAAAGATCACCTCCACCTCGTAGAGTTCGCCTATAAAAATAGTTATTAGGTATGACTCTGTCTTTGAATTTTCAATTATCTTAAGCATAATCCATCTATTAATCCCATTTCTTTGAATTCAGGAAAGTATCGAGATGTCTCCATTTGCCGCTCTTTACAGACGATACTGCAAATCTCCATCTTGCTGGATTGAGTCCAGTAATCACCTAGTTGTTGGACCTGATATGATTCTGGAAGCATTTGAGAAGGTTAAGGAGATTAGGAGGAAAATGAGAATTGCTCAGGATAGGCAGAATGATAGGCATAGGAGGGATTTGGAATTTTCAATCGGGGATCAGGTCTGTCTTAAGATTTTGCTGCTGAAAAATGTGGTTCGATTTGGTTGAAGAGGGAAGCTCGCTCTTAGATATATTGGTCCTTTCCAAATTTTGGAAAGAGTTGGTCCTTTGGCTTATAGAGTTGATTTGCCAAAGAAGCTGGCGGGTGTGCACAACGTGTTTCACGTATCTCACCTTTGCAAGTATCTCCATGATCCATCCTTGATAGTTCAACCTGCTTTGTTAGAGAATGTGGACGTTGAACTAAATCCCACTATCGAGAGGAAGTCACTTCGTATTGCCGATAGAGGTACAAAGCAGCTTCGAAAGAACGGTCAGTTTGGTCAAGGTTCGGTGGAGTACGGATGATCGAATTGCACCTAGGAAATGGAGGAATCCATGCGCGCTTTGAATCCTGAATTATTTGACTCGGGTACTACTCGTTTGAATTTATTCTATATTTCTGTTATTCTATTCCCCAACTTGGTTCCTTTTCGGGGACGAAAAGATTTGATTGGGGGAGAGTATAATGACCTGAGAATTTTAATGGTTCTTATAGTGTGATTAACTAAAATTCCTTGAAATTTAAATAATAAAATCTTAAAATAAAAGTTTGGTCATTGAAATGGGTCTATTTAAATATAGTAAACGGTAAAATTTTACTGAAAAATACGAAGGTTAATTTATTTGTGAAATTTTAAATTTTAAATTTTAAATTTCATCGATTTATTTCTTGAAAACTTAATATTTTTGAAATTGGGTCATTTTATATAGTAAAAAAATGTAAACCATTATTCGAGAAAGACGTCATAATCCGTTTCGTCAAATTTGGTCTACGATAGCTCCGTTTATCTTATTTTCGACGTTTCAAAGGCCTTTTCAGTAACAGAAAATCAAGTTTTTATAACTTGATCGTACCACTAATATCTATATATCATCATGTTCGTCTTGTCGTGCTGATCTATGCAGTATATTTACTTCTGTATTTTGGGCTTCCATACGCAACGGAAACGGGAAAAAAACAGTTGTCGTATCGGTACCGTATTTATGACTTTTTGTTTCCCTGCCATTTCGAACTTCAACCGTGGCATCCAAGAAACAATTAATTGCTTTAATTATTTTACCTGAATCAAGCGTGACCATTGCTATTACATTGATTTTCATATATATTCCCAAAGCCTCTTCACTTTTGCTCTGCTGTCATTTACTAGAGTGCGATTTATATTTTTCTTCTTCTCCTCCTTTGTAGTTTTTCCGTTCCTTCCCATATTTTGCCGGGTCTGTCTTTCTTTTCCTTGATCCAAGCCTTCTTCACTCCTTCTCCCTCTTACTCGAAGCCAACCCCGAGTCTCTCCCTTAAAAACTCGAAGTCACCTCCGAGTCTTCCCTTCCTAACACCGAGCAACACAGAAAATGAAAAAAAACCACCATCACCGTTCCTTTCTCTGGTTGTGCTTGCCCCCTCTGATCACCAGATCAAAGCTACCCGAACCAAATCTGCACCACGCCACCACCATTCCACGTCGCCCCATGTGAGCGAAACTATCGCATGCCTTAACCCGAAACTTCCTCTGCCTGTGGCGTGAAACACGCTGTAGCTTCATTTGAACATATATATTGCGGTGATATATGTTTATATTATTATATGTTGCACCTTGTTGTTTTTATCATGTCTGCCCTTGCTTCTTGCCAACAAATACACGTAGGAGCAGTTACATATATAGGCTTGAATCATATTTTCTATGTGTATAAAAAAGCTACAACATGTGATATATATTACTATATATGTGTATCGCATATAAGCAGTTGCTCAAAAAATGCACAGGCATACTTCCTCCTGTACCCATACTTTGTGTAAAGCTTGTCTGTTGTTGAGGATATACATTTCTGTGGCCATATACACACACACTATTGCTTTATAATAGATGCATATTGCAGTGAATATATATATATATATATATATATATATATATATATCTGTGTGTGTGGGGTTATATACAGTGTGCACCCTGAATTTGCGTTACTCTTCGTATTTATGCTGCATATGAAATGAGTGACGTGTGTCTCTTGCATGTCACACTTGATGTTTATACAATAGAAACTGCAATATGTGATATGTATATTGTATATTATAGGCACGCATGTTGCTCGATAGAATGCAGACACACACACACACACACACACACACACACACACACACACACACACACATATATATATATATTGCACTCATTTTATTGCAGAAGTTATATCTGTTCAAAATTTGAACTTATGCAGGTTAAATAAAAAACGTATATAAATTATCGAAAATTTTTATGCGATATATATACATATATTTGTCCTTTCAAAATTTATAAAAACAAATGTAAGTATATATTGCGTATGTATATTTTTGACCATGTATTATGTCATTCTTTTAAAGCGCCGACAAAGTATATATGTTGTATATATTACACGTGTACGCTTTGGCAAAAATTATATGTGTTGTATATAATGGTTCTTTTAAAAATTATAAAACAAACGTATGCATATATTGCATATGCATATTTTATTTCTTTTCGTTAAATTTCTCATGCTAAAATTCTAATCTTGCTTGTCGTAGCAAAATGACTTATCGTGCCTGATTCGTGCCAGTGTCCATTACTTTGCTCTTTGTCGCAGTTGTTTCCATCGTTCTCTAGCCACGAAAGGTGAGCAATCACTCACGATTAATGTTCTCATGCTTATTAAATTGATTTCATAAGAAATGACAATTTAAATGTGCTGTTAAATTAGAATTGTTAATTAATAATGGTTAATATGACCTGTTGTTATTTTAAATTAGCTACTTATGTAAATTGACACCATTATATGTTAAATAATTATTTATTTAAATTGTTATCGATCACATATGCTAAAATTGTTACGTTATATTATTGTCATTATTGTTCTCACTCTGCAATTTGCCTTAGTTTTAGAAATCACTATGGAATGAAATGATACATACCCAAAGACTTTAGAATGGGAGAAATCTCCTTATGTGTGAAATGATAAACCCAAGGGATTTTCATTTTTATTGAAATTTTGGAATTGCGGAGTTAATGATGTAAATTCGTAATTTAAACTATTACGGATTGAAATAACAATTATCCGTATCATTTGACCATAGTATAGAAAATTTTATACAGACACTGTTGGTCTATTTTGAAACTGATTTCCAAATATTTTGGAAGGAAACAAACGAGTTTTGATTTTTAGGTATTCCATTTTATTGTAGAGAAATTTGAGAAATTAAATGTTGATTTTGGAAATGAAAATTTTATGGGTTTAGTTTAAAGGCAATTAATAGAAATTTTACTTATAAATTTATTTTATAAAATATATATAACAAGATTTCAAATTGATAAATAAAAGGGTTTGATTTATTTTAAATTGTATAAAATATTTTTTTATTATGTATGTATAAATTTTAAAGGTTTTATTTAATTTATATTTACATAGATTTTTAACTTTAATAAATAAAAGGGGATTGGAAAGAGAAATTCGAATTTTATTTGTAACCTAATTTTGAGCAATAATTGAATCTAAATGAGGATTCATTCGAAACTTATTGATTTTTGGAAATGATTTATAACTTGATCTAGTAAAGGTGATTAAATGAAAACTTTAAATTTTAAATAAGTTTAAATTATGAATATTTTATTTTGTTTTAAATCTGTAATTGAGACTTTATTTAAATATTTTATAAAGTATTTTTATGAAAGACCACGATGTGAAATAAGCGTTTGGTTGTTAAAGAGACTGGGATCGGATACTGTCATACTCTTTGCCAATGCCGAAACCCACTTTAACAACTGTGTGTGTGATAGAGATTCCACAAATGAAGTAGGATGGTTTGGCGAACGATTCTGCATGGGGTATTTACGTGACGCTGACTTCCATGAGTCAACTTAGATGTGACTAAAACAAGAGCTATACCTAGGCCAAGTGAGGTCATACCTCCGATCGGACACATTTCTTCGAAACCATCCTATTACTTTGTGATTTGAATGGTGCACACATTTGATTATGAGAATGTTGTTCGAGGTGGGCGGAAGTAGCAGCTATGCGTTGCCACCAGCCCGGTTCTGCAAAACGGTAGAAACCTACCTTGGCATTGCCTCGAGTGCCGTGTTTACATGCCCTATCGTGCCTTATACGAGTTTGTTTTGTACCATATCTATGGAGTGCCCTCTAGGTGAACCACCAGTTTGGTGGCGCATATGGTATTGTATAGAGTATGGGAATATATAAAATGTGTTAAGGTGGATATAGGTAATATCTTAACGCTATTTGATACTTTACATTATTTTAGACATTATATACGTAGCATATTGTACAATGTATGTAGATAGTTTATCGGATCCTTAGAGGGTGGAATCCTAACATCCTTTAAGTTATTTCGCATTTATTTGACAATTCACTTGAGTTTGATTTATCTACATTAGAATGTTAATCCTGACTCGAGCATTTCGTGTTTTGCTTTACGTTCGGGTCAGCCTGAGTTTCCTCGCTTTTGAGACTCTCCTTTTGGATCTTAGAGTATGCTTGGGGTTCTATTTGTCATCTATTTCAGTTTTCAGTTTAAATCTGTTATTTCTATTTGTATGTTTCGGACTGTCATTTGTTCTTGTACTAAAGACTTCTGTGTATTGAAATTTTTGATGTACTCTGTTTGAGCTATGTTCTCTATAGTAGCTGCATGAACTACTATCTATTTATTATGCTATTTTTATTGTATAACACTATGTCTGTGATTCTGTGATTGATTTATTTACCGTATATGCTAAGTTATGCCAAATATATATTGACAATCTGTTGTTTTGGGCAATTCAAGTCTGACATTGTATGGATTATTGTCGATTTGAAGGGTTTAAAATGGCAGGCCGTCACATAAATGAAAGACCACAGTCGATTCAATGAAAAAGGAAAAGTACATCGCCTTGAATAGCACCACAGTGAAAGCATTGTATATAAAAATATAAGTGCACAAATTTATTTTGAGCTGATTCCTAATGTTGAGAATCTCATGACATTGTTATATGATAATAATGTCGAAATATAGTTCGTAACAGAAATTAGAGCTCACATGAAGTCGAAAGACATACTTTGAATTGTTTCACATGATAAACAGTTTACCACTGTTAGAGATAATTGATTGACAGAGTAGATATTTAAAATATAATAGCGTACCCGTTCACAGATGGAATGACCCGATTGGTTTTGAGTAAACAGATTATAGAAATTGTTATAAGAATTCATAATTGACCCCAAGTGCAAGTGGAAGATTGATTGAATTAGGGGTATGCCCTAGGGGCAATTATGTAATTTGTTACATTTATCTAACTTGTTGACCAATCTCGTTCAAAATAAAGGTATTTTCTTTCTATTATATACTTGATATAATGCGGTTATATTAATTCATTAATTTAGTTATGTTTGCACTAAAAATGGTCACAAATACCCAAGAATGGTTTTTTGTAGAGAAGTAAATGAAGAAAAGTGAAACTAAAATGAGTAAATGAATAACTAAGCAGTGGTAATAAGAAGTAATCAGACATATGGGTCTACAGTGGTTCGACATTGTATACCTACATCCACTTTGAAGATTATCCTTTATTACTCTCTTGTTAATCTGATTACAACAGTAGAACAAAGCTAGCACTTGATTACCACGGAGTCTAGAGTAACAATCAGCATAAGATCCTTAAAATGAACTAATAGGTCTGTATTTACATAGAGAGAGTACGAGATATTTCGCTAAGATTTCAGCAAAGGATCCTCCAAGTCCATGAGCGCCCACGATAATGATCAATAGTCGTAATTTGTTGTTTCGGAACAATCGGTATAAATTATATCGATCGTTATTTTTACCTCCGATTGCCATGTGATCATTTATGGGGGTCCCACATGCCTTTAGACCTTGATCCTAAATATGAAGTGGTTCCAAGTTGTAGTTTATGAGATATGGTTTAATCTTTGTTGTATTTGGATTGCCTGCTGAGTTACACTGATCATTAGGAATGATCGTCATAGAACGATTGATATTTCTTGAACCTGAGAGATTTGACCTACGATTGTTTTATTGGGCCCCACCCTTTAATATATCAATGCCCTAAAAGTTTCAAGTTAACCTTGTGGATTTTGAGCTATCGATTGATCTTTGCTAATTGAGCTGTTTTATAAATCGTTTTCAATCGTTCTATATAAATCCTTTCTTTATCCGTAACTCGAGCATATAAACTCTGATCGACCTGAAATTTGGAATGTAGCCTCATGGGGCTATGTTGTTGCTCCATACCGATTATATCTCGATTGGGCCCTGGTCCGGATCTGCTCGACCATCGTCTAAGTATTGTATACAACTAATTCTCAAGGCCGGTAACCATCCGTTTCTAGCGAAGTTGATGATATCACGGCCTTGCCAAAAGGCGGGATAATATTTCCCCCCCTTAAGTACATCCAATTCGAACATGACGTGCTTTGAACTGTCGTAAGCTTTGATTGTCGTAAAGGATTCTATCAAGTTTATTGAATGTTCGCTACTTTTCCGGTGAGTCACTTTTTGCTGAGATTCGTTTCTCCTTCCGTTCATTATGACTATTGGCCAACTTCCAATAGTATAAATACTAGATCACAGCTTGTCGGTTATTATCCTATTGTTTTTCTGGTGACTATTAGGCCACGTAATCTACTTTTGATATTTCTTTGGTTGATTTTAGGTACAAATTCAATTTCTGTCGATTTTAAAAAATTGAACTCTAGAACGTATATTGGTTCGTATATGAATTTATACCAGACCGCCGGTCATGATTGTACGTCCATGGGTCGTTGTCAAGTTTCAAAGTTATTTCTTATTTTTTGTGAACGACCACGGCCGATCGTTTATCACTGAATAAAAGTTTGGATCGCTTTGGTATAACTGTTTTTATAAACGAACGATTAATATTGATCGTTATCACTCAATGGATTTTCATACCCATTTATTTATGATCGTCCCTGTACGATCGTTGCCATTATATATACTAGTATACAATGCATGTACATGCATCTAATATCTAAAGATGTTTACCTTGGATGGATGTGTGTTTTAAGTGCAAATGTTCTTACATTCACAACACGTTCCAAGTTGTTTGTTGGTGACATCGATGACAAATTGATAGTAAAATTCCATTGGTGGGTAGGGGAAAAGGGTGGTGATATTCCATTAATGAATGTGGTAATTTTGGAATTTCAAAAAGACACCATGTAAATCATGTTGACTGAATTCTCTTTATTAATAGTAGTGAGATATTTTGATCTAGGCCGATCGTTATCGGATATAGCTAAATTTTGAAATGTTTTAGAATGATCGGTGTAAAAAAATGTTTTTCGCGATTGCACTCAAGGAACGATTGGCTCTACATTTTTGCCACAAAGGGCTGGCCTACATCTTCATAAAAAACATTTCTACTTGGCTACCTCCACTTCTCTTCTTCATCTTGTGTCATTTTGACTTCAAATAGAAAAAGAAGAAAAGTAAGCTGCCTCACTTTCTTCCTCTATCGATACAAAACCTATTCGATTTTCAAAATCAATCCCACCCCTTCTCGACTCGTTATCGTTCTAGCTCCTACACTCACTTCGAATCAAATTCTAATCTATAAAGCAGATTGATGCTGAGTAAAGGAAACGATGCAGATTAAGGCATGACGATCATCCTTGGACATCGGTAAAGCTTTGGACTTAGATGACTCTAGAGTAGGTAATGGTGTATCGATCCTTCTGAAGTGATATTGATGTTTGGGTGTTTAACGATCGTCTTGAACGATCGATGGTGCTCTGAAGTTGGTGAATTTTGAGGAATGACCAGTATGGAACAGTCGATGGGAATGAGTTGATCAAAAACGATCTATAGGACTGGGCCTAGGACTGATCGGTAGTGAGGTATGAGGAACGATCGGTGGAGCTAAAATATATGATTAATTGTCTGCACATGAACCTTAAAAGTGGAACTTAATTAAATAGAGTTGAACCCAATGATGAGCTTTGGCCTTGGATATTCAAGTGAATTCATATGACTTGTATACGATTGTTTGATATGAACTATTGCCTTTGACTATTCTTTTGGAGCTCATCTGTGACTTGAATATAAATATTAAACTTTTACTTGCTGACAATCGATCATGAAGCTTAAACTAAGTCATTCCCTAACTATTGTAGCGAAACAGTTGAGACGGTCAGAAATGACGATCACTCCAGTCGAACCTCGAAGTCTCGTCATCTTTTTCGACTTTACTTTCTTATGATTTATTAATGTATTATACAACACTTTTCCGCGCCACACTAGCACTCATTATGCACCAGGGAGTACAAGTTACTTTATCTAATCATGATTTTTTACTAAGCTGAATAGCAATGGGTTTTAGACATTCTGGGTGTTTTGCAACTAAGTAAGCTGGATCTTTTCTTCCACAGCATAATCCTAGCCTAGAATCAAGTTCTGCATTCGAGTATGATATTCCATCCTCTAGTCATCATTCAGAACAACTGAAAAGCCCAGGCCCAAAGTTTGATTTTTCCTCTGGAGTTCCCATTCTTCCACCAGGAGTTATAGATCCTGCTCCCGACACTCTAGAGGATGCAGTTATTCTGGAGGACCCGCTGATTCTGTAGCCTCTAAAAATAAGAAAGATGCTCTTTGCCGAATTTGCATAAGGAAAGGAATTCCTTTTGAGTATATATTGGTTCCATCACAGGATGATAGAGCTCATAGACCTCTAGAAGGATATACGGCATGCATCAAATTCATGTGTTGGTCCGGATGCTTCTCGCTATTTAACTCATACGTACGATAAATTCTCCATTATTTGAGGATGTTAGGAAATCCAATCTACAGTTTCAATGACAACAACTATACAATGGAAATCAAAATACATATGTATTTATATACACAGGTACTTTCTAGAACAACATCACAAGAAAGACAAGAACGAGGCTCAAAGGACACTACAAGAGACTACAAGCCAATAGGAACAAAGAAGTAAAAGAAATGATGCACAAAAACTGGCATTCGCCATATCATACGTCTGGATGCACAAGCCAGACGTCTAGAAAAGTTCTCTGGAACAACAAACAGGCTAAACCAGACATCTGTTAATAGCACTCAAACATCTGATCCTCTACTATATTCAAAAAAAATATAGTACCAGATGTTTGAAACAAATAGAAAACGTCTTAATTCAAACTCGAACTACGGAAATGAATTACAACTGCCATATGTGAGTGGACATCTCCGCTTCTCTTTGCCACAACTCTTCACCATCAACAGAAGCAACCTTAGAGGATTCATTAATGGGTGTGACTACTCAAGATACCTATCTACAACTACATATAGCATCAAGGATCAAGAGAAAAAATAACTTCACTTACTTACGCTTTCTAATTCTATACTCTATCATATATCTCTGCACTCTAGCAATCTTTACTTGTATTTACTCTTCCATATACTCAGTTCTTCATAGACAATATTCCTTAGAAATATATTGGAAGCAATTGTACTAATTAGTCAACATCCATGTTATACTAGAACGCACATTTGACAAGAATAACTTATTGTAACCAAGCCTTTTTCTTCAAGCGAAGCGAGGGTTCTTGATAGTCGAATTCCGAAGGGGGCTTCGGGACAGGACGTAGGACGGAAGGTCCGAACCAGTATAAAATTCTATGTGCTTATTCTATATTTACTTAGATTAATATTATTTCAGCTACATCATATACTTTGTCACATATACTTGCATATACACTACACGATCCACCTCGTAGACTTTCAATTGGTATCAGAGCTAGGTTTGATCAAAGTATAGTAACATGTTTTTGAATCACTTTAATATGGCAAGTATTTTTCAGGAAGGCCTATCCACAGCACGACCCCCACCTTATAATGGTTCTAATTATGCATATTGGTCAACACGTATAAGAATTTTTATGAAAGCTAACGGATTGGAAATTTGGTCAACCACTTAGAATAAATATGAACATGGTATGATGTGAAAAAAATGCTGCTTCTAATAATGCGAAGGCTATAAATATTTAATTTTGTTCATTAGATAAGAATGAATTTTCACGTTTCATGTAATGTAACACTGCATATGATATTTGGCGTACTTTACAAGTTACACACGAAGGCACGAACAAAGTTAAGCAAACTAAAATTTCAATTTTACAAAATTAATTTTCATCATTTAAAATGAAACAAAATGAATCTATAGTAGACATATACTCTAGATTCCAAACTATTCAACACGATTTAATGGCACTAAGAGTTGAATTCACAAATTTTGATTTAATATCTAGAATACTTAATTCTTTAACTCCAGAGTGGGAAAGAAAAGTATTAGCTATCGAAGAAGCTAATGACCTTTCAACACTCTTAGTTAAAGAATTGACATGAAATTTAATATCCTATGAAGTTAATCTACAGGCAAGAAAAGAACAAAATTCGAAGAAGAAAAACATAGCATTTCCAGTAACAAATGAAGACTCTGACCAAGACGAAGAAGAAATTGTATTTATTGCCAAAAACTACAACAAATTCAAGAAATTTAGGAAAATGAACAGATTTCAGAAAGGAGGAAAATCAAGCTCAACAAATCAAATGCCAATCAAATGCTATGAATGTGATCAATTTGGACATATGAAGAAAGATTGTCCCAAGATCAACAATGATAAAAAGAAGAACAAATTTGAAAAATTCAAAAAGAAGAAAGCTTTCAAAGTAACATGGGATGACTTGGACTCATCATCATCATCAAATAGTGATAGCGATAGTTATGGGAACAAGGCAATGTATGTTTTATGGCACAAACTGATGAGGTATGTCCCAATCTTAGCTATGATGAATTATTAGAGCTTAGCATGGAATTAGATTATAAATTTAGAAAAATTAAAAATTGAATAAACAACACATAGCCAAAATAAATCGATTAGAACTTGAAATAGGAATGTTAAAAGATGAAAAAATTATTTTAGAAGAGGAACTAGAATTATCTCAAGAAAAAATAAAAGTAGTTTAGTTGAATATGAGATTATATCTATTGATTTTGGAAAAGTTAAACTAGAAAAGGATAACTTATTAAAAGAAAATATCAACTTTAAAAGTAATATAGAAACATTGAAAATTTGAATTAAAAGAAAAATTAGATAAAATTGCAAATAATTTTTCAAAATTTAATAAAGGAAAACATGATTTGGAAAATCTTATCAAAACTTCGAAACCTCGGGTAATAGAAATGGAATAGGATTTAAAAATATTCCTAAACAAAAAGGGAATAATATTAAAAAATATAGTTTCATTTATCAAAAGCCTAAAAGATCACCTAAGTCTAATATGAATAACAAAAACATAAAAATTTGGATTCCTAAGACAAACAATAATTTGATTAGACAAAAACAGATTAATAATTTTCTAGATAATATAGTTTATAATAAAAATTATGTTCATAAATGTACCAAACCTTCTTGGGTATGGCTACCGGCTCTTCCTAACATCTAGGACCCTAAAAAAGTATATGGATACCAATTAAATCATTTTTATCTTGCAGGTACCTAAAATAAAAAATAAGAAGAAATGGATACTTGATAATGGCTACTCAAAGCATATGACTTGAAATGCAAAAATGCTATCAAATATAACATATATTGATGGGGGAACGGTAACTTTTGGAGATAACTCAGAAGGATATGTCGTTGGCATCGGAGAAGTCATCAACTCTGGTATTTCTAACTCTCCTATTATTACAAATGTTTTGTTAGTAGAAAATTTAAAACATAACCTACTTAGCATTAGTCAATTATGCAATAAAGGTTTTCAAATTAATTTCGAAAAAGATAGATGTGATATTTTCGGCAATATCAAACAATCTATCTTTGAAATTTTTAGAAATAAAAATATTTATGTCTTAAATATGAATATAAATCGAAATTCAAACTTATGCTTAACTGCCAAACAAGACGATCCATGGTTGTGGCATAAATGATTTTATTATATTGATTTTAAATATATTAATAAATTAGCAAAATATGAGCTAGTTAGAGGTTTACCTAAAATAAATTATAAAGTAAAAAATTTATGTGATGCTTGTCAAATCGGTAATCTAAAGAAAAGCTCTTTTAAATCTAAAAATAATATTTCTACAAAACAACCATTAGAATTATTACATTTAGATTTATTTGGTCCAACTCAAGTACGATCTATAAATCACAACAAATATATTTTCGTAATATTTGATGATTTTTCAAGATACATGGACCTTTTTTAAAACATAAAAGTGACACTTTTGGAATGTTTAAATTTTTCGCTAAAAGAATTAAAACTCAAATGGATTTGGAAATTAAGAATATTTGAAGTGATCACGATGGAGGATTCGAAAATGATCTTTTTACTAGTTTTTGTAACAAAAAGGGCATAAGTCATAATTTCAGCATAAGTCATAATTTCTCTTTTCCTCGCACATCACAACAAAATGGTGTAGTAGAAAGAAAAAATTGTACGTTACAAGAATGTGCATGAACACTATTAAATTGTAGTGATTTACCAAAATATTTTTGGGCTGAAGCTATTGCTACGGCTTGTTATGTTTTGAATCGAGTAACCATACGACCTATGGCTAAACAAACTTGCTTCGAATTGTTTTTTGGAAGAAAACCTAAAGTATCGTACTTTAAAACTTACGGATCAAAATGTTTTATATTAAATACAAAAGATAATTTAGGAAAATTTGACCCGAAGGCCGATGAAGGAATCTTTGTTGGATATTCGGATCGTAGCAAGGCATATAGAATTTTTAATAATCGTACTAACAAAAATGAAGAAAGTTTACATGTTTCATTTGATGAAAATTTCCTTAACAATCGTACTAATGACGATGAAGAAATTATTCCTATATCAAATACAACAAACACATTTAATAATGAGACAAATGCACAAAATAATACTCTAGCGTCACCACCTAGAATTCTAAAAGATCATCCAAAAGATAATAACATTGGGGATCTTAATTCCAGAGTTACTAGAAATCAACTTAACCAAATAAGCCATATTGCATTTGTGTCAAATTTTGAACCAAAGAATTTCAAAGAAGCTTCAAACGATGATTTTTGGTTAATCGCCATGCAAGAAGAAGTAAATCAAATTGAACGTAATAATGTTTGGGAATTAGTACCAAGACCAGAAAATCAATCAGTTATTAGAACAAAATGGGTATTTAAAAACAAAGCAGAGGGTTATAATCAAGAAGAAGGTATCGACTATGATGAAACTTTTTCTCCAGTAGCAAGACTCGAAGCCAAACGTACATTACTTGCTTTTGAAGGTCATCACAATTTTAAATTATTTTAAATGGACGTCAAAAGTGTTTTTTAAATGGTTTTATTAAAGAAAACATATATTTTGAACAAACTCCATTATTTGTTCATGAAAAATATCTCGATCATGTTTTTAAATTGCAAAAAACCCTATATCGGTTAAAATAAGCCCCCTTGCCTGGTATGAACGTCTTAAGAATCATTTAATTGCATCTGGTTTTCAAATAGGTGAAATAGATATGACTTTATTTATTAAACGAGAAAATAATGGCATTTTAGTTGTACAAATTTATGTAGACGATATTATTTTTGGTTCAACTAACGAAAATCTTTGCACTCAATTTTCAAATATTATGAAAAGTGAATTTGAAATGTCTTACATGGGTGAACTAAATTTCTTTCTAGATTTACAAATAAAACAACTTGAAAATGGAATTTTTATTCATCAAGAAAAATATTGTAACGATTTATTACGTCGTTTTGGCATGGATAAAACTTCGAGCAAACCATCACCAGTGAGTACTCGTGTTCACTTAGAAAAGGATGATAATGGAAAAGATTTTGATGAAAAATTATATCGTAGTATGATTGGATCCTTACTTTATTTGATGGCTAGTCGACCTGAAATTATGATGAGCGTATGTCTTTGTGCCCGATTCCAAGCAAAACCAAAAGAGTCTCACCAAAGAGTTGTTAAACGTATCTTACGATATTTATCTAGTACTAGAGATTACGGATTGTTTTACCCTAAGGGATCATCATTTGAACTTGTTTCATATAACGTTGCAAATTTCGGTGGATGTAAAACAGATCGTAAGAGTACTAGCGGAATGTGTCTTTTTATCGGACAATCGTTGGTTTCATGGTTTAGCAAAAAGAAAAACTGTGTCTCTTTATCCACTTACGAAGCTGAATATATTTCAGCGGCCTTAGCATGTGCACAAGTGATATACATGCAACAAATGCTTAAGGATTTCGGAAAATTTATCGACAAATCTGCAATATATTGTGATAATACGAGTGCAATAAATCTACCGAAAAACCCTGTAAATCACTCACGTACTAAACACATAGATATATGACATCACTTTTTACGCTGCGATGTAGAAAAAGAAACTATTACATTAGAATACGTAAATACTAGGAATCAAATAGCAGATATTTGCACAAAACCACTAAATGAACAATTGTTTGTTAAACTACGACGTGATTTAGGAATATGTTCTCTTAATGATCTTATCAGCTAACTCTAAATTTCATTGATTCTATTTTTTGGTTAAAATACTTTAATCCACAAACAAAATCTTCTAGCACTAACCAACAATTTCTTTAGAATGTTTGTTTTACAAATAACAATTTATAACCATTTAAAACTGAACAAAAATAGCTCCTTATTTTAGAAATAAAATACAGTTTTTATATTGGTTCCCTTTAAAACAAACAAAAGCAAAACAAAAACATATCTTCCGACAACTCTCACCACTCGTTTTCAATGCCAACCTCGAATAGTTCACCGGATACCCCTCATCGACTTCCTACTCCGACAACAGGTCAAGAGCCGACCTATAAATGGTCCTCCTATCACACAGGATTCACTCCCGATAAAAAACGGACCAAACGATCTCTATTTGTCTCTCCTAACACCAAAGAAAAAATCGATGATATACATCATTACCAAAAGCAACAAAAGGATTTATAACGAGAATTATACTTCGAATAAAAAGGTCACTGCAAGATTGCTGAGTTTTCTAGAGCAAGCAGCGATCAAATTTTGCAATTCGTGAAAAAAGGATGTACATGAACTACTTCGGATTCCTTATAATCCCCTAGATCCTTCTTCTGTATTATAATGGAATCAAAAATCTATGCATGTAATCACTGTGATTGATCGTTATAAAAATTCTTTTTGGCTTGTTACTTATGCTACATTAATAATTACTAATTATATCATACACATTCTTGTATTAGTGCTTTTTGATAATGCCAAATGGGGAGAAATAATGGTACACACATAAAATAATGGTAAGCACATATTCAGGGGGGGATTCATAAAATTATATCTAAGTACATTGTATAGTTGTCATCATCAAAAAGGAGGAGAATGTTAGGAAATCCAATCTACTGTTTCGATGACAACAACTATACAATGGAAATCAAATGTACACACACACACATATATATATTTATATACACATGTACTTGCTAGAACAACATCACTAGGAAGACAAGAACGAGGCTCAAAGGACACTACAAAAAACTACAAGCTGGAACAAAGAAGTTAAAGAAAAGTTGCACAAAAACTGACATGCACCATATCAGACATCTGAGTGCACAAGCCAGACGTTTGGAAAAGTTCTTTGGAACAAAAAACAGGCTAAACTAGATGTCTGGTAATCACACTCAGATGTCTAATCCTCTACTATATTCAAAAAATATATAGTATTAGACGTCTGAAATAAATACCAGACGTCTGAATTCAAACTCGAACTTCAGAAATGAATTACAACTGCCATATGTCAATGGACATCTCCGCTTCTCTTCACCACAACTCTTCACCATCAACAGAAGCAACTTTAGAGGATTCATTAATGGGTGTGACTACTCAAGATACCTATCTACAATTATATATAGCATCAAGAATCAAGAGAACAAATCACTTCACTTACTTACGCTTTCTAATTCTATGCTCTATCCTATATCTCTGCACTCTAGCAATCTTTACTTGTATTCACTCTTCCATATACTCATTTCTTCATAGACAATATTCCTTAGAAATATATTGGAAGAAATTTTACTAATTAGTCAACATCCTTGTTATACTAGAACACACATTTGACATGAACAACTTACTATAACCAAGCCTATTCCATCGGGCGAAGTGAGGGTTCTTGATAGTCGAATTCCGAAGGGGAGCTTCGGGACTGGTTGTAGGACAGGAGATTCGAACCAATATAAAATTCTGGTGTGCTTATTCTATATTTACTTAGATTAATATTATTTTAGTTGCATCATATACTTTGCCACATATACTTGCATACACATTACACGATCCACCCTGTAGATTTTCAGAGAATAGCTCCAATGCAGCTTCATACGAATTGCTACGCTCTTCTCAATTGTAATTATATGGTATTTATGGAGTTCTTGCATCGTCCTTTGACCATCGATGATATTCTGTTCATATTCTCTTTCAAGCGATGAACAGTGAGTCTTTCGTTTACATTTCTTGAGTTAGTGAAGAAGTGTCAAATTCTAACTGGAGCATGGAATAAATCAAGTGCTTTTAAAAGAGAGTGGTTATTTGTTTGATGTTCTCCTGGTTTTGCTCAACAATGGCTAGAAAGACGTAAGTATTATCCATCATTTTTATACTAGCATGGAAAACTGATATCTAAGTCGTGTTCCTGACTAAGTAATTCCTTTTACAGGCACCATAACATGGCCCGGTAGTAATCTTTTTGAGGAGGCATTCACAAATCTCAAAAATGAACCACCTGAAAATAGGAACATCGAATATCTTCCCATGGACGAATGCCTTGTTGCTTTTTTTTGATGGAAGAGGGCCTCAGCATAGGGCTAACAAAAGTTTCTCAAATTACAAGGGTAAGACCACAAGCTGCAGCCGGCCAAAGGGGCAGTCGAGTCGATCCCATCGTGTCCCCAACTATGGGAGCTTAGAAATTCACTTATATTGACGTCGAAGGAGTTAAAGACGATATGATTGGTCGCAATGATGACAGATCTAGTCTTAGATTCGAGGTCAGATCCTCAAAAACCTCACAATCGTTGGCTCTTGATGGAAGAAAAAAGAAAACACATATTTATAAATTTCCCAAAAATTGTCTTTCTGATTAACTCAAATTGTCGATGACTCCCAAGGTTGTTCAAGATGAATCCTCTTCTCAACCGTTAGAGTGTTCAAATATGTCGCTTAACTCTTTGTTTGGTCTGCCAATACCATACGACCTTGATGCTTTCCACTTCACTGATGTGAGTGTTGATGGGTAGGAATCTCCAACCCGAACTAGCACAGGATTTCGAACTTCTAAAGAGGAAATTACTCCAATAAGCAAAGCTCCTGCATTTGGTCCGTCGGGGGGAAACATGAGAACACTTGCATACACTTGCACCCCTCAACATTTCATTGTGCTCAACCTGTGCCCTTCAATGCTTAAAGTTGATTAACTTTTGTTTTCCTTTATAGGAACAATGGTGACGAAATGGAACATGTTCAATTCTCTTCAGGATATAAACCAGCTGTCCTCTGGTTCATGCTCTAGTTCATACCGTCAAGGTAGCAGTTGAGAATATTATGATTCTAGTTATCGCTCCTGTCGGGACCGGGGTCATCAGGTTAAGGGTGATAGGGATAAACCATCGCAAGATCGATCAAGATCTAGGTCCCCTCCCCTAAAGGGTTTCGATAAGCCAATTGATCATCGGGACCCACCCATCGATTCTTCTCATGGTCCCCATTCCGTTTTAGTTCCTTCAAAGCCTTTGGTTCCTCTTACTCTCAGCGGTCTAGTGATCATCGTCGCCATAGCAAATCTGTTATTGCTCATGGGCCTAGCAAGGAAAGCACTAATTTCGAAATCCCTACCGAAGATCTTGTGATCGATCCAGTGGCTCACATGACATAGCTTTGAGAGAGTTTCCAAACCTATGCTTTGAAGGGTTCTTTTTCCATCCTAATCTAAAGAGGGTCCAAGACCATGTCCAAAAAAGGACTATTGATTGTGTCACTAATATCCAAAAACAGTACCATGAATGGATGAAAGCAGCGGAGAAGATGTCGAAAGCATCTTTGGAGCCTGCGACGGAAATTGAAAAGTTAAAACGTTGGGAAGTTGAGAATAAAAGAATTATTGATACTTTGACAAATGAATTAGAGACTTCTAGGATCTCTCAAGTAGAGGCTGAGGGTAAAGATAATGCTTCCATCAAACCTATGGAGGAGATGAGGTCCAGTCATCTAGATATGGTCTAGGTATTACATCATCGAAATCAAGAAATTACATTCGAGAGAGATGCATCTCGAAGTAATTAAATCTGCAGCCTTGAAGGGATATCGGAACTCAAGGCTAAGGTCAAGTATGCAAACAAGGAGAAATATGATGTTCAGAAAATTGCTCAAGATTCTTGTGATGAGCTGGTGATTGTTAGACTTGAGAGAGATACGACAGTTGAAAGGGCCAAAGATGTTGATGCACTCATTCAATGCGAAGTAGAAGCTACCGAGGAAAAGGCTAGGGAAGAGATAATAAATGAGCTCGACCTGCTTGTTATTCTTTACAATGCCAACATTCTCAAGCATAGAAATCTAATATGGATTGGCGATGATTATCCCTACTAGCTCTGACGTGGGTGGGAATTTCTTGTTGTGGAGAAAAAGAGACTCCTTAACACTGAGGAAATCGACCTATCCAAGCTTAAAGGTGAAATGCTATTGGGCGTTGAATCCAAAACATTGCATGATATCTTGCTTACACTTTAGAAAGAATCTGTTGTTGCCCCTTTACATGCAGTGGGTGAAGGATATGGGTCGGCACAACCCGATGTTACAACTGAATTGTGCATAGCATCCTAGGCTATCCCAAGTTCCATGGTGGGTTCTTCAACCATCCCTGGGTATGATCCGGATAAGCCTTGGCTTTCTCTAATTCCTAAACGCATTTCTAAGAGTATTTCGGCTCTACTTAGGAGCTACACGGAGGGTGCCGACAACTTTCGTCTTTTAAAAGGTTCGGGTGTCATCAGTTGATATTTCTAATATTTTCGCCTATTTTTCCTTAGCTTTAAATCCGTCAGGTATCGTTCCTCCTCTCTTGCAAGAGCCTCAGTTGGGATCACAAGCGCCTGTGACGGAGTCCATTAAAGTTACAACTTCAACCGCTGCTCAGTATGCTCAAGAAGAAACATTCGTTTGCGATGATCAATTCATGGAGGCACTATTCAAGGAAGGAGGCGACTCACACCATGAAATTCCTTTTAATGAGGATGTTGTAATCACTGGATCTTCCAACCCTATTGATGAGCTCAACATGAAACAACGCATTGAGAAGGAAGAGTTGCTGAAAAAGAAAGCGAAAGCAGAGCCCGTTGATAAGGATTTAATTGAGCGATTCCTATCCCGCTTCAAATAATCCCTCCGGGTAGGGAAAGTCCTCGAAATGAGGTCCCTTTTTTTCGACGTTGAGCGTGCCTCGATCCCTCCTGCTTCTAAAGATGATGCCGCCTTGACCTTATAACTGAAGATGTTTCCTCAAAGAAAAGCCAAGGCGAAAAAGGATCGAAGAGAAGATCGAGTGGCAGTTCTAATGGAGCCACTCCCAAGAAACAAAAGAAAGAGAGGAAATTGAAGAAATAATCATTGGGTTGATATGATGTGTGAATAACTTGGATAACTACCTTTTCTTTTTATTGGTCGTGTTTGTATGGTTACGACCCCAACTTTTAATTCTCATTTTGGATAAACTTGTATTATGAACAACAAATTTAGTGTAAATGTGACGACCCAGGTTCCGACGCTCGAAAATCAGCATCCAATACATCACCCGTATCCGAATGTCGGAGGTTCAAACGTTGTAGTCCGTTTCGCCGGAGCTTATAACACATTAGGTAAAAACAACACAGTGGAAACAAAGAAGAAATGAATGATTTTATAGATGCACAAAATGGATACAACATGAATTACAACAAGCTAATAACAATGCCCAACAATATCAAAGCCAAAATAGATACAACAGTGGAAAAATATAACAGAACTGGGAACAAGAGCAACAACAGCGGAAATGTATCTTCAACAGAGCTTCCAAGAGAGAGAGAGAAACTGTGACAACCTAGAATTTTCAGATATTTGAAATTAGAATATTTAATATATTTTAAATATTTGGAAGTTGGTTTAACTTGAAATTTCAAATATCATTATTATTTGGCAATTAAATTATTGAATTTAATAATTAGAGATTGGGTAAAATATTAAATCTTGAGTTTTAAGCTGGTTAAAAATATTTCAATGGCCTATAAATTTATATTGATTTTATTGGAGATAGTAGAAGTTTAAAATTTGAGTTTGAGGGTGTTTTGTTCAGTTTTGAATTTATATCGTTTAAATCGATGTTTAAAAATAACCTTCCGAGGCACAGTCTCGGATTTTAACGAAACCAGTTCCATTGGATCCGTAATAGTGTTTTATTATCGGATCTCAATTTTTGTAGCATTTAGAATCGTCATGTGATCGTACGGTAGAAAAACGCGCTGAAATCTTTACTGGAATCTAATATAAATAACTGGGTTCAAAAAGCTATCTTCTCCATATGACCAAATTAGGCCTCGAAACCTTTTCCATTACGTTCGGAATAGGTATTTAACATTATAAATGCCTAGCGGTATGCCTAGATTGGAGATCGAGATTTTAAGTTGCGGAAATTGAGATGATTTAAATTTGAAATTTAAATTTAAATATAAATAATTGTATTGCATTGAAATACTATACCCTTGCAGACACGTAATAGAATTTGAAACACGTGTCTTCACTAGAGACATGCGTTCTTTCTCTAAAAAATAAATAATAAAATCGAACGAGAAAACCTCGTTCTTTCCCTCCTCCTTTTGTTTCCCCAATCTTCATTATGGCCGAACAAAAATTTTTATTTGGTTTTTTCTCAAATCCTTTTTCATTCATTCGTAAGCTCAAAAAAAATTCTTTTGGCATAAAAAAAAGAGAAAACAGAAGTGGAAATCAA
The DNA here is from genome assembly GCA_030765085.1 of Allium cepa. Lineage (NCBI taxonomy): Eukaryota > Viridiplantae > Streptophyta > Magnoliopsida > Asparagales > Amaryllidaceae > Allium > Allium cepa. The sequence continues at coordinate 263,087,859 of CM060931.1, read as the reverse complement.
AATTTTAACGGCCGAGCCCTCCTTCAAATCCAAAATCGAATTCATAAATAAAAAATAAAATCCCAAATCAAGATTTCAACGTGTTCCTCGCTCGATCTCTCGGCAGGACGTGTTCATAGGAAGGTCGCGAGTTCGATTCGAAGGTCGGTGCAAGGAGAGAGAGAGTCGCGAGAGGGTTTAGCAATTCACGAAGCCGCGGGCAGAGTCGAAACTAGCAGAATCAAGTAGAGAAGCACGTGATAACGTGGCGTTAGGCTAGGGTCGCTGTCGACGGCAGTGAAGAGGAAGAAACAAATCCTCGTTCTGGAAATTGGGTTTCGGTCTATGGCACGACATCGGGGTTGATCATGATGGCGATCCAAGGAACTGACGTGATGGTAGTAAGGTATAATAATTCCATTTTTATTTAATACAGTAAATTTATATATATTCTTTCATACACATTTTAATTCAAAACAGTAAATTTTAAAATGTTTAATCCTGATTTAATTTTTATATATCTATTTACAGGAAACAGGAAAAAATTTATATTTATAGATTATATTTTAAAAGAAAAATAGGAATTTGAAAATGTTTATGTGAAAATAGGCTTTTGAAATCTATAATTTATTTTATAAATATATGTGTGTGTGTGTGTGTGTGCGCGCGCGTGTACTTTCAAAAATAAAATAAGTATACATATTTTATATTTTATTATAAAATAATGGATTGAGTGATTAACTGTTTAATTTACTTATATTAATTATTTTTGTTACTAAAAGATTTTTTTAAAAGGGAAGTAGTTAAAATAAAATCCTTAGTTAAGTAATTTATAAAATAAGATAAATGGTCTGATTTATTTTGAATATTAATAAATTATATAATGTTATACAAGGTCTGAAATCGTGAAGGATACAAGCCGGTTTGGGTCGGATAGCAAAAATTAAAAATCAAAAGTGAGTTAATCTCACTCATTTGGATTACCTTTTCAGTTTAAATAGTTAAATTTAAATTATTGGTTGTTTGCTTGAATTGATAATTTATTATCAGCTTGGATATGATATATTATATATAGTGTATATATATACTAGAGTGATTGATTTCCCGCATTATATAGCAGATGGGACCCTGTGCGCCTCGTATAATAGCGGATGACCCTTTATACCACAATACCCGCCTTGAAGCAGGATTGGTATTTTATTTGTTGTGCAAACATCTGTGGATGCAGGGAAAAGAGGTTGGAGGGATCCAACTGGATTCCTCAAAATATTTAGATTAGTTTTAATACTCTGTGATATTATTTATTTGATAATCTGTGATAGATTATATTGGCAATGGATAATTTTGGATGCTATGGTTTAATTGAATATATTTGGGTATATTGAGACATCAGAATATAAAGATGGGATTTTTGAGGAAATAAAAAAGTGGATTTAAGTAAATAATTATAAAGATTTTGGATAAATTAAAGAATGAATTGGAAAAGGAGAAAGGTTGATTTTTTTTAATTTATAGTAAATAAATTCCGAGTATGGTAAAGGATATTTTGAATAAATGGAAATAAATGATTGTTTCTAACTTAAGCGATATTGTTTAGCGAAATAAAAGATTTATTTTAAGATTCAGGTTTTAAATATTCTGGGAAGAAATAAAAGGAAAATTTTAAAATAAATTATGAAATTTTATAATTTCAGTTTTAAATAAGATTTTTAAATCATAATTAAGAAGTAAATCTGGAAACAATAGATTTCTGAAATAAGCTTTTAATAAGTCGAGAAATAAGTTTTATGGGAAATTAAATTTAGAAAATCGATTTTTTTTTAAATCGATTAAGTGATTGAAACAGTATTTCAAAAGAGAATAAGATTATGGAATTTATAAACAGGGTTTATAAATAAAGTGAAATATTTATCATAAGATAATTTGGAAGAATAAATTCTGGATGGGAATTTTTAAGGGGATGGGTAATTTGTTTTAAAATAAATAGTGGTTTATTTTTAAAGGTGTGATAGTAAAGTGTATTTCCGTAAAATGCCAAGTACGTTTTTCAAGCAGATTTTTAAGTATAAGTTAAAATTTTTAAAGTTGTTTTAAAAAGAATGTTTTGAGAAATTATTATTTAAGTTGTTTAAAATTTTAAAAGTAAATATTTATTTAAATTAATATTAGTAGTAATTATTTAAAAGGTTTGACTTGTATTATGATTTTAAAGATAATTATTAATATTTATATTTTATAAATTAGTTTTATTCTAAAGATAGTTTGGCTAAAGTTTTTATTTAAAACTTGTATAGAATTTCATAACTTTATTTTTAAAATTACTTTTGGCTTAAGTTTTACTTAAGAAGTTATTATAAAATTTCATAAATAGTATTTTAAATAAGTGTTTTAAATAGTTTTTATTTTAAGTGTTTTATATAGTTTTATTTTAAAAAAATGTTTTAAAGTAAATATATATATATATATATATGTATGTATGTATGTATGTATTTTTGGATAAAGTGATTTAAATTATTTTAAAAATTTAAAATATTAAGGCTTGGCCATTTTCAGTGGAAATAAAACAAATTGGGTGGGAATTTTCTTCCGAAAAGAGAAAGGTGATTTGATAACTATTTGTTTTCAAAGGGTTGAAGAGTGGAAATATATCTTGCAAAGATATTTTGAGATTAACAAATAATTTGGAAAATTATTTAAAATTTGATGGTTGTTTGTGAATGTTATTTGATAGTTAAATAACTGACTATCAATATTGGCCAATGCGCTGATCGTTTCGAAGAGAACGGGATTGGGATAAAATTCCTGAAAACCACTTCGATCTGGTTTGAACGTTTTCGTGAGGAAGACAAGAGCTTGGAGTCGAAGATGGAGCAGTGAAGTGCAAGGGATAATCGTTACTAACCCTGAGGGTAATTCCAAAAGGGATGTAGTAGGAATTGTGCCTTCGGTTCCGTTCGAACCCGAAACGGACTTGCTTTCAGAACATCGTCAGGAGGACGATGAACATTCTAAGCGAATGTGTGCTAAAAAGTTAATGTTTAACCTCAAGCCTCATCAACCGAGAATGGCTAAAACAAGGGAGGTGCATACAAGGCTAAGTGGCTAGCAACCAATTAGGGTAAGGTAACCCTTGTCTAGAAGTCCCTTTTATTCGGCAGTGTAGGCGGTTGCTGATACCAACCACGGGTTGAACTTATTCGGACTATCCAGCAAGGGGTATCTCTGGTCTTGTGATGTAGGGGATCAGGGTGGATCCTCGGTATGATGATCTAGACCACATACTATGATGGGTGGTACCCCAGTAGCCCTGCCATTGTATGGAATCCAATCTCCAATAAGCGTCTGTACGGTTTTGATTGTGCCCAACTATTGTTGAAAAGTGAGATGCAAGTATTTCAGCTACATTCTATTTTACTTTCTATGGACATTATTATAATATCAAACGGATTTTGATAAAAAAATGTTTTGGTTATCGTAAGGTGAAAACCCGGCATGTTTATTTGTAGCGTGAAGATACCATTGATTTCAAAATGATTTTGAAAACATTAATTATCCAACTGAATGTGTTTTCTCACGCTGGTTTTCCAGACTAACTCGATGTTATTTAACTGTAATGCTCGGGTCAGACCGAGTATTATAGATACATGAAAGGATGTTGTGGAGCTCAGGAGACGTGTTGGATGACGAGACGTATCACATGTATTTGATGAATATTCCATTATGTTTGATTAACTGTATAGTCAATGTTGTGAGGACAAGTTAATATAACTGTCCAGTAATTTTTTTGATTCTGATGTACTCTTATGATGCAATGTATAAAACAAATATAGTTTCTTTTTGTGTAAAGATCAGTTATTATCTATTATATTTTGTTCCGCTGCGATGGTAAGATTCTGTTGTTTCTTGTTTCCTTTTCTTCTATCTCCTTCTTATATAACCCTAATGGTCCGGTTTTCCGGCATTCGATTGCCGACATTTAATACAATGGTAGTATTGATGTCAATTTTCGACGTCGAAAAATCGGGTTGTTATAGGAAGAGAATCCAACAGACTGCATCTTCGTAGCTCCAAAGATCTCCAAGCAAAAATTCAAACAAAAAGCTATCATGCAGAAATGAAGCAGATGTGATCCCAAATCCACAGACTTCAAAGACTGCCAAATCTACATTTACAATCAGAACTAGCTCTAGAACCTGCTGATAATCTGACTCTAGTTTTCCTGTGTGGAAAATTATGGGCACCTAGAGTTCAGAAAAAGAACAATAAACTCTAGGTCAGTCATGAGACTGGTGTGAGCAAACAAAAACAGCTTTTTGTGCAAAAAGAAATAAAAAGAAATCTGTTATGCTTTTTGGAAAATGAAACTACCATAAGGCCTCCCGGTACACACTCAATGTAATCGCACACATTGGGGAGATTTCTCCTTATAGTAGTCAAACATGCTTGATACGTGAAAATCCTTTTGATATTATTATTAATGCATAGTGTGGAAAACATTTCGAAAGTATAATATTAATCATAGCCAGCATACGTACCATTATAGTATGCCTACTATAGCTACCATTTAAAAATGACAGGTTATACAACAACCGTACAGGGCTCGTATTGGGTGATTGGATTTTCAACAAATAGTCAAGGCTAAGGAACTTCCTTTTCGAATGGGCACGCCTTTGGAGGGACTCCCTGAGAACCTAACCGGATCTCTGCCAACACAAGGCCTGGTTACCTCTGTAACTAGGTAACTAACTGTCACGAGTATGCCATCCCCCGGTTATAACCGACCTTCATCCCAGGATTCCACAAATTCCAAAAACCACATAAGTAAAATATCTGGGCTCTGTACCATGATACCACTTTTTATCCAGAAGGAAATGCACATACCCTAAGAGGCGCGACCCCCGTAACCTTACCACATCCTTCCTGTTTCGACCATTTCCGGGGTGTGAGGTTCGATGAAATCTCGTCCAACAAAGCTACGCTTTTCATAAAAGCTGCGCTTCGATAAACCAATGATAAGCACTTAGAATACCACATTACCAAATTGGGAATATATCACAAGTAACCATCATCTACATAACCTCTGAGCTCGTACGTCTCAGAGAACGGTGTTAGGCTAAGAGAATAAATTCTCCGCCACCAAACATAAATTTATTTGATAGAAACTAGCTTTATATGTCAAAGTGTAACGTCAGTCATACAAGTCCATCCTGGGTCTGAATGGAACCAAAGGCACTTCGTCCAATTAAGGAAAAAGTCCTTGCAAATCCGGATATTCCCAATCACGTCCGGACTCCCCATCACTCAGGTTAATCTCTATACCGGAGCAAATCAGTGCAGAGACGATCAACAGGTAATCCTGTCGTTTTTGAAAATACCCGGTCTTCAACCACCGTCTTCAAATGCAATCCATTTCGTCGTATCATTATTCGGAATGGGTTTTATGACTTAATGTCCTCTCCTGGCTTATCCGAATAATGAATGCTTATTTTAAAACATATGGATACATTCAGATCTTAGTTAAGTCACTACTTTTTAGCGCTTATTTCCCAAAACCTTTCTTTTTGAATGGTTTAAAAAATTTTCCATTTTAATATTTTAAACAAAAGATCTATCTGTAAGATGCTCTTCAATTTGAAACAAGGTTTACCAAATCTTCAACAAAGATTCGTTCATAGCTTTCAAAACTATTTCCATTTCAAATTTGATTTACCCACAACTCAATATCCTTTCAACAAAAAATGGAAATGCTTTCTTTATGTGAAAGCTATTATCATTTGAAAATAAAGTTTTTTCGTTTCGAAAAAAACCGATTAAATTTGCTCAAGTTATAACCCTTTAAAGTATAAATTGGAAAATCAGCGAACTGCCATACTCTTGGAAGGCTCTGTTTGAGTTAAATTTTAAATTCCCAAAATAATTCATTTAAAATACTTTAAAAAATGGTTTAAAATCCATATATACATACATTATATAACTATATAACCCTTTTTAAACCATAGTTTCCAAAATTTCAATTTTTCAAAATTATTTGTTTATTTAAAATAAATATTCAATATAATTTTCATTTCAAAACATCCTTTTCAAAAGTTTTTCATATTTAACCCAATTTCACTTCCAAACCATTTTGTATTCAAAACTCAACCTTTAAATTTTTCACCATTTTGAATAAATTAATATTGAATTCAAAATACCCATGACTTAATCAATTTCCTGCAAAATCCATATTCGTGTGTGTGTTTTGTCTAGAGGTTTTGCAAGCAGCAATAAAATATCACAACCATTATAAATCCAAGCACAACAGTATCAATAAGCGGTATAATCCTATAACTCTTATTTTCCATTCATAGATAAATATGTAAATTCATCATAGATAAATAACTTACATTAATAACAGCTCAATCCAAAGCAAATCATATCCCAGAACATTACATATCAGAGATATCAAACAATTCAAGGCATTCAATATAATCCAATCATCCATAAGAACCATTAATTAGCTGTTCAATTCCTAATTAATTTAATTTGAATCACAAAATAAATTAAATCAATTACCCCTAAATCCCGCTTAATTAACATTAATTACCGACCATTCGTAATTAATTAATGAGGTTAATCAATCATCCTTAATTTCTCATCTTAATTAATTATCCTTAATTAATTAATTATCCCTTAATTAATCACATAAATTAATTAACCTTAAGTTAATTACAATAATTAATTAACCCTTAATTAATTAAAATAATTAATTAACCCTCAATTAATTACATTAACAAATTAACCCTTTAATTAATTTCATTAATTAATCATCCTTTATCATTAACTAACCTTTAATTATTAATTAATTAATTATCCTTTAAGTATCCATATAAGTAATTATCCCTTAATTACATTAAGTAATAATCTTTTATTAATTACATCAAGTAATTATCCTTAATTAATTTCATTAAGTAATCATCCCTTAATTACTTATCATTTATTAATCAACCTTTAACTAATTATATTAAGTAATTGTCATCAAGTTACTAATTAATGATCCTTCAATTATCTTAAGATCTTAATTAATTTTAAGATAAACCATTTATCTTAATTACTTAATTCCTAATTAATTTAATTTAATCACCAAATAAATTAAATTAATTAACTCTAAATCCTGCTTGATTAATAAATTAATGATCCTTAATTAATCATATTAATTAACGATTCTCCAATTACATTAAGACCTTAATTAATTAAAAATAAACCATTTATCTTAACTAATCACTTAATTGAAACTTTTAAATCTTATTAAATAAACCTTTGAAATAAATTATGATTAACATAAAAATTAACTTGATACCTTTAAGTTAATTACTTAATCGAAAACATTTTACTTTCTTGATTAACTACGTAGTCACACCATTTAAATTTGTTTAAAACAAACTTAAGAATTAACTATAATTAATGGACACATAATAAAACATTTTAAACTTAGATAAATTTTAAAATAATTTATTTTAAAACAACGTTAACCAACCCATAACTTAAATAAAACATTTATTACTTAAAAGAAATAGGTTAAAAAAATATTTAAATTAAAACTTGATTTGTATTAAAATTTTAAAACCTTGTAAATACATCATTGTACTGACCCGAGACAACTCGAGTTCCTACCCAAGCCGAGAACAAATTTCTCCGAGCCAAATCCCAGATCATTTTTTCTTTCTGTTTAAACTTTGTTTTGTTAAAAAATTTAAACTGTTATAAAACACACATGAGCTACTCGAACACAACCTCGAGCCACTACGTTATTTTCTCGAGAGCAAACCCGAGAAATTCTGCTCTTCCAAAACCATTAGTCCTCAACCCAAACTCAGACACAAACGTGCATAGGTGCACATGCACAGAAGATCGACGCTGCTCCGATCATTGTCGCCATAGCCAGCAAGTCGATGTTGGTCTAATCACTCGATTACGACCGTCAGAGCTTCAAATCGAACATGAGAACGCGGACAAGCACAGGTTGACCCAACTTGGAACTAACCCAGTCACCAAAAAACCACTTCGTGCTGTCACCTCCGACCACGATCACCACGCCTTCGTGTCCAGAGCCTCGCCACTCACCCACTCCTCAATTCCACCATCACCGAACGAGGCCGATGCATCAATAACTCTACATTAGCATGGAATCCGCAGTCGCCCAAACCTGGTCGTCGAACCCTAGTTCGACATTGCCCAGCCACCACAGCCACCTATAAATCGTCCAAGCATTTTGCCCATAATCCCCATCCTTCACGTTTCCTCCGGCATCAAACCCGACTTACAAGTCATCATCGTTCGTCAGAAATCAATGAAAACCCAATATCTGATCAACTCAAGAATTCCCAACATATACAAACTTAAAAATTATGAAACTATGATCAAAATTCACTAATTTCTAATACGAATCTGTTCCTATAGACAAAACTTGAAGTTAAGAACATCGAATTTTCAGATTTGAAATTTTTTACTGTAATTTCTTATATTTAGACTAATTATTTAATATAAATTCTTGAAACCATTTTTAAAATCGATATTACGTTGTTGCAGTCATTTTACTTTTAGAAATCATAGCTTGAATTTATTTGGATAGGAAAATATGAAATTATTTGTGTAGATTAGTGTATGTAATTTCAAACAGAGGAATATATATAGATACGCAGGCATTGCAGAGATATATCTTATTTATATACATGCATCGACATCCATTCATGCATGCAAACCATATTTATAACACTATTATCATAAATCATCACATGCATCAGGATATTAAGGAGATTTAGACTTTTCAAAATTAAGTTTACCCACCTGGTTTTGAAAGCAGAGAAGTTTTCTTTAAAACTGGTAGTTGTTTTTGATGCTGAACTTTGATCTGATTTATATTTGATCTGCACTTGATTGTTTATTGAGATGATCTGATCTTGCTTTTAACTTGAAGATGATGTTTAAGTTGATCTTAGCTTTGATTTAATTCTGAGTTGAACTTGTTTGATTTTGAACTGCTTCAGGTTTTAGATTATCTTGAAAAAGATTGTTTGTTTGCCTTTTGTTTTTATTTTTATCTCTAGTTTAGTTTCAGGTTTTCGATTTTGTTTCTCTAGTTTGAGCTTTGAGGTTTGATTTTGAATAGATCAAAGAAAAATAAGAAAGAAGGAGAGGTAGAGATATATATAATCTTGTTTTTCATTTATTTTTTTGAAAACAAAATAAATTCAAAAATGTGACACTTGTTTATGCGTGTTAAAATCATCTTACAAATGTTAAATTGTATTTTAAAACACTTACATTTGTTTAATTTCATGATTAAGTGTTTACACTTTTCTACTTTCATGTCATTAATGTTTAAATATAATTTATATTATATTTTTCAATTTTTTTTACACACACACACACATATATGTTTTTTTCATATTTTCTATCATATTTAATTATATAAGTTTTTATATTACTATATGTATTATGGTTTATACATATATATATTCACAAACCAAATTTATTTTATGTAAATTTTTTAAAGGAAAGTATATAAACCTTTTATTTATATTTTTATTAATTCTTTTTCTATCATTTACACTTATATAGCTTTTAAAGAAAATAATTTTAAAATCTAATCATACATTAATAAATAAGAATATATATATATATATATATATATATATATATATATTCGAATTTAACGCTTAATTAGCTTTTGAAAATTATTATATTTAAATTCAAAATATAACTTCAAAATCACAATATATATACATATATATTTATTATAATTAGAAAACAATTTTTTTATTAGTTTTAAAATATAGAATTTTTAAATCCAATTTATTTCTGAGATATTTTATTTTTTGAATTTCAATTCTTCTATTTACAATATATATATATATATATATATTTGCAAACATATATCCTATTTATTATGGAAAAAATTAAATTAATTCACCAATTAATTCCAAAAAATTATATTAATTACTAAACTAAATTTGGTATAAAAACGAGATCATTACAGATTCCCCCCTTAAGAAAATTTCGTCCTTGAAATTTGAAAGCAAAGGATAATCTCAAAGCTTTATTTCAAACATCCAAAGCATATACGTCAGCCATATACTAACAACCAAACCAAACAATTCATTCAACCATACATTCCTAACTATCCTGGGGACAAATCGGGATAGGCTTTCCTAATACTACCTATAGTTTTCCCAGGTACAATCATTTGTATCTCCACTCCATTGTACTTTCATCAATTTCACCACTTTATTCCTTAACCTCTTTTTATCTCGACCAATAAGTATGGATTTCAAACTCTACTTTAGCTTGTCCCTCTTCGGACTTGGATCCTCTCAAGAAATCACAACAAAATTTTCAAACTTGGTTTTGACCGAAATCGTTTTATTGATACAATTTAATTTAGCTTCATATTTCGTTAACCAATTCTAATTAAAATTTCAAATTCATTAAAGTCAAGAACGAAAAGGCCGATAGGAAACTAATGATGAGAATACGAGATAGGAACCTTCCTACAATGTAAACAAAAATTCACAGGGGCCTCTATCGGTTTCTTCACACAAATAGGTTCGACTACGCATTTGGGTTTTAAGATTTAATTGTTTGCTGGGTAATAAAACTTTGCGTGGCTCTAGTGTCGAATAGAACTCTAAAATTTATTTCAAACAAGAAGATTATCTTCAAAAACTCCTTTTAATTAACCAATGTAACGGTCAAGGCTTTGCAACCATCGATAACGGCCAAAGTAATGGTCTCCCACCATGCCAAAGCTTCTTCTTGGAGTTACCACAAAGCCATCAAAGAATTGAAATTGGATGATGATCAAAGAAGATTGACGGAAAAAGTTGTTCCTTGTTGTTGCAGGGTATCAACTATTTATAGTGGTACTCCACTGTCCCCTACCTCGTCCTCTTCTTGCACTAAATTGGTTTAGATGGACAAGATATCTTAATGATACTCATTCTAGGGCATTTGTAACCCTATCTCTAATGAGTCACCTAATGAGTTATACTCCAAAAAGCTAAAGTTCGTAATCAACCTTTAGCTCTGATACCAAATGTGACGGTCTATTCTTTACAACCAACGACAACAGCTCACTCCGCCGTGGCTCACATTGGTACCTCACATTTGCTTTTACGGCTAGCCTCTCGGCTCGCAACCAACCCTCACATGGACATGTAGGGGTAAGAGTGTCTTGCTCGCAACCAAACCCGAAGCGAGAACCCCCTATCATGCTGTAATATAACAAATGCAATCCCAAATCTACATCTACAATCTGAACTAGCTTCAGAACCTACTAATAATCTGGCTCTAGGCTGCCCTGTGGAAAATATGGGCACCCAGAGTTTAAAAAGGGAACAATAAACTCCAGGTCAGCCACAGAACTGGTGTGAGCAAAAAAAAATAGTTTTTTGTACAAAAAGAAATAAAAAGAAATCTGTTATGCTTTTTGGAAAATGAAACTACCATAAGGCCTCCCGACACACACTCAATGCAATCGCACACATGGGGGAGATTTCTCCTTATAGTAGTCAAACATGCTTGATACGTGAAAATCCTTATGACATTATTATTAGTGCATAGTGTGGAAAACATTTCGGAAGTATAATATTACTCTTAGCCAGCATACGTACCATTATATTATGCCTACTATAGCTACCATTTAAAAATGGCAGGTTATACAACTAAAAACCGTACAGGGCTCGTATTGGGTGATTGGATTTCTAACAAATGGTCAAGGCTAAGGACTTCCTTTTCGAATGGGATGCCTCTGGAGGGACGCCCCGAGAATCTAATCGGATCTCTGCTAACACAAGGCATGGTTACCTCTGTGACTAGGCAACTAACTATCACGAGTATGCCATCCCCCCGTCGTAACCGACCTTTATCTTGGGATTCCACAAATTCCAACAACCACGTAAGTAAAATATCACGGCTCCGTACCACGATACCACTTTTTATCCAGAAGGAAATGCACATACCCTAAAGGGCACGACCCCCGTAACCTTGCTACATCCTTCCTGTTTCGACCATTTCCAAGGTATGAGGTTCGATGAAGTCTCATCCCACAAAGCTACGTTTTTCACAAAAGTCATGCTTCGATCAACCAATGATCAGCACTTAGCATGCCACATTATCAAATTGAGAATATATCACCAGTAACCATCAGATATAACCACTGAGCTTGTACGTCTTAGAGAAGAGTGTTAAGCTAAGAGAATAAATTCTCCGCCATCAAATAGAAATGTAATTGATAGAAACCAGCTTTATATCTAAAAGTGTAACGTCAGTCATACAAGTCCATCCTGGGTCTAAATGGAACCGAAGGCACTTCGTCCAATTAAGAAAAAGGTCCTTGCAAATCCGGATATTCCCAATCACGTCCGGACTCCCTATCAGTTAGGGTAATCTCTATACCGGAGCAACTCAGTGCAGAGATAATCAACAGGTAATCCTTTCTTTTTTGAAAATACCCGGTCTTCAACCACCGTCTTCAAATGTAATCCATTTCGTCGTATCATTATTTGGAATGGGTTTTATGACTTAATGTCCTCTCCCGGCTTATCCGAATAATGAACGCTTATTTTAAAACATATGGATACATTCAGATCTTAGTTAAGTCACAACTTTTTAGCCCTTATTTCCTAAAACCTTTCGTTTTGAATGGTTTAAACAAATTTCCATTTAATCTTTTAAAAAAAAGATCCATCTGTAAGATCCTTTTCTATTTGAAACAAGGTTTACCAAATCTTTAACAAAGATTCATTCATAGCTTTTAAAACTATTTCCGTTTCAAATTTGATTTACCTACAACTCGAAATCGTTTCAACAAAAACTAGAAATTCTTTCTTTATGTGAAAGCTATTATCATTTGAAAACAAAGGGTTTTCGTTTCGGAAAATCCGATTAAATTTGCTCATGTTATAACCCTTTAAAATGTAAATCGAAAAATCAGCGAATTGCCATACTCTTGGCAAGCTCTATTTGAGTTAAAATTTAAATTCCCAAAATAATTCATTTAAAATACTTTAAAAAAAGGGTTTAAAATCCATATATATACATTATATAACTGCATAACCCTTTTTAAACCATAGTTTCCAAAATTTCAAAATTATTTATTTATTTAAAATAAATATTCAAAATAATTTTAATTTCAAAACTTCCTTTTCAAAACTTTTTCATATTTACACTTCCAAACCATTTTGGATTCAAAATTCAACCTTTAAATTTTTCACCATTTTGAATAAAATAATATTAAATTCAAAATACCCATGACTTGACCAATTTCCCGTGAAATCCATATTTTTGTGTGTGTGTGTTTTGTCTAGAGGTTTTGCAAGCAACAATAAAATATCACAACCATCATAAATCCAAGCACAACAATATCAATAAGCGGTATAATCCTATAATGCTTATTTTCCATTCACAGATAAATATGTAAATTCATTACAGATAAATAACTTACATTAATCACAGCTCAATCTAAAGCAATTCATATCACAGATCATTACATATCAGAGATATCATACAATTCAAGGCATTCAATATAATCCAATCATCCATAAGCAACATTAATTAGTTGTTCAATTCCCAATTAATTTAATTTTAATCACCAAATAAATTAAATCAATTACCCCTAAATCCTGCTTAATTAACATTAATTACAAACCATTCATTATTAGTTAATAAGATTAATTAATCATTCTTAATTACTCATCTTAATTAATTATCCTTAATTAATTATCCTTAATTAATTAATCATCCCTTAATTAATCACATAAATTAATTAACCTTAAGTTAATTACATTAATTCATTAACCCTCAATTAATTACATTAACAAGTTAACCCCTTAATTAATTCCATTAATTAATCATCCTTTATCATTAATGAACCTTTAGTTATTAATTAATTAACCTATAATTAGTCAATTATCCTTTATGTAATCACATTAAGCAATTCTCCCTTAATTACATTAAGTAATAATCTTTTATTAATTACATTAAGTAATTATCCTTAATTAATTTCATTAAGTAATTATCCCTTAATTACTTATCATTTATTAATCAACATTTAATTAATTACATTAATTAATTGTCATCAAATTACTAGTTAATGATCCTTCAGTTATCTTAAGATCTTAATTAATTTTAAGATAAACCATTTATCTTAATTACTTAATTCCTAATTAATTTAATTTAATCACCAAATAAATTAAATTAATTAACTCTAAATCTTGCTTGATTAATAAATTAACGATCCTTTAATTAATCATATTAATTAGTGATCCTCTAATTAAATTAAGACCTTAATTAATTGAAAATAAACCATTTATCTTAATTAATCACTTAATTGCAACATTTAAATCTTATTAAATAAACCTGGGAAATAAATTATCATTAACATAAAAAGTAACTTAATACCTTTAAGTTAGTTACTTAATCAAAAACATTTTGCTTTCTTGAATAACTACTTAATCACACCATTTAAATTTGTTTAAAACAAACTCAAGAATTAACTATAATTAATGGACACATTATAAAACATTTTAAACTTTAACTAATTTTAAAATTATTTATTTTAAAAAACTTTAACCAACCCGTAACTTAAATAAAACATTTACTTTTTAAAAGAAATAGGTTAAAAAAATTATTTAAACTAAAACTTAGTTTGTTTTAAAATTTTAAAACCTTGTAAATACATCATTGTACTGACTAGAGACAACTCGAGTTCCTACCCAAGCCGAGAACAAATTTCTCCGAGCCAAATCCCGGGTCATTTTTTTCTTTCTGTTTAAACTTTGTTTTGTTAAAATTTTTAAACTGTTATAAAACACATACGAGCTACTCGAACACAACCCCGAGCCACTACATTATTTTCTTGAGAGTAAACCCGAGAAATTCTTCTCTTCCAAAACCATCAGTAATCAACCCAAACTCAGATACAAACGTGCATAGGTGCATGTGCAAAACGAAGGTCGATGCTGCCAGCAAGTCGACGTTGGTCTCCTCACTCGATTACGACCATCAGGGCTTCAAATCAAACACGAGAACGAGAATAAGCATAGTTGAACCCAACCTGGAACAAACCCAGTCACCAGAAAACCACTTCGTGCCATCATCTCCGACCACCAGTCACCATGCCTTCGCGTCCAGAGCCTCGCCACTCACCCACGCCTCGATTCCACCACCACCAAATGAGACCATTGCATCAACAATGCTGCATTAGCCTGGAATCCACAGTCGACCAAACCTGGTCATTGAACCCTAGTTCGACGTCGCCCGACCACCACAGCCACATATAAATCCTCCAAGCATTTTTCCCATGATCCCCATCATTCACGCTTCCTCCGGCATCAAACTTGACTTACAACTCGTCGCCGTTTGTCGAAAATCGACGAAAACCCAATATTTGATCAACTCAAGAATTCCCAACATATACAAACTTAAAAATTATGAAACTATGATCAAAATTCATTAATTTCTAATACGAATCTGTTCCTATAAACAAAACTTGAAATTAAGAACATCGAATTTTCAGATTTGAAAAGTTTTTACTGTAATTTCCTATTTTAAAACTAATTATTTAATATAAATTCTTAAAACCATTTTTAAAATTGACATTACATTATTACAGTCATTTTACTTTTAGAAATCATAGCTTGAATTTATTTGGATAAGAAGATATGAAATTATTTGTGTAGATTTGTGTTTGTAATTTCAAACAGAGAAATATATATATATATACACATACACACACAGGCATTGCACAGATATATCTTATTTATATACATGCATCCACATCCATTTGTACATGCAAATCGTATTTATAACACTATTATCATAAATCATCACATGCATCAGTATATCAAGGAGATTTAGCTTTTCAAAATTAAGTTTACTCACCTATTTTTGAAAGCAGAGAAGTTTTCATTAGAAGTGGAAGATGTTTTCGATGCTGAACTTTGATCTGATTGATATTTGATCTGCACTTTATTGTTTATTGAGATGATCCGATCTTGCTTTTAACTTGAAACTGATGTTTGAGTTGATCTCGGCTTTGATTTAATTCTGAGTTGAGCTTGTTTGATTTTGAACTGCTTCAGGTTTTAGATGGTCTTGAAAAAGATTGTTTGATTGCTTTTGTTTTTATTTTTATCTTTGGTTTAGTTTCAGGTTTTGGATTTTGTTTCTTTAGTTTTAACATTGAGGTTTGGTTTTGAATAAATCAAAGAAAAATGAGAAAAAAAGGAGAGGTAGAGATATATAATCTTGTTTTTAATATATTTTTGAAAATCAAAATAAATTCAAAAATGTGACACTTGTTTATGCATGTTAAAATCATCTTACAAATGTTAAATTGTATTTTAAAACACTTACACTTGTTTAATTTCTCGATGAAGTGTTTACACTTGTCTACTTTCATGTCATTAATGTTTAAATATAATTTATATTATATTTTTCAATTTGTTATATATATATATATATATATATATGTTTTTTATATTTTCTATCATATTTAATTTTATAAGTTTTTATATTAATATATGTATTATGGTTTATATATATATATATATATATATATATATATATATATATTTACAAACCAAATTTATTTTATGTAATTTTTTTAAATGAAAGTATATAAACCTTTTATTTATATTTTATTAATTCATTTTCTATTATTTATACTTATATAGCTTTTAAAGAAAATAATTTTTAAATCTAATCATACATTAATAAATAAACATATATATATATATATGTATATATATATATTAGAATTTAACCCTTAATTAGCTTTCGAAAATTGTTATATTTAAATTCGAAACATAACATCCAAATCATAATATATATATATATATATATATATATATATATATATATATATATATATATATATATATATAAAACCCCCGATTGCACCTAGGGCTCGAAATCGAACTTCTCCTCGAAAACTGGAATAACCCACACTCCTTCAAATGCCTCATCTCGACGCCTCGCCCCACTATTCCCCATAAAACTTCTACCGACACTCCACCGCATCCCTCTCCTCCTTTCCCCTTTGTGCGAACAACTCTGATCGACAATCGACACCACCATCGAACCAAAACCGAGCTTGACCCCACTACGATCTCCAACCCTAAATCGATCACGACATGCTAAATCCCTCCATGGAAAAATGTCGAACCAATTTTCCCCACTCCATCATCATTCCAGCAAGCTTCGGGCCAAACAGCATGGTCCCACGTCTACCTGGTAACCAGAATTTGGCCAAAGTCTTATCTTCGGTCATCACTCCCTTCCTCGACAATTACGCCACTAAAAATCAAGAAAAAGCTCCAAAAGTCATTATTTTACAAGTCGATTCCGCTTATACATGCAAAATATGAAATCTTAACAATTGATTTTCTGACTAGATTTGATTTTTACTGTAAATTCATACTGACTGGATAATTTCTTAATATTTCACTTGAAAACATTTATTTTAAAATAGAATTTTATTTTCACAAACAAAATCTGCTTAATTATCAAAGCTTGAAAGAATTTGAGTGAATAAGTATGAATTTTTAAAGATTTGAACCTGCTAGATTAAGAACAGAGATATGTATTTATATGAATATACAGAAATTCAATTTATACACCCATGCAATCCATTCATGCAAGCAAAAATCAGGATAGTCCTACTATTAAATATTCACACGGACAGATATAAAGATGGTTAAATTTTAAGAAAATAGATTTACTCACCAGTATTTGTTAAACAGAGGAAAGCTTTTGATCTGGAACTGCTACTGATCTGAAACTGGAAGCATGATATATTTTGAGTTGAAATGTACTTGAAACTTAGTTGATATGCTTTGTTCAGTTTGAAGGCTTGAAGTAGTTTGATCTAGTTTTCTTTTATTTTTGTTTTTGGTTGAAAGATGAAAGAAAGAAAAGAGCTGAGAAATGAATATGTAGAAAATTATGAACTGTATACAGCCTTCTTTAAATCATTTTATATTTTTTTTAAAAGAAAACAATTGCCACTAGTATTTGCATGACATTCTCAAGCTTACAAATGTCCTTAGAAAATATTTATATTGTTTTATATTTATTTTTATACTAACTATGTTTATCTCATGTATAATTCAAAAGATATATGTATGTATGTGTGTGTGTGTGTCTATATATATATATATATATATATATATATATATATATATATATATATATATTAAAACTTTTTGTTTATACATTTTCTTTAATTTATGCTTACATAACTTCAAAAGAGAAAATGATATAAAACTATTTATTAATTTATAACTATATATATACTTAGTGTTTTAAAAATGTAGAGTTTTAAATCTAATTAATTCCTAAGATATTTACTTTGAATTTTAAATCATAGTTTCCTACTCACAACTTACATATATATATATATATATATATATATATATATATATAAACAATAAAAATTGGAAAGCACATTCTATTTGTTCAGAAAAGAATAGGCTTTGCAAATTTAAATAATTATATTAGAAGATTAATATTTATATCCAGATTTTTTTATCAAAATTATTTTTTCAACTTATAAACCAGTATTTCTAATAATTTAATCTAGTTAGTTACGAATTAACAGATGTCCAAAAATTCGAGTTATCGCCATTCCTTCTCCCTTTAGAACTTTTCGTTCCCGAAAAGGAACGAAGCAAGAATTTTAATTACAATGCTTATTATCGGTTAAATTATTCTTAAACATCTTTAACTCTTAACTCTTTTTATTTAAAAATTTATAAAACACTTTTTAAATTTTTTTACATAATATTATCAAAATAGTTTTATAAAAATACTTTTTATAACTCGATGACTTAACAAGTCCATCCTTGTTCTCACAGAAATTTGGTCATACGTTAATCCAGCATAAGACTGAAAATCTATAAGTACTTAGCAGAACCGTTTTCAACACAGTGAAAATACTTCGAAAACATTTTGAAAATATAGAAAACATTTGTGGTGAGAATGCTTTGGAAATCATCACCCCCTCCATGGTCGCAGTTCGCCCGATGTTTACGTCGCCTCCCGGCGAAATCCATAGAAAACTATATGCCTCCGCGCTCCTCGATTACACCATGGAACCGCCATGGATCGCAGCTACACCCCGGGTTACGTTGCCATCACGGCAGAAACCATGTAATTGTAGGCATCAGCGCCTTTGAATTTCACTGCAAAATGAAACTTCACCACACAGACCACATAGATCGCAGACTACATTAGTCGAGTCCCAATGTAGCCTATAGGCACTCACTGCCATACGACTTTCGCTATGTCTTCATAGATCGCAGTCTATCGATGTTACGTTGCTCTCCAAGCAAAATCAAACGCAGATCTTAGGCAATCGCTGCCCCTCGACTTCCGCTATGGTGTGCAGTAGATCGCAGTTACACCGAGTTACACTGTCGTCACAGCATAACCTAATGTCTCTGTAGGCATCAGTGCCCTCGACTTTCGCTGCCCCAAGCACAATCCTTAGGAACTTCAGTTTTTCCAGACATCCTCTTAGGATCAAATTTAGAACCCTCCCCCCTTAAGGCTCAAGGTAGAACCACCCCGTGGATCTTCGACTCAGTTTTAACTCTAATGGGAGCGCCTTTTCCCTACAGCATTCTCAAAACATTTTATACTATACACATATAGTATCTTTCAAATCATACTCTTATACTTATCACACGCACAAATATATATATATATATATATATGTGTGTGTGTGTGTGTGTGTGTGTGTGTGTGTCCCATTTTCACAAAATCGATATCTCAAAATCAATAGTTCCCAAATTTGGCTTTCCAAATTCCCAAAATTTGCTTTTTCCCAAAATCAAAAGCCTTTCAAAATCAATGGGTTCCAAAAACCTTTTTCCCAAATCCAATCTCATAAAATCATACATATACATATACATACATACATACATATATATATATATATATATGTATGTATGTATGTATGTATGTATGTATATAAGTTTACTCCTTGCACCTTGAAGAGTCTTTGGATTACTTCATACCTACATAAATTCCTTTTTACACTTCAAATATTTCAAAGATCTTTTCTTATGGTTATAGATTCAACAAGGAGAGTTCATCATATAAAACAAATATATATATATTACTTTATTTATGCCAAATCAAATATTCAAGTTTTATTTGTTTCATAAAGTTATTTACCACATTACTTACTTTTTATAAAATGAATTTCAGTTATAGTGATATCCAATATCCACTTTTGTTCATCATATGCTTCGTGAAATATACTTTTCCATTTCAAAATCATTTTAATATTTCTTTTCAAAATTTTCCATATCTATTCTATTCAAGCACTTACGATATACATATATCATCTGTATGCACTATCAAATTCGATCGCTCACTCGATCACACAATTTCACTTCCGAACTAGTATCGTACACCCAACTTCCTTGTGCGGACTCAAATCTGGTTTCTTAATCAGAAACCGTCATTCTCCTTGCATAGCCATAACTATGATAGATAATTTCCAGAACCAATCAAAATCCATATTCAGGGTTCGCCGTCGAAAATTGAGTGAAAAATCTCAACTTGGATCGATATAAATATCTCGAAATTCTGTGCTTGAATTTGGATCAAACGTTATGGGAATAAAATAATATATGTACATCCTACGCATTTATCTTCATTGATTATTAGCTAAACCAATTTTCTTTTTATCCACATTCATTTTTATACACTTATTCACAATTGCTTTAGTTTCCGTTTGGGTTATCACTTCCATGCTTATCTCTCTTGGTATTTAAATCTAACAGTTTGCACTCTGACCAGTGTTAATTTAGAAAATAGCTTGAAAAGTTTTAAATGGATATGTAGTTGTAAAATAGCAATTAG
Source organism: Allium cepa (assembly GCA_030765085.1). Taxonomy (NCBI): domain Eukaryota; kingdom Viridiplantae; phylum Streptophyta; class Magnoliopsida; order Asparagales; family Amaryllidaceae; genus Allium; species Allium cepa. Next base: position 263,066,970 of record CM060931.1, on the reverse strand, counting down.
TTGTAAATAGTTAAGTAGTTATAAAATAGTTATGAAATAGTAATTAGTTTGTAAAATAGTTGTAGAATTGTAGTAGAATAGTTAAATAGTTTCAAAATAGTTGTAAATAAGTATAAGATAGTTTGGGTTTTTAAAAGAAAGGTTGTATAATAAATAACTAGGAAAAATATATTTAAGATAATTTATATTAAAACAATTTATTTGAATATAGTTTCAGAGTCAGACTGGTTCAATTTCCCAATCTCCCAATCCAGTCACCTTCCAATTTCCACTTCCATTTAACTTGATTCAATTTCAATTTAATTTGAAATAACTTCAATTCCTTTTCCAAATTCAAATCAATTTCCATTTGAATTTAAATTTATTCAACTTTGATTACACTCCCAATTAATTTAATTCAATTTCAAATTCCATTTCAAATTTTAAATCATCATAATTTATACAAATTCGAGTTAAATTTTCAAATGTTCAATCAAATTAACCTTTACCTTTAAATTAATAATTAAATCTTTAAATAATTTAATTCTGAGTCCAAATTTCAAAATTCCATTTTAAATTACCTTTACTTTTACATAAATTTATTTCTAGGTTCAAATAATAGTTCAAATCCTTTTTAAATAATTTAATCTTTGGAATCCAATTTATTACCCAATTTTAACTTTGAAACCAATTCTTTTTAGTCCGTGAGATGATGGTTTTGATGACAACAACCATAGAATAGATTATAAAATATAAATACTAACATTATAAGTTTAGATAAATATGTATATGCAGGATTTAACCATGCAGGTACCAAGAATGAAGACTGTACAGTATAAAGATTCAAGATATCAAGATTGAAGACTCATGAGTATCAAGATTATCAAGAGTTCAGGAATTGAAGTAATGTATTCTTTAATTAGAAATTTTGTTAAAACTCATAGAAAATCACCGGCATCTTAAAATCCAATTTATTCATGGAATGGAATCCACTTCAAGCCTGTTAAAGGGATGGAACCTACGAAAAATCTAGTGGAACATTTTTTTGTATTCACTAATTTTAATTCAAATGATTTTACAAAATTATCTTGTTTTCAAAATTGTTTCAAAACTTTCCTTTTAAAAGACTCAAAACCCCCTATCCTGATTTTAAATAATTTTAGCCTCAAAATTATCTTTAATTTCAAAGTCAAATTACTCCTGATTTTAAACTATCTTTTAAAATAATATATTTAACTTTTAAATATTTATACTTAAGATTTAAATATAAAATTATAGTTAAATTATATATATATTATTCTCTATATTTACTTATGTATTTTAACTATAGTCAAGTATGTTAGAAAATTTTAAAATAGTTTTGATATAAGATAAAGTTTATTTTCAAAGAAAAATTGCTTCGGGATGTCGACATGCCTAGGGTGACCATGTCGACATGGTGTCAGTTGAATTTAAAATTTAAATTTCAAAAGAAGTGTCTATTCGCCAAAACTCTTCACGAATGGACATGGTTGTTGTTCTTCTATAAATAGGGGTTAGTTTCAACGAATTTTATATCAGATTTTCTGGTTTTTCACTCCTCTTCTTCTTCCGCATTTCTTAATACATATTCTTACCATTACTCTGCCGAAATTAACATTGAATTGAACTCGATCTTTTTTAGTTTGATTCTCTATCACTATCTCAACAAGGTTCTCAGTGCTATTCAGAGTTATAGGCTTCTTTGTAATCTATTAAGTGAGAAAAGCTGTGATTGTGGCCTTGAAAATCAATCAAGCGAGATAAGGTGTGATTGTAGCCTTGGTAAATCAATTGGGTAAACTTGTGGCACGGAAATCAAGTATCTCTACCCAGAGGATTGTGATTGTGGAGGGTGTACCTCATAGCCTTGAAATCGAGGGTGTAAGTGTACAATTGCTTTTGAAAGGAAATCCGTACTTGTGTTGCGAGACTGGATGTAGGGTAACTCCGAACTAGTATAAAATCCGGTGTGTTCTTTCCTTTATTGCTTTTACTTTATTCCTGCATTTGTGTTTATTTCTATGATCATATCTGTGTCTGTATATTGCATACATCCATGTTCAATTCAACATAAATTCAAAAAGATTTAGTAATTCTTTATAAACTCTATTCACCCCCCCTCTAGTGTTAATCCTAGCCTTAAGATCCGTAATCCGCATTTCTTTCAATTGGTATCAGAGCAAGGTTTTCAAAGTTTCATAATAAGATTTTTGATAAAGTATTTAAAATAGCTATATTTGTTAATACTAGTTTAGAAATATTCAAATCATCATTGTTTCATGAGTCTATATATAATCAATATTCAAATTCAAGTTATCTACCAAAATTGTTTGATGTGCAGGAATCATGCTTAATGGCTGTTGAGGAATCAATCCACAACAGATAAATTATGCAGATCAGAAAGAACAAATGGATACTTGATAGTGGGTGTTCTAGATAGATGACTGGCAATCCAGATATACTGAATGATATTATATACAAAGACGGATGACTGGTTAACTTTGGAGACAATTCAAAAGGATATGTGACTGGCATCGGCAAAATTGGTAACTCTAAAACTCCTATTATTACTAATGTTTTGCTAGTTAAGAATCTAAAACATAATCTGCTAAGTATAAGTCAACTCTGCGATAAAGGATGTAAAATTAAATTTGAAAAAGATAAATGTCACATCGAAGATAATAATGCAACCATAATATTTGAGGGAGTCAGGAAAAAGAATATTTATATTCTTAGTATGAAAGTTTCAAATGATAACCTATGTCTGTTGGCAAATACAAGTGACCATTGGATTTGGCATAAGAGATTTGGGCATTTGAATTTCAAACTCTTATCTAGATTGTCAAAACATGATCTAGTAAGAGGTCTCCCTAAAATGAATTTTAAAGTAGACAGTTTATGTGATGCATGTCAATTAGGAAAACTTAGAAAAGTTCCTTTAAATTAAAAGATATGATTTCAACTTCAAAACCTCTTGAATTACTTCATCTTGATTTATTTGGTCCATCTCAAATTCTGTCAATAAATCATAGTAAATATGTTTTTGTAATTGTAGATGATTATTCTAGATTTACATGGACAATATTTTTGAAACATAAAAGTGATACTTTTGAATGTTTTAAGACCTTTTCGAAAAGAATTCAAAATCAATTTCTCTAAAAATTATAACTATTCGAAGTGATCACGGTGGTGAATTTGAAAATGAAAAGTTTGAAGAATTCTGCAATAAAAAGGGAATAACTCACAATTTTCATTTCCAAGAACTCCACAGCAAAATGGAGTAGTATAACGTAAAAATAGGACGATTCAAGAGTGTGCGAGAACTATGCTTTCAAATAGTAATTTACCAAAGAATTTTTGGGCAGAAACAGTTGCCACCGCCTGTTATATTTTAAATAGAATTTTAATTTGACCTCTAACTGATAAGACATCTTATGAACTTCTTTATTCAAAGAAACATAAGGTATCTTACTTCAGAATTTTTGGAAGTAAATGCTTTATTTTAAATACAAAAGATAATTTAGATAAATTTGATCCTAAATCCGACAAAGGAATCTTTATCGGATACTCTAATAGAAGTAAAGCATACAGAGTGTTTAATTAAAAACTAACACCATTGAAGAAACAATGCATGTTTCATTTGATGAAAATTTCAAAATTTTTGAAGATACAAATGATGAAGAGGATTTAATCACTCAAAATCAAGAATCAATTGAAACTAATAATGAAATTAATCATCCTAATAAAAGGACTAAACTTTTAAAAGATCATCCTATAGAAAAATATACTAGGAGATATGCAATTTGTTGCTAAAACTAGAAATCAACTAAGCCAAATGAGGAATGTAGCTTTTATATCAACTATTGAACCCAAAAATCCAAAAGAAGCATCAACTGATGATTCATGGATTTTGGCAATGCAAGAAGAATTAAATCTATTTACTAGAAATGATGTTTGGGAACTTGTTCCTATACCTGAAAATAAAACTATAATTGGAACTAAATGAGTTTATAAAAATAAAATGAATGAACAAGGAGAGGTAGTTAGAAATAAAGCTCGATTGGTCGCTCAAGGTTATTGTCAAGAAGAAGGAATAGATTTTGATGAAACTTTGTTCCCGTAGCAAGATTGGAAACCATTAGGATTCTACTTGCTTTCGCAAATCATAATAATTTCAAGTTATTTCAAATGAATGTTTAAAGTGCCTTTTAAATGGATTTGTAAAAGAAGAAGTATATGTTGAACAACCACCACTTTTTGAAAATGATAAATTACCAAATCATGTTTACAAACTTAAGAAAGCATTATATGGTATAAAACAAGCTCTTAGAGCATGGTATGATAGACTAAGATCTTATTTATTGCAATCAAATTTTGAAATTGGTAAAGTAGATAATACTCTTTTTATTAAAAGAAATAAAAACGATATTCAACTAGTACAAGTTTACGTAGATGATATCATTTTTAGATCAACTAATTTTGAAATTAACAAAGAATTTTCTGAAATAATGACAAAAGAGTTTGAGATGAGTCATATGGGTGAATTAAATTTCTTTTTAGGGTGACAAATAAAATAATTAGATAATGGTATCTTTATTAGTCAAGAAAAAAATGCTAAAGACCTAATTAGTAAATTTGGTTTGACTACTGCGAGTGGAAAACCCACTCCTATGGAAACCAATGAGTACCTTAGTAAAGAAGATCTCTCGAAAGATATAGATCAAAAATTATATAGAGGAATGATTGGATCACTACTCTATATTACTGCCAGTAGACCTGATATCATGCATAGTGTTTGTCTATGTGCCAGATATCAATCCCAACCTAAAGAGACCCACTTAAAAGCCGTAAAATGAATCATAAGATATGTTAAACACACATCTGATTACGGTTTATTTTACCCTAAAGAAGAATCAGACCGAAAAAGTACAAGTGGGACTTGTCATTTTTTGGGACATTCTCTGGTTTCTTGGCTTAGTAAAAAGCAAAACATAGTTTCTTTATCAACAACTGAAGCAAATTATATTTTTGCTGCTTTGGGTTGTTCTCAAGTAATATATATGCAACAAACTTTAAAATATTTTGGTTTAAAATTTTCAAAATCACCAATTATTGTGACAATACGAGTGCGATAAATTTATCCAAAAATACTACTCAACATGCTCGAACTAAACATATTAATATCAGACATCATTTTCTCAGAGATAATATAAGAAAGGAAGTAGTTACTCTTGATTATATCAATTTTGAAAATCCAATTGCTGATATTTTAACAAAACACTTAAATGAATCAATTTTTACTAAATTAAGAAGAGAATTAGGTATTTGTTCTATAACTGAAATATAAAATGTAAATAACAAGTATAGTTAAAAATTAATATTAAAATCAAATAGTAAAAATAAAAAGGACCGTGTTGACATCCCCATATACCCATGTCGACATACAACGTTTTTAAATTTTGAAATTTTTCCCACCAAAATTCAAAATAATTGGTTATATATTCTTCACATTTTTGAAATTTTATTCATCCTTTCTGTTATCTCTCTGTTCTTCTCTCTGAAATCAAATAATCAATGGCCTTCTCTTCCAAATCAAACATAAAATCAACTTTTTCGTTCCCTTCTCCTATGTCTGGTCCATTTCAACGTACTACTCTCGCTCGTGTGACTAAAATAGAGGACTCTCTGAAGGATACACTTCAGATGATGACTGAAATTCAAATGATTCAACTCCGTATGGCAAAGGAACAAGAGAAGCAAGGCATGATTCTTAGGAATTTGCAAAAATTTATAATGGATAATCAAGCCAACCCTATCTTGATTGATGAAGATTCTTCACTCAATCAAAAGGCCAGCGAAGAAGAAGAAGTAGAACCCATGGAAGAAGCGCACGCGGAGGATGATGACCAAGTCATGTGTGTTGGAGAAGTGTGTTTTGACAAGAATGGGAATCTTGTCGAACAACGTGGAAATTTCTGTTTCCACTATCCAAACTGTTCGATTCATAGATCTCCTATGTTTAAAAACACACATTAGTTTCTTCTCTTTCTTTACCATTGTTATTTATTCCTTCTTACGTTTGCACCGAAAAATGTACATACAACTATATGATTAATAAATTAATTGTGTTCTTATATGTGTTCTTTTTATTAATACATATAACTATGCAGTTATTATATACTTAAGATAGCTAGTAGTTTAGGATTAGATTTATTATTAGATCTAAGTGTTGATTATTTATGATAACACTATCATTATAATCACATAGAATATTAGAATTAGGGAGAGTTATATAGTTTAGAGTTATAAAGTTTAGAGTTTGTTTTTTGTTGATGACAAAGGGGGAGAAATATAAAATAGGGTAATTAGGCATAGATTAAGGAGGAGTTATTAGTTTTAGGGGGAGTTATTAAGATAGAAATAAATATTTTATAAACAAAGGTTGTCATCATCAAAAAAGGGGAGATTATTAGTCCGTAAGATGATGGTTTTGATGACAACATCCTTAGAATAGATTATAAAATATAAATACTAACATTATAAGTTTAGATAAATATGTATATGCAGGATTTAACCATGCAGGTACCAAGAATGAAGACTGTACAATATAGAGATTCAAGATATCAAGATTGAAGACTCACGAGTATCAAGATTATCAAGAATTCAAGAATTGAAGTAATTTATTCTTTAATTATAAATTTTGTCAAAACTCATAGAAAAGCACTTGCATCTTAAAATCCAATTTATTCGTGGAATGAAATCCACTTTGAGCCTGTTAAAGGGATGGAACCCTTAGTAGGATGGAACCTACGAAAAATCTAGTGGAACATTGTTTTGTATCCACTAATTTAAATTCAAATGATTTTACAAAATTATCTTGTTTTCAAAATGATTTCAAAACTTTCCTTTTAAAATATTCAAAACCCTCTATCCTGATTTTAAATAATTTTAGCCTCAAAATTATCTTTAATTTCAAAGTCATATCACTCCTGATTTTAAACTATCTTTTAAAATAATATATTTAACTTTTAAATATTTATACTTAAGATTTAAATATAAAATTATGGTTAAATTTTATATCTATTATTCTCTATATTTACTTATGTATTTTAACTATGGTCAAGTATATTAGAAAGTTTAAAATAGTTTTAATATAAGATAAAGGTTATTTTCAAAGAAAATCAAATCATCAAAAAAAATTCTTTGGGATGTCGACATGCCTATGGTGACCATGTTGACATGGTGTCAGTTGAGTTCAAAATTTAAATTTCAAAAGAAGTGTCTATTCGCCATAACTCTTCACGAATGGACATGGCTGTTGTTCTTCTCTAAATAGGGTTTAGTTTCAACGAATTTTATATCAGATTTTCTATTTTTTCACTCCTCTTCTTCTTCCACATTTCTTAATAATATTCTTACCATTACTCTGCCGAAATCAACATTAAATCGAACTCGATCTTTTCTAGTTTGATTCTCTATCACTATCTCAACAAGATTCTCAGTGCTATTCAGAGTTATAGGCTTCTTTGTAATCTATTAAGTGAGAAAAGGTGTGATCGTGGCCTTGAAAATCAATCAAGCGAGATAAGGTGTGATTGTAGACTTGGTAAATTAATTGGGTAAACTTGTGGCTCGGAAATCAAGTACCTCTACCCAGAGGATTGTGATTCTGGAGGGTGTACCTCGTAGCCTTGAAATCGAGAGTGTAATTGTACAATTTCTTTTGAAAGGAAATCCACACTTGTGTTGTGGGACTGGATGTAGGGTAACTCCGAACCAGTATAAAATTCGGTTTGTTCTTTCCTTTATTGCTTTTACTTTATTTCTCTATTTGTGTTTGTTTCTGTGATCATATCTGTGTCTGTATATTGCATACATCCGTGTTCAATTCAACATAAATTCAAAAAGATTTAGTAATTCCTTATAAACACTATTCACCCCCCTCTAGTGTTAATCCTAGCCTTAAGATTCATAATCCGCATTTCTTTCAATTCTTAACAATTTTAGTTTGCAAGTTCATTTAAATCTTAAGTTCAAAGTGATTTCATTTTCATAAGTTCGATCTTTATCTCTAAAAATCGAAATCATTTAAATGGTTTCAAAATAGAGGTTAATTCCATTTAATTTCAGTAATGGATACATATTATCTTAATCCACTTCTTAATTCATTTAAAATAATCCAATTCACAGTTTCATAGATTATTAATAACAATAGGATGATAACATATTAAGTCAAAGTAAACAAACATCCAAATTATCTAAAACAACCATCAATAACATCCATTACCCATTTCCAGAATCAAACTTGTTTTGAGATCATATATAACTCCCATTTTAATTCAACCCATTTAACTTCCCTAAGTTAAATCTCATTTTCTTCTTGAAATTTCCAATTCAGGCTGTTTGTTCCAAAACTTATTGAATGTAACGACCCGTAATTTTCGATAATTAAATTTTGGTAATTTAATACGGAAATAAAATAAAAATCTGTAATTTAATAATGAAATCACTAAAATAAGGGTCATAATGTTAATGCAAGTTATAAATAACTAATTTAGTGCAAACCCAGTTAATTGAAACAAACGCAAGGTCATAATTGATTGTAAATAGTAAAATTTGGAAATAAATTCAAAGTTATATTAATTGATGAAATATTACGCAATAAATTATAATTTGATAGAATCAATGCTAGATAAGTAATCATAATAATTGTTGGTTGAAAAAAAAGTATGAATGGGATTAAATTAGGAAAATATAGATAATTATTAATTGTTTACCCATTATTTAATTTATTGAATTAGATCTAAATCCATTGCAATTAAATGTAATTAAAACTACGTTAATATGTATTTAGTTGATGACTGGAAAAAAAATATTAGGGTAGTTGGATATATACTAATGTTAAATTTATCTAGAAAATGATGATTGATTGAATAAAAAGGAATGAGAATCAAGATTTATTAATTTAAATTTAATAATTGGATTATTTGCAATTAAATGAAATTTAATATTTAATTATTACGTTAATAGAGATTAAGATGAAATTTGAGAATATTAATGTAATAAATCATGAACCAATGTAAATTTCATCCATCTGATAATAATGGATCGAATAATAGAATGAAAAGAAATTAAATGGAATTATTGGAAATTAAATTCATAATTTTCGAATTTAATGAAATTGAGGTTAACACTGAAATTGATAAATCAATCAACTCTAAATTGACATCTAAATTTGTTTAAATTAGTGTAAGTGATTAAGAAATTTTAAAATTATAAAAGTTGTCAATTATAGAATTGAAATTGAAATTTGATTTAATTAATTAATTATTAATCTATTTAATTAATGTGAAAATAGCCATTTTAGCCACTGACTTGGATTTCGAGGAAACCAGTTTCATTGGATCCATAACGGTGAATTATTGTAGGATTTCAAGTTTTGTAACGATCGAATTTGTCGTTTGATCGTACGGACTTGAAACGCCTAGAAATCAATTTAATTGAAATCAATTTGAAATAACTTGATTTTAGCATAACTTCTTCATATGATAGAATTTGGACTTGGAACCCGTTCCATTGATTTTGAAATATTTTAAAACATCTAGTCCGATATATGGGTTGACCCATTTGCGTTTCGGAGTCAACGGGCTTTTCGGGCCGTATATCGTTCAACTTTCAAACCGATTCGATCCATTTGTTCATATTTCCAATCTGTCTATATATATCTTGTTATAAACTCTAGCAGACTTCTATTTCTCATTTCTGTACGTACGGAAACTTCTGTTGCTCCTCTTCCTTAATGTCTGTAGACCCTAAATTTCCCAATTCAATTCCAATTCAAAATCCAACAACAAAAATTCAAACTCATCAATTCCTATCAAGTTTTATATGGATTCGAAGCTCTCGAAGAGCGCATGTCAATTCTGCCATTCGCTTTTCGATCTAGATTTTTGTGTGGCTTAAATTTGAGGAATAAATCTCGGCCGTTCATCGCTTGTTGATCGACATCATCTGATCGTCAAATAAAAGATACCATGGCGTATAGATTAATGAGTAGAACGCATCGATACGGTCCGCTGGTCAAATCGACAGCTAGATTGAGGGGATTAATTATTTAGGGTTGGAGCAAAAGTGGCGGCTGGTGTAAAATTGGGGGAGGGCCGCGTAGGTGGAGGCGCGCCAAGGGTGAGGTGCGGCTGCCTCTAGTGTGGCCGTCGACGTCTCGGTCGGCTGCGTTTGTCAGAAGAAGTGGCGGCGGCTCATGCGTATTAGGGTTTTGGTCAACATGCAGATTGCATGAAGAGGATAGGGTGTTGACGTGTTTGGTTTGGTATATTCTTTTGTTTTTTTGTTTTACTTTATTAATTTCAATTTCAACTTGTTCTAACTAGCATGACTTTCGTATACGAGGTCCGTTTCACGACTTCTAAAATTTCTTATGATTGTTAAATTGATTTATGATGTGATTAGAAATTTATTTATGACCGTTTGGCATATTTTGAATCATCATCTCAGTTTATTTGAATTTATAGGGATATAATAGTAATGTAATTTATTATTGAATATAAACTGCTAGTAAATTCCTGTTATTTATTATCTGTTCTATATTGATGTTAGTGATTGAATTGGATGATGATTGTGATAAATGTTTGATGATTGATATTGGATGTATGGATGTTTTATTTTATATTGTTAAAACTGCCAATTGTTATGGATTTTTATTTCATTCGGGATTGCAGTTTGAAATGAAATATAATGGTATTTATGATTTAAATTACGGATTGAAATGATAAATATCTGTATTACTTGATTATAAGATAGAAAATTTTATACAGACACCGTGGTCTATGTATAAAAATATTTTGAATTGATTTCTGTAACGTCCCGCCTTTCATTCCACAGAAAGACGCATCATTAATAAGAAAGAAAAAGATAGAAATAGAATAAATAGAAGAAAGGACTCAACAATATCAGAATCTCACAACGGAATGGAACAAAATATAATATATCACATAGATATTACATAGTGTTTTACATATCAGAGTTATATAGATACAACAACATAAAATAGATAGTTATAAAAGTCTATCTATTATACAACTTTAAAACAATAAATACATCATCACAAAGATATAACACAACGGAAAAACTATAAATTTACAAACGCTGAAGCCTCCTGCTCCATCTCTCCTTCAGAATCCGTCAAAGCTAACCCGAATCCCTTGGCTACTCGTAAAAATTTGAGTACCCAAAAGTTTAAGAAAACAGAATAAACTCCGGGTCAGACATGGGTATGGTGAGTAAATGGGTTAAAGTTGCTTAACTTTAAAAGCAATTGAAAACAAAGGTATCACGTAAGACTTCCCACACATAAACATGGGTAAGTTTTTACCTTACGCTAACGAAAACATTTGATAGGAAATCTAGTGATATTATAATAGGGTCTAGGGTTTTCAAGTAAATAAGAAATAGCTGAAATTGTTACATTCATTAAATTCCAGCTAATAGCCACAAAAGTGGGTAATACAAACAAAACCGTAGGGTCTCGTAGGAAGAATGAGTTTCCAACAATGGCAGGGCTACTGGGGTACCACCCGTCACAGTACATGGTCTAGATCACCGTATTAAGGATCCACCCTAAATCCCCTGCAACCCAAGGCTGGAACCATCCCTTACTGGATAGTACCGAATAAGTCAACCCCGCGGTTGTAGCTATCAACCGCCCACACAGCCGAATAAAAAGGGACTCTAGACACGAGAAGATCTTATCCTACTTGAGCGTGACTCACTTAGCCTTGCTACAGCTCCCCTGTTTTAGCCATTACCGGTTGATGAGGCTTGAGGCTACGATTACCTTTATAGAACACATCTATCTTAGAATGCTCATCGTCCTCCTGACGATGTGCTGAAAGCATTCAATCCATACAAGTTCGTTCCGGGTTCGAATGAAACCGAAGGCATTATCTCGTTACACTCATTTTGGAATCACCCACAGAGTTAACGACAATAACCCTTGCACTCTGAAACTCCATCTCGAACCTGAAAGCACTATCTCCGTTATACTCGTATTGGAATAATCCTCAGAATTTTTACGACAAATAGTTCTTAACTTCGAGTTTTTAACTTGATCTTCACTTAGATACACGACCTAACATTTAACTTGGATCGATGTGGTTTTTGGATAATCAAATTTGATACCCGATCCCGGTCTCATCGAAATTCCAACGTATCTTAAAGGCCAAGTTGTTTAAAGTTTAATCAATTTAATTTAACTCAATTCAATTCAATACTTTGAATTCACATAACATTTACATAGATAAATATCACATATTCATCACTGATATATCCAATATCATGTCATAGAATATCACAGCATATCATCCAATTTAGACATTCCACATAAACAATCATTATTAATCCATATCATAATTAATTTACTTAACTTAAATTAAATTAGTTACATAAGAATTAATCACTTAATCCTGCTTAATCAATCATTAATTAATTACAAACCATATAATTAATTAGTCAATTATTTAATCTCTAATCAAAGATTAATTATCATTTAATTATTAATTAATAAACCTTAATTATTAATCAATATCTCACAATAAAAATTAATTAATCCATAATTACTCTTATAATTAATTAATTAATTAATCATTAATTAACTAATTAATTATCCCTTAATTATTAATTAATGAACCTTAATTATTAATTAACAACCTTAATTACAAATTAATTAATCCTTAATTAACAGTTAATCAATCCTTAATCAATAGTTAACCCATCCTTAATTACTATTTGATTAATCCTTAATTACCATTTGATTAATCCTTAACACCATTTGATTAATCAATTAATTATCATTTAACAAATTCTTAATTAATCTTTAATCACAGATTAATTATCCTTTAATGATTAATTAATAAAACCAAATTATTAATTAATAAAACTTAATTACAATTTAAGTACTTCTTAATTACTAATTAAGTAAACTTTAATTACTTAATTAACTACTCACTAATCACTTAATTAATCAATCTTAATTACTTAATTAATTAAATCTTAATTACTTAATTAATTAAATCTTAATTACACTTAATTACTTTAATTAATCAATCTCTAATCATTAATTAATAATCTTCATTATCTAATTAATGATCTTTAATTACAAACTAAATAACCTTTAAATTAATTAACTTTTAAATCCTTAATTATTAATTAATTAAATCAATTAGTTACTCTTAATTTATTTCTTAATTAATACTTTATAATTAATTAAATTAATTAATTATACTTAATATCCTTTAATTAATTTAATTAATATCAAGACATTAAAACCTTAAGTATCTTAAGATAAAACATTATCTTATAAATGCCTTTATTACCATTAACATATCTAAACTATTTATCTTTATGATTAACTTTACTTAATTAAACCATTAATTAAGTTTTAAAATAAAATATTCATTTTAACTTGATAAAATAAAGTTTTCAAAATATAACTTTAAAATAACTCAAACATTTATCAATTAATAGTTTTAAAAACTAGTTTCAAATTTGAATTAAAAAACTTGCTTTTATATAAACCTTTAAAATTTCATTCCTAACTCAAGCTTTAAAATCACTTCAAATTTACTTAACAAAATTTAAATTTAACAAACTTCAAAACTTCTTAACAAAATGTTAAAGAAACATTTATTATATAAAAGTAATTTATAAAAGAAAGTTTTAAACTAAACTCTTTTTTTTTTAATTTCAAAAACCTTGCTTTTAAGACCTTTCTAAATCTGCACAGCACACTGCCTCGGTCAAACCCGAAGGCCACTCGGGTCTAGCCCTGAGTTAACATCTTCTTCTTCCATTAACTAAAAACTTAGATTTAATTTTTGTTTTAAACACCTGTAGATTATCACTCACGAATCTACTCGAGTTTACACTCGAGTCATCTACCCCAAATCCCGACCCTTCCTTAGAGAAATCTCACAACCCAAAACAACAGACACGGACCCCATCCTGTGCACATGCACCATTGCCAGAAACTGCTCCGACCATCGACGCACCCTCCAGCATATCACTCAACACCGTTGCAATCATTGCCGACCACCAAAACACTCGCACGAGCGTCGAATCGAAATCGAGCAACCCAGATGGACTAGAATCCAAAACTACCATCAGAAAAACTTCTCGAACCCTCGTATCCGACCACGAACACTGTTTCCGGCTATGGCTTGCCGACCCTCCATGCCACCATTTCCCCGAGTTTCATGACACTCGATTACCCTGAGACGATGCGATGACCACAAATTCCAGCTTCAACTAAACTAGGGTTTAAAACTCAATTTGACCACCGGCAACACCACAGCCCCTGATCGCCACTTTCACTATTTTTGCGAAACACCCCGATCATCATTCTAGCTCCAAACGAAATCTCGACCACTTGAGTACCTCCCGATCACATTTTAAATTCCTTGAAATTTGGGGATATCACATTCCTCCCCCTTAAAAGAATTTCGTCCCCGAAATTTAAAATAAAGATAATCCAAAATTTTTATTTCATTTTGACCATTCAAGCATACCTATCAGCCAAACAATATCAACCAAACAACAATTCACCCAACAAACAGTTTATTCAAACAAACAATTTATTCAAATAAACAACACTAGCTATCCGAACACAGATCCGGATAAGCCTTCCTAAAACTATCCAGAGTTTCCCAAGACAAACTCTGAAATCCAAGCTTCACATAATCTTAACTAGCCATACCACTATGATCTAGAGCTTTCTCTCACTCCGATCCATAAATCTGAACCAAAAATCGATCCACACTTAAAAACAGCTCAACCACTAGATCCTTCTGAACTGTAGACCATAACTAAGATGGATCGTTCACGTATTTCCTCAGATGAGATACGTGAAAAACATTGTGAATTCCAGTCATCCAAACTGGCAATTCAATCCTATAGACCATAATCACTAATCCCCTCTTAAAAATCTCCACCTTCACATATGCCTTATGGATCAAAACTGGACCAAGAACAAGACGATCTCCTGACTCTACCCAACAGAATGGAAATCTACAAGGTCCTCCATAAAAAGCTTTATAGGGTTCCATCTAGATGCTTGCCTGATAACTGAACGAGAATTCCATTCAATGCAGATGGTCCTCCCATCATTTACCCATGAGCCCTCACAAGTCTTTAGATTTTAGTTCACTCTTTTTGTCTATCCGTCGATCTGGTGATGATAGGCTGAACTCAAACTCAATCTCGAACCCAAAGCTGATCACAAAGCCTTCCAAAACTTGCTTTAGAAGATAGGATCATGATTGCTAACTATGCTGACTGCAACACCAAGCAGTTGAACAAACTCCTCAAGAAAAACTCAGCCAAAGATGATGTAGAACGGCTTGCCTTACCCGTAATAAAATGGACGCTCTTTAGTTAACCGGTCCACCATTACCCATATTCCTTTATTTCCCTTTTTGGTCCTTGGCAAACCGTTGATGAAATCCAAAGAAATCACTTCCCATATCCACTTTGGCACTTCCAAAGGCTGCAACAAACTTGCGGTCTTCTGCTGATCACCAACAGCTGTTGACAGATCACACCTCCACAGATGAAAGCTGCTATATTCTTCATCATGCTTAGCCATCAGAAGACTCCCTCTTCACATCCTTATACATCTCAAAATCCATGGGTGGATACTCAACCTGAAGCGATACCTCTCTAACAGAACTCCTAGCCTTAAATCTTTGAAATTCGAAACATAGATCCTTCTGATGATCCTCAAAGTTCCTTGGACATCAATCACAAAACCAGAACACTGACCTTCTTGACTCAATCCATCCATGTCTGGCACACACAAACGTCTATATAGACCTTAAACTTATTCTTGCCATCAGAAATAGCTAGAACAGGCACACTAGTCAGCCTTGACTTCAAATCCGAGAAAGCCTCTTCACACTCGGGTCCACTTAAACTTTGCTCCTTTTCGGGTCACTTAATTAAGTGTGAAGAAATCTTAAAAATATCCTTGATAAACTTTCTGTAAAGCTCTACCAAACTAGAAAATTGCGGTTGCTTCACTCCTGAATAGTAGCTACCTCGGTTGGATCTATAGAAATACCCTCACCAGAAACAAAATGCCTTCTCAAAGCCTCTGACACTATCTCCAAATGCCGCTTGCGCTCCTCTTCAGACTTGGAGTAGACAAGAAAAACATTGATGAACACAAGGTCAAACTTATATCACACATCTCGAAAAACTCGATTCATCAAATCCACAAAATCTCAAAAGACCCATCCTGATTAGCCACAAAGACAACAGCTGAACCCCAACTAGAAAAACTTGGCCGGATCAAAATCTTCTTCTAAGAAATCTTGGGTCTGCTTCTCTAACTCTTCTCCCTCCTTCGGCACCATCCTTCTACTAGGCTGAACAACAGGCACTGTTCTTGGAACTAAGACGATCCGAGTCTCTATCTCCCGATGAGGACAAACCTTTCACTTCCTCGAAAACATCCGGAAAATCTATGACCACTTCGATGGACTCTATTCCTTCGGGAGATGCCTTACTTCCATGCAAAAGATTGCTCAAAAGAACTCCGACATCCTCGCAAGTCACTTTTGCGATTCTTCCCAACTCAGTCTCCAAAGACACAATCATCTCTTCGCACATCAAACGGCCTTATACTATCCAACCAATTCATAACAAGAATAAGACCAAACCATTTTGAATTCCAATATAAAAGGGTTACAAAGAAAACTATGGAGGAGATAAGAAAATCTTAAACCTCTACAGATCTTATCTAACTTGGTTACTCCACTTATAGGATTAGATACAAAGATAGGACGGTCCATCAAACAAAGAGAGATGAAACTCCTCTAGAACTTATGTTGGAAATCCGAACAGATACCCAACAAATTTAGATAGGTATATAATTATATAAAATTTACAAATACGCACTTTCAAGATAGACACCACTCCAGAGCCTAGGTATTATCTCAACCTATGCTCTGATACCAAGTGTAACGACCTGCCTTTCATTCCACAGAAAGACGCATCGATAATAAGAAAGAGATAGAAATGGAATAGATAGAAGAAAGGACTCAACAATACCAGAATCTCACAGCGGAACGGAACAAAATATAACATATCACATAGATATTACATAGTCTTTTACATATCAGAGTTACACAGTAGTCTTTTACATATCAGAGTTACATAGATACAACAACACAAAATATACAGTTATAAAAGTCTATCTATTATACAACTCTAATACTATACATACATCATCATAGATATAACACAGCGGAAACACTATATATCTACAAACGCCGAAGCCTCATGCTCCATCTCTCCTCCAGAATTCGTCAAAGCTAACCTGAATCCCTTGGCTACTCGTAAAAATTTGAGTACCCAAGAGTTTAAGAAAACAGAATAAACTCCGGGTCAGACATGGGTCTGGTGAGTAAATGGGTTAAAGTTTCTTAACTTTAAAATCATTTGAAGCCAAAGGTATCACGTAAGACTTCCCACATTTAAAAATGGGTATGTTTTTACCTTACGCTAAGCAAAACATTTGATAGAAAATCCAGTGATATTATAATAGGGTCTAGGGTTTTCAAGTAAATAAGAAATAGCTGAAATTGTTACATGATTAAATTCCAGCATACTAGTCACAAAGTGGGTTATATAATCAAAACCGTAAAGGCACGTAGGGATAATGAGTTTCCATCAATGGCAGGGCTATTGGGGTACCGTCCGTCACAGTACGTGGTCTAGATAACCGTATCGAGGATCCACCTTAAATCCCCTGCAACACAAGGCCGGAACCATCCCTTACTGGATAGTCTCGAATAAGTCAACCATGAGGTTGTAGCTAGAAATCGCCCACACAGCCGAATAAAAAGGGACTCTAGACATGGGAAGATCTTATCCTACTTGAGCATGACTCACTTAGCCTTGTTGCACCTCCCCTGTTTTAGCCATTCCCGGTTGATGAGGCTTGAGGCTACAATTACCTTTATAGAACATATCTATCATAGAATGCTCATCATCCACCTGACGATGTGCTGAAAGCATTCAATCCATACAAGTTCATTCCGGGTTCGAACGAAATCGAAGGCATTACCTCGTTACACTCATTTTAGAATCACCCTCAGAGTTAACGACAATAACCCTTGCATTCTGAAACTCCATCTCGAACCCGAAAGCACTATCTTCGTTACACTCATATTAGAATCACCCTCAGAGTTTTAACGAGAATAGTTTTTACACTTCGAGTCTTCAACTTGATCTTTACTTAGATACACGACCTAACGTTTAACTTGGATCGATGTGGTTTTTGGATAATCAAATTTGATACCCGATCCCCATCTCATCGAAATCCAAACGTATAAGGCCAAGTTGTTTAAAGTATAAATGATTTAATTCAATTCAATTCAATACCTTGAATTCACACAACATTTACGCAGATAAATATCATATATTTATCACTGATATATCCAATATCATATCGCAGAATATCACAGCATATCATCCAATTTAGACATTCCACACAAATAATCATCCACAAACAGGAATTATTAATCCATATCATAATTAATTTAATTAACTAAAATTAAATTAATTACTTAAGAATTAATCGGTTAATCCTTCTTAATCAGTCATTAATTAATTACAAACCATGTGGTTAATCAATCAATTAATTAATCTCTAATCAAAGATTAATTATCCTTTAATTATTAATTAATAAACCTTAATTATTAATCAATATCTCATAATACAAATTAATTAATCCATAATTACTCTTATAATTAATTAATTAATTAATCATTAATTAACTAATTAACTATCCCTTAATTATTAATTAATGAACCTTAATTACTAACTAACAACTTTAATTACAAATTAATTAATCCTTAATTAACAGTTAATCAATCCTTAATTAACAGTTAACCCATCCTTAATTACTATTTGATTAATCCTTAATTACCATTTGATTAATCCTTAATCACCATTTGATTAATCAATTAATTATCATTTAACAAATTCTTAATTAATCCTTGATCACAGATTAATTATCCTTTCATTATTAATTAATAAAACCTAATTATTAATTAATAAAACATAATTACAATTTAAGTACTTCTTAATTACTAATTAAGTAACCTTTATTACTTAATTAACTATTCACTAATCACTTAATTAATCAATCTTAATTAATTAATTAATTCTTAATTAAGCTTAATTACTTTAATTAATCAATCTCTAATCATTAATTAATAATCTTCGTTATCTAATTAATGATCTTTAATTAAAACTAAATAACCTTTAAATTAATTAACTTTTAAATCCTTAATTATATTAATTAAATCAGCTAATTACTCTTAATTAATTTCTTAATTAACCCTTTATAATTTACTAAATAAATAAATTATACTTAATTTCCTTTAATTAATATCAAGACATTAAAACCTTAATTATCTTAGGATAAAACATTATCTTATATATGCCTTAATTACCATTAACATATCTAAACTATTTATCTTTATGATTAACTTTACTTAATCAAACCATTAATTAAGTTTTAAAATAAAATAAACAATTTAACTTGATAAAATAAAGTTATCAAAACATAACTTTAAAATAACTTAAATAATTATCAATTAATATTTTTAAAAACTAGTTTCAAATTTGAATTTAAAAACTTGCTTTTATATAAACCTTTAAAATTTCATTCCTAACTTAAGCTTTAAAATCACTTTAAATTTACTTAACAAAATTTAAATTTAACAAACTTCAAAACTTCTTAACAAAATGTTAAAGAAACATTCATTATATAAAAGTAATTTATAAAAGAAAGTTTTAAACTAAATTCTTTTTTTAATTTTGAAAACCTTGTTTTTAAGACCTTTTTAAATCTGCACAGCACACTGCTTCGGTCAAACCCGAAGGCCACTCGGGTCAAGCCCCAAGTTAACATCTTCTTCTTCCATTAATTAAAAACTTAGATTTAATTTTTGTTTTAAACACCTACAGACTATCACTCACAAATCTACTCGAGTTTACACTCGAGTCAACTACCCCAAATCCCGCCCTTTTCTGCGAGAAATCTCACAACCTAAAACAACAGACACGACCCCCTCCCTGTGCACATGCACCATCGTCGGAAACTACTCCGACCATCGATGCACCCTCCGGCACATCACCCATCGCCGTTGCAACCATTACCGATGACCAAAACACTCACACGAGCCTCGAATCGAAATCGAGCAACCTAGATGGACTGGAACCCAAAACCACCATTAGAAAAACTTCTCGAGCTCTCGTCTCCGATAACGAACACTGCTGCAATTCCGGCTATGGCTTGCCGACCCTCCACGCCACTATTTCCTCGAGTTTCATGAAACTCGATCACCCTAAGACGATGGAATGACCATAAATTCTAGCTTCAACAAAACTAGCGTTTAAAACTAAATTTGACCACTCCCGACGCCACGACACCTGATCGCCACTTCCACCATTTTTGCCAAACACCCCGATCATCATTCTAGCTCCAGATGAAATCTCGACCACTCGAGTACCTCTGACCACCAATAAATGCTCAAAAACCATTTTCCAGACATCACCAAAATGCTTACTTAATACAGCAATAAAAATTGTGATTTTAGTTTTAAAAATCCTAACTTTTTAAGTAGATTCAAATTGTGATCCTGAAACAGCGATTTGCAATGATTGATTTAACATGATTTTAAAGAATTCCACTGCCTTTCCTTTTTTCAAATAAATATCCAAATATTTTACTTAAATTCTTTTTTATGTTTTAATCTATGACTAAATAAATAATTGTTATTTGAAAACTAAGTCACATCAGAGATTAGAGTAAGAAAGAATGGATTTTGAACTAAATTTAAACTCTGCAATTTGAAAATAGAAAAGGGTATGAATGCAACCAGACATGCACATGAATACATTCATATATACAGATTTCTACACTTATATATACACATGCAGGGCATCATCATCATAGAGATTTCACAAGCAACAATCATTTACTTAAACTTTTTAATAAAAATGTTTACTCACAGTTTAAAAAGGCAGAGCTTGTATTTTGAAATCTGGGAATGTTTGGAAAGCTGGAAATTTTTAATTGCTGAGATGATTCAAAGCTTTCTGAAATTGAACTGAAGTTGAACTGGAAACTTTGATGACTTGAATTGTTTTGAAAGCTTGTTTGCTGATGGTTGCTTAAGAAGGTTGAAGCTTCAGATTTGCAAAATGTTTACAAGGTTTTTGAAAAATGGTTTGAGGAATGTTCCAGGCTTTGATATAAAATGGTTACAGGGTTTTGATCTTCTGGTTTGTAGAGTGCTTATGAGTTTGGCTTTTGATTTTGAAAAATGTTTGCAGGGTATTTGAACTTGAGTTTGAGCTTTTGTAAATTGATTACAGGTTTGTATTTTGGTTAGAAGATGAATTACAGGGTTTAAGTTTTGAATTTTCTCTGGTTGGGAAATTTACAGGTGAAGTTTTTCTTGCCTTGAAAATAAGGAGAAAAGAAAACGAATTTAGGCAAGAAGATGATTGTTTATATAGATTTAAATTGTGAATTATTGAAATTAAAGAAATAAAAATAAAAGAATGACACTTGCCCAAATTTTCACATTTATCAAATACCATTAGCAATTATCTTATACATGTTATCAATATGTTTTCATAATCAAACACTTGTCATTACTTATTTTTATATTATTTTTAAAAGATTTAAAAGCTTTTTTTATTTAATTTTCCTAATAAATAAGTGCATTTATTAATTTATAAATGCTTTTCTTGATTTTATATGAATAAAACTTTTAAAAGAAATAAAATAAAAACCAATTAGATTCTAAATAAAATCATATAAAATTATTTAATCCATTTTTAAATGCTAATTTAAAAGCTTGTGTATTTATTTACTATTAAATAAATATTTTCTAAATTTATATTAATAAAATTCTTTTGTGTAAAACAAATCTTATTTTAAATAAAAACTTTATTCAAATATTCTTTTATATCCAAACTAATTTCAAGATATATATATTCTTTTTAAATTTCAAATTTAAATCCAAATTTCAAATTCAAATTCAATTTAAAACTTCAATTTAAAATCAACTCAAATATATCTATATTAATTTAAACAAACACATTATTAAATTTGAAAAACATAATTCTATTTTTAAAATTAACTTAAATAAATATATATGTATATATACATTTAAACAACCCTTGTTAAATTAGAAATGATAAGTCTATTTAAAATCAAATTTATAAAATAACACAAATTAAATAATTATTCTATTTAAAATCAATTTATATCTATATTTGAAAAACATCACATTACTATTATTTTGGTTATTTATATTTGAAAATAACAATTTTATCAATCTTAAATAATTAAAATAAGGAGATTATCACATTTTAAATTCCTTGTAATTCTGGGACATCACAATTTCTATGGTTTGTAAGAAAATATATGGTTTTATATAAATATTGATTTTAGATATTCTATAAATGTTATTTTATTCTTGATATTAAGCTATGTATAAAGTTGTTTTAATATAGAATAAGTTTAATAATAAGTTTGATTTTTATTGAAGTTAATATGGTTAAGTATTTAAAATTTATTTAATATGGAGTTTAAAATGATAAATAAAATTAGGGTTGGAAGATAAATATGAAATTGATTTGAATTAAATTATTTAAGAATTATACTCGAATAAACTTGATTTGAAATTTAAATAAAATTGAGATTTTAAAGGGTATGATTTTTAGAACTTGATTTTGGTTTAGAGTGATTTAAATAAATATCAAGTTGATTTAAATGAATATATCATGTTAAATAAATTGAAAGAATATCCAGTTATTTGAAGTTTAAAAGTTTTACTTAAATGATATTGGGATTATTAAGTAAACATTTCAAATCTAAATAATAGTAATTGAACTTGATATATATAAAATTATCAAAGAATTAGTTTTGAAGTGGTGGAATATTTAAAGCTTTGAAATATACGAAAATTGAAATGGTTTATTCGGGGGTTCCAATCTGTATTTGAAATTGATTTGTGAAGTTGAAGAAGCTATTTTATTATATAAAGTAATTTGATATCTAAGCCATTTAAGTGGCGTAGTTATGCTTTAAAGTTATAAGTTTCAAAGAATTATGATCTGAAAGTGATATACTTTAAGTGTTTTGATTTAAAAGTGTTATAACTTTGAAAGTGCTATGATTTTGGAAAAAGGATATATTTGAAATAAAAATGATATTATATTGATTTGGGTTTTTATAAGAATGATCATATTGATTTGGGTTTTGAAATGGAAATGACATCGTATTTATGTGGTTTTGAAATGGATATTATCTTCTGGTTTTGAAGTATAAATTATTTTGAAATGACCGCGGTGTTATAATAATGTTCGGTTGTTGAAGAGACCAGGATCGGAAGTTGTCATACTCTCGGCCAAGTCCGAAAACCACTTTAACAACCGTGTACGCGGTGGAGATTCTAGAATGAAGTAGGATGGCGGCGACGTTCCTTTAAGGTATATACGTGGACCTGACTCCCATGAGTTGGCATGAGATGGCTAAAACAGGAGCGATTGATAGGCTAAGAAGGTAGCACCTTTTATCGGACACACTCCTTCGATACCATTCTATTACTTTGTGATTGATTGGGGCCCTTTTTGATTTTGGGGGTGTGGCTCGAGGTGGGCGGTAGTAGCTGCTATGCGTTGCCACTGGTCCGGAAGCGTAATTGGTATATCTACCCTGGCATTTCCTAGTTGTGCCGTGTCACCTACCCTAGCGAGCCTTGTACTCCCGTAGCCCATGTAGTATTTAAGGTAGTCTCCCTATCTAGAGATGCACTGATACTGGATGGACTACTGGGACTATTATTGTGTTAAGGGGGAGATTGGGTAACTCCTTAACGCTATTTAAAAGTAAGTTTATTTTACTATAGACATTATTATAATAGCGAAATATTACTACATAGTAAATAGTTTAACGGATCCTTAGGAGATGTGAATCCCGAGCATCTCTTAAGTTACTGCACTCATGTTAGACACTGGATAGGAGATGTCAAATCTCATAAACATCTCTGACGCCGTTCCACTCATATTATTTACTGTTGATTTAACTTACATAAGATCTTTTAGTTCTGACTTGAGTGTTTTGTCTTTTCAATTCGCTCGGGTCAGCCTGAGCATTTCAGGTTTTGAAGACTTTATTTCTAGAGGACGAGGATGAAGATTGTGTTACTATTATCTATTATATTATTTCCACTACATTCATACTGTTCCGCCGCATTGTTATTTATTTTTCCCTAGTATGTGTAACTTTGATTCTGTGTTGTATAAGTATAATAAAATGTTTTTGGTAAAATAGCTTCATGAACTATTATTTGATTATTATATTTTGTCATTCCCTTTGTGAGATTCTATTTTGTTTTATTTCTTTCTCTGTTTTTCTTATTTAACCCAACAACAATCCGCCCTTCTGTATGGTTTAACTCCGACATGTGTGGTTTATCGTCGATTTGAAGCGTACAAAAAGGTGGGATGTTACAACGTGGTATCAGAGCTTTGGTTTAGCGATAAACCTTAGCTGTGTGGGGTCTGACTCTTTATTAATAGGGTAGTAATACCCTATGATGAGTCGTTCAGAGTATATATGAGAAAGCGTATTTGTTAGTGTTATAAAAGTTTTTGATATTGTGTTAATTTGTTCCGTTTTGTATTTATAAATTCCGGTTGGTGCATAGGAAGCTATGACATCAATAGGGATTTCTAATCACTTAATAGGACAGACCGACACAATATTTGTTTTGAATATAGGTGAATGAAATAATTTTGCCTATTATTTTTTCTATATATAAAATAAACTTTTTATAAACGGTATATTTGGTTATAATATATTGGTTGTTAGGTAGTGAAATTTATAAATATTGATTGGAAATATGATTTAAAGAAAATAAAATAAATGAAATTGGAAATTTTAGAACTTAAGTTCTGGGATTTTGAAAAAAAAATTTCAAAGAATTTTAGAATATAGTAATATTGTTTATAAGTATTTTCTGATATAAATATTTCAGTATAATTTGAAAGAATTGTTTTAAAGAAACTCTGAAAAGAAATAAGTTCTATACTCCCTTCTCTGTCGTTGGAAAATAATTTCAGTGATGAGTGCACGCATCATCGACATTCATTTTCGAGTTCAATGAGGAAAGGTCACTGTAGTAGTTTTACTACAGATTTATTTTGATAAACAAATATAAATTTTAAATTGTTTTAAATACAATTGGATATATAAGTTGTAAGTGTATATTTATCAATTATTTTAAAATGATTTGAAAATAAACCCGGTATTTAGTTCTTAAGTTTTGTTAATCAATAGTTTCGATTATTGTAGTGAAATGGAATGTAACTAATTAATAATTGAAACCTTTAATTAAAATAAGAGACTAAATGCTAGGTTATAAATGAAATAACAAGAAAGTTGAAATTTGCAATCTATAAAAAAACAAAAGATATGATTATTGAACATTAAATTAATTTAAAAGAAATGAGATAAACTTGTATAACTTTCAATTACATTCTTAAAGGCATATATATAACTTAACAAAAGATGTAAAAAGTTGAAATGTTAATAAGAAAATGTAATGGATATTATACAAGTAAAACTTGAAGTAATGAAAGTATTCAGTGAAATTCCTTAATAAATAAGAATTTGATGTGTAGATGGAAGGCTACTAATTAAATATAATAGAAAGGTAAGTATTACAAATAAATGAAATGAACACTGAATGAATGAATGGAAATATGAAAATTTGCAAGAAATGAATGTAAAATTTAAAAGGATAAACCATTATACGAATGAAAAGGAAATCAAACAACAAATGTTATGAAATGAAATTAATAAGAATTAACTTGATCTATTGTTTGAAATTGTTGTTTGTTTGGTTTATGGTTGCTTGGGAAAGGATACTTTAAATTTTTTTGCATGAATGAATAATCTATTTAGTTTCATCTAGAATATTGAGTAAATGGTGCACTTAGTAGTTTATTTTCATTCTGTACGATTTAAATTTTTAAACCTGAACAACTATTTGTTTTGTTTGATATGAATGGATAATTGATTCGTATTGATTTTATGTGATGGTTGTATGCTTTGTTGCAAGAGATTGTTTTTTATGTTGATTTGTTTGTTAGTGGTTGAAACAACTTTAAATATTTCATTCTATATAACTATTAACTCTTTTTAGATTATATAAGTGAAGTGCAGGTTATGGAAGCAATCGCTACTGCTTTTGGTTTCATAATTTAACATTGATTGCCCGACAAATAGGTACGTTCTCCGATTAAGGTTTTATAGGGTTATTATATTGATTTCCCATGTTGGGATATATTATTTTGGAAATTATATGTGATATTTTGTTATATTTGATATTATATTTTCTCCCGAGCCTCTCCGTACAATGGAGACTCTGCCAAAAAATTTCGTAAATTTTAGACTTTGAAATTTTTTTCCAAATTTTATTAATTTGAGTATAAAAAGGTTTAATGGTTATAAATTGGTATATTTTATTTAAATTGATTAACTTTGTAAACTTATTTGTTTATAAAGTTAATATTTTCGAATAAGATGTATTGTTCACTCAATTCCTTCTTTTCCCTTCTTTTTCCTTTTCGAGGACGAAAAGTTTTGAGTGGGGGAGAGTGTAACGACCCGTAATTTTCGATAATTAAATTTTGGTAATTTAATATGGAAAGAAAATAAAAATCTATAATTTAATAATGAAATCACTAAAGTAAGGGTAATAATGTTAATACAAGTTAATAAATAACTATTTTAGTGCAAACCCAATTAATTGAAACAATTGCAACGTCATAATTGATTGTAAATATTAAAATTTGGAAATAAATTCAAAGATTAATTGATGAAATATTACGCAATAAATTGTAATTTGATAGAATCAATGCTAGATAAGTAATTATAATAATTATTGGTTGATAATAAAGTATGAATGGGATTAAATTAGGCAAATAGTGATAATTATTAATTATTTACCCATTATTTAATTAACTGAATTAGATCTAAATTCATTGTAATTAAACGTAATTAAAAACTACGTTAATATGAATTTAGTTGATGATTGAAAAAATATATTAGGGTAATTGGATATATATTAATGTTAAATTTATCCAGAAGATGATGATTGATTGAATAAAATGGAACGAGAATCAAGATTTATTAATTTAAATTTAATAATTAGATTATTTGCAATCAAATGAAATTTAATATTTAATTATTTTCAATTAAACGCATCAGAGCGGTCCGCTGGTCGAATCGACGGCTAGATTGAGGGGATTAATTCGTTTAGGGTTGGAGCAAAAGTGGTGGCTGTGGTAAAATGGGGGGAGGGGGTCGATCGGCTTCAGAGAGGGCCACGTATGTGGAGGCGCACCTAGGGTGAGGTGCGATGGCCTTTGGCGTGGGCATCGACATCTCGGTCGGCTGCTTTTGTCGGAAGAAGTGGCAGCGGCTCGTGCGTATTAGGGTTTTGGTTCAACAGGTAGCTCGCGTGAAGAGGATACAGTGCTGACATGTTTGGTTTGGTATATTCTTTTGTTTTTTTGTTTTACTTTATTAATTTCAATTTCAACTTGTTCTAACTAGCATAACTTTCGCATACGAGATAAGTTTCACGCGGGGTTTTCTCTGCTAGATCGTACCAGAATTCCGGACATTTTGATGCTGGTTTGGACGAATTCTAAGACTGTGCAAATTTGGGGTTTAAATTGGATTTAAATTCAAAAGGTGAGTGTTTTAACCCACTCACGACTTCTAAAATTTCTTATGTTTGTTAAATTGATTTAGAATGTGATTAGAAATTTATTTATGACCGTTTGGCATATTTTGAATCATCATCTCAGTTTATTTGAATTTATTGGGATAAAATAGTTATGTAATTTATTATTGAATATAAACTGCCAGCAAATGCCTGTTATTTATTATCTGTTCTATATTGATGTTAGTAATTGAATTGGATGATGATTGTGATAAATGTTTGATGATTGATATTGGAGTATGGATGTTGTATTTTATATTGTTATAAACTGCCAATTTTTATGGATTTTTATTTCATTCGAGATTGCGGTTTGAAATGATATATAACCGTATTTATGATTTAAATTACGGATTGAAATGATAAATATCAGTATCACTTGACCATAGGACAGAAAATTTTATACAGACACCGTGGTCTATATAAAAATATTTTGAAATGATTTCTATGGTTTGTAAGAAAATATATGGTTTTATATAAATATTAATTTTATATATTATATAAATGTTATTTTATTCTTGATATTAAGCTATGTATAAAGTTGTTTAAATATAAAATAAGCTTAATAATAAGTTTGATTTTTATTGAAGATAATATGGTCAATGATTTAAATTATATTTAATATGGAGTTTACAATGATAAATAAAATTAAGGTTGGAAGATAAATATGAATTGATTTGAATTAAATCATTTAAGAATTATACTCGAATAAATTTGATTTGAAATTTAAATAAAATTGAGATTTTAAAGGGTACGATTTTTATAACTTAATTTTGGTTTAGAGTGATTTAAATGAATATCAAGTTGATTTAAATGAATATATCAAGTTAAATAAATTGAAAGAATATCCAATTATTTGAAATTTAAAAGTTTTTCTTAAATGATATTGGATTTATTAAGTAAACATTTCAAATCTAAATAATAGCAATTGAATTTGATATATATGGAATTATCAAAGAATTAGTTTGAAATGGTGGAATATTTAAAGCTTTGAAATATATGGAAATTAAAATGGTTTATTTGGGGGTTCCAATCTGTATTTGGAATTGATTTGTGAAATTGAAGAAGCTATTTTATTATATAAATTAATTTAATATCTAAGCCATTTAAGTGGTGTAGTTATGCTTCAAAGTTATGAGTTTCAAAGTATTATGATTTGAAAGTGCTATGCTTTAAGTGATTTGATTTCGAAGTGTTATAACTTTGAAAGTGCTATGATTTAGGAAAAAGGATATATTTGAAATAAAAATGATATTATATTGATTTGGGTTTTTATAAGAATGATATCATATTGATTTGGGTTTTGAAATGGAAATGGCGTCGTATTTATATGGTTTTGAAATGGATATTATCTTCTGGTTTTGAAGTATAAATTATTTTGAAATGACCGCGGTGTTATAATAACGTTCGGTTGTTAAAGAGACCGGGATCAGAAGTAGTCATACTCTCTGCCAACTCTAAAAACCACTTTAACAACCGTCTACACGGTAGAGATTCCAGAATGAAGTAGGATGGCGGCGACATTCGTTTGATTTATATACGTGGACCCGAATCCTGTGAGTTGGCATAAGGTGGCTAAAACAGGAGCGATCGACGGGCTAAGAAAGTAGCACCTTTTATCGGACACACTCCTTCGATACCATGCTATTACTTCGTGATTGATTGGGGCCCTTTTTGATTTTAGGGGTGTGGCTCGAGGTGGGCGGTAGTAGCTGTTTAGCGTTACCACCGGTCCGGAAGCGTAATTGGTTGTGTCGTGTCACCTACCCTAGCGAGCCTTGTACGAGTTTGGTTTTCTCCCATAGCCCGTGGAGTATTTAGGATAGTCTCTGAATCTAGAGATGCGCTGATACTGGATGGACTACTGGGACTATTATTGTGTTAAGGGGGAGATTGGGTAAATCCTTAACGCTATTTAAAAGTAAGTTTATTTTACTATAGATATTATATTAGCGAAATATTACTACATAGTAAATAGTTTAACGGATCCTTAGGAGATGTGAATCCTAAGCATCTCTTAAGTTATTGCACTCACGTTAGACACTGGATAGGAGATGTCAAATTCCATAAACATCTCTAACACCATTCCACTCATATTATTTACTATTGATTTAACTTACATAAGATCTTTAAGTTCTGACTCGAGTGTTTTGTATTTTTAATTCGCTCGGGTCAACCTGAGCATTTCAGGTTTTGAAGACTTTATTTCTAGAGGACAAGGACAAAGATTGTGTTACTATTATCTATTATATTATTTCCACTACATTCATACTGTTCCGCCGCATTGTTATTTATTTTTCCCTAGTATGTGTAACTATGATTCTGTGTTGTATAAGTATAATCAAATGTTTTTGGTAAAATAGCTTCATGAACTATTATTTGATTATTATATTTTGTCATTCCGCTGTGAGATTCTGTTTTGTTTTATTTCTTTTTCTGTTTTTCTTATTTACCCCAACAACAATCCGCCCTTCTGCATGGTTTAAGTCTGACGTGTGGTTTATCGTCGATTTGAAGCGTACAAAAAGGCGGGATGTTACATTGAACTTCCCTTAAGTTAAATTCAATTCATTCAATCCATTCAACCTTACTAAATTTGAATTCTCCATCAAATTTTAAACTTCTTTTCAATATCCTTTTCCACTTATAAGTTCAAAACTTATTTCTCTTTGGGTTTTACATCACACTTCAGGGGAATTTTTTTTTCAAAACTCAACACTTAGTGTTTACTTCCAATCAACTTTGTTATTGTGTATATCCCACACACACACACACACACACACACACACATATATATATATATATATGTATGTATTTATTCTCACTAAGTCATACTTTTAATTTAAATCATTCTTGGTTTTTAATTCAAAACAAGTTCCATAATATTTTTAAAACATCTCTTGTTTTAAAATAAGATTCCTACATTTAAAAATATTAGTTATAATATCTTTTTACACTTTGGAACAATTTAAATTTTCTGGACTTAGATTTAAAACTTAATAATTTAAATTCTTTCAATTTATAAGTCATACTTATCTAAATTGTTACTTCCTTAAAACATTTCATTTTGGTTTATCATTATTTATTTAGAAAAATAAACATCCCTTTATTTAGATACAACAAACATTTTATGATAATAACCAAGATTATCATATCTGGAA
Source organism: Allium cepa (assembly GCA_030765085.1). Classification (NCBI taxonomy): domain Eukaryota; kingdom Viridiplantae; phylum Streptophyta; class Magnoliopsida; order Asparagales; family Amaryllidaceae; genus Allium; species Allium cepa. The sequence goes on along the minus strand of CM060931.1, from coordinate 263,035,913 downwards.
ACCAATTCATTATATATTATCTCACAATTTGTTAGAAAATAAAATCAAGGTAACTTAATTTAACATTCTGAAAATATTTTTATAAATTTCAGGATTTTAATCTCTGGTTTGAATCCATTTCTAGCTTATCTTATTCATATTACCCAATTCCTACTTGGTTATATAAATATATTACCACTTAAATTCTTATGATCTTATTCTAGTTTAAATAATCAACAACCAATTACCTTAATGTATTATAATTAGAAAAAGTATGTCTTTATATACCAAAAAATAGGCTTATATAAAAACTACTTTTAAAACCGTTTTTAAAATCATGATATAAGAAAATAACAAGTATGCCCTCATACATAATACACTCAACTCATTCTATGGTACTACTGACCCTATTCACTGATACCAAATGTAACATTCTGGAATTTTCGACCCCAAAAATTCGACAATAATACGTTCACTATAGGAGTGCCGAGCAATCGAACGTCGGAAATTCTAGATTGTTCGGGTAAAGAAGAAAAGGAGGTAGAAGAAAAACAGAAAACAACATCACCGAACCTCACAATCGTCGCGGAACGTCCTATCAGAGTACAATCATTCACAGATAAATTGGACAGTTGTAACAACTTGTCCCTGACTACTATCAATACAATCCCAAATACACAACGGAATATACTCCATACGTTCCTGTCTTCCAGCTCGCTTCCTGAGCTCCAGAACGTCCTAACCTGAAAATTTGTAATACTCGGTCTGACCCGAGCATTACATTAAAGTAACACTCGAGTCATGCTGGAAACCAGCGTGAGTAAACCCATATAACTTGAAACACTAAGTTATAACACTTTATTAAAAACCCCGGTAACTCGTTCACCACTTCGAGTTTTAACTTTTTATAGTCAAACACTTGTTTCACACAATAATGTCTAAGTACTGTTACTTAGTTAAATGGATAAGTTCTCTTGGTTTATTCCATTCCAGCCTATTTGATTTTATAATCAAATGTATAAAGAATTATAGAGTACTAATCGAAGCGGTTTCGGATATTACTGATATCCGACCTCGAATTCTTCGAATCCATTGTTATCCTTTTAAGGCCCAGTTGTTAAATAAACAAGTTAATTAAACATCAGAATGTCATATGCACATAGAAATCCATCACAGATAAATAACACACATTAACCACAGTTCAATCCAAGGCATAACAGAATATAATAATTTAACATACTAAAGATATTGAGAAATCCAAGCATTCGTTTCAGATTAAACATTTTAAAGCTTGACTAGTTGGTCACACCATTTCTGATTAATTTAATTAACCCAAAATAAATTAGTTACTTCTAAATCCTTCTTAATTAACAATAATTAATTACGAACCATTTAAATTTGTTTAAATTAAATGTTTGGAATTAATTAGTTAATTACATTAAAAATCACTTTAAGATTTTTGATTAATTATGAGTTTAAACATTTATTTTAACCACTTACTCAATTATATTATTAAATTTTATTCTGAAAACACTTAGGCATTAAATTAAACAATTAATCTAATATATAATTATTCTAACCCAAACCAATTTAAATTCAAAACATTTAACTTTAAAATTTTAAAATTTTGATGCTCACTTGAAAGCTTGTGTCAATACTTTTGCTTTGAAAACCTGTTCATTATTTTCTCTTTGAAACTTTATTACTATTTCTTTACTTTAATAAATTTATGTAATTAATTAAATGATTAACATGCATTCAATTATCTTCAACTTAAACAATCTATGTTTAAACCCTTTTAAATTATTTCCTATCTTCTAGTACTATACTTCCCTTTCCATCCTATTCTTCCTTCCCCCTTTCCTACTTTATTCCTTTCCTTTATTTCTTATTTCACCCAAAATTCCTGTCCCAAATCTCCTTCCGGCTCTCCTCCCTCCTCTCTTCTCTTTCTTCTTCTATTTTAAATTGCAGGCACAAATTTCTTTAGCCCATTCCTTACTTCTTCCTTCTCTTCTTTCCTTTACTCTTGCCAGTATTCTCGCGTACACGAACCGTGCATGGAATTGTGCACATGCACTCGCCCTCCAACAACTCATCCTTGCCACCGACTAACCCCGCACATTCCTCATGTCCAAGGCAACTCACCTGATCCTTTGAAACCCCAATTGCACCTAGGGTTCAAAATCGAACTTCTCGCCGAAAAATGGAACAACCCACACTCCTTCAAATGCCTTGTCTCGACGCCTCGCCCCACCGTTCCGCACCAAATTTCGGCCGACACTCCACTGCATCCCTCTCCTCCTTTCCCCTTTGTGCGAACAACTCCGATCGACAAACGACACCACCATCGAACCAAAACCGAGCTCGACCCCACTATGATCTCTAACTCTAAATCGATCACGACACGCCAAATCCCTCCACGGAAAAATGTCGAACCAATTTTCCCAACTCCATCATCATTCTAGCAACCTTCAGGCCAAACGACATGGCCCCACGTCTACCTGGTAACCAGAATTTGGCCAAAATCTTATCTTTGGTTATCAATCCCTTCCTCGACAATTACGCCATTAAGAATCAAGAAAAAGCTCCCAAAATTCATTATTTTATAAGTCGATTCCACTTATACATGCAAAATATGAAATCTTAACCATTGATTTTCTGACTAGATTTGATTTTTACTATAAATTCATACTGACTTGATAATGTCTTAATATTTCACTTGAAACATTTTCTTAAAATTAGAATTTTATGTTCACAAACAAAATCTCTTTAATTCTCAAAGCTTGAATGTGTTTGAGTGAATAATTATGAATTTTTAAAGGTTTGAACATGCTAGAGTAAGAACTGAGATATGTATGTATATGAATATAAAACAATTCAATTTATACACCCATGCAATCCATTCATGTAGTAAAAATAAGGATATTCCTACCATCAAATATTCATGCACATGGATATAAAGATTGTTAAATTTTAAGAAAATAGATTTACTCACCATCATTTGTTAAACAGAGGAAAGCTTTTGATATGGAACTGCAACTGATCTGAAACTGGAAGCTTGATATATTTTGAGTTGAAATGTACATGAAACCTACTTGCTGTGCTTTGTTCAGTTTGAAGGCTTGATGTTGTTTGAGTTAGTTTTCTTTTATTTTAGTTTTTGATTGAAAGATGAAAGAAAGAAAAGAGTTGAGAAATGAATATGTAGAAAATTATGAACTATATACAGCCTTCTTTAAATCATTTATATATATATTTTTTTTAAAGAAAACAATTACCACTTATATTCGCATGACATTCTCAAGCTTACAAATGTCCTTAGTAAATATTTATATTTATTTATTATTTTATATTTATTTTTATACTAACTATGTTTGTCTCATGTATAATTCAAAAGATATATATATTAAAACATTTTATTTATAAATTTTCTTTAATTTATACTTATTTAACTTCAAAAGAAAAAAATGATATAAAACCTATTTATTAATTTATAGCTATAAGTATATACTTAGTGTTTTAAAAATGCAGAGTTTTACATCTATTTAATTCCTAAGATATTTACTTTGAATTTTAAATCATAGTTTCCTATTCATAACCTACATATATATAAACAATAGCAATTGGAAAGCACATTTTATTTGCTTAGAAAAGAAAAGGCTTTCCAAATTTGAATAATCATATTAGAATTTTAATATTTATATCCAGATATTTTTTTATCAGAATTATTTATTCAACTTATGAACCAGTATTTCTAATAATTTAATCTAGTTAATTACCAATTAACAGATGTCCAAAAATCCAAGTTATCACAGTAGGCCTCATAGTGGAAGTGGTAGCGTAGGTTCAGCCTCCTATGAACTTCGTGACTTTATGCAAGAATTACACCACTTTGGGCGGGAAATCATTCTATAGTACTAACAATATTCTTAGAGTGCAAACTTGACTTAGGTCCAGTGAAAGGATATTTGGAGATCTTAGGTTAAAAGATGTAGACAAGCATTTGTTAACATCGCGACAACTTTAGAAGACTACGTTGGATTAGTGGGATTCTATTATGGGTGATATGCTGGAGGAGTTCCCTTGGGCACAGTTAGGGAAGTCTTTGAAGCACGGTTTATCCTAGAAGCATGGTTTATCACAGTTAGGGAAGTCTTTGAAACACAGTTGTTTAGGAGTTTTCTAGATTTTAAACATGGTGATATATCGGTGGCACGGTATGAATACAAGTTTAATGCATTATTGGATTGATAGGCACTGCTTAAAAAGAAAAAAATGTTTGTAAATGAAATGTGACAAGAATTTCAAAGAGAAATGACCAATCATCTTATGGGTTCATACACCTACTGATTGGTATGGCTTTAAGTTTTGAAGGTCTGGATATTAAGGAAGGAATCCAGAAAGGAGTAGTGCCGATAATCATTGCCAAGCCTTTATCGGTGATACCAATTGAAGGCAAGCAAAATTTCAAGTGTAAGTTAAAAGGGAATAGGAAGTGGGCAGGAAGGAAACTTGTAGGTAGAGCTCCAGCGCAGAAGAAGCAGCTTAACTTAGCAAGTGTTCTTTGTTTGAAGTGTAACATGACGGGTCACTTTGCACCCAATTGCTCGACTAAGATCTGCTACAATTGTCAAAAGCATGGACGTATGAGGAATGAGTGCCCTTTTCCTAAGAAGGGGATGTAAGGATGGGCATTTGCTATTGTGGAGATACCAACCACCTCTTCAGGAAAGAAGGGGAAGCAGGTGTTGTAAGGTATGCTATCCATCTATGATCTTCCTATTAGAGTATTATTCAATATGGGCGCCTCCCATAGTTTTATTTGATTTGACCTAATGAACAAGCTAAACCTTAAATATGTTATAATAAATAATCCTCTTTTCGTTTCCTTATTGGGTCCAATAAATCTTTACACTATGCGATTACATGTTTCTATTTCTTGTCGAAACTATTCTTTTCCCTTTGATCTATTTGTTCTTAGATTCATGGGTTCTGGAGTGTTTTTTGGGATAGATTAGTTATCTAAGTTTATGATGATCTTAGATTGTGATCGAAGGATTGTAAGAGTTAAAGATAGTGGAGATGTTGGTGTAGATATATTTTGTAAGGAACCTAACAAGCCGATGAATAGTTTTCTGTATTCGCTCGAAGTAGATAAGGAGGAGCTAAGGAATATACCTGTAGTTTTGGATTTCACGGATGTTTTCAATGAAGTGCAAGGTTTACCATCCCCACTATGAAGTGGAGTTCTGTATTAATTTGGTTCTAGGAACCAAACCTATTGTACAACCTCCGAGAAGATTGGCTCTAAATGAAAGCAAAGCCGAGAAGATTGGCTCTAAAAGAAAGCAAAGAGTAGAAAGCCAGACATTTGACTTGTTGTAGAAGGGTTTTGTAACGATCCGCCTTTCATTCCACAGAAAGACGTATCATTAGTAAGAAAGAAAGGGATAGAAAGAAGAAAGATAAGAAAGAAAGAAGAATCTTACAGCGGAACGAACAAAATATATTACATCACATAAGTATTACATAATAGTCATATGCATCAGAGTTACACAGCATGTACAACACATTAGATAGTCGTGAAGACTTGTCAATCGTACATCTCAAGATATCAACACAAAGATCTCAATACAGCGAAAACACATATATCTATATATGCTGAAGCCTACTGCGCCATATCCCCTCCAGGATTTTGTCAAAACAAACTTGAATCCCTTGACAACTCATAAAAATTTGGGTCTGGTGTGAGTTAACGGGTTAAGGTTGTTTAACTTTGAAAATCATTTGGAAACAAAGGTATCTCGTAAGACTCTCCACAAATAAACACGAACAAGTTTTTCCCTTATGATAACCAAAACATTTGATAGAAAATCCAGTGATATTATAATAGTGTCTAGGGTTTTCAAGTAAAATACAGAAATAGCTGGAATGCTTACATCTCACATTCCAACATAGTTGGGCACAATCAAAACGTACGGTACTTATTTGAGATTGGATTCCATACAATGGCAGGGTTACTAGGGTACCGCCCGTCACGGTACGTGGTCTAGATCACCGTACCGAGGATCCACCCTGATCCCCTGCAACACAAGGCGGGAACTACACCTTAATGGATAATCCCAAATAAGACAACCCGGCAGTCGGCGCGCCCAATTGCCTACAAAGCCGAATAAAAAAGGACCTCTTGACGGGGAAAATCTCATCCGACTTGGGTGCTATCCACTTAGCCTTGCCGCACCACCCCTGTTTTCGGTTGATGAGGCTAGAGGCTACGATCACCTTTTTAGAACACATATCTTAGAATGCTTGTCGTTCTCCAACGACGATTTCTGAAAGCATTCAATCCATACAAATCCGTTCCGAGTTCGAACGAAATCGAAGGCACCATCTCGCTGCACTCATTTTGGAATCACTCTTAGAGTTAACGACAATAGCACTTCTTGTTCTCTTTGAATCTTCATCTCGATCGAAGGCACTATCTCCGTTAACTCTAAGGGTGTTAACTCGTTTTGGAATCACCCTCAGAGTTAACGACCATAGGCCTTCCTTTGAATCTTCATCTTCACTTGAGATTTTACGACCTATCATTTAAATTTGAATCGATGTGGTTTTCGGATATCCAATTTAATCCGATCCCGGTCTCATCGAAACCTAAAACACCATCTTAATCTCCAAGTTGTTTAAGTTTAAACAATTTAGATTATTATTAAGAATAACAGATTCACACAGATAGGTAATTCACATTATCACAGATAGATAATCCATATAATCACAATTCAACTAAAACAACTCATATTACAGAGCAACATATGTCACAAATCAGAGATATCAAACAATCCAAGGCATTCAATATCATTCAATCATCCATAAGCAAGATTAATTAGTCGCACCATTTCTAATTAATTTAAATAAATTAAATTAATTACTTCATTCACTCTTAAATCTTGCTTACTTAACATTAATTATTTACAAACCAATTAATTTATCATCTCTTAATTATCCATCCTAATTAATCATCCTTGATTAATTATTCTTTAATTACATTAAGTAATGAATTACATAAATTAATTATTCTTTAACCGTTCACATTAATCAACCTTTAATTACTCTCATTAATTACATTAATTAATGATGCCCTAATTAGTTTCATTAACTAACTTTTCTTTTCTTCTAATTAATTACATTTAATAATTAATCTTTAATTAATCACATTCATAAATCAACCTTAATTAATTATATTCAGTAATTAACTATCCTTTAATTACTTACATTAATTAATTAACTCCTTAATTAATTATATTAATTAATCCTTAATTACTTCCATTAAGTAATTATCCTTTAATTACTTCCACTAAGAAATTTATCTTTTATTAATTACATTCAGTAATTATCCATCAATTACTTACACTAAGTAATTACAGTTTAATACTTACATGAAGTAATTATACTTAATCAATTTCATAAGTGATTATCCTTAATTAATTAAATTAATTATCTTAAACTAATTATATTAATTAATTTAATTAATTACATTGAATAATTACTCCCTTGATTACTTCCATTCATTAATTACCCTTTAATTAATTGACCTTTAATTACTTAAATTAATTAACCCTTAATTAATTAAGTATTCTTAATTAATTAACCAAATAATTATCTTAATTAAATAACATTAATTAATCATCTTAGTTAATTAAGTAACTATACCTTAATTACTTTTATTAATAAGACTTAATTAGTTAAGATAACCCATCTACCTTAATTAAACTCTTACTTATCATTTTAATTAAATTAAATTAAATGAAATGCTTGAAATTAATTTATACAAACATCATTTAGAGAATTCTTTGACTAATTAAAGTTAAACACTCTTACTTTAATCACATCTTAATTCAAACATCATTTTATTACTTTTGAAAAATAGTTAGAAATTTAATTACAAAATTAACCTAATATATAATTACTTTAAAACAAAACAAATTTTAAATCACTTAAATTTTACATTAAAACTTGAAACTTGTTGAAACTTACTTTGGAAAACTTCCATTTAATTAGCCTTTAAAAACTTGATCATTCTCCTTTGCTTACTAAAAATTGATTAAACATTTATATTGATTAAAACTTATTAATACTTGAAAACTAGAATCATTTTTACATGCTTAAACTTGATCTTCCATTTTAAAACCTGATTATTACTTCATAAAACAAGTTCTTACTTTTGTTTTGAAATCTAGATTCTGTTTCATTTAAATTTAAAAACTGTACATGTTTTGTTTTAAATTTTTTAAAACCATGTTATACAATTAAACAGCCCAAGCCAACTTCGACTCCCCTCTCCCCGAGTAAAACCCCGTGCAAACCCCCAAGCAAATAACAATTCACTCACGTCTTCTCTTCCTTCAAGATACACACACGATCAACCCGAGATCTACCCGAGGAAATGATCATCTTCCTAAAATCAACAACCTACCCAACACAAACGTGCACACGTGCAGGTGCACGGTCGATTATCGCCCCTCCGACCAACTCTCCATCCCTCGGCAAGTCGTCTCCACCTACCACAGTCCTCCCGACCCTCCAGAACAACGAATACAACATCGAATCGAAAATTGAACCCATCGACCATAACTTGGAACTCAACCCCATTAGAAAACCACCCCTAGCCATCGCCTCTGACCATTGGCACCCACGCCGACTAACCTTGAGCGACGTCACGACACCCAGCTACGATTTCCCCCACATGCGATCCAAACCGGTGCATCATCGATGTCGTATGAACCCTAGAAACATCGACGATCAAAGTAGAACCACAAACCTTAGTTCGACTTCGCCGAGCTCCTTTGATCATTAGAAAAACTTCCTAAAATTTCTCCTGTGATCAATGGCACACCAGCCACCTCTAGGCCCAAACTCTACAAATAACAACACGCCGATCATCGACAATCGACAAAACCCTAGAATCTTATCATCTCGAGATAACTCGACACTCACGCACTTAAAAATCGTGATTTCCATATTAAAATTCACCATTTACAAATTCGAATCAGGTTTTAGAATCAACTCAAGAATTTCATATAATTGATTTTGGGCTTATATTTGAAAAGACCTGTAATTTTCCTATTTTTAAAATAAATACTCCACATATTTATTTGAAACTATTTTTTAAATTGGACTTCTATTCTTACAATCATTTTCCATCAAGAGATCTAAGCCTAAAATTCATTAGAGAAAGAGAGATTGAGTCTTCTTTAGGGGAATTTAAGCCTGACAGAAAACAGAGGTTTATATATATACACATATTTATAGACATTGTACATGCATAGCATATATACATACATGCATTCACATTCATACATGAAAACATTAACTACTACATTACTTCAAACATGCTGTGGCGACCCGACTTCCTATCTCCAGGAAGACGCATCGCTAATGAAGAAAGAAAGGGATAGAAGAAGAAAGAAAGAGAAAGATGAAACACAACAACAACAGAGAACTCACAGCGGAACGAATGAAATATAATATATCAAATAAAATATTACATAGTATCATGTTACATCAGAGTACACAACATATACAACACATATTGGACAGTTACAAACATCTGTCTAACTATACAACTCAAGATCACAAGAAACAGATACCAAATAAACACAACGGAACCAAAATATATCTACACGTGGAAGCCTCCTGCTCCATATCTCCTCCAGAATTCGTCAAGCAAACTTGAATCACTTGACTACTCATATATAATATGAGTACTCAATAGTTTAATAAAACAGAAAATAAACACTTGAGTCAGACAGAGGTCTGGTGTGAGTAAATGGGTTAAAATTGCTTAACTTTAGAAAAACCTTTGAAAGAATAGGTATCACGTAAGACTTCCCACACATAAACATGGAAAAGTTTTTACCTTACGCTAACCAAAACATTTGATAGGAGATCCAGTGATATTATAATAGTGTCTAGGGTTTTCAAAATAAAATACAGAAATAGCTGGAATGCTTACATCTCACGTTCCAACATAGTTGGGCACAATCAAAACCGTACAGGCACTTATTGCATTTTGGATTCCATCAATGGCAGGGCTACCGGGGTACCGCCCGTCACAGTACATGGCCTAGATCAACGTACCGAGGAGCCACCCTAACTCCCTTGCAACACAAGGCCGGGAGCAATCCTTACTGAACAGTCCCACCACCCCGTAGTTGGCGCGACCAACCACACACTAAGCCAAAATAGAAAGGGACCTCTACACAGGGGTAAATATCGTCCTACTTGGGTATGACCCACTTAACCTTGTTGCACCTCCCCTGTTTTAGCCATTCCCGGTTGATAAGGATTGAGGCTGCGATTACCTTTATAGAACACATCTATCTTACAATGCTCATCGTCCACCTGATGATGTTCTGAAAGCATTCAATCCATACAAGTTCGTTCCGGGTTCGAACGAAACCGAAGGCACTATCTCGTTGCACTCATTTTGGAATCACCCTCAGTGTCAACGACCATAGCCCTTGCACTCTAAATCACCATCTCGAGCCTGTAAGTACTATTTCCGTCAAACTCATTACGGAATCAACCACAGAGTTATACCGATGTATAGTTCTTACACCTCGAGTCTTCACTTGCTCCACTTGGATTCACGACCTAACGTTTAGTTGGAATCGATGTGGTTTTCGGATATCCAAATATGGAAACCCGATCCCGGTCTCACTGAAACCAAACGACATTTTAATGTACAAGTTGTTCTTAAGGGTTTTAAACGGTTAAACATATATATACAGGATGATATAAACTGATAGATGAATTACATTATCACAATAGATAATTCATATCAAACATTCATCTCACAAAGCAACATATCACATATCAGAGATATCCAAATCATCCAACATCAACCAATCACCCAATATCAATCATCCAATATAAATTGATCATCCAATATCAATCACCAAATATCAATCAATCATCCATACATAGAATTGATTAACTCTTAATCAATTGGATTAACCTTAATCCTTCTTCCTTTATTTATCCCAAATAAATAAATTAATCATCTCTTAATGATCTTCTTAAATTAATCTCCCTTGATTAATTATCTCTAATTACATTCAAGTAATTATCCTTAACCATATATAGTAATTAACCTCTAATTACTATCATTAATTTCAATAATTAATGATCCTTCATTTACTTCCATTTATTAATTAACTATAATTAATTACATTAAACCTTAATTAATTACAATTAATTAATCATACTTAAATTAATCACTTTTATTAATAAACCTTGATTAATATCATTAATTATATTAACTAATGACCCATATTAATTAATAATTACTTTAATAAATAATTAACTTGGAATTAATCATCTCATTAATCATAAACAGTAATTAACAATTTGTAATTACTTATCTTAATTAATTTCTTAATTAATTATATTAACCATTGATTAATTAATCTTTAATTACTTCATTAAGTAATTATTATTCAATTAAATTAACAAATAATCCTTAATTAATTACATTTTAATTAATTACATTTTAATTAATTACACTTAGTAATTAATCATAAATTAATCACATTCATTAATTAATTAATTACATTAATTAAATAACTAAATTAATTAAGTAATTAACTCTTAATTACTTACATAAGTAATTATCTTCTAATTACATCATTAATAAATCTTGATTACTCTCTTAATTAATTACTTAACAAGTAATTAATTCCATCATTAATAATTCTTAATTCATTAATTCATTAATTACTCCATAATTAATTAATTTCAAACTATTACATTAATCAATCCTTAGATTAATAACATCATGTGATTGTCCATTAATCACTTCAACTTAATTACTCCAATGTGTAATTTCTCTAATTACTTCCATAAGTAATTATTCCTTTACTTAATTACATTCAAAAATTAACCATTAATTACATCATTAAGTAATTACACCTAATTGTTCATAATTAAGTGATTATTTAAAATTAAATAAATAATTAACTAATTATTTAAAATTAATTAAACAATTAATTAATTAACTTCTTATATTTAAAGAAACTCCTTAATTAATTAAGATAAACATTTATCTTAATTAAATTCTTTACTTATTAACAAATTATATTAATTAAGTATTCATAAGTTCATATCCAAATAATTTAACCTTAATTATCATCACAATTTAATCATTTGCATTAACTAAATTTTAATAACTTTAAAGACAAATTATTTTATTGGTTACAAAATTTTAACCTTACCCTTATTTGAAAATAAAACATTTAGAAATCAAATTGGAAATTTAAAACACTTTAATTATCCAATTTAAACTTTATTCATCTTCAATATAAATTGAAACTTAGTTATTAAACATTACTTAAAAACTTATTTTAAAACTTTGATTCAATATTTAAATTCAAAATACTCTTTTAAATTGAATTTTAAAATTTAATTAAGATAATTACTTCAAGGAAATCATCTTAACAATTTAAAATTTTAAAATAAATTCAATTATCATCTTTAGAAGTTTGATTTATATTTATTTCAAAAGAACAAGCTTCAACTTGTATTTTGCTTCTTTTATAAAACATAAACTTAATTTTTATTCAAACGACAAGTTTTAAAATCAGCAACTATATCTTTAAATTACACAGTACAAACAGAAGCACTACTAAAAATCTCGAGTTAACTTTGCAACTTCCATTACACAGTACAAACAATCAAAAACCCGAGACACGCACAGCACCAACATGACTGCTATCCCGAGAAAAACTCCAACTCCTTCCTTCGAGTCATAACCACGAATGACACGAGAGCTTCTTCGGGTCGATCTCATCTTCCCCAAACCAAATACCTAGTGCACACACACGTACGCTCGTGCACGTGTCCCATCACCTCCGGCCAAACCAGGTCGTCGCGACCATCACCATCGATCACAATGTCACTCGCGAACCTAAATCCAAACCCAAATCCAACAATTGACATTCGAATCGAAATTCGAACCCTTAGCGCGAAACTGCAGTAACAACATGACCCAACACCCCTCCACGGCCACCGCCACGACGCCGTACAACCTTCACCGACCACTCCATCGAAGTGCCGTGACCACGAAATACATCTTCCCCAAACGCTAACAATTCCGGTCCCCAATCCAAGTCACGACAGTCACGATTGTCCAACCCAAACAAAAACGAGCTAAAACCCTAGCTCGATCCAATTCGAAAAATTCACACATTGGAAAAATTCTAAAACATTTTTCCCATCACCCCCACATATAAGCAAGCTTCGACCATAATAACAAATCAAATTATTGTGTATATCATCGACAGTTCACAAAAATTCCCAAAACATTCAAACCCAAAATTCTCATGATTCATCAAACTTAAAATTACAAATTACATATCTAAATTCATGATTTATCATCACGATTACATGCATGTAATTCAATTTAGAATTTAAAGCAGATGATTTTTAACCAAAATTTAAGTTTCACTGTGTTTTCCATTTTTAAAATTATTTGTAAATTTAAAAATTATAGAAACTATTTTACAATCTTCATCAAACATTTACATACAACTTCTATTCAAATATTCAAGGCTAATAATGATCAAAGAATGAGATATTTAATTTTAAGAGGGAAAAATCAAAATCTGTTAAAATAACAGAACTTACATTTCCATTACAGGTATTCAAATCAACCATGCATTCATGTAACAAATATTCATCATCAAGCAAATTCATCGCATGCATCATCATTCAATCACAAATTAAACTAAAACTGTTTTTGAAATGATTTACTCACCTATTTCTTGTAGTGAACAAAAGCAGAGCTCAAAACAAAGCAGATTTTAAATTGCTTCCAAGCTTGAATATTTATTCTGAAAATGCTTTATTTGCTTTGCTGAAGAATATGAATCCTTGCATGTTGAAATTGCAGGTTGAACTCCATTTAAATTGCAGTTTTTAATTGATGTTGCAGGTTGAATTGGCAATTGAACTCTCCCCTTTGAATGCAGGTTTGAGGTTTGATATGAAGAATTTTAATTTGCAGATTTTGAGGTTGCTGATTTGTAAATGGGTGTGAAAAACTTGCTTTTGATTTTAATTTCAGCTTTTTGAGAAAAGTTTCTGTTTTGAACTTAAGAAAAGAAGATAAAGGGAAAAGAGTTTTGTAAAAACTAGTTTCTTCTTAAAAACATTTAATTAAAATTAAAATGAAAATAATGCCACATGTTCATTTTGCCAACATTTGTCTTAAGCTAGCTTAATCTTCTTACAAGTGTTATTAAAAGGTGTTTATATGGTTACACATGTTCTTAACATTTTTAATTAATTTTTTATTTAATTTAAAAGATAATATAACTTACATATTTAATTTACTAAATTACTAAATACTTATTTATGTAAATATAAACTTACTTTTTAAAGAGAATATTCTTAAAACTAATTATAATATAAATGAATTTCTTGTACTTGTATTTTAAAAATCTAAAACATTTATACATATACATTTATAACCATTTTAAATTTAAACACTTTAAAGAAAGCAAACAAAACTTTAATTAAACTATCATATTTAAAAATATATAACTATCTTATAATTTGAAAACAAATTGAATTAAACTTAAATTAACTTTAAAAAAATATAAACTAAAACAAAGCTTTAAATTACAATATTCATTCATATATAAATTAATAGATTAAATTAAATTTCAAAACAATATCAAATTATAACATATACATACATATATATTACAATTTGAAAATTCATCTTTTATTTAAAACAAAAGATATTCTATTCACAATACATATCAAATATATATATTATAAACAGAATAAAATTTCATTAGCTTTGGAAAATAAATCTTATCCATTTTAAATTGGTAGAAAGATATTAACAAAAATTACACAGATTAAAAATTTATTAACCTTTAAAAGATTAAGTTTACCAATTTAAATTAAAATTATAAAGAAAAATTATCAAACCAATTTAATTATTAATACAGATTATTAAATTGATATTGCCCAAAATTCCGGGTCGTTACAATCCTTAATTAAACAATTAATTAATTAAATTCTTATATTTAAAGAAACTCCTTAATTAATTAAGATAAACATTTATCTTAATTAAATTCTTTACTTATTAACAAATTATATTAATTAAGTATTCATAAGTTCATATCTAAATAATTTAACCTTAATTATCGTCAAAATTTAATCATTTGCATTAACTAAATTTTAATAACTTTAAAGACAAATTATTTTATTGGTTACAAAATTTTAACCTTACCCTTATTTGAAAATAAAACATTTAGAAATCAAATTGGAAATTTAAAACACTTTAATTATCCAATTTAAACTTTATTCATCTTCAATATAAATTGAAACTTAGTTATTAAACATTACTTAAAAACTTATTTTAAAACTTTGATTCAATACTTAAATTCAAAATACTCTTTTAAATTGAATTTTAAAATTTAATTAAGATAATTACTTCAAAGAAATCATCTTAACAATCTAAAATTTTAAAACAAATTCAACTATCATCTTTAGAAGTTTGATTTATATTTATTTCAAAAGAACAAGCTTCAACTTGTATTTTGCTTCTTTTATAAAACTTAAACTTAATTTTTATTCAAACGACAAGTTTTAAAATCAGCAACTATATCTTTAAATTACACAGTACAAACAGAAGCACTACTAAAAATCTCGAGTTAACTTTGCAACTTCCATTACACAGTACAAACAATCAAAACCGAGACACGCACAGCAACAGCACGAGTGCTATCCCGAGAAAAACTCCAACTCCTTCCTTCGAGTCATAACCATGAATGACACGAGAGCTTCTTCGGGTCGATCTCATCTTCCCCAAACCAAATACCCAGTGCACACACACACGTAAGCTCGTTGACGTGTCCCATCACCTCCGGCCAAACCAGGTCGTCGCGACCATCACCATCGATCACAATGTCACTCGCTAAATCCAAACCTAGATCCAACAATTGACATTCGAATCAAAATTCGAACCCTTAGCGCGAAACTACAGCAACAACATGACCCAAAACCCCTCCACGGCCAACGCCACGACGCCGTACAACCTTTGCCGACCACTCCATCGAAGTGCCGTGACCACAAACTACATCTTCCCCAAACGCTAACAATTCCGGTCCCCAATCCCAGTCGCGACAGTCACGATTGTCCAACCCAAACAAAAACGAGCTAAAACCCTAACTCGATCCAATTCGAAAAATTCACACATTGGAAAATTCTAAAACATTTTTCCCATCATCCCCTACATATAAGCAAGTTTCGGCCACAATATCAAATCAAATTATTGTGTATATCATCGGCAGTTCACAAAAATTCCCAAAACATTCAAACCCAAAATTCTCATGATTCATCAAACTAAAAATTACAAATTGCATATCTAAATTCATGATTTATCATCACTATTACATGCATGTAATTCAATTTAGAATTTAAGGTAGTTGATTTTTAACCAAAATTTAAGTTTCACCGTGTTTTCCATTTTTAAAATTATTTGTAAATTTAAAACTACAGAAACTATTTTACAATCTTCATCAAACATTTACATACAACTTCTATTCAAATATGCAAGGCTAATAATAATCAAAGAATGAGATATTTAATTTTAAGAGGGAAAAATCAAAATCTGTTAAAATAACAGAACTTACATTTCCATTATAGGTATTCAAATCAATCATGCATTCATGTAACAAATATTCATCATCAAGCAAATTCATCGCATGCATCATCATTCAATCACAAATTAAACTAAAACTGTTTTAAAATGATTTACTCACCTGTTTATTGCAGTGAACAAAAGCAGAGCACGGAACAAAGCAGATTTTAAATTGCTTCCAGGCTTGAATATTTATTCTGAAAAATGCTTTATTTGCTTTGCTGAAGAAAATGAATCCTTGCATGTTGAAATTGCAGGTTGAACTCCATTTAAATTGCAGTTTTTAATTGATATTGCAGGTTGAATTGGCAGTTGAACTCTCCCCTTTGAATGCAGGTTTGAGGTTTGATATGAAGAATTTTAATTTGCAGATTTTGAGGTTGCTGATTTGTAAATGGATGAGAAAAACTTTTTTTTGATTTTAGTGTCAGCTTTTTGAGAAAAGTTTCTGTTTTGAACTTAAGAAAAGAAGATAAAGGGAAAAGAGTTTTGTAAAAACTAGTTTCTTCTTAAAAACATTTAATTAAAATTAAAATGAAAATAATGCCACATGTTCATTTTGCCAACATTTGTCTTAAGCTAGCTTAATCTTCTTACAAGTGTTATTAAAAGGTGTTTATATGGTTACACATGTTCTTAACATTTTTAATTAATTTTTTATTTAATTTAAAAGGTAATATAACTTACATATTTAATTTACTAAATTACTAAATAATTATTTATGTAAATATAAACTTACTTTTTCAAGAGAATATTCTTAAAACTAATTATAATATAAATGTATTTCTTATACTTGTATTTTAAAAATTTAAAACATTTATACATATACATTTATAACCATTTGAAATTTAAACACTTTAAAGAAAACAAACAAAACTTTAATTAAACTATCACATCTAAAAATAAATAACTATCTTATAATTTGAAAACAAATTGAATTAAACTTAAATTAACTTTGAAAAAATATAAATTAAAACAAAGCTTTAAATTACAATATTCATTCATATATAAATTAATAGATTAAATTAAATTTCAAAACAATATCAAATTATAACATATACATACATATATATTACAATTTGAAAATTCATCTTTTATTTAAAACAAAAGATATTCTATTCACAATATATATCAAATATATATATTATAAACAGAATAAAATTTCATTAGCTTTGGAAAATAAATCTTATCCATTTTATATTGATAGAAAGATATTGATCAAAATTACCAGATTAAAAATTTATTAACCTTTAAAAGATTAAGTTTACCAATTTAAATAAAAATTATAAAGAAAAATTATCAAACCAATGTAATTATTAATACAGATTATTAAATTGATATTGCCCAAAATTGCGGGACGTTACACATGCTTCAAGATAATTCATTGATTAAAATTGTTTTTAAAGGAAAAAGTTTACTCACCAGGTTTGAAAATAATAGAGGGATAGGTTTTACTTTCCTTTTGATCTGAAACCATTTTGATGTATTTGATTTTGATCTGAAGCTTATTTGTTGATTTACTTGTTGAGTTGCTCTTTGAATTTAAGCTATTAGATTCTTGTTCAGGCTGAAGTTGTTGATGAGTTTGATTTAATTCTCATCTCAAGATATTAAATTTTCGTTTAATTTTGAAAATATGAAGAGAAAAAGATTGAGGAAGAAAAGAATTGAACTGAAAAATGAAAATAGCCAGGTTCTTCTTAAAACACTTATTATTTAAAATTTTAATAAAATAGAAGATTAAGCCACTTATTTATATGCTTGATACCCAAAGTAACAAATGTCTTAATGTACGTTTTATATTTTTACAAATGTCAAAAACTATTTTCAAATACTTTCTTATGTTTTTATATTAGTATATGTTTAAATTGTTACATGTATATTTTATCTCATGTTAAATTTTTAAAAAGAAAGCATATAAAAACAAACGAAATGAACCTTAAATTAAATCTCATTTTCCATTTTAAAAGAAAATGTACTAAAGTTTTATAACAAATCCAATTAAGCTAAAATACTTTTAATTAAATAAACACTTACCTTAGTTGTTTTGAAAATACACGATTAACTTTTAAAATAGCCTTTGAAAGGAATTACATTGAATTTAAAACAAGGCTTCCAATCACAATATATACATACATACATATATATATATATATATACATACATATATATATATATATATATATATACACACATACATATATATATCTATATATATATATATATATATATATGTATGTGTATATATATATATATATGTTATAATTAGGAAATATTTTTTATTAAATTCAAACCAAAGTTTCCAATTCACTATGTCTATACATTTATATATATATATACACACATTATAAATTGAATACATTTTTATTAGCTTTGAAATGTAGATTTTACCAATTAAATATTATTAGCTTTTGCAAAGATTAATTCTGCCAAATTAAATATTTATAAAAGAAAATTATTAAGCAAATATTACCAAAATTAAAATGATTATTAATGAAGATTATCAAATAAATATTGCCCAAATTTCCAAGACATTACATTCCTCCCCCTTAAAAGAATTTTGTTTCCGAAATTTAAAAGCGAAGATAATTTAATAATCCAGCAAAACTTTTATTTACAAGCAACAAAGCATGCACAACGGCAATATACTAACAAACATAGCAACCAATTCATAAAAACAAACAAGTCTAACTATCCCTACAAAATTCAGGATAGGCCTTCCTAATACTACCTAGAGTTTCCTAGGTACAAACACTATGATCCTTGCTCTACTGAACCTTAACTAGCTACACTACTCTGATCCTGAGCTCCTTCTCAAAACAATCTATAAAATGAACAGGATGTCTGACCATAGACAAATCCGACTCAACTTTCAAATCTTCCTAGACTGCTGGTTATACAACCAGTGATGGGTCAAGCATGTACTCCCCAAATGAGATACGTGAAATACACTATGAATCCCAGCCATCCGAACTGGCAATTCAATCCTGTAGGTCAAAGAACTTATCCTTTCGAGAACACGGAAAGGTCCAATATACCTCGGAGCTAACTTCCCAGTCTTACCCAATCTTATTACTCCTTTGATCGGAGAAAACCTTAAAAAAACCAAATTTCCAACTTCGAACATCAAATTCCTACGTCTCTTATCTGCAATAGCTAGAACAGGTGCACTAGACAACAAAGCCTTCAGAATCCGAATGAATTTCCTGTGGAAACCTTTTAATCCAAAAAAAATGTGAACTTCCATAAGAGTCTGTGGTTGCTTCCATTCTAGAACAGCTGCTATCTTGCTTTTGCGGTGCAAAATCCGATTTGGCGTAGATGAGAATGCCACATATGATTACGAGCACAAATTTCCCCAACACATCCCGGAAGACACGGTTCATCAAATCCACCAAAGAAGCTGGAGTGTTGGTTAATCCAAAGCATAACCAACCACTCAAGAAACAGTTGAGTTCTCTGAACGCAGTCAAGGGTATACTGACTTCAACTACCCTTAGTTGGAGAAAACTCGACACTAAATCCAATAGAGAAAATATAGAAGTACCAAGAAATCCTGAGCTGCTTGACCAATTCCTTTCTCTAGGAGCCATCCTTCTACTTAGCTAAACCACCGATATTGCTCCAGGAACCAAGTCGATATGGAAACTCAATCTCCTGATGTGGGCAAACCTTTGACTTCCTCGAAGGCATCCAAAAAATCTCTGATCACTTCGATATCTCCTACATCTTCTTGAGATACCTCAATCCAAACAAGAGATTACCCACGGAATACTCAAACTATCGCAAGTCACTCTTCAATCCTGCCCAGTCCAATTCCCAAAGACACTGTTCTCTCTTCACAAACTAGAACCGTTTATGCTTAACCAATCCCTTTCAAAAATAAGGTTGAATCCTTCAAGAATGACTTTGCCTATAAGAAGAAACTGATGGTCCACCTTTAAATGAGAACGCCTTGTTCTGCTGAGCTTCTTGAAGAAGTAGGCAAGTTTCCACCATAAGCATGGGCTGCTGACAGTTGAAACACAAATCTTCTGAACCATCGAAGAGATGGATCTACTTTGCTGCTTTTAAACTCCACCTCTAGGAAACTGCTTAGCCAAAGACCTTCCTACTAGCCCACACAACACTTCCGAGCTGCACTGCTACCATAGATGCCAAAGACTTCTTATACAAAAGCTCTTCGAACCTCAAAGCCAAATCAACCAATTCCACAAAAGGGCCTTCGAGATGGCAGTCATCCTTTCAAGAAACTCAAGACTCAAACCAAGCACAAACACCTCGCAGAACTTAGTCTCATCACCGATATAGACAAACTCCCTTGCTTGAGATCCAGAAAATCCATATACAGTCGAGTCTTCCCTACGGTAGGTAAAACTGCTCCTCAAACACTTCCTTAAACTTTCTCCAAAAGAAAACACCTTCGGGAACATCCATGGTCACTGCGTCTCACCATGCAGTTGCTCCTTCCTTAAGTAACCAAGATTCTATCACTCGCTACTACACATCTGACAGATCCAAACTCTTGAAAATCCACTCACACGAGCGCAACAAAACTTGCACTCTAAAGATGTACTTCATACCTTAAAAAGACTATCCTATGAAATAGGTGAAATCCTTACACAATGCCGCAAAGCTTACTCAAGGCGGTATCGGGTTTACGGCCTCGGCATATACTCCTTCCTACCTCACCATTCGGACCTCTTCCATTTGTGGTAGTCATACTACACACACCACTACCCCTCCTACCTCTAAAAATCAAGCTTCCAGCCTATCTCATGGGGTTAACCTGGACAAGTTACCCAAAAAATTAGGTAAGTATATAGATATATAATAAAAATACAAGTACGCTCTCTCAAGATAGATATCACTCCAAAGCCTAGGTATTCTCTCAACCTAGAGCTCTGATACCAAAAGTATTGACCCGCCTTTCATTCCACAGAAAGACGCATCATTAATAAGAAAGAAAGGTATAGAAAGAGAAAAGATAAGAAAGAAAGAACTAAACAATATCAGAATCTCATAGCGGAACGAATAAAATATATTACATAACATAAGTATTACATAATAGTCACATGCATTAGAGTTACACATCTTATACAACAAATTAGACAGTCGTGAAAACCTGTCAATCATACATCTCAAGATACCAACACAGAGATCTCAATACAGTGGAAAAACATACATCTATATACGCTGAAGACTCTTGCTCCATATCTCCTCCAGAATTTCGTCAAAGCAATCCTGAATCCCTTGGCTACTCGTAAAAATTTAAGTACCCAAGAGTTTAAGAAAATAGAAAATAAACTCCGAGTCAAACATGGGTTTGGTGTGAGTAAACGCTTTAAGGTTGTTTAACTTTGAAAATCATTTGGAAACAAAGGTATCTCGTAAGACTCTCCGCAAATAAACACGGACAAGTTTTTTCCCTACGATAACCAAAACATTTGATAGGAAAACTAGTGATACTATAATAGTGTCTAGGGTTTTCAAGTAAAATGCAGAAATAGCTGGAATGCTTACATCTCACGTTCCAGCATAGTTGGACACAATTAAAATGTACGACACTTACTGGAGTGTCACGACCCATCTTTCTTAGCCCAAAAAGATGCATCATGAATTAAGAAAGAAAGGGATAGAAGAAGAAAGGATAGGAAAGAAGAAATCAACAACATTAGAATCTTACAGTGGAACGAATGAAATATAATATCACATAAAATATTACATAGTATCATATACATCAGAGTACACACTTATACACCACAAGTTAGACAGTTATAAATTTCTGTCTATCATACAACTCAAGTATATCAATATAATACATCATCACAGCGGAAACTGTATATATCTACACGCTGAAGTCTCTTGCTCCAAACCTCCTCCAGAATTCATCAAAGCTAACCTGAATTCCTTGACTACTCATATGTAATATGAGTACCTAAGAGTTTAATAAAACAGAAAATAAATACTTGGGTCAGACATGGGTCTGGTGTGAGTAAACAGTTTAAAGTTGCTTGACTTTTAAAAAAAATCCTTTGGAAAGAAAGGTATCACGTAAGAATTCCCACACATAAACATGGAATTTTTTTTACCATACGCTAACCAAAACATTTGATAGGAAATCCAGCGATATTATAATAGTGTCTAGGGTTTTCAAGTAAAATACAGAAATAGCTGGAATGTTTACATCACACGTTCCAACATAGTTGGGCGCAATCAAAAGGTACGACGCTTATTGGAGTTTGGATTCCATACAATGACAAGGCTACTGGGGTACCGCCCATCATAGTACGTGGCCTAGATCACCGTACCGAGAATCCACCCTAAAACCCCTGCAACACAAGGCTAGAACCATCCCTTACTGGAAAGTCCCGAACAAGACCACCCCATGGTTGGCGCGACCAACCACACACTAAGCCAAATAAAAAGGGACCTCTAGACAGGGTTAAATCTCATCCTACTTGGGTGCTACCAAGTTAACCTTGCTGCACCTCCCCTGTTTTACCGAATCCCGGTTAATGAGGCTTGAGGCTAAGGCTACAATTACTTTTATAGAACACATCTATCTTAGAATGCTCATCGTCCACCTGACGATGTTCTGAAAGCATTCAATCCATACAAGTTTGTTCCGGGTTCGAATGAAACCGAAAGCACTATCTCATTACAATCATTTTGGAATCACCCTTAGAGTTAACGACCATAGCCCTTGCACTCTGAATCTCTTTCTGGAACCTGAAAGTACTATTTCCATCAAACTCATCTCGAAATCGCCCTTTGAGTTTTAATGACGCATAGTTCTTACACTTCGAGTCTTCACTTTGATCTTCACTTGGATTCACGACCTAACGTTTAATTTGGATCGATGTGGTTTCCGGATGTCCAAAATTTGAAAATCTGATCCCGGTCTCACCGAAATCCAAAAAGCCATTTTAAATGTCCAAGTTGTTTAAGGGTTTAAACTTATATTTAGAATAACATAAACACATAGATGATTCACAATATAACATATAGATAATTCATATCAACCAATCATCTCACAAAGCAGCACATATCACATATCAGAAATATCACATCCAAATCATCCAATATCAATCATCCATAAGCAAGTTTGATTCACTCTTAATCAATTTAATTAACCTCTAATTAAATTAATTACTAACCATAATCACTTGGATTACCTTAATCCTGCTTATTTAACATTAATTAATTACAAATTAATTAATTAATCATCTCTCAATGATCTACCTTAATTAATCTTTCTTGATTAGTTATCCTTTAGTTACATTACGTAATTAACCTTTAATTAATTACACAAATTAATTATTCTTAACCAATTACAGTAACTAACATTTAATTACTATCATTAATTACATTAATTAACGATCCTCCATTTACTTCCATTAATTAATTAACTATAATTAATTACACTGATCCTTAATTAATTAATTAATCACACTTTAATTAATCGCTTTCATTAATCAACCTTGTTTAATTAATTATATTAATTAATGATTCTCTAATTACTTCATTAATTAATTAACCTTTCAGTTAATTAAATAATTAATCTTTAATCAACCACCTTCATTAATTAGCCTTAATTCATCATAAACAGTAATTGACCATCTTGTAATTACTTACCTTAATTATTTAACTCCTTAATTAATTATATTAATCCTTTGATTAATTACACTAATTAATTAATCCTTAATTACTTCATTAAGTAATTATTAATTAATTACATTAATCAATAATCCTTAATTAATTACTTCATTAGCTAATTACCTTTTTAATTAATTACATTTAGTAATTAATCTTAAATTAATCACATTCATTAATTAATTAATCGCATTAATTAATTAACTAAATTAGTTACGTTAATTAATTGACTAAATTAATTACATTAAGTAATTAATTCTTAATTACTTCCATTAAGTAATTATCCTCAAATCACTTCATTAAGTAATCCACCTTAATTAATTTCATCCAGTAATTATCCACTAATTACTTTACCAAGTAATTAAACTTAATTAATTCATAATTAAGTGATTATTTTAAATTAACCATACCATTTAACTAATCATTTAAAAATAATTAAATAATTACTTAACTCCTTATATTTAAAAGTCCTTAATTAATTAAGAAAATCATTTATCTTAATTAACTTTTACTTATAAATAAATCATTTTACTAAATAACTATTCCTAAATCAATAACAAAAATTAATTAACCTTTATTATCTTCAAAATTTAATTATCTTAAATTAATCAAAATCTTGACCACCTAAAGATAAATTCTTTATTATTATTGATTACTTAATTATCATTAAACCTTATTTAAAATAAAACATTTAGAAATCAATTATAATTAAAAACAATTTAAACATCTAATTTAACTTTTAAAATCTTCGAAACCTTTTCAAACATGTTTAATTGAAATATAACAAATATTTGTCTTTAGAAACTTGATTATCACATCTTTTAAACTTATCCATTTGAATATAATTTGAAAACTTAGTTTTTAAACATTACTTATAATTACTTTGAATTTAAATTTATAACTTGAAACATTCTTATTTAAAACATATTTGAATTACTTAAAAACTTTGATCTAATATTTTAAATCGAAAACACCTTTTGAATTAAATTCAAAATTTATTTAATTAATTACTTTAAAATAAATCAACTATCTTAAAAATTTTAGATTAGAAAATATATTCAATTAAACACTCTTGAAAACTTGATTAACATTTATTTAAAAAGAACTTACTTTTAAATTTGCAAACTTGATTTTCTTTACAAATTTTTGCCTTTAGTTAAAACCAAATTATCACTATAGCAAAAACTCGAGTCGAAACCCCAAAAATCCCGTGCCTGCCTCGAGACAACCACCAATCTCATTTGCTTTGAGTCATACCTCCTTTCGCACGAGACCAAACTCGAGCACGGACATCATTCATCATCCACTGACACGCCATGCACGTGTGCGCCTCCACTGGTGAACCACAATGCTCCAACCATGGACGTCGACCTCCACACTTCACCAGCGATCCTCTCAAACAAACTCAAATACCCATTTCCCTCGATTTGATCGAGAATCGAAAACACACAAAACCCACACAGCCTGGAAACCCACCTTACCGGAAAAACATTCGCCTCCGACGATCCAACCTCGAGAAGCCTTGCCATCCACACAGCAACTCCGTCTCGACCTCCAGCTCCTCCAGCACGCCTCGTAATCACCTCCGATCCAGTCTCGATGTCGAAAATCCCACTGAAACGTCAACGACAAAACCAGGGTGTTAAACCCTTCTTCGACACTTTCTAGCCATCACGGCCATTGAAAAATCATCTCGACAATTTTCCAGCACTCATCGACAACTCAGCCACCTCCTGCCCGAATATCGAGTCTCCCCTAGCCACCGATCGACAGCAATCGACCAACTTGTCCAAAATGATCAACTCGAGAATACACATCAAATTCCAAACTAAAAATCAAGATATTCACACTAAAATTCATGATTTCCAATTACAAATCCAATCATGCAATCCAATTCAAAAATTAAATTTATACATTTTTGACCCAAATTAAAATTTTCACTGTTCTTTATAAATTTTCGAGATAAATATATAATATAAATTCTTAGAATGATTTTTAGTAGTGATGTTGCATGATTTCAAACACTTTTTATTTACAAATCAAAAGCTAACTACGATTCAATAATGAGATATTGAATTTTTAAAGAAATCAAAACCTGTAAACATCACACTAGAGCATATATTATGTCTACACAGGCATTCATCACTTATATGCATACATGCATTAATTTCAATCCAAGAATTCAGGCAAACATCTTGATTTTCATACATGTATCAAAGTGGAAATCAAGATTTAAAAAATGTTTTAAAATCTATGTTTACTCACCAATTAATAGTAGAGAACAGAGAACATGTTCTTGTTTCCAGGCATGTTTCCCAGGCTTGTTTAATCTTGAATTTCTTTTGCTTCAATTGAATTTTAATCTGAAGTTGATCTCAGATTGCATTAGAGGATTTTGCATTGACGTTGAATCTAGCCTTTGATTTTCTTGTCGCAGAATTTGGTTTCCAGTTTTATTTTTTTCTTTTGATTTGTTTTTTAAGAGGAAAGAAGTAGCTCAGAGGAGAAGGAAAACCTGGTTAAATTTTCTTTATGTATATTTTCATATATTTCAAAATTAAAAAGAAAAACATTAGCTTCTCTTGTTAAATTATGTGATATTTGGCTTACAATTGTTGAAACAATACTTACAAGTGTTTAAAATGCTTTATCATTATTTTACAAGTGTAGAACTTTCTTTTATTAAATCATTTAAGTCATATATATTTATGTAATACATTTAAATGTATATATAAATTTTTTGTCTCTTTATAAATAAGCTTTTAAATTTTAATAAATATACAAATGAGAATTTATGTAAATATTTGTTTATAAATAACTTATGTTTTTGAACCAAATAGATGTATTATATGTTTAGATGTTTGAGGATTTTATTTTAACTCTATATATATTTTTACAAACCAAATTTTCTTATGTCATAAAATTTTAAAAGAAAGAATATTGGAAACAAAAGAAAATGAATTTCTAATTAACTCTTATTTTAAATTCAAGCTTAAAAATATATTTTAAATAAATAAGAAATTATATTTGTTGTTAAAAATTTAAATTTCAAATATCCTCTGAAAAGATATTATATTAAATTATGACTTCTAAATTACAATCTATGTATATATTTAAATTTGATAGCATTTTTATTAAATTCAAACCAAACTTTTCCATTTTCAATATATACAAATATATATACATTTTAAATATAAAATATTTTTAACACTAGTTTTGAGAATAGTTATATTAAATTTTAAAACAAACTTCAAATCATAATATATACGTACGTATATATTACAATTTGGAATGATAATTTTTATTAAATTTAAAACTATCTATTCACAATATATATATACCAAAATATATACTATAAATATAGTATATTTTTATTAGCTTTAAAATATAAATCTTATAAATTTTAAATTGTTAGAAAAGATCTAAATATTACCAAATTAAATATTTATTAGCTTTTAAAAGATTAAATTTACCAATTTAAAATAAAATTATAAAGGAAAATTATCAATCCAATTTAATTATTAATAAAGTTATTAAATTGATATTGCCCAAAATTCTGGGTCATCACATGGAGATTGGATTCCATACAATGGCAGGGCTACTAGGGTACCGCCCGTTACAGTACGTGGTCCAGATCACCATACCGAGGATCCACTCTAATCCCCTGCAGTAAAGGCCGGATCGCGAATAAGGCAACCCCTTAGTTGGCGCGTCCAACTGCCCACATAGCCGTATAAAAAGGGACCTCCAGAAAAGGGAAAATCTCATCCTATTTAGGTGCTACCCCACTTAGCCTTGCTGCACCTCCACTGTTTTAGCCATTTCTGGTTGAAAAGGCTTGAGGCTACGATTACCTTTTTAAAACACATATCTTAGAATGCTCATCTTCCTCGAATGACGATGTTCTGAAAGCATTCAATCCATACAAGTCCGTTCCGGGTTCGAACGAAACCGAAGGCACTATCTCGCTACACTCATTTTGGAATCACCATCAGAGTTAACGACAATTGCACTTGCACTCTGAATCTTCATCTCAATCGAAGGCACTGTCTCCGTTAACTCGTTTTAGAATCACCCTCAGAGTTAACGACCATAGCCCTTCCTCTGAATCTTCATCTTGATCTTCACATGAGATTTCACGACCTATCGTTTAAATTTCGATCGATGTGGTTTTCGGATATCCAATTTGGAAATCTGATCCCGGTCTCATCGAAATCCAAAACGCCACTCTAATTCCAAGTTGTTTAAGTTTAAACAATTTAATTTATTATTAAGAATAACAGATTCACATAGATAGGTATTCACATTATAACTGATAGATAATCCATATAATCACAGTTCAATCAAAACATCTCATATCATAGAGCAACACATATCACAAATCAGAGATATCAAATAATCCAAGGCAATCAATATCATTCAATCAACCATAAGCAAGATTAATTAGTCATACCATTTCTAATTAATTTAAGCAAATTAAATTAATTACTTCATTCACCCTTAAACTTGCTTACCTAACATTAATTAGTAACAAACCAATTAATTTATCATCTCTTAATTATCCATCTTAATTAATCATCCTTGATTAATTATTCTTTAATTACATCAAGTAATTAATTACATAAATTAATTATTCTTTAACCATTCGCGTTAATCAACCTTTAATTACTCTCATTAATTACATTAATTAATGATACTCTAATTACTTTCATTAATTAACCTTTTCTTCTTCTAGTTAATTACATTTAATGATTAATCTTTAATTAATCACATTCATAAATCAACCTTAATTAATCATATTCGGTAATTAACTATCCTTTAATTACTTACATTAATTAATTAACTCCTTAATTAATTATATTAATTAATCCTTAATTACTTGCATTAAGCAATTATATCCTTTAATTACTTCCACTAAGAAATTTCTCTTTTATTAATTACATTCAATAATTATCCATCAGTTACTTACACTAAGTAATTACACTTTAATACTTACATTAAGTAATTATACTTAATCAATTTCATAAGTGGTTATACTTAATTAATTAAATTAATTATCTTAAATTAATTACATTAATTAATTAATTTAATTACATTGAATAATTACTCCATTAATTACTTCCGTTAATTAATTACCCTTTAATTAATTGACCTTTAATTACTTAAATTAATTAACCCTTAATTAATTAAGTAGTTAACTATCCTTAATTAATTAACCAATTAATTATCTTAATTAAACTACATTAATTAATCATCTTAGTTAATTAAGTAATTATACCTTAATTACATTTATTAATAAGTCTTAATTAATTAAGATAACCAATCTACCTTAATTAAACTCTTACTTATCATTTAAATTAAATTAAATTAAATGCTTGAAGTTAATTTATACAAACATCATTTATGGAATTCTTTGATTAATTAAAGTTAAACACTCTTACTTTAATCACATCTTAATTCAAACATCATTTTATTACTTTCGAAAAGCACTTAGAAATTTAATTACAAAATTAACCTAATATATAATTACTTTAAAACAAATCAAATTTTAAATCACTTAACTTTTACATTAAAACTTGAAACTTATTGAAACTTACTTTGGAAAACTTCCATTTAATTAGCCTTTAAAAACTTGATCATTCTCCTTTGCTTATTAAAAATTGATTAAACATTTATATTGATTAAAACTTATTAATACTTGAAAACTGGATTTATTTTTACATGCTTAAACTTGATCTTCCACTTTGAAACCTGATTATTACTTCATAAAACATGTTCTTACTTTTGTTTTGAAATCTGGATTATGTTTTATTTAAATTTAAAAACTATACATGTTTTATTTTAAAATTTTTAAAACCAGGTTATACAATTAAACAACCCAAGCCAACTTCGACTCCCTCCCCCCGAGTAAACCCCCAAGCAAACAACGATTCACTCACGTCTTATCTTCCTTCGAGACACACACACGATCAACCCGAGATCTACCTGAGGAAATGCTCATCTTCCCAAAATCAACAACCAACCTAACACAGACATGCACACATGCACGTGCACGGTTAATCATCGCCCCTCTGACCAACTCTCCATCCCTCGGCAAGTCGTCGCCTCTTACCCCAGTCCTCTCGACCCTCCAGAACAACGAATACAATAGCGAATCAAAAATCGAACCAATCGATCAAAAAATAGAACTCAACCCCATCGGAATACCACCCCTAGCCATCGCCTCCGACCACCGGTACCCACGCCGACTAACCCAGAGCGATGTCACGATACCCAGCTATGATTTCCCCCACATGCGATCCGCACCGGTGCACCATCGATGCCGTACGAACCCTGGTAACATCGACGACCAAAGCAGCACCACAAGCCCTAGTTCGACTTCGCCGAGCTCCTTCGATCATCAGAAAAGCTTCCTACTATTTTCCTGTGATCAACGACACACCAGCCACTTCTAGGCCCAAACTCGGCAAACATCACCACGCCGATCATCGACAATCGACGAAAACCTAGAATATGATCATTTCGAAATAACTCGACACTAACGCACTTAAAAATCATGATTTCCATATTAAAATTCACCATTTACAAATTCGAATCAGGTTTAAGAATCAAATCAAGAATTTCACACAATTGATTTTGGGCTTACATTTGAACAGACCTGTAATTTTCCTATTTTTAAAATAAATACTCCACATATATATTTGAACTATTATTAAAATTAGACTTGTATTCTTACAATCATTTTCCATCAAGAGATCTAAACCTAAAATTAATTAGAGAAAGAGAGGTTGAGTCTTCTTTAGGGGAATTTGAGCCTGACAGAAAACAGAGGTGTAGGATCGATTTCACCCTAGAGGGGGGTGAATAGGGTGATGTTGATAATTATAAAAGTTAATTACGGAAGCTTATAAAATTATTTCAACACGGATAAATCAGAATTATAGTAGCACAGATAATAGCAGAATAATAAATGCAGAAATAGAATGACGCAGAATTTACCCAGCTTTGGCAAAACCCTGCCTACGTGTTGCCCCCAAGATTTCTACTAGAAAGTAAGTAGTCACACGCTTACACACGTAAACTCGCGACCCCCGTTATTGACTAACCTAACTCTACGCTCAAAACCCTGCCACAACTCAGCCACTGAGTTGCGAATTCTCAAACTACGCCACGTAGTTTGTCCCCTAGTCACACGACTAGAAATTACAACAATTTAAAAAAGAGAAATACAATCTTTAAAAACAATTTAAAATTTAAAACTAAACCCTAATTATAATTATGAGTCTTATTATAATTGTAAACCCAAAAACTAAAATAAAGGCCGACCCAAAAATTATTCTTTCTCTTTATCTTTTATCGGCCCATTCCTTTGTTTGTGATAATGGCAGCTCTTGTTTCTCGTTCGTTCCTCTTCCTTCAAAAATTAGGGTTTTCGTGAATTCGAAGAAGCGACTTCAAATGCTCGATTGAATAGATGTTTCAGCGTTCCTTTTCTGTCAATTGATAAACTCTTTTTTTTACTTCGACTGCTTCGAATTGGATCGAGTTCGAGATGGCTTCGGTATGTAATTTTTTGCACTTTTTTACTTTCTGGTTAAATGCTTGAACTCGATTGCTTTGTCGACGATGATTTGTGGGTTTATATATGGATTCGATCTCCTAGTTTTTCGTTCGTCTGATTTTTTCAATATGATGCTTCGACCATTAGATTATGGTTAGATGTTGATGATTTATTTCTGACTTTTTCAATTCACTTGAATAACATGGTTTTGAACTCTGACTTAGTTCGATTCCTTGATTGCCATGGCGTTGATTTCGTTTGTTCTCGTTCTTGTTGTCTTCGGCTTTGACTTGATTTTGACGATGTTGATTTAGTTCGACTTTGGCCATACTGTTCACTGCCTCTGGTAGCACTTTCGACCTTGTTCGATTTTACCTGCTGTTTCATGACTGCGGCCATTTTGTCTTTGACTCTTGTATCACTTTGTTGATGATGCTCGACTGTTGAACTTGGTGGTCTTGTTGTAGGATTTGTCGAGTCTAATTTCAGATGCACTTTAATATGCATATACACTTTTGACTTGCAGTTGAACTACAGTTCTATCCATTTCAATGTTGCTGGCCTTTGCATTTTGTTTGTGGTTTGCTTAGCTAGCCGAGTTATGTTGATTTGGAACTTCATCATATTGTTGTTAATTGATGTTATGGCTGTCTTGAACTCCATGTGTTGTCGTGGTGTGTTTGGTTTCGTCTTGAACTGTGCAGTATGGTCCATGAATGTAAGATATCGAACTGGTATATGCTTTTTAAAGTCTCTGATTAAACTTGGTTCATGCCATGGTTTCACTGCACTGTTCACTTGTATCATTTTGAAATTCCTGATGCACATTTTCGGCCTGATGCTTGTGTACATGAGTCTGCATTGTCATGTTGCATTGAGTTGTTCATGTTGCATATATGCTTGCTGCTTGGTCATCATTGTATGTTGTCACTGCCCTTGTATTTGCAGTTTTCATTTTGTGCATTTGTGTTTGGTGCACATTCTTGACTTGTTGCAGTGTTCATCCTGGCTTGTAACTGTGTCAAGTTGTCGTTTCATTGAGTTTGGTCATTTAAGTTGCTCTCTGTTGTGGTATATATGAGCTTGATTCATATGTATGCTGTGCATTTGTAATTGACTAGCTGTCTTGGAGTTTTAGACCACATATGTGTGTTCATGAATGTTTACATCGACTTGTTTTGGTACAACTTCTCTTGTGCACTGTTGTGTGCTATGCCTTGCCGTGTTGCCTTATCTTTGGTGCAATTGGTCATTCGAGCCTTTGTGCTTTGGTGCTGTTTGGATCTGGTCATTGGTTGAAGTTTGTTTTATATGCTGTCTTGATGTTTTAGCTGCCATCATGTACATGCTTAGTCTCGTGACATTGTCTGATATGCATTTGGATTTGTTTTTCGAATTGCACTTGAGTTGAATCCAGCTTGTAGCTCGGATTTGACCTTGTGCCAAAAGTTGTGACATTATTTTATTGCACTTGAGTTGAATCCGGTATTTTGGGTTTGACCTGTGCTCACCTGTCCCTGTAAATCTATCAAGTGTATATAGTGGTGTGCACGGCCTTGTGGCATATACAGTGATACACTGTGTATGTCACAAGCTATTCGTGTATGATGGATTGAAAATTAAATGATGACGAACAACCCAAATAACTGTGGCAAATATTATTTTCAAAATCCACATTTTGTTTAATACTGCAAAAATATTTCCTTTTAAATTTTACCGCGTCAATATTTATTTTTTGCAGATTGCTCAGATGCTGGATTCAATTTGGAGTGAAGTTGAAGATAAAATACGATTTAAGTGAATGAGTGATATGTAGTGAGGTCAAATGTAAATGCGAATCGTGATGTAATCAAAATTATACTGTAATTGAAATTGTATATATATAGTGAGAGCTTGAGCTTTGTACTATTCAAAGATTGTAATAAATATTTGTTTGAATAAAAATTCTATGTTATTTATTTTTGTTCTGCAAATATTTATTTAATCTATGAAAAATAAAATAGTACATTTACATGAATATATATATATATATATATGTATGTATGTATGTATGTATGTATATGTATATGTTTATTATCATCAAACAAAAATCATATAATCGCATATTCAACAATCTCCCCATTTTGATGATAACAAACATATATTTAAGATTTTGAATATGTTAAATGTATTTGATCATTGATATACTCTAATTGCTCCCCCTATTTAAATGCTTCCTCTCTACACAGAGCTCCCCTTACATATATGCATACAATTAAAAAATATGTAAATGGAAAATATTTGACCTTTGCTTGATTTTATTTGACAAAATCTTAACTTTTCTCTCCCCCTTTTGTTATCAGCAAAAGAGTAATAATGTTAGAGAAAATAGAGATAAAGTGATCAATATTAATCCAACATTAAAAATCAATTGAATATAAATATTAAATTTCAATAAAAATTAAACAAAAATCATAAATACCTAGTTAGGCGCATATTCCACTTTTAGAGTGATGGGAATGATGTCATCATATAAAACCGTACAGATGTGTCTATTTGTGGTATATTTATATCAGGAATTTGAATATCTACCAATCATGCATAACCGTTAGGACTTTAAATGAGATTAGTAGTATTCCAATTTTATTTAAAAAAATGAATTCAAGTATCTTCTAACCACGCATAACCATGAGGACTTTTAAATGGGATTAGAATCAACTTGTTTATTTTAAAAATCAATTTTGATATGCGTTCCATACATGCATAACCATGAGGACTTTTAAATGAGCATGGAAGCACATAACAAATTCCAAGTAATTCACCCATGCATAACCATAAGGACTTTTAAATGAGAGTGAATACTTTGGATTTTATTTTATTATTATTTTATCTACTATATTTTTTATATTATTTTATTAAAAAAATGTAATATGAAAAACGAATGATTCCTGTTCAAAGTACCACATATTGACAAACTATATAGAATTTTGATGAGTGATGGTCGTTAAAATATGATAGAAATAGAGATGGTCATGGAATTTTTACCAACAAAAGTTTTATAACTCTTCTTTAAATTTCTAAAGAAATTTACTAATTATACTGTCTCGAGTCATAATATATGATAAATATCAACACTCGTCACTTTTTCAATCACTATTTATCTTTTCGATAATTATTAGGGAGTTAGATTAGTCAAAATAGTCATTTAAAATCAAATTCAAAAATAATTGTAACATCAATTTTTCAAAAACTGATCTGAAAATATGGTCAAAAATGATTTTCTCGAATGGGTTATATGAGAAAAATTTCTGCTATTTGAAAATTATTTGAATTGAAAGATATGTAGATATTTTCTTAAAAAGACGATGCAGTTACTAAATATCTCTACAAAAATTACGTTCAACTAGTAAGTTTTCTATCAACTAGATTACCAGTGTAATCTACATCTGAATTTCTCTTTCACTCCAAATTATCACTAATTGAATTTGATAGACCAGATCATGAAGTGTGCACCAAAAATTTCAAACTCAATTTTAACGGCATTTTAAATGGCATTCTCTTGAATTTGAATTGAAGCCGTGTAAAAATCCGTGAATATAGAGTCAACCGTAAAATAACCAAATGTATTATCATCCAATAAAACACTATTATTAATCCAAACTAATATATATGAAGTAATTCAAATGCTCTATAGATTTTTATAGTGTTTTTGGCATAAGAATATAATTGGCCAACAATTTTAAATAAGTCAGAATCAAAATCATCATTATTTCATCATCACATTATTGGCTGATTTAACTCAGATTTCGGTGCAGATTATCACATTTAATATATCGTTCAAATAAATATACCATTACCTGTTTTACCTTTACGATATTTTTCGTTGTTGTCCATTGTGATTCTGTCACCTTTATACTAGGCTAAGGAACTTTGCTTTGTCGCTCGTTGTGTCCTTGGAACAGCCAGAATCCAAGTAGCACTATTGTTGTTCCTTAGCCTGCCACCACACCTACAAGGGAAATGATTTTTGTGACCTATTTGTTTTATAGGTCCATGGTTGTTAGTGGCAGAATATTTAGAAAAATAATTTTGTGGAGACCCAAAACTATTTATATATGCTCCCTTCGACACCCAAATTTGTTTAACTTTGAGTATTTTATATTTGTGCCTTTTGGAACCCAAATTGGAATGGTTTTTACGTGTTTGGATCTATACCAACAACTATTTTGATTGTGTCCAAATTTTCTACAAATTGTGCACATTGAATTTACTTGATTAATCTCATTTCTAACATTTTTAGATTGATTATACCCAAGTCCTTGTCTAACTGTATTAACAGTTTGTTTCGCTAAGAGCATATTCAATGATTTTTCACTTTCGGAAAATTTATCTAAAGTCGTTGACAATTGTTGGACTTGTGTTTTGAGAGATTCATTTTCGTTTAATAATTGTGTGCACTTTTTAATAGAATTTTCTCTCCTAATATTTTCACTATCTTTTAAAATCAGAATTTCATTTTCAAGTGATTTTATATTTATTTCTGATTTTTTAATTTCTTCTTCGAATGTTGGACACTTATCACACTTAGGGATCCTACTTTGATTGGTTTTAACTAATTGGTCAAGTTGTTCATTTAATTCTATCAAAGTATCTCTATGTGATCTCCTTTTAGCATATTTCTCCCTAAGTCGTTCAAAACAGCCATTTACTTCGTGGAAATATATAAGTAGTTTTGAGTGAGTTAGTTTTGATACCTCGCTTGGCTCGTCATCATCGCTATCAGTTATATTACATTGAAGGCACATATCTGCTTTCTCACTCTCATTGCTAGTACTTTGATTATCTTCATCACTTGTATTCCACATGGCTGCAAAGCTTCTCCTTTTTGATTTCTTTTTAAAGTCGCGTCGATTTTGAGGACAATTGGGCTTGATGTGTTCGGGTTGATTGCACTTGTGACAAATGATCCCGTGTTCTTCTTAGTTGTCTAGTGCTTTGATTATTCTGCTTTTCAATTGTTGATTTGGAGCTGGATTTCCGTATTTGTAGTTCCACTTTTTGAATCTCTTTATTAGTAGCGGCAGCTCAGCAGCTTCATCATCGTCATCCTCATCACTACTGTCTTCTACCAATTCTGTTAAGCTCGTTTCTTTATCTGAGTTGATTGAGGATGATTTCACATTGTTGTTGACTTTTGCACCATATATTGCATCAAAAGCATTCCAGATTTCCTGTGCATTTTCACAATGAGAGATAAAGTTAAAATTATCTTGATTAATATGAGAATATAATATATGCATTGCAAGAGCATTAATCGAGATAATTTTCTTGTCGGTTATATCACACCCATTTTCAATAATATTCCAACATTTAATATAACAGATTTCAAATAAAATTCCATTTTTAATTTCCAATTAAAAAAATATGTTCCATCAAAAACAGGAGGAATAATATTGGAACGACCCTCAGCAAAAGTAGCCATTTTAAAAATTCAAAATTTTAAAACAGAAATTGGTTTTTGTAAAATCAAATTTTTAAAACAAAAACGGCTTTTGCACCTAGCTCCGATACCACTTGTAGGATCGATTTCAACCTAGAGGGGGGTGAATAGGGTGATGTTGATAATTATAAAAGTTAATTGCGGAAGCTTATAAAATTATTTCAACATAGGTAAATCAGAATTATAGCAGCACAGATAATAGCAGAATAATAAATGCAGAAATAGAACGACACAGCATTTACCCAGCTTCGGCAAAACCCTGCCTGCGTGCTACCCCCAAGGTTTCTACTAGAAATTAAGTAGTCACACGCTTACACACGTAAACTCACGACACCCGCTACTGACTAACCTAACTCTATGCTCAAAACCTTGCAACAACTCAGCCACTGAGTTGCGAATTCTCAAAATATGCCACGTAGTTTGTCCCCTAATCACACGACTAGAAATTACAACGGTTTAAAAAAGAGAAATACAATTTTTGAAAACAATTTAAAATTTAAAACTAAACCCTAATTATAATTGTGAGCCTTATTATAATATTAAACCCAAGAACTAAAATAAAGGCCAGCCCAAAAATTATTCCTTCCCTTTATCTTTTATCGGCCCGTTCCTTTGTTCGCTATAATGGCGGCTCTTGTTTCTCGTTCGTTCCTCTTCCTTCAAAATTAGGGTTTTCGTGAATTCGAAGAAGCGACTTCAAATGCTCGATTGAATAGATGTTTCAGCGTTCCTTTTTTGTCAATCGATAGTCTCTTTTTTTTACTTCGACCGCTTCGAATTGGATCGAGTTCGAGATGGCTTCGATATGTAATTTTTTGCTCTTTTTACTTTCTGCTTGAATGCTTGAACTCGGTTGCTTTGCCGGCGATGATTTGTTGGTTTATATATGGATTCGAACTCCTAGTTTTTCGTTCGTCTGATTTTTTCAATATTATGCTTTGGCCATTAGATTATTGTTGGATGTTGATGATTTATTTCTGACTTTTTCAATTCACTTGAATAACAGGGTTTTGAACACCGACTTGGTTCAATCCCTTGATTGCCAAGGCGTTGATTTCGTTTGTTCTCGTTCTTGTTGTCTTCGGCTTTGACTTGATTTTGACGATGTTGATTTTGTTCGACTTTGGCCATACTGTTCACTGCCTCTGGTAGCACTTTCGACCTTGTTTGATTTTACCTGTTATTTCATGACTCCGGCCATTTTGTCTTTGACTGTTGTATCACTTTATTGATGATGATCAACTGCAAACTTGGTGGTCTTGTTGTAGGATTAGTCGAGTCTAATTTTCAGATGCACTTTAATATGCATATACACTTTTGACTTGCAGTTGAACTATAGTTCTATCCATTTCAATGTTGCTGGCCTTTGCATTTTGTTTGTGGTTTAGTTAGCTAGCCGAGTTATGTTGATTTGGAACTTCATCATATTGTTGTTAATTGATGTTATGGCTGTCTTGAACTCCATGTGTTACCGTGGTGTGTTTGGTTTCGTCTTGAACTGTGCAGTATGGTCCATGAATGTAAGATATCGAACTGGTATATGCTTTTTAAAGTCTCTGATTAAACTTGGTTCATGCCATGGTTTCACTACACTGTTCACTTGTATCATTTTGAAATTCCTGATGCACATTTTCGGCCTGATGCTTGTGTACACGAGTCTGCATTGTCATGTTTCATTGAGTTGTTCATGTTGCATATATGCTTGTTGCCTGGTCATCATTGTATGTTGTCACTGCCCTTGTATTTGTAGTTTTCATTTTGTGCATTTGTGTTTGGTGCACACTCTTGACTTGTTGCAGTGTTCATCCTGGCTTGTAACTGTGTCAAGTTGCCGTTTCATTGAGTTTGGTCATTTATATTGCTCTGTGTTGTGGTATATATGAGCTTGATTCATATGTATGTTGTGCATTTGTAATTGACTAGCTGTCTTGGAGTTTCAGACCATATATGTGTGTTCATGAATGTTTGCATCGACTTGTTTTGGTACAACTGCTCTTGTGCACTGTTGTGTGTCGTGCCTTACTGTGTTGCCTTATCTTTGGTGCACTTGGTCATTCGAGCCTTTGTACTTTGGTGTTGTTTGGATCTAGTCAATGGTTGAAGTTTGTTTTGTATGCTGTCTTGATGTTTCAGCTGCCATCATGTACATGCTTAGTCTCGTGACATTGTCTGATATGCATTTGGATTTGTTTTTCGAATTACAATTGAGTTGAATCCAGCTTGTAGCTCAGATATGACCTTGTGTTGAAAGTTGTGACGTTATTTTATTGCACTTGAGTTGAATCCGGTATTTTGGGTTTGACCTGTGCTCACATGTCCCTGTAAATCTATCAAGTGTATATATTGGTGTGCACGGCCTTGTGTCATATATAGTGATACACTGTGTATGTCACAAGCTATTCGTGTATGATGAATTGAAATTAAATGATGACGAACAACCCAAATAACCGAGGCAAATATTATTTTCAAAATCCACATTGTTTAATACTGCAAAAATATTTCCTTTTCAATTTTACCCCGTCAATATTTATTTTTGCAGATTGCTCAGATGCTGGATTCAATTTAGGGTGAAGTTGAAGATAAAATACGAGTTGAGTGAATGAGTGATATGTAGTGAGTTCAAATGTAAATGTGAATCGTGATGTAATCAAAATTATACTGTAACTGAAATTGTATATATATAGTGAGAGCTTGAGCTTTGCACTATTCAAGGATTGTAATAAATATTTGTTCGAATAAAAATTCTGTTTGAATTCAAATTCTGTGTTATTTATTTTTATTCAGCAAATATTTATTGAATCTATGAAAAATAAAATAGTACATTAACAAATACATTTACATGAATATATATATATATTATCATAAAAAAATCATATAATCGCATATTCAACAAGAGGTTTATATATACACATATTTACAGACATTGTACATGCATAGCATATATACATATATGCATTCACATTCATACATGCAAACATTAACTACTACATTACTTCAAACATTCTTCCAAATAATTCACTGATTAAAACAGTTTTTAAAGGAAAAAGTTTACTCACCAGGTTTGAAAATAACAAAGGGACATGTTTTACTTTCCTTTTGATCTGAAACCATTTTGATTTACTTGATTTTGATCTGAAGCTTATTTGTTGATTTACTTGTTGAGCTGCTCTTCGAATTTAAGCTGTTAGATTTTTATTCATGCTGAAGTTGTTGATGAGTTTGATTTAATTATCTTCTCAAGATTTTAAATTTTCATTTAGTTTTGAAAATATGTAGAGAAAATGACCGAGGAAGAAAAGAATTGAACTGAAAAATGAAAATAGCCAGGTTCTTCTTATAACACTTATTATTTAAAATTTTAATAAATAGAAAATTAAGCCACTTGCTTATATGCATGATACCCAAAGTTACAAGTGTCTCAATGTATGTTTTATGTTTTTATAAATGTAAAAAACTTTTCTCAAATACTTTCTTATGTTTTTATAGTAGTATGTGTTTAAATTGTTACATATATATTTTATCTCGTGTTAAAATTTTAAAAAGAAAGCGTATAAAAACAAAAGAAATGAACCTTAAATTAAATCTCATTTTCCATTTTAAAAGAAAATGTACTAAAGTTTTGTAACAAATCCAATTAAAATAAAATACTTTTAATAAATAAACACTTAACTTAGTTGTTTTGAAAATATACGATTAACCTTTTAAATAGCCTTTGAAAGGTAATATATTGAATTTAAAACAAGGCTTCCAATCACAATATATATATATGTGTGTGTGTATATATATATTATAATTAAATATTTTTTACTAAATTCAAACCAAAGTTTCGTATTCACTATGTGTATACATTTATATATATATATATACACATTATAAGTAGAATACATTTTTATTAGCTTTGAAATATAATTTTTACCAATTAAATATTATTAGCTTTTGAAAATATTAATTCTGCCAAATTAAATATTTATAAAATAAATTTACTAAACAAATATTACCAAAATTAAAATGATTACTAATGAAGATTATCAAATAAATATTGCCCAAAATTTCGGGACAACACATTCCTCCCCCTTTAAAAGAATTTCGTCCCGAAATTTGAAAGAAAAGATAATTTAATAATCAAACAAAACATTTATGTGACGACCCGACTTTCTTTCCACAGAAAATCGCATCATCTATAAGAAAGAAAGGGATAGAAAAGAGAAAGGACAGAGAAGAAGAAAGGAACAACATCAGAATCTAAACAGCGGAATGAATAAATTATATTAATCACATAATACATTACATAGTATCATATACATCAGAGATACATAGCTAAAACAACACATACTAGACAGTTATAAACACCTGTCTAGTTATACAACTCAATACAACTCAAAGACAACAACACAGAGAACACATAGCGGAATACTATTTCTACACGCAGAAGCCTCCTGCTCCATTGCTCCTCCAGAATTCGTCAAACCATCCTAAATTCCCTTGGCTACTCGTAAAAATTTGAGTACCCAAGAGTTTAAGAAAAACAGAATAAACTACAGGTCAGACATGGGTCTGGTGTGAGTAAACGGTTAAAGTTGCTTAACTTTAAAAATCTTTTGAAAGAAAAGGTATCACGTAAGACTTCCCACACATAAACATGGAAAAGTTTTTACCTTACGCTAACCAAAACATTTGATAGGAAATACGATGATACTATAATAGTGTCTAGGGTTTTCAAATAAATATGAAATAGCCGAAATTGTTACATGATTAAATTCCAGCTACTAGCCACAAAAGTGGGTAATACAATCAAAACCGTTGGCACTTATTGGGTTTTGGATTCCATACAATGACAGGGCTACTGGGATACCACCCGTCATAGTACGTGGCCTAGATCACCTGTGACGCCCCACCTCTATACCCACGCTAGCCAAGGACACTACGGTGTAGTGCTGTCAACTAGCACGAAGAATAAGGCTGTTGAGGAGCGACCATCCATGTAATTGCTTATCACACGGTGGCTATAAATAATCTTCGGAAACAAACATAGAAATAAACATAACACAAATCATTCACAGCATCCATATCACAGAGGCAGAAGAAGATATGAATATATATAACTAACACATGAAAGTGTACATCAGAGTAGTGGTCAAAGAGATCCACAATAATACAAAAGAATAGCAACACGTGCTATACAAAAGAATACAACTATGAGTCTATGTCTCAAGTGTATACAACAAAAACTGCTAATCTAAATAGTTAGCCAAAAGTCAGAGTAGCAAATCCTGGGAAGAAGTCAAGCAGAAGCACCTGTAACATCTCGGTCTGACCCGAGTATTATTTAAGAAAATAATAAACGGATCAGTCTAGCTATAAATATCAGATGACATGGTATAAAATAAAAGATATGGCATAACATAAAAATATCCATACTGACATACTACTATAAGTTTGCGAATGATGACCAACAGAAGATCAATCAGTGAGAGATAAATCGATATCACAAGAATCTTCTCAAAGATCCAAAGAGGGCATCATACCCTAAACTTGTACTCATAACAAGTCAATGACATAAATTCCAAAAATCAACACAAGAAATCCAAAAATCACAGAAAAGGGGAAAGAGGCCTATCACATGACGGTCCGAAGACCATGGGGAGCTACCCCATATGTGTGAGTCGAAATCACACAGATGAGGTCTAGACTAACCAAAA
Organism: Allium cepa; assembly: GCA_030765085.1. Lineage (NCBI taxonomy): Eukaryota > Viridiplantae > Streptophyta > Magnoliopsida > Asparagales > Amaryllidaceae > Allium > Allium cepa. The sequence goes on along the minus strand of CM060931.1, from coordinate 262,992,822 downwards.
ATAAAAAAGTTATGTGTGAGTGAAATCACACAAGTGGTGTCTAGTCTAACCTCGCAAACAAAAACGTATGTGTGAATGAAATCACACAAGTGGTGTCTAGACTAACCAAGAAGGTAAAAAGGTATGTGTGAATGAAATCACACAAGTGGTGTCTAGTCTAACCAAGCAAACAAGAGACATCGCACAATTGCTAGTCTAAATCATAAGAATGATCGTCATGATCAACGGAAGTGTCAATTACACTAAGCTAGTAAATATAAAAGTTTAGCTTCATGTCCCATAACCACTTGCTTAACTTAAATATTTACGAACAAACTGTAAATCTTCACTAGAAATTTGTCACAAAAAGGTTCAATCGAACAAGTCCAAAAGTTAACCGACGAAGCAAACGCAAGCGTTTCATACCACTTGTTTTACTAAGCCGTTTAATTCAATTTCTCATACGAGTGAGGTAAAGGTTTGTATATATTAGTAGATTGAAAAACGGTTTAAGAAAAGAGCTTTGTTATTGAAAATAGAGTTGAAATCATTTTGTTGAAAGAGTTTTGATATTTACTACTAGTATAGAAAACCTTTATATTTTAAAGTGACAAATCATAGAAGTGATTGTAGAAACAATCAATCATAAAAATTCACATATGAAGACGTGAATAAAATCCAAAGAAACCGATAAAGAATCCATTGAAATAGATATTCAAAAATCCATAAAATCGACCGAGAAGCCAAAGATAGTTTGTCTCGAAGGGTGGTCAATCTCAGCATCTCAACAAAGCAAGTTCTGTTGAATTCTCTTCAGATAAGATCCCCTACGGAGAGGGGGTCCAGGGGGGTGGCAACCCCCTAGGTGGGGGTTCGGGGGCAACGCCACCGCTACGGGGTTCGACCTAAAGAGTCACGACCTAAAGGAGTAAGCGACCCTAAGGAAACTCGCGACCTAACATGGCCGAGCTAAGGTGAGGTGCGACTCAACCAGGTAAGCGACCTAAGGGAGACGAGCGACCTAAGGAACTCGCGACCTAACAATAGCACAGGTCAAGCGACCTAACGTTTTAAGGCCGAGCGACCTAATTAAACTCGCGACTTAATGGTGTGAAAGGCGTGCGACCTAAAGTGTTACCACCTAAGGGTCGAGCGACTTAGTGGAACAAGGTCATACGACCTAACGGAGTAAACGGTCGAGCGACCTAACAGGTTATAGGTCATACGACCTAGTGGGTTAACGGCCTAACGACCTAAGGGTTATAGGCCCAACGAACTAACGGGTTATAGGTCCAACAACCTAGCGGGTTAGAAGGTCATGCGACCTAAAAATGGAAGGCAAGGCCGAGCGACTTAAAGAACCAAGGCCACACGAGTTAAGGCCTAACGACCTGACGACCTACGACCTAAAGGCCCACGACTTACGACCTAAGGAGCCAGAGCGAGCGACCTAAGGCTGTATAGGGGATTTAAGGCCAGAAACGACCTAAGTGTTTGCGACCTAACGACCTAAAAGCCCACGACCTACGACCTAAGAGCCATACGACCTACGACCTAATTCCGAGTGCCGAGCGACCTAACGTTGTAGGCCATTTTAAGGTCGGAAACGAGCTATTTTGAGGCCGACTTTTCCACGCGAACGACCTAGCATAGGCAGAACGACCTAAGTGCAGAATTTCACCAAAAACACTAAAAGTTGGAGTTTTTCGCCAATTCGATTCAAACCAAATGCAAATGTGCATGCACAAGTGATAGGGAATCATTCCCAACAGTTCAATATAGTTATAGACTAGAATTGTGAGATAAAAATCTCACCTTTTCACCAAATTTATGAAGAAAGAGCTTGAAGGCAATGGAGAAGCAACCACAAGCTTGAATCAATGTCTTCTTCTTGAATTTGGTGTTGAATGATGAATTGCAATTGAATTTGAGCTTTGGAGTTTTAATTTCCCATTCCCTCCTCCATTTTTTTGATAAAGCAAATAGAATGAAGTTATGAAGAGAAGGGGTGAAGGTTGGGTCTAAATAGGCTAAAAGCCCAAACTAAAGTCCAAAGCGAAAAGTAGCAAAATTCCATTAACTCCAAACATATCAAAGCTTATACTCAAAAAGATTGCAAACGTCATTTTGAACTCAATGGCAGTGGTCTCGAGTCCTAATTTGAACGTATGCAAAAAGTAGCTTTTCGGACTATAATCCGACTAACGATAAAATATTTAAATATAATATTTAAATATAAAATCGATAAATATGCGGGTTGTTACATCACCGTACCGAGGAGCCACCCTAACTCCCTTGCAACACAAAGTCGGACCCATTCCATACTGAACAGTTCCAAATAAGATAACCCCGGCGAATGTAGCTATTCAACCGCCCACACAGCCGAAAAAAAGGACCTCTAGACAGGGGTAAATCTTACTCTCAAGTGGGGGCAACCCACAAAGCCTTGCTGCACCTCCCCTGTTTTAGCCATTCCCGGTTGATGAGGCTTGAGGTTACGATTACCTTTAGTGAACACATCACTTATAATGCACATCGTACACCTGACGATGTTCTGAAAGCATTCAATCTATACAAGTTCGTTCCGGGTTCGAACGAAACCGAAGGCATTATCTCGTTACACTCATTTTGGAATCACCCTTAGAGTTAATGACAATAACCCTTGCACTCTGAATCACCATCTCGAACCTATAAGAACTAGTTTCGTCAACTCATTACGGAATCATCCACAGAGTTATACTGACGTATAGTCCTTACACCTCGAGTCTTCACAAAGTTCCACTTGATTCACGTCCTAACGTTTAATTGGAATTGATGTGGTTTTCGGATATCCAAATATGGAAACCCGATCCCGGTCTCATCGAAATCCAAAGCGTGTCTTTTAGGTCCAAGTTGTTTTAAAATTAAACAATTAAATTCAACTATCTATATACACACAGAATAGATAATTCACAAATCACAATTGATAATCACATTATCAAATAAACAGATGATTCATCACAAAATAGGTAATCCACATCATTATCATAATAGATAATCTATATTACCATCACAATGCAACCAAGCATTGATACCATACAACATTTACTTATCTCCTTTCTGAGATTACATCCATTCAAGAAAATCAAAGTCATCCATTCATACATAAGCAATGATTTACTTATCACAACATAATTAATTTAAAATGAATTAAATTAACTATCTATATCTCTAATTAATTTAAAGTGAATTAAATTAATTACTTCATCTCTTAATTTATTAAATTAATTACCTTCATCCTAATAAATCTTGCCTAAATAAACATTAATTAATCCAATTAATTAATCATTAATCAACCTAGATTTATTAAATCTAAATCAAGTAATTAATCCTTAAAATATTTAATTAATCATATTAATTAATGAACCTTAATTAATTACTTCCATTAATTAATTTATCATAATTAATTACATTATTTCTTAATTAATTACATTAATTAATCATGCTTAAATTAATTGTTTAAATAAATCAACTATAAACAGTAATTAATTATTCTTAATTATTTTAATTACTTTATAAATTCTTTAATTTATTACACCAAGTAATAAACCTTTAATTACTTTAACAAGTAATTACCCATTTAAAATTACTTCCCAATCAGTAATTTTACTTATCTCAGTTACCTCTGTAATTTATCAATTACTTATCTTAAGTAATTACTCTTATCAAAACTTATTAAGTAAACATACTTAATCCTTAATCAAGTGACTATAATTAATTAATTAACAAATTAATTAACTTACTTGATCATACTTATCTCATTAATTATAATTGATTAATTCATCCCTTAATTACTCATTAACCAAATTAATCTTCAATTAACAGATTAATTATCTTCAACTATTAATTAATAAACCTTAATTATTATTCAGTTATTTAATACAAAGTAATTAATCACTAATTACTTTTATAATTAATTAATTATCTCTTAATCATTAATTAATAAACTTAATTATTAATTAACAATCTTAATTACAAATTAATTAATCCATAAATATAATCAATAAATCCTTAATTAAAATTAATTAAACTTAAATAAAAATAGTTAATTAGTTCTTAATTAACTAGCATTATATTTCAATAATCCTTTAATTATTAATCAAGAAAACCCAATTAAAACTTAATAAAACCCTTATTAAGTAATAATTAATTACTATTTTAATTAACTCTTAATTACTTAATTAATAAGTAATTATAATTTAATTAATCATTTGTCATTAATTAAATTATCATCTTAATTAATAGTAAATTAAATAAATAATTATACCTAATTATTTACTTAATTATCCCCTTTAAAATAATTAGTTAAATTAATTAACTAAACTTAAAATTCTTAATCAATCCTAATTAATTAAAACATTAATACTTAATTAATATTTAAGATAAAACATTATCTTAAATTAACTTTGAAATCTTTACTTAACTTAATTCATTAATTAAATTAAATTATAAAGAAATCATTAATTACTTTCCTTAGTTATTAATTAACAATTCCAATTTCAAGTTAATAAATTATCATAATTTTAATTGTTGAATAATTAAAAACATTTATAAATTTCCTTTATATTTCCAAAGTAAGTTTGAAAATAACATTAACTTAAACATTTAAACAAATCATACAAATTTCATTTATACAAACAATTCAATTTCAAAAACAAGAATTTTAGTTTAACTCAAACTATTAGAGTTTAAAACTTACTTATTTAAATTTGAAAATTTTGTTGAACATTAAATTGGGTTCAACCCATGTTTACTGGAATCTAAGAAAACAAAGTACATCTTTTTTTTAAAAAAAAATTTATTTTAAAATTTTAAAAAAACTGTTTAAATTTAAAACTAAAAACTGTTAAATACATAACAGTTTAAACCCCTGCACACAAAACCCTAGAGATCACGCGAGTTCTAAGCTTTCTCCCCGACTACCCGAGACCTGCTTCGAGAAAACGAACAATCCCAAACAAAACACACCCACTGACATCAACCCACCTCCATGCAACCTGCACCGGTGCCGGATTCATTCCGACCAACGTCAAACCCACCGACAAGTCATTTTACCATCCTACAAGCCTCCACGACCAACCAAACTTCAACACTTACCCCAATTCAAAATCGAGCACACTGGTCGATCTGAACCCCAAAATACCATCAGAACATTCCCTTGAACCATCGCCTCCGATCATCTAAAATCGCCACCACTCCGGCCATGAGATGCTGACTCACCGCACATCACCCTCCCACAAATTCATACAACTCGATGCAATTTTGAAGATGCAGTAGCCAATTTACAGAAGACCCCAAAAACTAAGTTAAAAATCAATCTCTGGCAAAATCAAACTTCACAGAGGTTTAAAAATACTTCAACTATTTTTGCTACACTCTCTGATGCTTCACCTAGCTCCATCAAGAATCTCAATCATTCCAGATGCATAAATCAACTGCTTTATGCAAAAACCCAATATCCAGACAATACTCATTTTCTTACACCTTACTTTATTTAAAATCTTAATTTTGATTTTAAAAATCCTAAACTTTAGAATAGATTCAAGTTATAAACTTGAAACTATAAATTTAAGCAACAAAATTTGTCTTATTTAAAACAATTTTTATAAAGATTTCATTTTCCAAATGAGTTGCTAAATCCTTTTACTTAAATTCATTTGTAGTATTAAATTTAAACTTACACAAACATTCAATGTTTGTTAATCAAAACCAAAAGGAAATTAGAGGAAGTGCAACTTGAAATTTGTTTAAACATGATAATCCTGTAACAGGAACAGGAAGGGCAAGATAGGTGAGACATGCACATTCATTAACAGTCAAATAAATTCAGATTCTACACTTATATAACAATGCAGATCATATTCAACCAGAATTTTTCAAGCAACTTGATTTATTTACTAAATTTTAATAAAAAGATTTACTCACCTTTATTTAAAAGAAGAGCAGAGGTTTTGAAAAAGAACAGGGAGTTGTCAAAATGCTTGAATTTTAAAGCTGAAGCCTCTTTTGAACAGAAGTGCTCTTGAACCAAATTCCTACTTGCATGCATAAGAAAATTGATGCAGTCCGGAGATTGAAAGCTTGCATCAGAAATGCTTCAGGTTTACTTCAGATTTCCATCTTAAAAACTTGCATGCATTTAAAAATTTGATGCAGACAAGGATATGCAGAACTGGGTTGAAATTTTACATCAAACCTTTAAAAACATTGAGTGGTGTTTGAATTTGAAGGATTTATTTGGTCTTGAGAACAAACTGCAGGCATGCAGTTTGATTTGCACACAATACATAGGTTTTTGATTTGAGTTTGAGGAGTGTTTGCAAGCTTGGGAAGATGTTTTTCAGGAAACATAATTTGCAGAATTTCACTTTAAAGGAGGTTTCAGGTTTTTGGATGTTGAGGAGGATTTGAAGAATTTCTGGTTTTTTAGAAATGAACAAAGAATTTAAAGAAAAAGAAAGATGAAGAGAAAAGGTGATTATATAAGCAAATTTAGATTTTATAAATTAAAAAGAAAATTAAAAAAAATAATGGACACTTGTCTCAATTTCCATAAATATTTTAACACTTGTTAACAAAGTGTTTTAAAACAAAACATTTGTCACTTTTATTAAATTTTATTCTAAAAGAAATTTAAAACCCCTTTAAATTATTTTTCCTAATTACTAATGTGCTTTCTAAATTTTAAAAATACTTTCTAATTAAAATTCTAATAAACAAATACATTTTAACATTTACAAATGTTCGCTAAATCTATATAAAATACAATCTTTGAAAAGAAAGAAACTCAATAAGATTTAAATAAAAGTATATACAACATTGCAAACTTTTAAAAAAAAATGCCATTTCAAAAGCCTTGTATTTATTTTATTTAAATAAACACAAATCAAATTTCTATAGATAAATTTCTATAAAAAGAAATAAAACAAATCTTATTTTTAATTAAAATATTATCTATATATTTTAAAACCAAACTATATTAGTAATATGTATGTATATCCTTTAAATTCAAATTTATATTTCAATTTAAAGTCAAATTTAAAAACCAAATCCAAAAATAAATTTAAATAGATATAAACATCTATTTTTAAATAAGCTCATTTTTATTTACAAATAATACATCCTATTTTAAAATCAATTTAAAATACACGGATATAAATATATTTAAACACACTTATCAATTATGAAAACAATAAACCAATTTAGAATTTATTTATACAATAAAATAATTAATCTTGTTATAAAACCAATTTACAAAAAAAATTAAAACATTATATTATTATTACTTGGTTAATTATCTTTGAAAATAACAATTTATCAATTTCAAATAATTAAATTTAAGAGATTATCAACATTTTAAACTCTTGGAAATTCCGGGATATTACAATCCTCCCCCCTTAAAATAATTTCGTCCTCGAAATTTAAAACAAAGATAATCCACAATTTTATTTTATTTCAACCAATCCAAACATACATAACAGCCATACACTATCAATCAAACAATTTCGTCCAAACAACCAATTCAATCAAATGATTAACACTAGCTATCCGGACACAGATCCGGATAAATTTCCTAAATTTATCTCGAGTTTCCCACGTACAGACACAGGGATACTCGCTCTACTAAATCCAAACCAGCTAAACTGCTAAGCTACTGAGTTCCAACTCAGCTAGATCTATAATCTACACAAGATACCAGACCACATACAAGATTGATCAACTACTAAAACCATCACATAACTACTGGTCTCAAAACCAGTGATGGACCAAACACGTACTCTCTCAGAGACACGTGAAATATTTTGAATTCCAGTCTTCCACACTGGCAATTCAACTCTTCAAACCAAAACACTGATCTCTACAAAAACTCAGAAGAATCCAATATACTTCGGAGCTCACCAAAACTTATTGCTCCCTTTACCAGAGAAAACCGCAACAACATCGAAGCCTCCAACTTCGGATTCCAAATTCTTCCGTTTCTTAACCTCAAAACTTCCCGGATGATCCGGGCTGCCTACAGATCCTTCCTGATAAGCTCAACCTTTGCTGATGCTTTTACAACAACTGGATCAAAACAACTCAACAAACTGATCCCCATAAGATCAATCCACAATCAAAACCAAACTTTACTATCCACAGTAGAAAACAACTTCTCCCATCTGGAAAAGACAGAACAGAATCACTCGCCAACTTTCCTCAGATTCTGAAAAATAAATTCAGAAGAAACTCTCTAATCCAAAATACTGAAATTCCCAGTTGCTTCTACTCAAGAACAACAGCCACCTTGCTTCCGCTGCACAACTCTGATCTGGAGCAGATGAAAATTCCATCGAATGAACACAGGCACAGACTAAACATCATATCTCGGAAATATGGTTCAACAGAAATTCCAAGAAATAAAGAGCTACTTCAACAAACAATCACCTAGGAGACAACCTTCGACCTTGTTGAATTACCGGTATCACTCTTGACATCAAGTCGATTCAGAACTCAATCTCCAATGTGGGCAAATCTCTAACTTTCCTGAAGATATATCTTGAAAATCTTCGACAATTCCATAACTTCTACATTTTCTAGAAATTCCATAAATCCAAGCAAAAGACTATCTAAGATAATCACCAAAAAGATCTTCCTGCTGAAGCACAGAACACTCCCGAGCTGCACCGCTAACACAGATGCCAAAGACTCCTTATCAAAGTTCTTTGAGAAACTCGGACCTCCAACTAAACACATACATCCTGCAGAACTCGGTTACAACTCTGAAGCAGACACACTTCCTTAAACTTGCTCCGAAAAGAAAACATCTTCAGAGACATCAATAGTCACTGCATCTCATCACGCAGCTACTACTCCCTGAGGTATCAAAATATCATCACTTACATCTGTCTAACCGACAGATCCAAACTCTACTCATCCAACTTCAAAGAATTAACTCCGAACCTTAACAGGTTACCTTCGGAGATCAATGAAATCCTTCATCACTACAGAACTCACTCGAGAGGATATTAGGTCTACAGTCTCGACAGATACACTTCCAACCTCAAACATTCAAACTCCAACCAATGATAGTTGTGTTACACACACCACTACCTCATCTACCTTTATAACTAATGTTGGAAAACCTGAACAGGTAAACCAACGGATAGGTAGAAATATATATATATATATATATATATATATATATATATACATATACATATATATATAAATTACAAGTACGCTCTCTCAAGAAAGACACCACTACAGAGCCTAGGTATTCACTCAACCTAATGCTCTGATACCAAATGTGATGACCCGACTTTCATTCCACAGAAAATCGCATCATGTTTAAGAAAGAAAGGGATAGAAAAGAGAAAGGACAGAGAAGAAGAAAGGAACAACATCAGAATGTAAACAGCGGAATGAATAAATTATATTAATCACATAATACATTACATAGTATCATATACATCAGAGATGCACAGCTAAACAACACATACTAGACAGTTATAAACACCTGTCTAGTTATACAACTCAATACAACTCAAAGACAACAACACAGAGAACATAGAGCAGAATACAATTTCTACACGTTGAAGCCTCTTCCTCCATTGCTCCTCCAGAATTCATCAAACCAACCTAAATTCCCTTGGCTACTCGTAAAAATTTGAGTACCCAAGAGTTTAAGAAAAACAGAATAAACTCCGGGTCAGACATGGGTTTGGTGTGAGTAAACGATTAAAGTTGCTTAACTTTAAAAATCTTTTGAAAGAAAAGGTATCACGTAAGACTTCCCACACATAAACATGGAAAAGTTTTTACCTTACGCTAAGCAAAACATTTGATAGGAAATCCAATGATATTATAATAGTGTCTAAGGTTTTCAAATAAATATGAAATAACCTAAATTGTTACATGATTAAATTCCAGCTACTAGCCACAAAAGTGGGTAATACAATCAAAACCGTTGGCACTTATTAGGTTTTGGATTCCATACAATGGCAGGGCTACTGGGGTACCGCCCGTCACAGTACGTGGCCTAGATCACCGTACCGAGGAGCCACCCTAACTCCCCTGCAACACAAAGCCGGACCCATTCCTTACTGAACAGTATCAAATAAGACAACCCCGGCGGATGTAGCTATTCAACCGTCCACACAGCCGGAAAAAAGGACCTCTAGAAAGGGGTAAATCTTACTCTCAAGTGGGGGCTACCCATGAAGCCTTGCTGCACCTCCCCTGTTTTAGCCATTCCCGGTTGATGAGGCTTGAGGTTACGATTACCTTTAGTGAACACATCACTTAGAATGCTCATCGTCCACCAGATGATGTTCTGAAAGCATTCAATCCATACAAGTTCGTTCCGGGTTCGAACGAAACCGAAGGCATTATCTCGTTACTCTCATTTTGGAATCACCCTCAGAGTTAACGACAATAAACCTTGCACTTTGAATCACCATCTCGAACCTATAAGAACTAGTTTCGTCAACTCATTACGGAATCACCCACAGAGTTATACTGACGTATAGTCCTTACACCTCGAGTCTTCACAAAGTTCCACTTGATTCACGTCCTAACGTTTAATTGGAATCGATGTGGTTTTCGAATATCCAAATATGGAAACCCGATCCCGGTCTCATCGAAATCTAAAGCGTGTCTTTTAGGTCCAAGTTGTTTTAAAGTTAAACAATGAAATTCAACTATCTATATACACACAGAATAGATAATTCACAAATCACAATTGATAATCACATTATCAAATAAACAGATGATTCATCACAAAATAGGTAATCCACATCATTATCATAATAGATAATCTATATTACCATCACAATGCAACCAAGCATTCATACCACACAACATTTACTTATCTCCTTTCTGAGATTACATCCATTCAAGAAAATCAGAGTCATCCATTCATACATAAGCAATGATTTACTTATCACAACATAATTAATTTAAAATGAATTAAATTAACTATCTATATCTCTAATTAATTTAAAGTGAATTAAATTAATTACTTCATCTCTTAATTAATTAAATTAATTACTTCATCCTAATAAATCTTGCCTAAATAAACATTAATTAAACCAATTAATTAATCATTAATCAACCTTGATTTATTAACTCTAATCAAGTAATTAATCCTTAAAATATTTCATTAATCATATTAATTAATGAACCTTGATTAATTACTTCCGTTAATTAAATTATCATAATTAATTACATTATTTCTTAATTAATTACATTAATTAATCATGCTTAAATTAATTGTTTAAATAAATCAACTATAAACAGTAATTAATTATTCTTAATTATTTTAATTACTTTATAAATTATTTGATTCATTACACCAAGTAATAAACCTTTAATTACTTTAACAAGTAATTACCCATTTAAAATTACTTCCCAATCTGTAATTTTACTTATCTCAATTACCTCTGTAATTTATCAATTACTTATCTTGAGTAATTACTCTTATCAAAACTTATTAAGTAAACATACTTAATCTTTAATCAAGTGATTATAATTAATTAATTAACAAATTAATTAACTTACTTGATCATACTTATCTCATTAATTATAATTGAGTAATTCATCCCTTAATTACTCATTAACCAAATTAATCTTCAATTAACAGATTAATTATCTTCAACTATTAATTAATAAACCTTAATTATTATTCAGTTATTTAATACAAAGTAATTAATCACTAATTACTTTTATAATTAATTAATTAACCTTAATTAACTAATTAATTATCTCTTAATCATTAATTAATAAACTTAATTATTAATTAAAAATCTTAATTACAAATTAATTAATCCATAAATATAATTAATAAATCCTTAATTAAAATTAATTAACCTTAACTAAAAATAGTTAATTAATTCTTAATTAACTAGCATTATATTTCAATAATCCTTTAATTATTAATTAAGAAAACCCAATTAAAACTTAATAAAATCCTTATTAAGTATTAATTAATTACTATTTTAATTAACTCTTAATTACTTAATTAATAAGTAATTATAATTTAATTAATCATTTGTCATTAATTAAATTATCATCTTAATTAATAGTTAATTAAATAAATAATTATACCTAATTAATTACTTAATTATCCCCTTTAAAATAATTAGTTAAATTAATTAACTAAACTTAAAATTCTTAATCAATCCTAATTAATTAAAACATTAATACTTAATTAATATTTAAGATAAAACATTATCTTAAATTAACTTTGAAATCTTTACTTAAATTAATTCATTAACTAAATTAAATAATAAAGAAATCATTAATTACTTTCCTTAGTTATTAATTAACAATTCCAATTTCAAGTTAATAAATTATCTTATCTTTAATTGTTGAATAATTAAAAACATTTATAAATTTCCTTTATATTTCCAAAGTAAGTTTGAAAATAACATTAACTTAATCATTTAAACAAATCATACAAATTTCATTTATACAAACAATTCAATTTCAAAAACAAGAATTTTAGTTTAACTTAAACTATTTAAAGTTTAAAACTTACTTATTTAAATTTGAAAATTGTGTTGAACATTAAATTGGGTTCAACCCATGTTTACTAGAATCTAAGAAAACAAAGTATATCTTCTTTTTTCTTTAAACAAATTTGATTTTAAAATTTTAAAAAAATTATTTAAATTTAAAACTAAAAACTGTTAAATACATAACAGTTTAAACCCCTGCACACAAAACCCCAGAGATCACGCGAGTTCCTCTCCGAGATATCTCCCCTACTACCCGAGTCCTGCTTCGAGAAAACGAACAATCCCAAACAAAACACACCCACTGACATCAACCCACCTCCGTGCAACCTGTACCGGTGCCGGATCCATTCCGACCAACGTGGAACCCACCGAAAAGTCATTCTACCATCCTACAAGCCTCCACGACCAACCAAACTTCAACACTTACCCCCAATTCAAAATCGAGCACACTGGTCGATCTGAACCCCAAAATACCATCAGAACATTCCCTTGAACCATCGCCTCCGATCATCTAAAATCGCCACCACTCCGGCCATGAGATGCTGACTCACCGCACATCACCCTCCCACAAATTCATACAACTCGATGCAATTTTGAAGATGCAGTAGCCAATTTACAGCAAACCCCAAAAACTAGGTTAAAAATTAATCTCTGGCAAAATCAAACTTCACAGAGGTTTAAAAATACTTCAACTATTTTTGCTACACTCTCTGATGCTTCATCTAGCTCCATCAAGAATCTCAATCATTGCAAATGCATAAATCAACTGATTTTTGCAAAAACCCAATATCCAGACAATACTCATTTTCTTACACCTTACTTTATTTAAAATCTTAATTTTGATTTTAAAAATCCTAAACTTTAGAATAGATTCAAGTTATAAACCTGAAACTGTAAATTTAAGTAACAAAATTTGTCTTATTTAAAAGAATTTTTATAAAGATTTCATTTTCCAAATGAGTTGCTAAATCCTTTTACTTAAATTCATTTTTAGTATTAAATTTAAGCTTACACAAACATTCAATGTTTGAAAATAAAAACCTAAATGAAATCAGAGGAAGTGCAACTTGAAATTTGTTTAAACATGATAATCCTGTAACAGGAACAGGAAGGGCAAAATAGGTGAGACATGCACATTCATTAACAATCAAATAAATTCAGATTCTACACTTATATAACAATTCAGAGCATATTCAACCAGAATTTTTCAAGCAACTTGATTTATTTACTAAATTTTAATAAAAAGGTTTACTCACCTTTATTTAGAACAAGAGCAGAGGTTTTGAAAAAGAACAGGGAGTTGTCAAAATGCTTGAATTTTGAAGCTGAAGCCTCTTTTGAACAGAAGTGCTCTTGAACCAAATTCCTACTTGCATGCATAAGAAAATTGATGCAGACAGGAGATTGAAAGCTTGCATCAGAAATGCTTCAGGTTTACTTCAGATTTCCATCTTAAAAACTTTCATGCATTTAAAAATTTGATGCAGACAAGGATATGCAGAACTGGGTTGAAATTTTACATCAAACCTTTGAAAACATTGAGTGGTGTTTGAATTTGAAGGATTTATTTGGTCTTGAGAACAAACTACAGGCATGCAGTTTGATTTGTACACAATACATAGGTTTTTGATTTGAGTTTGAGGAGTGTTTGCAAGCTTGGGAAGATGTTTTTCAGGAAACATAATTTGCAGAATTTCACTTTAAAGGAGGTTTCAGGTTTTTGGATGTTGAGGAGGATTTGAAGAATTTCTGGTTTTTAAGAAATGAACAAAGAATTTAAAGAAAAAGAAAGATGAAGAGAAAAGGTGATTATATAAGCAAATTCAGATTTTATAAATTAAAAAGAAAATTAAAAACAATAATGGACACTTGTCTCAATTTCCATAAATATTTTAACACTTGTTAACAAAGTGTTTTAAAACAAAACATTTGTCACTTTTATTAAATTTTATTCTAAAAGAAATTTAAAACCCCTTTAAATTATTTTTCCTAATTACTAATGTGCTTTCTAAATTTTAAAAATACTTTCTAATTAAAATTCTAATAAACAAATACATTTTTACATATACAAATGTTTGCTAAATCTATATAAAATACAATCTTTGAAAAGAAAGAAACTCAATAAGATTTAAATAAAAGTATATACAACATTGCAAACTTTTTTTAAAAAAAATGCCATTTCAAAAGCCTTGTATTTATTTTATTTAAATAAACACAAATCAAATTTCTATAGATAAATTTCTATAAAAAGAAATAAAACAAATCTTATTTTTAATTAAAATATTATCTATATATTTTAAAACCACACTATATTAGTAATATGTATGTATATCCTTTAAATTCAAATTTATATTTCAAATTAAAGTCAAATTTAAAAACCAAATCCAAAAATAAATTTAAATAGCTATAAACATCTATTTTTAAATAAGCTCATTTTTATTTACAAATAATATATCCTATTTTAAAATCAATTTAAAATACACGGATATAAATATATTTAAACACACTTATCAATTATGAAAACAATAAACCAATTTAGAATTTATTTATACAATAAAATAATTAATCTTGTTATAAAACCAATTTACAACAAAAATTAGAACATTATATTATTATTACTTGGTTAATTATCTCTGAAAATAACAATTTATCAATTTCAAATAATTAAATTTAAGAGATTATCAACATTTTAAACTCCTGGATATTCTGGGATATTACAATCCTCCCCCCTTAAAAGAATTTCATCCTCGAAATTTAAAACAAAGATAATCCACAATTTTATTTTATTTCAACCAATCCAAACATACATAACAACCATACACTATCAATCAAACAATTTCGTCCAAACAACCAATTCAATCAAATGATTAACACTAGCTATCCGGACACAGATCCGGATAAATTTCCTAAATTTATCTCGAGTTTCCCAGGTACAGACACAGGGATACTCGCTCTACTAAATCCAAACCAGCTAAACTGCTAAGCTACTGAGTTCCCACTCAGCTAGATCTATAATCTACCCAAGATACCAGACCACAGACAAGATTGATCAACTACTAAAACCATCACAGTACTACTGGTCTCAAAACCAGTGATGGACCAAACACGTACTCTCTCAGAGACACGTGAAATATTTTGAATTCCAGTCTTCCACACAGGCAATTCAACTCTTCAAACCAAAACACTGATCTCTACAAAAACTCAGAAGAATCCAATATACTTCGAAGCTCACCAAAACTTATTGCTCCCTTTACCAGAGAAAACCGCAACAACATCGAAGCCTCCAACTTCGGATTCCAAATTCTTCCGTTTCTTAACCTCAAAACTTCTCAGATGATCCGGGCTGCCTACAGATCCTTCATGATCAGCTCAACCTTTGCTGATGCTTTTAAAACAACTGGATCAAAACAACTCAACAAACTGATCCCCATAAGATCAATCCACAATCAAAACCAAACTTTACTATCCACAGTAGAAAACAACTTCTCCCATCTGGAAAAGACAGAACAGAATCACTCGCCAACTTTCCTCAGATTCTGAAAAATAAATTCAGAAGAAACTCTCTAATCCAAAATACTGAAATTCCCAGTTGCTTCTACTCAAGAACAACAGCCACCTTGCTTCCGCTGCACAACTCTGATCTGGAGTAGATGAAAATCCCATCGAATTAACACAGGCACAGACTAAACATCATATCTCGGAAATACGGTTCAACAGAAATTCCAAGAAATAAAGAGCTACTTCAACAAACAATCACCTAGGAGACAACTTTCGACCTTGCTGAATTACCGGTATCACTCTTGACATCAAGTCGATTAAGAACTCAATCTCCAATGTGGGCAAATCTCTAACTTTCCTGAAGATATAACTACAAAATCTACGACAATTCCATAACTTCTACATTTTCTAGAAATTCCATAAATCCACGCAAAAGACTATCTAAGATAATCACCAAAAAGATCTTCCTGCTGAAGCACAGAACACTCCCGAGCTGCACCGCTAACACAGATGCCAAAGACTCCTTATCAAAGTTCTTTGAGAAACTCGGACCTCCAACTAAACACATACATCCTGTAGAACTCGGTTACAACTCTGAAGCAGACACACTTCCTTAAACTTGCTCCGAAAAGAAAACATCTTCAGAGACATCCATAGTCACTGCATCTCATCACGCAGCAACTACTCCCTGAGGTATCAAAATATCATCACTTACATCTGTCTAACCGACAGATCCAAACTCTACTCATCCAATTTCAAAGAATTAACTTCGAACCTTAACAGGTAACCTTCAGAGATCAATGAAATCCTTCATCACTACAGAACTCACTCGAGAGGGTATTAGGTCTACAGTCTCGACAGATACACTTCCAACCTCAAATATTCAAACTCCAACCAATGGTAGTTGTGTTACACACACCACTACCTCATCTACCTTTATAACTAATGTTGGAAAACCTGAACAGGTAACCCAACAGATAGGTAGAAGTGTGTATATATATATATATAGTTATATATAAAAATTACAAGTACGCTCTCTCAAGAAAGACACCACTACAGAGCCTAGGTATTCACACAACCTAATGCTCTGATACCAAATGTGATGACCCGACTTTCTTTCCACAGAAAATCGCATCATCTTTAAGAAAGAAAGGGATAGAAAAGAGAAAGCACAGAGAAGAAGAAAGGAACAACATCAGAATGTAAACAGCGGAATGAATAAATTATATTAATCACATAATACATTACATAGTATCATATACAT
Source organism: Allium cepa (assembly GCA_030765085.1). Classification (NCBI taxonomy): domain Eukaryota; kingdom Viridiplantae; phylum Streptophyta; class Magnoliopsida; order Asparagales; family Amaryllidaceae; genus Allium; species Allium cepa. The sequence continues at coordinate 262,975,545 of CM060931.1, read as the reverse complement.
CAGAGATACACAGCTAAACAACACATACTAGACTGTTATAAACACCTGTCTAGTTATACAACTCAATACAACTCAAAGACAACAACACAGAGAACATAGAGCAGAATACAATTTCTACACGTTGAAGCCTCTTGCTCCATTGCTCCTCCAGAATTCGTCAAACCAACTTAAATTCCCTTGGCTACTCGTAAAAATTTGAGTACCCAAGAGTTTAAGAAAAACAGAATAAACTCCGGGTCAGACATGGGTTTAGTGTGAGTAAACGATTAAAGTTGCTTAACTTTAAAAATCTTTTGAAAGAAAAGGTATCACGTAAGACTTCCCACACATAAACATGGAAAAGTTTTTACCTTACGCTAAGCAAAACATTTGATAGGAAATCCAATGATATTATAATAGTGTCTAGGGTTTTCAAATAAATATGAAATAACCGAAATTGTTACATGATTAAATTCCAGCTACTAGCCACAAAAGTGGGTAATACAATCAAAACCGTTGGCACTTATTGGGTTTTGGATTCCATACAATGGTAGGGCTACTGGGGTACCGCCCATCACAGTACGTGGCCTAGATCACCGTACCGAGGAGCCACCCTAACTCCCCTGCAACACAAAGCCGGACCCATTCCTTACTGAACAGTATCAAATAAGACAACCCCGGCGGATGTAGCTATTCAACCGTCCACACAGCCGAAAAAAAAGGACCTCTAGAAAGGGGTAAATCTTACTCTCAAGTGGGGGCTACCCATGAAGCCTTGCTGCACCTCCCCTGTTTTAGCCATTCCCGGTTGATGAGGCTTGAGGTTACGATTACCTTTAGTGAACACATCACTTAGAATGCTCATCGTCCACCAGATGATGTTCTGAAAGCATTCAATCCATACAAGTTCGTTCCGGGTTCGAACGAAACCGAAGGCATTATCTCGTTACACTCATTTTGGAATCACCCTCAGAGTTAACGACAATAAATCTTGCACTTTGAATCACCATCTCGAACCTATAAGAACTAGTTTCGTCAACTCATTACGGAATCACCCACAGAGTTATACTGACGTATAGTCCTTACACCTCGAGTCTTCACAAAGTTCCACTTGATTCACGTCCTAACGTTTAATTGGAATCGATGTGGTTTTCGAATATCCAAATATGGAAACCCGATCCCGGTCTCATCGAAATCTAAAGCGTGTCTTTTAGGTTCAAGTTGTTTTAAAGTTAAACAATTAAATTCAACTATCTATATACACACAGAATAGATAATTCACAAATCACAATTGATAATCACATTATCAAATAAACAGATGATTCATCACAAAATAGGTAATCCACATCATTATCATAATAGATAATCTATATTACCATCACAATGCAACCAAGCATTCATACCACACAACATTTACTTATCTCCTTTCTGAGATTACATCCATTCAAGAAAATCAGAGTCATCCATTCATACATAAGCAATGATTTACTTATCACAACATAATTAATTTAAAATGAATTAAATTAACTATCTATATCTCTAATTAATTTAAAGTGAATTAAATTAATTACTTCATCTCTTAATTAATTAAATTAATTACTTCATCCTAATAAATCTTGCCTAAATAAACGTTAATTAAACCAATTAATTAATCATTAATCAACCTTGATTTATTAACTCTAATCAAGTAATTAATCCTTAAAATATTTCATTAATCATATTAATTAATGAACCTTGATTAGTTACTTCCATTAATTAAATTATCATAATTAATTACATTATTTCTTAATTAATTACATTAATTAATCATGCTTAAATTAATTGTTTAAATAAATCAACTATAAACAGTAATTAATTATTCCTAATTATTTTAATTACTTTATAAATTCTTTGATTCATTACACCAAGTAATAAACCTTTAATTACTTTAACAAGTAATTACCCATTTAAAATTACTTCCCAATCAGTAATTTTACTTATCTCAATTACCTCTGTAATTTATCAATTACTTATCTTGAGTAATTACTCTTATCAAAACTTATTAAGTAAACATACTTAATCTTTAATCAAGTGATTATAATTAATTAATTAACAAATTAATTAACTTACTTGATCATACTTATCCCATTAATTATAATTGAGTAATTCATCCCTTAATTACTCATTAACCAAATTAATCTTCAATTAACAGATTAATTATCTTCAACTATTAATTAATAAACCTTAATTATTATTCAGTTATTTAATACAAAGTAATTAATCACTAATTACTTTTATAATTAATTAATTAACCTTAATTAACTAATTAATTATCTCTTAATCATTAATTAATAAACTTAATTATTAATTAATAATCTTAATTACAAATTAATTAATCCAAAAATATAATTAATAAATCCTTAATTAAAATTAATTAACCTTAACTAAAAATAGTTAATTAATTCTTAATTAACTAGCATTATATTTCAATAATCCTTTAATTATTAATTAAGAAAACCCAATTAAAACTTAACAAAACCCTTATTAAGTATTAATTAATTACTATTTTAATTAACTCTTAATTACTTAATTAATAATTAATTATAATTTAATTAATCATTTGTCATTAATTAAATTATCATCTTAATTAATAGTTAATTAAATAAATAATTATACCTAATTAATTACTTAATTATCCCCTTTAAAATAATTAGTTAAATTAATTAACTAAACTTAAAATTCTTAATCAATCCTAATTAATTAAAACATTAATACTTAATTAATATTTAAGATAAAACATTATCTTAAATTAACTTTGAAATCTTTACTTAAATTAATTCATTAATTAAATTAAATAATAAAGAAATCATTAATTACTTTCCTTAGTTATTAATTAACAATTCAAATTTCAAGTTAATAAATTATCTTATCTTTAATTGTTGAATAATTAAAAACATTTATAAATTTCCTTTATATTTCCAAATTAAGTTTGAAAATAACATTAACTTAATCATTTAAACAAATCATACAAATTTCATTTATACAAGCAATTCAATTTCAAAAACAAGAATTTTAGTTTAACTTAAACTATTTAAAGTTTAAAACTTACTTATTTAAATTTGAAAATTGTGTTGAACATTAAATTGGGTTCAACCCATGTTTACTAGAATCTAAGAAAACAAAGTATATCTTCTTTTTTCTTTAAACAAATTTGATTTTAAAATTTTAAAAAAATTATTTAAATTTAAAACTAAAAACTGTTAAATACATAACAGTTTAAACCCCTGCACACAAAACCCCAGAGATCACGCGAGTTCCTCTCCGAGCTATCTCCCCTACTACCCGAGTCCTGCTTCGAGAAAACGAACAATCCCAAACAAAACACACCCACTGACATCAACCCACCTCCGTGCAACCTGTACCGGTGCCGGATCCATTCCGACCAACGTGGAACCCACCGAAAAGTCATTCTACCATCCTACAAGCCTCCACGACCAACCAAACTTCAACACTTACCCCAATTCAAAATCGAGCACACTGGTCGATCTGAACCCCAAAATACCATCAGAACATTCCCTTGAACCATCGCCTCCGATCATCTAAAATCGCCACCACTCCGGCCATGAGATGTTGACTCACCGCACATCACCCTCCCACAAATTCGTACAACTCGATGCAATTTTGAAGATGCAGTAGCCAATTTACAGCAAACCCCAAAAACTAGGTTAAAAATTAATCTCTGGCAAAATCAAACTTCACAGAGGTTTAAAAATACTTCAACTATTTTTGCTACACTCTCTGATGCTTCATCTAGCTCCATCAAGAATCTCAATCATTCCAAATGCATAAATCAACTGATTTTTGCAAAAACCCAATATCCAGACAATACTCATTTTCTTACACCTTACTTTATTTAAAATCTTAATTTTGATTTTAAAAATCCTAAACTTTAGAATAGATTCAAGTTATAAACCTGAAACTGTAAATTTAAGTAACAAAATTTGTCTTATTTAAAAGAATTTTTATAAAGATTTCATTTTCCAAATGAGTTGCTAAATCCTTTTACTTAAATTCATTTTTAGTATTAAATTTAAGCTTACACAAACATTCAATGTTTGAAAATCAAAACCTAAATGAAATCAGAGGAAGTGCAACTTGAAATTTGTTTAAACATGATAATCATGTAACAAGAACAGGAATGGCAAAATAGGTGAGACATGCACATTCATTAACAATCAAATAAATTCAGATTCTACACTTATATAACAATGCAGAGCATATTCAACCAGAATTTTTCAAGCAACTTGATTTATTTACTAAATTTTAATAAAAAGGTTTACTCACCTTTATTTAGAACAAGAGCAGAGGTTTTGAAAAAGAACAGGGAGTTGTCAAAATGCTTGAATTTTGAAGCTGAAGCCTCTTTTGAACAGAAGTGCTCTTGAACCAAATTCCTACTTGCATGCATAAGAAAATTGATGCAGACAGGAGATTGAAAGCTTGCATCAGAAATGCTTCAGGTTTACTTCAGATTTCCATCTTAAAAACTTTCATGCATTTAAAAATTTGATGCAGACAAGGATATGCAGAACTGGGTTGAAATTTTACATCAAACCTTTGAAAACATTGAGTGGTGTTTGAATTTGAAGGATTTATTTGGTCTTGAGAACAAACTACAGGCATGCAGTTTGATTTGTACACAATACATAGGTTTTTGATTTGAGTTTGAGGAGTGTTTGCAAGCTTGGGAAGATGTTTTTCAGGAAACATAATTTGTAGAATTTCACTTTAGAGGAGGCTTAAGGTTTTGGATGTTGAGGAGGATTTGAAGAATTTCTGGTTTTTTAGAAATAAACAAAGAATTTAAAGAAAAAGAAAGATGAAGAGAAAAGGTGATTATATAAGCAATTTCAGATTTTATAAATTAAAAAGAAAATTAAAAACAATAATGGACACTTGTCTCAATTTCCATAAATATTTTAACACTTGTTAACAAAGTGTTTTAAAACAAAACATTTGTCACTTTTATTAAATTTTATTCTAAAAGAAATTTAAAACCCCTTTAAATTATTTTTCCTAATTGCTAATGTGCTTTCTAAATTTTAAAAATACTTTCTAATTAAAATTCTAATAAACAAATACATTTTTACATTTACAATTGTTTGCTAAATCTATATAAAATACAATCTTTGAAAAGAAAGAAACTCAATAAGATTTAAATAAAACTATATACAACATTGCAAACTTTTTTTTTAAAATGCTATTTCAAAAGCCTTGTATTTATTTTATTTAAATAAACACAAATCAAATTTCTATAGATAAATTTCTATAAAAAGAAATAAAACAAATCTTATTTTTAATTAAAATATTATCTATATATTTTAAAACCAAACTATATTAGTAATATGTATGTATATCCTTTAAATTCAAATTTATATTTCAAATTAAAGTCAAATTTAAAAACAAAATCCAAAAATAAATTTAAATAGATATAAAATCTATTTTTAAATAAGCTCATTATTATTTACAAATAATATATCCTATTTTAAAATCAATTTAAAATACACAGATATAAATATATTTAAACACACTTATCAATTATGAAAACAATAAACCAATTTAGAATTTATTTATACAATAAAATAATTAATCTTATTATAAAACAAATTTATAACAAAAATTAAAACATTATATTATTATTACTTGGTTAATTATCTTTGAAAATAACAATTTATCATTTTCAAATAATTAAATTTAAGAGATTATCAACATTTTAAACTCCTGGAAATTCCGGGATATTATATTTTATTTACAAACAACAAAGCATAAACAACAACCATATACTAACAACCATAGCAACAATTCATACAAACAAGCAAGCCTAACTATCCCGACAAAATTCAGGATAGGGCTTCCTAATACTACCTAGAGTTTCCCAGGTACAAACACTGGGATCCTCGCTCTACTGAACCTTAACTTGCTACACTACTCTGATCCTAAGCTCCTTCTCAAAACGATCTATAAAATAAACATGATGTCTGACCTTAGACAAATTTGATTCAACTTTCAAATCTTCCTGAACTGCTGGTTCTACAACCAGTGATGGGTCAAGCACGTACTCCCCAGATGAGATAAGTGAAATACACTATGAATCCCAGCCATCCGGACAGGCAATTCAATACTGTAAGTCAAAGAACTTATCCTTTCGAGAACACGGAAAGGTCCAATATACCTTGGAGCTAACTTCCCAATCTTATCCAACCTTATTACTCCTTTGATCGGAGAAAACCTTAACAAAAACCAAATTTCCAACTTTGAATTCCAAATTCCTACCTCTCTTATTTGCAATATCAAGAACAGGTGCACTAGACAACCAAGCCTTCAGAACCCGAATAATTTCCTGTAGAAACCTTTTAGTCCAAAACAAATGTGAACTTCCATAGGAGTCTACGGTTTCTTCAATTTTAAAACAGCTGCTACCTTGCTTTCACTGTGCAACTCTGATTTGGAGTAGATAAGAATGCCACCGATGATTACGAGCACAAATTTGCCCAACACATTCCCAAAGACACGGTTCATCAAATCCGCCAAATAAGATGGAGTGTTGGTTAATCCAAAACATAACCAACCACTCAAGAAATAGTTGAGTTCTCTGAATGCAGTTAAGGGTATACTGACTTCAACTACCCTTAGCTGGAGAAATCTCGATACTAAATCCAATAGAGAAAACACAGTACCAAGAAATCTTGAGCTGCTTAAACAATTCCTATCTCTAGGAGCCATCCTTATACTTAGCTGAACCACCGGTATTGCTTCAGGAACCAAGTAGATAAGGAAACCCAATCTCCTAATGCAGGCAAACCTTTGACTTCCTCGAAGAGATCTAAAAAATCTCTGAGCACTTCGATAGCTCCTACATCTTCTTGAGATACCTCAATCCAAGCAAGAGATTACCCAAAGAATGCTCAAACTATCGCAAGTCACTCTTCAATCCAACCCAGTTCAATTCCCAAAGACATTGTTCTCTCTTCACAAACTAGAGCAGTTTATGCTTAACCAATCCATTTCCAAAATAAGGCTGAATCCTTCAAGATCGACTTTTCCTATTAAAAGAAACTGATGGTCCACCTTCAAATGCGAACACCTTGTTATGTTGAGCTTCTTGAAGAAGTAGGCAAGCTTCCACCAAAAGCCCGGGCTGCTGACAGTTGAAACACAAATCTTCTGAACCATCGAAGAGATGGATCCACTTTGCTGCTTTCGAACTCCACCTCTAGGAAACTGCTTAGCCAAAGACCTTCCTGCTAGACCTCACAACACTTCCGAGCTGCACTGCTACCACAGATGCCAAAGACTTCTTATCCAAAAGCTCTTCGAACCTTAAAGCCAAATCAACCAATTCCACAAAAGAGCCTTCGAGATGGTAGTCATCCTTTCAAGAAACTAGGGCCTCAAACCAAGCATAACACCTCGCTGAACTTAGTCTCATCACCGATATAGAAAAACTCCCTTGCTTGAGATGCAGAAAATCCCTATATAGCCGAATCTTCCCTGCGGTAGGTAAAACTGCTCCTCAAATACTTCCTTAAACTTGCTCCAAAAGAAAATACCTTCGAAAACATCCGTGATCACTGCGTCTCATCACGCAGCTGCTCCTTCCTGAAGTTGCCAAGATGCTATCACTCGCTATTGCACATCCGACAGATCCAAACTCTTGAAAATCCGCTCACACGAGCGCAACCAAACTTGCACTCTAAAGATGGACTTCATACCTTAAAAAGAGTATCCTCCGAAATAGGTGAAATCCTTACATAATGCCGCAGAGCATGCTCGAGGCGGTATTGGATTTACAGCCTCGGCAGATACTCCTTCCAACCTCAATATTCGACCCTCTTCAATTTGTGGAAGTCGTATTACACATACCACTACCCCTCCTACCTCTAGAAGTCAAGCTGTCAGCCTTTCTCATGGGGGTAACCTGGAATGGTAACCCAACAAATTAGGTAAATATATAGATATATAATAAAAATACAAGTACGCTCTCGAGATAGATATCACTCCAAAGCCTAGTATTCTCTCAACCTAGAGCTCTGATACCAAAAGTAAGGACCCGCCTTTCATTCCACAGAAAGACACATCATTAATAAGAAAGAAAAAGATAGGAAGAGAAAAGATAAGAAAGAACTAAACAATATCAGAATCTCACAGTGGAACGAATAAAATATATTACATCACATAAGTATTACGTAATAGTCATATGCGTCAGAGTTACACAGCTTATACAACACATTAGACTGTCATGATGACCTGTCAATCATATTTCTCAAGATATTAACATAGAGATCTCAATACAGCGGAAACACATATATCTATATACGTTGAAGCCTCTTGCTCCACATCTCCTCTAGAATTTCGTCAAAGAAAACCTGAATCCCTTAGCTACTCGTAAAAATTTGAGTACCCAAGAATTTAAGAAAATAGAAAATAAACTCTATGTCAGACATGGATCTGGTGTGAGTAAACGGGTTGAGGTTGTTTAACTTTGAAAACCATTTGGAAACAAAGGTATCTCGTAAGACTCTCCACAAATAAATACGGACAAGTTTTTCCCTTATGATAACCAAAACATTTGATAGGAAATCTAGTGATATTATAATAGTGTCTAGGGTTTTCAAGTAAAATACAGAAATAGCTAGAATGCTTACATCTTTCCAACATAGTTGGGCAAAATTGAAACGTACAGAACTTATTGGAGATCGGATTCCATACAATGGCAGGGCTACTGGGGTACCGCCCGTCACAGTACATGGTCTTGATCACCGTACCGAGGATTCACCCTGTCCCCTGCAACACAAGGCGGGAACTACCCCTTACTGGATAATCTCGAAAAAGACAACCCCACAATTGGCGCGCCCAACTGCCCACACAACCGAATAAAAACGGACCACCAGACAAGGTAAAATCTCATCCTACTTGGGTGCAATCCACTTTGCCTTGCTGCACCTCCCCTGTTTTAGCCATTACCGGTTGATGAGGCTGGAGGCTACGATTACCTTTTTAGAACACATATCTTAGAATGCTCCTCGTCCTCCAACGATGATGTTCTGAAAGCATTTAATCTGTACAAGTCTGTTTCGGGTTTGAGTGAAACCGAAGGCACTATCTCGCTGCACTCATTTTGGAATCACCCTCAGAGTTAACGACAATAGCCCTTGCACTCTTAATCTTCATCTCGATCCGAGGCACTATCTCCATTAAATCATTTTGGAATCACCCTCAGAGTTAACGACCATAGTCCTTCCTCTGAATCTTCATCTTGACCTTCACTTGAGATTTCATGACCTATCGATTAAATTTGGATCGATGTAGTTTTCGGATATCCAATTTGGAAATCCGATCCCGGTCTCATCGAAATCCAAAACGCCGTCTTAACGTCCAAGTTGTTTAAGTTTAGACAATTTAATTTATTATGAAGAATAATAGATTCACACTGATAGTTAATTCACATTATCACAGATAGATAATCCGTATAATCGCAATTCAACCAAAACATCTCATATCGCAGAGCAACACATGTCACAAATCTGAGATATCAAATAATCCAAGGCATTCAATATCATTCAATCATTCATAAGCAAGATTAATTAGTCACACCAATTCTAATTTATTTAAATAAATTAAATTAATTACTTCATTCACTATTAAATCTTGCTTACTTAACATTAAATAATTATAAACCAATTAATTTATCATCTCTTAATTATCCATCATAATTAATCATCCTTGATTAATTATACTTTAATTACATTAAGTAATTAATACATAAACTAATTATTCTTTAACCATTCACATTAATAAACCTTTAATTACTCTCATTAATTACATTAGTTAATGATATTCTAATTGCTTTCATTAATTAACTTTTTTCTTCTTTTAATTAATTACATTTGATAATTAATCTTTAATTAATCACATTCATAAATCAACCTTAATTAATCATATTCAGTAACTAACTATAGTTTAATTACTTACATTAATTAATTAACTCCTTAATTAATTATATTAATTAATCCTTAATACTTCCATTAAGTAATTATCCTTTAATTACTTCGACTAAGAAATTTATCTTTTATTAATTACATTCAGTAGGTATCCATCAATTACTTACACTAAGTAGTTACACTTTAATACTTACATTAAGTAATTATACTTAATCAATTTCATAAGTGATTATCCTTAATTAATTAACTTAATTATCTTAAATTAATTACATTAATTAATTTAATTAATTACATTGAATAATTACTCCCTTAATTACTTCCGTTAATTAATTACCTTTTAGTTAATTGACCTTTAATTACTTAAATTAATTAACCCTTAATTAATTAAGTAATTAACTATTCTTAATTAATTAACCAATTAATTATCTTAATTAAATTACATTATTTAATCATCTTAGTTAACTAAGTAATTATGCCTTAATTACTTTTATTAATAAGACTTAGTTAATTAAGATAACCCATCTAACTTAATTAAACTCTTACTTATCATTTAAATTAAATTAAATTAAATGCTTGAAATTAATTTATACAAACATCATTTAAAGAATTCATTGATTAATTAAAGTTAAACACTCTTACTTTAATCACATCTTAATTCAAACATCATTTTATTACTTTTTAAAAACACTTAGAAATTTAATTAAAAATTAACCTAATATTTAATTACTTTAAAACAAAACAAATTTTAAATCACTTAACTTTTACATTAAAACTTGAAACTTGTTGAAACTTACTTTGGAAAACTTCCATTTAATTAGCCTTTAAAAATTGATCATTCTCCTTTGTTTATTAAAAATTGATTAAACATTTATATTGATTAAAACCTATTACTACTTGAAAACTGGATTCATTTTTACATACTTAAACTTGATCTTCCATTTTAAAACCTGCTTATTACTTCATAAAACATGTTTTTACTTTTATTTTGAAATCTGGATTCTGTTTCATTTAAATTCAAAAACTGTACATGTTTTATTTTAAAAAATTTGAAACCAGGTTATACAATTAAACAACTCGAGCCAACTTCGACTCCCCTCGAGTTACTGAGCAAACAACGATTCACTCACATCTTCTCTTCCTTCGAGATACACACACGATCAACTTGAGATCTACCCGAGGAAATGCTCGACTTCCGAAAATCAACAACCAACCCAACACAGACGCGCACATGTGCACGTGCATGGTCGATCATCGCCCCTCCGACCAACTCTCCATCCCTCGACAAGTCGTCAGCACCTACCCCAGTCCTCCCGACCCTCTAGAACAACGAATACAATAGCGAATCAAAAATCGAACCCATTGATCAAAAAAGGGAACTCAACCCCATCGGAAAACCACACTTAGCCATCACTTCCAACCACCGGCACCCACGCCGACCAACCCAGAGCGACGTCACGACACCAGGCTACGATTTCCCCCATATGCAATCCACAACGGTGCACCATCGATGCCGTACGAACCCTGAAAACATTGACGACCAAAGCAGCACCACAAACCCTAGTTCGACTTCACCGAGCTCCTCCGATCATTAGAAAAATTTCCTACTATTCTTTCCGTGATCGACGACACACCAGCCACCTCCACGCCTAAACTCGGCAAATATCACCACACCGATCGTCGGCAATCGACGGAAATGTAGAATCTGATCATCTGGAGATAACTCGACACTCACGCACTTAAAAATCATGATTTCCATATGAAAATTCACCATTTACAAATTCAAATCAGGTTTTAGAATCAAATCAAGAATTTCATACAATTCATTTTGGGCTTATATTTGAACAGACCTGTAATTTTCCTATTTTTGAAATAAATACTCCACATATTTATTTGAAACTATTTTTAAAATTGGACTTATATTCTTACAATCATTTTCCATGAAGAGACCTAAGCCTAAAATTCATTAGAGAAAGAGAGATTGAGTCTTCTTTAAGGGAATTTGAGCCTGACAGAAACAAAGGTTTATATATATACATATTTACAGACAATATATAGGCATAGCATATATATACGTGCATTCACATTCATACATGCAAACATTAACTACTACATTACTTCAAACATTCTTCAATATAATTCACTGATTAAAAATATTTTTTAAAGGAAAAAGGTTACTCACCAGGTTTGAAAATAACAGAGGGATAGGTTTTACTTCCTTTTGATCTGACACCATTTTGATGTATTTGATTTTGATCTGGAGCTTATTTTTTGATTTACTTATTGAGTTTCTCTTCGAATTAAAGCCATTAGATTCTTGTTCTGGCTGAAGTTGTTGATGAGTTTGATTTAATTCTCTTCTCAGGATTTTAAATTTTCTTTTAATTTTGAAAATATGAAGAGAAAAAGATTGAGGAAAAAAAGAATTGGACTGAAAAATGAAAATAGCCAGGTTCTTCTTAAAACACTTATTATTTAAAATTTTAATAAATAAAAGATTAAGCCACTTGTCTATATGCATGATACCCAAAGTTACAAATGTCTTAATGTATGTTTTATATTTTTACAAAGGTCAAAAACTATTTGCAAACACTTTCTTATGTTTTTATATTAGTATATGTTTAAATTATTGCATATATATTTTATCTCATGTTAAAATTTTAAAACGAAATCATATAAAAACAAAAGAAATGAACCTTAAATTAAATCTCATTTTCCATTTTAAAAGAAAATGTACTAAAGTTTTGTAACAAATCCAATTATGCTAAAATAATTTTAATTAAATAAACACTTAGCTTAGTTGTTTTGAAAATACATGATTAAATTTTTAAATAGCCTTTGAAAGGTATTATATTGAATTTAAAATAAGGCTTCCAATCACAAAATATATACATATATAAATATAAATATATTGTAATTAGGAAAAAAATTTCATTAAATTCAAACCAAAGTTTCCTATTCACCATGTCTATACATTTAATATATATACACATTATAAATAGAATACATTTTTATTAGCTTTGAAAGATAGATTTTACTAATTAAATATTATTAGATTTTGAAAAGACTAATTCTGCCGAATTAAGTATTTATGAAAGAAGATTATTAAACAAATATTACCAAAATTAAAATGATTATTAATGAAGATTATCAAATAAATATTGCTCGAAATTCCGAGACATCACAGGATTGATAAGACGCGGTACTTCTAGTTAGGGTTCGCTAGTCATTTTTGTTACCAAGTCGGATGGTTCTTTAAGGTTATGTGTAGACTACCGAAAGTTGAATCAAAGGAATATTAAGGATAAATACCCTCTACCAAGGATCGACGACATGTTTGATCAGCTCGATGGCGCTCGGATATTTTTCCAATTGGATGTTGCCGTTGATTTTCGTCAATTATGGGTAGCAGAGAAAGTGTGCCCTTAATTGCTTTTAGTAGATATTTTCTACAAATGGTTAGTTATGCCATTTGGGGTAACTAATGCACCCATTTTCTTTGTAAACTTAATGAATCGAGCGTTCTAAGATGTTCTTAATAAATTTATTCTTATCTTTATTGACGACCTTCTTTTTTATTAAAAGGCGGAGAGGAGCATGAATACTATCTCGGGTCATACTTGACACCTTGAGGAGCCATGTGTTGAAGGCTAAGTTTGCAAAGTGCTATTTTTTGAAGTCTAAAGTTGCGTTTTTTTGGGCATGTTGTTTCAGGAGATGGCTTTGTTAGGAACTGGAGATAGTGGTTTTGATGACAACAACCATTGTAACTTATTTTATTATAATTTATATACTAACATTATTGTCTAGATATATATGAATGTTATTATGCAGGATATATATAAGGTGTGACGCCCCACCTCTATACCCACGCTAGCCAAGAACACTACGGAGTAATGCTGTCGACTAGCACGGAGAATAAGGCTGTTGAGGAGCGACCATCCATGTAATTGCTTTGTGCGAGCACCGATATGTCGGATAGTAAAACATGCATTTTATTTCAAGAGGAAATCCGACATACCGATACAAACTCAAAGCTACTACACAGTGGCTATTATGTCTTCGGAAACAAATATAGAAATAAACATAACATAAATCAGTCACAAATAATTCATATCACAAAGGCGGAAATAGATATGAATATATATAACACATAAAAGTGTTCATCAGAGTAGTGGTCAAATAAGATCCACAACATCACAAAAAGAATAGTTACAAGAACTACACAAAAGAATAAGTATACATCATGGAGTCTATATCTCAATTGTATACAATCCAAAAACTACTAATCTAAGTAGTTAACCAAAAGTCAGAGAAATCAATCCCAAGTGAGAAGTCAAGCTGAAGCACCTGTAACATCTCGGTCTGACCCGAGTATTATTTAATAAGAAAATAATAAACGGATCAGTCTAACTATAAATATCAGATGAAACGATATAGAATAAGAGATATGACTAAACACATAATAATCACAATGCCAAGCTGTGATATATATAAGCAATTGAAAATCAACGAGAGATTAATCAATATCACAGAATCTACACAAGAATCAAAGAAATGTCATACTCCTTATTTCGTTCACCAAACCATAAATATTGACAATTATATCAATGCCAATCACAAAAGTCGATGACACACAAATTCACCAATGCACAAATATTGATAGATCTTATCAATGAAAATCACGAAAATTGGTGAAGCACAAATTCTAGAAATCATCAATAGAAATCCGGAAATCACAAAATAAGGGGAGGCCTATCACAAACGGGAGCGTAAAGCTCGCCAACACGCGTATCACAAACGGAACGCTAATTCCATGGTTGCTAACCATCACAAATTGAGCCGAGGCTCCACAAACGGACCGAAGACCATGGGTTGCCACCCCACCAATTTGAGTCGAAACTCCACAAAACGGGGTTTAGTCTCCCTCGTAGACAAAGAGGCATCGCACATTACTAGTCTAAATCACAAAAATGATCATCATTGATCATCAAGAAGTGTCAATTACACTAAGTTAGTAAATATAAAAGTTTAGCTTCGTGTCCCATAACCACTTGCTTAACTCAAATATTTACGAACAAACTGTAGATCTCCACTATAAAATTGTCACAAGAGATTCAATCGAACAAGTCCAAGAATTAACCGGCGAAGTAAACGCAAGCGTTTCATACCACTTGTTTTACTAAGTCGTTTAATTAGATTTCTCATACGAGTGAGGTGAAGGTTTGTATATACTAATAGATTGGAAATTGGTTTGAGAAAACAAGCTTTGTTATAAAATAGTGTTGAAATTATTTGAAGAAAGAGTTTTGATATTTAGTTTTAGTATAGAAACCTTTATATTTTTAAAGTGACAAATCACAAAAATGATTGTAGAAACAATCAATCACTAAAATTCACATATGTAGATGTGAATAAAATCCAAAGAAATCGATAAAGGATCCATCGAAATGGATATTCAAAAATCCCTAAAAAGGAGTCATCAAAGTCATAATAAATGATAACAACACATAGGAAACAACACGAATCGATTAAAGTTGGAAATACAAACAACTAGGCGAGATAGGCAAAATTGCACCAGGTCGGTCGGCCGGCTACAGAGCTCGGTCGACCGGACCCTATTTTGGAAAAATCCTCAGGAAGCAGGTCGGTCGACTGAGCTCTGTTGTTGGTCGACCGGACCTGAGACAGAGAAGTGCTATGCACTTTTAGTAGCAGGTCGGTCGACCGGCTATAGAGCTCGGTCGGCCGAACTGCAAATTTCTACAGTTCCTGCCCTTTTTTCAATGAAGTGAAAATTCCTTCAAAACGCAACCGTTCGAGCAATGGACCTAAGGAGCCTTAGCCAATTGATACCCCAGCTCCATTTGCTCACCGATCCGCCACCAAAAACATGTTCAAACATCAAAGTTATGATTTTTAAAGAATTTAACCCAAACACTAAAAATTTGGATATTTACCAATTCAACCCAAACCAAAAGCTAATGCACACGAATCAATGTTAGGAATTCATACCTAACATTCGAAGATAAATATAGGCTAAGATGTGAGATAAAAATCTCACCTTTATGCACAAGAATAAGGAGGAAGATGCTATAGAACAATGACAATGACAATCACTCTTCAATTCCAACTCAACAAGCTTGAATCTAGGCTAAAAAAAGAAACATTTTCTAAATTAGGTTTAGGAATTTCTGAAATTGATAAGTCAATGAGTTGGAGAAGAAGAAGAGAAGCTTACCAATGGGTTCTTCTATTAGTTTGGAGCTAGAGCTTGATTTGCAAAAGAAAACTAGGGTTTTGGAGTTTTAATTTCCCATCTCTCCCACCATTGATGTTTTAGAACTGAAAAGAGGAAAAAGTGAGGGTGAATGGGGAGGAGTGGCTCAGATTTAAGTATAAGTTAAAAATAGGGTTGAACCCAACCCAAACCCAAAGTGAAAACGTAGCAAAAATCAACTTACTCCAAACATATCGAAGCTTATACTCAAAAAGGTCGCAAACGGCATTTTAAACTCAATGGGAGTGGTCCCGAGTCCTAATTCGACCGTATGCAAAAAGTAACTTTTCGGACTAAATTCCGAGTATCGATAAAATATTTAAAAAAAAAATTTAAATATAAAAATCGATAAATATGCGGGTTGTTACAGACTCCCCTCCTTAAAGAAATTGCGTCCTCGCAATATTTAAGAAGAAGATATATAGTAACAACCATAAAAGCATATTAACACAAAAGAATTTTGAAGTAAGAAGTTCACCTTAAAGAGCACGGGAAAGTAAGTCCGGATGTGTTCGCTCGATGAACTCTCTAGACTCCCAAGAACAATCCTTAGGATTTGAAGACCATTGAACTTTCACAAGCGAGACATCTTTATTTCGAAGGCGTTTAACCTCCGAAGCAATAATTCGAATGGGATGCTGCTCATAAGTTAAATTAGGCGAAACTTCAATCTCTTCCACAACTCCGGGCTCAAGAATAGAATCGGAATCTCGTAGACATTTCCGTAATTGAGAAACATGAAACACATCATGCATAGCAGAAAACTGAGCCAGTAATGATAGGCGATAAGCCAACGGACCAATACGTTCAACGATAGGAAATGGTCCAATGTATCGAGGCACTAACTTTCCCAATCGACTGAAACGTACAACACCCTTCATAAGTGAAACACGAATGAACACAAGATCTCCCACAGAAAATTCTAACTTCCTTCTCCGGTTATCGGCATAGGATTTTTGTCTACTCTGGGCTTCTTTCATCCTATGTCGAATAAGTTCAATCTTCTCTATGGAATCACGAATAAAGTCTGGACCTAAAATCAGCTTCTCACCGGCCTCAAGCCAACATGAAGGAGATCGGCATGGCCTTCCATAGAGTGCCTCGAAAGGTGCCATACCAATACTAGATTGGAAGCTATTATTATAGGAAAATTCAACAAGTGAAATATGATCTTCCCAACTTCCACCAAAATCAAGAACACATGCACGAAGAAGATCTTCAAGAGTTTGATTCACACGCTCGGTTTGTCCATCGGACTGAGGATGATAAGCGGTGCTAAAACTAAGCTTCGTTCCTAAAGCTTTTTGAAGACTCTTCCAAAATCCAGTAGTAAACAATGGATCACGATCACTAACAATAGAAGTAGGAACTCATGCAATTTAACAATTTCTTTAATAATAAGTTTGGCCAAAAGAAGTACGGTCCGATTGGACCGAACGGGAATAAAATGGGCAGATTTAGTAAGCCTATCAACAATCACCCATAAGCTATCATGACCCGAACGAGAACGGGGAAGGCCATCTATAAAATCCATGGAAATTTGGTCCCACTTCCAAATTGGAATTTCTAAAGGTTGCAATAACCCACCGGGCCTTTGATGTTCGGCTTTAATGAGTTGGCAAGTCATGCAACACTTAACAAAGTTAGCAATATCAGATTTCATTCCCTCCCAATAATAAAGTCGCTTCATATCCGCGTACATTTTACTACTACTGGGATGAATGGTAAATTTAGAATGATGGGAATCTTCTAAAATATCTTTACAAAGATCACCAATATTTGGTACAATAAGTCTACCAAGTTTCCGAATGCCGCCACGAGAATCGATATCAATGTCTTTCAAACCTTCAATATCAATTTTATCCTTAATATTGTGGCCAAGAAGAGCCAATTCGGGATCTAGCCTTTGAGCTTCAAGAATGCGGTCCAAAAGAGAAGGATGAGTCTCAAGGCTACATAAAACAAGAGATGAACATAAATCGGAAATACGGTCTCAAATTTCACATGTGGATAAAACCTCGAGATCGTTCCATTCGGATATCATCATGGAAACAACCGCTTGTTTCTTTCGACTAAGTGCATCCGCAACGTGATTTCCCTTTCCGGGAGTATAAAGGATATCAAGATCATATGGTGCAAGAAATTCGAGCCAACGCTGTTGACGCAAATTAAGTTCCTTTTGAGAGAATAAATACTTCAAGGATTTATGATCGGTATAAAGAAAAAATTTCTCTCCTAATAGATAATGATGCCAAATACGAAGGGCGAAAACAATAGCCGCGAGCTCTAAATCATGAGTGGCATATCTAGTCTCGGCTGGCTTCAATTGCCTAGAAGCATAAGCAATAACACGTTCTCTTTGCATAAGAACGGCACCCAAACCAACGCGACTAGCATCAGTATAAACAACAAAATCTTGGTTTCCATCGGGAATCACAAGAATAGGAGCATAGGAAAGGAGTTCTTTTAATTTCTGGAAAGAAGCTTCACATTTGTCCGACCAAATGTATTTAACACCTTTCTTCGTTAAGCTAGTGAGAGGCACGACAATTTTAGAAAGTCTTTAATGAAACGACGGTAATAACCCGCCAATCCGAGAAAACTATGAATCTCTGTCACACTCTCCGGTCTCTTCCAATTTTGAATTGCTTCAATCTTTGAAGGATCCACGGAAATTCCGGATTCGGAAATAATATGACCGAGAAACTTCACACTAGATTGCCAAAAATGACATTTAGAAAATTTTGCTTTTAATTGATTACTCCTAAGAGTTCCCAACACAATCCGAAGATGCTTTTCATGCTCCTCCTCGGTTTTTGAATACACAAGAATATCATCAATAAAGATGAGAACAAATCGATCGAGAAAACCTTTGAAAACTCGATTCATAAGGTCAACGAAATAAGCCGGAGCATTCGTTAGACCAAATGGCATAACAAGCCATTCATAAGATCCATAACGAGTACGGAACGATGTCAAAGGAATGCTATCCTCTGCAATACGAAGCTGATGAAATCCAGTAGCTAAGTCTAATTGTGAAAAGACTCTAGCACCACTAAGTTGATCGAATAGATCATCAATCCGAGGTAAAGGATATTTATTTTTGATAGTAAGATCATTAAGATTGCGGTAGTCAACGCAAAGCCTAAGTGTACCATCGGATTTCTTCACAAAAATAGCTGAAGCTCCCCAAGGCGAGGAACTAGAGCGAATAAATCGCTTCGTCTCCAATTCGGATAATTGTTTACGCATCTCCTCATTTTCTTTATTGGACATACGATAAGGAGGACAAGTAATAGGTTAAGCTCCGGGGATAAGATTAATTTTGAACTTGATTGCTCGCTTAGGTGGTAATCCTAAAACGGGCTCAAATATGTCGGAAAATTCACGAACAATGTGAATAAGAGAAATTATATCTTCCTCATCATTATTATCGTCATCACGAGGATTTAAAGAATATAAAGATGCAACCAAGCTGAAATCCGAATCTTTAAGGTCAATAGAAATCTGCTTAACAGATTGAGGATGTTGAAGATGAATAGTCCGCTCAGGACATAGGATATGAGCTTCATAACGGTTAAGCCAATCCATTCCAAAAATCATTCCAAAGCCTAAATAACGCATGACATGCAAATCGACTAGGAAAGGAAAATCACACAAAATAATTTCGACATCTTTACACAATAAACTGATTGTTGCGGATCCACCAACCGGATTCGCAATTCTCAAAGAAGTCATCAGATACAAAATATCCAAAGAAAAAGTATCAACAAGCTCTTTTGAAATAAAAGAGTGGGATGCACCCGTATCAAAAAGAACTCGAATGGGTTGATCACGAAACATAATAATGCCATCAAGGATAGAATGAGGCATACCTTGACCATGAGATGTGTTGCCAGGGGCTTGAGCAACATTTAACTTTCCCTCCTTCTTGCCCTGAAGCTTGGGGCATGAAGATATAACATGACCGGGACCTTTGCAGTAGCGACAAGAGAGAGTCTTTGGACACTTGTTCGCGTAATGGTCCTTCGAACCACAATTACAGCATTCCCCATGACCAAAGGAAGAAGTCTTTGCCACAGAGGTTGCTTGCTTCCCTTTCTTATTGGGATAAGGACCTTTGAATTTATTAGGCCTTTTCTTGTTGTCGTTGAAGCTTGGTTTGGAACCCACCACTTCATCATCATTTTCCCTATCCGCCTCTTCAAGACGAAGAGCGATATCAATGAGTTGGTCGAAAGAAACTTCTAATTTTAGAAGTAATGGCTTCTTGAGACTTTTGTTTAAGCCATAGACAAATCTTTGGTTCTTCTTCAATGAGGTGTTAATATATTCAACCCCGTATTTAGAGAGAGATTCAAAAGACGCGACATAATCTGCCACGGAAGATTCACCTTGAACAAGGTCAATAAAACGGTGAGCCAAAGTCACCTTCTCAGCTTCTGGTACGAATTTTAATTCGAAGCGTACCTAGAATTGCTCCCAGGTGAGATCCGCTTCATTAATCTCAGAAATAAGAAGTTCGTACCAGTCCAATGCTCTTTCTTGGAGCATACTAGAAGCCACCTGAACTTGGTGAAGATCGACAAGATTCATGCGAATGAAGATTCGATCGCAGGTCCTCAACCAAGCCTAGACCTCAATAATAGTTTCAGAACCTTTAAATGGCTTCCCGCCCAGGTTGGTGTAATCATTGCACAAACGTGAAAACCCAGATTTAGGGTGAGTAGGTTCCGGATTAGAACCAGCTGCTTGAGCATTCGTGACAAGGTCAAGGAGTTGCTGGGTAGTCATAAAAATTCCATATTGGGGTGGAACACTAGATTGACCGGCGCTGGGACGGCCAGGTCTAACCATTTCACTTCCTTTAGAAAGAAATAAAGAAGAAGGAAAGGGTTATTCACAAAATGAATATCAAGCAATCTTGATAGATAAAACAAGGAATCATAAGGAAAGTAGGATGAATCGGTACGAAGACTCGAATTAAATCCTAAAGCACGACTCCTAAGAAGGACTTATGACGATGATCCTTGTTATGATTTTCCATATTGTTCTGAAGTTTGGCTTTGATACCAAGATGTGACGCCCCACCTCTATACCCACGCTAGCCAAGAACACTACGGAGTAATGCTGTCGACTAGCACGGAGAATAAGGCTGTTGAGGAGCGACCATCCATGTAATTGCTTTGTGCGAGCACCGATATGTCAGATAGTAAAACATGCATTTTATTTCAAGAGGAAATCCGACATACCGATACAAACTCAAAGCTACTACACAGTGGCTATTATGTCTTTGGAAACAAATATAGAAATAAACATAACACAAATCAGTCACAGATAATTCATATCACAAAGGCGGAAATATATATGAATATATATAACACATAAAAGTGTTCGTCAGAGTAGTGGTCAAATAAGATCCACAACATCACAAAAAGAATAGTTACAAGAACTACACAGAAGAATAAGTATACATCATGGAGTCTATATATCAATTGTATACAATCCAAAAACTACTAATCTAAGTAGTTAACCAAAAGTCAGAGAAATCAATCCCAAGTGAGAAGTCAAGCCGAAGCACGTGTAACATCTCGGTCTGACCCGAGTATTATTTAATAAGAAAATAATAAACGGATCAATTTAACTATAAATATCAGATGAAACGATATAGAATAAGAGATATGACTAAACACATAATAATCACAATGCCAAGCTGTGATATATATAAGTAATTGAAAATCAACGAGAGATTAATCAATATCACAAAATTTACACAAGAATCAAAGAAATGTCATACTCCTTATTTCGTTCACCAAACCATAAATATTGACAATTATATCAATGCCAATCACAAAAGTCAATGACACACAAATTCACCAATGCACAAATATTGATAGATCTTATCAATGAAAATCACGAAAATTGGTGAAGCACAAATTCTAGAAATCATCAATAGAAATCCGAAAATCACAAAATAAGGGGAGGCCTATCACAAACGGGAGCATAAAGCTCGCCAACACGTGTATCACAAACGGAACGCTAATTCCATGGTTGCTAACCATCACAAATTGAGCCGAGGCTCCACAAACGGCCCGAATACCATGGGTTGCCACCCCACCAATTTGAGTCGAAACTCCACAAAACGAGGTTTAGTCTCCCTCGTAGACAAAGAGACATCGCACATTGCTAGTCTAAATCACAAAAATGATCATCATTGATCATCAAGAAGTGTCAATTACACTAAGTTAGTAAATATAAAAGTTTAGCTTCATGTCCCATAACCACTTGCTTAACTCAAATATTTACGAACAAACTGTAGATCTCCACTATAAAATTGTCACAAGAGATTCAATCGAACAAGTCCAAGAATTAACCGGCGAAGTAAACGCAAGACCACTTGTTTCACTAAGTAGTTTAATTAGATTTCTCATACGAGTGAGGTGAAGGTTTGTATATAATAATAGATTGGAAATTGGTTTGAGAAAACAAGCTTTGTTATAAAATAGTGTTGAAATTATTTGAAGAAAGAGTTTTGATATTTACTATTAGTATAGAAACCTTTATATTTTTAAAGTGACAAATCACAAACATGATTGTAGAAATAATCAATCACTAAAATTCACATACGAAGACGTGAATAAAATCCAAAGAAATCGATAAAGGATCCATCGAAATGGATATTCAAAAATCCCTAAAAAGGAGTCATCAAAGTCATAATAAATGATAACAACACATAGGAAACAACACGAATTGATTAAAGTTGGAAATCCAAACAACTAGGCGAGATAGGCAAAATTGCACCAGGTCGGTCGGCCGGCTACAGAGCTCGGTCGACCGGACCCTATTTTGGAAAAATCCTCGGGAAGCAGGTCAGTCGACTGAGCTCTGTAGTTGGTTGACCGGACCTGAGACAGAGAAGTGCTATGCACTTTTAGTAGCAAGTCGGTCGACTGGCTACAGAGCTCGGTCGGCCGAACTGCAAATTTCTGCAGTTCCTGCCCTTTTTTCAATGAAGTGCAAATTCCTCCAAAACGCGACCGTTCGAGCAATGGACCTAAGGAGCCTTAGCCAATTGATACCCCAGCTCCATTTGCTCACCGATCCGCCACCAAAAACATGTTCAAACATCAAAGTTATGATTTTTAAAGAATTTAACCCAAACACTAAAAATTTGGATATTCACCAATTCAACCCAAACCAAAAGCTAATGCACACGAATAAGTGTTAGGAATTCATATCTAACATTCGAAGATAAATATAGGCTAAGATGTGAGATAAAAACCTCACCTTTATGCACAAGAATAAGGAGGAAGAAGCTATAGAACAATGACAATGACAATCACTCTTCAATTCCAACTCAACAAGCTTGAATCTAGGCTAAAAAGAGAAACATTTCCTAAATTAGGATTAGGAATTTATGAAATTGATAAGTCAATGAGTTGGAGAAGAAGAAGAGAAGCTTACCAATGGGTTCTTCTATTAGTTTGGAGCTAGAGCTTGATTTGCAAAAGAAAACTAGGGTTTTGGAGTTTTAATTTCCCATCTCTCCCACCATTGATATTTTAGAACTGAAAAGAGGAGAAAGCGAGGGTGAATGGGGAGGACTGGCTCAGATTTGAGTATAAGTTAAACATAGGGCTGAACCCAACCCAAACCCAAAGTGAAAAAGTAGCAAAAATCAACTTACTCCAAACATATCGAAGCTTATACTCAAAAAGGTCGCAAACGACATTTTAAACTCAATGGGAGTGGTCCCGAGTCCTAATTTGACCGTATGCAAAAAGTAACTTTTCGGACTAAATTCCGAGTATTGATAAAATATTTAAATATAAAAATCGATAAATATGCGGGTTGTTACATAAGGCAGGTACTGATTATTGAAGACTATACAGTATAAAGATCAAGAATAGAGAAATCAAGTTTGAAGACTCATGAGTATCAAGATCAAGATTTCAAGATAAGTATCTAGTTTTGTTAAAACTTCATAATAGCATGGAAATCTTCATTCCAAATTCATTTGGGATGGAACCCATTTTTACCTTCTGATGGCTTACAAACCCACGATAATTAGCTTACAAACCTACGATGAGTGGCTTACAAACCCATGAACATCCTTGTTTTGTATAAGTTCTCGAGCCCTGATGTGATGAAATATTCTACAGGAAGAAGCTTGCAAAACTACTTCATAATGGTTTTTCAAAATAATTTTCAAAACTGCTTTTTAAAATGTTTTAGCCTTAAAATATTCTTTGTTTTTTTAAATAAACTCTTGTTTTAAACTTCGTTTTTTTAAAACTATCTTCTAACTTTTAAATATTCTTTATAATATATATATACTTGAGATTTAAAATCAAATTTATATATACATTCTAAAAATACATTTTTCTACTCTTTTTTATTTTAAAACATAGGAAAATTAGCTTATTTCACTCCAGAATCATTTCATCTTGTTTTCCTTTCAATACCATTTTCAAAACAAATTTTACATTGTTTTTAACTAAGGGATGTCGACATCATAGGATACCCCATGTCGACATGGTGGCCAAAAGTTTCAGTTTTCAAAAGAAGTGTCTACTCATTTAAATCTCTTCACGAATGGTTACGACCATTACTGGTCTATAAATAGCCTTCATAAACGAATTTTTTAACTAAATATTTTCTTATTTTCTTCACTCCTTCTCCACAAATCCATATTCTAAAATTTTCATACTTTTAAGATCGTGCCAAAATTGTACAGAATTCTCAAGTGAATCAAATTAGAATCTCATTCTTGTTTGATACTCTGCCCTCTCTAGAAGATCAAAGTGCTATTCACAGTTATATGGTCAATTTGTAATCAAAAGTTTATCGAGTCTCTCTATAAGGTGTGGTTGTGCATAGAAATCAGTTGGGTGATCTTATGTATCGTAAATCAAGAGAGTTTCCTCGAACTCGAAGACAGGAGGGTACCTCAAGGCCTTTAGAAATTGAGTATTGTAATCTCGACATTGGAATAATAAAAATCTGTACGAGATTTTTGCCTTGGTGGTTGACTGGATTTAGGGTAACTCCGAACCAGTATAAAATCTGGTGTGTTCTTTCCTTTTACTGCTTTTTATTTACTTTATGCATTTATGTTTGATTCTGTGATTGTTTTGTGATTAAGTTCTGCATTTATTTTTATCATAATTTTTAAATTAGTCCATATAAGTCTTAGAATTCATTACACACTATTAACCCCCCATCTAGTATTAAATTAGCCTTAAGATCCTTAATCCACACTCCCTTTTAGTTGGTATCAAAGCATAGGTTTTCATAGTTTTCATAATCTGAAACTTGAAAATTTAAAAATGATATTTTTAGGAAGTTTTGTCAATACTAGTTCGAATTTATGCATTTCATCAAAGTATCGTAAGTTTGCATATAGTTTTTATGACGAATCAAGTTATCTACTGAACTGGTTTGTTATGTAGGAGCAAACATGTTACATGGCTTTTGAAGAATCAACAACCAATGGACAGACTGTGCTAATTGAAAAAGATAAATAGATACTTGATAGTGGCTGTTCAAGGCATATGATTGGAAATCCTAAGATACTCAATGACGTTATACATCTAGATGGTGGATTGGTCAATTAGGAGATAACTCAAAATGATATGTGATTGGCATCGGCAATGTCGGTAATTCTAAAACTCCTCTCATTTTTGATGTTTTACTAGTTATGAATTTAAAACATAATTTGCTTAGTATAAGTCAACTATATGATAAAGGATTTAAAATTAAATTTGAAAAAGATAAGTGTCACATCAAAGATAATAAGTCAAATATTATCTTTTAAGGAATTAGGAAGAAAAACATTTACATCCTTAGTATGAAAGTTTCAAATGATAACATGTGTCTTTTGGCTAATACAAATGACCCTTGAATTTGGCATAAAAGATTTGATCATTTAAATTTCAAACTTTATCTAGGTTATCAAAATTTGACATAGTTAGAGGTCTTCCTAAGTTAAATTTTAAAGTAGATAGTATATGTGATCCTTTCCAATTAGTAAAACTTAAGAAAATTTCATTTAAATTAAAAGACATGATTTCTACTTATAAACCTCTATAATTACTTCATTTAGATTTATTTGGTCCATCTCAAGTTCAATCAATTAATCACAATAAATAAGTTTTGGTAATTGTAGATGATTATTATAGATATACTTAGACAATTTTTCTTAAACTTAAAAGTGATGCTTTTGAATTATTTAAGAATTTTGCTAAAAGAATTCAAAATCAAGTTTCTTTAAAAATAAAAACTACTCATAGTGATCATGGTGGAGAATTTAAAAATGAAAATTTTGAGAATTTCTATAATCAAAAAGGAATTACTCATAGTTTCTCTTTTCCAAGAACTCCACAACAAAATGGAGTGGTAGAACGTAAGAATAGAACGATTCAAGAGTGTGCTAGAACAATGCTTTTTGATAATAACTTACTTAAAAACTTTTAGGCTGAAGTGCTCGCTACAGCTTGTTATACATTAAATAGGATTTTAATTTGACCATCAACTAATAAAACACCATATGAATTACTTTACAATAAGAAACCCATAGTAGCTTATTTTAAAGTTTATAGTAGTAAGTGTTTTATTCTTAATACAAAAGATAATTTAGATAAATTTGAACCTAAATCCGACAAAGGTATCTTTATCGGATATTCTAATAGAAGTAAAGCATTTAGAGTTTATAATTTAAGAACTAACACTATTGAGGAAACAATGCATGCATATTTTGATGAAAATTTTAAAGATACTATACAAATAGAAGATGAAGAAGATTTTGTTACTTTAAATAATGAACCTAATGAAACTAATTGTGGAATCATTCAAACTAATAAAAGAATTTGGCTATTAAAAGATCATTCTGTAGAAAATATACTAGGCAATATTGAATCTATAGTTAAACAAGAAATCAACTAAATAGTATGAGTAATAGCTTTCATATCAACCATTGAACCTAAAAATCCAAAGAAAGCATCATCTGCTGATTCATGGTTCTTTCTATGCAATAAGAATTGAATCAGTTCACCAGAAATATTGTTTGGGAACTTGTTCCTAGACCTGAGGATAAAAGTATAATTGGAACAAAATGGGTTTATAAAAATAAAATGAATGAATTTTTTGAGGTCATGAGAAATAAAGCTCATTTAGTCGCGTAAGGTTATTGTCAAGAAGAAGGAATTGATTATGGCGAAACCTTTGCACCTATAGCAAGACTATAAGCTATCAGGATTCTACTTGCTTTCGCAAACTACAATAATTTCGAGTTATATCAAATGAAGGTTAAAAGTGCTTCTCTAAATGGTTTTGTAAAAGAAGTTTATGTTGAACAACCTCTACTTTTTGAAGATAATAAATTTCCAAAGCATGTACATAAATTAAACATAGCTTTATATGGTCTGAACAAGCTCCTAAAGCCTGGTATGAAAGACTAAGATCTTATTTACTACAATCTGGTTTTGAAATTGGTAAAATAGATGCAACTCTTTTTATTAAAATAAAAAAAATGATATTCAAAAAGTACAAATATATGTAGATGATATAATATTTGGGTCAAATAATAACATAATGAATAAAGAATTTTCAGATATAATGCCTAAAGAATTTGAAATGAGTCATATGGAAGAACTAAGTTTCTTCTTAGGACTTCAAATCAAACAATTAGATAAAGGAATTTTCATTAGTTAAGAAAAATATGCTAAGGATTTAATTAATAAATTTCGATTGACCACTTTTAGTGGGAAACCAATTCCAATGACAGTTAATGTAGCTTTAAGTAATGAATTTAAATCAAAAGATGTTGATCAAAAATTATATAAGGGAATGATTGGTTCGCTGCTTTATATAACAGTAAGTCGTCCTGACATCATGCATAGTGCTTGTCTCTGTGCAAGATATCAATCTCAATCTAAAGAAACTCACTTAAAAGCTGTTAAAAGAATTTTAAGATATATAAAACATACTTTAGATTATGGTTTATTTTACAATAAAAACGATGCATTTGATTTAGTTTCATATTGCGATGCTGATTACGCTAGTTGTAAATTAGGCCGTAAAAGTACAAGCGGAACTTGTCACTTTCTAGGACATTCTCTGGTTTTCTGGTTTAGTAAGAAGCAAAACACTGTATCCTTGTCAACAATTGAAGCAGAATATATATATGCTTTGGCTTCTTCTTAAGTTATATATAGCAACAAACTTTAAAAGATTTTGGATTAACTATAACTAAATGACTAAATTATTGCGATAATACTAGTGTAATAAACCTATTTAAAAATCCATCTCATCTTGCTAGAACAAAACATATTGATATTAGACATCATTTTCTTAGAGATAATATAAGTAAAGAAGTCATAACTCCTGAATATATTAATATTGAAAAACAAATTGCTGATATGTTAACCAAACCATTATATGAACAAAACACTAAATTTAAAACAGAATTGGGTATATGTTCATTAACTGAAATATAAATTATAAATAGTATAGTTAATAATTAATATATAAAAAAAAATCAAAAATTGAACTAGGCATGTTGACATGACCCATCCCCATATGTCGATATACAGACCGAGATTTTCAAATTTAAATTTCCCTCTAAAAGAAGTTATTTGGTTATATATTCATATATTTCGACTTTTACTCCTTTTCTCTATTCTATTCTCTATAATAAACTTCTAAAACAGTAAATTAATGGCTTCCTCTTGTAATAATGGACCTTCTTCACCTGCTTCTCCTCATTCTGGTCCTTTTCAACGTTCTACACACGTGCGAGTCATCAAATTATAAGAGAAGATGAAAGATTTGCTTCAAATGATGATGGTAATTCAAGTGAGTCAACTTCGAATATCTAGAGAACAAGATAGGTAAGGCATAATCCTTAGGAATTTACAAAAATTCCTTATGGATAACCATGCCAATCCCCTTTTCATCGAAGAATCATCACAATCGATGGATTCTGAAGAAGAAGAAGAGCCTCTAGATGAACCACAAGAGGATCAAGAAGAAGAACATCCTTTGCCAAATCCGGATGTTCATATAGACAAAGATATTGGAATGATTTTCATTAGAGAGGTCTTTTTGACGCTAATAGGAACTTGGTCGAACAACGTGGAAACTTTTATCTCTGCTATCCAAATTATTCGGTCCATAAATCACTAATAGATAAGGATCCTCATTAAGCTTTTTCGTTTTTCTCTTTCTAGATTGTATATTGGTTTGTTAATTTGTATATAAGTATTATCTTAATTAATGTTCTTCAAAAAACCATCTTTGATGTATAAAATCTTGAATTCCATTTAACTTAGGATACTATATTTCACTCATACATAGTTATTATTCTTATGTCATATGTTTGTTTATCTCATTTTTTATTAAGTTCAAGGTTTATAGGTTTTTTTGTTGATGACAAAGGGGGAAAAGTTATATAAAATAGTAGGCTTGGAGTTAGAGGGAGTTGTTGGTGTAAGGAGGAGTTATGGTATGATCGAAGTGGTAAGTATATTTTATAAGGTTATCATCATCAAAAAGGGGGAGATTGTTAGGAATTGGAGATAGTGGTTTTGATGACAATAACCTTTGTAACTTATTTTATTATAACATATATACTAACACTATTGTCTAGATATATATGAATGTACTATGCATGATATATATAAGGCGGGTACTGATTATTGAAGATTGTACAATATAAAGATCAAGAATGGGGAAATAAAGTTTGAAGACTCATGAGTATCAAGATCAAGATTTCAACATAATTGTCTAGTTTTGTTAAAACTTCATAATAACATGGAAATCTTCATTCCAAATTTCATTTGGGATGGAATCCATTTCTACCTTCTTAGTGGCTTACAAACCCACGACAAGTAGCTTACAAACTTACGACAAGTGGCTTACAAACCCACGAACATCCTGGTTTTGTACAAGTTGTCGAGTCCTAATGTGATGAAATATTCTGCAGGAAAAAGCTTGCAAAACTACTTCGAAATGGTTTTTCAAAATTATTTTTAAAACTGCTTTTCAAAATGTTTTAACCTTAAAATATTCTTTGTTTTTTTTAAACAAACTCTTGTTTTAAAATTCATTTGTTTTTAAAACTGTTTACTAACTTTTGAATATTCTTTATAATATATACACACACACACACTTGAGATTTAAAATCAAATTTATATATACATTGTAAAAATATATTTTTCTACTCTTCTTTATTTTGAAACATAGGAAAATTAGTTTATTTTACTCCGGAATCATTTCATCTTGTTTTTCTTTCAATACTATTTTCAAAACAAATTTTACATTGTTTTTCAACTAAGGGATGTTGACATCATGGGATACCCCATGTAGACATGGTGGCCGTTAAATTCAAAAGTTTCAATTTTCAAAAGCAGTGTCTATTCGTTTAAATCTCTTTACGAATGGTTATGACCATTACTGGTCTATATATAGCCTTCACAAATGAATTTTTTAACTAAATATTTTCTTATTTTCTTCACTCCAACTTCTCCACAAATCCATATTCTAAAATTTTCATATTTTTAAGCTCATACCGAAAATCTGCCGAATTCTCTAGTGAATCATATTAGAATCTCATTCTTGTTTGATTCTCTGCGCTCTCTCGAAGATCAAAGTGCTATTCGGAATTATAGGATCAATTTGTAATCAAAAATTTATTGATTCTCTTTATAAGGTGTGGTTATGCCTGGAAATCAATTGGGTGATCGTTTGTCCCTTAAATCAAGAGGGTTTGCCCCAGACTCGAAGACAGGAGGGTACCTCAAGGCATTTAGAAATGGAGGATTGTAATCTCGACATTGGTATAACAAAAATTTGCACAAGATGTTTGCTTTGGTGTAGGACTGGATGTAGGGTAACTCCGAACCAGTATAAAATCCGGTGTGTTCTTTCCTTTTACTATTTTTTATTTATTTTCTGTGTCTGTGTTTGATTCTACGATTGTTCTGCGATTAAGTTCTGCATTTGTTTATGTCATAATTTTTAAATTAGTCCATATAAGTCTTAGAATCCATTAAATACTATTCACCACCCTCTAATGTTAAATTAGCCTTAGGATGCTTAATCCGCACTCCCTTTTAGGCATGTCATTGGACTCAGCTAAGGTTTTTGTAGTTCAAGACTAGAAATAAGCCTGAAAAAATTATGGAAGTTAGAAGTTTCTTCGGTCATCAAAAATTTCTCGAAGATCTCCTATTATCTAACGAAGTTAATGAAGAAAGATTTAAGTTCTTATGGATGCTTAAGTGTAATCAAGTATTCAAGGAATTGAAGGAGATGTTGACTAATGCTCTTTTTTTGACTATTGCAAACGGGAGTGGGGGTTTAACGATTATTAGAAATTGTAATTTGATGTTTTGATCATGACAACTGTATAAGTAAATATTATGTGAACTAACCATATTTGCAGAAAAAGATACTATTCTACTCAACAATCGATTGCAGATCAAGAATTAGGAGAGAATTTTTCAATATTATAAATGGTTTGTCTATAGTGTAGTTTAGTAGTTAATTATTGTTAAAATCTCTCCTAGGTGGTATATGCACAATGCACTTGATGGTTCAGTTGACTGAACCACCCTATTCAGTCGACTGAATAATGGGTCTTTTTAATATATCACTTTTAGTTTGAAATTTTTTAAATATTTAGCAGAGTGAAATCATTTCCTCAGTCGATTGAAAATGCGTAACGACTATTTTCTGAATGGTCACTTCCATTCAACGAACAGAAACAACCCTTGATTCAATAGTTGTTTTTGTATCTATTGACCATAAATTTTCACAAAGAATTATGACATTTAAACTCAATATATAGCCATCATTTCAGTTGTTTTAATCACCTAATTTATGATTCTATTATCATATACTTATTATCTAATCATCCTGCAATTTGCGCTCAAATTCTCATTTTAATCACTTGCTCATTCAAGCATAAATTCATTTGTGATTAAATTAACTTTCAATCTTCACGAACTACACTATATACCATAAAGGATAAGATTATATGAAGGGTGTACTCTAATGACGTATCTATTCTATTAATAAGGTCAAGAAAATTCTTTGTATTGTTGAAGTTCTATTCGATTGCTCAAGTGGTGGGAGTCCTATTCAAATGTCTAGGCGGGAGAAGTCCTATTCGTTTGCTCAGATTGTGTAATACCTATTCCTCCGGGTTAAGAGAGGGCTGATAGTTAAATTCATAAGGAGTCTGGGACTGGACGTGGAATGGGAGTTCGAACGAGCATAAAAATATCTGGTGTCATTTACTTTACTATTTACTTTTGATATTCAAATTCCGAACTAGTAGATAACTTAGATTATATTCCATATTACGATCCTTAGCAGCACTTTCATTTGGTATCAGAGCAAGACCTTCATATAATCATAACACAGTTATGTAATATTCAGTTAATATGGAAAATAACACTAACATAAGTTTTGTTGAAGGCCAATCCACTTTTTGACCACCACTATTTAATGATTTGAATTACAATTATTGGTCAACTCGAATAAGAATCTTTATGCAAGCAAATGGATATGATACTTGGAATATTACTCAAATTGAATACACTATACCTACTACACTTTGTAGAATTGTCAAATACACAAAAGTTAGATGCTACGTCGAATGCAAAAGCCATGAATATGTTATTTTGTGCCTTAGATAAAATTTAATACAATAGAGTTAGCATGTATACAACGGCTTATGAAATTTGGAGAACTCTTAAAGTCACACATGAAGGAACTAACAAAGTTAAGCAAAGCAAGATTTCTATGCTTAAAAAATCAGTTCTAAAATTTCAGAATGAGACCAGATGAAACTATAAATGACATGTATTCTAGATTCTAAGACATTCATCGTTCAATATTAGCAAAAGGAGAAATTTTTTTAGATTTTGATATTCTCTCAAAAATTCCAAAATCTTTAATGGATGAATGAGAACGAAAAGTCTTAGCTATTAAAGAAGCTAATGGCATTTCTACCATCAAACCTGAAGAGTTAATTGGAAATCTCATGTCGTATAAAGTTAATTCGCAGGCAAAACGAGATCAAGCCCAAGATAAAAAGAATATTGCCTTCAAAGTTGAACCAGAAGATTCAGATTCAGATGAATATGACATGACATTGATTGCAAAGAATTTCAAAAAGTTTTTTAAGTTTAGAAAGAATAAGAAGTTTGGAAACAACAGGGGAGACAATTCCAGTAAACTGTCAATTTTGAATCTCTAATGTTATGAATGTCATAAGAAGGGCCACATAAGGAAAGATTGTCTTGATAGAAAGAAAGACAGATTCAAAAATAAGAAGGACATGTACAAAAAGAAGCATGCTTTCTCTATTACATGGGATGATTCAGAATCGTGTTCATCATCAAACAGTGACACTGACAGTTATTCTGAACAAGCCAACATATGTTTTATGGCTTCGACTAACAATGTAAGTGATTTTTTTGGTGATTTAATTAATATAAATTCAAAGTTGTTAGATAAACTCAAAGAAGTTAAAAGGAAATATAAAGATGCACTAGAAAAATTAAACAGAAATGAAATAGAAGTTGATATGCTAAGAGATGAAAAGAAACTTTTAGAAGAAGAACTTGTTAATACACAAGAATCTTTATTTAACATTTCTTCTCAACTCACTATGATATCGAATGAAGTAGAAGTGCAAAAAGAAAAGAATATAAATTTAGCTTTAGAAAATCATGATTTGAATTCAAATGTCAAAACACTTGAATTAAAAAATACCAGTCTCAAAATTGAGTTAGAGAATATAACTAAAAATGTACAAATTTTAATAAAGGAAGAGAAATTCATTCTAAGATTATCAGTAATTCTCATACTACTACTAATAAGAATGGATTAAGATATAAAAATTCTTCAAAGACTAGTTCAAAGAAGAATAGCGTATCATGTAAAAATGCTAATTTACATAACAATTTTGTAAAAGCAAAAAAACCAAAGGTTTTCACTCAAAAGAAAGATATTGGCAACACAAACACTATAAAAATTTGGGTACCAAAAATTAATAATAATTTAATCAGAAATAAGTATATTAATTCGTTTATAAACTCGGTTCATAAAAATAAATAATTTACTTAGAGGGAAATATAAACCCTCTTAGGTTTGGCTTCTAAGACCTAACTTTTAGGACCCTAACAAAAGTAGGTACCAACATCATTTCTATATTTTTTACAGGTACCATCTAACAAAAGAGGAAAGTGGATACTTGACAATAGTTGCTCAAAACATATGACATGAAACAAAGATATAATGACTAATATTATCTACTCGTATAGAGGATCTGTCACTTTTGGAGATAATTCCAAAGGCTACATCAACGGCAAAGGTGATGTGAGGAATGACGGTACATCTAACTTACCACTTATTACAAATGTTTTACTAGTTAAGAATTTAAACCTGATTTACTTAGTATAAGTCAACTATGTGATAAAGGTTTCAATAAAACTTTTTTAGAAAATAAATGCAACATACTTGATCAAAATAATAATCCTATATTTGAAGGAACTAGAGAAAAAACATTTATATATTAAATGTGAAAGTCAATTATAACACAAATATATGTCTAATAGCCAAAGAAAATGATCCTTGGTTATGGCACAAAAGATTTTGTCATATAAATTTTAAAGCAATAATTTTTTTAAGAATAATATAGATAAAGGTTTACCAAAAATGAATATTAAAGTAAAGAGTGTCTGTGATGCTTGTCAATTACGAAAACAAACAAAATCTTCTTTTAAATAAAAAATTATTTCTGCATTACAACCACTTGAGTTATTACATTTGGATATTTTTGGACCAACTCAAGTTAAGTACATATGAGACGACCCGGCTTTTTCTCCCCAAAAAGTCGTATCATCCTGAAGAAAGAAAGCGATAGAAAAGAGAAAAGAAAGAAGAGAAAGAAGAAACAACACAAGAATCTCAACAGCAGAACGAATAAATTATATTAATAACAAAGTATTACATAGTATACATCAAATATCAGAGTTACACGGACATATACAACACATACTAAACAGTTATAAACACCTGTCTAGTTATTACAACTCAAGCACAATACAGAAACACTCAGAGATATCAACACAGCGGAACTATATAACTATACACAGAAGACTCCTGCTCCATTGCTCCTCCACAATTCGTCAAAACTAACCTGAATCCTAATCTGAATTCCCTTGGCTACTCGTAAAAATTTGAGTACCCAAGAGTTAAAGAAAAAATAGAAATAACTCCGGGTCAGACATGGGTCTGGTGTGAGTAACAGGTTAAAGTTGCTTAACTTTGAAAAACCTTTGAAAAGAAAAGGTATCACGTAAGACTTCCCACACATAAACATGGAAAAGTTTTTACCTTACGCTAACCAAAACATTTGATAGGAAATCCGATGATATTATAATAGTGTCTAGGGTTTTCAAGTAAATAAGAAATAGCCGAAATTATTACATTATTAAATTCCAGCCGCTAGCCACAAAAGTGGGTAATACAATCAAAACCGTTGGCACTTATTGGATTTTGGATTCCATCAATGGCTGGGCTACTGGGGTATCGTCCGTCACAGTACGTGGCCTAGATCAGCGTACCGAGGATTACTCCCAATCCCCTGTAACATAAAGTCGGACCCGTTCCTTACTGAACAGTTCCAAACAAGACAACCCCACAGTTGTGATCAGCAACCGCACCACTAAGCCGAAATAAGGGACATCTAGACAGGGGTAAACCTTGCTCTCAAGTGGGGGTTACCCACGAAGCTTTGCTGCACCTCCCCTGTTTTAGCCATTCCCGGTTGATGAGGCTTGAGACTACGATTTACCTTTATAGGACATATCACTTAGAATGCTCATCGTCCACCTGACGATGTTCTGAAAGCATTCAATCCATACAAGTTCGTTCCGGGTTCGAACGAAACCGAAGGCATTATCTCGTTACACTCATTTTGGAATCACCCTCAGAGTTAACGACAATAACCCTTGCACTCTGAACCTTCACCTTTACTTCAGATTCACGACCTAACGTTAATTTGGATCGATGTGGTTTTCGGATCCCAAATATGGAAACCCGATCCCGGTCTCATCGAAATCCAAAGCGTGTCTTTTAAGTCCAAGTTGTTTTGAGTTTAAAAAAATTCAATTCATTATCTATATACAACAGATAGATAATTCACAACACAATAGATAATCAACCTTATTATCAACAGATAATTCATATCAATCAGATAATCTACATTATCATCCAAAAGCAACCAATGCATCCATATCAATAGTCATTACTCATCTCATACTGAGATTACAAATCATACATCACAACCAATACCAATCATTACACATAAGCAACTATCTAACGATCACACCATTTATAATTAATTTAAAATGAATTAAATTAATCACTTAATCTCTAATTAATTTAAAATAAATTAAATTAATTATTTCATCATTAAAATTCTGCTTATCTTAATCTTTAATTGATTACAAATCAATTAAATAATCATCATCTCAATATTCATTTTAATTAATCATTACTGATTAACCATCTCTAATTACAATAAGTAATTAGCTTAAGTTAATTACACAAGTTAATTACTTAGACCCTTTGCAATAATTAACTTGTAATTACTTAATTAATTAAATTAATCAGTTATTCATTATTAATTATACCTTAATTAATCGATTCCAAATTACATCATTAATTAATCTCTAATATAAATTAATTACATAAGTAATTAATCTTTAATTTAACCCATAAATATTAATCACCCATGATTAATAACCATTCTGTAATTAACTACCTTAATTACTCATCCCATAATTAATTACTCTTAATTAATTATCTTCTTTTATCACTTGATTAATTTTCAAAGTAATTTAAATCCAAATTACTTCTATAATAAATATCTTTAATTACATTCTGTAATTATTAATTAATTACTTCCTTAAGTAATTACAAATTCATTAATTACATAAGTAATTTTCAATAATCCACAAATGTTTAAATTAATTTAACTTAATTAATCTAAACTAATCATATAATCAAATTAATTACACCAAGTAATTAATTCATTAATTACTTGCATTAATAATAGATTATTATTAATTAATTAATTTAATTAATTATTAAAATTTAATCACATTAATTAATTGTTAATTAATCTTAAGTTAATAGCCTACATTGACATTACTTAATTAAGAATTAACTTACACAAATCATCATTAATTATCAATTAATTAATATTTAATTATAATTTAATAAATCTCAAATTATTAATTAATTAAGTGTTAATTAAAATCATTAAATAAACTTTAATCATTAATTAAAATTTAATTAACAATCTTTAACTGTAGATTAATTAACCTTAATTAATCAATTACCTAATTAATCATCCACATTAATAATTAAATAATAATTAATATTCCATTTAAATTAATTTAATAATTTAAATGAAACCAATTTTCTTAAGTTCAAAATTAAGAAACATTCTTCTTTATACAAAGTATTTTAAACAATTTGTTTCAAACAAAATTAAATTTAAAAATTTCTTTTTAAATTCAAACTGAAACACATTTTTAAATTTTCATTTCAGATTCAATCTTAAAAATTAAAACTTTACTTACATATCTATCTTCATTTTTAAATTCAATTTATTTAACCTTTCCTAAAATAGTTAAACAAATTTAAATTTAAAACTTATTTAATTTTTAAAACTGATATTAAAATCAAATTTCAGGTTTTAAAACTGAATTTAAACTTATTTTAAACCTTATTTCATTTTAAATTCAAAACAATGTTCTTTTATACTTTAAAAAGTTTAAATCTAAATTTAAATTCCAGATTTAAATTAAATTCAAACCTGAGCTTCATAATTCTGTTCCTAGATTTAAACTTGATTTAAAATTTCAGTTGCATTTTTAAAGTTTGCTTTCCAATTTAAAACATAAAAACAGAAAATAGTTTCCTGTTTTAGTTTAAAACATATTACATTTTAGAATTCAAAAATGTTTCAAAAATTCAAGAATTAAACTATTGACTTTAAATTTAAATTTCAGGTTTAAAACTCCCAGTTTAAACTTCAACTTACTATTTGAAATTTTACTTTTAATTTTAAAACAGTACACAGTTTCTATTTTTAGTTTAAAACCAAACTTGAATTTAAAAGCATTTCAAATTTAATTCAAAGATCTAAAGTTTAAAACTAATTGAATTTAAATTAAATTCTAGATTCAAACTTATTTTCAGATTTTATTTGCATTTTCTTTTACATCAATTTGGTAAAACCTGGAAAACAGGTTTCCTGATCAAACTCTAAAACTAATTAAAAATTTCAAAATTTTAATTATTTCAAAATCCCAGAATTAAATTAATTGAATTTATATTTAAATTCAGATTCAACTTAGTTTTCAGATTTTTGTTTGAAATTTACTTTCACTTCAAAATTTAGAAACCTGGAAAACAGGTTTCTGTTAATACCTGAAACACTACACCGAGCCTACCCAGTTACTTCGAGTCAATAACCTCCTTGCTTCGAGTTTCTTCCCAAATTTTCTGAGACAATCACGAGCTCCAAAACCCTGCAACCACTTCAACACAACCATGCACAACATCTCACTGTGCACCCACTCCCCATCTCCGGCCATCTCCGGCCATTATCAACGACCATTCCCCATCGACCAGAATCCCTACATCCACCTTCAACCCTCAAAATTCCAGAATTCAACTTGAATTTGAATTCAAGTTTTAAAACCAAAACCTGGAAAACACTTTCCCCACTTCAGTGTCTACCTATCAACGCCAATTTCCCCCATCACCGACCATCATCAACTTCCATACTCCGGCGACAACTCCATCAACACATAATCTATCCATACCCAAAAGGTCTTTGAACTCGATTCATTATAAATGCAGAAATGCTCGATTCTTCACAGCCCAGAAATAACTAGGGTTCTACACTAAAATCCCAAATTACCATCTCAAAAATTGAATTGCAATACAATTCAAAAAATTTCCTACAATCTATGATGGCTATACAATCTCCAGAATCAAATTCACCCAAAATAATTGCAAGCTTCAACTGAACTTGACCAAATTGTAAAATACAGTAAATTTGAAAACAATACTTTGATTTAATCACTAAAACTTGTAATATTATTTTTAAAAATCTTAATTTTAGAAGTTGTTTTGAATTGTATTTCTAAAACATTGATTCTTGATACTTTAAATTTTTAATTTATACAGAATTAAGCTATGTTGTTTATGTTGCAGACAATACACAAACTATACTACTAAAAGAAACTTTTAAAATTTATTTTATCATGAAATACACAAATTTCATTCAATGATAAAACATAATGGCAACCAGATCAGGGAAAAAGAATTATTTATCAATTTGAATTGAAAATGTAACAGTCAGAATCTTGAAAATCAGAGATGCATTACATTTCATATATAGACAGGCAGGCAGTTTAAAAAGCATATACACAAATTTAACTCATCGGATAAACAAGCATGCAATCCTACTTAATTTATTTAAATTAGGTGTTCCTCACCTGGATTTGAAAGATGCAGAGCACTGTCCAGATTTTGAAAATTCATGAATGCAGGCCCTTGCTTCCAGATGCAAAGAAATGCAGGTATAACTTGACATTACAGCTTCAAAATCCCAGATTGTTTTTGAAAACATGAATGCATGTTATAGTTTGTAGCTTGCAGGTTTGTTGAGTTTGAAAAGGAGGAGTTTGATTATAGGTTTTTTGAAGGAGAGGAATGCAGATTTTCAGATTTGAGGAAATGAAGAGTTTTGATTAAGAAGAGTGATTTAGAGGAAAAAGTTTTCAGTTGAAAAGTTCTTTAATTAAGAAATGAAACTGAAAAAAAAATCAGGAATAAAAGAATGCAATGTTGTAAAGACTAAATTTATGATTTATTTAAAATTAAAGAAAAAAAAAATTACAACATGACACTTGTCTAAAATGTTAACACATGTAAATTTACACACTTAAATATTTAACACATGTTAACTATGCTTACATATGTCTTTTAAATGTTTTTGTTATTTAAATTAAGATTAATGAATGTTTAAACTAAATTAATTAGTTCTTACACATAGTTATATATTAAAATAATTTTTAAAGAATAAAGCAAGTTGTTATTATAAATATACAAATTAATCATTTGAAAAAGAAACTTTTAAATAATTAAAATAGATTTATAAAAGAGTTTGCAATAACTTACTGAATATATATTTTTCATAAATAAATTGTATTTTGAATTTACAAATCACATTTCATAAATCAATATTTTAAAAAGAATAAAACAAACATTTTAGAACCTTATTTTAATATTCAAACTTTAAGTTAAAAATGAATTTTAAACCAATAAAATATTTATCTTACATATTAAAATCATATAGTATTTTATTAAATATTTTTGAAAAGCTTAAATAAAAACAAGTTGTCTATTTATAATATATATAAATACATATACATTTCAAAAATAGAAAATTGATTTATTAGTTTATTAAAAATAAATTCACAAATTAAATATTTAAATAAAGAAGATATTAAATCAAATCAAATTTATTAACAAAATTTATCAATTCAATATAAATTTAAGCACAGATTATTAATTTTATATTGTCCAAAATTCCGGGATGTTACAATCCTTCCCCCTTAAAAAGAATTTCGTCCTCGAAATTTAAACAACGGTAATTTAATAATCTATTTACGGATTTTATTTTAAAACACAGCATATGTTAATCATATGCTAACAACCTAAGCAACCAATTCACACAATCAAAACAAATCTAGTTATCCAAAAGAATTTTGGATAAAATCTTCACGAGTTTCCCCGGTATATATGTATATCGGGATACTCGCTCTATAGAATCCAAAAAATCAATACTACTAAGTTATAGAGCTCCTAACAACAATTCTAAACAGAATATCAGACTACAAACGAGTCTGACTCAACAAACAAATCATCCTAAACTGCTGGTTCTACAACCAGAAATATCAAACACGTACTCCCTCAGAGATACGTGAAACATACTGAATCCCAGTTATCCAAACTGGCAATTCAACTCTAGAAAACCAAATAGGGATCTAACCAAAACACAGAAGAAAACAAAACACTTCGGAGCTAGCTTTAGACCCTCCAAATCTTATAGCTCCATGGATCAGAGAAAACTTAACCAAAATTCAATCTCCGATTCCAGAATCTAAATTTCTCCGTCTCTTATCCATAAAAACTCTTCGGACGATCTTGGGCTACCAACATCCGTCCTGATCAGCTTAACTCATGCTGATCCCATTAAAAACAGACTGAATCAAAAATAATCCAATGATCTACTCAAGATCAATCAAAAACCAAGAACACACACTTTGCTTCTCAACAATAGAAGACAGAACAAACTTCTTCTTATCCAGGAAAGACAAAACAGAAACACGCCCAAACTGCTTCCGCTGCACAACTCTGATCCGAAACAGAAGAAAATGCTGACGAAGAGCACAAGCACAGACTAGACAACCCGGCACAGAAATATGGTTCCACATATCCATAAGAAAACTCAGATGTTCCTCCGAAACATGAGTTGCTTGACCAACTTTTATCTCAAGGTACCATCCATCTACTAACTGAACCACCAGTTCCATTCGTGGAAAGAAAACTCGATCTCCAGATGGAGACAAACTCTGACTTCCAGAAGACATCCAGACAATCTTCAACAATAAGAAAGAACATACTATCGCAAGTCACTTTTGCGATCAACTCAGCCTAAATCCAAAGAAAACTGCTCTCTCTTTACCAAACAGAACAGCTTATGCTGGCTTAGCCAACTCACCAGAGAAAAAGACCCACTCTGCAGCTTCTGAACTCTACTTCAGAGAAACTACTCAACCAAAAGACTCCTACCAAACCAGAACACTCTGCTAAACTCAGCCACATCACCGAGCA
The DNA here is from genome assembly GCA_030765085.1 of Allium cepa. Lineage (NCBI taxonomy): Eukaryota > Viridiplantae > Streptophyta > Magnoliopsida > Asparagales > Amaryllidaceae > Allium > Allium cepa. The sequence continues at coordinate 262,933,311 of CM060931.1, read as the reverse complement.
GACTCACTTCTTACTCTTGTTCCAAAGAAACATCTTCGGAACTATCCATAGTCACTGCATCTCATCACGCAGCTACTGCTTCCTGAGATAAGAAGATATCATCACTTGCTTACTTCTGCCCTACCGACAGATCAAAACTCAATTCTGCACTTCAAAGATGAACTCCGAAACTTTACAGGTTCCCTTCAGAGATCGATGAAGTACTTACTCCAAGCTAAACTCACTCGAGCCGGTATTAGGTCTACAGTCTCGACAAATACACTTCCAACCTCATCCATCAACTCCAACAATGGTAGTCATGTTACACACACTTCTACCTCATCTACCTTTATAACTTACATTGGAAAACCTGAACAGGTAACCCAACGGATAGGTAGAAACAATATATATATATATATATATATATATTTATAATAAAAATACAAATACGCTCTCTCAAGGTAGACACCACTACAGAGCCTAGGTATTCACTCAACCTAACGCTCTGATACCAGCTGAGACGACCCGGCTTTTTCTCCCCAAAAAGTCGTATCATCCTGAAGAAAGAAAGGGATAGAAAAGAGAAAAGAAAGAAGAGAAAGAAGAAACAACACAAGAATCTCAACAGCGGAACGAATAAATTATATTAATAACAGAGTATTATATAGTATACATCGAATATCAGAGTTACACAGAAATATACAACACATACTAGACAGTTATAAACACCTGTCTAGTTACTACAACTCAATCACAATACAGAAACACTCAGAGATATCAACACAGCGGAACTATATAACTATACGCAGAAGCCTCCTGCTCCATTGCTCCTCCACAATTCGCCAAAGCTAACCTGAATTCTAACCTGAATTCCCTTGGCTACTCGTAAAAATTTGAGTACCCAAGAGTTAAAGAAAAAATAGAAATAACTCCGGGTCAGACATGTGTCTGGTGTGAGTAACAGGTTAAAGTTGCTTAACTTTGAAAAACCTTTGAAAAGAAAAGGTATCACATTAGACTTCCCACACATAAACATGGAAAAGTTTTTACCTTACGCTAACCAAAACATTTGATAGGAAATCCGATGATATTATAATAGTGTCTAGGGTTATCAAGTAAATAAGAAATAGCCGAAATTGTTACATGATTAAATTCCAGATACTAGCCACAAAAGTGGGTAATACAATCAAAACCGTTGGCACTTATTGGATTTTGGATTCCATCAATGGCTGGGCTACTGGGGTACCGCCCGTCACAGTACGTGGCCTAGATCACCGTACCGAGGATTACTCCCAATCCCCTGCAACACAAAGCCGGACCCGTTCCTTACTGAACAGTTCCAAACAAGACAACCCCGCAGTTGTGATCAGCAACCGCACCACTAAGCCGAAATAAGGGACATCTAGACAGGGGTAAACCTTGCTCTCAAGTGGGGGCTACCCACGAAGCTTTGCTGCACCTCCCCTGTTTTAGCCATTCCCGGTTGATGAGGCTTGAGGCTACGATTTACCTTTATAGGACATATCACTTAGAATGCTCATCGTCCACCTGACGATGTTCTGAAAGCATTCAATCCATACAAGTTCGTTCCGGGTTCGAACGAAACCGAAGGCATTATCTCGTTACACTCATTTTGGAATCACCCTCAGAGTTAACGACAATAACCCTTGCACTCTGAACCTTCACCTTCACTTTAGATTCACGACCTAACGTTAATTTGGATCGATGTGATTTTCGGATCCCAAATATGGAAACCCAATCCTGGTCTCGTCGAAATCCAAAGCGTGTCTTTTAAGTCCAAGTTGTTTTAAGTTTAAAACAATTCAATTCATTATCTATATACAACATATAGATAATTCACAACACAATAGATAATCAACCTTATTATCAACAGATAATTCATATCAATCAGATAATCTACATTATCATCCAAAAGCAACCAATGCATCCATATCAATAGTCATTACTCATCTCATACTGAGATTACAAATCATACATCACAACCAAAACCAATCATTACACATAAGCAACTATCTAATGATCACACCATTTATAATTAATTTAAAATGAATTAAATTAATCACTTAATCTCTAATTAATTTAAAATAAATAAAATTAATTATTTCATCATTAAAATTCTGCTTATCTTAATCTTTAATTGATTACAAATCAATTAAATAATCATCATCTCAATATTCATTTTAATTAATCATTACTGATTAACCATCTCTAATTACAATAAGTAATTAGCTTAAGTTAATTACACAAGTTAATTACTTAGACCCTTTGCAATAATTAACTTGTAATTACTTAATTAATTAATTACATTAATCAGTTATTCATTATTAATTATACCTTAATTAATCAATTCCAAATTACATCTTTAATTATTCTCTAATATAAATTAATTACATAAGTAATTAATCTTTAGTTTAACCCATAACTATTAATCACCCATGATTAATAACCATTCAGTAATTAACTACCTTAATTACTCATCCCATAATTAATTACTCTTAATTAATTATCTTCATTTATCACTTGATTAATTTTCAAAGTAATTTAAATCCAAATTACTTCTATAATAAATATCTTTAATTACATCCTGTAATTATTAATTAATTACTTCCTTAAGTAATTACAAATTCATTAATTACATAAGTAATTATCAATAATTCACAAATGTTTAAATTAATTTGACTTAATTAATCGAAACTAATCATATTAATCAAATTAATTACACCAAGTAATTAATTCATTAATTACTTTCATTAACAATAGATTATTATTAATTAATTAATTTAATTAATTATTAAAATTTAATCACATTAATTAATTGTTAATTAATCTTAAGTTAATAACCTACATTGACATTACTTAATTAAGAATTAACTTACACAAATCATCATTAATTATCAATTGATTAATATTTAATTATAATTTAATAAATCTCAAATTATTAATTAATTAAGTGTTAATTAAAATCATTAAATAAACTTTAATCATTAATTAAAATTTAATTAACAATCTTTAACTGTAGATTAATTAACCTTAATTAATTAATCTCAAATCTTAATTAATCAATTACCTAATTAATCATCCACATTAATAATTAAATAATAATTAATATTCCATTTAAATTAATTTAATAATTTAAATGAAACCAATTTTCTTAAGTTCAAAAGTAAGAAACATTCTTCTTTGTACAAAGTATTTTAAACAATTTTTTTCAAACAAAATTAAATTTAAAAATTTCTTTTTAAATTCAAACTGAAACACAATTTTAAATTTTCATTTCAGATTCAATCTTAAAAGTTAAAACTTCACTTACATCTATATCTTCATTTTTAAATTCAATTTATTTAACCTTTCCTAAAATAGTTAAACAAATTTAAATTTAAAACTTATTTAATTTTTAAAACTGGTATTAAAATCAAATTTCAGGTTTTAAAACTGAATTTAAACTTATTTTAAACTTTATTTCAAAACAATGTTCTTTTATACTTTAAAAAGTTTAAATATAAATTTAAATTCCAGATTTAAATTAAATTCAAACTTGAGCTTCATAATTCTGTTCTCAGATTTAAACTTGATTTAAAATTTCAGTTGCATTTTTAAAGTTTGCTTTCCAATTTAAAACAAAAAAACAGAAAATAGTTTCCTGTTTTAGTTTAAAACATATTACATTTTAGAATTCAAAAATGTTTCAAAAATTCAAGAATTAAACTATTGACTTTAAATTTAAATTTCAGGTTTAAAACTTCCAGTTTAAACTTCAACTTACTATTTGAAATTTTACTTTTAATTTTAAAACAGTACACAGTTTCTGTTTTTAGTTTAAAACCAAACTTGAATTTAAAAGCATTTTAAATTTAATTCAAAGATCTAAAGTTTAAAACTAATTGAATTTAAATTAAATTCTAGATTCAAACTTATTTTCAGATTTTGTTTGCATTTTCTTTTACATCAATTTGGTAAAACCTGGAAAATAGATTTCCTGATCAAACTCTAAAACTAATTAAAAATTTCAAAATTTTAATTATTTCAAAAACCCAGAATTAAATTAATTGAATTTATATTTAAATTCAGATTCAACTTAGTTTTCAGATTTTTGTTTGAAATTTACTTTCACTTCAAAATTTAGAAACCTGGAAAACAGGTTTCTGTTAAAACCTGAAACACTACACCGAGCCTACCCAGTTACTTCGAGTCAATAACCTCCTTGCTTCGAGTTTCTTCCCAAATTTCCCGAGACAATCACGAGCTCCAAAACCCTGTAACCACTTCAACACAACCATGCACAACATCTCACTGTGCACCCACTCCCCATCTCCGGCCATCTCCGGCCATTATCAAAGACCATTCCCCATCGACCAGAATCCCTGCATCCACCTTCAACCCTCAAAATTCCAGAATTCAACTTGAATTTGAATTCAAGTTTTAAAACCAAAAACCTGGAAAACACTTTCCCCACTTCAGTGTCTACCTGTCAACGCCAACTTCCCCCATCACCGACCACCATCAACTTCCATACTCCGGCGACAACTCCATCAACACATAATCTATCCATACCCAAAAGGTCTTTGAACTCGATTCATTATAAATGCAGAAATGCTCGATTCTTCACAGCTCAGAAATAACTAGGGTTCTACATTAAAATCCCAAATTACCATCTCAAAAATTGAATTGCAATACAATTCAAAAATTTTCCTATAATCTATGATGGCTATACAATCTCCAGAGTCAAATTCACCCAAAATAATTGCAAGCTGCAACTGAACTTGACCAAATTGTAAAATACAGTAAATTTGAAAACTGTACTTTGATTTAATCACTAAAACTTGTAATATTATTTTTAAAAATCTTAATTTTAGAAGTTGTTTTGAATTGTATTTATGAAACATTGATTCTTGATACTTTAAATTTTCCATTTATACAGAATTAAGCTATGTTGTTTATGTTGCAGACAATACACAAACTATACTGCTAAAAGAAACTTTTAAAATTTATTTTATCGTGAAATACACAAATTTCATTCAATGATAAAACATAATGGCAACCAGATCAGGGAAAAAGAATTATTTATCAATTTGAATTGAAACTGTAACAGTCAGAACCTTGAAAATCAGACATGCATTACATTTCATATATACACAGGCAGGCAGTTTAAAAAGCATATACACAAATTTAACTCATCGGATAAACAAGCATGCAATCCTACTTAATTTATTTAAATTAGGTGTTACTCACCTGGATTTGAAAAATGCAGAGCACTGTCCAGATTTTGAAAATTCATGAATGCAGGCCCTTGCTTCCAGATGCAAAGAAATGCAGGTGTAACTTGACATTACAGCTTCAAAATCTCAGATTGTTTTTGAAAATATGAATGCATGTTATAGTTTGTAGCTTGCAGGTTTGTTGAGTTTGAAAAGGAGGAGTTTGATTATAGGTTTTTTGAAGGAGAAGAATGCAGATTTTCAGATTTAAGGAGATGAAGAGTTTTGATTAAGAAGAGTGATTTAGAGGAACAAGTTTTCAGTTGAAAAGTTCTTTAATTAAGAAATGAAACTGAAAAAAAAATCAGGAATAAAAGAATGCAATATTGTAAAGACTAAATTTATAATTTATTTAAAATTAAAGAAAAACAAAATTACAACATGACACTTGTCTAAAATGTTAACACATGTAAATTTACACACTTAAATATTTAACACATGTTAACTATGCTTAAATATGTCTTTTAAATGTTTTTGTTATTTAAATTAAGATTAATGAATGTTTAAACTAAATTAATTAGTTCTTACACATAGTTATATATTAAAATAATTTTTAAAGAATAAAGCAAGTTGTTATTATAAATATACAAATTAATCATTTGAAAAAGAAACGTTTAAATAATTAAAATAGATTTATAAAAGAGTTTGCAATAACTTACTGAATATATGTTTCATAAATAAATTGTATTTTGAATTTACAAATCACATTTTATAAATCAATATTTTAAAAAGAATAAAACAAACATTTTAGAACCTTATTTTAATATTCAAACTTTAAGTTAAAAATGAATTTTAAACCAATAAAATATTTATCTTACATATTAAAATCATATAGTATTTTATTAAATATTTTTGAAAAGCTTAAATCCAAAAATAAATTTCTATTTTCACAATATTAAAATTATGCTATACTAATTTAAATAAAAACAACTTATCTATTTAGAATATATATAAATACATATACATTTCAAAAATAGAGAATAGATTTATTAGTTTATTAAAAATAAATTCACAAATTAAATATTTTAATAAAGAAGATTATTAAATCAAATCAAATTTATTAACAAAATTTATCAATTCAATATAAATTTAAGCACAGATTATTAAATTTATATTGTCCAAAATTCCGGGATATTACAATCCTTCCCCCCTAAAAAGAATTTCGTCCTCGAAATTTAAAACAACGGTAATTTAATAATCTATTACAGATTTTATTTTAAAACACAGCATATGTTAATCATATGCTAACAACCTAAGCAACCAATTCACACAATCAAAACAAATCTAGTTATCCAAAAGAATTTTGGATAAAATCTTCACGAGTTTCCCCGGTATATATGTATATCGGGATACTCGCTCTATAGAATCCAAAAAATCAATACTACTAAGTTATAGAGCTCCTAACAACAATTCTAAACAGAATATCAGACTACAAACGAGTCTGACTCAACAAACAAATCATCCTAAACTGCTGGTTCTACAACCAGAAATATCAAACACGTACTCCCTCAGAGATACATGAAACATAATGAATCCCAGTTATCCGAACTGGTAATTTAACGCTAGAAAACCAAATACTGATCTAACCAAAACACAGAAGAAAACAAAACACTTCAGAGCTAGCTTCAGACCCTCCAAATCTTATAGCTCCATGGATCAGAGAAAACTTAACCAAAATTCATTCTCCGATTCCAGAATCCAAATTTCTCCGTCTCTTATCCATAAAAACTCTTCGGACGATCCTGGGCTACCAACATCCATCCTGATCAGCTTAACTCATGCTGATCCCATTAAAAACAGACTGAATCAAAAATAATCCAATGATCTCCTCAAGATCACTCAAAAACCAAGAACACACACTCTGCTTCTCAACAACAGAAGACAGAACAAACTTCTTCTTATCCAGGAAAGACAAAACAGAAACACGCCCAAACTGCTTCCGCTGCACAACTCTGATCCGAAACAGAAGAAAATGCTGACGAAGAGCACAAGCACAGACTAGACAACCCGGCACAGAAATATGGTTCCACATATCCATAAGAAAACTCAGATGTTCCTCCGAAACATGAGTTGCTTAACCAACTTTTATCTCAAGGTACCATCCATCTACTAACTGAACCACCAATTCCATTCCTGGAAAGAAAACTCGATCTCCAGATGCAGACAAACTCTGACTTCCAGAAGACATCCAGACAATCTTCAACAATCAAAAAGAACATACTATCGCAAGTCACTTTTGTGATCAACTCAGCCTAAATCCAAAGAAAACTGCTCTCTCTTTACCAAACAGAACAGCTTATGCTGGCTTAGCCAACTCACCAGAGAAAAAGACCCACTCTGCAGCTTCTGAACTCTACTTCAGAGAAACTACTCAACCAAAAGACTCCTACCAAACCAGAACACTCTGCTAAACTCAGCCACATCACCGAGCAGACTCACTTCTTACTCTTGTTCCAAAGAAACATCTTCGGAACTATCCATAGTCACTGCATCTCATCACGCAGCTACTACTTCCTGAGATAACAAGATATCACCACTTGCTTACTTCTGCCCTACCGACAGATCAAAACTCAATTCTGCACTTCAAAGATGAACTCCGAAACTTTACAGGTTCCCTTCAGAGATCGATGAAGTACTTACTCCAAGCTAAACTCACTCGAGCCGGTATTAGGTCTACAGTCTCGACAAATACACTTCCAACCTCATCCATCAACTCCAACAATGGTAGTCATGTTACACACACTTCTACCTCATCTACCTTTATAACTTACATTGGAAAACCTGAACAGGTAACCCAACGGATAGGTAGAAACAATATATATATATATATATATATATATATATATTAAAAATACAAATACGCTCTCTCAAGATAGACACCACTACAGAGCCTAGGTATTCACTCAACCTTATGCTCTGATACCAGCTGAGACGACCAGGCTTTTTCTCCCCAAAAAGTCGTATCATCCTGAAGAAAGAAAGGGATAGAAAAGAGAAAAGAAAGAAGAGAAAGAAGAAACAACAAAAGAATCTCAACAGCGGAACGAATAAATTATATTAATAACAAAGTATTACGTAGTATACATCAAATATCAGAGATACACAGACATATACAACACATACTAGACAGTTATAAACACCTGTCTAGTTATTACAACTCAATCACAATACATAAACACTCAGAGATATCAACACAGCGGAACTATATAACTATACGCAGAAGCCTCCTGCTCCATTGCTCCTCCACAATTCGTCAAAGCTAACCTAAATCCTAACCTGAATTCCCTTGGCTACTTGTAAAAATTTGAGTACCCAAGAGTTAAAGAAAAAATAGAAATAACTTCGGGTCAGACATGGGTCTGGTGTGAGTAACAGGTTAAAGTTGCTTAACTTTGAAAAACCTTTGAAAAGAAAAGGTATCATGTAAGACTTCCCACACATAAACATGGAAAAGTTTTTACCTTACGCTAACCAAAACATTTGATAGGAAATCCGATGATATTATAATAGTGTCTAGGGTTGTCAAGTAAATAAAAAATAGCCGAAACTGTTACATGATTAAATTCCAGTTACTAGCCACAAAAGTGGGTAATACAATCAAAACCGTTGGCACTTATTGGATTTTGGATTCCATCAATGGCTGGGCTACTGGGGTACCGCCCGTCACAGTACGTGGCCTAGATCACCGTACCGAGGATTACTCCCAATCCCCTGCAACATAAAGTCGGACCCGTTCCTTACTGAACAGTTCCAAACAAGACAACCCCACAGTTGTGATCAGCAACCGCACCACTAAGCCGAAATAAGGGACATCTAGACAGGGGTAAACCTTGCTCTCAAGTGGGGGTTACCCACGAAGCTTTGCTGCACCTCCCCTGTTTTAGCCATTCCCGGTTGATGAGGCTTGAGACTACGATTTACCTTTATAGGACATATCACTTAGAATGCTCATCGTCCACCTGACGATGTTCTGAAAGCATTCAATCCATACAAGTTCGTTCCGGGTTCGAACGAAACCGAAGGCATTATCTCGTTACACTCATTTTGGAATCACCCTCAGAGTTAACGACAATAACCCTTGCACTCTGAACCTTCACCTTTACTTCAGATTCACGACCTAACGTTAATTTGGATCGATGTGGTTTTCGGATCCCAAATATGGAAACCCGATCCCGGTCTCATCGAAATCCAAAGCGTGTCTTTTAAGTCCAAGTTGTTTTGAGTTTAAAAAAATTCAATTCATTATCTATATACAACAGATAGATAATTCACAACACAATAGATAATCAACCTTATTATCAACAGATAATTCATATCAATCAGATAATCTACATTATCATCCAAAAGCAACCAATGCATCCATATCAATAGTCATTACTCATCTCATACTGAGATTACAAATCATACATCACAACCAATACCAATCATTACACATAAGCAACTATCTAATGATCACACCATTTATAATTAATTTAAAATGAATTTAATTAATCACTTAATCTCTAATTAATTTAAAATAAATTAAATTAATTATTTCATCATTAAAATTCTCCTTATCTTAATCTTTAATTGATTACAAATCAATTAAATAATCATCATCTCAATATTCATTTTAATTAATCATTACTGATTAGCCATCTCTAATTACAGTAAGTAATTAGCTTAAGTTAATTACACAAGTTAATTACTTAGACCCTTTGCAATAATTAACTTGTAATTACTTAATTAATTAATTACATTAATCAGTTATTCATTATTAATTATACCTTAATTAATCGATTCCAAATTACATCATTAATTAATCTCTAATATAAATTAATTACATAAGTAATTAATCTTTAATTTAACCCATAACTATTAATCACCCATGATTAATAACCATTCAGTAATTAACTACCTTAATTACTCATCCCATAATTAATTACTCTTAATTAATTATCTTCATTTATCACTTGATTAATTTTCAAAGTAATTTAAATCCAAATTACTTCTATAATAAATATCTTTAATTACATCCTGTAATTATTAATTAATTACTTCCTTAAGTAATTACAAATTCATTAATTACATAGGTAATTATCAATAATCCACAAATGTTTAAATTAATTTAACTTAATTAATCTAAACTAATCATATTAATCAAATTAATTACACCAAGTAATTAATTCATTAATTACTTTCATTAACAATAGATTATTATTAATTAGTTAATTTAATTAATTATTAAAATTTAATCACATTAATTAATTGTTAATTAATCTTAAGTTAATAACCTACATTGACATTACTTAATTACTTAATTAAGAATTAACTTACACAAATCATCATTAATTATCAATTAATTAATATTTAATTATAATTTAATAAATCTCAAATTATTAATTAATTAAGTGTTAATTAAAATCATTAAATAAACTTTAATCATTAATTAAAATTTAATTAACAATCTTTAACTGTAGATTAATTAACCTTAATTAATTAATCTCAAATCTTAATTGATCAATTACCTAATTAATCATCCACATTAATTAAATAATAATTAATATTCCATTTAAATTAATTTAATAAGTTAAATGAAACCAATTTTCTTAAGTTCAAAATTAAGAAACATTCTTCTTTGTACAAAGTATTTTAAACAATTTGTTTCAAACAAAATTAAATTTAAAAATTTCTTTTTAAATTCAAATTGAAACACAATTTTAAATTTTCATTTCAGATTCAATCTTTAAAATTAAAACTTTACTTACATCTCTATCTTCATTTTTAAATTCAATTTATTTAACCTTTCCTAAAATAGTTAAACAAATTTAAATTTAAAACTTATTTAATTTTTAAAACTGGTATTAAAATCAAATTTCAGGTTTTAAAACTGAATTTAAACTTATTTTAAACTTTATTTCATAATTTAAAACTTATAGTTTTAAATTCAAAACAATGTTCTTTTATACTTTAAAAAGTTTAAATCTAAATTTAAATTCTAGATTTAAATTAAATTCAAACTCGAGCTTCATAATTCTGTTCCCAGATTTAAACTTGATTTAAAATTTCAGTTGCATTTTTAAAGTTTGCTTTCCAATTTAAAACATAAAAACAAGATATAGTTTTCTGTTTTAGTTTAAAATATATTACATTTTAGAATTCAAAAATGTTTCAAAAATTCAAGAATTAAACTATTGACTTTAAATTTAAATTTCAGGTTTAAAACTTCCAGTTTAAACTTCAACTTACTATTTGAAATTTTACTTTTAATTTTGAAACAGTACACAGTTTCTGTTTTTAGTTTAAAACCAAACTTGAATTTAAATGCATTTCAAACTTAATTCAAAGATCTAAAGTTTAAAACTAATTGAATTTAAATTAAATTTTAGATTCAAACTTATTTTCAGATCTTGTTTGCATTTTCTTTTACATCAATTTGGTAAAACCTGGAAAATAGGTTTCTTGATCAAACTCTAAAACTAATTAAAAATTTCAAAATTTTAATTATTTCAAAAACCCAGAATTAAATTAATTGAGTTTATATTTAAATTCATATTCAACTTAGTTTTAAGATTTTTGTTTGAAATTTACTTTCGCTACAAAATTTAAAAGCCTGGAAAACAGGTTTCTGTTAAAACCTGAAACACTACACCGAGCCTACCCAGTTACTTCGAGTCAATAACCTCCTTGCTTCGATTTTCTTCCCAAATTTCCCGAGACAATCACGAGCTCCAAAACCCTGCAACCACTTCAATACAACCATGCACAACATCTCAATGTGCACCCACTCCCCATCTCCGGCCATCTCCGGCCATCTCCGGCCATTATCAATGACCATTCCCCATCGACCAGAATCCCTACATCCACCTTCAACCCTCAAAATTCCAGAATTCAACTTGAATTTGAATTCAAGTTTTAAAACCAAAAACCTGGAAAACACGTTCCCCACTTCAGTGTCTACCTGTCAACGCCAATTTCCCCCATCACCGACCACCATCAACTTCCATACTCCGGCGACAACTCCATCAACACATAATCTATCCATACCCAAAAGGTCTTTGAACTCGATTCACTATAAATGCAGAAATGCTCGATTCTTCACAGCTCAGAAATAACTAGGGTTCTACACTAAAATCCCAAATTACCATCTCAAAAATTGAATTGCAATACAATTCAAAAAATTTCCTATAATCTATGATGGCTATACAATCTCCAGAATCAAATTCACCCAAAATAATTGCAAGCTTCAACTGAACTTGACCAAATTGTAAAATACAGTAAATTTGAAAATTGTACTTTGATTTAATCACTAAAACCTGTAATATTATTTTTAAAAACCTTAATTTTAGAAGTAGTTTTGAATTGTATTTATGAAACATTGATTCTTGATACTTTAAATTTTCCATTTATACAGAATTAAGCTATGTTGTTTATGTTGCAGACAATACACAAACTATACTGCTAAAAGAAACTTTTAAAATTTATTTTATCATGAAATACACAAATGTCATTCAATGATAAAACATAATGGCAACTAGATCAGGGAAAAAGAATTATTTATCAATTTGAATTGAAACTGTAATAGTCAGAACCTTGAAAATCAGACATGCATTACATTTCATATATACACAGGCAGGCAGTTTAAAAAGCATATACACAAATTTAACTCATCGAATAAACAAGCATGCAATCCTACTTAATTTATTTAAATTAGGTGTTACTCACCTGGATTTGAAAAATTCAGAGCACTGTCCAGATTTTGAAAATTCATGAATGCAGGCCCTTGCTTCCAGATGCAAAGAAATGCAGGTGTAACTTGACATTACAGCTTCAAAATCTCAGATTGTTTTTGAAAACATGAATGCATGTTGTAGTTTGTAGCTTGCAGGTTTGTTGAGTTTGAAAAGGAGGAGTTTGATTATAGGTTTTTTGAAGGAGAAGAATGCAGATTTTCAGATTTGAGGAAATGAAGAGTTTTGATTAAGAAGAGTGATTTAGAGGAAAAAGTTTTCAGTTGAAAAGTTCTTTAATTAAGAAATGAAACTGAAAAAAAAATCAGGAATAAAAGAATGCAATGTTGTAAAGACTAAATTTATGATTTATTTAAAATTAAAGAAAAACAAAATTACAACATGACACTTGTCTAAAATGTTAACACTTGTAAATTTACACACTTAAATATTTAACACATGTTAACTATGCTTACATATGTCTTTTAAATGTTTTTGTTATTTAAATTAAGATTAATGAATGTTTAAACTAAATTAATTAGTTCTTACACATAGTTATATATTAAAATAATTTTTAAAGAATAAAGCAAGTTGTTATTATAAATATACAAATTAATCATTTGAAAAAGAAACTTTTAAATAATTAAAATAGATTTATAAAAGAGTTTGCAATAACTTATTGAATATATGTTTCATAAATAAATTGTATTTTGAATTTACAAATCACATTTTATAAATCAATATTTTAAAAAGAATAAAACAAACATTTTAGAACCTTATTTTAATATTCAAACTTTAAGTTAAAAATGAATTTTAAACCAATAAAATATTTATCTTACATATTAAAATCATATAGTATTTTATTAAATATTTTTGAAAAGCTTAAATCCAAAAATAAATCACAATTTCTATTTTCAAAATATTAAAATTATGCTATACTAATTTAAATAAAAACAACTTATCTATTTAGAATATATATAAATACATATACATTTCAAAAATAGAAAATAGATTATTAGTTTATTAAAAATAAATTCACAAATTAAATATTTAAATAAAGAAGATTATTAAATCAAATCAAATTTATGAATTCAATATAAATTTTAGCACAGATTATTAAATTTATATTGTCTTAAATTCGGGATATTACAACATAAATCATAATAGATATGTTTTTTTAATAGTAGATGATTTTTCAGGACTTGCTCGGATAAAAATTTTGAAAAATAAAAGTGACACTTTTGAAAATTTTAATATATTTGCTAAAAGAATCCAAAATAATAAAGATTTATAAATTAAATACATTCGGAGCGATCACGGTGGTGAATTGAAAAATGAATCTTTTGAAAATGGTTGCAATAAGAGGGGAATTGTTCAAAAAAATTCATTTCCTAGAACTCTGCAAAAAAATGGAGTTGTGGAAAGAAAAAATAGAACAGTTCAAGAATGTTCTAGAACTTTATTAAATGGAAGTACTATACCAAAACATTTTTGGGCAGATGTTGTAGCAACTGCATGATATGTTTTAAATAGAATTTCCAATAGACTATTAGCAAAACATATCCCATATGAACTTTTTGATGGAAGAAACCCAACATATCATATTTTAAAGTTTTTTGTTCAAAATGTTCATATTAAATACAAGAGATAAACTTGGTAAATTCGACCCGAAATCCAATGAAGGAATATTCATTTGGTATTCGGAATGAAGCAAAGTTTATAGAATTTATAATGAAAGAACTAAAATTATCGAAGAAACACTTCATTTGTCATTCGGTGAAAATTTCAAATTTAATATAAAATTAAAGATGAAGAAATTATTTCTAAATCGAATAACTCAGATGATGATTTTGAAAATATTGAAAATAATGTAGACAACAATAATAATAAAGTAAGAACTCCACCAAGCCTTCTAAGAAATCATCCTATTGAAATATAATTGGAGTAATAAATGCTAACGCAAGAACACGAAATCAACTAAACCAAATAGGCCACATAGCTTTTCTTTCAAATATTGAACCCAAAAATGCTAAGGAAGCCTCACTGATGATTGCTGGATTTTAGCGACGCAAGAAGAATTAAATCTATTTGAACGCAATGATGTTTGGGACATAACTCCTAGACCAAGTAATCAAGTGGTTATCGGTACAAAATAAATTTACAAAAATAAAGCCGATGACTAAGGAAATATTATTTTAAATAAAGCAAGGCTACTTGCTCAAGGTTATAATCAAGAAGAAGGAATAGACTTTGATAAAACATTTGCACCTGTAGCTCGTCTAGAAGCTATACGTATTTTATTAGCTTATGTATGTTTTATAATTTTAAACTATATCAAATGGATGCAAAAAGTGATTTTTTAAATGGTTTTATAAAGGGAATGTATATGTAGAACAACCACCTTTATTTACTCATGAAAAATATCCAGGTCATGTCTATAAATTGAAAAAGTTTTTATACGGTCTAAAGCAGGCACCTTGTGCTTGGTATGAGCGTCTTAAAAATTATTTAATTAATTCTGGTTTTAAAATTGGAAGAGTAGATCAAATTGTATTTATAAAACAAGATAAAAATGGTACTTTAATAATTCAAATCTATGCAGATGACATTATTTTTGGTTCTACAAATGAAAAATTATGTCAAGAATTTTCAGAAATTATGATAAGAGAATTTGAAATGCCTCACATGAAAAAGCTTTCATATTTTCTTGGTTTACAAATTAAACAATTAAGTAATGGAATTTTTATTAATCAAGAAAATATTGTAATAATCTCATAAAGCGATTTGGTTTGGAAAACACTTCTGCTAAACCAACTCCTATGAGTACTACAGTACATCTCGATAGAGATGAAAATGGAAAAAGTGTTGACCAAAAACTATGTCATACTACGATTGGTTCATTACTATATTTAACTGCTAGTTGACCAGATATAATGATGAGTGTATGCTTGTGTGCATGTTTCAAGCAAATCTCAAAGAATCACATTTGCAGGAAGAAGCGAATTTTGCGATACTTAAGCAAGACTAATGACTACAATCTTTTTATCAAAAGAATTTCCTTTTGAATTAGTATCATATATGATGCTGATTTTGGAGGATCTCGAACGGTCGAAGGAGTACTAGTGGTACTTGTCACTTTATTGGACGATCTTTAGTATCTTGGTTTAGTAAGAAACAAAATTTCGTTTCACTTTCGACGTGTGAAGCAGAATATATCTCTGTTGCTTTGGTATGTGCTCAAGTATCTACATGCAGCAAACATTACAAGATTTTTGAATAAACCTTTCCAATTCAACAATTTTCTATGATAACACAAGTGCAATAAATTGATCAAAAAGTCCAATAAATCATTATAGAAATAAAAACATTGATATTAGACAACACTTTCTTCGAGATAATA
The DNA here is from genome assembly GCA_030765085.1 of Allium cepa. NCBI lineage: Eukaryota > Viridiplantae > Streptophyta > Magnoliopsida > Asparagales > Amaryllidaceae > Allium > Allium cepa. The sequence goes on along the minus strand of CM060931.1, from coordinate 262,916,947 downwards.
TAGAAAAAGGAAATATATCATTAGATTTTGTTCCTTCGGAAAATCAGATAGCTGATATATTTACTAAACAGCTAAATGAAAATATTTTTACTAAATTATGTTGAGAATTAGGTATTATATCTTTGCATGATATATAATAAAATTTATTTTATAAAATTTTGAAAATATTTTTTTTTTAAATGGAGCTGCTGGCACTCGATCCTAGGTCACTTGTAAGGAAATCATGTGCTATTCTGTTATGCTATGATGTTTCTTTTTTTAACAACATTTGCCCACCTATAATTTATTGTTTGGTCATTATTCTTCATGTTTATCTACATCTCATTTTTTCTTTGGTTAAGAACAATCAAACGTTCTGCACCTCACATTGCTCAAACCTAAAAATAGAGTTTACAAACAGTATATAAAGGTTTCATTTTTCTCTTTCCAACTTACCTTAGTCAGTTACCTCTAAAATTCACATTTTTGGCTCAATCTTTGTCAAACTCTTATACAATCGTCACAATGTCTTCTTCAGAAGGATCTAATCAAGCTACTATAGTTTTCGGCACTCTAACTTCTAAATCATTAAAAAATTCCAACAACTCAACTCCTGTGTATGTCCCAGTCAAGATTACACCTTCTCCAAAACATCACACTGGGTATACGCCATAGGGAAAAAGAGCTAAACGTAACTTAGGTTTTTGCTCTCCATCCACTAAAGACAAAATTGATGATATTCACCATTATCAAGGAGAGACTCTGGAACTTCAATGTGAGATGTACTATGAATATAAAGTGAAGGCTAAACACTTGAGCATCTTAGAATAATTCTCCTTGAAGTTTTACAGATCATCCTCGAAGCAATATGTGCATCACCACAACATTCTCAAGTGCCATCAAACTCTTGGGAACGAAGCTCTCAACGTCCTCAGGTACTGTCAAACTCTCGGTAATGTAGCAATGTATGGTCGTCCATCCATCTATTATAAGAAATTACGAAGGTTGAGCCGCATTCGGAGGGTTCAAAATCTTTTGGAAACTAAGTCTTCTTATATATTATTTTATTTAAATTTTGTATGTGTTTTTCTATTAAATGAGAATTTGTTTTCAATAGATGATATTAAGAAAACTAAAAAGTGTATATATATATATATATATATATATATAAATTAGTTATGTTAAATAAAAGGTTTCAATAAATCTTAGTTCACAAAACACAACATTTTCAATCGGCTGTTTGGTGCAAAACAGTCGACTGAACATTCAAACAAAAATAATTTTCATTCCAAATTCAGTCGACTGAGCTCACTAAAATAGTCGAATGAAGTGCCTTATTTTCAATTATAAACTTACGGCCACATTTTTCTTGCATATCAATCAACAGACCCATATTTTCAGTCAATTGAATCTTTATATGTAGTTCAATTTGTTTTAGAAACCAGTCGACTAACCATATAAAAGCAGTCAACTAAATTGGCTATTTTTACACTACAAAGACGCCGGTTAGATTTTCTTGCATATCAGTCGACTATCTCTTGATTTCCATTAAACCTTTCCTTCTCTCACCAAACTAAACCCTAGCCTCCATTTTTTCCCAAATCAATCTTTTTGCCTTAAATTCAATTAATTCAATGGCCCCAAGAACCAAAAGAGCGTGCAATCTTCAGCTGGATGTTCAGAAAGCCAAATCCGATCTTAGCTTCATAACGAAACTAATGTTAAAAGATTTAGTGCTACGTAAAGCTCCATGATGAAACTGTTGTTACAAGATTTAATGCTATGAAAAGCTCCATAATTTTTGATGTCTCCTTTGTGAAGTTCCCCGATTTCAACGGTTACGCCATTTGCGAGATTGCTGAAGCTAGTGGGATCGATAGCTTCGTTGGGTTTGGCACCAACAATGTTACGATTTATCCCCTTCTCATTAAATTATTCTTTGCAAATACGAACTTGGATCACCAAGATCCAAGAAATAAAGATGATTGCATATGGATGTTAGTTTGCAGTGTCCAGATTTTTCTTCCGCTTCATTGACTTGGATATATCCTTCAGTGTCAATCCGATGGAGCAGATATCAATGACATTGATGTCGATACGAATAATAGAGATGAAGTCTCCCATAGAATTCTATCGGACGACTTGACCGTGCTCAAATCCGTTGCCTTACTACAAAGGCATGTATTCTACACCATGCTCTTATCCGATCTCTTCAACCTCATACCGGTAGTTACGAGAAGGTTTACAAGAGAGACTTTCAAGTTCTCTATGCCATTTACTCTTCCCAAAGAATAAATTAGGCTAAATTTATCCTTGACGAATTCCTCACCGTCAATCATAAGCGAAGCTATAAGACCATTTCCTATGGAGCTTATACAATGCATATTCCTATGAATTTTGGAGTCATCTTACCCGATGCCGACTTCATTACTATTGGCGAATTAAATACTATGACTCTAAGTCTTATGTACCTTCCTATGTTCCCTCAACCTCAACAAACCATAAGCTTCCAACAGTGGGAGGCTAATAGAGCGAAGGGATTCCATAACCACGAGATACACATATTGCCTCTTCATCCACACAACCTTCCCGTCAAATGGAAGAAGAAGATGATGAAATCAAAGAGCCTCATCGCGAATTAAATCCGAAGAAAGCACTTGTCACACTCTCCCGCAATCAAAGGAAGCTCGAACGATGATTGGTCACCATCAAGAAGAATGCCATCAAGACCAATAAGAAGCTTTATTCAATCAAAGGCTTCTTAAACAAGATATGGGAGAAGATATCATGTACCGGCTCTACTTCTATAGATATTGTCGAAAATCCCGCTCCGTTCACATGGTCTATGTCCGAAGAGGAAGAAGAAGAGGAAGAATCGGAGAGTGACGGCTTTTGTATGTTTTAATCTGAGCTTATTCCTATTTTTTATGACATTGTCTCGTGTTGTTTATTTCTATGACTTAGCTTGTTTTCTCTATGATATTATTGTTTTTGGTGTTTTTGAATCAAGTTCGTCAATGAAATTGTTGTCGTTTATTTATGTATGTGTGTCTATGTTCATATATATATCATGCTATCTATATATTCCTTTTTATCGATGTCAAAGAGGGAGAAATATAATTGTGTAGCAGGTAGAATATTTATTCAGGGGGTGTAACAATCATTTTTATAAAGCATTTAGACTTAAGGAAGAAGAATGTTAGAACCTTATAGTTTGATATTTTGATCATGACAACTATATAAGTAAATATTATGTGAACTAACCATATTTGTAGGAAAAGATACCATTCTACTCTATAATACATTGCAAACCAAGAATTCAAAGAGATGTTTTGAATATTATTAATGGTTTGTCTATAGTCTAGTCTAGTAGTTGATTATCGTTACTTCGAGGTGGTACATGCATAGTGCACTTGAATGTTCGATAGACTGAACCACCCTATTCAGTCGACTGAATTATGGGGCTTTTTAATATAACACTTTTAATTTGAAATTTTTTAGATATTCAATAGACTGAAATATTTTCCTCGGTGGACTAAAACTACATAACGGCTATTATCTGAACGGTCACATCCATTCAACGAACAGAAACAACCCTTAATTCAAGAGTTGTTTCCGTATCTTTTGACCGTAACTTTTCAGAAGAATTGCAAAACTTAAACTCTATATATAGCCTTCATGTCGGTTGTTTTAATCACCTAATTTCTGAATCTATTCTCATATACTTTTTATCTGATCATTCTGCCATTTGCGCTCAAATTCTCGTTCTAATCACTTGCTCATTCAAGCACAAATTCATTTATGATTAAATTAACTTCCAATCTTCATGAAGTATATTATATACCATAAAGGATTATAGGAAGGGTGTACTCTAAAGACTTATCTATACTACTAAAAGAGCATAATCAGTCAGGAAAATTCTCTGTATTATTGAAGTCCTATTCAGTTGCTCAGGCGGTAGAAGTCCTATTCAACTGTCTAGGCGGTAGAAGTCATGTTCGGTTGCTTAGGGTGTGTAATACATATTCCCCAGGGTTAAGAGAGGGTTGATAGTTAAATTCCATAAGTAGTCTGGGACTAGACGTAGAACGGAAGTTCGAACCATTATAAAAATCCTTGGTGTCATTTACTTTACTATTTACTTTTTATAGTCATATTCTAAACTTGTAGATCACTTATTACATTCCATATTACGATCCTTGGTAGCACTTACAATGATATATATGGATGCTTGTAGTTCTGGCTTGGGAGCAGTTCTGATGCAGCATGGGAAGGTTATTGCCTATGCGAGTTGACAACTGAAAGTACAGGAGAAAATTATGCTACACACGATTTGGAGCTTTTGGTTGTTGTCTTTGCACTGAAGATATAGAGGCATTATCTTCGGGCTGAAAAGATCGATTACACATGGACCACAAATCCTTAAATTGTCTTTTTACCCAAAAAGATTTGAATTTGATACAGCAGAGATGGATGGAGTTTTTTGCCTTTTATGATTTGGAGATTATTTATGCCCGTGGGAAAGCAAATATTATGGAAGATGCATTAAGTAGGTGTGTTGCGATGGTTGCTAATGTATAAGTCAAGCTAGTATTAATGGATATGATTGCGGCCATTCAAGAAGAAGAACCTATTTTGGATTGACTCAATAAAGGTGTCTAAGAAGGTGTTGTTTCTGGTTTTGAGATTGATCCCCGAGGAATATTGAGAATGAAAGGGTGTGTTTTCGTTCCAATTGCTAGTGGATTTAGAAGAGAAGTGTTAGCAATGAGTCACCATTCGAAGTTATCTTCCCATCCTGGAGTGACCAAGATGTTCAAGGATACGAAGAGATTCTTTTGGTGGAATGGAATGAAGAGAGATGTTTCAATCTCTGTGAGCCAGTATGCAAACTGCCAGTAGATTAAGAGTGACCAACAAAAGTTAGCTAGATTACTTCAACCACTTGAGATCTTGAAGTTGAAGTTGGAGCAGCTCTCTATGAACTTTATTGATGGACTTTCTCCGTCAAGAAGAGGGAATGAAGGAATTTGGGGTATTGTTGATCGGTTGACCAAGAGTGCTTATTTCATTATGGATAACCAACCAGGACCACTGAAAACATAGCGAGTTTGGATGTAAAGGAGATTGTGAGGCTTCATGGTATTCGTTGTAGTATTGTAAGTGACCTAGACTTGATATTCACTAGTAGGTTCTGGAAGGGTTTACAAACTACCTTAGGGACTGAGATGAGTCTGAGTATAGCTTACCATCCCTAAACAATGGGTAGACGGAGAGCGTGAACCGGATCTTTGAAGATTTGTCGAGAGCATGCATTCTCAGCTTTAGAGGTTCTTAGGAAGATCATTTACCCTTGGTCCATATCACTTACAACAACAACTATCGGGCAAGCATTGGTATGACCCTTTGCAAAGCTCTTTATGGTCGTCCATGTCATTTTCCTTTATGATGGGTGGAGGTTGGTGAAATAATTATTCTTGAGCCTGGCATGATCTTCGAATCAAGTGAGATGGTATTTGATATCTGAAGGAAGATGAAGGAAGCGCAAGAACGGCTGTAACATCCCCTACTTGGAGGCCTAAAACTAACGGTTATGGATGCTGCAGTCATCCATAGTTATTAATCTTCAGTGGCCAACCATGGTAAAGTTAGATACATTGATATAACAAAAACACATGGATATGAAAAAAAAAAATCATTAAAAAACTTTCACATTCCATTTCAAATCATTTAAATTCATTACATAATCCCAATTCGAGTACCACGCTCAGAGAAAATATAATTATTACAATATATGCCAAGAGCGACATATGAAGATGCCTAATTGGATGATTAGAATATAAACATAGCCAATTAAACAACTTAGCCTTTACATTAAAACATAGCAGAATCAAAATAGAAAGAAATCCTAATAGCTATCTTGCCTCATATACGCCTCCGAAAGCTTACTGGTCTAAAGGGATACCTGAAAACCTCAACTCTTACTCAAAGTTAATTGAGCACTCGAGTGTTTAGGTGTTAAACATAAACTTCGAATCAGACATAAAGCCTGGTAAGAATATTAACCTACCACCTCAAACCATTTAGATATCTAGTGAGACCTCGCTGCGTAGCGGAAAGGGTTTTCCCCTTCACAAATATATTATCAAAAATTTACAAGAACTAAATGTACACTGTGCTTCTTCATCCATAATAGTTAAAACATAACAATTTAAAATATTATGATGATATGCAAACAAATAAATTATTCTGGATTTTCCATCCCCATTCATTTGACTATCTCTCTCAATTATAGTTTTCAAGGGTCACTATTAACCTATTAGTTTTCATATGGTGACTAATAGCCTGTTTAAATCTCATGGACTATCGGTCCAGTCTATTAGCTTGCATGGGATCACTAAGAACCTATTGGCCCCTGCCAAAACTTAATTGACTCATAGGTTCTCCTTGAATCTATTGGTATCTCCAGTAACTTCTCTCATATTATAATTTTCATGGGTTGACTAAGAACTTATCGACCGCTGTTAATAACTTTATCCGGATATAATTTTCATGGGATCACTATTAACCTATTGGCCTTTTCCAATAATTCTTTCTAAGCATAGTTTTCATGGGTTTACTATGAAACTGTCTAGTCGAACAACTTCTTTAATTAGTCTCTGGGCATCCTATGCTCTGGTCTACCTGACCTCCTGGATGTAACTCTACTCATCCAGGAGTTACTTAATTTATATTCACTACTAGATCAACCTAGCAGGTTATTCTACCCTTTTGTCCCCAAAACACGGTTATGGGTTCATTATACAGTGAATCTGTTTAAAGAAGAAGCAAATACAATAACATAACAATACCAATATCTATGGTTTTATATCCCCGAAAGCATTTTCACATATAACATGATTAATCCTTTTAACCTATTATTTTATCAAAGAAAGCTTCTTAAAAAATTCCATACTTAAAGGCCGTTTCAAAACTCCATTATTGTAACAATCCCGATTTTTAGTTAAATTTAATTTGGTAATTAATGTTGAATTGGGAATTTAATGGTGAATTAATTCAAATTTTTCCCAAATTAATAAGGATATGTTTTGTTATTTATTTATATTTATAAATTTATTTTAAAATTGAATCTAGAAATTGAAATTAAATTTTTTGGATTTGAATACATTCTATTTTCAATTAATAAAAGATTAATTAAATAAAGATATGTGTTTATTTATATATGTGTATAGATGGAGTTTTAATTTAAATAGAATTTCTAATTGGAAATCTAGAAATAAAATTTTGAATAATATTTTAATTTTAAAATTTGATTGTGGATTTATTCGAAAATTTTGAATAAACATATATAGATTGAAAGTTAAATTGTAAATAAAATTTTCATTTTGGAGAAAATTTAAAATGTAAATATTTATAATATATTGGATTTGAAAAGCTCTATTTCAAAATTAATAGAAATTTGTTTCTAATACATGTATGTATACATGTTTATTTAAAAGTATAATAGTTTCAAATTAAATAAGATTTGATAAAAAAAAGATTTGTAAAACTAAATTGAAAAGATATATATATATATATATATATATATGATTATTTGTTTGGATATAATTACATTTTAAATAATTTCTTTAAAAGTTGTACAATTATAAATAAAGAAGAGTATTGTAAAATATCATGTAAAAACTATACAAATGTAAATTTTAATAACATAAGAGATTAAGATAAAAATTTACAAATTAATTAAAGTTAAGGATTTTTACATAAAAACACAAATTTATGACATTTGGAAGATGGACAAAATATGTTTTAACAAATGTGAGATAAGTAGCTATATAAATTTACAAATGTAAACCTTTCTCTTAATAATGAAAAAAGTGTAAACATTTTACATAATTTTTTTACAAGCGTGGCTAATGAAAACAAGTGGCATTTATCTTTTAATTTGAAATTAGATAAAACATTATGAATTTGAGATGAAAACCAGGCTTCATACTTTCTTTCACAACTTCCACAGCCCGAAAACAACAAATCAAGATAAAGCTTCAAACAAATTCAAGATCAACTCATAATTCATCAGTCCATATCAACTCAAAAAATACAGGCTTCAATTTCAAAACAGAGAGGAAGAATTAAAAAGGCTGCAGATCAAACAAACAAATAAGATCAAAAGCAAGATTAAAACCAAAACCTGTTAAATTCAAAAATCTGAAGCATTTCAAGGCAAACCAGATCAATACAAAGAAGTCAAAACTCTGTGCAACAAAATCAAGCCTGGAAGTCAAATTCAACATCACAGTTTTAACAAGAATTCAAAAGGCAATCAAAGTTTAGTTTAAATAAAAAACAGGCTCAGATCAAATCCAGGTTTCAGAAAAACAAAAGCAAGATTTTCAGATCAAAGAAAAAATAGCTTGTTTCTACTCAACAAAACCAGATGAGCAAACATTTTTTGTCGTTTTCTCTTGATATGGTGATCTCTTGATGATTGTGAAAGTGATGTTGTGAAATATGTTTGAATGTTCGTAAATATGTTTTGCATATATACAAACATATGTGCAAATATTCGTGTATGCCTGTGTTACAAACAGAAATATTTCTTTTTATGTTCCAGATTACAGAGTTAGTCAACTTCAAAATTTAATTTCTCCCTCTCTAATTCTTTTTAGAAGATAAGGTCGAAAGAAAAAGTGTTTAGATTAACAAAAACTTAATTTTAAAAATCATTTTTAGTTTAAATTAAGTTGAGTTTACTGAAAAATCAAGTAAACACTAATAAACACAAAATAGATCAGAAAATTCAAGGGTCTAAATTATGCGTTTTGACATTGTAATCTGGTAAGTATTCGAAAATGGTGATTTTTGATTTTGGTTTCAAGGTTTTTCGTTGCGTGGTTGCCGAGATATCGTGGGATGATCAAAAATCGTAAATACGTCGATTTATGATGAACGAGGAGATGATGAGCTTCGAGATTTACGTGGAATGTAGCTTTAGTGTTGGAGATTTCTGGAAAAATGTTCATATATTTTTCAGTTGATTCAAGTAATGGATCGAAGACGAATTAGGGCTTAAGCGCCTGTTTTGATCAATATTGGTACCGAGACAATTGCGTGGTCATCAGCAAACTGGAAGTGATCGCGACCGAGGAAAAAGAAGCGAAGGACTGTGGTGGAAATTCTGATAGGACAGCGTAAGCTCTAGTGACTGAAATCGGTGGCGCAAGGCGATGTTTTTCATCAAGGGTTGGGTTTCAAGCGGTAATTGGATGCTCGATTTCGATTCGCTATCGAATTTTTGGATTTGGGTGTTTGTAGTGGCTTGAGGTGTCGTCAACGACTCGTTGACGATGGCGTGATTGATCGGAGGTGATCAGGCGGCCGTGCTTGTGCACGTGATACATTGATATCAGGTGATTGTTGAAAATATTGGGGAAGAAGAGAAGTCATCAGGTCTGACTCGAAGTGATTAGCGTGATGACTCAGGGAAAAGAAGTTGGGGGAAGACTCGAAGCAAAGTTCGGGTAGGACTAGTGTTTGTCTCGGGTAATAATTATGCAGGCTTAAAATTTTAAATTAAACCAATTTTTGAAAGTTAAATAAATTCTTACTTAAATTCTTGTATATAATGAAAGTCTATTCTAGTTTGGGATATATTAAAGGTTTAAAAATAAATTATTTAAGGTTTAAAATGTTTTTAAATTATTTATATATATATATATATATAACCTTGTATTTTAAAATAAACTTGATATCGTAATTAAATAGATAAAGTATCTTTAATCCTTAATTTGAATTAAAGGTCTTAAGTTAATGTGTTAATAATAATTTATTTCCAAAGGTTATTAAATATAATCTTAAATGATTTTGTATAAAGATAATTTCAGGTATTTATCTTAATAAGATTTAAAGGATGTAATCTGGTGATTAAAGATTTATTCATGTAAGTAGTTAAAGGTCAATTACATATTGTGATTACTTAAAAGTTTATTTACTTAATTATTTAAAGAATAATTAATTAATTTGATTAGTTAATTAATGTGATTAGTATAAGGGTAATTAATTAATGAAAAATTATTAAAGGTAATTAATTATTTAAAAATGATTACTTAATAAAAGTAATTAAGGATAATTAATTGGTGATTAATTTATTAAGGCAATTCATTTGAAGCTAATTAATTAATTAATTAAAGATTAATCAATGCAAGTGATTAAGGATAATCACTTATTGTAATTAATTAAGGAGAATTAATTTAATGGTAATTAATTAAAGGTTAATTAATTTATTAATTAATCAATTAAGGGTAATTAAATTAAAGGACAATTAATAATTAAAGGTTGATTAATTAATGATTAAAGATTAATTGATTTATTAATTAAGATTGATTAATTAATAATTAAAGGTTGATTAACATATTATAAAAGGTTAATTAATAAATGACTAAGGGTTAATTAATTAAGATGTTTGTAATTAATTAATATTAATTAACCAAGATTAATAATTTATTCATAAGTGATTAATCTGATTTAAATTAATCAAATGAGTAATTAATCTTACTTATGGATGTTTGAATGGTATGAAATGCCTTGTATTGTTTGATGTCCCTGATATGTTATGCTTTGTGCTATGAATTTTTTTGGTGTGATCTATGATGAATGTCATTTATTTATCTCTGATAAATTATATTATATGTAAATCTGTAAATAAACGATAAGCGTTATAGGATTATACCGCTTATTGATATTGCTGTGTTTGAACCTGTGATGATTGATGTTGTTGCACTATTGGGTAAAACCCCTGACTACACCTTACACACAAAAATATGGATTGCACGAGGAAATTGGTTAGGTCACAAATTTTTGAAATGGTTTTAAAGTCGAATTTTGAATCCAAATGGTTTTGGAAATAGAATTTGGTTAAAAGTGAAAAGCTTTTGAAAAGGAGTTTCAAAGATAAAAGTTATTTTGAATAACTTAATAAAGTTATGAAATTTTAATAGTTTGATTCGAATTTGAATTCAAAATTCGAAATTGAATTCTATGTTGAGAATTTTGGTTTAAAAAGGGTTATACAAGTTATAGATGTGTTTACATGGGTTTAAACCATTTTAAAAAGTATTGTTTTGGGAATTTGAATTTAACCCAAGGACTTTAACTTGTACAAATAAAATTAGATTTTTTCGAAACGAAAACTATTTGTTTTCAAATAATAATAGCTTTCATATAAAGAAAGGATTTCCAATTTGTGATGAAAGATTTCAAGTTTGAGATAGTAATAGTTTTGAAAGCTATGAATGAATCTTTATGAAAGATTTTTAAACTTTATTCTGAAATCAAAGAGGATTTTAAATGGTGTATCTTTTATAAAAGATTTGAAATGGGAATTGTTTTGAAAGTTATGAATGGATCTTTGAAATATTTTTGAAAGCTATAAATTGAGACTTTGTTTAATAATTGGATGTGATAATTCAATTTGAAAAGGAAATTGTTTTGAATAGCTGTGAATGAATCTTTGTGAAATATTGGTGAACTTTGTGAAGTGAATCTTTTTGTTTAAAGATTTGTAAACGATAATTTGTGTAAACCATTTGAAGAAAGGTTTTGGGTTTTAAGTTGTGACTTAACTGAAATCCCACTATCCATATGTTTTAAAATACTGCGCTCATTATTCGGTTTTGCCGGGAGATGACCTTGTGTCATATAACCCATTTCGAATAATGATACAACGTTATGGATAGCATTTGAAGACCGGTAGTGAAGACCGGATATTTCCGAAAATGAAAGGATAACTCGTCAAACGTCTCTACACCAGCTGATCCCCGGTATAGAGATTTGATCACCCTTTGTGATGGGAAGTCCGGACGTGATTATGGATTATTCAGATTTGCAAGGGCTTCTTTGGAAGTGCCTTCGGTCTATTCGAACTCGGAACAGACTTGTATGGATGTATGCCAGACATTACACTTTGAGATGTAAAGCTGGTTTCTATCAAATAAATTTCTGTTTGGTGGCAGAGATTTATTCTCTTAACTTAACACCCTTCTCTGAGACGTACGAGCTCAGAGGTTATGTAGTTGATGGTTGCCAGTGATAAATTCCCAATTTGGTAGTGTGGCATGCTGAGTGCTGCTGAGTGTTGCTGATCATTTGTAGATCAAAGCATGGCTTTTGTGTAAAGCGTAGCTTTGTGGACGAGACCTCGTCGGACCTCGTTTCCCGAAAATGGTCGAAATAGAAAAGTTGCGGCAAGGATGCAGGGGTCGCACCCCTAGGGTATGTCCATTTCTTCTGGAAAATGATGGTATCATGGTATGGAGCCCAGATATTTAACCTATGTAGTTACTGCAAATTTATTACTTTGTGGTTGTTGGTGTTGAGGGCCCTCAGATAAAGGTTGCAAATGACCGAGGATGGCATATCTTAGGTGTTACTCCCAGGAAGGGAGTAAACCGGCCTTGTGTTGGCAGAGAGCTGGGTAAGTTCTCCGGGCGTCCCTCCAAAGGCGTTCCTATGTGGAAATAGGAAGTTGCTTAGCCTGACCATTTGTTGGAAAATGCAAAGAAAAATTACGCGCCCTGTACAGTTGTAGTTGTATAACCCGCCATGGAATGTGGCGGTAACCTGCTATTGAATATGGTAGCTATAATAGGCATACGACGAAATGTTGTAAGCTGGCTAAGATTAATATTATAATTGCAAATGTTTTCCACTATGCACTAATAATAATATCAAAATGGTTTTCGCGTATCAAATTTTTTTGACTATCATAAGGAGAAATCTCCTCCAATTTTGCGTTTGCATGGTGTGTGCAGCGTGAGGCCTTATGGTAGTTTCATTTTCCAAAAAGCATTGCGGATTTCGAATTTTAAAATCTTTTGTTGTTTGTTTTAAAGATAAAACTATTTTTGTTTGCTCATACCAGTCCCATGATTGACCCGGAGTTTATTGTCCCCTTCCTAAACTCTAGGTGCCCACAATTTTCCACATGGGCAGTCTAGAGTTGGAGTTTTCAGATAATCAAATAGTAGGTGTAGATTCGATAGCATCCAGCCTTCGGAAAATAGAGATCACATTTGCTCCATTCTGGAGTGACCTTGCTTAATACAACGTGATCGGGGTTTCTTGCTTCGCGTTTGGAAAGCATGTTGGGGGATCTAATCTTGGGAGTTTTTGGAGCTTTAGCTTTGGATTTGCAAATGCAGTTTGATGTTAGAATTCTCTTTAGAGTTTCTCTATTGATGCTTATTTTTTCACTGTTGTATATTTATCTCTGTTATTGTTGGGATTCATATTGTATTGGATATTGTATTCATTGTTATATCAATGATATATTATTCATTTTTCTTCCGCTATGTTGTTGTACTTAATGTGTTATATGCTACGGCGAATCGGATTTGAACGTTTGAATCTACGACATTCGAATACGAGTTGAAGTATGGATGTCGATTTCGAACGTTGGAATTCAGGTCATTACATCTGGTATCAGAGCTAAAGGTTGAAACTTTAGCTCAGGTGTATAACACATTAGGTAACTCATTATAGATAGGGTGAAGTATACCCTAGAATGAGTATATCCCTAAGACATCCGTCCGTAAGCCTCAGTAAATTCTCTTACTATCCACTGATAGTAAGTATGAGTGTGGAAAAAGGACGAGATAGGGGATAGGGGAGTACCAATTCCAATGGTCAATACCCTGCAACAACGGAAATAACTTTCTTCTCAATCTCCTTTGATCCGATTTTAATTCTTTGATTGCTTCGCGGCAGCTCGAGGAAGTAGCTTTGGTGTGGTGGCACTGCAAATCATTATTGATAAGTCCCTAATTCATATTCTCGTTATCAGCTTTTCGTTTTAAATTTTAATGAATTTGAAATTATAAATTAAAATAAATTGGTAAACAAGAATATAAAGCTGAATTGAGTTTGCATCGACTTCGAATTAAAAAACCAAATTTGAAATTCTATTGTAATTTCTTGTAAGAGTCAAAGTCCGAAAAGGGGCAAGTTAATATATACTTGGGGTATTCCGACCTGAGTTTAGAATCCATACTTAGTGTTTGAGAATTATGGAAGATTAAGCCCATTATACATTCTTTTTAGGGTTCGATATATTCTACGAACGGTTAGTTATCTTTTGAACTAACCATTCCCCGGTATATTTCGTAGACTGGTGGCCTGAGTATCTTGTATAGTATGAATGAGTTTGTTCTCGTATCTATTATTGATGTTTTGATTTGGTAAGCCGAATGTGGAACAAATATTCAGTTTAATCTGGTGAACCATGTCTTTGATATGTTCATCTGTTCTTTGTTATCTTCCCGTTTGGCAAATTTCTGGGACGAAATTTTCTTAAAGGGGGAAATCTGTAATGATCCCGATTTTTAGTTCAATTTAATTTGGTAATTAATGTTGAATTACAAATTTAATGGTGAATTAATTCAAATTTTTTCCAAATTAATAAGGATATGTTTTGTTATTTATTTATATTTATAAATTTATTTTAAAATTGAATCTAGAAATTGAAATTAAAATTTTTGGATTTGAATACGTTCTATTTTTGATTAATAAAAAATTAATTAAATGAAGATATGTGTTGATTTATATATGTGTATAAATGGAGTTTTAATTTAAATAGAATTTCTAATTGGAAATCTAGAAAAAATATTTTGAATAATATTTTAATTTTAAAATTCGATTGTGGATTTATTTGAAAATTTTGAATAAATATATATAGATTGAAAGTTAAATTGTAAAAAAAATTTGATTTTGGAAAAAATTCAAAATGTAAATATTATAATATATTGGATTTGAAAAGCTCTATTTCAAAATTAATAGAAAATTGTTTTCTAATATATATATATATATATATATGTATGTATGTATGTATATGTATATTTATTTAAAAGTATAATAGTTCCAATTTAAATAAGATTTGATAAAAAAAATGATTGTAAAACTAAATTGAAAAGATATATGTATATATGATTATTTGTTTTGATATAATTACATTTTAAATCATTTCTTTAAAAGTTGTACAATTATATATGAAACTAGGCTTCATAATTTCTTTCACAACTTCTCTAACCTGAAAAGAAAAAATCAAGATAAAGCTTCAAACAAATTCAAGATCAACTCATATTTCATCACTCCAGATCAACTCAAATAAATACAGGCTTCAGTTTCAAAACAGAGAGGAAGAATTAAAAAGGCTACAGATCAAACAGAACACAGAGGATCAAAAGCAAGATTAAAACCAAAACCTGTTAAATTCAAAATCTGAAGCATTTCAAGGCAAAGCAGATCAAAACAAAGAAATCAAAACTCTGTGCAACAAAATCAAGCCTGAAAGTCAAATTCAACATCACAGTTTCAACAAGAATTCAAACAGCAATCAAAGTTCAGTTTAAAAAAAAACAAGCTCAGATCAAATCCAGGTTTCTGAAAAACAAAAGCAAGATTTTCAGATCAAAGAAAAAATAGCTTGTTTCTGTTCAACAAAACCAGGTGAGCAAACATTTTTCTTCTTTTTCTCTTGATATGGTTATCTCTTGATGATTGTGAAAGTGATTCTGTGAAATATGTTTGAATGTTTGTAAATGTGTTTTGCAAATATACAAACATATGTGCAAATATTTGTTTATGCCTGTGTTACAGACAGAAAAATTTTGTAACAACCCGCATATTTATCGAGTTTGTATTTAAATATTTTATTTAAATATTAACTCGTTAATCGAATTTTGGTCCGAAAAGCTACTTTTTGCAAACGGTCAAATTAGGACTCGAGACCACTTCCATTGAGTTCGAAATGTCGTTTACAACTTTTTAAGTATAAACATCGATAGGTTTGGAGTTAGTGAAATTTCACTAACTTTTCCCGCTTTGGACTTTGGGTTAGTTTAGCCTATTAAGCCCAAGTTCCAACCCTCTTCTCCTCACTCTTCATAAATTTCCTAACTAATCAAGCTTTGGCATTAATGGTGGAGGGAATGGGAAATTAAAACTCCAAGCACAAATTCAATTGCAAATCCAACATTCAACTCCAAATTCAAGTAGAAGATATTGGATTCAAGCTTTGGATTGCTTCTCCTTGCTTTCAAGCTTCATCTTTATAAACTTTAGTGCAAAGGTGATATTTTTATCTCACAAATCTAGTCTATATCTATCTTGGACTGTTGGGAATGATTCCCTATCACTTTAGCATGCATATTTGCTTTTGGTTTGGATTGGATTGGCGAAAGACTCCGATTTTTGGTGTTTGGGTGAAATTTCTGCATTTAGGTCGTTCTGGCCGTTTTTAGCTCGCTCGGAGTTAGGTCGTGTGGACCTTAGGTCGTAGGTCGCGTACGAGTTAACCCCTAGGTCGTTTTGGCCATTTTCGTATTTTCGGAGTTAGGTCGCTCAGGACCTTAGGTCGTAGGTCGTATGGCCGTTAGGTCGCTCTGCTTTGGCTCTGGCCATTTTTGCTCACTCGCAGTTAGGTCGCTCACGACCTAGGACTTAGGTCGCTCGCGAGTTAGTGGCTTAGGTCGTTGGGTCATATAACCCATTAAGTCGCGCCCCTTTAGGTCGTGAACCTTGTTAAGTCGTTCACCCTGAGCTTAGGTCTTAGGTCGCATCACCCTTAAGTCGTTCGACCTGATCCTTCCTTAGGTCGCGCCATCTTTTAGGTCGCGCATCCCCTTAGGTCGCTAGGTCTTAGGTCGCGCCATCTTTTAGGTCGCGCCATCTTTTAGGTCGCGCATCCCCTTAGGTCGCTAGGTCTTAGGTCGCGCCATCTTTTAGGTCGCGTACCATACTTTAGGCCGTAGTCACTTAGGTCGCTTGCACCTTAGGTCGGCCTCGTTAGCTCGCAGATCATCTAGGTCGCGTGGCCTTTAGACCGTTAGGTCGGAGCGTTAGGTCGTTAGACCTTACCTTCCTTAGGTCGCTTGACCGGTTAAACCTTTAGGTCGCTCGACCCTATTCCCCTTAGGTCGTTAGACCTCATTTTGTCTTCACTAGGTCGTACCGTTTTGGTCGGGGCGCTGCCCCCTGGACCCCCGCGACCTGACCGGGCAGGTCGAACCCCGTAAGCGGTGGCGTTGCCCCCGCACCCCCACCTTGGGGGGTTGCCACCCCCTGGACCCCCCCTCCGTAGGGGATCTTATCTGAAAAATATTGAGCTGATTTCCTTGGATTTTATTCACATCTCCGTATGCGGGTTTTGTGACTGATTGTTTCTACAATTGCTTCTGTGTTTTGTCACTTTATAATATAAAGGTTTCAATACTAGTAGTAAATATCAAAACTCTTTTAACAAACAATTTCAACTCTATTTTTAATAACAAAGCTCTTTTCTTAAACCGTTTTCCAATCTATTAGTATATACAAACCTTTACCTCACTCGGATGAGAAATCTAATTAAACGACTTAGTAAAACAAGTGGTATGAAACGCTTGCGTTCACTTCGTCGGTTAATTCTTGGACTTGTTTGATTGAACCTCTTGTGACAATTTTATTAGTGAAGATTTACAGTTTGTTCGTAAATATTTAAGTTAAGCAAGTGGTTATGGGACATGAAGCTAAACTTCTATATTTACTAGCTTAGTGTGATTGACACTTCTCGTTGATCTTGATGATCGCTCTATGAATTAGACTAGCAATTGCGCGATGTCTCTTTCATTGCAAGGTTAGACTAGACACCACTTGTGTGATTCCATTCACACATACCTTTCTGCTTTTTGGTTAGTCTTGACCTTAAGCTGTGTGATTCCATTCACACATGCGGGGTAGCTCCCCTTGGTCTTCGGACCGTCATGTGATAGGCCTCTTTCCCTTTTTATGATTTCTGGATCTCTTGTGTAGATTTCTGGAATTTATCTCTTTGACTTGTCATGAGTACAAGTTTAGGGTATGATGCCCTCTTCGAATCTTTGAGAAGATTCTTGTGATAATGATTATCTCTTATTGATTGATCTTCCGTTGATCATTATTTACATACTTATAGTGGTATGTCGTTATGGATGTTTATGTTTATGCCATATCTTTTATGTTATATCATGTCATCTGATATTTATAGCTAGACTGATCCGTTTATTATTTTCTTAAATAATACTCGGGTCAGACCGAGATGTTACAGGTGCTTCTGCTTGACTTCTTCCCAGGGATTCATCACTCTGACTTTTGGCTAACTGATTAGATTAGCAGTTTTTGTTGTATACACTTGAGATATAGACTCATAGTTGTATTCTTTTGTATAGCACGTGTTGCTATTCTTTTGTATTATCGTGGATCTTACTGACCACTACTCTGATGTACACTTTCATGTGTTAGTTATATATTCATATCTTCTTCCGCCTTTGTGATATGGATATCTGTGACTGATTTGTGATATGATTATTTCTATGTTTGTTTCCGAAGATTATTTATAGCCACCGTGTGATAAGCAATTACATGGATGGTCGCTCCTCAACAGCCTTATTCTCCGTGCTAGTTGACAGCACTACTCCGGAGTGTTCTTGGCTAGCGTGGGTATAGAGGTGGGGCGTCACAGCTTGGTATCAGAGCCAAACTTCGGAACAATGTAGAATAACTTGACAAGGATCATCATCCTAAGTCCACCTTAGGAGTCTTTCTTTAGGATTTTGTTCGGGTTTTCAAACCGATTCATCCTATTTCTTTTATGATTCCTTATTTCACCTGTCAAGAATGTTTGATATTCATTTGGTGAATAACTATTTTCTTTCTCTTCTTTCTTTCTTAAGGAAAAGAATGTCTAGACCAGGTCGTCCCAGAGCTGGATCATCTAGTGCTCCACCACCGGATGGAGTTTTTATGACTGCTCAACAGCTTCTTGATTTAGTAACTAATGCTCAAGCAGCTGGAGCTAACCCGGAACCTACTCACCCAAAGTCGGGATTTGCACGCTTGTGCAGCGATTACACCAACTTGGGTGGGAAGCCCTTCAAAGGTTCGGAAAATATCATTGAGGTCCAGGCTTGGTTAAAATCATGCGATCGAATCTTTTCTCGCATGAACCTTATCGATCTCCACCGCGTTCAGGTGGCTTCCAGCATGCTCCAAGAGAGAGCATTGGACTGGTACGAACTCCTTATTTCAGAAATTAATGAAGCGGATCTCACCTGGGTGCAATTTCAGGGACGCTTCGAGTTAAAGTTTGTACCAGAAGCTGGGAAAGTAACCTTGGCTCGACGTTTTATAGACCTTGTTCAAGGTCAATCTTCTGTGACTGATTACGTCGCAGCCTTCGAGTCGCTTTCCAAATATGGGGTTGAATACATCAACACCCCATTGAAGAAGAACCAGAGGTTCGTTTATGGCTTAAATAAGAATCTTAAGAAGCCACTGCTCCTGAAACTAGAAGTTGCATTTGATCAACTCGTCGATATCGCTCTTCGTCTTGAAGAGGCTGATAGAGAGAGTGATGTTGAAGTGGAAGGCGCTAAACCAAACTTCAACAACAAGAAGAGGCCAAACAAATTCAAGGGTCCTTATCCCAACAAAAAGGGTAAGCAGGCAACCCCTGCGGCAAAGTCTCCTTCTCCTAGTGGTGCGAGTTGCTTCAACTGTGGGTCTGGGGATCATTATGCGAATAAGTGCTCTAAGCCCAAATCTTGTCGCTATTGTAAGAGCCCAGATTACTTTATACATCAATGCCTCAAACGTAAAAGCAGGAATAAGGGAAAGTTAAATGTGGCTCAAGCCCCTGGCAACACATCTCGTGGCCAAGGTATTTCTCATTCCATTCTTGATGGTATTATTTTATTTCATGATCAACCTATTAGAGTTCTCTTTGATACGGGTGCATCCCATTCTTTTATATCAAAGGAACTGGTAGACACTTTTTCCTTAAGTGTTACTGCATTGATGACTTCTTTAAAAATTGCGAATCCTGTTGGTGGATCCGCAACTCTTAGTTTGCTTTGTAAAGATGTGGAGATTATTTTATGTGATTTTTCTTTCCTAGCCGATTTGCATGTCATGCGTTACTTAGGCTTTGGAATAATTTTGGGAATGGATTGGCTTAACCGTTATCAAGCCCATATCCTATGTCCTGAGCGGACTATCCATCTCCGACATCCACAATCTGTTAAACAGATTTCTGTTAATCTTAAAGATTCAGAATCATGTTTGGTGGCATCTTTATATTCTTTAAATCCTCGTGATAACGATGATGATGATGAAGATGATATTATTTCTCGTATTCATGTTGTTCGTGAATTTTCCGACATATTCGAGCCCGTTTTAGGTTTACCACCTAAACGAGCAATTGAGTTCAGAATTAATCTTGTTTCTGGAGCTCAACCTATTACTCGTCCTCCTTATCGCATGTCCAATAAGGAAAATGAGGAGATGCGTAAACAATTATCTGAGTTGGAGACGAGGCAATTTATTCGCTCTAGTTCCTCGCCTTGGGGAGCTTCGGCTATTTTCGTAAAGAAATCTGATGGTACTCTGAGGCTCTGCGTAGATTATCGCAAGCTTAACGATCTTACTATTAAAAATAAATATCCTTTACCTCGGATTGATGATCTATTCGATCAGCTTAGTGGTGCTAAGGTCTTTTCACAATTGGACTTGGCTACCGGTTTCCATCAGCTTCGTATCGCTGAGGATAGCATTCCGTTGACATCATTCCGTACTCGATATGGATCTTATGAATGGCTTGTTATGCCATTTGGGTTAACGAATGCTCCAGCTTATTTCGTTGACCTCATGAATCGAGTTTTCAAAGATTTCCTCGATCGGTTTGTTCTCATATTCATTGATGATATTCTTGTGTATTCAAAAACCGAGGAGGAACATGAGAAACATCTTCGGATTGTATTGGAAACACTTAGGAGTAATCAATTAAAGGCGAAATTTTCTAAATGCCACTTTT
Source organism: Allium cepa (assembly GCA_030765085.1). Taxonomy (NCBI): domain Eukaryota; kingdom Viridiplantae; phylum Streptophyta; class Magnoliopsida; order Asparagales; family Amaryllidaceae; genus Allium; species Allium cepa. The sequence goes on along the minus strand of CM060931.1, from coordinate 262,896,093 downwards.
GGCAATCTCGTGTGAAGTTTCTCGGTCATATTATTTCCGAATCCGGGATATCCGTGGATCCTTCAAAGATTGAAGCGATTCAAGATTGGAAGAGACCGGAGAGTGTGACAGAGATTCGTAGTTTTCTCGGATTGGCGGGCTATTACCGCCGTTTTATTAAAGACTTTTCTAAGATTGCCGTGCCTCTTACTGGCTTGACTAAGAAGGGAGTTAAATACATTTGGTCGGACAAATGTGAAGCCTCTTTTCATAAATTGAAAGAACTCCTTTCCGATGCTCCTATTCTTGTGATTCCCGAGGGGAATCAAGATTTTGTTGTTTATACCGATGCTAGTCACGTTGGTTTGGGTGCTATTCTTATGCAAAAAGAACGTGTTGTTGCTTATGCTTCTAGGCAATTGAAGCCGGCCGAGACTAGATATGCCACACATGATCTAGAGCTCGCGGCTATTGTTTTCGCCCTTCGCATGTGGCGTCATTATCTATTGGGAGAGAAATTTATTCTTTACACGGATCATAAGTCTTTGAAATATTTATTTTCTCAAAAAGAACTTAATTTACGTCAACAGCGTTGGCTCGAGTTCCTTGCACCTTATGATCTTGATATTCTTTATACCCCCGGTAAGGGTAATCGAGTCGCCGATGCTCTTAGCCGTAAGCAACAAGCAGTTGTTTCTATGATGATATCCGAATGGAACGATCTCGAGATCTTATCCACTTGTGAGATTCGAGAAAGCGTATCCGATTTATGCTCATCGCTTGTTTTATGCAGCCTTGAGGCTCATCCTTCTCTTTTAGACCGCATTCTTGAAGCTCAAGGGCTAGATTCTGAATTGGCTCTTCTCGGCAAAAATGTTAAGGATAAAATTGATATTGAAGGTTTGAAAGACTATGATATTGATTCTCGTGGCGGCATTCGAAAATTTGGTAGACTTATCGTACCAAATATTGGAGATCTTCGTAAAGATATTTTAGAAGATTCCCATTGTTCTAAATTCACCATTCATCCCGGTAGTAGTAAAATGTACGCTGATATGAAGCGACTTTATTATTGGGAGGGAATGAAATCTGATATTGCTAACTTTGTTAAGTGTTGCATGACTTGCCAACTTGTCAAGGCCGAACATCAAAGGCCTGGTGGGTTATTGCAACCTTTAGAAATTCCAACTTGGAAGTGGGATCAAATTTCCATGGACTTTATAGATGGCCTTCCCCGTTCTCGTTCGGGTCATGATAGCTTATGGGTGATTGTTGATAGACTTACTAAATCCGCCCATTTTATTCCAGTTCGGTCTAACCGAAACGTTCCTCTTTTGGCCAGGCTATTTGTCAAGGAAATTGTAAAATTGCATGGAGTTCCTACTTCTATTGTTAGCGATCGTGATCCATTGTTTACTAGTGGATTTTGGAAGAGTCTTCAAAAAGCTTTAGGAACGAAGCTTAATTTTAGCACCGCTTATCACCCCCAGTCCGATGGACAAACCGAGCGTGTGAATCAAACTCTTGAAGATCTTCTTCGTGCTTGTGTGCTTGATTTTGGTGGAAGTTGGGAAGATCATGTTTCACTTGTTGAGTTTTCCTATAATAATAGCTTCCAATCTAGTATTGGTATGGCACCTTTCGAGGCACTCTACGGAAGGCCATGCCGATCTCCTTCTTGTTGGCTTGAGGCCGGTGAGAAGCTAGTTTTAGGTCCAGACTTTATTCGTGATTCCACGGAAAAGATTGAACTTATTCGACATAGGATGAAAGAAGCCCAGAGTAGACAAAAATCCTATGCCGATAATCGAAGAAGGAAATTAGAATTTTCTGTTGGGGATCCTGTTTTTATTCGTGTTTCACCTATGAAGGGTGTTGTACGTTTCAGTCGATCGGGGAAGTTAGCGCCTCGATATATTGGGCCATTTCCTATCACTGAACGTATTGGTTCCATGGCTTATCGCCTTGCATTGCCGGCTCAGTTTTCTGCTATGCATGATGTATTTCACGTTTCTCAATTACGGAAATGCCTTAGGGATTCCGATTCTATTCTTGAGCCTGCTGTTGTGGAAGAAATTGAAGTTTTGCCGAATTTAACTTATGAGCAGCATCCTATTCGAGTTATAGCTTCTAAGGTTAAACGACTTCGAAATAAAGATGTTCCGCTTGTGAAAGTTCAATGGTCCTCAAATCCTAAGGATTGTTCTTGGGAATCCAGAGAATTCATCGAGCGTACACATCCGGACTTGCTTACTCATTCTCCTAGAGGTGAACTTCTTATTTCAAAATTCCTCTTGTGTTAATATGCTTTTATGGTTGTTACTTTTTATTTCCATCTTATATATATTGCGAGGACGCAATTTCTTTAAGGAGGGGAGTCTGTAACAACCCGCATATTTATCGAGTTTGTATTTAAATATTTTATTTAAATATTAACTCGTTAATCGGATTTTGGTCCGAAAAGCTACTTTTTGCAAACGGTCAAATTAGGACTCGAGACCACTTCCATTGAGTTCGAAATGTCGTTTACAACTTTTTAAGTATAAACATCGATAGGTTTGGAGTTAGTGAAATTTCACTAACTTTTCCCGCTTTGGACTTTGGGTTAGTTTAGCCTATTAAGCCCAAGTTCCAACCCTCTTCTCCTCACTCTTCATAAATTTCCTAACTAATCAAGCTTTGACATTAATGGTGGAGGGAATGGGAAATTAAAACTCCAAGCACAAATTCAATTGCAAATCCAACATTCAACTCCAAATTCAAGTAGAAGATATTGGATTCAAGCTTTGGATTGCTTCTCCTTGCTTTCAAGCTTCATCTTTATAAACTTTAGTGCAAAGGTGAGATTTTTATCTCACAAATCTAGTCTATATCTATCTTGGACTGTTGGGAATGATTCCCTATCACTTTAGCATGCATATTTGCTTTTGGTTTGGATTGGATTGGCGAAAGACTCCGATTTTTGGTGTTTGGGTGAAATTTCTGCATTTAGGTCGTTCTGGCCGTTTTTAGCTCGCTCGGAGTTAGGTCGTGTGGACCTTAGGTCGTAGGTCGCGTACGAGTTAACCCCTAGGTCGTTCTGGCCATTTTCGTGTTTTCGGAGTTAGGTCGCTCAGGACCTTAGGTCGTAGGTCGTATGGCCGTTAGGTCGCTCTGCTTTGGCTCCGGCCATTTTTGCTCACTCGCAGTTAGGTCGCTCACGACCTAGGACTTAGGTCGCTCGCGAGTTAGTGGCTTAGGTCGTTGGGTCATATAACCCATTAAGTCGCGCCCCTTTAGGTCGTGAACCTTGTTAAGTCGTTCACCCTGAGCTTAGGTCTTAGGTCGCATCACCCTTAAGTCGTTCGACCTGATCCTTCCTTAGGTCGCGCCATCTTTTAGGTCGCGCATCCCCTTAGGTCGCTAGGTCTTAGGTCGCGCCATCTTTTAGGTCGCGCCATCTTTTAGGTCGCGCATCCCCTTAGGTCGCTAGGTCTTAGGTCGCGCCATCTTTTAGGTCGCGTACCATACTTTAGGTCGTAGTCACTTAGGTCGCTTGCACCTTAGGTCGGCCTCGTTAGCTCGCAGATCATCTAGGTCGCGTGGCCTTTAGACCGTTAGGTCGGAGCGTTAGGTCGTTAGACCTTACCTTCCTTAGGTCGCTTGACCGGTTAAACCTTTAGGTCGCTCGACCCTATTCCCCTTAGGTCGTTAGACCTCATTTTGTCTTCACTAGGTCGTACCGTTTTGGTCGGGGCACTGCCCCCTGGACCCCCGCGACCTGACCGGGCAGGTCGAACCCCGTAAGCGGTGGCGTTGCCCCCGCACCCCCACCTTGGGGGGTTGCCACCCCCCTGGACCCCCCCTCCGTAGGGGATCTTATCTGAAAAATATTGAGCTGATTTCCTTGGATTTTATTCACATCTCCGTATGCGGGTTTTGTGACTGATTGTTTCTACAATTGCTTCTGTGTTTTGTCACTTTATAATATAAAGGTTTCAATACTAGTAGTAAATATCAAAACTCTTTTAACAAACAATTTCAACTCTATTTTTAATAACAAAGCTCTTTTCTTAAACCGTTTTCCAATCTATTAGTATATACAAACCTTTACCTCACTCGGATGAGAAATCTAATTAAACGACTTAGTAAAACAAGTGGTATGAAACGCTTGCGTTCACTTCGTCGGTTAATTCTTGGACTTGTTTGATTGAACCTCTTGTGACAATTTTATTAGTGAAGATTTACAGTTTGTTCGTAAATATTTAAGTTAAGCAAGTGGTTATGGGACATGAAGCTAAACTTCTATATTTACTAGCTTAGTGTGATTGACACTTCTCGTTGATCTTGATGATCGCTCTATGAATTAGACTAGCAATTGCGCGATGTCTCTTTCATTGCAAGGTTAGACTAGACACCACTTGTGTGATTCCATTCACACATACCTTTCTGCTTTTTGGTTAGTCTTGACCTTAATCTGTGTGATTCCATTCACACATGCGGGGTAGCTCCCCTTGGTCTTCGGACCGTCATGTGATAGGCCTCTTTCCCTTTTTATGATTTCTGGATCTCTTGTGTAGATTTCTGGAATTTATCTCTTTGACTTGTCATGAGTACAAGTTTAGGGTATGATGCCCTCTTCGAATCTTTGAGAAGATTCTTGTGATAATGATTATCTCTTATTGATTGATCTTCTGTTGATCATTATTTACATACTTATAGTGGTATGTCGTTATGGATGTTTATGTTTATGCCATATCTTTTATGTTATATCATGTCATCTGATATTTATAGCTAGACTGATCCGTTTATTATTTTCTTAAATAATACTCGGGTCAGACCGAGATGTTACAGGTGCTTCTGCTTGACTTCTTCCCAGGGATTCATCACTCTGACTTTTGGCTAACTGATTAGATTAGCAGTTTTTGTTGTATACACTTGAGATATAGACTCATAGTTGTATTCTTTTGTATAGCACGTGTTGCTATTCTTTTGTATTATCGTGGATCTTACTGACCACTACTCTGATGTACACTTTCATGTGTTAGTTATATATTCATATCTTCTTCCGCCTTTGTGATATGGATATCTGTGACTGATTTGTGATATGATTATTTCTATGTTTGTTTCCGAAGATTATTTATAGCCACCGTGTGATAAGCAATTACATGGATGGTCGCTTCTCAACAGCCTTATTCTCCGTGCTAGTTGACAGCACTACTCCGGAGTGTTCTTGGCTAGCGTGGGTATAGAGGTGGGGCGTCACACATTTCTTTTTATGTTCCAGATTACAGAGTTAGTCAACTTCAAAATTTAATTTCTCCCTTTCTAATTCTTTTAAGAAGATAAGATCAAAATAAAAAGTGTTTAGGTTAACAAAAACTTAATTTTAAACATCATTTTTAATTTAAATTAAGTTGAGTTTACTGAAAAATCAAGTAAACACTGATGAACACAAAATACATCAGCAAATTCAAGGGTCTAAATTATGCGTTTTGATATTGTAATCTGGTAAGTATTCGGAAATGGTGATTTTTGATTTTGGTTTCAAGGTTTTTCGATGCGTGGTTGCCAAGATATTGCGGGATGATCAAAATCGTAAATACGTCGATTTCTGATGAACAAGGAGATGATGAGCTTCGAGATTTACGTGGAAGGTAGCTTTTGTGTTGGAGATTTTTTAAAAAATGTCCATATATTTTTTAATTGATTCAAGTAATGGATCGAAGACGAATTAGGGCTTAAGCGCCTGTTTTGATCAATATTGGTACCGAGACAATTGCGTGGTCATCAGTGAACTCTGGAAGTGATCGTGACCGGGTGAAAAGAAGAGGAGGACTGTGGTGGAAATTCTGATAGGACGGCGTAAGGTCTGGTGATTGAAATCGGTGGCGCAAGGCGATGTTTGTCATCAGGGGTTGGGTTTCAGGCGGTAATTGGAATGCTCGATTTCGATTCGCTATCGAATTCTTGGATCTGGGTGTTTGTAGTGACTTGAGGTGTCGTCGACGACTCGTTGACGATGGCGTGGTTGATCGGAGGTGATCAGGCCGGCTGTGCATGTGCACATGATACATTGATATCTGGTGATTGTTGAAAAAATTAGGGAAGGAGCGAAGTCATCGGGTTCGACTCGAAGTGATTAGCGTGATGACTCGGGGAAAAGAAGTTGGGGGAAGTCTCGAAGCAAAGTTCGGGTAGGACCAGTGTTTGTCTCGAGTAATAATTATGCGGGCTTAAATTTTTGAATTAAACTAGTTTTTGAAAGTTAAATAAATTCTTACTTAAATTCTTTTATATAATGAAAGTCTATTCTAGTTTGGGATATATTAAAGGTTTAAAAATAAATTATTTAAGGTTTAAAATGTTTTTAAATTTTATATATATAACCTTGTATTTTAAAATAAACTTGATATTGTAATTAAATAGATGAAGTATCTTTAATCCTTAATTTGACTTAAAGGTCTAAAGTTAATATGTTAATAATATTTATTTCCAAAGGTTATTAAATATAATCTTAAATGATTTTGTATAAAGATAATTTCAGGTATTTATCTTAATAAGATTTAAAGGATGTAATTTAGTGATTAAAGATTTATTCATGTAAGTAGTTAAAGGTCAATTACTTAATGTGATTACTAAAAAGTTTATTTACTTATTTATTTAAAGAATAATTAATTAATTTGATTAATTAATTAATGTGATTAATTTAAGGGTAATTAATTAATGAAAAATAATTAAAGGTAATTAATTATTTAAAAATGATTACCTAATAAAAGTAATTAAGGATAATTTATTGGTGCGATTAATTTATTAAGGTAATTCATTTGAAGCTAATTAATTAATTAATTAAAGATTAATCAATGAAAGTGATTAAGGATAATCATTTATTGTAATTAATTAAGGATAATTAATTTAATGGTAATTAATTAAAGGTTAATTGATTTATTAATTAATCAATTAAGGGTAATTAAATTAAAGGATAATAAATAATTAAAGGGTAATTAATTAACGATTAAAAATTAATTGATTTATTAATTAAGATTGATTAGTTAGCAATTAAAATGTTGATTAACATATTAGAAAAGGTTATTTAATAAAAGATTAAGGGTTAATTAATTAAGATGTTTTGTAATTAATTAATATTAATTAACCAAGATTAATAATTTATTCATAAGTGATTAATCTGATTTAAATTAATCAGATGAGTAAGTAATCTTACTTATGGATGTTTGAATGGCATGTAATGCCTTGTATTGTTTGATACTCCTGATATGTTATGCTTTGTGCTAGAATTTTTTTGGTGTGATCTGTGATGAATGTTATTTATTTATCTATGATAAATTATATTATATGTGAATCTGTAAATAAACGATAGGCGTTATAGGATTATACCGCTTATCGATATTGTTGTGTTTGAACCTGTGATGATTGATGTTGTTGCACTATTGGGTAACGCCCCTGGACTACACCTTACACACACAAATATGGATTGCGAGAGGAAATTGGTTAGGTCATAGATTTTTGAAAAGGTTTTAAAGTTGAATTTTGAATCCAAATGGTTTTGGAAATAGAATTTGGTTAAAAGTGAAAAGTTTTGAAAAGGAGTTTCAAAGATAAAAGTTATTTTGAATAACTTAATAAAGTTTTGAAATTTAAATAGTTTGATTCGGATTTGAATTCAAAATTTGAAATTGAATTCTATGTTGAGAATTTTGGTTAAAAAGGGTTATACAAGTTATAGATGTGTTTATATGGGTTTAAACCATTTTAAAAAGTATTGTTTTGGGATTTTGAATTTAACCCAAGGACTTTAACTTGTACAAATAAAATCGGATTTTTTCGAAATGAAAACTATTTGTTTTCAAATAATAATATCTTTCATATAAAGAAAGGATTTCCAATTTGTGATGAAAGATTTCAAGTTTGAGATAGTAATAGTTTTGAAAGCTATGAATGAATCTTTATGAAAGATTTTTAAACTTTATTCTGAAATCAAAGAGGATTTTAAATGGTGTATCTTTTATAAAAGATTTGAAATGGGAATTGTTTTGAAAGTTATGAATGGATCTTTGAAATATTTTTGAAAGCTATAAATTGAGACTTTGTTTAATAATTGGATGTGATAATTCAATTTGAAAAGGAAATTGTTTTGAATAGCTGTGAATGAATCTTTGTGAAATATTGGTGAACTTTGTGAAGTGAATCCTTTTGTTTAAAGATTTGTAAACGATAATTTGTGTAAACCATTTGAAGAAAGGTTTTGGGTTTTAAGTTGTGACTTAACTGAAATCCCACTATCCATATGTTTTAAAATACTGCGCTCATTATTCGGTTTTGCCGGGAGATGACCTTGTGTCATATAACCCATTTCGAATAATGATACAACGTTATGGATAGCATTTGAAGACCGGTAGTGAAGACCGGATATTTCCGAAAATGAAAGGATAACTCGTCAAACGTCTCTACACCAGCTGATCCCCGGTATAGAGATTTGATCACCCTTTGTGATGGGAAGTCCGGATGTGATTAGGGATTATTCAGATTTGAAGACCAGTGGTGAAGACAGGATATTTTCGAAAACGAAAGGATAACTGGTCGAATGTCTCTGCACCGGTTGATCCCTGTTGTAGTGATTTGATCACCCTTTGTGTTGGGAAGTCCGGACGTGATTAGGGATTATCCGGATTTGCGAGGGCTTCTTTGGAAGTGCATTCGGTTCTGTTCGAACCCGGAACAAACTTGTATGGATGTATGTCTGATATTATACTTTGAGATGTAAAGCTGGTTTCTATCAAATACAGTTATGTTTGGTGGCGGAGATTTATTCTCTTGGCTTAACACCCTTCTCTGAGACGTATGAGCTTAAAGGTTATGTAGTTGATGGTTCCTAGATACATTCCCAATTTGGTAGTGTGGCATGCTGAGTGCTACTGAGTGTTGCTGATCATTTGTTGATCAAAGCATGACTTTTGTGAAAAGCGTAGCTTTATGGACAAGACCTCGTCGGACCTCACTCCCCGGAAATGGTCGAAACAGGAAAGATGCGGCAAGGTTGCAAGGGTCGCGCCTCTAGGGTATGTCCATTCCTTTTGGAAAAGGGTGGTATCGTGGTATGGAGCCCAGATATTTAACCTATGTGGTTACAGCAAATACATTACTTTGTGGTTGTTGGTGTTGAGGGCCCCCGGATAAAGGTCGCAAACGACCGGGGATGGCATATCTTAGGTGTTACTCCCAAGAAGGGAGTAAACCGACATTGTGTTGGCAGAGAGCCAGGTAGGATCTCGGGTCGTCCCTCCGGAGGCGTTCCCATGTGGCAATAGGAAGTTCCTTAGCCTAACCATTTATTGGAAAATCCAAATAAACAATACGCGCCCCGTACGGTTTTAGTTGTATAACCTGCCATAGAATGTGGCGGTAACCTGCTATTGAACATGGTAGCTATAGTAGGCATACGAAGAAATGTTGTATGCTAGCTATGATTAATATTATACTTGCAAATGTTTTCCACTATGCACTAATAATAATATCAAAATGGCTTTCGCGTATCAAGCATTTTTGACTATCATAAGGAGAAATCTCCTCCAATTCTGTGTTTGCATGGTGTGTGTGGTGGAAGGCCTTATGGTATTTTCATTTTTCAAAAAGCATTGCGTATTTCAAATTTTAAAATCTTTTGTTGTTTGTTTTAAAGATAAAACTGTTTTTGTTTGCTCATGCCAGTCTCATGACTAACTTGGAGTTTATTGTCCCCTTCCTAAACTCTGGGTACCCACAATTTTCCACACGGGCAGTCTAGAGTTGGGGTTTTCAGATAATCAAATAGTAGGTGTAGATTCGATAGCATCCAGCCTTCGGATAATTGAGATCACATTTGCTTCATTCTGGAGTGACCTTGCTTAATACAACGTGATCGGGGTTTCTCGCTTCACGTTTAGAAAGCATGTTGGTGGATCTAGTCTTGGGAGTTTTTGGAGCTTTAGCTTTGGAGTTGTAGATGTAGTTTGATGTTAGAGTTCTCTTTGGAGTTTCTCTATTGATGCTTATCTTTCTGCTATTGTATATTTATCTCTGTTATTCTTGGGATTCATATTGTATCGGATATTGTATTCATTGTTATATCAATGATATATTATTCATTTTTCTTCCGCAGTGTTGTTGTACTTAATGTGTCATAAGCTCCGTCGAATCGGATTTGAACGTTTAAATCTGCGGCATTCGAGTACGAGTTGAAGTATGGATGTTGATTTTTGAATGCTGGAATTGGGGTCGCCACAATTATTTTGCCATCGGTTTATCTTTGAAAATGAGACTGGGTTCTTTGTTTTGAAAACTAAGGCTTTCGATATCTTAGACCTTTACTTTTAAAACCATTAAAATCTTTCTTTCAAAAGCTTTCAAATCTTATTTCAAAGCATTTAAACGTATGACTTTCAAAATAATTAATCTCTTTTGAAAGCATCAAATCCTTCCTTTCGAAACCTTCAAAACATTCCATTCGGAAGTATTAAAGTATATCTTTCCAACTTCTTGAAGCATAGCTTTGGAACCATTTGAAAATACCCCTTTCGAAACCATTTGAAAGTAATTATTTCGAAACCATGGGTTTATCCTTAAAATAACTTTTGGGTCAAAGTGAATATAAACGAAAGTACCCTTTTCAAAACAATTAACCTATAAATAAAAATGATTAGTGAAAAATCGATGGCTTCAAGACCATCATATCAAAAGCATTAATCATTTTAATAAAACATTGGGAAGGATAGGTTCGAAACCGCTTTCATAGCCATTGCCTTCGAAACCTTTGGCATAAGTGGCTATTGGAGCCCGTTCAAAAGCATTGGGAAGTGGCTTATTACTTTTATAAAACAAAAGCCACATTTCGAACTCGTTAATGACTTCAATCCATTCAGAAGGCATAAAGGCGGCAACATGGTTTTAATTGGGTTTAAACTACCCTTTCAAAAGCAATGATTAAAAACAATGCAACTCATTTGAAAGCTACCCTTCAAACATAAAGGTGGAAACCTCTTCGAAACCTATATTAAACCCATTTGAAAGTATTCTTTTGGAAACAAAGCAAGCGGCACCGCCTTTGAAAGTAAAAAAAGAAGACCTACGAAAGCTATTAAAATTGGTCTCAACCCCTTTCTCCTTTCGAAAGCCACAACTTCCACTTTTCTCCAATCCACTATGTACCAATGCATTGATACCTTATGTATTGGTTTCCACTTGGTTGAGGCAGAAGTATAGGGTCGAAAGGTAGCTATTGGAAGTGGCGAAACAATAAACTTATATAAAACTGTTTTCATTACCTTTTTAATTAATACTTTTCAACTAACTTGCCTATTTATAAAAATATGACTAGTTGCCATAAACTTTACCAAATATTTTCTAAAGACTGCTGAATTTATTTAGAAAATTTTAAAAATAATTAACAAAGAAGCCCTTTCCTTTAATAAAATAATGTAGGCTTTTTAATCCTCCATCTTAAATAAATTAATCTACCTAGTAAATTACTTTAGAAAAATCCCGAAAAATTCGCAAAATTCACTTTTATTATGTTATCTAACATATATAAATTTCGGACCTAATTTCCTTTTATAATCACCAAAGTTAATTTCTAAACCTAATTATTCATATTCTCCCTTGAAAATTCTTATTAATTATCCATAGCTTGTATAATTATGAAACATTAAACCCATCTCCAAAATAATGTTTTACATAACATATTAAATCCTAATGGCATTCGAAACCCAATATCAATGATTTTAGCCTTAAAATCGAATAAAACATTTATCAAACAAACTTATTTCATTATAACATATCATGTAATCCAAGCATATCATTATCAAAATCATCATAATGGATTTAAACTTAAACCCGAAATCTAATGCTCTTTAAAAATGAAAATAGAGATGGTTTTGATTATTATTCACTGTGCTTAGGATAAGAGACTTGTGATTTAACAATTGATTATTTCCTCTTGCTTGATTGCTTAGCTTAAATTGATTTTTCTCCTCTTTTTCCCCTAGGTTATGGTCGGCTTGCTCTCTTTGATTTTACGTTTTTGAATAATGAAATATGAACATGTAGAGAATGGGAACAAGGGTTTAGGGGTTAAGGGGTTATGGATGCGGCTATTGGCCATAATGCCCTTGTCTTCTTTCATCATTAGTTAATCTATGAAAACATTTCCATAACCCATTCTCTTTATTTAACTAATCATGGTCCTAATTAAATTTTCAAATCTCAATCCCCTTATACCTCTAATATTTACATTATTCTGTTTAATTTATCTTACGAATTCTCCTGAATAATGTTAATTAAAATTAGGGATGTTACAGGCTCCCCTCCTTAAAGAATTTCGTCCTATATAAAGCAACAATCTATATAAAGCAAATATAGAACATCCCCTTACAACAGATTAGGATGAGTTTCTCTAGTCATGTCTTCTGTCTCCCAAGTACAATCCTTCTCGTTGTCGCTCCACTAAAATTTCACCAACTTGACTGTCTTGTTTCTTAACCTCTTCTCATCTCTCGCCACAACCCGAAATGGCTGTCTAACAAATGTCAAATTCGTTTTTACTATCGAATCTTCCAACCCCGTCGAAGGTATAGTAGTCTCTGGATCATGCACATACTTACGAAGATGAGATACATGAAACACATTATGGACACCTGCCATACTGCTTGGCAACTCTACTCTATATGCGAGCTTTCCGATCCCCTCTAAAATTAGGAATGGTCCAACATATCTCGGTACCACTTTCATGGACTTTCCATATCGTACCACACCTTTCATCGGTAATATCTTAATGAAAACTCTATATCCAACCGAAAATTTTAGATCCTTATGCCTCTTATCTGCATAAGTCTTGTGACGACCCAGAATTTTCGAGAATTTAAAATCGGAATATTTAATTGATTTTAAATATTAAATAGAGCAATCTTAACTTGAATTACAAATATTGCTATTTATCTGATAATTTAATCAGTTGGGTGTGATTTTCTCACGCTGGTATTCCAGGCTGACTCGGGTATTATTTAACAGTAATGCTCGGGTCAGACCGAGTATTATAGAATACAGGATATGATGCTATGGAGCTCAGGAGACGAGCTGGATGACGATACGTACTCTTGTACTTGTATATATATATATATATATATATATTCCGCTGTGTTGAGTTGTTATGTATCCATGTGTATGTAATTGATGTTGAGCTGTGCTTGATGTACTCTGATGATGTAATATATGTAAACAGATATATTTGGCTCTTGAGTAAAGATTATTTATTATCTATTATATTTTATTCCGCTGCGATGGTTAGATTCTGTTGTTGTTTTCTATTTTCTTCTTCTACCTATTCTTCTTTAACCCAAATGGTTCGTATTTCTGTACCACTTGAGTTGATTGTTGCAAAATAGTGTTGACTCTAGGGGTACGGATTTGCGGGTCGTTACAACTCTTCTATCTAGACCGCGCTTCCTTTATCATTTCTCAGATCTCAATCTTCTCTATTGCTTCTCTAACCAGATCTGGACCCAAGACTAATCAATCTCTAGTTTCTAACCAACATGCCGGTGATCTGCATTGCCTTCCATACAAAGCTTCAAAAGGCACCATTCCTATAGTAGTTTGATAACAATTACTATAGCAAAACTCCACTTAGTGTAGGTGATCTTCCTAAGATCCACCGAAGTCTAGCACCCAAGCTCTTAACAAAACCTCAAGTACCTTATTGACTCTCTCTATTTGCCCATCCGTCTGAGGGTGATACGCTGTACTCATCTTAAGTTTTGTACCTAATACAATCTGTAGACTCTTCCATAATTCACTAGTAAACAAAGCATCTCTGTCACTGACTATACTACTAGGAGTTCCATGCAGTCTAAATATCTTCTTCATGAACAAATTAGCTAAAACAAGTGTTGTCCTTGTTGACTGGAATGAAATGGGCACTCTTTGTTCAACCTATCCACTATGACCCATATACGTTAATTTCCCCTATTCGATCTTGGCAACCCATCTATAAAATCCATGGATATCAAATCCTATTTCCAAACTGGTATCTCTAGAGGTAGAAGCAACCCACTTGGCTTCTTATGCTCGGCATTCACTTTTTAACAGTTTGCACACTACCTAACCTACAAGCCAACATCCTTCTTCATAACTTCCATAGAAGCTCCTCTTCGTATCTTGACATATCTTGGTTCCTCCAGGATGAATCGTAAATTTGGATTGATGACATTCCCTAAGGATTTCTCTTCGCAAGTCCTCCACATACGGAACACACAATCATCCCTTCTTTCTCAACCATCCCCTCTGGTCAAGACTAAAATCCTTTAGATCATCCATCTCTGACCCAACCTCAAGCCCTTTAATCTTCTCAGCCAATAATGGATTCTCTTTCTGCTTAGAAGCAATTCTTATGATCAGCACTGATCGATCTTCTAAACAGGACAACATGGCGGTATTCTGACTAGAACTAGCAATCGACCTTATTTTCACACTACAAGTGGTCAAAGCTTCTAAATCTTTTTATTCTGACAACGTAGCCAACACCACATTATGATGTGTTCTGCTAAGAGCGTCCACTACTTTATTTCATTTCCCAAGTGTATACTCTACACCAAAATCATAAGCTGCTAAAAACTCCAGCCACCTCTACTATCTCATATTTAACTCCTTCTGAGAGAATAAATACCTTAAGGACTTATGATTTGTGTATAGCTCAAATATATCCCCTAAGAGATAATGTCCCCATATTTTCAGTGCAAATATCTCCGCTGCCAACTCAAAAACATGAGAAGGATATCTTACTTCATGTGGTCTCAACTATCATGAAGCTTAGGCATTGACTTTACCCTTCTCCATCAACGCAGCTCTTAATCCTATCCCACATGCATTGGTATTCACTACCAACCCTTGGTTTCCGTTTGGAATTGATAACACATGTGCATTGGTCAACAAATGCTTTAACTTAAGGAATGCTTCCTCACGTTTGTCAGACCAAATAAACTTCACGTCCTTTTTGGTTAATTTAGTCAAAGGTACTACTATCCATGAGAAATTCTTAAAGTCTCGGTAATAGTCAGTGAGTCCTAAAAAACTTCTAATCTTAGTCACCATCTCTGGTCTCTTCCAGTTATTAACAGTTTCGATCTTATTTGGATCGACTAACAAACCCTTCTCTGGAACCACGTGACCAAGAAACTTAACATCTTTCTTCCAAAAATGACACTTGGAAAACTTCCCTTTCAATTGCATCAGCGTCTCAAGCACTAATCTAAGATGATCTTCATGCTCTCTTTCATCCTTAGAGTATACTAAAACACACCTATAAACACCAACACGAACCTATCCAAGTACTCTCGAAAAACACGGTTCATCAGATCCAAGAATAAAGCTGGAGCATTCGTTAACCAAATGACATTACCAAGCATTCGTAAGAACCATATTTAGTTCAAAACGTTGTCAATGGAATATTGTCCTCTGCCACTCTTAACTGATGGAAGCCAGTAACACCCTAAATTTTATTAACATTATTCAGGACATTCAATTGGAATAAATTACATAGAATAATGTAAAGCGATAAGGGGATTGAGATTGGTAAATGAATATTGTGGCCATGCTTATTTAAGATGAATAAGCTTAAAATGGTTGAGTGTTAACTAATTTTATCATAATAGCTTTGGAGTAAATTACCGCCAATGTTCCCACCCTTATACTATTTTCCCTTAGCCATACATGTTAATTTTAACATAAGAAAAATTATAAATGTAAGAAAGCAAATATCAAGCCGGCCATTAGGAGGAAGATAAGAAGAGAAATCAAATTAAAGCTTATGATTCAAGCTAGAAGAAATCAATCTCAATCAATCTCTAATTTCCTTATCCAATCTAAGGTGAATAATGAACATTACATCTTTATATTTGATTTTATAATCATATGGTTTCAGATTTTAGGGTAAGTATGTTTTATGATTTATTGGAGGATGATATGCTTGATTTATAATTTATTTAGTTTAAACAAGATTGTTTAAAAGGAGATATGCACAAATTTAGGGAAAAATCGATTTCAAATGATTTTTAAATGCTATAAAAATATATATGTTAGGTAAAACATGATTTTGGAGTCAAATTTCCAATTTTATAATTTTTCAAGCTGCGGAGAATTAATTATGAATTTTTAAAGGAAAAATTTGTCAATTGGATTTATAAATTTATTTCGGTAATAATAATAAGAATTTGGGTCTAAAATTTTGATAAGTTAGATGACATGATTAAATTGAATTTTTGGAATTTTTGGGATTTTGTACTAAGTGATTTAGTATGGAAATTAAATTATTTTGAAACGAGGACCTAAATGATTTAATTGTTTTGTTAATAGAAAGGGCCTATTTGTTAAATTTTATATAGTTTTTAGATCTTAGAAAATGCGACAAATTATAGTAAAATAATTAGAAAGTTTAATGTAACCAATCATGTTTTTACAAGTAGGCAAGTTACATACAAAAAGTTTGCTTTATTTAGTAAAAACAACCTTTTGCTCAGAAAAGCAGGTTCCGCCTCCTTTGGAAGGAGCTGTCGACCTAGAGCTTCCCCCTATGACCTAGTCGAAACCCTCTACCATGAAACAAACACACATGGTATCACTTAGTTGTTACGTAGTGGATTGGACAAAGGCGGAAGCTAAGGAGTCGATACATGGCTTACGAAGGTGCCGATACCTTTGTTTTGTTTTTAAATGAAAAGCACTTGCTTGTTTACTAAAGAGTTTCGAAGTAGTCAAAGCCAAAGGGTTACGAAAGGGTATTTCAAAGTAAGCTTTTGAAGGAAAAGTGTCGCCTTTTTTTTTAAAGTAAGTAGCTTCTGAAGAAGTTACTAAGTTTTTAAAGTGATGCTTTCGGAAGGGGTAGTTTTGACCAAGTCGAAGCCATTCTGTGATTAGATGCCTTTCGATGGTATTGAAGACATCAATGTTGTCGAATGGTGCTGTTTATTTTTATAAATATAAGCCGCTTCCTAATGCTTTCGAAAGTTGTTAGGGGTTTCAAGGCAATAGTTTTAGAAGGGGATTCAAAGCCAACCTTTAATTGTTTCACCCAGATGTTTAATGCTTTTGAATGGATGGTTTCGACGCCATCAAGTTTTCCCCCAAATACTTTTATGAAATATAGAATGGTTTCAGAAGGGATGCTTTCGCGTATGTTCACATTGACCCAAAAAGATGTTTTAAATCCAATGATTTCAAAAGAGGGACATTCGATGGTTTCGGAAGGGTAACCTCTAGTGGTTTCAGAATGTATACTTCCAATGGTTTCGAAAGGGCTATTTTTGAATAGTTTCGAAGCTATGATTCTATACTTATACGATAATATTTTAACACGGTCGAAAGGTTTCGAAAGGGATGTTTTAAATAATTCGAAAGGAAGGAGCCTAATGTTTTAAGGATAGAATTTAATGCTTCGAAGGAGGTTATCCAATGAAGTTGAAAGAAAGATTTAAAAGGCGTCGAAAGGATCTTTAAACCCAAACTCATTTTTAATGGAAAAGCCCGAGATAAGTAAAGGAGTTTTGAAATGACTTTAAGTATATAAATTTGAAGAACTGTTGCCTTGATAAAAATATATGTTAAAGGATTAACTATGTTTTCTATGAAAAGTATTTCAAGGACCTTAAACCCACAAGAGTAGTATTGTTAAGTTTTTATGTTTGCATCTTCGAATATGAATATATTCACATAATAAAGGACCCATAACTATATTTTAGGGATAAAGGAGTAGAAGAACCAGCTAGGTTAACCCAGTAGCGAATGTAAGTTAATTAAACTCCTGAATGAGTAGAATTGCATCTAAGGGGTCAGGGAGACTAAAATATAGGATGCCTAAACCTTAAAGTTGTCCAGGACATAGGTTCATAGTAAACCCATGAAAACTATGATTATGAAGTTATTGGGGGTAACCACCAAGTTCATAGTAAACCTATGAAAACTATGTATTAAGGATGGTTGGCATAGGCCAATTGGTTTGTAGTGAACCCATGAAAACTATATTCGGATTAAGTATTGACGTCGGGCAAAAGGTTCCTTGTCAACCCATGAAAACTAGGACGTTAAAGGAGTTATTGGAGGCATCGGTAGATTCCTAATCAACCCATGGAAATTAAGATAAGAAGGGAGTTACTGGAATAATCAATAGGTTCCCATTCAACCCATGAAAACTAGGGTAATAGTGGGGTAATTGGAGTGAACAATAGGTTTAAACGAACTAATGAATTTATTAAGTTAATTGGCAGAGGCCTATAGGTTCTTAGTGATCCCATGAAAACTATGGAATAGGATAGGGTGTCCATAAATTATGAAAATGTTAATAGTAAACCCATAAAACTAATAGGTAGGGGCCCTAGAAACTATAAACATGACAGGGAGTCAACTAAACTGGGGATGGGAAATCCAAATGTTTATATGTATGCCTACAATCATAATATTTTGAAATGCTATGTTTTAACTATTATGGATATAGGAGCACAATATATGGTTTATAAAGGTTTTATGACATTAGTGAGGGGAAAACCTATTTTGCTAAGAGGTGTGGTCTCACTGAATATCTAAATGGTTAAGATGTTAGATTATTATTCATACCAGACTTTATGTCTGACTAAAAGTTTTTGTTTTCCCCTTAAACTCTGGAGTACTTGATTCATTTTGAGTAGTTTGAGATCTAAGGTTTTAAGGTTCTCTTCTTAGACGAATAAAGCTTCCAGAGGCGTGCAAGAGTTAGTTAGTTATTAGAGTTATCCTTTTTCGCTGTGTAATTTGGATGTAATGGCAGACTTATTTGCTTTATCATATACTCTGATCAACCAAAGGGGTATCTTCATATGTCGCTCTTAGCGTATGTGTAATAATTATATATTTTTGAACGTGGTTAACGTTTTTGGGATTATGTAGTGAACTTGAAATGTTTTGAATGAAATATGGAAATGTTTTTTTAATTTTTTAAAAAATTTCTGTATTCTTGTGATCTATGTATCTTTATATCTAACACCGCCATTTTTAGTCACCAAGGATTAATAACTATGGATGACTACAGCATTCGTAGCCGTTAGTTTTGGGCCTCCATGTAGGGGGATGTTACAAGTTGGTATCAGAGCATATTTTTGTGAAACTACAAATGAAAAGTTAAACCTAAAAGCTTTTTGAAACAAAATCCAATAAATTAGATATATGATCGGGGTTTGGGTTAACACTATAGTAACATACTTGTATTTGATATATAGGTATATGTCTAAGTACGTGTTCCCTTCTATCGTAGACCGTTCTTCTGTATCTTACTAAGCCTGTATGCAGATTTATGAGAAAGAGGATATGGATGCAGAAAACCGAAGAGGAAATCTAGGTGGAGGAAGCACCACAACCAACAGAAATGCTCGACCTAATACCAGGAGAAACCAAGGTCGAAAGGCTAATGGTAACCCAAATGCTAAAGCCAATGTAGATGTTGAAAATCCACCAATAGATGGGGGGATGGTGTATCAAGTTGCTGGCCAATCTTTTGCAAGCCGGAGTAGCTGGTAATGTTGGAGGAGTCAATCCTGTAGCTCTGGTTTGATATAATTATGCTAGGCTAAGCAGAGACTACACCAGTCTAGGTGGGAAGCTGTTTGTTGGGACGAAGGATGCTATTGTGGTAGAGAATTGGCTATTGAGCTGTGAGAGGATCTTTACTGATCAAGGCTTGGATGATGGAGAAATGAGAAGGCTAGCCTCTAGGCAATTGCAAGGGGTAGCGCTTCATTAGGGGAATAGTGTGACCGTTGGAGTTTTGAAGGAAGAGCTAGCATGAGCTGATTTAAAAAGGAGATTTAAGCAGAGGTTTTTATCCATGGTTGCCAAGTCGGCATTGATGAGAAAGCTTATGGACCTTGTTCAGGGAGATATGTCAGTAATCAAGTATGCTGCTAAGTTTGATGATCTATCTTGATGTGGATATGCTATTATAGACACTGGAATCAGAAGGAATGAAAGTTTCATTCGAGGACTAAGACCGAAGCTTGCTAGAATGACCATGACTCATATCAAAGAGCCGTGTAATGTGGTAGTGGAGATGGCCATTCGCCTTGAAGAGATGCTTACTATTTCTACTAGGGAGAAGCCAGTTGAATCTCAGGGTCCTTAGGGAAAGAAAAGGAAATTCTTTAAGAAGAAGGAAGCCTAGAAGAGGAATGCTGCCAAGAAGGCAAAGGATGATTTGGTGTGCTTCAAATGTGATAAGAAGGGTCATTATGCTCACAAGTGTCGGATAGGTAAAGGGAAGAAGCCTTCAGGGAAGAAGAATGTGAAATGATTCAACTGCGAACAAGTTGGGCATTACAAGAACCAGTCTCCAGAGCCAGTCAGGAAGGATAGAGGGAAGGTTTTTGTTGTTGGACCACCATCTTCTTCTATGCCTACTGTAGCAGAGAAAGGGAAAACTGTGATCGAAGGTATGTGTTTGATTCAGAGTATACCAGTTAGGATATTATTTGATACTGGTGCATCACATTCATTTATATCCCAGTATTTGGATGATAGGTTATGCTTGGAACCCACATACCTTGTTACTTCCTTAAGGGTTGCAAATCCTATGGAGGGTACGCAACTCTGGGTATAAGGTGTGACCATTTAGAACTTAATTTGTTAGGTCATAAGTTTGTACGCAATTTGTATGTTTACAATTTCGTAGATTTCAAAATCATTTTGGGTGTGCATTGGTTAAGAAGGCATGAGGTCAGGATATTATACCAGGATAGGGAGATATCACTAAGACACCCTGATAGTTATAATTGAATTATATTCTCAGTAGAGAATTATGACCGAAGTAGACGTGTTTTGTTAATTGTAATGAAAGTGGGAGAAGATCTAAGTTAGGTTTGAATAGAAAGATAGTCTACAGATGTTTTTGAGCCAGCCACACGACTACCACCGAAACGAGGTGTTAAGTTTCAGATAGGTCTTTTGTTAGGAGCTGAAACTGTGAGTAGACCACCTAGTAGGATGACATCGATAGAGATGAAGGAAATGAAGGTGCAGCTAGTGGATCTAGAAAGAAAGAATTTTATTAGACCAAGCAGATCGCCTTTGGGAGCTGCTGCAGTATTCGTAAAGAAACAAGATGGGACGTTTAGAATGAACATCGATTATCGTAATTTAAACGAAAGGATGATAAGGAATAGGTACCCTCTATAGAGGATAGATGATCTATTTTATCCTTACGTGGAGCCAGAGCATTTTCCCAATTATATTTGGTTACAGGTTCCATTAGTTGAGAGTGGCGGAGGACAGCATTTCTTTGATAGCATTACGAACTAGATATGGTTTGTATGAGTGGTTAGTAATGCCATCCGGATTGACGAATGCACCTGCTTTCTTTGTGGATTTGATGAACCGAGTCTTCTGAGAGTATTTAGATAGATTCGTGTTGGTGTTTATAGATGACATTTTGGTATACACTAAGAATGAAAGAGAGCATGAAGATCATCTTAGAGTGATGCTGGAGACGCTGAGGCAGAATCAGCTAAATGTGAAGTTTTCCAAGTGTCATTTTTAGAAGAAAGAGGTTAAGTTTCTCGGTCAAGTGGTTTCAGAGAAGTGCTTGACATTTGATCCAGTTAAGATCAAAGCTATCAATAATTGGAAGAGCCCAAAGATGATGACTGAGATCAGTAGTCTTCTTTGACTTGCTGGCTATTACTGGAGATTTATTAAGGATTTCTCGCGGATAGCAGCACCTTTGACAAAGCTTACCAGGAAGGAACTGAAATTTGTTTGGTCTGACAAATGTAAGGAAGCATTCCTTAAGTTAAAGCATTTGTTGACCAATGCTCTAGTGTTAGTAGTTCCAGATGGAAACCAAGGGTTAGTGGTTTATATTACTGCATGTGAAATTGGATTAGGAGCAGTATTGATGCAGAAGGGTAAAGTTATTGCCTACGCATCCAGATAGCTTAGACCGCATGAAGTAAGATATCCTACTTATGACTTAGAGTTGGTTGGGCTGATTTTTTGCCTTGAGGATTTGGAGGCATTATCTCTTAGAGGAGAGATTTGAGTTGTATACTGATCATAAGTCTTTAAGATGTTTATTCTCTCAAAAGGAGTTGAATATAAGGCAGCAAAGGTGGCTTGAGTTTTTGGCTGCTTATGATGTCAGTATAGAGTATACTAATGGGAATGGAAATGGGTAGCAGATGCTCTCAGTAGAAAACATCAGAATATGGTGATAACTATGTCAGCGGAATGGAAGGATCTTGAAGCTTTGGCTAGTTGTGGTATGCAGTTAAGATCTACTACTAGTTCTAGTCAGGGGACCGCCACATTGTCTAATTTAGAAGTTCGACTGGGGCTGATTGAGTGGATAGCTTCTAAGCAGAGAGAAGATCCAATTTTAGCTGAGAGGATTAGAAGGCTTGAGGTAGGGTCGGAGATCGATGATCTAAAGGATTAGGGTCGGAGATCGATGATCTAAAGGATTATAGTGTTGACCAAAGGGGATGGTTGAGAAAGAAAGGACGATTATGTGTTCCGAATGTAGATAACTTAAGGAGAGAAGTTCTGGAAGAATGTCATCGATCCAAGTTTACAATTCATCCTAGAGGGACCAAGATGTATCAGGATATGATGAGGAGTTTCAATTGGGAAGGCATAAAGAGGGATGTTGGCTTGTAGGTTAGGCAGTGCGTGAACTATCAACAAGTGAAGGCCAAAAAACAGAAGCCGAGTGGGCTGCTTCAGCCTTTAGAGATTTCAGTTTGGAAACGGGATTTGATATCCATGGATTTTATAGACGGGTTGTCATGGTCGAATAGGGGAAATGAAAGCATATGTGTTATAGTGGATGAGCTGAACAAGAGTGTCCATTTCATTCCAGTCAAGTCAACTAGGACGGTGCCTGTTTTGGCGAAGTTTTTCATGAAGAACATAGTTAGACTCTATGGGATTCCTAGAAGCATAGTCAGTGATAGAGATGAATTATTCCCTAACGAATTTTGGAAGAGCCTACAAGAGAGGTACTAGATACCAAGCTCAAGACGAGTATAACTTATCATCCATAGATGGATGGGCAGACAGAGAAAGTCAATAAAGTACTCAAGGATTTATTGAGAGCTTGTGTATTGGACTTTGGTGGATTATGGGAGGATCACCTGCATTTGATTGAGTTTTCGTAGAATAATAGTTATCAGACTAGCATAGGAATGGTGCCTTATGAAGCTTTGTGTGGAAGGCTATGAAATTATCCTACATGTTGGTTAGAGACTGGAGACAGATTGTTCTTAGGTCCGGATTTGGTTAGAGAGGCATCGGAAAAGATTGAGTATATCTGAGGATGGATGAAGGAAGCTCAATCCTAACAGAAAAGTTACATAGATAAGAGGTGTAAAGACTTAGAGTTCTCAGTGGGAAACTGGGTTTTCTTTAAAGTAACACCAATGAAGGGTGTAGTACGGTCTGGGAAGTCGGGAAAGTTGGCCCTAAGATATGTTGGCCATTCTAGATTTTAGAAAAGGATTGGAAAGCCCGCGTACAGAGTAGAGTTGCCGAGCAATTTGGCAAGTGTCCATAATGTATTCCGTATGTCTCATCTTCGCAAGTATATGCATGATCCATCGTCTACTATTCCTCAGACAGAGTTGGAAGACTTCGTAGTAGATCCTGATTTGACTTTTATTAGATTACCAGTTTCAGTTGTAGGGAAAGATGAGAAAAGATTGAGGAACAACGCAGTCAAGTTGGTGAATGTTTAGTGAATTGACAACGAGAATAACTGTACTTAGGAGACAGAGGACATGATTCAAGATGCTTATCCCAATCTGCTTTGATGGCATGTCTATATTAGATTTATTTAAATCAATTGCTATTCGGGTGGGCTAGTATGGATGTTAGGAGTTTTTTCAGATGATTTATATGTTTGATATTTAGTCCTTACTGAATTTCGAGGATGGAATTCTTTAAGGAGGGGAACCTGTAACACCTTAATTTTATTAACATTATTAAAGAAATTTAATTAGAATAAATTAAATAGAATAACGTAAAGTGATAAGTGGATTGAGATTGGTAAATGAATATTAGTGGCCATGCTTATTTAAAATGAACAAGCTTTAAATGGTTAAGGGTTAACTAATTTTATCATAAGAGCTTTAGAGTAAATTGCCACCCATGTTCCCAACCGTATACTATTTTCCCTTAGCCAAACATGTTCATTTTAACATAAGAAAAATTATAAACGTAATAAAATAAATATCAAGGCAGACCATTAGGAGGAAGGTAAGAAGAGAAATCAAAGTAAAGCTTAGGATTCAAGCTAGAAGAAATCAATCTCTAATTTCCTTGTCCAATCTAAGGTGAATAATAATCACCACATCTCTATTTTTGATTTTATAATCATATGGTTTCAGATTGTAGGGTAAATTCATTTGATGATATAATGGAGGATGATATGCTTGATTTTTATTTTATTTAGTTTAAACATGATTGTTTAAAAGGAGATATGCAGGGTTTTAGGGAGGAAAAACCGAGTTCAAATGATTTTTGAATGCCATAGAAAAATTAAATGTTAGGAAAACATGATTTTGGAATTGCATTTCAATTTTTATGATTTTCCAAGCTGTGGAGAATTAATTATGAATTTTTGAAGGAAAAATTGTTAATTGGGTTTATAAATTTATTTCGGTAATTATATTAAGAATTTAGGACTGAAATTTTGATATCTTAGATAACATGATTAAAGTGAATTTTTGGAATTTTTGGGGATTTTTAATAAGTGATTAGTATGGAAAGTAAATTGTTTTGAAAGGAGGACCTAATTGATTTAGTTGTTTTGGTAATAGAAAGGGCATATTTGTTAAATGTTATATAGTTTTTAGATCTAAGAAAAAGCAGCAAATCTTAGGAAAATAATTAGAAAGTTTAATAACCAATCACGTGTTTACAAGTGGGCAAGTTATTTACAAAAAGTTTTCTTTATTTATTAAAGCCAGCCTTTTGCTCAGAAAAGCAAGTTCCGCCTCCTTTGGAAGGAGCTTTCGGCCTAGAGCTTCCGCATATAAACTAGTCGAAACCCTCTACCACGAAACAAATACACATGGTATCACTTAGTTGATATGTAGTGGATTAAAGAAAGATGGAATGTAAGGATTCGAAACATAGCTTCTGAAGGTGTCGATACCTTTGTTTTTTTTAAAAGAAAAGTGCTTGCCTGTTTACTAAAGGGTTTCGAAGCGGTCGAAACCAAAGGGTTACGAAAGGGTATCTAAAGAAGCTTTCGAAGAAGAACTGCCGCCTTTGTTTTTAAAGTAGGTAGGTTCCGAAGCAGTTACTAAGTTTTTAACGTGATGCTTTCGGAAGGGGTAGTTTCGACCAAGTCGAAACCTATCTATGATTAGATGCCTTTCGATGGTATTGAAGGCATCAATTCTATAGAAAGATATTGTTTGTTTTTATAAATATAAGCCGCTTCCTGTTGCTTTCGAAGGCAATTATTTCGGAAGTGGTTTCTTAGCCAACGTTCAATTATTTCACCCTGATGTTTAATGCTTTTGAAAGGATGGTTTCAACACCATTAAGTTTTCCCCAAATACTTTTATGAAACTGTTATCCCGCCTTTTGGCAAGGGCATGACACCAAAGAATTAACTAGAATCCAAAGACAGTTCGTCTCGAAGATCGGTTATACACAGGTTCACTATGGATGTCGATAAATTTTATCCAAGTCCGCATCAAGCTACAATTGATGTGACGAGAAGAACAAAGCTATAGAATCCAGTGTTACAAATTTCAAGTCAATCGGAGTTTGTATGCTCAAGATAAGATCGATGAAGTTCGAGTAATCACCTTGTTAGCAACCATCAAACAACCAGAAAAAACCTTCTTTCGTATTGATCTAGTTTGAATCCATCAAATGCACATGGTTTCGTACGATCAGGATGGCAGTGTTCTTTGTATCCATCCTTCTTCGTACCTATTCGCATTGATCGTCTTGATCAACCATCATCCAATTTGTATCCATCCGTGGCTGTCCATTTCGTATCCATCATCGAATAACGTAGGAGTCTATTTCGTATAGATCTATTATCAACATAATTCGTATCGATCTGTCACAGATCGGTACGAAATTGATATCTCCCATCAATACAAAAGCAACTACTCTATGGTCGATACGAAGAAACCGCCATCTATCGATGCGAAGTGAACACTAACTGATCGATATGACGTCAATGCTTCTCATCAATAAAAAGCAGAACACAAAGCATCGATGCGAATGGAATACGTAAAATCGATATGAAATGAGGCATAGTCGATCGATGCGAACAAGATCAAGTCAGATCGATACAAATGACGCGTAAACATTGAGAAGACTTGATCGATTCGGCATGATCGTCAGATCGATCCAAAAAACAAGCGTCACATCAACAAGCAAGCACGTGCTCACATCGATGCGAAACCATCGATACGAAGAGGATCGATGCCAAGGAATTAGCAACTGACAAGCCCAAATTTGCATTGATCATAACTCACAATCTACAAGTCCAAATGCCAACAAATTTTCATAGGAGCTTACGTACAACCTAAAGAATATTCATGCTCAATTTTGACTCGATTGGTCGAAATCTTGATCGATATGAAATTCATTCCTATCGATCACGGACCGAGTGAAAATGACATAGAATCGATCGTGTGGGCCCGCCCATGTGAGAGAAGGGGCCTTTCGAGATCCGAGCAAGATACTTGCAGCCTACGCATATAAATAGTAGCCTAAGATCTACAGAAAAGGGATTTTATGGATCCACGACGTCCAGACTCTGCCAAAGTCATTTTTGTACTCAAATATCACTATTGTACTCGAAATTCACTGTTGTAATACGCTGTAACCAGCAAATAAAAGTCAGTGATTTCATAGTTGACGTTGGCCAAGCGCTGAACCACTCAAAATCCCTGTGTTTCCGTGCATTTTATTATTTAATTTTGGAGTGTTTGTTAGATAGTACTCTTTTTGCATTATTTTTCTTCATTTTTATCTCTTCAAACACTTTCGAAGATTGTTGTGCCCAATTTTATTACAAACACTTTGGTGCTTTCACTGAGAAAAACCTAGTTTTTTCCTCCTGCTTGTTGGATCTACTATCAATATCGGATTGCATAATCTAACAAGGAGATCCATATTTCAAGTTTAAAGTTCTTCCATCCTATTTAGATTTGCATTAAGTCTAGGAAAGAGCTTCTCTATCCATCATGGTTAACACAAGGACCACTTCTACTGCTGCAGCTCCAGAAGGACGGGATCGATATAATCCCGTGCAATTGCCACCGACAGATCAGAATGCTGTTGGACCATCAGCTCCACAAGGCCCTGTCACCAGGGAAGAGTTTCAGATGCTAATGCAAGAGCTGGCACATAGCCATCAACAACTTACCCAATAGCTATGTGCCAACGCAGAATTGATCAATCAGCTAAATCGCCAAAGGCGTAGGAGATATAGAAGGGATCAGGCTTCCTATTCATCTACTAAGAGTTCAGCTTTTTCAGAATTATCACAGATCCACGCGCCTATGGCTAGATGGGAGTTACATCCAAGCTACTGGACATCATCATGCATCAAGCATTGGGTAACCAAGAGTTGACTCGTCAATCAGCCATCAGATTGGACCCTCCTCCCTAGGAGGTAGTATTCCATATCATGTTACAGACAACCGAGCTACCACCACTACTGAATCAGAAGCTAATACCCGAGGCCAGATAGGTCCGATCCAATGTCGACATGAATACACTCCAGAACCTTATGTTCCAGAGAACTTAGAACCAAGGTGTAACGATCCCGGATTTTTACTGAGTTTAAATTGCTAATTAATTTAATTTTTGAATAAAAAATTGTGAAATTAATTGGTAATTAATATAAGATTCTAGTTAAATTATGAATTAATTGAGAATTAATTTGGATATTTAAAAATAAACATTTAAGTTAGAAATGGTAATAGATATATATAAGATAATTTAGAATATCAAGTGATTTCACTAGAATAAATTATAATAACATATTAAAATAGGAATTTGTTTATATTATAAAGTAATAAGCAACAGAAAAATTATATATACATTCAAGTATGAACAAGATAAATTTAAAGCTGAATAAAAAATGCAAACCTGAAATAACTACTCAGCAACATAACCAAGTTGAAATCAAAAGAAAACAACAAATGCAAAGATCGGTTTTGAATCAAAGCCTGCAGTAATATATGAAGATAGGCATATCTATGTATAAATATCTATGTAATTTATTTGATATGTATATTATGCAAGACAAATTAAATATGTACAAACAAATGAAGTATATATATAAAAAGAAAAACAAGACAATGTTATATATTCAAGTTGAACAAATGTATATAGATAAGTATGTAGATTTAAAATAAATAAAAAGAAGACAAAAGAACAAAATATGTACATGCAAGTATGTAAGAAAAAAAAAGAAGACAAACTGGATGAGTATAAACAAGAAACAAAGAAAATCTAAATAGCTATGAAGCTTATAAAACAAGACAATAGAAATTAATGCTTGGATATTATTAGCACACAATATATCATCTTAGCCACCAAAATATAGATTATATCAGCCGAAATCTATGCTTAATCAAATGAAAGAAAAAAATATCTTGGTCTGGTATTGTATAGAACAAAATTATATCAACCTGTACACTTCTTTAATATATATCAATCATCTTCATTTTTATTCGTTCATTCAAAGCCAATAATCTGAAGTAAGTTTTATCTTCAACTTTAAACAAAATTCAACCTTATAAAACAACAACTCAACTACAACCAGAAATTCAAGAGAGTGGATTCAGCAAGCAGTTTCAAGGCTTGTTTCAACAAACAAGCTCTATTCTTTTTTTCCTGAAAACTGTGAGTAACATATCATTTTTTTTAAACTGGTGCATCTGTTTTATAAATCAATGTTGTGTTTTCTGTATAACTTTAAGCAAGGAGCTCTGTACCTATATGATCGTGCTGTGAATTTCATATGTCCGTTTTTCTTAATCTCTGGTTACAGAGTAAAGCAAAGTAGAAAAAATTCATATATCTTCATGCCACATTTTTAAGCTTAGAATTTCTAATTAAAAAAGTTTGTTTGAACTTAGATCATGACTTAGAATCTGTTTTAATCTCAATATTGAAGTGTTGTTTCTGCAGATTGTATTTTACAGTAAAAGTCTGAACATATGAAATAATTCGAAAATCTTAGTTCATTGATTCAATTATATAACTTGAAATTGCATTCGAAAATAGGATTTTTAAAACAAAAATGGGAATTTTTAATCGAGTATGCTTCGAGCAATATATAAATGAATCAAAAATGCCTTTCACCCAAATTCGAGCGATCAAAGGAAAATTGGATGTTGTAATCTTGCTTGAAGCTAGCTGAGCCATTGATGATGTTGGGAAAATTGTCTAAAAAAATTTCTACTGTAAGGGATGATGGAACGAGATCATATTAGGGTTTAAAGCTTGTGTTTATCTGGTCGAAGTTTTGAGTTAATCGCGTCGTCGCCACCGTGTTTCTGGCGATCGCACCAGGGGGAGCAGGAAGTGGAGGCTTTGGCGAATGCAGGGGATGGGTCGGCGAGGTTGCTGGTGATCGATTGTGGTCCGACGATGGGTTCTTGTGGTCAGAGTTTGGTTCCAGTTTTAAGTCGAACGACTCGTTTTCGAATCGTACTTGGTTTTGGTGATTTGAGTGTTCGTGGCAACTCAGGGGTGGATGAGTGATTAGTCGAAAATCGTAATGTTGGTCGAAACTTCGGCGAGTGGTTTCGCACGTATACGTGCATTCACGTGTAATTGGGTTCGAACATTTTTGGGGAAGGAGGAAGAAACTCGGGTGTAGCGCGTGCAAAGGAAGGATTTGTTCAAAGTAGTTGAAGGCGTGGCCTTGCCTGGGTCCAAACTCGAAGTTAATAGGGTGTTGACTCGAAGCTGATTGATATTGCCTCGGGTTGGTTTTAAATTGGTACAGGTTTTATTAAACCTGTCGCAATTTTGAATTTAAGCAAATTTAAATGAATTTGGATTTTAAAATCAAGAATTTAAAATCAAAGTTTTAAAAGTAAGTTTAAATCAAAGCTTTAAACTCAAGTTTAATGTTTAAATATGAATTCAAGTTTCTGAATTCAAAATCTGTTATTTAAATCAGTTTTTAAATCAGAATGTTTTAAACAAGTTTGAATCAAATAGCTTTTTAAAGTAATTTGTTTTCAAATAAATATTTGAATTTGATTTTGATAAAGTTATTTTATAAAAGGGATTTTTGAATGAAAAGTGAAATAAATTGTTTTAACTTGAATTTTCAAGTTAAAAAAACGTAATGTATTTTTAAAGCTTAAATTTTTAAATAAAAATTTAAGTAATTTAGTTAAAACTTTCCTTTTTATAAGCTTATAAGTTGATATTTAAAATTTGGTTAATATTTAAATATATACTCAATTTGAATCTTAAAAATTCAAAATGGCATTTGAATCTAAATTTGGAAGTGTAATGTTTTAAAAACACTTTAATATTAATGAAGTCATTAACAAAGAAATGGATTACCTTAGAGATAATTAAGATATTAAAATGATTTAATGAATAAGATAATTAAGGAATAACTTAATTATTTAATTTATAAATTAATGATTTAGATAAATTTATAATTAAAGATTAATTAGCAAAGTAATTAAAGAATTATTAATAGTTAATGAAGGTCGTTAACTAAGATTATTTAAAAAAAAAAATTAATGTGATTAATTTTGAAAATTAATTAGATTAATTAATAATAATCAT
This sequence comes from Allium cepa, assembly GCA_030765085.1. Classification (NCBI taxonomy): domain Eukaryota; kingdom Viridiplantae; phylum Streptophyta; class Magnoliopsida; order Asparagales; family Amaryllidaceae; genus Allium; species Allium cepa. Next base: position 262,865,277 of record CM060931.1, on the reverse strand, counting down.
TTACGAAATTGTGTAAGTGTAATTACTTTATGGTAAGTAATTAAAGTGTTAATTTCCTAAAATAATTAATTAAGGGGTTAATTAATTATGTAATTGGTTTAGAGGTTAATTTAATTAATATGATTAATTAAGAATAATTTATTAATTAAGAATAATTAATTTAAGTGTTTGATTAATTAATTTATATCAAATGATTTATAATTAATAAATCGGGATTGGATAATTAATTCGTAAGTAATTAATTTAATTGGAAATAAATTGAATTAATTAGGATTAAACAATTAATTAATCCTGTTTATAAATGATTATTGGATGCTTGACCATACTTATGAATGATTGTATTATATGAGATGCCTTGAATTGATTGTCCTATCTGATCTGTGATATTTTGTTCTATGGATTGAGTTGTGTATAATATATTCATTTATTGGTGATACATTTGTATATTATCTGTGAATCTCTGAATGAACGATAAACGTTATAGTTTATATCGCTTATCAACTATATTTCTGTGTTTTGATCTATAACGATGATAATGTTGCACTATTGTGTGAAACCCCTGGACCACACCATACACACACAAATATGGATTGCATGAGGAAATCGGTTAAGTCATAGCTTTTTAACAATTTTAAAGATTGAATTCTTGAATCCAAAATAGTTTTGGAATTGGAATTGAGAGCTTTTGAAAACGAGTTTTAAAAACAAAAGTTATTTTAAATAACTTAATAAAACTTGAAATTTAAAAAATTTGATTTAAATTTGAATTCAAAATTTGAATTTGAATTCAATGATTTGAAAATAGGATTAAAGATGTTATACAAGTTATATATGGATAAACTATTGTAAAGGTATTGATTTGGGAATTTGAATTAAAATTCATAGGACTTTAACTCGTACAATTATAATTGGATTCTTCCGTATGAGAACTATATTGTTTTCAAATAATAAATGCTTTCACATAAGAAATGAACTCCTAATTTGTATTAAAAGGATTTCTAGTTTGAAATGAAAATGATTTCCAAGTTATGGAAACGGTTTGAAAGCTATAAATTAAGTCTTTAATTTAAAGATTAAATGATTTAATCCATTTGAAATGGAAATTGTTTTAAAAGCCGTAAATCTTTGTGAAACTGGGTGAACTTTGTGGAATAAATCTTTTTGTTTGAAGATTTAAAATGGTAATCTGTTAAACCATTTGAAGAAAAGTTTGGATTTTATAAGTTGTGACTTAACTGAAATCCCATATCCGTATATTTTAAATATTACGCTCATTATTCGGTTTAGCTGGAAGAGGACTTTGTGTCATATAACCCATTCCGAATAATGTTACGTCGTTATGGATAGCATTTGAAGACCGGTGGTGAAGACAGGGTATTTGTGAGAAAGATAGGATAACCTATCGATTGTCTTTGCACCGAGTCGCGCCAGTATAGAGATTCCTTAAGTGATGGGAAGTCCGATCGGGATTGTGAATACCCGAATTTGCAAGGGCTTCTTCGAAAGTGCCTTCGGTTCTGTTCGAACCCGGAACAGACTTGTATGGTTGTATGTTTGACACTACACTTTAAGATATAAAGCATATTTCTTTCAAATACATATCTGTTGGTGGCAGAGAATTTATTCTCTTAGCTTAACCCCCTTCTCTGAGAAGTACGAGCTCAGAGGTTATGTAGTTAAAGGATATCTGTGATATATTCCCAATTTGGTAGTGCAGCATTCTGAGTGCTGCTGTGTGTTGATGATCATTTGTGACCAAAGCATGGCTTTTGTATAAAGCGTAGCTTTATGGACGAGACTGCATCAGGACCTCACACCCCGGAAATGGTCAAAACAGGAAAGATGCGGCAAGGTTATGAGGGTCGCACCCTTTAGGGTGTGTCATTCCCTTCTGGTAAAGGGTGGTATCATGGTATGGAGCCCGGATATTTACCTATGTGGTGGGCTTCAATCTCATTTCTGTGTGGTTGTTGCTTTGTGGTTTAGAGGCGCCTCGGATAAAGGTCCCAAAGGACCGGGGGGTGGCATACTCGTGTAGTAGTTACCTAGTTACAGAGGTAACCCGGCCTTGTGTTGGCAGCGAGCTGGTTAAGTTCTCGGGACGGCCCGCCAGAGATGTACCCATGGACACTGGAAAGTTCCTTAGTCCGACCATTTGTTGGAAAATCCAAACGAAACAATACGAGCCCTTTACGATTGTAGTTGTATAACCTGCCTCCTTAGGAGGTAGCTATAACAGGCATAATATAATGGTATCTATGCTGGCTAAGATTAATATTATACTTTCGAAATGTTTTCCACACTGTGCACTTATAATAATAATATCAAAGAAATTTTCTCGTATCAAGCATTTTTGACTATCATAAGGAGAAATCTCCTCCAAGTCTGCGTTTTCATTGTATGTGTAGCAGGAGGCCTTATGGTAGTTTCATTTTCTAAAAAGCATTATGGATTTAATATTTTAAATTCTTTTGTTGTTTGTTTTTAAAAGACCAACTGTTTTTGTTACTCACACCAGTCCCATGACTGACTCGGCATTTATTGTTCCTTTCCTAAACTCTGGGTGCCCACAATTTTCCACATGGGCAGTCTAGAGTTGGGTTTTTCTGATAGTCAGGTTTAGTAGATTATCTGGAGTTAGTTCAGTCTTTGAATATGGACGAGACTTGCTTATCTAGGTGAAATGTGATGTAGGTTCGAGCTAGCTTTGGATTGGAGCATTGGATTTGGTGATGTATTCCTTTGAAGATATTCTTTCCACTGTGTCTTGTATCTCTTATAGTATTGATATCTATTGTATCATCTTGTTGTATCATATTACATTAGATGTTGTATCTGTCATTGTATCAATGTTGTATATTGATATTCTTTTTCTTCCGCTGTGTTGTACTTAATGGTGTTATAAGCTTCGGCGAACCAGATTCGACGTTTGGATCTGCGGCATTTGAATATGAGTGTAGTATTCGGTGCCGATTTTCGAAGGTCGAGTTAGGGCCGCTACATTTTGTATCAGAGCTGAGGGTTGAAACTTTAGCTCAGGAGTATAACACATTAAGTAACTCATTATAGATAGGGTGAAGTATACCCTAGAATGAGTAATCCTCAAGATATCCGTTTGAATGCCTCAGTAAATTCTCTTACTGTCCACTGATAGTGAGTATGAGTGTAAGAAGAGAACGAGATAGGGGACAGGGGAGTACAACTACAAATGGTTAATACCCTGCAACAGTGGAAACAATCTTTCTCCTCTCAATATCCTTTGATTCGATTCCAAATTCTTTTGATTTGCTTCGTGACAGCTCCAGAAAGAAGTTTCGGTTGCATGATGGCTCTACGAATCGTTGTAGAAAATCCTTACTTTGTATCTTCATCGGTATCATATCGGTTTCTTTTCGATCTAAACTCTAATGAATTGGAAATTCGGAATTGAAAACTTAAATAAATTGGAGATTTTAAATTGAGTTAAATTGATTAATAGAATATAGGGCTAAATTTGAATTAAATCGATAAAACGATTTCCTTTAAAACCAAATTTGAAATTCTATTGTCTTTTCTTGGGTAGATCAAAGTCCGAAGAGGGACAAGTTGGTATATACTTTGGGGTGTTCTGACCTAAATTGGAATCCATATCTTGTGTTTGAGAAATGGTAGGAGATATAATCTATCTATCCCTCCTTTGGGGTCCGATATATTCTACAAATGGTTAGTTATCCTTCGAACTAACCAGTGTCCCTGCATATTCGTAGATCCTGATGACCCGAGTATCCTGTGTAATATTGAATGAGTTTGTTCTCATATCTATTGGTGACTCTCTGATTTGGCAAACCAAAAATAGAATAGATATCCAGTTTGACCTGGAAAACTGTGTCTCTGTCTTTGTGTATCTATCTTTGTTGTTTTCGTCCCTGCAAATTTCGGGGATGAAATTTCTTTAAGGGGGGAATCTGTAACGATCCTGGATTTTTACTGAGTTTAAATTGCTAATTAATTTAATTTTTGAATAAAAAAATGTGAAATTAATTGGTAATTAATATAAGATTGTACTTAAATTATGAATTAATTAAGAATTAATTTGGATATTTAAAAATAAACATTTAAGTTAGAAATAGTAATAGATATATATATATAAGATAAATTAAAATATCAAGTGATTTCACTAGAATAAATTATAATAACATATTAATATAGGAATTTTTTTATATTATAAAGCAATAAGGCAAAAGAAAAATTATATATACATTCGAGTATGAACAAGATCAATTTAAAGCCGAATAAAAAAAGGGCAAACCTGAAACAACTACTCAGCAACACAACCAAGTTGAAATCAAAAGCAAACAACAAATGCAAAGATCAGTTTTAAATCAAAGCCTGCAGTAATATACGAAGATAGGCATATCTATGTACAAATATCTATGTAATTTATTTGATATGTATATTATGCAAGACAAATTAAATATGTACAAACAAATGAAGTATATATATAAAAAGTAAAACAAGACAATGTTATATATTCAAGTTGAACAAATGTATATAGATAAGTATGTGGATTTAAAATAAATAAAAAGAAGACAAAAGAACAAAATATGTATATGCAAGTATGTAAGAAAAAAAAGAGAAGACAAATTGGATGAGTATAAACAAGAAACAAAGAAAATCTAAATATCTATGAAGCTTATAAAACAATACAATAAAAATTAATGCTTGGATATTATTAGCACACAATATATCATCTCAGCCACCAAAATATAGATTATATCAGCCGAAATCTATGCTTAATCAAATGAAAGAAAAAAATATCTTGGTCTGGTATTGTACAAAACAAAATTATATCAACCTGTACACTTCTTTAATATATATCAATCATCTTCATTTTTATTCGTTCATTCAAAGCCAAGAATCTGAAGTAAGTTTTATCTTCAACTTTAAACAAAATTCAACCTTATAAAACAACAACTCAACTACAACCAGGAATTCAAGAGAGAGGATTCAGCAAGCAGTTTTAAGGCCTGTTTCAACAAACTCTGTTCTTTTTTTCCTGAAAACTATGAGTAACATATCATTTTTTTTAAACCGGTGCATCTGTTTTATAAATCAATGTTATGTTTACTGTATATCTTTAAGCAAGGAGCTCTGTACCTATATGATCGTGCTTTGAATTTCATATGATTGTTTTTCTTAATCTTTGGTTACAAAGTAAAGCAAAGTAGAAAAAATTAATATATCTTCATACCATATTTTTAAGCTTAGAATTTCTAATTAAACAAGATTGTTTGAACTTAGATCATGACTTAGAATCTGTTTTAATCTCAATATTGATGTGTTGTTTCTGTAAATTGAATTTTACAGTAAAAGTATGAACATATGAAAAAATTCGAAAATCTTAATTCATCGATTCAATTATATAACTTGAAACTGCATTCGAAAATAGGATTTTTAAAACAAAAATGGGAATTTTTAATCGAATATGCTTCGAGCAGTATATAAATGAACCGAAAATGCCTTTCACCCAAATTCCAGCAATCAAAGGAAAATTGGATGTTGTAATCTTGCTTGAAGTTAGCTGAGCCATTGATGATGTTGGAAAAATTGTCTAAAATTTTTTCTATTGTAAGGGATGATGGAACGAGATCAAATTATGCTTAAAGCTTATGTTTATCTGGTCGAAGTCGTGAGTTAATCGCGTCGTCGCCACGTTGTTTCTGGCGATCGCACCAGGGGGAGCAGGATGTGGAGGCTTTGGCGAATGCAGGGGACGGGTTGGCGTGGTTGCTGGTGATCGATTATGGTCCGGCGATGGGTTCTTGTGGTCGGAGTTTGGTTCCAGTGTTGAGTCGAATGACTCGTTTTCGAATCGTACTCAGTTTTGGTGATTTGAGTGTTCGTGGCAACTCAGGGGTTGATGAGTGATCAGTCGATGATCGTAATGTTGGCCAAAACTCCGACGAGTGGTTGTGCACGTATACGTGCATTCGCATGTAACTGGGTTCGAACATTTTTGGGGAAGGAGGAAGAAACTCGAGTGTAGCACGTGCAAAGGGAGGATTTGCTCGAAGTAGTTGAAGGCGTGGCCTTTCCCAGGTCCAAACTCGAAGTTAATAGGGTGTTGACTCGAAGCTGATTGATATTGCCTCGGGTTGGTTTTAAATTGGTACAGGTTTTATTAAACCTGTCTGCAATTTTGAATTTAAGCAGATTTAAATGAATATGGATTTTAAAATCAAGAATTTAAATCAAAGTTTTAAAAGTAAGTTTAAATCAAAGTTTTAAACTCAAGTTTAATGTTTAAATATGAATTCAAGTTTCTGAATTCAAAATCTGTTATTTAAATCCGTTTTTAAATCTGAATGTTTTAAACAAGTTTAAATCAAATAGCTTTTTAAAGTAATTTGTTTTCAAATAAATATTTGAATTTGATTTTGACAAAGTTCTATTATAAAAATGGATTTTTGAATGAAAAGTGAAATAAATTGTTTTAACTTGAATTCGCAAGTTAAAAAAAATGTAATGCATTTTTAAAGCTTAAATTTTTAAATAAAAATTTAAGTAATTTAGTTAGAACTTTCCTTTTTATAAGTTTATAAGTTGATATTTAAAATTTGGTTAATATTTAAGTATATAACAATTTCGAATCTTAAAAATTCAAAATGAAATTTGAATCTAAATTTGGAAGTGTAATGTTTTAAAAACACTTTAATATTAATGAAGTCATTAACAAAGAAATGGATTACCTCAGAGATAATTAAGATATTAAAATGATTTAATGAATAAGATAATTAAGGAATGACTTAATTAATAAATTAATGATTTAGATAAATTTATAATTAGAGATTAATTAGCAAAGTAATTAAAGAATTATTAATAGTTAATGAAGGTCGTTAACTAAGATTATTTAAAAAAAATAATTAATGTGATTAATTTTGACAATTAATTAGATTAATTGATAATAATCATTTATGAAATTGTGTAAGTGCAATTACTTTATGGTAAATAATTAAAGGGTTAATTTCTAAAATAATTAATTAAAGGGTTAATTAATTATGTAATTGGTTTAGAGGTTAATTTAATTAATATGATTAATTAAGAATAATTTATTAATTAAGAATAATTAATTAAAGTGTTTGATTAATTAACTTATATCAAATGATTTATAATTAATAAATCAGGATTGGATAATTAATTCATAAGTAATTAATTTAATTGAAAATAAATTGAATTAATTAGGATTAAACAATTAATTAATTAGGATTAAATAATTAATTAATCTTGTTTATAAATGATTATTGGATGCTTGACCTTACTTATGAATGATTGTATTGTATGAGATGCCTTGAATTGATTGTCCTATCTGATCTGTGATATTTTGCTCTGTGGATTGAGCTGTGTATAATTTATTCATTTATTGGTGATGCACTTGTATATTATATGTGAATTTGTGAATGAACGATAAATATTATAGTTTATACCACTTATCAACTATATTTCTGTGTTTTGATCTATGACGATGATGATGTTGCACTATTGTGTGAAACCCCTTGACCACACCATACACACACAAATATGGATTGCACGAGAAAATCGGTTAAGTCACCGATTTTTGTCAATTTTAAAGATTGAATTCTTGAATCCAAAATAGTTTTGGAATTGGAATTGAGAGCTTTTGAAAACGAGTTTCAAAAATAAAAGTTATTTTAAATAACTTAATAAAACTTGAAATTTCAATAATTTGATTTAAATTTGAATTCAAAATTTGAATTTGAATTCTATGATTTGAAACTAGGATTAAAGATGTTATACAAGTTATATATGGTTAAACTATGTTAAAGGCATTGATTTGGGAATTTGAATTTAAATTCATAGGACTTTAACTCGTACAATTATAATTGGATTCTTCCGAAATGAGAACTATATTGTTTTCAAAAAATAAAAGCTTTCACATAAGAAATGAACTCCCAATGTCTATTAAAAGGATTTCTAGTTTGAAATGAAAATGATTTCCAAGTTATGGAAACGGTTTGAAAGCTATAAATTAAATCTTTAATTTAAAGATTAAATGAGTTAATCCATTTGAAATGGAAATTGGTTTGAAAGCCGTAAATCTTTGTGAAACTGGATGAACATTATGGAATAAATCTTTTTGTTTGAAGATTTAAAATGGTAATCTGTTAAACCATTTGAAAAAAAGTTTAGATTTTATACGTTGTGACTTAACTGAAATCCCATATCCATATATTTTAAATATCACGCTCATTATTCGGTTTAGCCGGGAGAGGACGTTGTGCCATATAAAACATTCCGAATAATGTTACGTCATTATGGATACCATTTGAAGACCGGTGGTGAAGACCGGGTATTTGTGAGAACGATAGGATAACCTATCGATTGTCTCTGCACCGAGTCGCGCCGGTATAGAGATTCCCTAAGTGATGGGAAGTCCGATCGGGATTGTGAATACCCGGATTTGCAACGGCTTCTTTGGAAGTGCCTTCGGTTCTGTTTGAACCCGGAACAGACTTGTATGGTTGTATGTCTGACACTACACTTTGAGATATAAAGCATATTTCTTTCAAATACATATCTGTTGGTGGTGGAGAATTTATTCTCTTAGCTTAACACCCTTCTCTGAGACGTACGAGCTCAAAGGTTATGTAGTTAAAGGATATCTGTGATATATTCCCAATTTGGTAGTGTGGTATGCTGAGTGCTGCTGTGTCTTGATGATCATTTGTGATCAAAGCATGGCTTTTGTATAAAGCATAGCTTTGTGGACGAGACTGCATCAGAACCTCACACCCCGGAAATGGTCGAAACAGGAAAGATGCGGCAAGGTTATAAGGGTCGCGCCCTTTAGGGTGTATCATTCCCTTCTGGTAATGGGAGGCATCATGGTATGGAGCCCAGATATTTACCTATGTGGTGAGTTTAAATCTCTTTTCTGTGTGGTTGTTTCTTTGTGGTTTAGAGGCGCCTCGGATAAAGGTCCCAAAGGACCGGGGGGTGGCATACTCGTGTAGTAGTTACCTAGTTACAGAGTTAACCCGACCTTGTGTTGGAAGAGACCTGGTTAAGTTCACGGGACGTCCCGCCAGAGGCGTACCCATGGACAGTGGGAAGTTCCATAGCCCGACCATTTGTTGAAAAATCCAAAAAAAACAATACGAGCCCTTTACGATTGCAGTTGCATAACCTGCCTCCTCAGGAGGTAGCTATAGCAGGCATAATATAATGGTACCTATGCTGGCTAAGATTAATATTATACTTTCAAAATGTTTTCCACACTGTGCACTTATAATAATAATATCAAAGAAATTTTCTCCTATCAAGCATTTTTTACTATCATAAGGAGAAATCTTCTCCAAGTCTGCGTTTGCATTGTGTGTGTGGCGGGAGGCCTTATGGTAGTTTCATTTTCTAAAAAGCATTGCGGATTTATTTTAAATTCTTTTGTTGTTTGTTTTTAAAAGACCAACTGTTTTTGTTACTCACACCAGTCCCATGACTGACTCGGAGTTTATTGTTCCTTTCCGAAACTCCGGGTGCCCACAATTTTCAACACGGGCAGTCTAGAGTTGGGTTTCTAGATATTCAGGTTTAGTAGATTATCTGGAGTTAGTTCATTCTTTGGATATGGACGAGACTTGCTTATCTAGGTTAAACGTGATGTTGGTTCGAGCTAGCTTTGGATTGGAGCATGGGATTTGGAGATGCATTCCTTTGAAGTTATTCTTTCCGCTGTGTCTTGTATCTCTAATAGTATTGATATCTATTGTATCATCTTGTTGTATCATATTATATCAGAGGTTGTATCTGTCATTGTATCAATGTTGTATATTGATATTCTTTTACTTCCGCTGTGTTGTACTTAATGGTGTTATAAGCTCCGACGAACCAGATTCGACTATTGGATCTGCGACATTTGAATATGAGTGTAGTATTCAGTGCCGATTTTCGAAGGTCGAGTCAGGGCCGCTACACAAGGAGGTGAGATATGGATCGTCGACCGCGACCGGCCCTTACTCGCACTGTGGAACCCGACCACACCATGGCCCAACATGCTCAAAATGTCCAAATGCTAGAAATCCCGACGATGATCCATCAAATGATCCGAGAAAGTCAAAGCCTCACTAATGACGACTGGGGAATCTCCCGGAGTCATACTACTTTTACTAATGATATACCTCATGCTGAACCACCTCGCCATTTCAAAATGCCACCTCTACCTATGTACGAAGGGAACTCTGGTCCCAACCAGCACATTTTGAAGTATGAATGGTCAATGAATGCTGCACGAGCCAGTAATGCAATCAAGTATCAAAGTTTCCCAATCTCTTTGGGGGGTATAGAGACTATGTAGTTTACTTGTTTACGACCTCATTCTATCTCAAGTTTTGACCAGTTAGCGACAAAGTTTGTTGCATAGTTCCACATGCATGCCACGAGGCCGAAAGATGTTTAAACTTTGTCTAGTCTCACTCAAGCTCCTAGAGAGACACTTAGACGTTATTTGGGAAGATTTCATGCCGCATGCGCTGAGATTAGCAATCCCAAAGATAACTCAATACTAATGGCACTAACTAAGGTGAATGATCCAAATTCAGATTTGGCAACTGGCTGGCTCGAAAACCCCCAATGTTATTGCACCATTTCTATTCCAGGGCAGCCCAATTCTCAAGAAGGGAGGATGTGAAACAATCCAGGAAAAATGATGATATAGGGCCTAGTATGGAAGGAATTCAAAGTAATGTGGCTGTTAAACAAACCGGGAAGAGTTCGGAAAGTGAAATTGAATATAAGAAATAAATAGAATCCGTAGAGAGGTGATTGAAATAAGAAACATGATCAGAATCGTGGTCCACGACTTAGGGCTCCCATATTTGATAATTACTGTGACGACCCTAAATTTTGGATAATTTAAATTGAAAATATTTAATTAATTTTAAGTATTTGAATGATGGTTTAGCTTGAATTCCCAATATAACTATGAATTTGGCGATTAAATTATTGAATTTAATATATTGAGAGTTGGGTCAAAATTTGAATCTTCAGTTTTAAGCTGATTAAAAAAAAATATTTCAAAGGCTTGTAAAATTCATATTGTTGATACTGAAGATAATAGAAGCTTCAGAATTGAATTTGAAAGTGATTTGTTCAGTTTTGAAATTATATCGTTTGAATCGATATATAAAAATAGCCTTCTGAGGCACAGTCTTGGAATTTGACGAAACCAGTTCCATTGGATCTGTAATATTGAATTATTGCCGGATTTCAAATTTTGTAGCATTCGGAGTCATTGGGTGAGCGTACGAGATAAAAACGTCTAGAAAATAATTAATCATTTTAATTTAAATATCTTACATCTTTTCACCTGTCAAAATCTTTTCCCATCAGCCACCCTATATTCCTGACCAAGCCGTCCTATCCCTCTCCGTTAAATCACGTACCATTCTCTTTCCCTCAGTTCAAATCATTTCAAAGACATGGGTATTCTGCTCAAATTCGAAAATCATGTCGTTCTTATCCAGTTATTCCTTTTGTTCCTCAGTCCAACAGAACCAACCACTACTTCATTCCTCCTTTCCCTAAATTCCTTCCCTCCCGCGCGACTAATAATCTCCTTCCAAACCAAAATCTAATATCGTTCGAATTAAAATCAATAACGAAATCTAAGCCAGCTTTAAACAACCGAGTTCGACTTCGTAAGGAGGAGTTGCTCGTGCGTGAAGGGCCAAGAGGGTGGAATCGCATGGAGCAGAGCGATTTTTGTTCGTCAAAGGGGTGGGCGCGCGTCGCTGTGCAGATGTCGGCGCGTTCGTGGTGCTCAGGTCGCGGCAAGGAGAAATCACGATGAAGGCGAGTTCGAGCACGGTGGTGGTTTCTGGTAGGGTTGGCGATCGAAATTGTGGATGGTGGCTCGTGATGTGATAGCAGTGTGATGGGAGGCTGCGCGACGCGAGTTCAGGCAAGTTCGTTGCAGTGGAAGCTTGGGCTTTGGGGTGCATGGCAGTAGGCGGCGGAGTGCGCGAGCGTGGGATAGTGTCAAGCTCGAGTTTGGGTATGGCTGTTGTCCTTGTTGTTTTAATTTTAGTTATTTGAATTCGATAAAAATAGTTAAACAACAGGAGATTTTAAATCTAGGATTTTTATTTTAAAAATGTATATATATGTTAAAATTTTAACAATAAAAGAGGATTTTTGTTGTTTATGTGCAGTAAAGGGAGTATGATAAAAATATATATAAGTGAAATAATAAATAGGTGTATATATATAGAATTTTTAGAAGCAAATACGAATTTTAAAGTATTTGAAAATCTATATGAAAATTAGATGTTTGAAAATTCTATTATTTATTTTTATAAGTATGTATATTTATAGCTTTAAAGGGAAAATAAATATAAGTATACATATTTGAAATGTTATTTAACAAAATAAAATAAATAAATAATGGAATAGGTGATTAATTTGTTTAATTTACTTATTTAATTTATTTTTAGAAATGATTAAAGAAGAAAATTTAGTTTTAAACTAAAAATTTAGTTAAACAAATTTATTAAAGGAAATTGGTTTGAAATAAAGATCATTTGTTAAGAAAATTAGTTGAATGAAAATAAATTGTTCGATCGTTTTGAATATTAATAAATTGCAAAATTGTTTATACAAGGTTTAAAGATCGTGCAAAACAAACTAGAATGGGAAATGGATTGTCTGCATAAGTAAAGGTGAGATCTTTTCATTCAAACAAAGGGTTCTATTTAAAATTTAAATAGTTATATTTAAAATTATTGATTGTGTTGATTGTGTGTTTGGATAATATATTATTATCAATTGTATTAAAATAGACCCTATACGCCGCGTAATAGCGGATGTTATTATATTTAAACCCATATACAGCGATATTCCACCTTGAAATGGAATTGGTATTATATATGTATTTGGAGTTAATTTCCCGCATTGTATAACGGATGAGACCTTATTGTGCCTTGTAATAACGGATAATATTTTATAAATTCCATATACCGCGATATTCCACCTCGAAGTGGAATTGGTATTTAATTTGTTGTGCTAATATCTGTGGATGCAGGGAAACAGGTTGGAGGGATTTAACTAAATTCCTCAAATATTTAATTTGTTTCGTATGTTGTGTAATGATTATTTATAACCTGTGTGTGATTATTTGTGGTTGAAACCGTTGAAGGTTGTAATTTAGCCGAATATATTTTTGGTATCATAGGATACCAGAAATATGAAATTGGATTTTTTTTTTGGAAATTAAAGTAGAAAAGCCTAGACCGTTACAATTAAAGTATTAAAATTGATTTTTATAATCCGATTAAATAAATTCCAAAAATATGGGGAAAATATTTTAATAAAGAAATTTCGAGTAATATTGTTTAATAGTTGAAGAATTTATTTAAGATACAGATTTTAAGTATTTGAAAGAGATAAAAGAATTTATTTCAAAATGGAAATAAATTTAGAAATTAAATTTGGAATTTAATTTGGAGTTGAAATTAATTTTAGAAATCGATTTGGAAATTAATTTGGAGTTAAAAATAAATCTTAGGAATTGATTTGGAAATTTGGTTTAGTGTTTTGGAAATAATTTGGGAAATCAATTTGAAATTAATTTGATATTGGAAAATTAGTTTGGGAAATCAAATTGGAATTTGATTTTGTTTTTGAAATAAATTGGAAATCAATTTGGGATTTGATTTGATTTGAAGATGATATTTGGGAATCGATTTAAAATTCGTATATTAGTCGACGGTTGGAAATGTAAATTCACAACGGGAATTTGTAAAGAAAAGGGAAATTGTTTAAAAATAAATATTGGTTTATTTTTAAAGTGTGGAAAGAAATTTACAAATTTGGAATGTAAAATAAATTGAGAATATTTATTAATTTATTTAAAAGGACCATTTTGTATTGGGAAAAGAATTCTTCCCTGGAAAGCTGAGTATATTTTTAAATAGCTTTTGAAAAAAAAATTAATAGTTCTAGATTTGGTTTTTAAAATAATACTGTTAAAGAAATTAGTTTTGAAAATTGTTTTAAACCTTTAAAGTAAAAAAAATTATTAAATTAATTATATAAAGGGTCAATTTAAAGATTAAATGGATTTTTGATTTAGAAAATAGTTATTTAAATATTTTTACTCTATCTACTAATTTTATTTTAAATATTTATTTGGACTTGAAGTATTATATGTGATAATTAGTTTAATAATTTCATAACCAATATTTAAGTAAGTTTTCAAGGTGGTTTTATTTTCAATGTTCCAAGAATATTTTGGATAAGTGATTTGAATTATTTTAACTTGGCAGTTTTTCAGTGGAAATGAATAAACATTTGGAAATATATTCCGCGTAAGGAAAATGATTTGAAATTTTATTTCCAAAGGATTGAAATGTGAATAGTGATTGAAATTGTTTTCAAAATATTAAAGTGTTAAAAAGTATATCTTGCGAAGATATTTTGGAAATAAAAAAAATTTGGTAAATTATTTGAAATCCAGTGACTGTTGTGAATGATGATTAATAGTTAAATAACTGACTATCAATATTGGCCTTAATCGGCAATTGAATTTCGATGCGACCGAGAGTCGAATTCCAACTGGATATTTGAAACCCACATCGAATCTTTGTGATTGTGATGGATCTTTTGTTTAAAAGATCAAAGTGGAATTGTTGTGATTTGTGTTGAATCTGAATGTAACACTTATTTTTTTAAATAAGCGCTCGTTATTCAGATTAGCCGGGAGAGGACCTTGTGTCATAAAACTCATTCCTAATAATGATATGACGAAATGAGATTGCATTTGAAGATGATGCTGAAGACTGGGTATTTTCGGAAGCGAAAGGATTACCTGTCGAATGTCTCTGCACCGGGTTGCTCCGGTATAGATATTTTATCACCCTTTATGATGGGGATTCCGGACGTGATTAGTGAATATCTGGATTGCAAGGGCTTCTTTGGAAGTACCTTCGGTTCCGTTCGATCCCGGAATGGACTTGTATGGATGTGTGTCTGACGCTACAATTTGAGATGTAAAGCTGGGTTCTATCAAATATATTTCTATTGGTGGCGGAGAATTTATTCTCTTAGCTTAACACCCTTCTCTGAGACGTACGAGCTCAGAGGCTATGAAGTTGATGGTTACTAGTGATACATTCCCAATTTGGTAATGTGGCATACGGAGTGCTGCTGATCATTTGTTGATCAAAGCGTGGCTTTTGTGAAGAGCGTAGCTTTGCGGACGAGACTTCGTCGAACCTCACAACCCGGAAATGGTCAAAACAGGAAGAATGCAGCAAGGTTATTTGGGGATAGCGCCCCCATAGGGTATGTACATTTCCTTCTGGATAGAGGTGGTATTATGGTATGGAGCCCAGATACTTAATCTATGTGGTTGCTGCAAATTTATTTCTTTGTGGTTGTTGGTGGATCTCGGGATAAAGTTCGGTTACGACCGGGGAATGACATACTCGTGTCAGTAGTTACCTAGTTCAGAGGTAATCCAATCTTGTGTTGGTAGAGATCCGGTTAGGTTCTCGGCGAGTCCTTCCAGAGGCGTACCCATGTGGCAATGGGAAGTTCCTTGCCTGACCATTTATTGGAAATCCAAACTCCAATACGCACCTTGTAAGGTTTTAGTTGTAGAATCTGCCATTTACTTATGGTGGTCACCACTGTTTAGATGGTAGCTATAGTAGGCATAGTGCGAAATGCTTATGCTGGCTAAGATTAATATTATACTTTCGAAATGCTTTCTACACTATGCGCTAATAATAATAATAATCAAATGATTCTACGTAGTAAGCATCTTTGACTATCATAAGGAGAAATCTCCTCTAATTCTGCGTTTGCATTGTGTGTGTGGCGGGAGGCCTTATGGTAGTTTCATTTTCCAAAAGCATTGCGGATTCTTTTTATTTCTTTGTGAAAATAACTGTTTTAAGTTCTCACACCAATCCCATGACTGACCTGGAGTTTATTGTTCCCTTCCTAAACTCTGGGTGCCCATCATTTTCTACACGGGCAGCCTAGAGTCAGGTTATTAGGTCCATCTGGAATTCAGGAGGTGCTGTGGAGCTCAGGAGGCGAGCTAGTTGGAGAAACGTATCACTTGTATATGATATTATCTTTTCCGCTGTGTATTCAGTTGTGAGGACAGGTTTATATAACTGTCCATTATTGTGTTGTGTTGTATATTGACTCTGATGATGTAATGTATCAAATGTACAGTTCTTTTGATTTAAAGATTATTCATTTATCTATTATATGTTTTTCCGCTGCGACTGTGAGATTCTGATATCGTTTCTGTTGCTTTTCTTTCTTACCTACTTCTTCTATCTTTTTATTCTTTTTAAAACCCTAAGGATTCGGTTTTTCGGCATTCGATTGTTCGGCAGTTGATGTAGTGGACGTATTAATGTCGATATTCGGGAGTCGAAGAATCGGGTCCTGAAAATTATACTCCTTTGAATACGTCGCTGGAGAATGTGTACTTACAAACTTGTAATACCATTTAATATAAGAAACCTGCCCCAGAAACCATCATCAGAGAAACAAATCCAGACGAGAAAGTTTTGTAGATTCCACGATAGCTATGGCCATAACACAAACAACTGCCGTCATTTAAGGATATCATTGAGAAGTTGATATGTGAAAGGAAATTGGAGTAATTTGTAAGGGCACCGTAGTCTGGAGGTGCGGGCCAATCAAATTAGAATCGTGTACTTAATCAGGCGAGATAGGAGGAATCTGCTAGTACCGAGGGAAGCCGCTGATAAATACTGTTAGTGGTGGTCCTCATCCAGCAAATCGAAGCTAGAAGGAAATGGAGTCGTATGCCAGTTTCATTAGGCATGCGAGCTTCGAGTGTTGTAGTAGTTTGGAAGATGGGGCTCTCGCCAAACAAAAGAAGATAATGACTGATGACATCGTGTTCCGAGATAGAGATGTCGATAAGGTCGAAGCCATGATTATTGATCCACTTGTCATATCAGCTCAAGTAGATCCTGCTTGGATGAAGAGAATCTTGGTTGACAGTGGAAATTTTGAAAACATATTATTTAAGCAAGCTTACAACCAAATGAAGATGGAGACTAAAGGTTTGAAGCCTTGTTAGTCCCATATTCATGGCTTCAACCGGAATGCAACCATACCCATAGAAGTGGTAGAACTATCAGTGGAGTTGGAAACTGGAGAACTCCGGAGAGTTCGGATATTACAATTTTTTGTATTGGACATAGACTCACTTTACAACGCTTTCTTGGGCCGACCGACCCTTGCTGAATTCAGGGCTGCCATCGCCCCATGGTGTTTAACTTTAAAATTCCCTGCCAACAATGGAGTTAGGGCCGTTCAGGGAGACCAGGCTGCTGGGGGATCCTGTTATGTTGCTGAGCTGCGAGAGATGCATCGAGAGGAAATAGGAAAGGATGTGGAGGAATCTCCCTACGTCTGGTTTAAAGAGAACTGACAACTAACATCTGGGCCTAGGCCGGGGAACCCCAACCAATTCCCAAGTGATCTTGACCTGAGAGATATCGAAAGTGAAGATGAAATAAAGACAGTCAAGCTTCCACGGCCGCACTGACGATCGATGTCTGATTGACGATGATGAAGATTCTAATTTAATAAAGATTATATCACATCTAAGCCAACAAATGCAAGTGGAGTTGGTTGAATTTCTCCAATCAAACCTTGACGTGTTTGCTTGGACACATTCTGACATGTGTGGAATCTTCCCGGACATCGTGAGCCACACATTTAGTATTGATTCACGGCATGTTTCGATCAAACTAAAAAGGTGCGGTATGGAACTAGAGAGATCTACCGCCCTTAAGGAAGGAAGGGGTAGATAAGCTTAAATCGAATGGATTTATTCGTGATGCATTATATCCGAAATGGGTGTCTAATCTTGTACTTGTCCGAAAGCCAAATGGGAAATGGAGATCATGTGTTGATTACTCAGACTTGAATAAAGCATGACCCAAAGACGGTTTTCCACTTCCCCGAATCGATAAGCTCGTACACTCAACAGTTGGTCATGAACTGTTATCCTTTATGGATGCATATTTTGGATACAATCGGACACCATGCACTTACTTGACCAGCAATATACCAACTTCGTGACCGATCTAGGACTTTACTGCTACAAAGTCATGCCTTTTGGACTCAAGAACGCTGAGGCAACTTGCCAACGATTAGTCAATTGAATTTTCGCTAATCAGATCGGAAAAAGTATGGAAGTATATATAGACGATATGCCAGTGAAGTCACGATTCTCCAGTGAACATATCAAAGACCTGGAATAAATGTTTAATATCCTCTAAGAATATAAAATGAAGCTCAACCCATTGAAATGCCACTTTGGGGTCGCATTCGGAAAATTCCTTGGGTTTATCGTCAACGCTCGAGGAATTGAAGGCAATCCCAAAAATATCTAGGTAATTAGAAATCTTGAGACTTTGAGAACCATAAAGCAAGTCCAGAGCCTCAACGGGAAAGTAGTAGCATCGAGCAGGTTCATTTCAAAATCCATTGACAAATGCATTCCCTTCTACGATTTGATCCGAAAAGAGAAACGGAACGTTGAATGGACATGAAATGTGAGGGCGCATTCCAAGCACTAATTCAGCACCTCTCCACACCGCCTATTTTGTCAAAGCCTATCGATCATGAGAAATTAAACCTTTATTTGACGATATCATAAAACGTGTTCAGTACTGCCCGTGTTCGGAAGGAAGATCGAGTACAAAAACCGGTCTACTATTAGTAAATGACTAACCGGAGTTGAGAGAAATTATCCGAAGCTAGAGAAGTTGGCTTATTGTCTTGTTATTGCCTCAAGGAAGCTCCATCTGTATTCCAGGCTTGTCCTATCACTGGTTACACCGACCGGCGATTACAATAGGTCCTTACGTAGCCTGAGACGTCTGGTAGGTTACTCAAGTGGAATATCGAGCTAAGTCAGCTTGATATTACCTACACTCCAAGGCGAGCCATTCAAGGACAAGTCCCAGTAGATTTCATAGCTGAATTTACCATCCCAAAGGACTTGCTTGAACTAGTGAATCTCCCAAATATATCTGGAAGCTGCATACTGATGGTGCATCAAATGACTGTTGCTCAGGTGTCGCGGTTGTACTTGAAACTCCTGAAGGTCGATCTATTTGCTATGCTTTAATGTTTGATTTTCGTGCGACCAACAATGAAGCCGAGTATGAAGCCCTACTTGCCGGATTGAGACTTGCCCGAGATTTAAAAGTCATTGCCGTAGAGATTTATTATGATTCGCAACTGGTCATGTGTCAAGTTCGAGGGGAGTACTAGGCCAAGGACCGAAGAATGGCTTCTTACCTTGCTCGGGTTCAAGAAATATTAAATTAGTTCGATTATTATGCCATCTACTACATACCCCGAGAGCACAATCAAAAAGCTGGTTCATTAGCAAAACTATCCAGCACGGGTGAAGCAAAAAAGAGGTCTCGTTCCTATGGAAGCATTTTCATCCCTAAGAATCGATCGAATGGAGATTGATTGGGTATTTGAGGTTATTCTCGATAAAGAGTTATGGATAACTCGATTCAGAAATTATCTCGAGCATGGGTCCTGCTAGAGCGCAGGAGTAAAAAGAGACAAATTCTTCGAAAAGCTTTGCGATTCACTATTCATAATGGAGTTATGTATAGAGGAGGATACTCTATTCCTTTACTCCGATGTATTGCTCACGATGAAATCAAGCGCGTACTGCATGATATGCATGAATGGGAATGTGGCGATCACACTGGGGGACAAGCCCTTGTCGACAAGGTGCTCCTGTATGGATACTATTGGTCGACTGTAAATCGCGATGCCTCGGATTACGCCAGAAAATGTGACAGATGTCAGAAGCATGCTCGAATTCCTAGAGCCCCACCTGCTGAGATAACTCAAATGGTCGGTTCGTGGCCTTTTGCAATATGGGGCGTTGATATTATTGGCTCACTACCTCTAGCCAAATATGGTGGAAAGTACGCCATCGTCGTAGTTGATTACTTTACCAAGTGGGCGGAAGCTGAGCCCCTTGCTACAATCATACAAAGAAGGTAATCAAGTTTGTAGTCCGCAACATTATCTGTCGATTTGGTCTCCCACACATCGACATCACTGATAACGGAAACCAATTCGACAGTGTTGAATTTAGGAATTTCTGCAATGATTCCATATTCAGAAGAAATTCTCCGCGGTCGCATACCCTCAATTGAATGGACAGATTGAAGCCGTTAATAAAGTTATAAAGTCTATTCTAAAGAAACGACTGGAAAAGGCCGAGGGCAAGTGGGTCGATGAACTTCTTATGGCTCTATGGGCTTACCGAACAGCCCACAAGTCCGCGATTGGCCACACTCTGTTCTCTCTTTCCTATTGTTCAAAAGCCATTATTTCGGTCGAGATGGAAGTACCTTCTCATCGCATGACATACTATGATCCGAAGACAAATGTTATATTACTTGCCGAATCCCTGGATTTATTGGATGAGATGCGAGAAGAGGCTGATTTGAGGGCAGTCGCGTACCGAAGTCGAGTCCCCAATTGTACAATGCCAAGGTCCGACCACGAACCTTTGAACTCGGTGATCTCATCCTCAAGAGAATCTACCCGGTACCTTTGCACATGATACCAAC
Organism: Allium cepa; assembly: GCA_030765085.1. Lineage (NCBI taxonomy): Eukaryota > Viridiplantae > Streptophyta > Magnoliopsida > Asparagales > Amaryllidaceae > Allium > Allium cepa. Next base: position 262,844,608 of record CM060931.1, on the reverse strand, counting down.
GTGGGAAGGGCCGTATGTGATTGAAAGAAAGCTCAGAGATGGCATGTTTAAGTTATCGACCGTTGACGGTCTTACTTTGCAAAGAGTCTGGAATAGCGAGAGTCTTCGTCACTACTACAGATGTAGGCCTTATTTATTTAGTCTATTTTTCTTTTGCAATTTGTTTCTGCATTTTGAATTTGTAATAAGGCAACTGACTTTGCCATATTTTCTTATATGAGCAATAAAGTGCAATCGTTTCGAGCCAGAGTTGTGATTTATTGAATATGTCATAAAACCATCACGATGCATGAAGAGCTATGTTCCATCATATGGTGGAATATATTCAAATAGGGAGTGCCTGTAATACAACATGACACTCACTAAGTGAAACCCAAGCTCGGGGAAGATCCATCACACTAAAGACTAAATAGGATTGATACACTATAATCCTCTAACTAACTCTAGATTCCCATAGTGCAAACTGGAGTATAAATTTATGAATGTGGTTTCAAGGAGGGTGGATCCACCGATCTATCGACCTCACTTTTTAACTTAGGGTGGATGTGAATCGACCTTCCATGATCCTGATAAATCCATCATTCTCGAAGTGCAAACGTAATTGAAACGCTTAAGCAGACGTGGCAGACCGTCTGTCGGCCAACTCTAAATTCTCAAAGTGCAAATTGGATTATAAGCACTAACTCTAAGTCCCTATAGTGTGGACTAGAGTATAAACATCGACTAACTCTACATCCCCAGAGTGCGGATTAGAGATTAAGCACAAACCGGATATGAAACGACTATCCATAAGACAATTCTGAGTCCTTGGAGTGCGATCAGAGTATAAAAACAAATCGGGTGTGACCAACCACCCATGAATTAATTTGAAGTCCCAAGATTGTGAATGCGGTTATAAACATTAAATAGGCATGACTGACTGCCCATGAAAATAACTTGAAACCTCGGAGCATGGACGTATCACTAAAACTTAAGCAGACATAATCGACCGTCGACGAACAGATGCAATCCCCAGAGTGTGGATACAATCACCAGTTGATAAGCAAGTGTGGTTCCACAACTCGAATTCTTCATGTTTCGGCTTCGTTTCACAAAGATCGAGGTCGATATGTCAAAGGCAAATAACAATCGCTGACCGATCTTTCAAATGTATCCTCGAATCTGGGGGCAAAACTTAAGTATCAACCATTGATTGAGACGGTGTGATATCAGAAGTCAACTTAACACTTGATTGTGACCCGAAATCATAACTCCAAGACTTGGCAATTGAATCCCGGTCTGAATTGAAGGACTAAAACTTCACAAGTGTGTTGAACAGAAGTTTAAGTGCTAAAACAATTAAGTAAATTAACGCAAGTTGAACAGAAGGCAAAATGAAATTTCATTTCAATCATTCGCTGGAAGAAAAAGACTAAATAAAAAACTATACCAGAAGTTCTACTAGCAGGGGCCGAATCCGCATCTATACACGACCTATAATAGGAAAATAAGAGTACATTCCTAACTATCTACCAAAAATAAGCCAAAGAAGCATATCTACTCTTACTTTTTTCTTGGTTTCTTCTTCGGCGTGGACCCACTGGAGCTGCCATTTGGTTTTCTCTTTGAGCCTTTGCCTTTCGATGGTTGATCTCCAGTGAGAAGCATTATATAGATTTCCTCCTCTGAACTCAAATATGGGAATACTTCCTACAGGCGGAGTCGGAGGGGTCGGGTCCACTATAGGAGGCCGAATAGGTATGCTGGTGTCCACAATAGTACCTTTAGGAGATATCATCCCTAACGGAGCCAGACCCGGGCCCACCATTTCACCTCTAAAGCTGCTAGCCTAGGCATCTACTTCCATTTCAGCATTAATTTCGGCTATAATTTCTTCCTCATGAAGTGTTTGTGCATCGCTGGAAACGCTTGCGGTTGGGCCTAAGGAGCTGGTTGCAGGTGCGCTTCCACTCATAACAAATGGAAAGTCAGAGAAAGGGTCACTATGATGACTAAGAAGTTCCTCCATCATCTATTCATCGAATAAAAGTGTGCTCCCTTGCACATCATCTGTAAGTGAAGTGGCCGATGTTGTGGTCGCTTCTATAATAATCACCTCCTGCGCATGATGTGACTCTTGAGTTGGAGGACGCGCAACCGATGTGGCTGCAATCACTGGAAAGAGAAAAAGGAAAACTGTTAGTAAACGCTTCAAGTAGTGCTTACGATTTTGAACAGGCATGAGAATTCTTTGGAGTACCTTCCTCAGTTTGGCTCACCGGCGCCGGAGTAGCTTCAGAAACTCGTTCATGAGCCGGAGATAACTACGGTTGAACGGGATTATAAGCTGGAATGGATTGAGGATCCACCGCAATGGTAGGCTTAGACTGAGTCGGCACAACAGTTTCAGAACTTATGTCATAATGCTCGACACCAGAGCCTTCTCGTATCTCCGAGCGTTGAGCGCCAAGTCTCTCCTTGTCATATAAGATCATTGCATCATGGAGAACTTTCTGTTCATCTTTACTCAACACTCGCTTCTCGAGCTCAAATTCATCAACAGATTCACCCCGGTGCTCGGCTTTTTCATCTTCAACCAGTCGGTCCCAAGCATTGTACAGATGTGTTGAATAGTTATCAAGCTAGGCTAGGTTTCTGTGTTTTAAGATGTTAGCGTTATAAGTAATGAGCAGATCTTCAATATCCGTCTCTAGCCTGGACTCGGCCGTTTTAACCTCTTCTTCAAACCTGGCTTCCACCTCCTTGATTTTAGCCGATGCCACATCCCGCTCGCCTCGGAGCGCCATAGCCTGGTCACATGCCTTCTAAGCTGCCTTGTTCACGTCATCTTTTTCTTTGTTAATTTCATAAAATTTAGCTTTTAGTTCATTGAGCTCCTTCAAGGCAGCATCTGTTTCAGCTATGACTGCAGTGTTCTGGTGGCCCATTTCTTCGACCAGGGCATAATGTGCCTGCTGCATCCTCTCCATTGCTAAGATCGCCTCATTAACCTTTTGAGTGGCCTCACTTTCGGATTTCCAATAAGAATCGGCTTCGCTGTTGAGCACTTGAATAATCCGGTCTTTTTGAGCGAGTTCAGTTTCTAGTTTCTCAACTGTCTTTGCCTGCTTAAAGGCCACCTTTGATGCTTTTTCTATAGCTTTCACCCACTCCTTGTACTGGATATAAATGTCATGAATGTAATCATGCATTGTGTTTTCTGCTTTTGAGGGAATTTTCTTTAAATAAGGGGGAAGATGTAGCCGTCAAAGCATACATTTGGAAAATCTTTCTTCAATTGGACAATTCTAATAGCCCCTTCCTCAGTAGGCTCAGTGATAGCTTGTTCAGCAACAATGGGAGCTTTGGCCTCATGTTTGTGACATTGTGATTTAGGCCTAGAGATTTGAGAAGATGATTTTTGGCGAGGAGGATCTACTGGTTGTTTTCCAGGGCCTGAAGGTTGTGTGGGGGCTCAAGGAGGAGGAGAATGCGATTGGGATTGATGTTTTTAATCTCTATCCCTCTCCCTCTCGTAACGTTCCTGACTAGAGTAACCGCGATCGCGATCTCTTTCACCCTCCCTCCTATGAGACTCATAGTAGGAGCTAGATGATTGACGCGCTGAACGAAGACTTTCCAACATAGATTCTCTTTTAGTCATTTTATCTATAAAGAAGAAAGAAAAACAGAGTTAGTAATCTCCTAAAGTGAGCAACTTATGATTGAAATTGTGTAGTGCTGTGAAGTGTGTACGTATATGCAACCCCCCGAAAAACCGAAAATGTTGGCCCCACTTATGGAAAGAGGCTCCTTAAAGTCTGGAGCACTTTGAAGCTCTTCCAATCCATTGTCATGTTGAAGTGACACATAGTCCGGGATTGTGATATCAGCAAGCCCTTTGAAAGGATTTTTTGCTTGATGGGGAGGAGTCTCTATGATTCTAACACCAGAGACATGCAAAGACACAACTACAGATTTCCATCTCGAAGATTTATGGCATTTATAAGCGGCTGCCTTTCCTTTTCTCCTTCCCACCAACTCTTGAAAACTGCCCGAAGACCCAGCTACAAGTTCATCATCGGTGGTCGTATCCTTCCGATCACCTTCCTCAGCAATTACAATCCCGGGCACTCTATGTTTACCCCATCTCACCGGAGCTGCCCTAATTGACCCTTCCAGTCTTATGCTTTGATTTCGATCAATTAGCCCAACGATCCGTAAATTTCTATCTGTAAGCACCGAGTTGATTTCCCTTATTTCGTTCGGCACTTCTTGAAGGATTCATACTATTTCTTTAAAGGAGGTTCCTTTGGGTTGCGAAATAGTGGCTGTAAAGAAAAGAAGATATTAGTTTTAACATCAACTTTGATTATCATGCTAACTATTGGAAAAGGTTGCAGCACTTACGTCTGACTAATAGCAAACCCTAGAGGGCACCGGTCGTAGAACCACTATGTCTTGAAATACTAAGTCTGGTCTAGGCACAGTCACAACTTGGCAGTTCCTGACTGCCTCTGAGAACGTGAAAGAAGGACTGTCTTCCCGACTCTTAACATTAAAAAGGTATCTGACTTCGATCGGGGTTGGGGATCGAAAAAGATGCTCCATGAATACAATGAACAAACTGCTCAATAGTTCGTAACCATTCGGATGTAGTTGCGATTAGGCGATTCTAAAGAAAGCCAGCATTTCTCTAATATATTGATTAAGTGGAGGAAGTGTCCCGTTTGTACATGAATGCCTATTGAAGGCAGTAAACCCTTCCGGAGGAGCATGTGGTCTATCATGCGATCACGTTAACAATACATCGTCTAATGATAGATCGTGTCTTAAGCATATTCGTCCCAACATATCTTCAGAGACACTGGACATCATAGAGTCTTGCGTATTCACAACAAAAGTTGCTCCTAGCAGCTCATCCGGAGCTGGACCTATTACTTCGGCTGCAATGGCCGACACCTCTATTATTGAGGATGATGGACTTTGAGTTTGCTACTGTTGAGAACTTATGGATTCCATAGCCAATCAAATTATCAAAAACCATCATTAGATGATAATAAACCCGTATATCCTCCAGTGTGAAGTGTGTGAATGCATTGTGCAGTGCAGTGCTACGTAATACTAAAGAAATTTCATGGAAATAAAAAAAAGTGTTCGAATGATAAGACTTCAAGATTCAAACTGGAGTGGCAGTCATCACTGACCATCACAACCGTGCCATCTATACTCTAGAGACCGATCCAAGTTAAAGTTCGCTAAAATTTTGTTAAGTTACAGTTCCATCGACGAGCTTCGAAGGGTAGTTAAATATACAGTGAAATGGTCAAGTCCAATTATGCAAGATTGAAGCTCATCGGATTTAGGTGTTCAAATGTGCAAGAGGTTTCAGGTTCGTCAAGGTTCAACCCGTATCGATAACCTAATCTCTACTTCGCATCGGTAAAAGCGTTAATTCCGTATTGGTCAGAGAACTTTAGTTTCATATCGATCAAAGTTCGTTAACTTTGTATGATTGAAACTCAGCAGCTTCATATGGATCGGGTTATACCATGTTTTTTATCGATCGAAGACCGTGAAATTCGTATAGATCGAAGACCATGAGATTTGTATTGATCAAAGACCGTGAGATTTGTATCGATCGAAGACCGTGAGATTCGTATCGATCGAAGACCGTGAGATTCATGTCGATCAAAGACTGTGAGATTCGTATCGATCGAAGACCATGAGATTCGTATCGATCACCTACCATGAGTTACGTATCGGTTAGTGGCCCTTCGATTTCATGTTGATAGCCTCGAACTGATACGAATTGTCTCCACTCCAGATCGATACGAAATCCACCATTTCATCAGTCAAATACGAACCTTATGCCCCATATCGATATAAAGAAAAGTCTTCTCTTTCCTTTTATCGACACAAAATTGAAGCTTTGCGTCCCTTCATACCTCTTCTTCCCCGATCAATTTCTATTTCAGCCTTCTCCGGCGAAACTCAAGCCGCAACGCGACCGAAATCAAAACGATTATGAATATGATGACGCTAGACCTCGAAATCTCATCACTGTAATGCAGATTAACAGTTCAATTACCTAATTCAAGCGGTTAAGTGGATTAAATAACTTGAAGGCAAAAGACAGTTTCAATTTTTTAATACTTAAAGCGATATGAAGGTAAAATAATAAAATGAACCGATGAAAAAATGCCTAAGTACGAAAAAGTATTTACATGACTCAAATTCAGAGGAAGGAAACAATCCGTCTCCCAGTAAACTGAACTGGATGCAACGGTCAAAGACAGGATGATACGAGAGAGATTTCTTCGTACCCATCCATAATCGATTTGGGAGAAGCTTTTCATATCCATCAATCCATCAATATGAAAGGAGCAGCCAGGTTGCACTGGAGCCACGTGACTTCATCGATACGAAATGGTCATTTGGTATCCATTAGTGAAGATTTCATCGATGCGAAGAGCGAATTTCGATCCATCAATTCGAAGCAATCCAAAGTCCAGCACTTTGTACCCATCAAATTATGAGCCATATGTTTCAACTCCATCGATATGAAATGTCTATTTCGTATCCATCAGCTTGAAGACCCAAGACCACATATCCATCGATACGTTGCATCTCCAAGGGCTATCCATTTCGTGTCGATAACCATCGATGTGAAGCATGCATTCCTACATCTCGTATCGATCTAGGAGAGGATCGACATGAAAGAAAATAACTTAAAATGACTATTGATCGTTGCTACAACTCGAATTTCACATCGATCCCGGATAGGATTGATACGAGACTCGATACAAATAGGAATTAAGAACTCAGCAATGACTCGTGAACAAACAAACGTCGACGAGAGCCAATCTCATGTATATCCTATATACTGTAACTCAACGTTTAATTCTTAACATTCGCAGGAATTGAATGCTCACCTGATGACAATCACAATAGTAGTCAACATTTTGCTATCGTTCAATACTCGGTTACAACAGTGCACAGTGTAACAATTGGCAGTCAACCATCCATTACTTGTATTATTGAAAATCAATCAAAGGTTACATCTTTCAAAGAGAAGATAACAACTGTTCAGATGAGTCAGATAAAACTGTTCAGGGTTAAGATAGCAACTTTTCAAAGCACGTCATATTCTCAAAAGATGTACTTTGGGAAGGGGGGAAAATGTTATCCCGCCTTTTGGCAAGGCCGTGGCACCAAGGAATAAACTAGAATCCAAAGACAGTTCGTCCCGTAGATCGGTTATACACAGGTTCACTATAGATGTCGATAATTTTATCCAAGTCCGGATCGAGCTACTATTCATATAACGAGACAAACAAAGCTATAAAAGCCAGTGTTCCAAATTTGAAGTCAATCCGAGTTCGTATGCTCAAGATATGATCGATGCAGTTCGAGTAATCACCTTGTTCGTATCCATCAAACAACCAACGAAAATCTTCTTTCGAATTGATCTGGTTCAAATCCATCAAACAACCAAAGAAAACCTTCTTTCGAATTGATCTGGTTCGAATCCATCAGATGCGCATGGTCGCATATCGATCAGGATAGAATTGTTCTTCTTATCCATCCTTCTTCATACTGCTTTGCATTGATCGTCTCCAGCTTGTTCGTATCGATCAACCAGTATCCACTTCGTATCCATCCACGACTGTCTATTTCGTATCCATCGGCAAATAATGCAGGAGTCTATTTCATATCGATCAGTTCTCAACATAATTCGTATCGATCAGCGATAGATGGATACGAAACTAATATCCCCCATCGATATGATAGCAACTACTCTTTGGTCGATATGAAGAAACTGCCCATCCATCGATGCAATGTGAACGCTAAATGATTTATACGACGTCAATGCTTCTCATCGATGCGAAGCAGAACAGAAAGCATCGATGCGAATGGAATACGTAAAATCGATACAAAATGAGGCATAGTCGATCGATGTAAACAAGACCAAGTCAAAGATCGATAAGAACGAGGCGTAAACATTGGGAAGACTCGATCGATTCGGCATGGACTTCCGATCGATCCAAAAAACAAGCGCCACGTCAACAAGCAAGCACATGCTCACATCGATGCGAAACCATCGATACGAAGAGGATCGATGCGTAGGAAACAATGACTAAAAAGCCCAAACTTGCATCAATCATAACTTACAATCTACAAGTCATAATGCCACCAAATTTTCAAAGAAGCTTATGTACAACCTAAAGAATGTTCATGCTCAATTTTAACTCGATTGTGCCAAATCTTGGTCGATATGAAATTCGTTTGTATCGATCACGGACCGAGTGCCAATGACATTGGATCGATCGTGTGGGCCCGCCCATGTAAGAGAAGGGTCTTTTGAGATCTGAGCAAGATACTTGCAGCCTACGCCAATAAATAGTAGCCTACGATCTACAGAAAAGGGATTTTTTGGCTTCTTAACATCCAGACTCTGCCAAAATCATTTTCGTATTCAAAGACCACTATTGTGCTTAAAATTCACTATTGTAATCCGCTGTAACCAGCAAGTAAAAGTTAATAAAATTCAATAATTTCATAGTGGACGTAGGTCAGCCGAACCACTCTAATTCCTTGTATTTCTATGCATTTTCTTATCAAATTTTGGAGTGTTTGTTAGATAATCCTCTTTTTACGTTTATTTTCTTCATTTTTATCTCTTCAAACACTTTCGAAGAGTGTTGTGCCCCATTTTGGTCAAACATAAATAAAGAATGGTTTCGAAAGAGATGCTTTCGTGTATGTTCACTTTGACCTAAAAAGATATTTTAAACCTAATGATTTTGAAAGGGGGACTTTCAATGGTTTTCGGAGAAGTAATCTCCAATGGTTTCGGAAGGTATACTTCCAACGGTTTCGAAAGGGGTATTTTTGAATGGTTTCGAAGCTATGCTTCTATACTTATATGATAATATTTTAACACGGTCGAAAGTTTTTGAAAGGGATGTTTTAAAGTATTTGAAAGGTAGGAGCCTGATGTTTTAAAGATAGAATTTAATGCTTTCGTAGGAGGTTATCCAATAAAGTCGAAAGAAAAGTTTCGAAGGTGTCAGATGGCTTATTAAACCCAAACTCATTTTTGATGGAAAAACTCATGGCTAAATAAAGGAGTTTTGAAATGACTTTAAGCATGTAAATTTAAAGAAGTGTAGCCTTGATAAAAATATAGGTCAAAGGGATTAACTATGTTTTATATGAAAAGTATTTCAAAGATCTTAAACCCACAAAAGTGGTACTGTTAAGTTGTTATGTTTCCTTCTTCAAATATGAATATATTCACTTAATAGAAGATCCATAATTGTATATTGGGGGTAAAGGGGTAGAAGAACCAACTAGGTTAACCCATTAGTGAATATAAATTGATTAATCCCCTAAATGAGTAGAATCGCATCCAGGAGGTCAGGGAGACCCAAATATAGGGTGCCAAAATCTTGAAGATTTCTAGGATATAGGTTCATAGTAAACCCATGAAAACTATGATTAGGAAGTTATTGGGGATAACCAATAGGTTCATAGTAAACCCATGAAAACTATGTATTAAGAATGGTTGGAAAGTGCCAATTGGTTCATAGGGAACCCATGAAAACAATATCCGGATTAAGTATTGACATCAGTCAAAAGGTTCCTAGTCAACCCCTGAAAACTAGGATAAGACAGAAGTTAATGGAGGCATCAGTAGGTTCCTAGTCAACCCATGAAAACGGGGATAAGAAGGGGGTTGCTAGAATAATCCATTGGTTCCTAGTCAACCCATAAAAACTAGGATAAGAGTGGGGTTATTGGAATGACCAATAGGTTCAAAGGAACCAAAGAATTTATTAAGTTAATTGGAAGAGGATTATAGGTACTTGGTGTCCCATGAAAACTATAGAATAGGATAGGGTGTCCATAAATTTTGAAAAGATTATTAGTAAACCCATAAAAACTAATAGGTAGGGACCCTAGAAACTATAAACATGACAGGGAGTCAACTAAACTGGGAATGGGAAATCCAAATGTTTATATGTTTGCCTATCATCGTAATATTTTGAAATGCTATATGTTTAACCATTGTGAATGCAGAAGCACGGTATATGATTTATAAAATGTTTTATGACATTAGTGAGGGGAAAATACATTCCGCTAAGAGGTGAGGTCTCACTGAATATCTAAGTGGTTGAGGTGTTAGATTGTTATTCATACCAGGCTTTATGTCTGACTTGTTGTTTTTGTTTTCCCCTTAAACTCTCGAGTAATCAATTGATTTTTAGTAGTTTGAGACTTAAGGTTTCCTGGTTCTCTTCTTAAAAGAATAAGCTTCCGAAGGCATGCACGCGGTAGCTAGTTATTAGAGTTATCTTTTTCCGCTGTGTATTTTGGATGTAAAAGTAGAGTTACTAGCTTTATTATATACTCTGATCAACCAATGGGACATCTTCATATGTCGCTCTTGGCGTATATGTAATAATTATATTTTTCTTAACGCGGTTAACGTTTTTGGGTTCTAAACATATCATCCCCAGAGTTGCATGCCCTTCCATCCAATTTGCAACTCTTAAGGAAGTAACAAAGTATGTGGGTTCTAAACATAACCTGTCAACCAAATTCTGAGATATGAATGAATGTGATGCAGCGGTATCAAATAGTATCATAATTAGTATATTCTGAATCAAAAGATACCTTTATCATAGTTTTTCCTTTCTCAACAACAATTGGCCCAGCAAACGATGGTCTAATAGAAAAGAATTTTCCCTTGTCCGCCCTAACTGGTTCTGGACACTGATTCTTGTAATGCCCAACCTGGTCGCAGTTAAAACACTTCACATCCTTCTTTCCTTTGCCAATTATGCATGCATGAGCATAATGACCTTTCTTGTCGCACTTATAACAAACCATATAGCTTTTGACATCTTGGTAGCTTCCCCCTTCCGGGTTCCTTTCTTCTTAAAGAACTCCCTTTTCTTACCCTGAGAACCCTAGGTTTCAACTGGCTTCTCCTTCCAATAAATAGAAAGCATTTCCTCATGTCGGATTGCCATCTCCACAACAATATTACAAGGATCACATAGATGTGGCAGGGTCGCCCTAGCATTCTCAGGATTCGGTCCTCGAATAAACTTTTATTCCTCTTGATGACGGTGCCAATGGTAGCATACTCATATATGGACAGCTCGTCAAACTTAGTAGCGCACTCAACTACCGACATTTCTCCCTGCACCAAATCCATGAATTTTTTTAACAATGATGACTTAGAAAATTTAGACAAAAATATATGCTCGAATGTCCTTTCAAATTCTTTCCAAGTCAACTGTTCCTCAGGAACTTCGATAGTAACACTATTCCACCAATGAAGCGTTGCTCCCTGCCACTGCCTAGAGGCTAGTATCCTCTTCTGCTCGTCATTCAATCTCAAGTCATTTGAATATTCACTCACAATTTAACTGCCAATTCTCAACTTCTATGGAATCCTCCGTTCCTACGAATGGCTTCCCACTAAGACTGGTGTAATCACTGCTTAACTTAGCATAGTTATTTCCAATTGCAGCTGTGGGATTAACTCCTCCAACATTCCCAGCTACTCTAGCAACTGCTCTTGCTTGCATCAGATTAACGAAGAACTGATACATCAACCCCATATGTACTGACAGATTTCCATTAGCTACATTGGCATCTGCATTTTGATTAGCATTTTCCTATAGACCTACGTTCCTCCTGGTAGGTCGAAAATTTCCATTTTTTGTGTTGCTTCCTCCACTAAGATTTCCACCTCCGTTTCCTGCCTCCATATCTTCCTTTCTCGTAAATCTGCATACCAGTCTTAGTAAGATACAGAAGAACGATCTAAAAGAGAGGGGAATATGTATTTATACATATATCAAGTACAAGTACATTACTATATCGTTAACCCAAACCCTTGTCTTATTTTCTGATTCATTGGATTATGTTTTCAAAATCTTTTAGGCTTAAATTTCTTTTAAGCTTTCATAAACATATGCTCTGATACCAACTTGTAACATACCCCACTTGGAGGGCCAAAACAAAAGGCTATGGATGTTGTGGTCATCCATAGTTATTAAATCTCAACGACCAAGTACGGTAATGTTAGATACATTGATATAGAAGAAACATATGGATATGGAAAAAACGTTAAAATCGTTTAACAACTTTCACATTCCATTTCAAATCATTCCAAATTCATTACATAATCCCAAATTCGAGTACCACATTCAGAGAAAATATAATTATTATAAAATACGCCAAGAGAAACATATGAAGATGCCTCCTTGGATGATCCGAGTCTAAACATTGGCAATTAAATAACCTTACATTTACATTAAAACATAGTGGAATCAAAGTAAAAAGAACTCCTAATAGCTATCTAACCTCCTCCATGCCTACGGAAGCTTATTCATCTAAAGAGATACCTAATAACCACAACTCTCAAACTACTCAAAGTTAATTGAGCAAACGAGAGTTTAAGGAGAAAACAATAACTTCGAGTCAGACATAAAGCCTGGTATGAATAATAACATGCCATCTCAAACCATTTAGATATCTAGCGAGACCTCACCGCTTAGCGGAATGGGTTTTCCCCTTCATTAGTATATAAGAACAATATACTGTGCTCCTACATCCACAATGGTTAAAACATAGCAATTTGAAATATTATGATGATATGCGAACAAGTAAATATTTCTAGATTTTCCATCCTCATTCATTTGACTATCTATTTCAGTTATAATTTTCTAGGTTCACTATTAACCTAATAGTTTTCATGGACTGACTAATAACCTGTTTAAAGCTCATAGACTATAGGTTCGGTCTCCTAGTTTCCATGGGATCACTAAAAGCCTATTGGCCCCTGCCAAAACTTCAATGATTCATGGGCTGTCCTTGAACCTATTGGGATCTCAAAATAACTTCTCTAATATTGTAGTTTTCATGGATTGACTAAAAACCTATCAACTTTGTCAATAACTTTATCCGAATATAGTTTTCAATGGATTACTACAAACCTATTGGCCCTTACCAATAACTCTTTCCAATCATAGTTTTCATAAGTTTACTATGAACCAGTCTAATCTGACAACTTCTTTAATTAGACTCTGGGAATCCTATGTTTTGGTCAACCTGACCACTTGGATGCAACTCTACTCATTCAGAAGTTACTTAATTTATATTCACTAACCCTTTTCTCCCCAAAAAAGCAGTTACTGGTCCATTATATAGTAAATGTATTTATAGAAGAAGCAAATACAATAACATAATAATACCAATATCTATGGTTTTATATCCTTGAAAGCATTTTCATATATATCATGATTGATCCCTTTAACCTATTATTTTATCAAGGAAAGCTTCTTCAAAAACTCCATACCTAAAAGCCATTTCAAAAATCCTTTTATTTTGCCATGGGTTTTTCTTTAAAAATGATAATGGGTTCATTTTTTGAAAATTAAGGCTTTCGATACCTTAGACCTCTACTTTCAAAACTGTTAAAATCTATCTTTCGAATATTTTTGAATCATCTTTTCAAAACACTTAAATCTATGACTTTCGAAACACTTAATCTCATTCGAAAGCATCAAAACCTTCCTTTCGAAACCATCAAAACCTTCCTTTCGAAACCATCAAAACATTCCTTTCAAAAGTATTAAAACATATCTTTCCAACTCATTGATCCATGGCTTCGGAACTAGTTGAAAGTACCCCTTTCGAAACCATTTGAAAATACCCATTATGAAACAATGGGTTTATCCTTAAAATAACTTTTGGGTCAAAGTGAATATAATTGAAAGCACCTCTTTCAAAACCATTAACCTTTAAATAAAAGTGATTAGGGGAAAATCGATTGCTTCGAGACCATCCATTCCAAAGCATTACTTATTTAAATAAAATATTTGGAAGGATAGCTTCGAAACCCCTTTCGTAGCCATTGCCTTCCAAACATAAGAAATTTTAAGTCAAATCCAGTTTTCCCAAACAAAAGTGTAGTAAAGCTATTAAGGGGCCTCTCCACTTCGAGACTCGAAAATGAATGTCGATGACGCTATAGTCATCATCAAAATTATTTTCTAGCGACGAATGAGGAGAGTAGCAACTTCCTTCCTTTAAAATTCTTTGAAAACAATTAATACTTGAAAATACTTTCAAATAAGATATTCTTTCAAATCATGAAAAATAAATTTTGTAAAGCACTGGAAATTAAATTCTTAAGTCCTTAATTTAAATATATTTCATTTTCAAATTAAATAAACCCTGTTTATAAAATTTCAACACCTTATAACTTATAACAATAGAAAATGATTTAGTAGGATTGACAAAAATAATAAATGATAATCTACTATTATCATTCCTAACTAACAATCCAATTTCAAAAAAATATACCTTTATATATAAAATATAATCATACAAAATTTTATTTCATTCACAAATTTGGAAACAATATTTTGCCAGTTTGCCCCGTTCAAGTTTTTTGGAATTCCTATCGATAGCATTAGCTGGACGAACCAATCGAAACCTAAAATTCAATATAAAACATTTTATATTAAAACAAGTACACTCCCTTACACGTTGACTCAAAATTGGATAGAGATTCACTTATAGAGGGATCCTAATCAAATAGAATTCTAACTAACGGGATAGACTCGAAAGGAAGATAAGATAACTAAATTATAGAAGAGTAAGATGGATAGACTTATAAAATCACGGGCGACCTTAACCAGTTCAGTCGAGCTTCTAGAAATAAGATCAATGTGGAAATTCAATTTCCCGCTTGAAGGGAAGCGAGGTGACTTTACCTAATATCAGGACAATCTCTGATTATCGGAGTGGACTCAAGATTATAAGGGGATTACCCTGATCGTCTACTAGAGATGGTTCGGGCTTTGCAAGAAAAAAGGCATCAAACCAAGGATTGAGAAATCTCCGGTGAATCAACGCTTGCTGTAAAGGAGTTTCACCACTTTTCAAATCATACTCAGGTTGGCGGGACCGCCGATGGGATTAGTCACACAAAGGATGAAGTTGACAGTAAAGGTTGGATCTATGTAATGCTCCAGTATCAAGAAGAACACAAAAAGAAGGAAAGGAATGGATTTCAGAACAAAGGGGGAAGTTTCCAAAAATTCAAAGAAGTCCTAATCAAAGAGGAGAAATTTAAGCTCGAACGAAAGTGATTCTGTAATTAAATTTACTCTATGTGCTAAGTTTTTCCTAAATCAGAGCTTTGATACCAACTGTAATGACCCGCTAGTTCGAACCATTCGCATCCACACACGTCGGACTTAAATTGCTTAAAATATCAGATTGTAAATTTGTATTCGGCAAAACTTATCATATAAAGTAAATAAATTAATCAAAGAATCACAGACACTGAGTATTACAACAATAAGCAGCGGAATAGATAAATAGTAGTTCATGAAGCTACTATATAAACATCAGAGTTAAAATGAAATACAATAGAGATCTCAAATACAGAGTAGTCTCAAGTACAGAAGCAACTAATAAGTCTGAACATAAGTGACTAGAATAAACCGAAATAGTTGAAAGATGGATAGATAGATCTTCAAACAAAGCTTCAATCTCCAAAAGTGAGTCTCAAATGCTGTGACTCTCAGTCTTACCTGAGCATAAAGCAAAACACAAAACACTTGATTCATGATTAACATTCTTATACCGGTAAATTCAACTCAAGTGAAATGTCAATTGAAATACAAGTAACTAAAAGGATGTTTGGGATTCCATCCTCCAAGGATCTGTGGAACTATCAATTATGCAGTAATATACGCTATTATAATATGTCTATAGTAAAGTAAAGGTATTAAAATAGCGTTAAGGCATTACCCATATCCCCCTTAACACATTATATATATTCCCGTAGTCTATACAATGTCGCACGCTCCATCAAACCAGTGGTTTACATAGAGGACACCACATAGGTACGGTATAAAACAAACTCGTAGAAGGCGCGATAAGGTATGTGACAAGGCACGGGAGGCAATGCCAGGGTAGACATACCGTTTGCTTATCTAAACTAGTGGTAAAGCATAGCAGATACTACCACCCACCTCATGACACACTCCCAAATCAAAGGTGCACCCAATCAAATCATGAAAGCAATAGAATGGTATCGAAGAAATGTGTCCGATCGGAGGAATGATCTCACTTGGCCCTTGTGTGGCTCCTGTTTTGGCCACATTAAGCTGACTCACGGGAGTCAGGGCTACATAAATACCATACAGAACCGTTACCAAACCATCCTAATTCATTTTGGAATCTCCACCACGTACACAGTTGTTAAAGTGGTTTACGGTATCGGTAGAGAGTATGACAATATTCGATCTCCGTCTCTTCATCAACCAAATGCCTATTTCACACCGTGGTCATTTTATTTTAAATAGTTCATATTCATATCAAAATATCATATTCATTTCACAACCATATCAAATTCGATATCATTATTCACTTTAAATAATATTCATTTCCAAAGTCACAACACTTTCAGAATCAGAACCCTATCGAAATCATAACATTTTAGAAATCATAACACTTTTGAAATCATAACACTTTGAAACCATAACACTTTGGAAATCATAACACTTTGGAAATCATAATACTTTTGACTTAAACAGTTTAGATATTGAAAATAGAATATATATTAAAATATTATAAATTAAATAGTTATATATTAAAATAATTTATGAATTAAAATAGTTTCTACTAATTCGCAAATTGATTCAAATCAACTTAAATTCAAAAATTCAATTTAAATCAATTCCAATTTAACCATTTCATTTTAAAGGTCAAAGATTCAATTCAAATTCTAAATAAACCAATTAAATTTATCAATTTCAAATCCAAGTTTGAACTATCATTTCAATTCCAATAAGATTCAAAGTTTAAATATTCAGATATTTACAACAAGTTTCATTTATATCTCAATTTTATTTTATTGTAAATATTCACTTAATCATTTTAATAGCAATTAAATAAAATATCAATTTATAAATTAAAATCAATATTAAATAATTAGTCTCAATTTTATTTAAATTTGAGAATATTCATTTAATCACTTGCATCGATCAACTTACAAATCACACCTTTCAAATCTCAAAACTTATACGTTCAAAAAAATTCTTATTTAATTTCAATTATTAACCAATTTAAATTTCAAGTCAATTTACTTTATTATTTTTCCAACCTCTATTTATTTAAAGTTATTATAAAAGTCCATTTTAAATATTAATTTTAAATTTTAAATAAATAGTTAAGCATATTATATATATACCAATTAAATTAAATTTTATTTAAACAATTTATATTAAATTAAATCTTATTAATAAATCTATTTTTGACTCTTATTTTATATATTTTAAAAATAATAAAATTATAAGAAAATCTTAAAATTTATATTTTCAAAACTATTTTATAAATTTAAAATTTCCATAGCATGTTATTTTAAAAAATCTAATTTTTCGAAAATAAAATATCTTCATATTATTTTTAAAAATCAATATTTAATAAAATCTAAATATTTCCTTCCAGAACTATAAAATCATTTTTCAAAATAGACCAACGGTGTACGTATATAATTTTCTAACATATGGTCAAGTGATACGGATATTTATCATTTCAATCCATAATTTAAATATTTATGGATGCATATCATTTCAACCCGCAATCCCAAAAATTTCAAAATCAATGAAAATCGCTTAGGTTTATCATTTCAACCTATAACGATTTTCCCCTTTTTTACAAAATCGTTCGGGTACGTATCATTTATACCCATAGAGAATTCTAAATTAATAGAGAACTTGTAGATTGAGAACAAATATTATAAAATATAACATATCAATAACATGCATATATCAACAGTGATAAATTAAATAAATTTTATATAGCAGGTTAAGGTGGCATATGTCACATGTGAACTGTTGCAGAAAATGGTATATCATATTTAACAATTAAATAACTAGCTATTCAAATTTAACAACATATTTCAAATGTCATTTTAAGTGAAATCAAATTTACTAGCTATAAGAATGTTAATCGTGATTGCTCACCTTTCTAGGCTAGAGAGATTTGACAATGAAATGAGCTACGAATCCAAGCACGAATTCCAAAGTAAAGCATGGTGGACATGAAATCGACGAACAAAGCGAAGCTGGAAGTTTGAAATTGACGGAGGACAAATCAAATTAGCTTAACATAAACTGAAACAATATATATATATATATATATATGTGTGTGTGTGATTTTATCTAAAATCAATATAAAATTTGAAAACGCAAACTTATGTATACTCATATATATAAATCAATAAGTAAACATATACAAATTCACAAACATTAAAATCAAACATATATGCATATTATATTTTAAAATCAATATTTAATTTAAAACACGTATAAATTAAAATTTAAAAATATCAATATGCATTTCAATTTCAAAAACATCACTTTAAGCAACATTTGCAGAACAAATTTTTCCCCAGTTAGAATTAAAGTATATTATATGATGCATGTCCCTAACAATTCGGTAGACATGATCAAGACAGGTCACATTATCATTCGGATACGTTAAAATAAAATACAAATACACTAATATAAATCTATATATACGACTAACCATATTATATACAACCCTCATAAACCCGTACATGAACAACAAAATGATATAGAACATATATAATTCCATATATATATATAAACAAACAGATCTTATATAAGACTAATATATGATTTACATATGGCAAACATTCAAATTGAAATTCTTTAAACATAACCAATATATGAATACACACACACGCACACACACACATATATATACGATTTGTATAGATCTTTTATATATATATGTAACGACCCGTATTTTTACGTGTCGATAAATCGTAGAATTTACAGGTTGTTAGTGTTGTTTGTGTTGCTTCTAGCTTGAGTCGTTTAGAAGTTAACCCGGGTACAAGTGATGAGTCGTGACCGACTCATAGGGGACCGACTCAAGGAGGGGTAGCGGTTTAAAGTGTTGGCCGAGATAAGGATGGACCGACTCAAGAAGTTAGGCGACTCATAGGATGACCGACTCATAGAGGGCCGAGATAAGAAGTGTGGCCGAGTCAACGAGTTACGACTCATAGGGTTTGCCGAGTTAAGGAGTTAACGGGTTAAGGGTGTAGCGACTTAAGGGGTTTAGGCTTAGGTCGTGGGTAATGAGTCGGCAGGGTTTTGAGTCGTAGGGCCTGATGAGTCGTGAGTCGGCATCATAGTTGAGTCGTGAGTGTGTATTGTTGAGTCGTCGTACGACTTAGGACTTGGGGAAAACGCGGCAGTGTCTTAGGTCGGAGGCTTTTAGGTCGTGACCGACTTATGTTGAGTCGGCACTGGTCTTGAGTCGTGAGTCGGTAGGTGTTGAGTCGGTTTGGGTTTGAGTCGTATGACCTTGTGCCTTGGTGTATTGAGTCGTTGGCTTGAGTCGGAAGGCTGTGCAGTTGAGTCGGCTGGGGTAGGTCGTCATGGCAATGAGTCGTGAACGACTCATGGTAAGTAGGCAGTGTTATGTTGAGTCGGTAAGGGCTGATAAGTCGGCAACGACTCATGATGAGTCGTGGACGACTCATAGGGACGACGACTCATGGTTGATCCAGCCTATAAATAGAGGGGTTTGGCTCACTTTTTGGCACCGGTTTTTGAAGCGACGAAGTGCTGCCATTTTGAAGACTCGACTACAACATTTCTTCACCTTCTTTTCTCTATTCCAATCTAGTTCTAACATCCATACAAGATCGAAGATTTAGATTGAAGATTCAAGTGCCAAAGTTGAAGATCTTCATCCGTTTGAGCTAGATTTCATCGATTGAGACGAGATATTGCCGGATCAAGCCTTGATCTTTGCTGTCCAGATCTGAAGTTGATTGATTTTAGGTTGTTTTGGTGATTTGGTGAGTGGTAGTTATCTCTCACGCGGATCCAAAGGAGTATATTGGATTGGTGGCATGTTTGGGTGTTAAAGTTAGAGATTTCATGCATTTTTCTTAGATCTAAGTCTAGATCCATGGTTTTTGAAGATGTTTACTTATGCAAGTTTGTTTAATAAGCATTAGAGACAAATCCCATGTTTTATAATTGATAGATCTATGCTAAAAACCATGATTTCACATATGTTGGACTTTTGCTCGTTTATTTACGAAATTGCCATTATAATTGATATTGCTTAAATTGCTTAATAGATCTTGTTTGAATGATTGATTATTTGAATGTATGATTGATTTGATTGTTTCCAAGTTAGCTAGTAGTTGATTTGGAACAAGATGATGAAAGAGGATTCAAAAGCTATGGAAGAAGGCTCTTGAATGGTGAAAGCTGCTTAAGGCATATGTAGCGGATGTTGAAGCTCATATGTATAGATTGGATGATGTTGAGATGGGGCTTTGCCATGATTTGATGAGGCAAACCATGTTGTTGAGTTGAGACTTTGCTTTGATGCGATGAAGCGAAGTATGATGTGAGTCTTGGCTTAATCCAAGCAGGGATCATTCCAAGCATGTTGATAACTTGAAGAGTAGTTCAAGTTGGTTGATAATGGATTGTTCAAGAGGTAGCTTGAGCTTGTATGAGGATAGTCGTCAAGAAGGATGGCTAGGAGGCTTGGATCTCGTCGTTGTTGAAGGTTCTAGCATGCTCAAAAGCAAGAGTACATGGGGCGCCCATAACGACTACAGGAAGGTAGTCGGGACACCCAAAAGACTACAGGTAGGTAGTTGAGTACTCTGGGCAAAGTAGATAAGTCCTAGGCACAAGGCAGTGTGCGGAGTTATGGTTAGAACCGGGGTTACCATTAGCCCTTGACAGATGGTCATTCAACTAACGGTGAAATCGAGGCAAGGATAACAGTGATAGCCAGAGTCATGGATGTTTGGTTGTATTATCATTCGGCTTCAAGAGCGGTGTTTTCTGGGTGCTTATCTGATCTTGGTTTAGGCCTTGGGGGTTTGTATTTGGAAAACATCTTCCTTGACTCGAGTGGTATTCGCTTTACCTTAATTGTCTATGTTGTTATGCTTGCTTCTCCTTAGTGTATGTCTGGGGCTATCACTGTAGAAAGAGGTGGAGTGGGATGGTTTGGTTCCTATTCCTTTTATCCTTTATGCTCTTTTGGTATGCTTGATAGTTGATTTACTGCTCACTAAGACTTTGTCTGACTCAAGGTTTTATGTCTCCTCTTATTACCTTGGGCTGTTCATCCATGTTGGGATGGGCAGACTAGGTAGCAGGTGACAGGTGCTGTGCTAGGAGTTCTACGATGAAGATGACGAAGACGAGCAGGAGGCTTTGCATATTAGTTTTCTTACTATATGTACTGGGTATCCGCTGCTGTATTTGGTTGAGTGATTTGTAGTGAGGCTTTCATGTATGGATTTGAGTAGATGATTGTATAAAACTACTGTGATGCTTATATGATGATGTTCTGTTCTATGGAGCTTCACTATATTATATTTCTCTATTGTATTTTATCCATGCGCTGTGAGTTGTACGATAGAGATTCTTTTGTTTTGTTTTACCCTGACTATCGTCCATGGCTGCCTGGCACGCCTTTCAGCGCATTATTTCCTTGTTTTGGTGCGGGAGTCATGGGCGGTCGTCACATTTGGTATCAGAGCTTTGGTTAGTCGATTTTAGCCAACGCTCGCTGACGTAACTACGTATGAGAGGCGTAATTGTATTTTGATGAATGATTACTATATATGATATAGTAGCTTAGAAGGATTTGAACTCCTTATGCAGTTGTTTCTTAAGGTGTTCTAATCATTCTTTTTACAGATACTAAGGATGAGTCGAAGTGAGAGACAAGCTGCGAGGGGTAGCCGTGATGCTAGGGAAGCTGTTGATTATGCTCCTATGTTTGAGGCCATGATGACTTCAATCATGAGGAGAATACCAGCTTCAGGATCATCTGTGGATGTGGGAGTTCAAGTCCAAGCTCCGAGACCGGTGGATTTTGCCAAGCTTTGCAAGGATTATACTGCTCTTGGAGGGAAAGTTTTCTTGGGGACGGAGTCGACTATTGAGGTGCAGAGATGGATTGATGCTTGCAAAAGAATCTTTGGTGACTTAGGGATTGAGGATGCAACTAAGAGGAAGCTTGCATCGAGACAGCTTCAGGGAAGAGCTGCTGATTGGTGGAATTCTATCACCATAGATACACCAGAAGAAGAGATTACTTGGGAGCAATTCCAAGTTAGATTTGAAGCTAAGTTTATCTCTACTTCCCAGAAATCTGTCTTGTTTAAGAGGTTTGTGGAGCTCAAGCAAGGGGGAAGGCCTGTTCTTGAGTATATTTCGGAGTTTGAAGCTTTGTCTAAGTATGCCAGATCATATATTGATTCTCCCTACCAGAAGAATGAAAAGTTTGTGACTGGTCTGGATGCTTATCTTGGGAGGCAGTTAGTGGATCATCTGGACGATCCATTTGAGAAGCTTGTGGAAAAAGCTCTTAGGCATGAGAGTTTGTTTCCTAGGGAAAGTTCTGTCGTTTCTGTAACCAGGGAAGGATCTAAACCACAGCAGAGTGGCAATAAGAAGAGGAAACAACAGCAACAGAGGGGTAGGGATGGCCAGAAGAAGCCGAAGAGTGAAGTGACTTGCTATAACTGCCAGCAGAAGGGCCATCTTTACAAAGATTGTAAGAATCCCAAAGTGCCGGGAAAGTGTTACAACTGTGATAAGCTGGGACATATCAAGAAGGATTGTCCAGAACCGAGGAAAGATAGGCAGGTTGTGCAAGCCTATGCTTTGGGGGCTGTTCCATCGTCTTCGAAAGCTCCTACTGCTGAAGAGAAGGGGAAGAGTGTGGTTGTTCAAGGTACTCTTTCTATTTGTGGTGTTCCAGTTAGAGTGTTGTTTGATACTGGAGCGTCGCATTCTTTTGTTTGTGATGATTTGGTAAGCCGGTTAGGTATGAAACCGGATATTGTTGATAGGCCATTGGTTGTGACTAATCCGGTAGGGGGTTCGTCATGTTTGTGTATGTTATGTCGTGGTCTAGTTGTGTCGAGTCATGATTGCTCGTTTGTTTGTGATTGCTTTGTTCTGAACTTTGCGGGGTTCGGAATTATTTTGGGTATGGACTGGCTTAGGAAGTATGCGGCTAGGATTGATTGTGAGAGGCTTGAGGTGACAGTCGGGAATGTGGAAGGGCGAAAGGTTGTGATACGATGTAAGCATGAAGAAGGCGTCTTCATGAGCTTCGTGTATTCGCTAGTTGTTCCACGGGATGGACTGTCATCGGTGCCTATTGTGAATGAGTTTGAGAATGTCTTTGAGGAAGTCAAAGGGTTGCCGCCGCATAGGGAGATCGAGTTTCGTATCGATCTAGTTGAGGGAGCCAGACCTGTTGTGATGCCTCTTAGGCGGATGGCACCGAGGGAGCAGCAAGAGCTGAAGGTGCAAGTTGATGACCTTTTGCGGAAAGGATTCATTCGGAGAAGTGTGTCCGAATGGGGTGCGCCAGTTGTGTTCGCAACCAAAGCGGATGGATCGTTGAGGTTGTGTGTGGATTATCGTGAGCTGAATAAGGTGACTAAGAAGAACAAGTATCCATTGCCGAGAATAGATGACTTGTTTGATCAGCTTCACGAGGCTAAGGTGTTTTCTCAGATGGATTTGGCAACGGGATTTCACCAGTTGAGAGTGGCGAAGGATAGTGTGCCGAAGACTGCTTTCAGGACACCATCCGGGTTTTATGAGTGGCTGGTAATGCCGTTTGGATTGACTAACGCGCCAGCATATTTTGTGGATCTTATGAATAGAGTGTTCAGAGATCAGTTGAATAAGTTCGTGCTTGTGTTCGTGGATGATATTTTGGTTTATTCCAGAACTGAGGAAGAGCACAAGACGCACTTGAGGATTGTTTTAGGAATCTTACGGAAACATCAGCTGAAGGCTAAGTTTTCGAAGTGTCACTTCTGGAAGAATGAAGTGAGGTTCTTAGGTCATGTTATTTCTGGAAATGGAATAGCGGTTGATCCCGCTAAGGTGGCAGCGATCCAGGATTGGGTTAGGCCTAAGAATGCATCTGATGTGAGAAGTTTTCTTGGATTAGCAGGATATTATCGTCGGTTTATCAAAGACTTTTCCAAGATAGCTGCACCGTTGACAGGATTGACGAAGAAGAACCAAGTGTTCAGATGGGATGATAAGTGTGAGCAAGCTTTCGTAATCCTGAAAGAGCGACTGACGAGCGCTCCTGTTTTGACTATTCCAAGTGGGAATGATGAGATGGTGGTTTACACCGATGCATGTGGCACTGGACTAGGAGCGGTGCTAATGCAGAAGCATAAAGTTGTTGCGTATGCTAGTCGACAACTAAAGCCGCATGAAAGGAATTATCCGACTCATGATTTGGAGTTAGCGGCGATTGTGTTTGCTTTGAAGATGTGGAGACACTATCTATTGGGAGTTAGATTCGAGCTGTTTACAGATCATAAGTCGTTGAAGTATCTGTTTTCCCAAAAGGATTTGAATCTTCGACAGCAAAGGTGGCTAGAGTTCTTAGCATCGTATGATTTTGGTATAGCCTATACTCCAGGGAAAGGTAACGCAGTGGCTGATGCGTTAAGTCGAAGACATGCAGGATTGGGAGCCATGTTTTCGGAATGGAAGAGTCTTGAGTATTTGGCTGGATTTGATTTCAGGCCTAGATGTGAATTGGAACCTGAGATGTTGGCAAACTTATCGATAAGGCCTACTCTTGTGGAAAGAATTGGCGAGAGGCAAAGGAGAGATGATAAGCTTATCAAGATTATCCGTGATTTGGAATCCGGATTGGATCCGGAGAAGGATAAGGGATTCGAGGTCGATCTAGAGGGTTGGCTTCGAAAGCAAGGGCGACTAGTTGTTCCCGATGTAGATGGATTGAGAGATGAAGTTCTGAGGGAGAGTCATCACTCGAAGTTGACAATTCATCCAGGTGGAAATAAGATGTATCGGGATATGAAGAGAACCTACTACTGGGAAGGTATGAAGAAGGATGTTGGAAATTTTATTTCCAAGTGTATGAATTGCCAGTTGGTGAAAGCTGAGCAGAAGAAGCCCAGTGGATTGCTTCAGCCATTAGAGGTTCCTACATGGAAGTGGGAGCAAGTGTCGATGGACTTTATCGATGGTCTACCTAGGACAAGAGCAGGGAATGAAGGGATTTGGGTCATAGTAGATCGTTTGACCAAGAGTGCAAGGTTCATTCCTGTTCGATCGACTAGGACTGCATCGAAGTTGGCTGAATTATATGTGAAGTGGATAGTTCGTTTCCATGGTGTTCCGAAGAGTATAGTGAGCGATCGAGATCCATTGTTCACTAGTAGATTTTGGAAGAGCTTCCAGGAAGTTTTGGGAACTGAGTTGTGTTTGAGTACAGCTTATCACCCTCAAACAGATGGTCAGACTGAGAGAGTCAACCGAGTTTTGGAAGATCTTCTTAGAGCATGTGTTTTGGACTTCGGAGGGTCATGGGAAGATCACCTTCATTTGGTGGAGTTTGCTTATAACAACAGTTATCAGTCGAGTATTGGTATGGCACCATATGAGGCATTGTATGGAAGACCGTGTAACTCCCCGACATGTTGGTTGGAAACTGGAGAAAAGCTGATACTTGGGCCAGAGATGATTCGACAGACTTCAGATAGTATAGAGATCATTCGGCAACGAATGAAGGCAGCCCAAGATCGTCAGAAAAGTTATGCCGATAATCGTCGTAAGGATTTGGAATTCGACGTAGGTGATATGGTTTTTGTGAAGATTTCTCCTCTGAAGAGTGTCATTAGATTCGGGAAGAAAGGAAAGTTAACTCCGAGATTTGTTGGACCATTCCCGATTATCGAGCGTATTGGAAAGCTCGCTTATAGATTGGAGTTACCGGAAAAGATGGCGGGTGTGCACAGTGTTTTTCATGTATCTTATCTACGGAAGTATATGCACGACCCAACTACGGTGGTTTCTGCTGATAGCTGTGAAGACTTGGAGGTTGATCCAGTTGTTTCGAGACCTCGTAAGCCGCTTCGTATTGTTGAAACCGATACGAAACAGCTTAGGAGGAAGACGATTACGTTGCTCAAGGTACAATGGAGTGATGATGTTAACGACTGTACGTGGGAGAAGGAAGAGAGGATGAAGGCAGCTCATCCCGAACTCTTCGAGGTATGGCCCTAAAGTGTCGTGACATCTCATGAATTTGTAGCTTGTTCTAAGTCTTAGAATTCTGCATGCTAGGTTAGAATTGGTTGCATGGATTGTTGATTGCCATGGATGATAGGCATGCGGAATAATTTTGATTGCTGTTGTTGCTTGGAATTTCGGGGGCGAAATTCCTAAGGGGGAGAGAATGTAACGACCCGTATTTTTACGTGTCGATAAATCGTAGAATTTACAGGTTGTTAGTGTTGTTTGTGTTGCTTCTAGCTTGAGTCGTTTAGAAGTTAACCCGGGTACAAGTGATGAGTCGTGACCGACTCATAGGGGACCGACTCAAGGAGGGGTAGCGGTTTAAAGTGTTGGCCGAGATAAGGATGGACCGACTCAAGAAGTTAGGCGACTCATAGGATGACCGACTCATAGAGGGCCGAGATAAGAAGTGTGGCCGAGTCAACGAGTTACGACTCATAGGGTTTGCCGAGTTAAGGAGTTAACGGGTTAAGGGTGTAGCGACTTAAGGGGTTTAGGCTTAGGTCGTGGGTAATGAGTCGGCAGGGTTTTGAGTCGTAGGGCCTGATGAGTCGTGAGTCGGCATCATAGTTGAGTCGTGAGTGTGTATTGTTGAGTCGTCGTACGACTTAGGACTTGGGGAAAACGCGGCAGTGTCTTAGGTCGGAGGCTTTTAGGTCGTGACCGACTTATGTTGAGTCGGCACTGGTCTTGAGTCGTGAGTCGGTAGGTGTTGAGTCGGTTTGGGTTTGAGTCGTATGACCTTGTGCCTTGGTGTATTGAGTCGTTGGCTTGAGTCGGAAGGCTGTGCAGTTGAGTCGGCTGGGGTAGGTCGTCATGGCAATGAGTCGTGAACGACTCATGGTAAGTAGGCAGTGTTATGTTGAGTCGGTAAGGGCTGATAAGTCGGCAACGACTCATGATGAGTCGTGGACGACTCATAGGGACGACGACTCATGGTTGATCCAGCCTATAAATAGAGGGGTTTGGCTCACTTTTTGGCACCGGTTTTTGAAGCGACGAAGTGCTGCCATTTTGAAGACTCGACTACAACATTTCTTCACCTTCTTT
This sequence comes from Allium cepa, assembly GCA_030765085.1. Lineage (NCBI taxonomy): Eukaryota > Viridiplantae > Streptophyta > Magnoliopsida > Asparagales > Amaryllidaceae > Allium > Allium cepa. The sequence continues at coordinate 262,817,363 of CM060931.1, read as the reverse complement.
TCTCTATTCCAATCTAGTTCTAACATCCATCCAAGATCGAAGATTTAGATTGAAGATTCAAGTGCCAAAGTTGAAGATCTTCATCCGTTTGAGCTAGATTTCATCGATTGAGACGAGATATTGCCGGATCAAGCCTTGATCTTTGCTGTCCAGATCTGAAGTTGATTGATTTTAGGTTGTTTTGGTGATTTGGTGAGTGGTAGTTATCTCTCACGCGGATCCAAAGGAGTATATTGGATTGGTGGCATGTTTGGGTGTTAAAGTTAGAGATTTCATGCATTTTTCTTAGATCTAAGTCTAGATCCATGGTTTTTGAAGATGTTTACTTATGCAAGTTTGTTTAATAAGCATTAGAGACAAATCCCATGTTTTATAATTGATAGATCTATGCTAAAAACCATGATTTCACATATGTTGGACTTTTGCTCGTTTATTTACGAAATTGCCATTATAATTGATATTGCTTAAATTGCTTAATAGATCTTGTTTGAATGATTGATTATTTGAATGTATGATTGATTTGATTGTTTCCAAGTTAGCTAGTAGTTGATTTGGAACAAGATGATGAAAGAGGATTCAAAAGCTATGGAAGAAGGCTCTTGAATGGTGAAAGCTGCTTAAGGCATATGTAGCGGATGTTGAAGCTCATATGTATAGATTGGATGATGTTGAGATGGGGCTTTGCCATGATTTGATGAGGCAAACCATGTTGTTGAGTTGAGACTTTGCTTTGATGCGATGAAGCGAAGTATGATGTGAGTCTTGGCTTAATCCAAGCAGGGATCATTCCAAGCATGTTGATAACTTGAAGAGTAGTTCAAGTTGGTTGATAATGGATTGTTCAAGAGGTAGCTTGAGCTTGTATGAGGATAGTCGTCAAGAAGGATGGCTAGGAGGCTTGGATCTCGTCGTTGTTGAAGGTTCTAGCATGCTCAAAAGCAAGAGTACATGGGGCGCCCATAACGACTACAGGAAGGTAGTCGGGACACCCAAAAGACTACAGGTAGGTAGTTGAGTACTCTGGGCAAAGTAGATAAGTCCTAGGCACAAGGCAGTGTGCGGAGTTATGGTTAGAACCGGGGTTACCATTAGCCCTTGACAGATGGTCATTCAACTAACGGTGAAATCGAGGCAAGGATAACAGTGATAGCCAGAGTCATGGATGTTTGGTTGTATTATCATTCGGCTTCAAGAGCGGTGTTTTCTGGGTGCTTATCTGATCTTGGTTTAGGCCTTGGGGGTTTGTATTTGGAAAACATCTTCCTTGACTCGAGTGGTATTCGCTTTACCTTAATTGTCTATGTTGTTATGCTTGCTTCTCCTTAGTGTATGTCTGGGGCTATCACTGTAGAAAGAGGTGGAGTGGGATGGTTTGGTTCCTATTCCTTTTATCCTTTATGCTCTTTTGGTATGCTTGATAGTTGATTTACTGCTCACTAAGACTTTGTCTGACTCAAGGTTTTATGTCTCCTCTTATTACCTTGGGCTGTTCATCCATGTTGGGATGGGCAGACTAGGTAGCAGGTGACAGGTGCTGTGCTAGGAGTTCTACGATGAAGATGACGAAGACGAGCAGGAGGCTTTGCATATTAGTTTTCTTACTATATGTACTGGGTATCCGCTGCTGTATTTGGTTGAGTGATTTGTAGTGAGGCTTTCATGTATGGATTTGAGTAGATGATTGTATAAAACTACTGTGATGCTTATATGATGATGTTCTGTTCTATGGAGCTTCACTATATTATATTTCTCTATTGTATTTTATCCATGCGCTGTGAGTTGTACGATAGAGATTCTTTTGTTTTGTTTTACCCTGACTATCGTCCATGGCTGCCTGGCACGCCTTTCAGCGCATTATTTCCTTGTTTTGGTGCGGGAGTCATGGGCGGTCGTCACAATATATATATATATATATATATGCAAACTGATCATATAGGATTTCATAAACCTTTATAAATTTATACATAAAAAATAAACAGACCCAAAAATAAAACATATAAAAAAGAAAGAAAAAGAAACTAATATATACAAACCATAGAACGAACTGTTGTGTTTGGGTTGCTGGCGAGCTCAGCTATGCGAAAGGAGGAGGGGTAAGGAAGGATGGGATGTTTGCATGAGGAAGGAGGCAGGAGGGCTTGAGGCTGCACGTGCTGGTGAGTGTAGTGGGGCGTTCGGCCATTGGTTCGGTGGTGGTGGGATGCATGGGTCAGGTAGGACCGGGTTGTGGTGATGAATGGGCTAGTTCGGATCCGAGGAGAAGAAAGGTGGCTCATGCGAGTTTTGTACTCACTGGCTCTGGTGGTTCGAAGGGGAAGGAGCCGGATTTTTCGGATTTGGGTAGGCGGATCTGTATGGTTGCTTGGCGATGAAGCTTGGAGTTTGCTGGATGGGGATGGTGATATGTGGACTGATATGGAAAGCATGCGGGAGGAGGGAGAATAGACTTAGTGGAGGGGATGAGGTCGAATGGGTGATGACTAGTTGTAAAACTTTTAAAATACAATTATATATAATATATAATTCAAAATGAACAGAAGGCGTCCATGCCTGAAGGGGTGGCAAGCAGCTTTGAAGATGTAGAAGTATGGATGAGAATAAAAGACATGAATTTTATATTATGAATTTTCTTGAAGCGAAAAATAGAAATTGAAGAGACCCAAAATGAACCGAAATAAATAATGAAAAGGTAGGAATGTTAAAAGCCAGAGTTGAATGGTTGAGAATAATAATGGCTGAAGGTTGTTGGTTTATACAGGGTGAGCAACGGATGATCATGGGAAATCCAAAAGATAAATTGCGAAACTAATATAGAAATCGTTCCATAGATTTCGCCGTCTCCTGGACTACGAAATTGACAATTGAATATATTGTGGATATCAGCACGACGAGGTGATCAAAAGGGTACACGGATATAAGCGATACGACCATCCTATCAAAATTCGATATTCGATACCGAAAATGCTGCTAAAACATCGAAAATAAGATAAACAGAGCAATAGCAGTCCAAATTTGATGAAACAAATTATGACATCTCACTCAGAAAAAGATCTACAAATTTACTACATAAAAATATTTAGGTTTCGAAAATATTTTATTTACATCAATTTAACTGATTTAAATTTAAATAAAATTACACAATAAAATAAACTTCCATATTATCTAATGAAAATTTATCATTTGCTATGTTTAAATAGAGGTATTCCAAATATCAAATTTTCATTTTCGAATTAAATTATTTAAAATTTCACAAAAGGTTAATTGCATTATTAAAACCATTAAATTTATGGATCGTTATAATTTGGGTTTCTTTTAGTATATATTATTGTGTAAGATAAATTTCAAGGGCGAAATTTCCTTTAAGGGGGAGGATGTAATGACCCGTAATTTAATAAACATAAATATAAATAATCAAGATATTTTTAAAATAATTAATTTATGGAATTTATAACATAAATAAAACTCTTTTTATTAATAATTGGTGATGGTGAAATGATTTTCAAAATGTGTTTATCAAAAATATTTAATTCAATAGAAAATAGAAAATGTGACCAAAAAGGTTTTTCCAAAAATTCAATTTTTCACCATCAAAAGGTTGTTTGAGATATTGCAAACACCATCAAAAGTTTGTATACCTACACATTTACAAATAATATAAGTATAGATAAGTTAATAATATTTTGAAAGTGTATTTACTTAAGAGTATTAAAAACGTGAAATATGACATTTTATTAAGTCTAAAGTAAATAAAAAGCAAATGTCATATTATATGACACATAAGTACATGGAAATGTTTAGCATGGTGGTCAATATGGGGATCCTTCATGGTGGCATGTGCTTTAAAGCATGGAGGAAGGATGTGATGACGTGGAGGAAAATGAATGGATGGTAGGTATTTAAGGTTAGTAATTTGTTTACTTCACTTTATATAAAAACAATTTCCTAATTCTTTTTAATTTCTATTTCATTTTTCAAACCTCCATTCAAGTTTTCTCTAAACTTCCATAGCTTTCAACATTGGTTTCAAAGTTTAAAAATCCAGTCTTTTCATTTCTTCCTTAAGTAAATTCAACAAAACAACCATCTTCCTTCTCTACATCACCTAACTAAACAAATAAGACCAATATCCACTTAAATCAAGCTTGGCCGAGCCAAAACATCCCAAGACAAAACCATCTGGTCCCTCTAAGGCTTTAAAAGTTCCATCTTTTATAAGTTAAAGCATAGATCTATTGTCGATCGAGAGTTTGGTGATAGTTCAACTTAGTTCGGTTGCTTTTTGGTGGGAAAATTCTCGCCTTTCTAAATGAAATTTTGGCCTTTACTATTTTAATGGAATTACATATTATTTGTTTATGTTTGTATGTGCCAAATATGTCGGATGTGTTGGCTCGTTAACCACCATGATTAGTTGGAAAGTTATGTTCTTGTTTACAAGCGTAATCTATATGTTGTATAAGTTGCTATTTAGTTTGGTCTATATGCTCATGCTATTCTATGTGATGATTGGATAAATAAATGACATGTGAAAAGAATTTACCGAAGTGTCCGTATAACGACAATTGCTATATCGGCGCTTTTGAAAACATCTCTTTTGGAATCCTAGGTTTAAAATTTGTGTTTGGGTTTTACAAGGTTAATTAATTACTTTAATAATAATGGTTAAATTTAACTAATCATTTTTATAATAATGGTTCACGGTTAATTTATTATTTTAGTAATGATATTATAAATTTAATTAATCATTATAAATAATGATGATTAAGGTTAAGTAATTATTTAAATAAAGATATGACTAAGATTAATTAATCATTTTCTTAAAGATGTTTTCAAAATTAATAAATCATCTTAACTAATTATGCTTAAGGCTAAATAAATTATTTAACTAATAATGTATTAAAGATAATTAATCATTTTAATGTTATTTTAAGATTAATTAACCATTTTAATAACAATTTTTTAAATTTATGTAATTATTTTAGTAATGATGTTCAAAATTAATTAATCATTTTAATAATTAGGTTAAGGGTTAATTAATTATTCTAATAATGATGTTTTAAAATTAATAAATCATTTAATCAAGGATAATTAAAGTTAGTTAATAATTTTAAATAGTGTTGTTTTAAAGTAATTTATCAGAATGAAAGCAAATTAATTATTTTAAATAAAAATGTTTGAAATAATTAATCAATGATTAAAGTGAATTGATTATTTTAAATAAAAATATTGAAGTGATTGATTTGTGATTGAAGAATGTTAATCATTGTGACAAAGTTGTCTAAAGTTAATATTTTCAAACGTGAAACCCCAGCACAAGTTTGGTTTTAAAGTAAAAGTATCGAGTCTGTTATGGAAAAGAAACTTCTGTAATCCAATATCACTTATATGAATGTTATTTAGTGATACACTTTACACTAAAAATCGAGGTAGGAACTCGTTTCTCCTTCGAATGTTAAAAATGTCGTTAAGGGAATGCCAGTGGTAACACTACTTCAACTTGCTCGGCTTCATTTTCAGCCAAGGGATGGCGCTTGTTTGGAATCAACGAATGTTGGTAAGGATATGAAATTTAATTTTCACATACAGTCATTTTTAATTATCTCCGATAATTGATTTATTAATTATCGGATCAGCTTTCTTTATTGTGTATCGTTAATCTAAGATGATTTTTTTACTCATTTAAGCATTGATATCCTTTGTCAGAAATGACTAAAACCAAAGCGCGAGTGGGGGTTAAGTTATGGAGGGTTGATCTCATTAGGATATTTTCACGTCTACTCTAGGTTGGTTTCGTTGAAATAATCGGATACTCGGTAAAGGTTAGCGGGGCCTGGCTTTGAGTTCCCGAGAGCCATCGTAGTTCTCAAGTATATTTTAAAAGTGTACTTTCCATGAGAAGGGAGCACCCTCCTTGTCATTTGTTGGAAAATTTCTCATTCCTTTCCTTTGATATAAATTTGTTTTAAAATTTACCTTTTTTTAATTGCATTAGAAAGTGGTCTGAGCATTTCACGATGTTTAATTATTTGTATCCATCGTTGTGATTGGATGTTGTTATTATGAGGGGAAACACGCTCATAGTTGGTGGCGTGGTCTCACATATTTTGTTTATTTCCATCCTTTTGTTTAGAGTTTTTGCTCATACCAGACTTATTGTCTAACCTGAGTTATTTTTTTCCCTAAACTCTCGAATACTCAATTATATTTGAGTAGTCTTATAATAATAAGTTTCCTTTGGGTTTTTTGAAGCCGATGGTCAAGCAAGAGGATCTTTTATCTATCTATGTATCTACTTCTACTGTATAATTATATATGTAGATTTATGTCAGAAAATGTAAAGGCAGAATGTATAACTACCTTGTTTGATAGTTGTAGTACTTTTGTGTAACTTTGATAACTCCATGTTTGGAGTAACCTGATAAACCATGCTATTTTTGTAATATATGTAACCGTTATGATGTGAGACTTTTCTGTTCTTTTTCGTTTTATTTCGATCTGTTCTTTTATTTTACCTCACGACAACTCATCTTTCGGATGCTTGGGAAATGGCACATAAACATCAAGGTCGTGCTAAGTTTCAATCTCAATGGTCAGAAAGGTCGGTCATCACAAGTATATTACAAACCATTATATTTTCAATTCTTAGAAAATATATCCATACAGTTACCTCAAGGGTATAAGTATATTTATAAAACTGAAGGGAGATTTCCATTTTTACCAGATCATTTTTTAAATAGACCAAACAAATAGTATTTAAAATATTTCTTACTATAAAACCAAAATACTTATCCATCGATGTTACGTATGCAAAGAAGGTTTCCATACCACCATAATTAAAAAGGATTAAATGGTCAAAACACAAATCTCATTCCTTATAAAAATTCATTTTTTGTAAGCTCGTTTCCTATTTACAAATACTTTTATAAATCTTTGAATTTATTTATAAAACTTCTTTCATAAATCTCTAAAATGATTTATTAACTCCTTTGCCTAATATCATCTTAATCTCCTTTGAAAATATCATTTGTAAATATCTTTTATTCTTTTTACTAAGTATAACCCATTTTATATAACAATTTATCAATTACAAACTACCTTATTTAATTAATTACTTACCCTTTTAAACAACATTAGTAGATAATTAATTAAATTTAAATCACCATTAATAAAATAATTATTTAACTTTAAAACATCATTAATAAACACTTAACCTCAAATTGATATAAAATTGAAGTTAATTTAAATTCATAACTTTACAAATTCGGAAAGAGGCTTAGCGACCCCCAATGGCACTAAATAAAGTTACCATTTAATTCAAGCCACTTTCAAGTCACATACCTAGTTTTCCATATGCAACATATATGTTAATCAAATCCATAATTAACCATTACTGGCTAATCCATCACTTATCCCACAATAACTAATCCACATATTTATTAATTGACATATGGGAAAATGTCCAAATTAATATAATTACAGATTCAGGGATTTATTCTGCTAAATAGATGTCCGTATAATCTACTTAATTTAAGTATAGTAGAATGAAGATTTATTCTTCTAAACAAATGTCATCAATAATCTATCCAATTAAATTATAGCGTAATGGTGTTATAATCTACTAAACATATTTCAAAGGTTTTGTATAACTAATTTATATTTGTTTATCTACTTAATGGCACGGTCAAAAAAATCGATTCTATAAACCTATTTTCTTATAAAAAGAAAACCACTTTTAAACAAAATCGATCCTTGGAAATAAAGTAATTAAATTTAAAAAAATTATTTATTTAATTTAAAATAAGTTTAAACCTTGATTTAATAATAATTAAATCTTAATCAATTAACAATTAATTAGTAATTAACCTTGCCTGATTAATAATTATTAACTAAACCTTACTTGATTAATATTTGTTAAAACTTACTTAAATCATAATTAATAAAATAATTAACTCTTACTTAATTAATAATTAACTAATCTTTACTTAATTAACTAATTATAATTATCATGCTTAATTAATAATTAAGTGCTAATTACATTCTCTTAGTTAGTAATTAAGTACTAAATATCTTTAACTAATTAAATAATTGTTAAACCATTACTTAATTAATAAGTATTAATTACCTTTTAATACCTATAATATGTTTCGAAAACATTTTCAAAAATACTTAAAAAGAAAACACTTTTAGTTTGCAAAAAAATTCGTTTTTACGAACTGCATCCATAACGAATATCGCTATAGATACAATAACCCTAGAACTTATTTTATAAACCAACTTATCCTTCAAGGCTTTACCTTCTATAACTTACCCTTTATCTTTGTATAATGGTTTGGAAAATAAAAGTAAAGTTCTAATCTTTACAAAACTTTTCTAAAAACACATAGGTAAAACAACCTTTTAATACAAGGGAATCCATGTCGAAACAAACTACTTTATATGCTATTTTCTTTAGCATACAACAATATAGCATAAGTCGATACATTTATCCCATTCCATAACATATGTGTATAAGGTAAAAATCACTACTTCAAAAACATAACTTCACTTATCGACTTCATTTCAAGTTCATAACCAATATATCGTATAAACACATACAAGTACAACACAACAACACTATTTTCAACCCACAACAAACAAGAAATATTAATAACTTAAAAAATTTAAAACTTGCATAAAGTAGTGAGCTTTACTCATCAAAACTTAACCAAATCAAATAGAAATAACACTACAACGTGGATCGGCCTTAGATCTTGGATTTTCCTTATTAAAAATTGAAGTTTGGACTCGGGAAGTCCTTTTGGGTTCAGCCTAGGAGAAAACGGGCTCATCCTAGGGTGGTTAATGGTGATGTGGGCTTGCTTTTGAAGGAGAGGATGTGTAGAAAGAAGAATAAGGGTTTTAAATAAGTTTTTAAGAATTAAAAGTGGAAAAAGGAATAATTTTTGCACTTTGAAAAAAAATGGAAGCCATTAAAAAGTTTTTGGAGCCTAGAAAAGAGGTTGAGTTTTTGAACATAAGACGGGGAAATGAAAAATGAGAGAGAGAAAAAGCGGAAATTGTTTTTATATAAAATAAAATAAACATATTACAAAAATATCCTTTTAGCACATAACCCTCTATCCGCATCTTGCCATGTCACCACCATCCACCTCCTACGTGTTGAATTCGCCACACCCACCCCTTTCCTACGTTCCATCATAACATCAAAGTGCACACATGGGAAAACATATTCGATAATTGTGTGTTATTATATACCTTTGTTAATCATTATACTTAAGGAATCTTTTTAAATTTTAAATTCAAGCTTCCTTTTTATTTAAGTAAATCACTTTTAACCTAAACCATTTATGTGTTATAATATGTGTGTGTCTATATTTATTATTGTGTACACAACATTTCCCGATAATTTTTAGATGATGAAAAACCGAAAAATCCAAAAAAAAAAATTCGGTCACATTTTCTGTTTTCTGATCAAACTATGTATTTTAGTAAAAAAAATTCAAAAATGAATTTTATACAATTATTAATAAATTAAAAGAGGGTATAATTGTTTAAACTATTAATTGAATATTTAAAACAAATTAAATATTCACAAACCAGAGCAATAAAATTCTAGGTCGTTACACTATCCATATGCATATATCCATATATATCTACATATAGACACACACACATACATCCCAATATACACACATCAAATATTCCATTTGGCCAAGTTGAGAAATTAAATAAATACATATCAATCCATATAAGCATATTTACTTATATATCACACTGTACAATCATTCAGTTCATTCAATCAAACTGGGGATTTAAGTTAAAAAAATTAGTTTAAGCGCTACCCAAATAACCCAAAAGAAACCCTAGACAAAACTTTGTCTATCTAGGCCAATTGGGTCAAGAAACCTGACCCAAAGGTGCTCACTAGTGGCACCATCAATGGACACATCAGTACACCTATGGTGGTCGGTTGGACAGGGGTGGATTGCTTCCGTTGACACCAATTCTATTTACTTTCTTTAGTTTTTGTTTTGCTACTTTCTTACTCATTTTTGATCAGATTCTCGATCTTCTTCTTAAAAAATTTAGTTATGTTTCTCTACTATTTTTATACTTCCATTTCATGGTAAATTTTCCATCAAAATCATTTCAAAAATGCTATAGAAATCTTTGCTTTCAAAACTAGTTTTGAGAAAATAAAATATCACATTTTCATATATATATCTCATAATACCTTTAAAAATCATTATAAATTTAAAATAAAATCAATATACGACCTAAAATATCATTTGGCGCTTTAGAAATATTTTTATATAATTTTAAATAATTTTTATATATTTATTTCAATATAATTCGTTTCATAGTTCAAAAACATTATTTTTCCATTTCTCACTAAATCATTCATATAAATCATTTAAAAATTCATATAAAAGTCATATTTGATCCTCTAATATGTACCATAATACTCCATATTTCATTCCAAACATTTTATAATTTACTATAGTATTTATTATGTGTTTTGCAGATATAAGTCTAAATATACGTATTCAACCATTTTCTTCATCTATGTAATTATGTATAAAATATATATGCATGGATTACATTGATTTCAAAATTTATTTTCCGATTAATATAATTTACTATCATCAACTTTAGTTCCATCAATTCATTAATCTATATGGAAATCAAACAAAAATCTATAAACATTTGCCTCAGTATCCATTGTTTATTCATTAGTTTGGTCATTATCAACAAATCGTCATTGTTATCGATTATAAAATAAATTAACCCTTTTATTTCAGATAGATATTAATATAATTACTATTTAAACTCGGTTTTATTAAGTGAATCCGACTCAATTTGATTAGAATCCCCAAATTTTTCACTGTCTATAATTGGTCTCTACTCCAAATCCTTACATTTGCAATGCTAATTAGCATTAGAGTGCAGCCCTCGATTCTCTCGTCAATTCAGTATTTGAATTATTGAATTTATTGAAGGTTTTAGAGAGAATTTGATGTTTGAATTAAAAGCGGGCTTGCTATCTTTTGAGAGAGAAGAAGGAATGGATATGTAGTTGAGAAAGTGAATTTCAAATTTAAACCCCATGAACGGTACCGCAACTTATAGCTAGAGAGAAGAGTTCATTCAAGTTAAGTTAGGCTCAGCCCATTTTAAATTCAAAATTTTGAAATACAAAAACTGCAATGTCTCTCACATACGGACTTCGATTCGGACAATCGAATATAGGAGGTGCATCAGAGAAATAAGATGGTCACAATGCATCTATTTCAGGTTCAAATTCAAAAGTTTGAAAAATAATGATTTTGCCCTTCAATCAAAATTATTTAATTTATTTCATTTTTTGAAATTATCTAAATTTAGGTTACTAATATTTTGGATTTTGACTCGACCCTAGCCTTGCACCTGGCTTGTTGGCGGTGATGGAGATTATAACTACATTGATGGATCATATTAGGTTGAGTCAAACACAAGGTACATTGTTGGTTGTTATCATGGAGTAATTGGAATGAGATAAGAGATTGAGATATTTGGATTGTTGCTTCAAAGTTTAAAATAATTATTTAGTGAAAGAGAGAAAAATGTATGCATCGTAGATCAAGGAGTTGATAGAAGAGATATTGGGTAAGTGTCATAGTTCTAGGATGACTATTCATCTAGGGGGAGATAAGATGCACAAAGACGAGAAAAGGTTATTCTACAAGCCAAGGATGAAGAGGCATGTATTAGAGTATGTAGTAAAGCATATGACACGCTAGAGGGTAAAGGTGGAGTAGAAGAAATGGAATGTAGAATTGCTTCCGTTTGATGTGTCGTAGTGGAAGTGGGAGTGCATATCTATGGATTTCGTAGATGTACTACCCAGGAGACTGAGGGGGAATGAAAGTATATGGGTTATAGTGGATTAACTCACGAAAAGTATGCACTTCATCCCAGTAAAGAGTATGAAGATGACGACATCACAGGTGACACTATATATCACGGGAGTAGTTTGACTACATGGATATCCAACATGGATATCCAACAAGTATAATTAGTGATTGGGACTCACTTTTCACGAGTAAATTGTAAGGAGTCTACATGATTCATTAAGGAATGGGCTAAATCTGAGTATAGTATATCATCCGCAAACCGATGGATAGAACGAGAAGGTGAACAAGGTATTAGAGGACTTGTTGGGGGAGTTTATATTGGATTTTGGAGGAGCTTGAGAAGACCACCTACCTTTTAGTGGAGTTTGCATATAACACTAACTACCGAGCTAGTATATGCGTAGCACCATTTGAAGCACTATACAGAATGCCATTTAAGCCACATTTGTGTTATTGGTAGTTGACAAATAAGATCATACTTTGGTTAGAGATGGTTAAAGGTATTGTGGGGAAGGTAAATCAAATAAGTAAGAGGATGAAAACCGCTCATGGTCGACAAAAGTCATATGCTGATAAGAGGCAGAAGGATTTGAATTTTGCTATCAGGGATTAGGTATTTGTGAAGATGTCACCCTTGAAGAAGGTAGTGAGATTTGAGAATTGGGGAAAGTTAGCACCCCGATTCGTTGGTCCACTTATGGTATAAAGGTGAATAGAGAGTTCAGCATATTAATAGAGCTTTTGGAGAAGATGGTAGGAGTCCATAAAATCTTCCACTTATCACATGTATGAAAATGTATACATGATCCGACCACTGTTCTCGAGCCTAGTTAGCTGGAGGAAGTAGAGTTAGAGCTTAAGCCGAGTTCATCTTGTGGTCATGTTTGCATTTTTTTCAACCTCCCTTCGCAATACCCAAAAATCAATGCCTTACATCATTGCAGGACGTTCGAATAACATAAAAGACAGATCATTGGTGTAAAATTAGAACAAAACACTAAACCAAGACATCGATAAGATCTTTCAAGGGAATGACAACATATAATATATTGAATATACATGAACAGAATAAAATAACAATATACATAAGGGACTCAACTAGCAGAAGAAGTGATAAATAAGTATCAGTGTAGAAAGTCATAATACATCAACTCCTAAAATAAATACGGTATTTTGAATGAATATTTGATACAACAGTCTCATATATAAATAACAAGTCTGTCATGTACAAATGAGATATCAAATATATATATATATATATATATATCTTAAAACATCGATGCCAAGCCTCTAAAATTCTCCAGCCGTCTACTTAGATAGCGTACCCTAAAAAGCAACTCACTCCCGAACTACTCAACTGAGTATCCGAGAGTTGTTATGACATAAGCAGACAAAAATAAAACATGGATCAGATATAAAGTCTACAGTGAGGGAAACTAGCTCAAACTACTATATATTAAAGTTATATACATATAAACAGGAACTAGTAAATCACAACTGGCCCTCTCCACAAACGTGGCTCAAGGGAAATCTGAAAAGTCTATAAAAAAGTACAGTAAACCTATCCAAAAGATAGGAAATCATAACATTACCTGCTCTTCTCCTATAATCAACAAGTCAGCACAACTAATGATGTGACTGATACATAACGATATATCTTAATATGCTAATTCAGTATATACATGCAAAAACACTAGAAATACCACAATATAAGCATATCATAGAATACACAATAATAGAATCAACCAATTAATATTTCATGTGAAATCGTAGCGATACATAACGAAAAGTGTGTGTAATTGATACTCATCATTGTTGACGAGTGAAGTTCGAAGTGGACAATATCATGATTCGATGATCCCTATATAGGGCCCATAATAAATAGAGTCGGTACCTAATTATACCACAGATCCTGAGCCCCATCCAGTGTGATCGAACTCGTGCAGGTCTCACCATACCCCATATCAAGCATAAGTGATATATGACCTACTCTAGATATCTGACACCTATATAGACCTCATTGCAACCCAATGACTCCCATTGAGGGTCCAAAATAAATAAAGTCAATACCATATTGTACCATAGACCCCGAGCCATCTCCAGATTGAACGAACTCATGTAGTTCACCGTACCCCATATCGAGCATAGGTGATATATGATCTACTCTAAATATCTAAAACCTATATGGACCTCATGGTACCCCATTTTAAGCATAAATGATATATGGTCCACATGTAAATGATTGTCAACATCTTCCCTTGGCCATTATGGATTTCTAAATGAATTAGCACTACGCCTTTACAAAAAGAGAGGATGGGCATGTCCCTTATTACACGGTTTCGAGACCACAAAGGAACATCGATACCCTCTTTGTGTGTGTCAAAATATAAGGTCATATAATCAAATATGTTTATCACAAATGAAGACAAATATCTTATCGTCGTATGCCAATACAGATGGAATGTACTATAAGATCCATAATAAGCATAGCCACTAATATAAAACCCATACAAATTTTCAAATCATATGTACTCCGAAGTTGATACTCGAAGGTATGAATTCATTTCTTCGATTGTACATTCTCGTTGGATATAATCATGCAGCTAATTGTCATGCTGAGCCCATGCTCGATCATTATTGATTTCAAAGGAATCACTTAACCCTTATATTCAAAACACTAGCTTCGTCTTACATCCCACCTTTCCAAGTAGCTCAAAGTTTCCTCGAAGTCCAAAAAAATGCCACGAAGATCCACGATTTAAAGGTGAAGAAATTCCCTAATGATATTCACTGCCCAATATTTAGTCGAATGAAATGGTCCATTCAATTGACTGATACTGAAATCTGGGAATCTCACCTCTTGGCCAGTCGACCTAAATTTTCCATTCGGACAACTGAAAAGGCTAGTTTCCTGACAATGAACCTGGGCAAGGACATATCCTACCAAACGGTCGCTGATTCGCATGCCATTTCCTACGACACTTATCTCGATGAGTCGCTATACTGCTAGAGCCTACTTCTTATCCATCGAACCCCAACTGGGGTTTATTTGTTAGCATTTTGGAAGTGAATACCATAGGTATTCAAAAATCGGGTTTGACACAAAAAACCCACTCTTTGCATGAGTAGAGTCCAACAAGCAAATATAGCGATCCAGCTTCCTCTAACATGCCAAAATGAAATACCCGACCTCATTGTCTGGTGTGTAGCTTATAATTATGTTGATGTGCTTATTCGTGCATGCTTATCCATATATGCTCACACAAACACATAAAACTTTATAAATCACGTTTCGACCTTCACCGAGGTGATTACTTGACCAGGTATCCTCTCACATAGCTTAGTGCACCCAATGATGCTATGGCTACATAAGATTGCTCGTAACTTGATTATATACATAAATGGATATCCATGTTTATACATACATTAAAATAGGCAATTCGATTATTAAATAATCAAATCCCCTTTTTTTAATAATTATTTTAATAAAAGTCAAATCGCTTTTCTATTATTTTATTGAATCATTCTAGTATTTTATAAAATACAAATTAGCTTATAAATCATATTTAAGTCATTTAACTTATTTCTTTATAAAATTATATTATTATTTTCAATTAGCAATAAAATATATAATGATATTTCCATCACTAATATATCAATAATTTAGAGTCTAATTAATTTATAATCACGCTAGAAATCAATATCTTTGTTATCTATTTCTATTAGATACGAATAGAGTGCAATATAAATATAGAGGATTTTAATCAATTATCGCGAATATTTACCCAAACAAATCCAAAGAAGTAGGGAAATAATTTCATATACATGTATTTTCTAGCTCTACTAGGTAATATTTTTCAATATATACAATAACAAGGATTTATACTAAATTATAAATTTAGAGTTATAGTGCGGCCCACCCAAACCACAAATTCTTAGGTGTTTGAATCTAATCCAAGTCTACCTGATGACGAGATTATCTCACTACAAGTGCAATGGTGAAAACTATGTCTCGATTGGATATGCAAAAGATATGAATTAAATACGGAATGAGATAATTAATTAATTAATCTATAATTAACCACTAATTACCTATACAAATCATCTTCTCCAATTCTAATCTTTTCTCGCCTACACACGCACACAACATAACCCACCAATAAGTGCACCTCTCTCCTCTTTTTTCCCCATTCCCTTCATGATTTGACAAACTAGCAATTGCAACATGCAAGCTTTATGATCGATCTTACGAAGTGATACTCAGCACCAAAGGCAAAACGCGACTTGAAGGTGTACCCTAGCCTTACTTATTGAGACAAATCTCCATATTCGATCAAACATCCTCCAAACAACGCCAATCCACTCCACTTCAAACCAACTTTACACTCCATTCGTCCAACTGTTGCTTCATTCTCTACCAGCTTACTAACCCAATCAAGGCAAGAAGAATGACACACGGCCGAACATGACCGCACCATCCAAATCCATATAAATTTGAACCTCTCCTCTATACGAATTCAACAGATATGGTCTCGTGATTTTTTGAGGACTAAAGTTCTCAAAATTAATATTTAGAAGGAAGTGGCCACTCTTTATTTCGACAAGGAGGGGAAATGGAAATAGGAAAAAGAACAAAAGTGAAGAATAAAGTATGTATGTGTATGTGTAATTTATTTGACTTCTTAAATAAATCGCTACTCGTTTTGAGCTTATATGATTCCACAGCACATCAGATTGTTATGAAACTCGTTCGTGCACAACACCTCAATTTCCAGTCCTAGTTGTATAAATTTCATCGCTATCCGGGACAGCACCCCATGATGATAAATTCACGCATCCTAATATCGTTTTGGACATCGGATCATCTGATTCCAAATATAGCAATATTTATATACATTTTGATTCGCAACGTCGATCCATACTCAAAAGGGTAATCTCGAGTCCCGATACGACCACATGCGAAAAGTCAAATTTTGGATCTTCAATTCAATAATGATTTAATACTTAAATTAATTATCTAAATATCTCATCGTTAAATATGCAGGTCGTTATATTCTCCCCTCGTTAAAAGGATTTCATCATTAAAATTCCCAAATTAAGAAAATATCTGTCAACCTTAAGGCTTTCAAAACCCTTTATATTTTGGAAAAATTTGGCAGTATCTCCTTTACATGGCTAGGTCTAGAAAATTCCAAAAAAATAATATAACCCCATATCCGGGACCTTCCATATCTGGGGACAACACGACAACAATATACATATGATATACCTTATAGAGCTGTATGTCACATAACAAACACACCCATTAAGCATAAACACGTACCTCTTTTGTAGCAAGCACTTTCCACTTAAATGTGAACAAAAGCGAGTAAGCATCCAAATAGCCAACGACTTCCTCCATATATCTTGTATTGTACTCAACAAAGAGGATTAAACATAATTGAAACATCAATCTGAATCTAAGCATGCTGAATCACATATAGCAATTGTCACTAATAAACATGATATATCTAATCGTATAACTAGAATTATAAATTCAACAATCGTGAAATTCAAACACGTATAATTTCAATGTAGTCATCGATACTATCACAAACATATCTGACTATCAATTAGAGAGTAAGCTTAAATAAGTCGATATCCAAAGATAGCATTGACTTTGAGTCACATCAAAAATTAATAAACTCATATAGATCCCATCCTAACCCCTACAATGGCCAGGGATGTCATGATCTATTTTAGAATGCTATTGTTATCTCTCTCCCCAAAATATTTTAATAGGAAATTTAAATTAAGATACAAGCAATCAAACACACAAAACGAGCATCAATCAATCAATAATAATTAATGACGATAAACAACAAGCAACTATTAAACAATAGAAAACAATGATAGGCAATAATAACTAGCGTACTAAGTATAAAACATGCAGGTAAGCAACGAAAAACAATAACACTAAAATTCGAATAACAACAATCAACAACAACAAGCAACATTCAACAACAACAAGCAAAGATGGGCAATCAAAAATAAACAATCCTCATGTAATCTACATATAAACAATAGCAAGCAAGAACAATCAGTCAACAATTAGCAATTAGAGAAATCAACAAACAATCAATAAGGAAAATTTATCATACAGAAAGAGTTTATACCAGTGCACACAGTAACCAATTAATAGTCAACTGTGTATATCAAGTGATAAACTCCCATAAGTCTTTTCAACATCAGAGATGGACAAAATGTTTAAGTAGTGTAACTCTCCTTTCGTGAATCCAATACATGAAACATTATTACACCCTTCTTCTATGGAAAAGGAAAACCCATACGATATGCAGGATCATCGAGTCTCAAAACACTCAAATAAATCCAGCAATCAATTATTCTACTTTCCTTTTCTTTCGAACAAGACTCATGCTCTAAAAGAAAATATCATACTAATTAAATCATTTTTAAAATGAAGATTTGCAATTGCCTAGGTTTCCTCAGGTTCCAACCCACCTAAATCGAACAATGTTTATAAGGATAATATACTAAGTGCACTAAGGCGCCCGCCTAGGCAAGCATCATCTCATCACTTAGAAGATTGTCGGAATCACCACAAATCTAGTCGAGAAATCCTTCCCCGAACTATCCCATGCAATAAATTATTATACCACTCTAAAATTTTAAAATAACTAAAGGTCAACCAAATGACGTGAAGTCTACTCTAACCCTTAGTCTGCTCACAAGACTTCTTTGTTAAATTATGGTTGGCTACCTGACTCCACTCATGCTAACTTTAATTTGGTTCCTTGATCCTATTACTAAAATCTCCTTGCACGACTAAGGCCATGTTTAGGAAATCTCTCAATCATCCCAAGAATCCGACTCAAGTGCTCGTCTATCAGAGTGAAGTGAAAACCCTTTCTTAACCGAGGCACCTTGAAACTCTATGCTCGAACTATAGGTTAGGAACTGGCATGCGAATGGATCAATCTTTAGAAATGTCCCTTTTGGCGCATGGGATCACTCTGATTGCCTGAGGTTTACCGAAGTAAAGAAAAATAATTATAACAAGAATGACTCTAGGAAAACGCCTAGAAGTCATCCGCTTTGCTACTGCTCACTACTGGGCATCCACCAAACCCTACCTAGACATAAATCCAAGTCACACTTCATCGATCGGACCCACCTATCTTGAAAACTCATGCATCAAGTTCGAATGGTAATACTTCGGTCGCTTCACCTCAGTTTTGTAAATGAGGTGACTCATAAAAGGTTTATCCTTACTGAAGAATTTACCAACTATAAATGGCGTCGAGTTTAGCCTAGCTACCAATTTTCTAGCAACAGATAAAATATACTGCTTAGGTATCGATAGGAACAGAAGCGAGTTTCCAAAAATAGAGAATACCTTACTACAAAAGCTCCTTTCGATTTTCCTGAGCCATAAGCCCACTAAACCCAGGAAATGCCTGAAAGACACAAGTTATCATCACTTAGACACCCTTTAAAAATGTGGAAAACTGCTTCTTCAAATGATCAAGCCAATCGCAAATGAAGCACTTATGCTTCACTCTAGTTGGATGACATTTCATAGCAAAATTCCTTCCATATGCCACTGCAGTGACATACTGTGACGACCCGGAATTTTTGAGCATATAAAATCAGAATATTTAATTGATTTTAAATATTTAAAAGTTAAGTTTGACTTGAATTCAAATATCACTATTTAAATGATAATTAAATTATTGAATTAAATAAGTTGAAGTTCGTTAAAAGGTTGAATCTAGAGTTTTAAAGCCTGTTAAAAATAATTTGAAGGCTTGTAAAATTTATATTGATAACACTGAAGATAGTAAAGGTGTTGGAATTAAATTTGGAATTGTTTTGTTGAGTTTTGAAATTTTTATCGTTTCAAATTGAATTTAAAAATAGCCTTCCGAGGCACAGTCTCGGAATTTGACGAAACAAGTTCCATTGAGTCCGTAATATTGAATTATTATCGGATCTCAAATTTCGTATTGATCGGAGTTAGTGTGTGAGTGTACGATATATAAACGCGCTAAAAATTTAATTGATATTAATCGAAATAAAATATACTTATAAAAGAAAAATCAAATCTAAAGTCAAATCTTCTGCTATACGCCTCCTTCCCATCTATTTCAAAGCCAAGCCTTCTTCCAGAATTCATGTATTAATTTTTTTTTTGTTAAGCCATCCTCGTTCGAATTAATACCTTTCCCTTTCTTCCTTTCAAATCGAACACAAGTTTAAAAAAAAGAAGCCGAAACCTTTCCCCTTTCTTTCAAATCAAAATCATGATAAACATTTCGAATTTTATTTCTACACAATTAATGGCCGCCGCGCCTTGGTTTTGGCCATGTTTCCGCATTGAGTCTCTTCGTGGTCGCGATCGATGTAGCTTGAAATCGAGGATGGAGGGATATGCTAGGAGTTCGAGTAGTTGCTGCTGCTCGAGATAGGGGTTCGTCGAGGCGATTTGGGGGCGATTCGGTGATGGGATGTCGTAGGTGCACAGTCATGTTCGAATGGATGTGAGGAGTCGATTTAGGTAGGCCTCAGTCAACGTCGAGGGTCGAAGTTGAAGTGGGTCAGGGCAGCGCTGGGATGCGTCGGCGTTCGCGATGGGTTTTTGCATCGGTGAAGCCACGTTCTGGAGATATGGGTTCTGTGCAGTAAGGTTTAAGCTTATTTTGGATTAATTTCTGAATTTATTTATTTATATATAAATTAGAAATAAATCTAGGAGTAAGATAACGTTTCTAATTTTTCATATATATATGTGAGGAAACTTCTATTGTAAAGTATGAACATTTCGATTTTTAATACTTATATAGGGTTTTGAGAAATATATATATAGCCTTACATTACAGTAAGCTGTATTTGGTATTAAATTTTCAGTTTAAAGGATTTTACCTATAAATGTATATAGGTCATTTAGTATAAGTAGTTTCAAGAAAGTAAAATAACTATATATATATATAATTGATGTGGGAATTAAACTGTCTAATTAACCTATAAAATTATTTTGGTTACTAAAAATTTGTCAAGGAAAAATTAGTTTAAATTACACTACTAAATGTTAATAGACGGTTCGGTTAGTTCAAATATTAATGAACTATATAATGTTATACAAGGTATAAAGTCGAGAAACAAGCTGGGATGGAAATGAATGGAAATATACTGCAAATAAAAGCAAAGGTGAGTTAATCTCACTCAGTTAAATTTAAATTTAAATTTAAAATTTAAATTCAAATGGTTAAATTTAAATAATTGTTTGAATGGTTGAATTAATTGATGTGTTATAGTATGGTATATTTTAGAATTGGTATTTTATATTGTGCTAACGTCTGTGGATGCAGGGAGAACAGGTTGGAGGGATCCAACAGGACCCCTCAACTTTATTTAATTATTTAATATTCTCTGTTCTGAATATTTGATATCCTGTAATGAATTATGTGGAAATATTGAATGTTATGGCTTGATTGTTATGATCGGGCAATAATGAATTACCAAGTATATATAATTTGAGTTTGGAAATGAAAATAAAAGAAGTAAAATTGTAAGTAAAATAATTATGGAAACTTGAATAAATTTAAGAATGAACTGGAAAAGAAATAAAGTGCTTTTAAAATTCTAATAAATAAAGTTTAAGTTTAGTAAGGGAAATTTGAATAATCAAAAGATTAATGAATTGTAAATTTCCGTGTTATTATTTTAAAAGAATAAAACATTTATTTAAAATTTAAGATTCAATTTATTGAAAAGAACACAGAAGAATTGGGAAGAAGCTGAAATTGGTATATTTCAGTTAAATGATATAAAATCAAAGGGATATAATAAAAAAAATAAAGTCCATAATTAATGAACTTTGAGATAAACTGATAAGTAAAGAAATTTATTTCAAATGGAATAAAGTGGGAATCCATTTGGAAAATTGATTTAAGAAATTGAGGTTGGAAATTTTTCCTGGATAATCAAGTACGTTTTCAAAGTAATTTTTTTTAAATATAATTAAAAGTTTTTAAGTTGTTTTAAAAAAAGCAAGTTTTAGAAAATTTATTATTCTAAATATTTAAATTCTAAAGTAAGTATTTTCTTTTAATTTGTTTTTTTTATCTATTATAGCAATAATTATTTAAAGAGTGACTTAGTATGTTGTTTTAGAAAGTGTAAATCTAGTTTTATATTTTATTAAGTAACCTTATTTTCAAATATTCATATAGTATGTATTTTTAACAAATTATTAAAGTAATTTTAACTTGAATGTTTTAAAATATTTTAAAAAAAAAGTAAAGTGTTTTAAATTAATTTAGAAAAATCTAGTTTTGTGCTTGGTGATTCCAGAAGAAATAAAAATACTTGAAATTTATTCTGAGAAGGCAGATAGTTTTGAAAACTGTTTTCAAGGAGTTTGAAAAGTGAAAATATATATCCTGTGAAGATATTTTTGAAGTTAATAAATAATTTGGGAAATATTTATTGTGTGATGGATGTTGTGAATATTAATTGATAGTTAAATCACCGACTATCAATATTGGCCAAATGCGTTGATCGTTTCGAAGAGACCAGGATCGAGATTTATTTCTCGAAAACCACTTCGATCCGCTTTGTACGTTTCGTGAAAACGATTTTGGATTCGAAGATGGAGCAGTGAAGTGCAAGGGCTAGTCGCTACTAATCCTGAGGATATTTCCAAAATGGATGTAGTAGGAATAGTGCCTTCGGTTCCGTTCGAACCCGGGACGGACTTGTATGGATGAATGCTTGCGAAACATCGTCAGGTGGACGATGGGCATTCTAAGGGATATATTCTAAAAAGGTAACGCTTAGCCTCAAGCCTCATCAAATGGGAATGGCTGAAAATCAAGGGTTATGCAGCAAGGCTCCGTGGGTAGACCCCACTGGAGGATGAGGTCATCCCTGTCTAGATGTCCCTTTTATTTCGGCTTAGTGGGCGGTTGCTGATCCCAACCGCGGGGTGATCTTGCTCGGGACTGTCCATTTAGGGATGGTTCCGGTCTTGTGTTGCAGGGGAGTTAGGCAGGGTGGCTCCTCGGTACGCTGATCTAGACCAGGTATTGTTACAGGTGGTACCCCATTGCCTAGCCATTAGTTGGAATCCATTTTCCCTGCGCGCCCGTACGGTTTTTATTGTGCCCAACTATTGCTAAAACGTGAGATGCAAGCATTTCAGCTAGATTCTATTTTACTTTCTGTAGACACTATTATAATATCAAAGGACTTTAATAAAAATGTTTTAGCTATCGTAAGGTAAAAACCCGACATGTTTATTTGTGGCGTGGTCTTACGAGATGCTTTTGTTTTCAAAGGATTTTTGAAACTTTAATAATCAATTGGGTGTGATTTTCTCACGCTGGTATTCCAGACTAACTCGGGTGTTATTTAACTGTAATGCTCGGGTCAGACCGAGTATTATATGATACAGGTTTGATGCTGTGGAGCTCAGGAGACGAGCTGGACAACGATACGTATTCTCGTACTTGTTTTATATGTATATTCCGCTGTGTTGAGTAGTTGTGTATCTAGTTGTATGCTATTGAAGTTGTATGAACTCTGATGATGTGCTCTGATAATGTGATGTATAACAGATATGTTTGATTTTGTGTAAAGATATGTTAATACCTATTATATTTTATTCCGCTGCGATGGTTAGATTCTGATGTTGATTTCGATGTTCTTCTTCTACCTCTTCTTCTTTAACCCAAATGGTTCGTATTTCTGTACAACTTGAGTTGATTTAAGTAAAATAGTGTTGACTCAAGGGGTACGGATTTGCGGGCTGTTACACATACTGGGCCAGCTTTTCTTTTCCGAACAAGCTTGATCTTCCTTGTATCACGTTCTTTACGCATTGGTTGGATTTTTGATTGCTTTTCACTTTCATTACCTTAGTGGTATCTCATGAGCATTCTCACGTAGGAGAACTATCCCAGCGAGATAATCAAAAGTGGACCCTAATAGGGATAAGGCTAAGCAAAGAATCCCCAAATAATGCTTAAACCCAAGGCAAATCTCTTTACACACGATAATGAAGTACCGACAACGTTAAAGCCTAAAAATAAAAGGTTGAATTGGTTAACATTACTTCACTAACAAGTTGTCTTGCTCAAGATGGACAAAAAGCTCAAGCAACACGCTCTTGTCATTCTTAGAAATGGACTAAGAACTTAAAGTAATGCCTAAATAAAATTTGAATCACAGGTCTTCTTATCTGTAACGACACAAAATTTTCAGCCATAAGTATTCGACACTAATACGTTCAACTGTAGAAGTGCCGAGCAATCGATGCCCGAAATCTCAGATTGTTAGGTTTAGAAGAAAAGAAGTATAAGAAGAACAGGAAAAAAACTCAGAATCTCACATTTCGCAGCGGATCAAAATATAATACCAAATAATAGCATTTACAAAGAAAGCTAAAATGGCAACTATTACAACAATGCATCAAATTTACATACAATTTACAAATAGACTAGACAATTATATCAACCTGTCCCAGACTACTATCAATACAACTCAAATACTCAGCGGTCAACTCCAATATGTTCCTGCCATCCACCTTGCCTCCTGAGTTCCAGAACGTCCTAACCTGAAATTCTGTAATACTCGGTCTAACCCGAGCATTACATCAAAGTAACACCCCGGTCAGGCAGGAAACTAGCGTGAGTAAACCCATCTAACAAGAAATACTAACGCAAATAAACTTATTTAAAACCCGCGGTAACTCGTACTTCACTATAAGTTCATAACTTGTTATAGTCAACACTTATTCCACACATCAATATCTAAGTACTACAACATAGTTTCAATGATCCAGTTAACTTAAATTATTCCATTCCAACCTATTGATTTCGCATATCAATCTATAAAGAATTATTATAGATTGCAAATCGAAGTGGTTTCGGGTATTTACTGATACCCGACCCCGGTCTCTTCGATCCCAATGTTATTCTTTGTGCCAAATTGTTTGCATTTAAACAATTCAATTTATATTCAAGACTTCACATTCACATACAATTCCTCATATAGATACTCCAAATATCACAGTTCAACCCAAGTGTCTCATATCACAAAGCATCACAATCACATATCAGAGGTATCAAATAATCTAAGTCATTCGATTTACCTTAATCGTCTATAAGCAAGATTGATTAGTCACCATTTCTAATTAATTTTAATAAATTAAATTAATTTCTTCAATCACTTTTAATCCTTCTCACTTAACATTAATTAATTACAAATCAATTAACTAATCATTCTTTAATTAACATTTTTAATTACATTAAGTAATCAACCTTTAATTAATAATCAAATTAATTAACCTTCAACATTTAATTACTCTCATAAATTGATTAATAATAATTTATTACATTGATCCTCAATTAATTATTCTATAATCACTTACATTGATTAATTATCCTTTAATTAATCATATACTTTAATTTTACTAACCCCTTTAATAAATTTCCTTAATTAATCCATACTTTAACTAATTACACTAAGTAATTAATTCTTTAATTACTTTCATTAAGTAATTACCATTAAATAACACATTACGTGATTAACTCTTATAAATTAATCATCTTTTAATTAATAACTTAGTTAATTAATCCTATTAATAAATAAATCTTTTAAATTGATTACACAAATTAATTAACCTTTTATTAAATATCTAAATAATTAAAAGAATTAATTATTCCCTGATTACAATAAATCAATTAACCATCCTTAATACATTAAATAATTTATACTTTATTTAAATACATCATTTAGATCACCTTTGAAAAATATTATATAATTGCTTTAAAACAACAAATTTTTTAACATTTAAAACCTTGATAAAAACTTGTTTATACTAGCTAATACTTTTTTTTTAGAACTTGGATTATATTTTTCCTTGAAACTTGTTTATTTTGATAACTTTTAAAACTTGATTTACTCCAACTTACAAAAAACCCGGGCCAAACAATAAAATACCGAGCCAAACCCATGTTTTCTCTCATCACCTCAACTTCGAGTCAATACCCAAACTACTCGAGCCCGCCCCCAAGCAATCTTTCCTTCCCAAAGCCTCAAAACACAGATACACTAACAAACCGTGCACGTGTACAGATGGACGACCTCCCTCCGGCCATCTTTTCTAGCGCTATCAAGTCGCCGATGCCAAGCCCGACCGTCTCTGCCACCCAGAAATCCAAATTCTTCTTCCAATCGAATTCGAACACCACAAGAACAACACAGTACTAAAGCGATCACCTAAAACTTCCACGCCACATCACCACAGACCACTAGGAGGTTCGATACTCCTACCTACCCTTCGACAGAGCCCTACTCTACTATTCCCCCAACTCCAATCGAACTCGATGCATCTCAATCCCGCAATGGCTTCAAAATCATCCACGACCAAAACCCATGCAAAAACCCTAGATTAGTCTCGCCACGCCACCACAACGTTCGAGAAAATTGCCGATTATTTTTCCATCCATCCATGACCCACTAGCCTTCTCCTACATGAACCCCGACCACTCTAGTTACGACGATCACCAAAAAACGATCAAAACTCACTTTCCATTCAACATGTCATTTCTCTCGATTTACAAATCTAAAAATTGTGATTAAAATTTTAAAAATCATCAATTTCGATAAAAATCAGAATATATACTTGAATCATCCAATTATTAAGATCGAAATTTTGATATGGTATAAATCTTACTTTTCTTCTTCCTTTTTATTTAAACTAGCTTCAGATTTAACTTGGAAACATTTTTAAAATTTATACCATGTTATAACAAACAAAATTTGTTTATACATCATGTCCTAAAGAAGGTCAGAGAAGGAGAACTAATTTTCTTTTTAGATTTTTAAACCCTGAATAACAAAAACATCACAAATATCTTGCAAACAGACATGCACACCCATTCAATTCATATACACACACATATGATCATATAAAACAATCATGTAATCACTTATCACTAATTTACTTCAAGATCACTACATGCAACAAGACTGAAAACAGATTAAAACTTGTTTACTCACAGTTATAAAGAAGAACAGAGAAGCTTTGTAACGCCCCACTCCGAGACCCATGTTAGCAAAGAGTATTACAAGGTAATACTGTCTGCTAATACAGAGAATAGAGCTGGATAGGAGTGACCATCTATAGCCTTGTCTTAACTATCTACTGTATACGTCGATAAATGCAGCATGTTATTTTTTTTTTGGTGGGTCGACATATCCAATAGACACTTAATACAAAACTATAATGGCTATAAGATCTAACAGAACAAAATATAATAACTCAAATGTAAACCACAGAACAGTAGATCATCACATACATATACACATATACAGATACATCACAGAGTATACAAAATGATATATGTCAAGCGGTATAGCAACCACAATATACAGGCGAGTCAAAAGAATATACATATCAGAGTTACAACCAAAAATGACTACACAAAAAAAACTATAACAAAAGGAGATAGCAGAATAGTCCATGCAGAAGCTGAATAGGCTAAGTACGAATGTACCTAACCTGAAACACCTCGGTCTGACCCGAGTATAAAATACACGGGTCAGTCTAGCTAAACAAATCAGTTAGATAAGCTAAATGATAATGAACATGCAAGATCATAAAGTACCACAAATATCTCTAAAAGAGAATACCCGATCATCTAGAAAAAGATGAATCATAACAAGCCTCATATCATTGGCATCTCAAATAAAAAAAGGATATGAATATCCCAAATCAAGCCAAAAGGCAAATAACAAATACCAATGAAGGTAACACAAGTTTCCACAAGGTAATCGCTATGTATCGAGTGGTTCAAAAGACCAACTCCGAAAGGCGATACTCTAGGGAAATATAAATATCAATGAAACAAAAGATGCACGTGCTCAGTACTGTATAAACAAGGATCCACAAGCCCGAAGGCGACAAACCCAAGTATCTCTCGAGCGGTGACAAAGGATCAACTCCAAAAGCGATACTATAGGGCAACAAACCCGAAGGCAACAAACCCGAAGGCACAAACCCGAAGGCACAAGCCCGAAGGCACAAGCCTGAAGGCACAAGCCCGAAGGCAACAAACCGTAGTGGCGAAGGTCCGGAGGCCTAGTACTGGACACCACTAACTGGCAATATGTGTCACAAACTCTCGGAAAGGAACCCGAAAAGTGTTAACGTGTGTCCCATACCACACGTTCGCACTAAGCGATTTACTAACCGTTAGTCAATTCCACACTGAAAGCAGTACAAAGTTTACCTCATCTCATCGGTAAACCAGACCCAAAGGTCAAAACGATCAAACGAATAGATTAGGAATTAACTGAAAAGATAAACGCACGTGTTCATAGCACCCGTTTTATCTAATTATTTAATTCTCCTCTCTCTTCGCTCGACGTGCAAAATTGTGTGTTTTATATAGAAATTAAATTGAAGAAAACGAGTTTTAGAAACGCTTCAAAATCGCTTTAGAAATTGCATTTGAAATTCTCCTATTATGGAGTAACTAATTTAATACTTAAAAATAATATTAAATAATAATTTTAAAAGTCAATTTGCTTTAACAACACTTTGTAATGCTTTATAAAACCCGTGTACGAAATCTAGAGAAAAATCTCAAAGAAATCGGAAAATATTAGAAAAAGCAGAAAATTATTCTAAGTATAAAACAGGCTGCAAACCCAAGTTCGACAGCAGGTTTGGATCTGCAAACCGAGTCCAAATGACATGGAATTCGGTAGGAATGTAGTTCAACATTCCTACTTCAATCTTCAAAAAGAATCACTCAAATCCGATTTGAAACGAAGAATCTGCGTCGTTTCAAAGTCGGACCAAAACAAAGTTTAAAATACTGAATTACAGCAAGCTGAGAGTACAAGTTCGACAGTAGTTTAGGAATAGCAAACCAACCCAGATTTTCATGAAATTTTACAGACATGTAAATCAACACATCCATCTTAATCTGCAAAAAGAATCACTCAAATTCGATTGAAAACGAATGAGATATGCTGTTTCAAACATGGACTCAGGCCATGTTTGCAGCAGTTCAAAAACACAAAAATGTGTAGGTCTAAAACCCTCCTGGACTCAACTTCCAGGCATGAAACAGGATATCAAGTTGAATCATATTGAGCTCAAAATTGGTAATCATATAGTAGATAACGTCGTCTCTTAAACAAAAAAGAATGATGCAATTTGGATAAACTATGAGAAAGATATGATCGCTCAAAGTTGAACCCAGACATTGTTTTCACTGTAAAAATCTGGGCGAATACATGCTCTAAACCAAAGTTCGGCAGCATATTTCTATAAGCTATATCGGTCGCAATGAAATGAAATTTGATATTCTTATAGTAGGGAACTTCATCTTCCAAAAAAAAAAAGAATCTCTTAATTTAATTAAGAAATGAAAGAGTTATGACATCGCAAACATGGACACAGGCCATGTTTGCAGCAACTCTGAACACAAATGTACATGTAAATTTCAAACTGTACATTGATTTTGCAGCAAGGATTTCAGGTATCAAATGAATACGTTTTGCAATGAAATTTGATATGAATGTACTACAACAAACAGGCTATCAACTGAAAAAAATCGGGCAACATTTCGTTGCCGGAATTAGGAGAAAATGATGTGCAAAGTAACATACCAACTCAGATTTCACAAAACAAAACATGAACATGAAATCATTGTATTGAAGCTATTTTTGATTAGATTATGGCATTTTGAAGCTTTTGCTTCAGCTAGAAATTATGAGCAGCAACTCACCTTGCTGATTTGCCTAAATACTCGGATTAGTGGAGAAAGATTGAAGCTTGGGTGGAATTTTAGGTTCTACAACCTGTAAAACTATGAAACAAGTGCATGCAAGAAAGAAGAAATCAATCAACAAACAATCATTCACAAATTTGGATTTTTGATGAAATATTAGGTTTTAGATTTTGATTACCTATAGATTAAGCTTCAAACTGATTTTTAAAACACCAAATTTGAGTCTAATTTGATGATTTTTAGCTAGGGTTTGTAAAAAGGAAATGGGTTCTTTTTTTTTCTAACTTGAGGAAGGAGATGATAATAATTTCCTGTACGTACAAGAGATGTTTTTCTCATTTCCTTATTTCTTAGATTAGGCTAATGGGCTTTTAGGACCCAATAAGAAGAAAACTAAATGGCCTAGGTTATAAAATCAACACTTAAATCAAATGCACATATATTACACTATAAAATAAAACAAAGTCATTTTCTTTCCAATTTTCAACCAAACAAAATATGTAAATTTACATACACATGAAATAAATTATTTTACTCTATGAAAAGATCAATTTTTGTTTTTTAAAACATTATTATTATTAAAAAGCTTAATTTGCAAAAATACACTATTTTGACAAACAAATGCAAAAGTTCACACTTTTAACTTCTAAAATTCAACCAAAAATACCTTTCTTACTGAGAAAAATATTTCGAACCTTATTTATATCCAAAACATATTTTAAAACCAATTTCCACATTTTTATTTAAATAAACAACCTTTAAAAAATCAAATACTTCCTTTTAAAAAATTTAATAAAAGAAGTAATTGACAATAATGAATAAAATTATTGCATTTTGTCTAAATAAAAACTATTTTCCATTTATTATTAACCCAAACAAATAAAATAAAGTTTCAAACTTTATTTTCTCATTTTAGTTTCAAAATTCATTGTTTATTCCAAATAACAATTTAATTTCTTCAATATTATTTTAATTCACAATATTAAATTATAACTACCGTTATAATTTAATATTTACAGGTAATCTCCAAAAGCAGGGTTGTTACAGACTTCCTCCCTTAACAAAATTGCGTCCACGCAATTTCTATAATGGAAGTTATCTATAACATCTATTTCATCACAACAAAATTCAAATCAAAAGATAGGATTATAAATATTCACCCTCAACAGAGGATGAAAGGATCAGGACAAGTTTGCTCGGCAAATCCTATGGTTTCTCAAGTACAATACTTAGGGTTAGCGGACCATAGAATTTCATAAGCGGAACATTCTTATTTCGAAGGTGTTTAATCTTCGAAACAACTACACGAATAGAATTCGGCACAATACACAAGTCGGTGAGACTCGTGATCATGCAACACAAGAGAATTAACAATCGAGATTAAATCTCAAAGATACAATGAAATTGGGTTACCTGGAACATATCATGAATACCCATAACTGAACAGAAAACGATGTATGAAAGCAATCGAACCAAGATGTTCAGTAATAGTAGATGGTCCTATATAACTAGGAGCCAACTTTCTGAATATACTGAAATGCACTTAACTCCTTTAAAGGGGTAACACAAATAAGCACAATCATAAAAAGAGGATTCAACAAAAGATAGGTGGTATTTCAAGCTACCACCATAACACATGACTGCATGAATGCAAGTCATCACAAGAATCACATTAAGGCAAGACACACAAGAATGGATTACAAGAAATTTTCTCAAATATTTGTTATAAGAGTTTTCACTCAAATCCATTTTCATTAATACACAAAACTCAAACTTCAATACTTGAAAATTTTTAAAGTCTCTTACTTAAATTTTCAATTCGATCATCTTTACATTAAATTTAAAGTAAATTAAATTGGAGTTGTTCCATACTCCAATTCCAAAAATAAATATACTACAATAAGCAATTTTTTTCCTCCACTGAATATATCGAGTTTTAAACCATTTTACCTTATGATTTAAAAGGACACTTATTAGACCCTTCATTGATGGCTCTAAATATTCACTAATTAAATTTTCTCAAAATTTTTCTAAGTCTTTAATTTTTCGAAAAATTCGGCAGGGTCTCCTTTGCATGAAGAGCCTTTTACAATTTCATAAGTATGACTTATAGATATACATTGACCAAAAGGTCAGAAAATAATATATATATTTAACACATAAACACCTTGCAATTCATACCTTTCATTTTTAACGTTTAAAATGCGTGCATGCCTACTTTTATACTTACTATTTTGCTAATTAATCATTCAAATATCCTCTTTCACCTGCACTTAACTTATTGAAATATATTAGCATGCATTTATAAACATATGAAGCATTAAAATCAAAGTTTAAATAAGACAACAACTCAAACCTTCAAAGAAAATTCAAATTCAGGCCTGCTAGAAAGACTCAGACTTTTGACACAGTAAAACTCATAATCTGAAAATACTCATAAAATAAAAGTTATTTTACTCAGTCCATGCTTTCCAGCGATATAAATATCATGAAAATCGGATTTATGCTTTGAAAGTTATTCCCAATTTACTTTCAGCTTTAAACTTAGAAATTATAAAAGAGGACAGAGATGTCCATCAGTTTTCAAACTCATTCTTGAATAACCAAACTGCAAAATTTTCAAAAATGATACAAAGATGATTTCTAGCTTACTGAAAGCACTCTCTTTTGCAAAAAGAATGGACTCATTTGGATTTGTAAATCATAAGTTATCGCTGTTTTAAACAGCACCTTTCAATCAAAATTTTCCGATACAAAACCTTTTATTGTTAAATTTTCAAAACATAATTAAATCCAACCAAATAATTTTAGATCAGAAATCTTTTCTCTAAAACGTTTATTACATGATCCTTTTCTCCGGAAAGCTAAGACATCTAGAATTATACTATAATACATGCAACAAACTTTCAAAATGGTTTACAAAGAAAACTTTTTCCCAATTAACAAACAAGTCTTTTAAAAGAAGACTCATATTTTAATTAAGATAATTACTTTCTTATATCATTAAGAAACAATTATCTATCCAAACTAGACCTTGGAATTACATATTGATATTTTTTTTTAAATTGCTTTCACAATAAAAAAATCATATCTTGCTACTCTATTTATTATTATTTCTAGGTTTTCAAAAAAATTTGCATTTTATAATAAACGAATCTTTTATATTCAATTTTCTCTTAATCCACAAAGCTAAACATTTATTTTATTATCATTAAGAACTTGCCAAGGTTGATACTTAATTCAAACTTATTTTCAATTGAACTTCACAAATACATAATTAACAAGTTTTTAATACTATTTAAATTCATAACCAAACTTACTCTAATGGTTTTGCTCCTTAATAAATTTCGTGCTAATTCAAAAGCACAAAATTAGCATTTTCTTAAATTTTCCCAAAGGCATACTTTTTTTTCCACTTGTTATTAATCAAATGATTAAATGTTTAAACTAATCTTCATAACTATCCTTTTACTTTTTACTAAACCTCATTCCAATCTATATTTTAGATTTCTAAACAATTCATTTTCTTAATTTGAATACTTTGTTTTATTAATCACTATCACATGATAGTTTCATCCAATTATGGTATTTCCTTAATTAAAATTATTTGCCATATAAATAAATTACCATCTGGTAATATTTTCCAAAAATACTTTACCCAAAAGTTTACTTAAGCATTTTAAATTTTCCATGTATGTAAACTTTCACAAACATGTAATATAACCAATAGTGAATAAAATTTATTTAAATGAAACCATATTCAAATTTTCCAATTATCAATTTATAAAATGATAACATCTAACTAATAAATTCATAGTGAATGACATTATCAAGGACTGCAAAGTTGACCAAGATCAACATTGCCTCTCCATTGCCCTCTATGTCACACTATTTCCATAAGTCCTTATGTATGTATATAAAATACTTATCTCAAATGGCAATTTTGAATTTTCAAAAACTTTGCAATGTCTTTATATATTTTTGCATTCAACATCCATATTAGTAAATATTGTTTATTGCCATTTCAAAAGCATGTATCACATCGCCTCGTAAGCGTTTAGGAATCCCAATCAATAATGCTGATCAGACGCATCGACCAGAATTCTTAAAATACTTATTAGCCAATTGACACAAGAAATTATAAAACCTTTTTTTTCCTTAATGAATCTTAAACTTGGCTGTAACAATGTTTATTTTCAAAACATAAAACATTTTCTAATTATACAACCATACAATCAATTCATAAACAATCAAGTTATATACATAAGTATATCTCTTGTTAGAAAGATTTTCCATTCACATGGATGCTTTCTTTCCCAAAGATTCTTTTAGTAATTTTACTTCTTTAAAATGCATCCATGAAATTCTTAAACATTAAATTTTTATTTCATTTTAACCTTTGGTTAAATACCACTTATGAATTAAATTTCATTTTCAAAATTTAATCTTTCTAATAATTCTTGCGGTAGCTATAACTTGAAGACACCGCAAGTTCTTATCATTTGCATTGAGTAGGTTTCTAACTCTCAATTATATCACCTACTCAATATTATTTCAACAATTACTATGCTAACACACATTCATGCAATTATTAACCAAACAAGCATTTACTAAAAACAAAGCATTAAATGTGCCCAGCGAAAACGGTCACACCATTTCCGCTGCGCAACTCTAATTACTAAGGTTCAAAACACATAATTTAAAACTAAGCCATCTTAGGTCTAATTTCTACTATTTTTTTAAAAATAGTGATATGTAAAACCTTTATAATGTTTTCAAACTTATTATCCATTCAAAGGAAATGAAAAGACTAAAGGCACGATCGAGGAATACGATAGTGGAAAAATATGTTCTCACTTGTATTATACTTGGATGTACTATAATATGTGTTTATGTTCTGTGTTTATCATATTTTGTTCTGAGCTCTGCTCTGATACCAAGCTGTAACGCCCCACTCCGAGACCCATGTTAGCAAAGAGTATTACAAGGTAATACTGTCTGCTAATACGGGGAATAGAGCTGGATTGGAGCGACCATCTATAGCCTTGTCTTAACTATCTACTGTATATGTCGATAAATGCAGCATGTTATTATTATTTTTTGGTGGATCGACATATCCAATAGATACTTAATACAAAACTATAATGGCTATAAGATCTAACAGAACAAAATATAATAACTCAAATGTAAACCACATCACAGAACAGTAGATCATCACATACATATACACATATACAGATACATCACAGAGTATACAAAATGATATATGTCAAGTGGTATAGCAACCACAATATACAGGCGAGTCAAAAGAATATACATATCAGAGTTACAACCAAAAATGACTACACAAAAAAAACTGTAACAAAAGGAGATAGCAGAATAGTCCATGCAGAAGCTGAATAGGCTAAGTATGAATGTACCTAACCTGAAACACCTCGGTCTGACCCGAGTATAAAATACACGGGTCAGTCTAGCTAAACAAATCAGTTAGATAAGCTAAATGATAATGAACATGCAAGATCATAAAGTACCACAAATATCTCTAAAAGAGAATACCCGATCATCTAGAAAAAGATGAATCATAACAAGCCTCATATCATTGGCATCTCAAATAAAAAAAGGATATGAATATCCCAAATCAAGCCAAAAGGCAAATAACAAATACCAATGAAGGTAACACAAGTTTCCACAAGGTAATCGCTATGTATCGAGTTGTTCAAAAGACCTACTCCGAAAGGCGATACTCTAGGGAAATATAAATATCAATGAAACAAAAGATGCACGTGCTCAGTACTGTATAAACAAGGATCCACAAGCCCGAAGGCGACAAATCCAAGTATCTCTCGAGCGGTGACGAAGGATCAACTCCAAAAGCGATACTATAGGGCAACAAACCCGAAGGCAACAAACCCGAAGGCACAAACCCGAAGGCACAAACCCGAAGGCACAAGCCCGAAGGCACAAGCCCGAAGGCAACAAACCGTAGTGGCGAAGGTCCGGAGGCCCAGTACTGGACACCACTAACTGGCAATATGTGTCACAAACTCTCGGAAAGGAACCCGAAAAGTGGTAACGTGTGTCTCATACCACACGTTCGCACTAAGCGATTTACTAACGGTTAGTCAATTCCACACTTAAAGCAGTACAAAGTTTACCTCATCTCATAGGTAAACCAGACCCAAAGGTCAAAACGATCAAACGAATAGATTAGGAATTAACTGAAAAGATAAACGCACGTGTTCATAGCACCCGTTTTATCTAATCATTTAATTCTCCTCTCTCTTCGCTCGAAGTGCAAAATTGTGTGTTTTATATAGAAATTAAATTGAAGAAAACGAGTTTTAGAAACGCTTCAAAATCGCTTTAGAAATTGCATTTGAAATTCTCCTATTATGGAGTAACTAATTTAATACTTAAAAATAATATTAAATAATAATTTTAAAAGTCAATTTGCTTGAAAAACACTTTGTAATGCTTTATAAAACCCGTGTACGAAATCTAGAGAAAAATCTCAAAGAAATCGGAAAATATTAGAAAAAGCAGAAAATATTCAAAGTATAAAAACCCGGTGAAAATAGGCTGCAAACCCAAGTTCGACAGTAGGTTTGGACCTGCAAACCGAGTCCAAATGACATGGAATATTGTAGGACTGTAGTTCAACATTCCTACTTCAATCTGCAAAATGAATCATTCAAATCCGATTTGAAACGAAGAATCTGCGTCGTTTCAAAGTCGGACCAAAACAAAGTTTAAAATACTGAATTACAGCAAGCTGCGAGTACAAGTTCGACAGTAGTTTAGGAATCGCAAACCAACCCAGATTTTCATGAAATTTTACAGAAATGTAAATCAGCACATCCATCTTAATCTGCAAAAAGAATCACTCAAATTCGATTGAAAACGAATGAGATATGCTGTTTCAAACATGGACTCAGGCCATGTTTGCAGCAGTTCAAAAACACAAAAATGTGTAGGTCTAAAACCCTCCTGGACTCAACTTCCAGGCATGAAACAGGATATCAAGTTGAATCATATTGAGCTCAAAATTGGTAATCATGTAGTAGAGAACTTCATCTCTTAAAAAAAAAAGAATGATGCAATTTGGATAAACTATGAGAAAGATATGATCGCTCAAAGTTGAACCCAGACAGTGTTTTCACTGTAAAAATCTGGGCAAATACATGCTCCAAACCAAAGTTCGGCAGCATATTTCTATAAGCTATATCGGTCGGAATGAACTGAAATTTGATATTCTTATAGTAGGGAACTTCATCTTTCAAAAAAAAAAAAGAATTGCTTAATTTAATTAAGAAATGAAAGAGTTATGACATCGCAAACATGGACTCAGGCCATGTTTGCAGCAACTCTGAACACAAATGTATAGGTAAATTTCAAACTGTACATTGATTTTGCAGCAAGGATTTCAGGTATCAAATGAATACGTTTTGCAATGAAATTTGATATGATTTCAGGTATCAAATGAATACGTTTTGCAATGAAATTTGATATGCATATACTACAACAAACAGGCTATCAACTGAAAAAAATCGGGCATCATTTCGTCGCCGGAATTAGGAGAAAATGATGTGCAAAGTAACATACCAACTCAGATTTCACAAAACAAAATATGAACATGAAATCATTGTATTGAAGCTATTTTTGATTATATTATGGAATTTTGAAGCTTTTGCTTCATCTAGAAATTGTGAGCAGCAACTCACCTTGCTGATTTGCCTAAATACTCGGATTAGTGGAGAAAGATTGAAGCTTGGGTGGAATTTTAGGTTCTACAACCTGTAAAACTATGAAACAAGTGCATGCAAGAAAGAAGGAATCAATCAACAAACAATCATTCACAAATTTGGATTTTTGATGAAATATTAGGTTTTAGCTTTTGATTACCTATAGATTTAGCTTCAAACTGATTTTTAAAACACCAAATTTGAGTCTAATTTGATGATTTTTAGCTAGGGTTTGTAAAAAGGAAATGGGTTCTTTTTTTTTCTAACTTGAGGTAGGAGATGATAATAATTTCCTGTACGTACAAGAGATGTTTTTCTCATTTCTTTATTTCTTAGATTAGGCTAATGGGCTTTTAGGACCCAATAAGAAGAAAACTAAATGGCCTAGGTTATAAAATCAACACTTAAATCAAATGCACATATATTACACTATAAAATAAAGCAAAGTCATTTTCTTTCCAATTTTCAACCAAACAAAATATGTAAATTTACATACACATGAAATAAATTATTTTACTCTATGAAAAGATCAATTTTTGTTTTTTAAAACATTATTATTATTAAAAAGCTTAATTTGCAAAAATACACTATTTTGACAAACAAATGCAAAAGTTCACACTTTTAACTTCTAAAATTCAACCAAAAATACCTTTCTTACTGAGAAAAATATTTCGAACCTTATTTATATCCAAAACATATTTTAAAACCAATTTCCACATTTTTATTTAAATAAACAACCTTTAAATAATCAAATACTTTCTTTTAAAAAATTTAATAAAAGAAGTAATTGACAATAATGAATAAAATTATTGCATTTTGTCTAAATAAAAACTATTTTCCATTTATTATTAACCCAAACAAATAAAATAAAGCTTCAAACTTTATTTTCTCATTTTAGTTTCAAAATTCATTGTTTATTCCAAATAACAATTTAATTTCTCCAATTTTATTTTAATTCACAATATTAAATTATAACTACCGTTATAATTTAGTATTTACAGGTAATCTCCAAAAGCAGGGTTGTTACAAGCTTCTTCCTGGAAGTAGTTTTGATTTTTGAACTTAATCTGCTTGCTTTGATTTTTGAAACTGGTAGTTTTTGATCTTCTTTAAACTGAGTTGAACTTGAATTTATTAAGCTTCAGGTTTGAAAACTTGAAAGATTTGATACTTTTGATTATATTTCTTGTATTCTTGTTTTCTAGTTTTAGGTTACAGGTTTTGTTTTCTTTCTTGATCTGGTTTTGAATTATGTTTTACACGTTTTTGTTTTGAAATGTGAAGGTGAAAGAAAATGATAGAGAGGAGAGTAAAGATATTATATAATCTCATTTCCTTTTTATTTATTATTTTAGAAATAATTGAAATAGATGACCCATGTTCAAATTTATATTGCAATTGTTACACTTGTATATTTCCATGTTAAATGATTTACATTTGTTAATTTGTGTGTTAAAATCTTAACACTTGACTTTTGTACGAGAATTGTTATTATATAATGTATATATCATTTTTTTAACATTACTTTATATTATTATTTTTGTTTATATATATATATATACACACACATATTTATATAACTTTATATCTTTATTAATACATTTCCTTATATTAATGTTGATACAATTTTAAAGAAAATAATTTGAAACTAATTATACATTAATGAAAATCATATATATTAATTTAAGTCCAAATTATTTTTAGGACATTTTATTTTTGAATTTCAAACTCAAATTCAAATTACAATCTATTTATATACATACAAACATACATACATATATAATCAAACACTTATCTTATTTGCTTTGAAAAATTCAAATTTAATTTAAATTGACTCATATGTATATATTAAAATAACACACATTAAATTTGTTTGAAAATGATAATTTTGCCAGTTTTAAATAGTTATACTAGGAGGATTATTAAACTAATACTTATCCCGATATATAGATATATATATATATATATATTATTACCAAAATTATTTATTTAACTTATAAATGAATATTTCTACAAATTAAATCCAGTTATTTTATCAATTACAGATGTCCAAAAATTAGGGTTATCACATTCCTCCCCCCTTTGAATCTTTTCGTCCTCGAAAAGGAACGAAGCCAGAATTTATTAAATACTTATTATCAAATAAATTACCCGTTGAGCATTTTAAACTATAAACCCTGTATTTAAGAATTTTAAAAACACTTCAAAATATACATAATATTACCAAAATAGTTTTATAAAAATACTTTTTATAACTCGATGTCCCAACAAGTCCATCCTCATTCTCATAGAAATATGGTCATAAGTTGATCAAGCGTTAGACTGAAAATCTATAAGTACTTAGTAAACTCGTTTTCAACATCCAGTGAATATACTTGGAAAATATTTTGGTAAAAATAAAGAAAACATTTTTGAAAATGTTGAAAACATCTTTGGTAAGAATGCTTTGGAAATCACCACCCCCTTCATGGTCGTAGTTAACCCGATGGTTACGTTGCCATCCCGGCAAAATCCATAGATAACTGTAGGCACTCCGCGCCCCTCAATTATGCCATGGAACCTGCCACAGATTGCAGTTACATCCCGGGTTACGTTGCCATCACGGCAAAAGTCCATGTAACTGTAGGCATTAGCGTCCTTGATTTTCGCTGCCAAATGAAACTTCACCACTCCCACATAGGTTGCAGACTACATTAGTAAAGTCCCAATGTAGCCTTAGGCTCTCACGGCCTCTCGACTTTCGCTATGTCTCCATAGGTTGTAGTCTACCAATGTTACGTTGCCATCACGGCAAAATAAAACGTAGACTATTGGCTCTTATGGCACACATGACTTTCGCTATGGTCCATAGTAGATCGTAGTGACATCGAGTTACATTGTCGTCACAGCATAACCCAAATGTCTCTGTAGGCATCAGCGCCCTCGACTTTTGCTACCCATAACACAAAATCCACAGGAACTTCAGTTTGTTCGGAATTCCTCCTAGGATTCAATTTAGAGCCTTCCTCTTAGGGCTCAAGGCAGACCCACCCCGTGGATCTCCTAATGAAGTTGATTCCAATGGGAGCGCCTTTTTCCCCTGATCCAATCTCAAAACACTTTATACTATACACTTATAGTATCTTTCAAATCATACCCTTTATGATTTACATCAAAATCTCCTTTACACAAAATCGATATCTCAAATCAATAGTTCCAAACTTGGCTTTCCAAATTCCTAAAATTTGATTTTTCCCAAAAATCAAAAGCCTTTCCAAAATCCATAGGTTCCAAAACCTTTTTTCCAAAATCATTCTCATAAAACCATTTATATATATATATAGATATATATCTATATGTGTGTGTGTGTATAAACAGCTTATCCTTTCCAACTTGAAAATAATCTTTGAATCACTTATATAGATTCCCCTTTATACTTAAAATTTTTCAAAAACCATTTTTTCTGGCTATAGATTCAACATAAGGGAAAATTACCATATCTAACAAATATATATATAATTTTACTATGCCAATCAACATTCAAATTTTATTTTCTTTTATAAAGTTACTTACATATCACTTACATTTCATAAAGTGAATTTCAAAAGATATCCAACTTCCACCATTATTCATGTATATTTCTCAAAATATACTTCTCTTTCAAAAAATCATTTTTCATTTTATTCAAGATTTCTAATATCAATATCACTTAAGCACATACGATGTACATATGCCATCCATACGCAATTTCAAATATGATCGCTCACTCGATCACACAATTTCACTTCCAAACTAGTATCGTCCACCCGATTTCCTAGAGCGGACTCAAATTTAGTTTCTTGATTAGAAACCATCATTCTCCTTGCATAGTCACAAGTATGATAGAGAATTCCCAGAATCAATCAAAAATCCATATCCAGGGTTCATCGTCGAAAATCGAGTGAAAAACCCTAACTCGGATCGATATACTATCTCGAAATTCTATGCTCGAATCTGGATCAAATCACTATGCGAATAGAATAATATACGTACATCCTACGTATTTATCTTCATTGATTATTAGCTAAATAAATTCTCTTTCTATTCACCTTTATTTTGATTCTATTTACTCATCAACAATTTCTCCCAATTTCCATTGGATTATCGCTGCACTTATAAACAGCTTGCACTTTGACCATCTTGTATTTAGAAAATAGCTTAAAAAGTTTAAAATAGATAAGTAGTTGAAAAATAGTTACTAGTTGCAAAATAGTTGTATATTAGTTAAGTAGTTATAAAATAGTTGTAAAACAGTCAAACTGTTGTAGAATAATTGGATAATTGCAAAATAGTTGTAAAATAGCAATTAGTTTGTAAAACAGTTGTAAAATTGTTGTAAAATAGTTAAATAGTTCCAAAAGTAGTTGTAAAAAAGTATAAGATAGTTTGGGCTTTTAAAATTTGTATAGTAAATAGCTAGGAAAAATAGAATTAAAAACAGTTATATTAAAATAATTTATTTGGAAAAATGGTTCAGAGCAAAAAATTTCAATTCCCAATTTCCATTTCCAATCAATTTCCAATTTCCACTTCCATTAAATTGATTCAGTTCCATTTCAATTTGAATTAACTTCAATTCCTATCCCAAATTCAAATCAACTTCCATTTGAATTTCAAGCTTATTCAACTTCAATTTCACTTCAAATTAATTCAATTCAAATTTTCCATTTGAATTTTATGCTTAATTTTATGCTTATCCAACTTTAATCACAATTCCAATTAATTCAAATCATATCCAATTTGAATTAATTCTATTCAAATCTCAACATAAAACCATCTTGAATTTCATAAATTCGAGTTAAATTTTTAAATGTTGATATAATCCTTTAAATCAAACCAACCTTTATTTTTAAATTAACAACTTAAAATTTTTAAACCATTTAATTCTGAGTCCAAATTTCAAAATTCCATTTTAAATTACCTTTACCTAACTTATTTCAAAGTTCAAATTAGAGTTCAAAACTTTTTAAATGAATTAATTTTCAGAATCCAATTTATTACCCAATTTTAACTTCAAAACCAATTCATAACAAATTTTCAGCAAGCTCATTTCTAACATTTAAATCTTTAAGTTCAATGAAATTTCCCTTTCATAAGTTCAATCTTATTTCTATATTTTAGTAGTGGATGTATATTACCTCAATCCGTTTCTTAATTCAATTAAAATAATCCAATTCACAGTTTCATGGATTATTTATAATAACAGGATGATATTAAGATAATTCAAAATAAATGAATATCCAAATTATTTAAAAAAATGACCAATAGCATCTAATTCCAATTTTCAAATCTCAAACCCATTTTGAGATCACACATACTCCCAATTCAAATCAACCATTTAACTTCCCAAGTTAAATCTCAATTTCATCTTGAAATTTCCAATTCAGGCTGTTTATTCTAAACTCATTTAACTACGGCTAAGTTAAATTCAATTCAATTTAATCCAGTCAACTTTACCCAATTTGAATTCTCATTTCAAATCTTAAACCTCAAATTAATAATCATCCCACTTGTAAGTTCAAAACTTATTTCTCTTTGGGTTCATATCACATTCCAAGGAAAAATTTAAAACTTAACACTTTGAGTTTATTTCAAATCATATTTGATATTATGTATATCCCTCATATGTACATATTTATTTTCTTTGCACACCAAGTTATACCTTAAATTTTAAACCACCTTTAGTTTAATTCAAAACAAATTTCTTTAAAATTTTCAAATAACTCTTGTTTGAAACTGGACCCTTTCATTCAAATAATACAATTTATTATTTCTCTCATCACTTTCAAACAATTTCAAATTGTTGGACCTAGATTTAAAC
Organism: Allium cepa; assembly: GCA_030765085.1. Lineage (NCBI taxonomy): Eukaryota > Viridiplantae > Streptophyta > Magnoliopsida > Asparagales > Amaryllidaceae > Allium > Allium cepa. The sequence goes on along the minus strand of CM060931.1, from coordinate 262,774,078 downwards.
TTCATAGTTTAGATCATCTCAATTTACAAGTCAAACTTATCTAAATGTTACTTCCTTAAATTTTTTCATTCTGCTTACTTATTTACAAACATTTCATTATTAACACAACAAACATTTTAGGATAATAACTAAGGTTATTATATCTGAAAACCAATTCACTCTATATTATCTTATTCTGAAAACACTTCTACAAATTCAGGTTTTTAATTTTAGTTTGGATCTATTTCAAACTTATCGTATTTATATAGTTTATATTATCCAATTCCAATTTGGTTGTATTTTTATTACCGCTTAATTTTTTTATTACCACTTTTAATTCTAATAATACAACAACCAATTACCTTAATATATTAGAAAACTATTGCTTTATATATCAAAATATAAACTTATATAAAAATCATTTTAAAATCATTTTATAAGAAAATAACAAATATGCCCTTATATATACATATACACTCAACTCATTCTAGGGTACCATTGACCCTATCCTTAATGAACAAACCCACTAGAGACAAAGTTCTCATCTAACCTTCTTCTCTGATACCAAAATGTAACGACCCAAAATTTTCGACCTCAAGTATTCGACACTAATACGTTCAACTGTAGAAGAGCCGAGCAATCGATGCCGAAAATCTCAGATTGTTAGGTTAAGAAGAAAAGAGGTAGAAGAAGAACAGGAAACAAAATCAGAATCTCACATTTCGTAGCGGATCAAAATATAATATCAAATAATAGCATTTACAAAGAAAGCTGAAGTTGTTACTATTACAATAATGCATCAGAGTTACATACAATTTACAAATAGACTAGACAGTTATATCAACCTGTCACAGACTACTATTAATACAACTCTAATACTCAGCGGTCAACTCCAATACGTTCCTGCCATCCAGCTCGCCTCTTGAGCTCCAGAACGTCCTAACCAGAAATTCTGTAATACTCGGTCTGACCTGAGCATTACATCAAAGTAACACCCGGGTCAGGCTGGAAACCAACGTGAGTAAACCCATCTAACAAGAAATACTAATGCAAATAAACTTATTTAAAACCCGGGGTAAGTCGTACTTCACTGCAAGTTCATAACTTGTTATAGTCAACACTTATTCCACACATCAAAATCTAAGTACTACAACATAGTTTCAATGATCCAGTTAACTTAAATTATTCCATTCCAGCTTATTGATTTCACATACCAATCTATAAAGAATTGTTGTAGATTGCAAATCGAAGTGGTTTCGGGTATTTACTGATACCCGACCTCGGTCTCTTCGATCCTAATGTTATTCTTTATGTCAAATTGTTTACATTTAAACAATTCAATTTATATTCAAGACTTCACATTCACACAATTCCTCAAATAGATACTCCAAATATCATAGTTCAACCCAAGTGTCTCATATCACAAAGCATCACAATCACATATCAGAGATATCAAATAATCTAAGTCATTCAATTTATCTTAATCATTTATAAGCAAGATTAATTAGTCACCATTTCTAATTAATTTAAATAAATTAAATTAATTCTTCAATCACTTTTAATCATATCTACTTAACATTAATTAATTACAAATCAATTAATTAAACATTCATTAATTATCATTTTTAATTACATTAAGTAATCAGGCTTTAATTAATTAATCAAATTAATTAACCATCAACCTTTGATTACTCTCATAAATTAATTAGTAATAATTTATTACATTGATCCTCAATTAATTATTCTATAATCACTTACATTGATTAATTATCCTTAAATTAATCATATTCATTAATTTTACTAACCCCTATAATTAATTTCCTTAATTAATCCATACTTTAACTAATTACACTAAGTAATTAATTCTTCAATTACTTTCATTAAGTAATTATCATTAAATAATACAATAAGTGATTAACCCTTATAAATAAATCATCTTTTAATTAATAACTTAATTAATTAATCCCATTAATAAATAAATCGTTTAAATTGATTACAAAAATTAATTAACCTTTAATTAATTATCTGAATAATTAAATGAATTGACTATTGCTTGATTACAATAAATCAATTAACCATCCTTAATAAATTAAATAATTTATACTTTATTTAAGTACATCATTTAGTTCACCTGTGAAAAATATTATACAATTGCTTTAAAACAACTAATTTTTTAACATTTAAAACCTTGATTAAAACTTGTTTAAACTAGCTAATACGTTGTTTTTTAGAACTTGGATTATATTTTTCCTTGAAAATTATTTATTTTGATAAATTTTAAAACTTGATTTACTCTAACCTAAAAAACCTGGGCCAAACCATAAAATCCCGAGCCAAACCCGTGTTTTCTCTCATCTCCTCAACTTCGAGTCAATACCCAAACTACTTGAGCCTGCCCTTGAGCAACTCTTTCCTTCCCAACGCCTCACAACACAAATACAATGACAAACCGTGCATGTGTACAGATGGCCAACCTCCCTCCGGCCATCGTTGTTACCACTATCAAGTCGCCGATGCCAAGCCCGACCATCCCGGCAACCCAGAAACCCAAATTCTTCTTCCAATCGAATTCGAACACCATAGGAACAACATAGTACTAAAGCGATCACCTAAAACTTCCACGCCACATCAACACAGACCACTAAGAAGTTCGATACTCCGACCTACCCTTCGTTGGAGCCCTACGCTACTATTTCCCCAACTCCAATCGAACTCGACGCATCGTCAATGCAGCAATGGCCTCAAAATCATCCACGACCAAATCCCATGCTAAAACCGTAGATTAGTATCACCGTGCCACTACGACATTCCAGAAAATCGTCTATTACTTTTCCTCCCATCCCTAACCCACGAGCCTCCACCGACATGAACCCCAACCACCCTAGTTACGACGATCACCAGAAAATGCTCAAAACTCACTTTCCACTCAACGTGCCATTTCTCTTGATTTACAAATCTAAAAATCATGATTAAAATTTTAAAAAGCATCAATTTCGATAACAAATCAGAATATGTACTTGAATCATCCAGTTATTAAGATCGAAATTTTGATATGGTTTAAATCTTTTTATCTTCTTCCTTTTTATTTAAACTAGCTTCAGATTTAACTTGGAAATATTTTTAAAATTTATACCATTTTATAACAAACAAAATTTGTTTATGAATCGTGTCCTAAAGAAAGTCAGAGAAGGAGAACTAATTTTCTTTTTAGATTTTTAAACCCTTAATAACAAGAACAGAACAAATATCTTGCAAACAGACATGCACACCCATTCAATTCATATATATACACATATGATCATATAAACAATCATGTAATCACTTATCACCAATTTACTTCAAGATCACTGCATGCAACAAGACTGAAACAGATTAAAACTTTTTTACTCACAGTTTTAAAGAAGAACAGAGAAGCTTCTTCTTGGAAGTAGTTTTGATTTTTGAACTTAATCTGCTTTCTTTGATTTTTGAAACTGGAAGTTTTTGATCTGCTTTAAACAGAATTGAACTTGAATTTATTGAGCTTCAGGTTTGAAAACTTGAAAGATTTGATTGCTGTTGATTTTATTTCTTTGATTCTTATTATCTGGTTTTAGGTTATAGGTTTTGTTTTCTTCCTTGATCTGGTTTTGAATTTTGTTTTACAGGTTTTTATTTTTAAATGTGAAGGTGAAAGAAAATGATAGAGAGGAGAGCAAAGATATTATAAATCTCATTTTCTTTTTATTTATTATTTTAGAAATAATTGAAATAGATGACACTTGTTTAAATTTATATTACAATTGTTATACTTGTATATTTGTATGTTAAATGATTTACATTTGTTAATTTGTGTGTTAAAATCTTAACACTTGTCTTTTTGTATGAGAATCGTTATTATATAATGTATATATCCTTTTTTAACATTATTTTATATTATTATCTTTTGTTTACATATATATATATATCAATATAACTTTATATTATTATCTTTTGTTTATATATATATATATTAATATAACTTTATATCTTTATTAATACATTTCTTTATATTAATATTGATACAATTTTAAAGAAAATAATTTGAAACTAATTATACATTAATGAAAATCATATATATTATTTTAATTCCAAATTATTTGTAGGACATTTTATTTTTGAATTTCAAACTCAAACTCAAATTACAATCTATTCATATATATACAAATATATATAAAATCAAACACTTATCTTATTTGCTTTGAAAAATTCAAATTTAATTTTAAATTGGCTCATATATATATATATATATATATATATATATATATATTAAAATAACACACATTAAATTTGTTGGAAAATGATAATTTTGCCAATTTTAAATAATTATACTAGGAGGACTATTAACCCAATACTTATCCCAATATATATATATATATATATATATATATATATATATATATATATTATTACCAAAATTATTTATTTAACTTATAAATCAATATTTCTATAAATTAAGTCTAGTTATTTTATCAATTACAGATGTCCAAAAATCTAGGTTATCACATTATCAATCACATAAGCATTGTATCCTACCTAGCCAAAATCACTCCTCCCCAAATGCCAAAAATTAATCTTCCAACAAGAACATTTCTAGACCTATATCGGAGGAAGCCTTATCATGAATGTGTCCTAGACCATGCCTCAACAATAGTCTTGGGACTCAGATATGGCTCCCCACCAATGCTAAGGAAATTCTGACACTACTTCAAAGAGTCTAAAGCTCGTGGAGCTAGAAATACTGATCCCCAAAGGACCGCACCACTTCCGGTGCTAACCGCAATCTACTGAGAATGGTTACAAGCGAGGGAACATCTTTTGCGGTAGCTAAATAGTCTCTGAACTAATCGGACATCCAAACTGCCTATCTAAAGTCGCGCACTCTATCTACTCATACAGATAGGCTAACGAAGATATCTTAGCAACTAGCGATAGAAATAATTTAAGTCCAAAAGACAAGCAATGTATAGAATATAACATAGTAGAAAAATGCAATTATGCTCTCTCAGCATGACTGCTTTGTCCAGATTGATTAACTCAAATTGGTCTACTTGGCCCAAATGTTGAGCCTATGCTCTAATACCAACTGTAACAACCCACCTTTCATAATACCCAAAAATCGATGCCTTACATCATCGCCCGACTTTCGAATACCACAAAAGAAAGATCGTTGGGGTAAAATTAGAATAAAACACAAAACCAAGACATCTATAAGATCACTTAACTTAATGACAACATATGATATACTGAATATACATGAAAACAATAAAATAACAATATATAAGGGAGTGCACTAGTGGGAGCAATTGATAAATAAGAATCAGTACAAAAAGTTAGTATACATCAACTCCTAAATAAATACGGAGTAAATAAATATTTGGTATAACAGTCTCATATATAAGTAATAAGTATGTCATGTACAAATAAAATACCAAATATATATATCTCAAAACATTGATGCCAAGCCTCCAAAATGTTCCAGCCATGCACTCGGATAGCATATCCCCAAAAGCACTTAGCTCCTGAAATACTTAATCAAGTAATCAAGAGTTATCGTGACATAAGCAGACAAAGACAAAATGCGGGTCAGAAATAAAGTCTACTGTGGGGGAAACTATCTCAAATACTATATATTAAAACAATATATAGATAAATAAGAGCTACTAAATCACAGCCGTTCATCTCCACAAATGTGGCTCAAGGGAAATCCGAACTGCCTATAAACAAGCATAGTAAACGTATCCAAAAGATAAGAAATCATAACATAACCTGCTCTTCTCCTGTAATCAACAAGTCAGCACAACTAATGATGTGACTGATACGTAATGATATATCTTATTATGGTGATTCAATATATACATGAAAAAACACTAGAAATTCCATAATATAAGCATATCTTAAAATACACAACAATGGAATCAACTAAATAATATTTCACGCGAAATCGTAGCGATACGCAATGAATAGTGCGTATAGTTGATAATCATCATTGCTGATGAGTGAACTTTGAAGTGGACAATAAATGTGATTCGATAATCTCTATATTAGGCCCATAATAATTAGAGTTGGTACCTAATTGTACCATAGACCACGAGCTGCATCCAGTATGATCGAACTCGTGTAGGTCTCATTGTATACCATATAAGCATAAGTGATATATGACGTACTCTATATATCTGACACCTATGTAGACCTCATTGAAATCCAATGACTACCGTTGAGGGTCCAAAATAAATAGAGTCGGTACCATAGTGTACCATAGACCCCAAGCTATCTCCTGATTGAACGAACTAGTGTGGATCTCACTGTACCCTATATCGAGCATAGGTGATATATCATTTGTTCAAGATATCTAAAACCTACGAGGAACTCACCGTACCCTATATTAAGCATAAGTGACATATGGTCCACCCATAGATGATCGTCACCTTCTCTCCCTCGACCATTAAGGATTTCTAAATGAATTTGCGCTATGCCTCTACAAAAAGAGAACGACAGGCTTATCCCATATAATATGCTATCAGGACCATAAAGGAACACCGATACTGTATATATATATATATATATATATATATATATATATATATATATATATCGGAATATAACATCAAGTAATCAACTACGTTTTCCACAAACGAAGACTAATATCTTGTCATCATCTGTCAATACAGATGGCCTATACCATAAGGCCTATAATAAGCATGGATATTAATATAAGGTCCATACAATATATCAAACAAGGCATGCCCCAAAATCGACCCTCGAAGGTGTGAATTAATTTTTTCGATCGTACATTGACGTCAGACATGATCGTGTGACCAATTGCCATGCCAACCCTATACTTAATCGCAATTAGTTCAAACGGTATCACTCAACACTTATATTTGAATCACGAGATTCACCCTGCATCCCATCTTCCTTATTAGCTTAGAGTTTCCTTAAACCTAAGCAAAGATACCATAAAGAACTTTGCTCGAATGGGGAAGAAATTCCCCAAAAATATTCAATCCCCTAGTATTCAGTCGATTGAAATGGTCCATCCAGTCGATTGATACTGGAATTCGAAAATCTCACCTCTAGGCCAGTCGATGGAAATGGTCCACTTATTCAACTGAAAATTCCAATTTGCTGAAAATGAAGCTAGGCAGGGACATACCCCACCAAACGGTCGTCGAGTCATGTGTCGTTTCCTCTTATGCTTCTCATGATGAATCGCCTTGCTTTTAGAGCCTACTTCTAATAAATCGGATGTCAACCACGGTTTATTTGTTAACATTTTGGAAGTGAATTCTATAAGTATTCAAAAACCGATTCGACACTAAAATTCCACTCTTTGCACGAGTAGAATTCAATGGACCATTATAGCGACGTGGTTTCCTCTAACATACCAAAACGACATAACCGACCTTCTTGCTTGGTGTATATCTTATACATGTCTCGATGTGCTTATTCGTGCATGCTTATGCACACAGGCTTACACAAACACATAAAACATTACCAATCATGTTTCAAGCTTCACCGGAGAGATTACTCGAACTGGTATCCTCTCACGCAGCTAAGCGCACCCAGTGGTCGCTATGGCTACATAAGACTAGTCGTAACTTGATTATATACATATATGGATATTTCCATAAGTATACACACGTTAAAATAGGTAACTCGATTAAAATAACCAAATCCCATTTTTATTTAATAAATCATTTCAATAAAGTCAAATCTCTTTCCTATTATTTTATAAAACCATTCTTGTATTTTTTTAAATACAAATTAGCTTATAAATCATTTTTGAGCCTTTCAACTTATTTCTCCAAATTTTATTCTTATTTTCGATTAATTACAAAATATACAATAATATTTCCACCAGTAATATATCGATAAGCTAGAGTCTAACTATTTGATACAAATAGAATATAATATTGATATATGGGACTTTAATCAATTATCTCGAATATTTACCCGAACAAATCAAACAAGTTGGGAAATGACTTCATACACTTTTATTTTCTACCTCTGCTAGGTAACATTTTTCAATATACATAATGATGGGGATTTATCCTTAGATATAAATTTAAAGTTACAGTGCGGCTCAGCTGAACCATAAATTCTCAAGTGTCTGAATCTAGTCCAATTCCATACAATGACGTGGATCATCTCATTACGAGTGCAACAATGAAAACCGCATCTTAGATTGGATCTCGTATGCAAGAGATATGAACAAAGTACAAAACAAGATACTTAATTAATTAATCTACATTAACAATTAGTTACCTCCACAAAGCATTTTCCTCAATTCTAATCTTTTCCCGCCTGTACATGCACATAACAGATCCCACCAATCCATGCACCTCTCTCCTCTTTTTTCCCTCTTACCTTCATAATTTGACAAAACAATAATTGCAATGCTGTCATGACTCCCACCTTTCATCCACAGAAAGACGCATCATCATTTAGAAAAAATGGATAGAAAAGAGAAAAGATAGAGAAGAAAGAATTAAACAACGTTAGAATCTCACAGCGGAACGGATAAATTATATTACATCACATAAGATATTACATGGTATTATATACATCAGAGTTACACAGCTTATATAACACAAACCAGACAGTCATAAAGACCCGTCTAGTTATTACAACTCAAGTACAATACAGACTTCATCACAGAGATACAACACAACAGAACCACTATATATCTACAAACGCTGAAGCCTCCTGCTCCATATCTCCTTTAGAACTCGTCAAAGGTAACATGAATCCCTTGGCTACTCGTAAAATTTGACTACCCAAGAGTTTAATAAAACAGAAAATAAACTCCGGGTTAGACATGGGTCTGATGTGAGTAAACGGGTTCAAGTTGTTTAACTTTGAAAAACCTTTGAAAACAAAGGGTATCTCGTAAGACTTCCCACACATAAACATGGAAAAGTTTTTACCTTACGATAACCAAAACATTTGATAGGAAATCCAGTGATATTATAATAGTGTCTAGGGTTTTCAAGAAAATAGAAAATAGCTGAAATTGTTACGTGATTAAATTCCAGCATACTAGCCACAAAGTGGGTTATATAATCAAAACCGTAAAGGCACGTAGGGAAAATGGATTTCCATCAATGGCAGGGCTACTAGGGACCTCACATGATAGTAGCTGGTCTAGATCAGAGTACCGAGGATCCACCCTAAATCCTCTACAACACAAGGCTGGAACTATCCCTTACTAGATAGTCCCGAACAAGACAACCCCGCAGTTGGTGCGACCAACCACACACTAAGCCGAAATAAAAGGACCTCTAGACAAGGAAAAATCTCGTCCTACTTGGGCACGACCCACTCAGCCTTGTTGCACCTCCCATGTTTTAGCCATTTCCGGTTGATGAGGCTTGAGGCTATGATTACCTTTAAAGAACACAACTTGGAATGCTCATCGTCCTCCTAACGATGTTCTGAAAGCATTTAATCCATACAAGTTCGTTCCGGGTTTGAATGAAACCGAAGGAACTATCTCGTTACACTCATTTTGGAATCACCCTCAGAGTTAATGACCATAGCCCTTGCACTTTGAATCTCCATCTCGAATCGGAAAGCACTGTCTCCGTCAAACTCATCAATAATCACCTTAGAGTTTTAACGACGAATAGTTCTTACACTTCGAGTCTTCATCTTGAAATCCACTTGAGATTTCACGACCTAACGTTTAATTTGGATCGATGTGGCTTTCAGATATCCAAATTTGGAAATCCAATCCCGGTCTCATCAAAATCCAAAACGCCATTTTAATGTCCAAGTTCTTTTAAGTTAAAACAATTTAATTTATTAGCTATAATCATACAGATAGATAATTCACATTTTCACAATAGATAAATCCATATTATCACAATTCAACCAAGGCATCTCATATCACAAGCAACCCATATCACATATCAAAGGTATCACCAAAGCCAAGGCATTCAATATCATTCCAGCATCCATAAGCAAGATACACCATTCCTAATTAATTTAACTAACCACCAAAGAATTAAATTAATTACTTACTTACTTGTAAATCCTACTTATTTAATATTAATTAATTACAAACCAATTAATTAATTACCATCTTAATTAATCATCCTTGATTAATTTTTCTTTAATTACATTAAGTAATTAACTCTCAATTAATTAATTATTCTTAACCACTTATAGTAATTAACCTTTAGCTACTTTCATTAATTACATTAATTAATTATTCTATAATTACTTATATTGATTAATTATCCTTTAATTATTTACATTAATCAACCCCTATTTTTTTATTATATTAATTAATGATCCTTTAATTACTTCATTAATTAATTATTCTTCTAATTAAGTTAATAAATAATCCTTAATTAATCACATTCATTAATCAACCTTGATTAATCATATTCAGTTATTAACTACCCTTAATTACTTACATTAATTAATTAACTTCTTAACTGATTATATTAATGAATTCTTTAATTAATTACGCCAAGTAATTAATCCTTAATTACTCCCACTAAGTAATTATCCTCTAATTACTTTCCATTAAGTAATTCCCCTTTAATTAATTACATCCAGTAATTACCCATTACTTACACTAAGTAATTACACTTTATTAATTACATTAAGTAATTATACTTAACCAATCATCAAATGATTAATTTAAACTAGTTAATTATCTTAAATTAATCACGTTAATTTAATTAAATACATTGAGTAATTAACCCCTTTAATTATTTCCATTAATTAATTACTCCTTAATTAATTATATTTAATTACTTAGATTAATCAACCACACCATTCCTAATTAATTATAACCTTACTTGATTTAAGATAAATTCTTTTATCTTAATAAAATACCTCATTACATCATTTTGCTTCATTAGAAAACTTTTTGTAATCAGTTATATAATTGAGTACATAATTTTCATTTAAAACAAAATAATTTAAACCTTTAATTTTAATTATTAAAATCTTTGGAAACTTGTTCAAACTTGTTTGATAAATACTTGTTCTTTGAAAACTCAATTATCACTATCTCTAAAACTTATTCACTTTAAAAATATTTTAAAAATTGACTAAACTTTTTTCTTTGGAAATTTATATATGCTTTAACTTGGAAAACTTGTTTTATTATGCCTTTAAACTTGCATCTTTTCTTTATGTTTTAAGACTTGAAATTTCTTGCTTAAATAAAACTGTGCAAACCTTTACATATTTTATTTTTCTAAAAAATAGAGAATAACCCATCAAGTACAGACCCAAGCCTATTACGTTTTCCCCCAAGACATACGCGAGCAAAAACTCGAGCATTCCCGATCGTCCACTGCTCTGAGACTCACGCAAACTTCACGAGTTCGACCCGAGCTCGAAGCTTCTTCCCAAACAATCGAACGTCATAGGTACGTGTACACCATGCACATGTACAACAGCTCCGACCTCTTACAATCACCGCCGCAGCCCTCAACAAACCAGTGATGACTCCACGGACCCTCACGTAAACCCAGATCGATAGAAACACCTTCAAATTGGAAATAAGCACCTCGATCAAAATGGAAGTAAAACTGACCGGACAAAATCATCACCAGCCACCACTTCCGTCCACCGGAACACACGCCCATCAACCAGAAGCTACGCAACTACTTCTAGCCTCGTTCTCCCTTAATGCGATCGAGTCTGGTCTCCCATCCACGTCGAACACGCCTCTACAACATCGACGACAAAAACCCACCGCTAAAACCTAATTTTCCTCAGGCTCGCTGCCTCGATCATCAATGAAATTCACAACCTTTTTTCCAGAGATCAAACCCCAACCTCCAAATCACCGCCGATCAACGACAACCAACGAAAATGCCTAAATCGATCAACTTCAAATTTCTCGACGATTACTTACTTAAAAATTAGGATTTCATTACCTAAATTCATTATTTTCCATTTCGAATCATATTATAAAATCCAAATTTAAAATTATAAACATCGATTTTAGTCCTATTTTTGAAATTCACTAATATTTATAAAATTTCGAGATAGATACTTGATATAAATTTTCTGTAATTATTTTTAAATTATACGTTATCCTGTTACAGATCTTTTCCTTTTGAACATCATGGTCTAAAATCAATTCATTTGAGAGATATGAATTTATTGAAGAAGATGCCTCTGTAAATACAACAGAGAAGTTGACATCAGACATATACACAAACATTCCATATATTCTCATACATTCCAATCCAACATTCAAGTAACAATAATACTATGTTACCATAGAATTTCATCACATGCATCAAGTTAAATCTTAGATTTTAAATTGTTTTTAAAGAAAAAAATGGTTTACTCACCTTAAAAAAACAGAGGACGGTTTTTCTTCTCCAGGATTTTTTTTGATCTGGAACTTTTGCATTTGATTTGAATTCCCTGATGTTGATTAGCTTATTTGATTTTCTTACATTCAGTTGAATTTGTTGCTGGCTTGATCCTCTTGTTTGCTCAGGCTAAATTGAAACAGGCTGTGGAAACAATTGTTTGATTTTCTTTTAAATTTGATTTCAGGTTTAATTTAGAAGAAGAAAGAAAGAATTTAGGAAAGAAAAGTATTTTTATCTGAGAAATGAAAGCCGGGTTTCTCAAATTTTATTTATTATATAATTTAATTTTAATTAAAAAGGAGAATGCCACTTGTTAATTCAAATTGTCCTGAACTTACAAGTGTATTTTACGTGAATTCATTAATTTACAAATGTTAAAATACATTGTTATCTTCTTACAAATGTTAAAACATGGGTTATTATGTTTAAACCCTTACCTACTAAGTAATTATGCTTTTATAATTATGTAAAGATTAATTTATGTTTATATTTATTCATATGTTTACAAACTATTCTAATTAATGAGATATTTAAAATGAAAGAATATTTTTAAATATATATATATATATATATATATATATATAAACCATTTTAGTTTAAGTCATTTAAAAAAACTTTTATTAAAATCTTATTCAAACTTTAAACTTAAGTTAAATATTTTTAAATAAATATAAATGTCGTCTATGTTGTTAAGAATTATAAAGTTAAATTTTAAATAGCTTTCGAAAAGCATTATATTAAACTCCCAAATTACAATAGATATTAAATTTGAAAAACAAGTCTTTGTTTGTTAATTTCAAACTAAAGCTTTTCCATTTACAATATATACAAATATATACATTATAAACAGAAACATTCTAATATTAGCCTTGAAAATTATTACATTGAATTCTAAAACAAATTTTCCAATTACAATATATATATACACACACACACATATACATATACATATATATATATATATATATTAAAATTAGACAACATATCTTTTATTAAATTTAAAACCAAAGACTTCCTATTTACAATATATATACCAATATATATATATTATAAATAGAGAATAATTTTACTAGTTTTTTAAAAAGATTAATTTTACCAATTAAGTATTTATAAAAGAAGATTATTAAATCAATTTAAATACTTATTAACAAAGATTATTAAATTGCTATTGCCCAAAATTTTGGGTCATCACATTCCTCCCCCTTAAAAGAATTTCATCCCCGAAATTTAAAAGCAAAGATAATTTAATAATCTATCTAAGGTTTTTACATTCAATCAGCAAACATACGTATCAGCCAGATACTAACAACCATAGCAACCAATTTATTTAAACAAACAAATCTAACTATCCTGACACAAATCAGGATAGATCTTCCTAACATTATCTAAAGTTTCTCAAGTACAGTCGTTGGGATACTCGCTCTACAGAACCTTAACTAGCTCACCACAAAGCTCGTGAGCTCCTTCTCATCTTGATCTTATAATATGAAAAAGGTACCAGACTACACTCAAGTCCAGCTCAACTTCTAAATCCTCCTGAACTACTGGTTCCAACACTAGTGATGGGTCATACACGTACTCACTTAGAGATACATGAAATACACTGTGAATCTCAGTCATCCGGCTGGCAATTCAATCCTATAGGCTAAAGAATTTATCCTTCGGGAACATAGAAAAGTCCAATATATCTCGAACCTATCTTTCCAGTCTTACCAAATCTTATAGCTCCTTTGATCGGAGAAACTAAAAAAAAACCATATTTCCAACTCCGAATTCAAAATTCCTTCGTCACTTATCAACAAAACTCATTTGACGATCCTGGCTGCCTATATCCTTATCTGATCAGCTCAACCTTCACAGATGCCTCATGAAACAAAATTAGACCAAGGACAAGATGATCTCCGATTTCTACTCAACATGATGGTACTCTCAAGACCCCCAAAATCAGAACACAAACTCTACTTCACAAGAATCAGTAGACTTCGAACCAAACTCTCTCATCCGGAAGCTAGAATAGGTGCACTGGACAAAATCGCCTTCAGATCTTGAAAAACATCCTATAGAAACCCTTTAATCCAAAAATACTACAACTTCCGGTTGCTCCCATTCTAGAACAGTTGCTATCTCGCTTCCGCTGCACAACTCTGGTCTAGAGTCGATGTGATGCAGCGCAAACTTCTTATGTCGTAGGTCGCCCACGACCTAACAACACTTGCGAGTTAAGCTTATGCCTTTCACGACCTATCAAACTATGGCCTAACAAATTAACGATCCAAGATAACAAACCCAACGAGTTAATGGTTCAAGGAAACAAGGTTAGCGAGCTAAACCTTAGGTCGTTCACTAGGGGGCTACGACCTAACGAGATACAGAGTGATGTAACAAGCTGTGCCGAGTCATATGCCTTAGGTCGCCAACGACCTAAGCGCGAAGCCACTTTTTCTTAGTTCGCTACGACCTACTAAGTCATGACCTAACGAGCTAAGGCAACAAATTAGGTCACAAACAACTGAAGCCTTAGGTCGCTGATCTCCTTATATCGTTCTTTCTTATGTCGTTGAAGCCTACCGGAGCTTAGATCGTTCAAGTACTAGGACGCGTGAAGAGGTTTATGTTGTTGTGTTGCTTAGGTTGTAACTCGTGTTGTAAATATTGAGTCGAAGGTATATATGTTGAGTCGCATTGTTGTAAGGTCGTGCGATGTTTGTACTTAGGTCGTAGGTCGCATGTTTTGGCTAAGTCGTTTGTACTGTTTGATTCTTAAGTCGTGTCAATGTTGTGTTGTAACCCTATAAATAGGGATGTCGGGTCATTGTAAAAAGATGGTTGATTTTGAATAAACTTTTGTTTGAATGCTTTGTGCATCTTGAAAATTGGAAGTTGAGCGTTGTCTTCTTTCTCCATTTTCGGTTATTCGACTACGCTCGAATCAATGGATTTGAAGCTGATTCACGGAATCTGGTGCGCGAGATCAACGTAGAAGAGTCGTAGATCTTTTAACATGGTATCGTGCGCGATCAACGTGTTAGAGATAGCTAGAATTCGGTATCTCTCGAGATCAATGAATTTGGGCATTCGGTATTTTCAAACCATCTATTTATCTTGTTTCAACTAATCGTTTCATCGGTTAGTTTTGACGCGAAATCTTCATTTCTTCATCATCCGTTAATATCTGCTGCGTCAGTTTGGTATCGGAGCTAGACTTAGCCAATCATAGCTAAGCCGAGCCTATTGGGAGAAGATTTGAACTGTTGAAGTGTTGGAGTTTGAGCCTAGTTGAAGTTTTTTTTATCAAGGCCGAGAGTTACAAGCCGAGCAAGTTAAGTGCAGGCCGAGAGCAATAAAGTTCAGATTTAAGTTGAAGTTGTGCTAGTTGAAGTGTGTTTGGATTCGTTGAAGATTCGACAATGCCTCCGAGACGTGCTAATCGATTTCAAAATGTTGAAGATGTGTATCGTAGACAAGATGCTGAACAAATGGAACAACGAATCAATGAAAAGTTTGATGAAGGTATTGGGAAGTTGGAGAAATTGATGAATGATATGAATCAAAGTCAGAGGAGAAGGTCGCCAATCTCAAACCATGAAGGAAACAGAGTTTCGCCATCGGTTGCGGAAGCGAGGAGGGTGTCACCACAATCTTGTAGAGAAAGAAGAGAATCATCAATTTCAACGAGAAGAGAATTCCATGAGTACAGAGATGAAGAGAGAAGAACTCCACGTGAGTTTGGAGATGAGCCATATCATGATGCTGAAAGACATAGTAGAAGAGATATGCGTGATCGTGGAAATGTTGATGGTCGAGATCGATATCGAAGTACATTTGATTACGATGAAGATGGTGATAGATGTAGTGTTCATTATCGAGATCGAGACCAAGTTCGAAATCCATATCGGGATGTAGAAGATGATCGTAAATGGGAGTCGGGGATGAAGACTGAAATTCCAGAATTCAAAGGAGGAATAATTGCGGAAGAATTTTTGTATTGACTATCAAATGTTGAAGAAATTTTTGACTTCAAGGAAGTACCCGAGCATCGTAGAGTTAAGTTGGTTGCTACTCGATTGAGGGGAAGAGCTATGGCATGGTGGCAACAAACTAAACTTACACGGGAGAGAATGGGGAAGTCGAAGATTGAGTCATGGGAGAAGATGAAGAAGTTGATGAAAGCTACTTTCTTACCTTATAATTATCAGTCTCTTATGTATCAGCGCTTACAGAATTTGAGACAAGGGACAAGTCGGTGAATGATTTTGCAGATGAATTTTATCAGTTGATTACCAGAAATGATACCATGGAGACAGAGGAACAGCTGACAGCTAGATTTGTTAGAGGATTGAAGCACACCAGAAGGCGCTAGCTTGGGAGAAACAAGGTAGAAGAGGAGGTGGTGTGTTTACGAATTCTAACAACCAGATCAAGGGTGCTACTAGCAATACGAATGTTTCCAAAGCTGTTAGTAAACCGATTGTCAATGAAGTTGCTAAGACCAAGGCTAACAACAATTTCAAGTGTTATAACTCTTAGCAGTTTGGCCATAAGATCAATGAATGTCCGAAGCATAAGAAGCGAGTGATGGTTGCTGAGGTTGAGGATGAGGATGCAGAAGTAGGATGTTCCAATTCAACACAAGTCGAGGAGGAAGTAGAATTATTGTCAAGAGATGTGGGTTGTAATTTGATGATGAGAAGGTCGCGTTTGACACCGAAGCTAGAGGATGATTCAAGTTGGCTAAGGAGTAATATTTTTCAGTCAACACGTACTATTCTGGGAAAGGTTTGTAAGTTCGTCATCGATGCAGGAAGTTGTGATAACATCATCTCTACAGAAGCTGTAAAGAAGTTGGCGTTAAGGACAGAGAAGCATCCCAAACCCTACAAATTAGCTTGGTTGAGGAAAGGTGGAGAATTGAAGGTTGGTCGAAGAGCTCGTGTAACTTTTTCCATTGGAAAGAAGTATAAAGATGATATATGGTGCGATGTTGTGGATATGGATGTATGTCATTTGTTGTTGGGGAGACCGTGGCAATATGACAGAGTTGTGCAACATGATGGTCGTACCAATAGTTACAGTTTCATGTTCGAAGGTACTAAAATCACTTTAGTTCCTAAAAAGCAACAACAAAGTGACAGCAAGTTGGAGGAGATTGAAGAACTAAAGACTTTGTTATCTTTGAAGGAATTTGTCAAGGAAGTGGAGGATGAGCCTGAAGTGTTTTTGTTGATCGGACGTGAAAGTAGTGAGGAGGTTGAAATTCCAAAGAAAGTTAAACTAGTACTGAAGGAATTTGAAGATGTATTCTCAGAGGAGCTGCCAAAAGAATTACCACCATTAAGAGACATACAACACCAGATTGATCTTGTTCTGGGAGCTAAGTTACCACATAGACCACATTATAGAATGAGTCCGAAGGAAAACGAAGAGTTGAGAAGGCAGGTGGAGGAGTTACTTGAACAATGGCGTGTACAAGAAAGTTTGAGTCCTTGTGCAGTACCAGCATTGTTAGTTCCGAAGAAGGATGGAACTTGGAGAATGTGTACAGATAGTCGAGCACTAAACAAGATTACAGTGAGGTATAGATTTTCGATGCCGAGATTGGATGATTTGTTAGATCAGTTGAGCGGAGCTGCTATCTTTTCAAAGATTGATCTGAAGAGTGGATATCATCAGATTCGAATTCAACCAGGGGACGAATGGAAGACAGCTTTCAAGACACGGGAAGGGTTGTATGAATGGCTGGTCATGCCATTTGGTCTTTCGAATGCACCTAGTACTTTTATGCGGGTGATGAATAAGATCTTTCGACCATTTATTGGGAAGTTCGTGGTGGTATACTTTGATGATATATTGATATACAGTGGGAGTACCGAAGAGCATCTACTACATTTGCGGGAAGTGTTGATGATACTTCGTCAGGAACAATTTTATGCTGCAACGAAGAAATGCGTGCTCATGACGCATAGTGTTTTATTTTTGGGATATGTTGTATCAGAAGGAGGTATCCAGGTGGATCAAAGTAAAGTTGAAGCAATCAGAAATTGGCCACAGCCCAGGACTATAACTGAAGTGAGAAGTTTTCATGATTTAGCATCATTCTACCGAAGGTTTATTCCATATTTCAGTAGCGTGATGGCTCCTGTTACTGATTGTATGAAGGGAAAGCAGTTTTTGTGGACAGAAGAAGCAGAATTTGCTTTTGAGAAGATCAAGGAACTTTTGACGTCAGCGCCCATTCTAGTATTACCAGACTTTCAGTTGTTGTTTGAGCAACATACTGATGTATCTAAGGTTGGAATTGGAGGGGTGTTAAGTCAGAGGGGCCGTCCTATTGCTTATTTCAGTGAGAAGCTTTCGAGAGCAAAGATGAGATATAATACTTACGATGTAGAATTTTACGCTATTGTGCAAACTGTGAAGCATTAGAGACACTATTTGTTCCATAAAGAATTTGTTTTATATACTTATCACGAAGCGTTGAAGCATTTGCAAGGGCAGGACAAGATTGCAGCTAGGCATGCCTCATGGATTGCATACTTGCAACAGTTTACATTTGTTGTGAAGCATAAGTCGGGATTTACAAACCGTGTGGCAGATGCATTGAGTAGAAGAAATCATTTGTTGACTACAATGAGGGTTGAAGTGACAGGGTTTGATGTATTGCCAGAATTATTTGTTGATGATCCTTACTTTGCTAAGGTTGTAGATAAAGTCGAGAAGGGAAAGCCGGATGAGTACGTGTTAGTGGATGGTTTTCTTTTCAAGGGAAATCAATTATGTATAACAGATTGCGGTTTGCGAATGAAGATTTTGAAAGAATTGCATGAAGAAGGTCATGTGGGAAGAGATCGTACTTTGCAGTTGATTTCTCAATCATATTTTTGGCCTTCCATGAGGAAAGAAGTTGAAAGATTTGTGGAGAGATGTCACATATGTCAAGTTTCCAAAGGGACAGCTATGAATGCGGGATTGTATATGCCATTGCCTGTGCCTACTAGACCATGGGTTGATATTAGCATGGACTTTGTTTTGGGTTTGCCAAGAACACAACGTGGGAATGATTCTATATATGTTGTGGTGGATAGATTTTCGAAGATGGCACATTTCATAGCCTGTAAAAAGACCGTTGATGCAGTCCGTGTTGCTCAATTGTTCTTTAAAGAAGTTTATCGACCACATGGGCTACCTGAAACCATTGTTTCTGATCGGGATACTCGTTTTCTTAGTCATTTTTGGTTGAGTCTGTGGAAGATGGTTGGGACGAAACTGAATTTCAGTAGCGCCTATGATCCACAAACAGATAGGCAAACGGAAGTGGTGAATAGATCATTGGGAAACTTATTGAGATGTCTTGCGAAAGATAATTTGAAGAGCTGGGATATGAAGTTATGTCAGGCGGAATTTGCACATAATCACGCTGTTAATCAAAGTACTGGATTCGGTCCATTTCAAGTAGTATATTCAGCAATTCCGAAGGGACCGTTGGATTTGTCGATAGTTCCATCTCAAAAAGGAGATGTTAAACGAGTTTGTGATTTTGTGAGTGAGCTGCAGGAGTGTCACAGAACTGTTCATGAACGATTGCTTGCATCAAATGTGAAGTATAAATAAATGGCGGACAAGAAACGAAGGAGTGTAGACTTCAAAGAAGGTGATTTGGTTTATGCAGTGTTGACAAAAGATCGTTTTCCAGTGGGAACTTACAACAAGTTGAAAGCTCGAAAAATTGGTCCAGTAGAAATTATGAAGAAGATTAATGATAACGCTTATCGGTTGAAATTGCCGGATGATGTCCATACTGCCGACGTTGTTAACGTCAAACATTTGATTCCGTATCATGGGGATAAGCTTGTCGAAGAAGAGGAAGGTGTAAATTCGAGGTCGAATTTCTTTCAACCGGGGGAGGATGATGCAGCGCAACCTTCTTATGTCGTAGGTCGCCCACGACCTAACAACACTTGCGAGTTAAGCTTATGCCGTTCACGACCTATCGAACTATGGCCTAACAAATTAACGATCCAAGATAACAAACCCAACGAGTTAATGGTTCAAGGAAACAAGGTTAGCGAGCTAAACCTTAGGTCGTTCACTAGGGGGCTACGACCTAACGAGATACAGAGTGATGTAGCAAGCTGTGTCGGGTCCTATGCCTTAGGTCGCCAACGACCTAGCACGAAGCCACCTTTTCTTAGTTCGCTACGACCTACTAAGTTATGACCTAACAAGCTAAGGCAACAAGTTAGGTCGTGAACAACTGAAGCCTTAGGTCGCTGATCTCCTTATATCGTTCTTTCTTATGTCGCTGAAGCCTACCGGAGCTTAGATCGTTCAAGTACTAGGACGCGTGAAGAGGATTATGTTACTGTGTTGCTTAGGTCGTAACTCATGTTGTAAATATTGAGTCGAAGGTATATATGTTGAGTCGCATTGTTGTAAGGTCGTGTGATGTTTGTACTTAGGTCGTAGGTCGCATGTTTTGGTTAAGTCGTTTGTACTGTTTGATTCTTAAGTCATGTCAATGTTGTGTTGTAACCCTATAAATAGGGATGTCGGGTCATTGTAAAAAGATGGTTGATTTTGAATAAACTTTTTGTTTGAGTGCTTTGTGCCTCTTGAAAATTGGAAGTTGAGCGTTGTCTCCTTTCTCCATTTTCGATTATTCGAGTACGCTCGAATCAACGGATTTGAAGCCGATTCACGGAATCTCGTGCGCGAGATCAACGTAGAAGAGTCGTAGATCTTTTAACATGGTATCTTCCGCGATCAACGTGTTGGAGATAGCTAGAATTCGGTATCTCTCGAGATCAACGAATTTGGGCATTCGGTATTTTCAAACCATCGATTTGTCTTGGTTCAACTAATCGTTTCATCGGTTAGTTTGACGCGAAATCTTTATTTCTTGTCATTCGTTATATCCGCTGCGTCACGATGAAAATACAAGAAATCTTGAGCTGCTTCACCAAATCCTCTCTCTAGAAGTCGTCCTTCTATAGGCTGAACCACCGATATCACTCTTGGAACCAAGCCGATACGAAAATTCAATCTTCCGATACTAAGGCAAACCTTGACTTCTTTGAAGACAACCAAAAAATTTTCTGACAACTTCGATAGCTCTCACTCCCTCTTGAGATGTCTCATCCCATGCAAAAGATTACCCAAGGAAACACTCAACTATCGCAAGTCACTTTTGCGATGTATTCCGATTAGTTCCCAAGAAACTGTTCTCTCCTCATATATTAGAAGAGCTTACGCTTGACCAACCAATCCATCGAAGAAATGGGTCCACTCTGCTGCTTCTGAACCCTATCTCCAGGATACTGCTAAGCCAAAAGATCTTCCTGCTGGCACATAAAACACCTCTGAGCTCCACTGCTGCTATAGTTGCCAAGACTTCTATCTATAAGCACTTCGATCCTCAAAATCATATTATCCAATTCCACAAAAGAGCCTTCGAGATGTCAGACATTTTCTCAAGAAACTCGAGCCTCAAACCAAACACAAACATCTCGTTCTTCCTAAGGGTGACAATGAGATTATGTCCACAACGAGGCAACTCAATGACCTTAGTCTCATACCTACTATAGACAAACTCCTTGTTTATGATCTAAACAATTCCCACACAGCCCAGTCTTCTCTGCAGTAGGTAAAACAATTCCTCAAAAGATTGCTCCAAAGAATCACCTTCGAGAACATCTATGGTCCCTGTGTCTTGCCACGCAGATACTCCTTCCCAAAGTTGCCAAGATGCCATCACTTGCTTCTGCACATCCGACAGATTCAAACTCTTGAAAAACTGCTCACACTAGCGCAATCTAAACTTGCACTTCAAAAATGGACCCCGTATCTTAAAAGATTTTCCTTTCGAGATAGGTGAAATCCTTACACCAAGCTGCAAAGCTTATTCGAGATGGTATTGGGTCTACAATCTCGAAATATATTCTTCCGACCTCAACACTAGGGCCTCTTCCATTTGTGGTGTTTGTGCTACACACACCACTACTCCATCTACCTCTAGGACTCATGTTGGCAAACCCAAACAGGTAACCCAACAAAATAAGTTAGGTATATAGGTATATATAAAAATTACAAATACACTCTCTCAAGATAGAATCATTCCAAAGCCTAGGTATTCACTCAACCTAACGCTCTGATACCAACTATAACGAACAGCCATTCACTCCATAGAAAGACGCATCATTATTTAGAAAGAAAGGGATAGAAAAGAGAAAAGATAGAGAAGAAAGAACTAAACAACATCAGAATCTCACAGCGGAATGAATAAATTATATTACATCACATAAGATATTACATGGTATTGTATACATCAGAGTTACACAGCATATATACCACAAACCAGACAGTTATAAAGACCTGTCTTGTTTTTACAAGTCAAGTACAATACAGACTTCATCACAGAGATACAACACAACAGAACCACTATATATCTACAAATACTGAAGCCTCATGCTCCGTATCTCCTCCAGAACTCATCAAAGCTAACCTGAATCCCTTGAATACTCGTAAAAATTTGAGTACCCAAGATTTTAATAAACAAGAAAATAAACTTCGGGGCAGACATGGGGTCCGGTGTGAGTAAACGGGTTATTGTTTAACTTTGAAAAACCTTTGAAGACAAAGGGTATCTCGTAAGACTTCCCACACATAAACATGGAAAAGTTTTTACCTTACGATAACCAAAACATTTGATAGGAAATCCAGTGATATTATAATAGTGTCTAGGGTTATCAAGTAAATAGAAAATAGCTAAAATTGTTACATGATTAAATTCCAGCATACTAGCCATAAAGTGGGTTATATAATCAAAACCGTAAAGGAATGTAGGGAAAATGGGTTTCCATCAATGGCAGGGCTACTGGGGTACCACCCGTCACAGTACCTGGTCTAGATCAGAGTACTGAAGACCCACCCTAAATCCCCTGCAACACAAGGCCGGAACCATCCCTTACTGGATAGTCCTGAACAAGACAACCCCGCAGTTAGCGTGACCAACCGCACACTAAGCCGAAATAAAAGGGACCTCTAGACAGGGGAAAATCTCATCCTACTTGGGCGCAACCCACTTAGCATTGCCACACCTCCCCTGTTTTAGCCGCTCCCGGTTGATGAGGCTTGAGGCTACGATTACCATTAAATAACATATCTTGGAATGCTCATCGTCCTCCCGACGATGTTCTGAAAGCATTCAAATCATACAAGTTCGTTCCGGTTTCGAACGAAACAGAAGGCACTATCTCGTTACACTTATTTTGGAATCACCCTCAGAGTTAACGACCATAGCCCTTGCACTTTGAATCTCCATCTCGAACCTGAAAGCACTATCTTCGTCAAACTCATCTTGGAATCACCCTCAGGGTTTTAACGACGAATAGTTCTTACACTTCGAGTCTTCATCTTGAACTCCACTTGAGATTTCACGACCTAATGTTTAATTTGGATCGATGTGGCTTTCGGATATCCAAATTTGAAAATCCAATCCCGGTCTCACCGAAATCGAAAACGCTGTTTTAATGTCCAAGTTCTTTTAAGTTAAAACAATTTAATTTATTATCTATAAGCACACAGATAGATAATTCACATTATCACAATAGATAAATCCTTATTATCACAATTCAACCAAGGCATCTCATATCATAAGCAACCCATATCACATATCAAAGATATCACCAAATCCAAGGCATTCAATATCATTCCATCATCCATAAGCAAGATACACCATTCCTAATTAATTTAATTAACCACTAAAGAATTAAATTAATTACTTAATTACTTGTAAATCCTACTTATTTAACATTAATTAATTACAAACCAATTAATTAATTATCATCTTAATTAATCATCCCTGATTAATTATTCTTTAATTACATTAAGTAATTAAGCTTCAATTAATTAATTATTCTTAACCATCTACAGTAATTAACCTTTAATTACTTTCACTAATTACATTAATTAATTATTTTATAATTACTTATATTGATTAATTATCCTTTAATTAGTTACATTAATCAACCCTTAATTATTTATTATATTAATTAATGATCCTCTAATTACTTCATTAATTAATTATTCTTCTAATTAATTTAATAATTAATCCTTAATTAATCAAATTCATTAATCAACCTTGATTGATCATATTCAATAATTAACTATCCTTAATTACTTACATTAATTAATTAACTTCTTAATTGATTATATTAATAAATTCTTTAATTATATACACCAAGTAATTAATCCTTAATTACTCCCACTAAGTAATTATCCTCTAATTAATTTCCATTAAGTAATTCCCCTTTAATTAATTACATCCAGTAATTACCCATTAATTACTTACACTAAGTAATTACACTTTATTAATTACATTAAGTAATTATACTTAATCAATCATCAAATGATTAATTTAAACTAGTTAATTAACTTAAATTAATCACATTAATTTAATTAATTACATTGAGTAATAAACCCCTTTAATTATTTCCATTAATTAATTATTCCTTAATTAATTATCTTTAATTACCTAGATTAATCAACCACACCATTCCTAATTAATTATAACCTTACTTTTAAGATAAATTCTTTTATCTTAATAAAATACCTCATTACACCATTTTACTTCATTAGAAAACATTTCGTAATCAATTATATAATTGAAAGTACATAATTTTCTTTTAAAACAAAACAATTTAAACCTTTAATTTTAATCATTATAATCTTTGTAAACTTGTTCAAACTTGTTTGATAAATACTTATTCTTTGAAAACTCAATTATCACTGCCTTTAAAACTAATTTACTTTAAATACATTTTAAAACTTGATTAAACATTTTTCTTTGGAAATTTATATATGCTTTAACTTGGAAAACTTGTTTTATAATGCCTTTAAACCTGCATCTTTTCTTTATGTTTTAAAACTTGAACTATCTTGTTTTAATAAAACTGTGCAAACCTTTACATATTTTATTTTTCTAAAAAAAGAGGATAACTCATCGAGTACAGACCCGAGCCCATTACGTTTTCCCCCGAGACATACGCGAGCAAAAACACAAGCACTCCCGACCATCCACTACTCTGAGACTCACACACAAACTTCACGAGTTCGACCCGAGCTCGAAGCTTCTTCCTGAATAATCAAATGTCACAGGTACGTGTACACCGTGCACAAGTACAACAACTCCAACCTCTGACGATCACCGCCGCAACCCTTAATAAACCATCGACGACTCCACCGACCCTCACGTAAAACTAGATCGACAGAAACACCTTCAAATTGGAAACAAGCACCTCAATCAAAACTGGAGCAAAAATGACCGGACAAAATCATCACCAGCCACCACCTCCGTCCACCGGATCACATGCCCGTCAACCAGAAGATACGCCACTACTTCCAGCCTCGTTCCCCTTTAACGCGATCGAGTCCAGTCTCCCATCCAGATCGAACAAGCCTCTACAACATCGACGATATAAACCCACCACTAAACCCTAATTTGCCTCAGGCATGCCACCTCGATTGTCAATAAAATTCACAACCATTTTTCCAAAGATCCTTAACCCACAGACCATCTCCAGACCAAACCCTGACCTCCAAATCACTGCCGATCAACGGCAACTAACAAAAATGCCTAAATCGATCAACTTTAAATATCTCGAAAATTAATTACATAAAAATCAAGATTTCATTACCAAAATTCATTATTTTCCATTTCGAATCATATTATAGAATCCAAATTTAAAATTATAAACATCGATTTTAGTCCTATTTTTGAAATTCACTGATATTTATAAAATTTTGAGATAGTACTTGATACAAATTTCTGGAATTATTTTTAAAATTTACATTATCCTGTTACGGATCTTTTCGTTTTAAACATCATGGTCTAAAATCAGTTCATTTGAGAGATATGAATTTGTTGAAGAAGATGTCTCTATAAATACAACAAAGAAGTTGATATCAGACATACACACAGACATTCCATATATTCTCATACATTCCAATCCAACATTCAAGCAACAATAATACTATGTTACCATAGCATTTCATCACATGCATCAAGTTAAATCTTAGATTTTAAACTGTTTTTAAAGAAAAAAATGGTTTACTGACCTTAAAAAAAACAGAGGACGGTTTTTCTTCTCCAGGATTTTTTTTGATCTGGAACTTTTGCATTTGATTTGAATTACCAGATGTTGATTAGCTTATTTTATTTTCTTACATTCAGTTGAATTTGTTGCTGGCTTGATCCTCTTTTTTGCTCAGGCTAAATTGAAACAGGGTGCTGAAACAGTTGCTTGATTTTCTTTTAAATTTGATTTCAGGTTTAATTTAGAAGAAGAAAGAAAGAATTTAGGAAAGAAAAGGATTTTGATTTGAGAAATGAAACTAGATTTCTCAAATTTTATTTATTATATAATTTAATTTTAATTAAAAAGGAGAATGCCACTTATTAATTCAAATTGTCCTTAACTTACAAGTGTATTTTACATGAATTCATTAATTTACAAATGTTAAAATACATTGTTATCTTCTTACAAATGTTAAAACATGGGTTATTATGTTTAAACCCTTATCTACTAAGTAATTATGATTTTATAATTATGTAAAGATGAATTTATGTTTATATTTATTTATATGTTTACAAACTATTCTAATTAATGAGATATTTAAAATGATCTATATATGTACAAACCATTTTAGTTTAAGTCATTTAAAAAAACAAAATAAAACTTTTATTAAAATCTTATTCAAACTTTAAACTTAAGTTAAATATTTTTAAATAAATATAAATGTTATCTTTGTTGTTATTAATTATAAAGTTAAATTTTAAATAGCTTTTGAAAAGCATTATATTTAACTCTCAAATTACAATAGATATTAATTTGAAAAACATGTTTTTATTTGTTAATTTCAAACTAAAGCTTTTCTATTTACAATATATATACAAATATATATATTATAAAAAGAAAGATTCTAATATTAGCGTTGAAAATTATTACATTGAATTTTGAAACAAATTTTCCAATTACAACACACACACACACACACACACACACACACACGCACACACACACACATATATATATTAAAATTAGACTACATATCTTTTATTAAATTTAAAACCAAAGACTTCCTATTTACAATATATATATATATATATATATATATATATATATATATATATTATAAATAGAAAACAATTTGATTAGTTTTTCAAAAAGATTAATTTACCAATTAAATATTATAAAAGAAGATTATTAAATCAATTTAAATACTTATTAACAAAGATTATTAAATTTCTATTGCCTAAAATTCTGGGTCATTACAAATGCGCTCCTCTATGCGCATGCTCTACAACGGACCCCAAACATTTACGCTCGGCACCTGAAGGTAAAGTACGACTTGTATGCATGACTAGCCCTACCCAACATTGCTAATTGCCATCGTCGACAGATATCCTCAAACCGACGCCAACCTGCTCCACTTCGAACCAATTTTACAATGGTACACTCCATTCGACCAATCATCGCTTCATTCTCTGCCACCCCCACAAACCTACTCACAGCAAGAACAATGGCACACGGACAACTAAGACCGCACTCCCCAAAACCTATATAGATTTGACGCTCTCCTCTATACTAATATAAAAGATCCGGTCTCATGATTTTTCGTGGACCGAAGCTCTAGAAATTAATTTTTTAAAGAAGGTGGCTACTCTGCGTTTTTATAAGGAGGAGAAAACAAAATGAGGAAAAGAAGAAAAGTAAGGAGGAGAAAACAAAATGGGAAAAAGAAGAAAAGTAAGGAGGAAAAGTATGTGTATATATGTGTATATGTGTGTCTCTCTCTCTCTCTCTCTCTATATATATATATATATATATATATATATATATATATAATTTATTTGATTTCTCATATAAATCTGCATTTATTTTGAGCACGTACAATTCCATGGCACATCGGATCCCTATAAACTTGTCGGCACACGTGACGCAGCGGATTAATCAAACAAAACTTCAATCGATGGATTGTAGCAATCGGTGAGTTGAAGATACCAAAAATGCCCAAGTTCGTTGATTCAAAGATACCGAACTCTAGCTATCTCAAACACGTTGATAGCGCACTATACCGTGTTCAAAGATCTACGATTCTTCGCACGTTGATCTAGCGCACTAGATTCCGTGAATCGGCTTCAACAAACGTGGATTCGAGCGCACTCGAACGACGTAAGTGGAGATAGGAGATTACACTCAACTACCAATTGGTATGAAAGCACAAAGCTAACAAAAGAGAAATTTTATTCAAAATCAACCACCCAAAAATTTACAACACACCCGCTATTTATAGGCATTACAACTCAACACAACATACAACACTCAACTCCTAGGTCGGCACCGGCTCAACAAATACGACTCATCTCGGCCGACTCAACATAAGTCGCTGCCGACTCAACAAGGCACGACTTAAAGACACAGCGGGTCACACGACTCAACACATGTACAGCCCCAACAATACACGACTCAAAAAATGCAACCGACTCATCAAACCCAGCAACCCACGACTCAATTATATACCGACTTAAAAACTCGCGACATACGACTCATACAAGACCGACTCATATAGTATATACATGACTCGTCTCAACACGACCGACTCAAGATACACAGCTTATCTCCTTGCCGACTCATCTTAGGTCGTAGCCCCTTAGCTCGGTCCCGACTCATCCTTTCTGCATTAACTCGCACCTTTCCTTCCTGTGTTCCATTGAATCGGGAACGACTCATACTAAGTCGTAAACGACACATCTCCGAAGCCCACTTTGCTCGACCTATGTTATCTCCCCCTTGTAAACTCTTAAACCGGAAACGACTCATCACTTTAAATTGTGGACGACTCATCAAGCAGGAACTCCTCCAAGCTTTGTTAAATCGGCACCGTCTCATGCTCCCCCTATCTCGTGACCGACTCATCAAGCATGCATGTTTTAAACTTGTGTACGCCTTACGAGTTAAATCCGAAGCTCCTTGACTCGTGCATGATTTAATATGGTTTAACTTCTGAATTCCTATATGCCTTGCTGCATCATCCTTCCCAGGTTGAGAAAAATTCGACCTCGAATTTGCAAATTCTTTCTCATCAAAATGTTCATCCCCATGATACGGAATTAAATGTTTAACGTTAAAAATATCAGAAGTATAAACATCATCTGGTAGCTTTAAT
The DNA here is from genome assembly GCA_030765085.1 of Allium cepa. Lineage (NCBI taxonomy): Eukaryota > Viridiplantae > Streptophyta > Magnoliopsida > Asparagales > Amaryllidaceae > Allium > Allium cepa. The sequence goes on along the minus strand of CM060931.1, from coordinate 262,744,502 downwards.
CGATAAGCATTCTCATTAATTTTCTTCAAAAATTCCACTGGACCAATTTTTCTGGCTTTCAACTTGTTGTAAGCACCCACTGGAAAACGATCCTTTGTCAATATAGCATAAACCAAATCACCTTCGTTAAATTCAACATTTCGACGTTTCAAATCTGCAGACTTCTTATACTTCTCATTCGACTTCTCCAATCGTTCCTGAACGATTTTATGACATTCATTCAGCTCTTCAACAAAATCAGTAGCTCGTTTAACTGTTCTCTTTGACTGTGGTACAACTGCTAAATCCAACGGCCCCCTGGGTAAATTTGAATAAACAATCTGAAACGGACTGAATCCTGTGCTTCGATTTACTGCATGATTATGAGCAAATTCTGCCTGGCATAGCTTCATGTCCCAACTTCTCAAATTATCCTGTACAAGACAACGCAACAAATTCCCCAATGACCTATTAACAACTTCTGTCTGCCCATCAGTTTGCGGATGATAAGCACTACTAAATTTCAGTTTCGTTCCTACCATCTTCCACAAACTCAACCAAAAGTGACTCAGAAAACGAGTATCTCTATCAGAAACAATAGATTCTGGTAAACCATGAAGTCTATAAATCTCCTTGAAAAATAACTGTGCTACTCGAACTGCATCTGCTGTCTTCTTGCAAGCAACAAAATGTGCCATCTTCGAAAATCTGTCCACCACAACAAATATCGAATCATTTCCCCTTTGAGTTCTCGGCAAACCCAAAACGAAATCCATGCTGATATCAACCCATGGCTTAGATGGTACTGGTAATGGCATATACAACCCTGCATTCGTTGCTGTCCCTTTTGAAACTTGGCAAATATGACATCGCTCCACAAATCTCTCAACTTCTTTTCTCATCGATGGCCAAAAGTAAGATTGCGAAATCAACTGTAAAGTACGATCACGGCCCACATGCCCTTCTTCATGTAATTCCTTCACAATCTTCATCCTCAAACTACAATCCGGAATACATAAACGATTTCCTTTAAACAGAAAACCATCAACCAACATGAATTCATCGGCAATCCCATCCTTCACTTTTTCAACATATTTCACAAAGTAAGGATCTTCTTCAAGCATCTCTGGCAACATTTCAAACCCCGTCACTTCAATCTTCATTGTCGTTAGTAAATGACTCCTCCTACTCAAAGCATCTGCTACTCGATTCGTCACCCCTGATTTGTGTTTAATGACAAAAGTAAACTGCTGCAAATAAGCAATCCATGACGCATGTCTCGCAGAAATCTTATCTTGCCCCTGTAAATGTTTCAAAGCTTCGTGATCAGTGTACAGAACAAATTCCTTCTGAAATAAGTAATGTCTCCAATGCTTAACCGTCTGAACAACAGCATAAAACTCAACATCGTATGTACTGTATCTCATCTTTGCCCCTGACAACTTTTCGCTGAAATAAGCAACTGGCTTCCCATTCTGGCTCAGAACTCCTCCAATACCAACCTTCGAAGCATCAGTATGCAATTCAAACAACAACTGAAAATTAGGTAGAACAAGAATTGGTGCAGACGTCAACAATTCCTTGATCCTTTCAAAGGCAACCCCCGCTTCCTCTGACCACACAAACTGTTTACCCTTCATGCAATCAGTCACTGGAGCCATCACGCTACTGAAGTGTGGTATGAACCTTCGGTAGAATGACGCTAGCCCATGAAAACTTCTCACTTCTGTAATTGTCTTTGGCTGTGGCCAATTCTTGACTGCTTCAACTTTGCTCTGGTCAACTTGAATACCTTTCCCTGAAACAACATAACCCAGGAATAAAACAGTAGGTGTCATAAACACACATTTCTTTGTAGCAGCATAAAATTGTTCTTCACGAAGAATAAGCAACACTTCCCTCAGATGTAGAACATGCTCCTCCGTACTCCTGCTATAAATCAAAATATCATCGAAATACACCACGACGAACTTTCCAATGAATGGTCTAAAATTTTGATTCATCACCCGCATGAATGTACTAGGTGCATTAGACAAACCAAATGGCATAACCAACCATTCGTACAACCCCTCTCTAGTTTTGAAAGCTGTCTTCCATTCGTCTCCAGGTCTGATACGAATTTGATGATAACCACTCTTCAAATCAATTTTCGAGAATATAGTTGCCCCACTCAACTGATCCAACAAATCATCCAACCTTGGCATAGGAAATCTGTAACGAACAGTGATCTTATTCAAAGCTCTACTATCAGTGCACATTCTCCAAGTTCCGTCCTTCTTGGGTACCAACAATGCTGGCACAGCACATGGACTCAAACTTTCCTGAATACGACCCTGTTCAAGCAACTCTTCCACCTGCCTTCTCAATTCCTCATGTTCCTTCGGACTCATACGATAATGTGGTCGATGTGGTAACACTGCCCCCGGAACAAGATCAATCTGATGCTGAATGTCTCTAAGTGGTGGTAACTCCTTTGGCAACTCCTCTGGAAAGACATCTTCAAACTCTTCCAAAACTGGCTTTGCTTCTTCGGGAATCTCAACTTCTTCACTACTCTCTCTCCCAATCAACAAAAACACTTCCGGTTCTTCCTCCACTTCTTTAACAAACTCCTTCAAAGTCAACAGAGTTTTCAATTCTTCAATCTCCTCCAGTTTGTTCTCCTTCTGCTGTTGCTTCTTAGGAACCAAAGTGATTTTAGTACCCTCGAACATGAAACTGTAACTGTTGGCACGACCGTCATGCTGAACTGCTCTATCAAACTGCCATGGTCTGCCCAACAATAAGTGACAAACATCCATATCTACGACATCACACCAAATTTCATCTTTGTACTTCTTCCCAATCGAAAAATTCACACAAGCCCTTCGACACACTTTCACTTCACCACCCTTCCTTAACCATGCTAGCTTGTATGGTTTAAGATGCTTCTCGGTCTTCAAATTCAACTTCCTAACTGCCTCTGTAGAAATAATATTATCACAACTCCCCGCATCAATAACGAACTTGCAAACTTTCCCCAGAATAGTACATGTCGATTGAAAAATATTGCTTCTCAGCCAACTACAATCCTCCTCTTGCTTAGGTGTCAAACAACTTCTCCTCATCATAAGATTACAACCTTCATCACCCGACACTTTTTCTTCCTCCTCAACATAAGGTACATTTGAATACTCTGCCTCCTCACCATCACCTGCTTCAACCTCTGCAACCATGGTTCTCTTCTTCGGCTTCGGACATTCGTTGCTTTTGTGACCCAACTCCTGACAATTATAACATTTGAAAACACTACTAGCCTTCGCTTTCTCTGCCTCCTTCACCACTGGCTTTGTAACAGGTTTAGGAACACTAGAACTTCCGCCAACACCCCTTGCTTGGTTATTGGAATTAGTAAACACACCACCTCCACGCCTTCCTTGTTTCTCCCAAGCTAACGCTTTCTGATGTGCCTCTACAACGGATCTAGGATCAAACATATTAACCATATCCTGGATCTGCATTCTCAAACCCCCAACGAATCTAGCAGTTAACTGCTCTTCTGTCTCCATGATATCATTCCTGGCAATGAGTTGGTAAAATTCATCAGCATAATCACTAACAGACTTTGTCCCCTGCCTCAGATTCTGCAACCTCTGATACATAAGTGACTGGTAATTATAAGGTAAGAAAGTAGATCTCATCAACTTTTTCATCTTCTCCCAAGATTCTATCTTTGACTTCCCCATTCGTTCTCGAGTAAGTTTAGTTTGCTGCCACCATGCCAATGCTCTCCCCCTCAGCCTTGTAGCAACTAACTTCACCCTTCGATTCTCCGGCACCTCCTTGAAATCAAAGATTTCCTCCACATTAGACAACCAATCTAAGAATTCCTCAGCAACCATCCCGCCTTTAAACTCCGGAATCTCCATTTTCATACCCGACTCCCAACGACGGTCATCCTCCACATCACGGTAAGAATTTCGAACTTGGTCTCGATCTCGATAATGAATACTTGCTCTATCACCCTCTTCAACAAAATCAAAAGTACGCCTACATCGATCTCGACCAATGTCATCCCTTTGTTCATGCATGCTTCTTTGACTATGTCTCTCCCGTTCAGAATGTGATGAAACTCTGCTATTTCCACGGTTTGATTCAGGTGAAACTCTTCTTCGATTCTGACTCATATCAATCATCAATTTCTCCAGTTTACCAATGCCTTCATCGAATTTATCATTAATACGTTGTTCCATAAGTTCAGCTTCTTCTCTACGATACAAAGCTTCAACGTTTTGATGACGGTTAGCTCTCCTCGGTGGCATGGTTGAAAAACTTCCCAAGACTTCAAAAATTCAACACAAGACTTCAAGCTTCAACAAAATAACAAGTTATGGCTCAACACTACACGGCGATGCTTGTCTCGGCTCTCACTAACTCGGCAACGAGTTAACGACTCAAGCAAGATCGGCTCCCACTTGTCTCGGCTTGGCACAAAGTATACACGGCCTCACCTTTCAAACCTTGGCGCGCAACTTCAACAAGACTAAATTCAAACACCTTTGCTCCTTTTGATCCTAAATGGAATGGATCAAACTCTTCAAACTTGATGCAACTTCAATATGAACACAATGAACAACTTCAAACTTCAAAAACTTGGCTCCAAGAATCAAACTTAGCTATGATTGGCTAAGTATGGCTCTGATACCAATAATGACGCAGCGGATTAATCAAACAAAACTTCAATCGATGGATTGTAGCAATCGGTGAGTTGAAGATACCAAAAATGCCCAAGTTCGTTGATTCAAAGATACCGAACTCTAGCTATCTCAAACACGTTGATAGCGCACTATACCGTGTTCAAAGATCTACGATTCTTCGCACGTTGATCTAGCGCACTAGATTCCGTGAATCGGCTTCAACAAACGTGGATTCGAGCGCACTCGAACGACGTAAGTGGAGATAGGAGATTACACTCAACTACCAATTGGTATGAAAGCACAAAGCTAACAAAAGAGAAATTTTATTCAAAATCAACCACCCAAAAATTTACAACACACCCGCTATTTATAGGCATTACAACTCAACACAACATACAACACTCAACTCCTAGGTCGGCACCGGCTCAACAAATACGACTCATCTCGGCCGACTCAACATAAGTCGCTGCCGACTCAACAAGGCACGACTTAAAGACACAGCGGGTCACACGACTCAACACATGTACAGCCCCAACAATACACGACTCAAAAAATGCAACCGACTCATCAAACCCAGCAACCCACGACTCAATTATATACCGACTTAAAAACTCGCGACATACGACTCATACAAGACCGACTCATATAGTATATACATGACTCGTCTCAACACGACCGACTCAAGATACACAGCTTATCTCCTTGCCGACTCATCTTAGGTCGTAGCCCCTTAGCTCGGTCCCGACTCATCCTTTCTGCATTAACTCGCACCTTTCCTTCCTGTGTTCCATTGAATCGGGAACGACTCATACTAAGTCGTAAACGACACATCTCCGAAGCCCACTTTGCTCGACCTATGTTATCTCCCCCTTGTAAACTCTTAAACCGGAAACGACTCATCACTTTAAATTGTGGACGACTCATCAAGCAGGAACTCCTCCAAGCTTTGTTAAATCGGCACCGTCTCATGCTCCCCCTATCTCGTGACCGACTCATCAAGCATGCATGTTTTAAACTTGTGTACGCCTTACGAGTTAAATCCGAAGCTCCTTGACTCGTGCATGATTTAATATGGTTTAACTTCTGAATTCCTATATGCCTTGCTGCATCAACACGTCACCTCATTTTTTCAGTCCGAATGCAATAAATTTCTCTATGAGGTAGTTCCTTGGGATGATAGTTTCATGCACCCTGATGTCATTTTAGACAACGGCTCGCCCGATTTCAAATATCACGATATACATATATATATGTATTCTGATTCGCAATCCCGATCAAGACTCAACGGAAGTGGTCTCGAGTCCTTATTTGACTGTATTTGAAAATTCATATTTTGGACCTTCAATTCAATAACGATTTAATATTTGAGTTAATTATTTAAATATCTCATCGTTAAACATGAGGTTGTTACACATTTGCTAATATCTCAATTATTGATTTTGGTGACAGAAACCATATAAAATTTAGATACTAATGTTTTGCCAAGTTATATATTATATAGTGCAGAATATTACACAGGTGTTGAATCAAAGACCATACATTATAAAGACTTAAGATAAAGATATGAAGACTCAAGAGTTTAAAGATAAAAAAAATGAAGATCTCAAGATTATAATTAAGTCTATAGGGTCATTAGTATATATTGTTAAAGTCCTTCATAGCAATTTCTGACCTCCATCTCAAATTTTTGATTTTTAATATTTTATAATAAATTATTTTAAATATTTATTTTAAATATTTTATAAAAAAAATTCTAGAGTTTAAAATATTAAAAACTATGTTTAAATTATTTTACAAAGAAAAGGATTTCCAAAACATTTTGAAAGAAACGTATTTCCAAATTTCACTATGGAATGTTGAAATACCTAGTGCTTATATGTTGACATATGGAAAGTTGGGTCATTTTTCAAATTTTGAATAGAAGTGTCTATTTGACACAACCTTTCATGAATGGACACATCTATTTATTTACTATATAAAGAGGAGTGCAAATTAATTTTTAAATAACTAATTACTTACTTTCTTCCCACTCTTTACTCTCTTGAAAAAAATACTCAATGTTCTTCAAATAATATTGAATCTATTCGTACTTCATTGTATTGATTCAATACTACTATCTTACTATTTTGGAAACATATCTCTATCAATTTGAAGATCAAAGTACTATCCTAGAGGTTATAGGATCCATTATATCTGAAGTAAAAGAATTTGTCTTTGGAAAAACTATCAACTATATTTGTGTTTACTTAGGTGTACTTGTACCCCGTTTAAATCAAGTGGGCATGCTTAGTTGACCGTTAAAATCTAGTGGATGTGCTTGTAGCTCATTCAAATCAAGTAAGTTTAACCCGAATTCGAAGTACATAAGGGTGTGTCTTGTAGCCTTGAAATTCAGATTGTATTTGGTTTTGTCTTTTACTTGGTTAAAAATTGGCATTTGAAAAGAAACCTATACATGCAATTCTATGGGACTGGACATAGGAGAAATCCGAACCAGTATAAATTCCCTACTGTCATCTCTCTAACTCTTGCTTTACTTTATTGCTTTTATTTTTATTTGTGATTGCATTATTGACTGATTATTAATATAATTTTGTGTCGTTAATATATGATTTAACATTAGTATTGAAAGAAAATTAAAAAGCTTTACATAAGTTAGAAAACACTATTCACCCTCCTCTAGTGTTAACATAGCCTTAAGATAAATAATTCTGCAACCATATTTGGTATCAAATCAATGGGTTTCAAAAACTCGTAATTTGATTTTTGAAAAGTTTAAATACCTAACAACACAGTTAGTACACTTATTAACACTTTTGTCGATGGACAATCTACTATTAGATCTCCACTTTTTAATGGCAGTAATTACACTTATTAGTCATGTAGGATAAAGATTTATTCATAGTCTAATGGTTTAGATATTTGGAATATTACATAGAATGAGTACACTGAACCCAAATCTAACTTTTCACAATGAAATACTGACCAAAAGACAAGTACACTTAATAATACCAAGGCATGAATATTTATTTTTCTTATTAGATAAAAATGAATTTAATAGAGTCTCTATTTGTAAGTTTGCATATGTTATTTGAAGAACATTGCAAGTCACTCATGAAGGCATTAGTAAAGTTGAATAAACTAAAATTTCCATGCTAACCAATCAGTTTCAATTATTTGAAATGAATCAGGGTAAGTGTATTTCTGATATATATTGTAGATTTCAAAATATAGTACATTTTTTAGCATCATTGGGCAAAAAATTTCTGAAGAGGACTAAGTTAGAAAAATCCTCAATTCACTCTCTTCAAAAATGGGATCAAAAGACCTTAGCAATAGAAGAATCTAATGACATTGGCACTACAAAAATTGAAGAGTTAATAGGTAATGTCCTATGAAGCACAATTGTAGTATAGAAGAGAAAGCAAGGCAACAAAAAAGAAATCCATTGCTTTCAACATAATAACTGACAATCAGAATTCAAACGATGAGAATGATGAGGAGATTGCTTTCATGACCAGAAATTTCAAAAATTTCATGAAGTATAGAAAGATGAACAACTTTGGAAGACCTGAAAACAAGACTCCTGGAACTAGAACTACAATTAGATGTTTCAACTGCGATGAACCTGGTCATTTGCAAAGAGACCGACTGCATCAGAATAAATCAAGGATCTTGCCAATCATTGATTCATCCAAAAAAAGAAAGAGGGCTTATACAGCAACATTAGATGATTCGGATACAAATTCAAGTGACAATGAACTTTATACTAAGGATGCAAACATGTATTTCACAACAATAGTATATTAATCAAAACCGATCAAAGGAATAGAGTAAAAAGTGGTACTTTTACATTTAATTTCTATTTTATTTTTTGAATTTAGGAATAAAATATAAATTAATAGTAAAATTGGATGCATACAAGTATATTTTGGAATATTTTACCTTAGTTTTAATTTTTGATTTTACGGCCCGTATGTTAACATACTAATAGCACAAATGTCGACGTACATGCCAGAAATTTGAAATCTCTTTTGCATTATTTCCAATAACTGAAAAGGCATCTTTTCAAAACCAAACCGTCGGTTCTCTCTCTATTAAATCGACCTATCTCTATCCATTCATTCTCTTACTTTATTTCAAAATTCAAAATATCTCTTCACTCTCTTATCACCTTAAAAACTCAAAACTGGCCTCCCCAGCCAACAACCAAAATTCGTAAGGCTTTAAAAAGAATTAAAGGTTTTCTTTTCAGTAACAAAGAAGCCATTATATTGAATATTTTGCTTTCGAAAAAAAATTTCCTAGATGATTTGCAAAGTTTAGTGATTTTTTATTGCTATGGTCATAAAGATCTTTGTTTTTAAAACGACATTCTTTATTTAGTGACTCTTCTTAAAAAGATTTTGTATGTTATTCAATTTAGTTAAAATGTTTTAAGCAAATTTGGATGAAAAAAATTTCAAAGGAAAAAAGGGACAAATTTGGAGTATTGTAAAAGGCACTGCTATTATTTTAGATTTTGAACTTTTGGGTCAAATACTTGGTTGCAATATTAGTGGAATTGACCACCCCTCCTTTAAAATTAATGAGCAAAATCAAGAAGTTTTTTCTTATATAAGCTTCGATTATTTTATTGATTTTGACTCCACTATTTACAAGTATTTCATTTAAGGGGAGTTTTTCTTTTCACCCATTTTTGTTGATGACAAAGGGGAAGAAAAATATAAAATATGCACATGCATATAATTAGAGGGAGTTATGTAAATCATGGGGAGTTATATTATATTTTATATACAAAAATAATTAGTGGTTGTCATCATAAAAAATGAAGAGATTGTTAATACCTCGGTTATTGATTTTGATGACAACAACCATATATAATCCTACAAAATATAGATATTAATGTTTTGCCAACTTATATAGTATATAGTGCAAAATGTTACATAATTGCTCAATCGAAGGCTGTACAAAATAAAGACTCAAGATAAAGGCATGAAGACTCTTGAGTTCAAAGATAAAGAAATGGAGATCTTAAGATTATAATTAAATTTATAGAGTCATTTATATACATTGTTAAAGTCCGTGATAGGAATTTCCGATCTCCCTCTTGAATTTCTGATTTTGATATTTTAAAATAAACTATTTAAAATATATTTCAAAAATATATTATGAAACTATTCAAGAGTTCAAATTTTTTAAAAGCTATATCCAAATTATTTTACGAAGTATAGGATTTTCAATACAATTTAATAGAAAAGTATTTTCAAAATGCACTAAGGTACATCAACAGACATAGTCCCTATATGTCGATATATAGACTAATGTGTCATTTTTTAAATTTTGAATAGAAGTGTCTGTTCGACACAACCTTTCATGAATGGGAACTTTTGTTCATTTACTATATAAAAGGGAGTGCAAATGAATTTTTAAATAACTTATTACTTACTTTCGTCCCACTCCTTACTCTCTTGAAAATTCTCTTGAAAGATATATTTTATTCTCTTCAAAATTAAATAAAATCAATTCATACTTCATTGTATTGATTCAATACTACTTTCTAACTGTTTTGGAAACATCTCTCTATCAATTCAAAGATCAATGTTTATCGTAGAGGCTATAGATTCCATTGTATCCAAAATACAAGAATTTGTCATTGGAAAAACTATCAACTCTATTTGTGTTTGTTTAGATGTGCTTATACCCTATTCAAATCAAGTGGGTGTGCTTAGTTGCCCTTTCAAATCCAGTGGATGTGCTTATAGCCTGCTCAAATCAAGTGAGTTTAACATGGACTCGGAATACAGTAGAGTATGTCTTGTAGCCTCGAAATCGAGATTGTATTTGGGTTTGTCTTCACTTGGTTAAAGATCGACATCCGAAAAGAAATACGCACAAGCAATTGTATGGGACTAGATGTAGGAGAAATTCGAACACTATAAAAGCCCTATTTTGAACAAGAAAAATTAATTGAAATTCTCTTTTTTCATCTTATGTTCCCTCCTTAACTATACAACTTCAAATTGTTATAACTCTCTCAAATTTCTATGGATTTACATGATACTAGTAACAAGCGAAAGAGCGTAAAGAGTGTTATAGTTACATAGAACTATAAAGGCAACGCTTAAAGGATTGGAGGCAAAATAGTCTGGGTAGAGAAGGATTGAAGAAAAGGAAAGAAACTAGCAAGTGATTCTTCTTTATTCTTCGATATAATGTCAAGTTTGATGATATAATAGTAGTTTGTAAATTAACGTATAATGATAACTTATATGGATTAATGAAGTGGGTTTGTGGGGAAATCAAAGAAAAAGTTAATGAAAATTGGTATAAATTCGAAATATATATATATATATATATATATATATATATATATTCACAACTCTGAATCAATTTATAACAAAATATGATGTAAACTTAACCATAAACTAAAGTATAATCATCATATAATTACATTATAATGAACACAAATAAATCAAGAACGATACGATATAACCCAGAGGAAGAATGAAGGAGAAATGAGCGAAAATAATGCAGAATCCGGGCCAAGTATTATTGATGGTGTTTCACACCTTTTATTTTGACCAACGATTGGAGCTATTATTTAAGATTATTTCAATTGTATGATGTCAAGGAGGATTACTTTGATATTAATCGCTATACGGAGTTGAATTATGTATATTGGCAATAAAATTAGTTTGACATTGCTAGGAATAGGTATGAAATCTATGGGGTTAAGTAGGCGACCCATGACGCAAACCTATGACACAAGTAGGTGGTCCACGTATATGTTTCTCCTTCATAGTGCATGAGACTAGTCTATGTGGAGGAGTGGATGTTAAGCGATCCTACAATTCATGAGGTAAGTCCAGATAAGAGTCCAGTTTTGCTTTTGAAGCATGGACAACAGGCGATCCTATAGTGCATGAGGCTAGTCCAGGGAAGTTATTCCAACATGAGTTTGATTTCAATATGACCTATATCGTAGATGGCGGGACTGGATTTATATGATCAGATTTGTATGGTTCAGTTGGTAGTGTGCAAGATGGATTCTGGATGTGTTTGACACTTGTCACATCATATCAGTATCTTTGTAATATATGGGTAGTAGGCAAGATTCACTCACTCAGACTTATTCCTGACCAACTTCTATTTTCCTTTTTTGTGTCACTAGATTAATAGGCCTAAAGACGAGATGAACTAGGGGCGAGGGAATCGATGTACACATTTTAAATATTGTAAATATGTGTTATGAGTTAATTTTGACTTTTGTGTGTGGATTGGGTTTGATTAGCATCGCAAAAATATATGTATATGACATTGTTGATACATAGTAATGTTATGCAACGCTGATGGTTATCACTATTTTATATTTTGCTTCCTTCCGCATAAGATTCTAAAAATTATTAGTTAGAACTTTGGTTTTTTTGGTTATGATATCCCAATACTGTTTATTTTTTATTTTCAAGGTGTTAACGTTGTTTGGGCAGTAAACCCAAGGCTCGGAAAAAGCGGATTGTTACATTGGCCCGTGGTGGAAGTGTGCATCTTGGTGATGATGTACAACTATGGTGGGGATGAGTGATATGCATGGCTTGTGCATGTATATAAGAAAAAAAACTCCTTTTAGCCAAAAATTTATTAAATGCAATTTGAACCTATTTTTGGTCGAACACAATTTGAAATTTTTTCATCATAATCCTATCGATTGAATACATCTTGAACCTTTAGCTTCGCCTTTAAGAGACCCTATCCCTAACACAGTTGTGGAGTTGCAAACCCATCACAATCCTACTTAGCATGTTATCGCTTAAATACTCATGCAAGGGAAAAGTAACACAACCATTAAAATTGTCGACTCTTGGTTACTTATATGTGAATTTGCCTTGGACTGTGTATTGTCTTCTATGAGATTTTCAACTGTAAAACAATATAAGAGTATGGATTTTCAATCTGTATTCATTCACATATAAAAATTGCATGGTGAAAAGTCACGTTCCATAATACATGGAATTTCTGAAATTATTTCATATGAAATGTGCAATTAAACCATAGCGCGCGATCATGTGTTCAATAAGACTGAATACAGTAAGGATAGTATTGTTTTAGGAACTAGACCAAGGACTATAAACAAATCTAGGAATTCGACTACTGGGATGAGAGTTATGATCTGTTTACTTTAGTATAACTTATTTGATATTCTTAACACATTAAGAATGGTTGAATACATTTTTTATAAAGAAATCTGATGTACTCTAACAGTGAATATTTTCTCTTTTAACGGTTCAATCCTTTAAAAGGAAAATGAAAGTTTGAGAGTGGAAGTAATATAGGCATACTTATGATGATGAAATAGTGAATGGCCACCTATGCTTCATGAAGAGATATTAAAAATGGAATTGTATAGAGTACTTAAAGACACTTAATATGGAACAAGAAGTGTTATTTCTATTCCAAGTGTGTTTTTTTTAGACAATTGTTCTCTATAAAATTTATTTTTTCGAGTTCGAGATATTTGATATGATACATAAAATTTATTTCTTCGAGTTTGAAATATTTGATATGATACATCCGACTATAACCTAGTTACAAATTAAGAAATAAATAGTCAATGGTGAATGATTGAATGAAGCTTCATATTTTGAATGTTATTATTGCGATAACAGAAATAGTGGGAGCATAAGATATAACAGTTGATAATAGTCACAACAAGTTCTAATAAATTATTTTTACGTATACCAAATATTATTTATGAAATTATAATCATATTTCGTTTTGACCAAAAATAGATGCAACATTTTAGTAAGAATATTATAAATAATCATTGTAAAGTAAATCCATTTTCGTATAACGATGATGATATTTGTTTTCATTACAACAACGATGTGACAGTTATACAAAATACAAAAGCATTCTAAAATATTTAACAATAATTTTTGTAATCATGGACAAATCCATATCTTTGATAATCTTTCTATCATACAATTATGAATCATATGGTACAAACGATTAATGGCATAGTACCCATTCATTGGAAGTAGCAAAACATTTAACGAAGCTCTGGATTGATATATATAATGTACGTGAAAGGTCTAATTATACTAATAACGGATCCACTTACTTTGGTAAATTCACCGATGATATTTATCTGATATTAACATATGTATTTAATACGCATGTTAGATACCTATGATGAGTTCATAGAATATGATACATAAGTAGAAAATATAACAAAAAAAGAATTAGAACAATTCGATTTGATCACATTGGTGGGTACCTTGGAAAAGGGTTCCAAAAGTATCTAAAAGAGAGTATTATTCACTTTCAAAGTCATTCCTCCATATACAACAAATGATGTATATATAAGGAGAAATTGGGATTTGTTGGACAAAACATGATTGATAATGATGATAGAGTTAGGGTTAGGCTCTAGAGGCAATTTTTTAATTAACGTAAATTATTAACTTTGTAATAAATTCTCGTTCGATATAAAAGGTGCTTTTCATTCAATTATATACTTGTCATGTTTTGATATGTTAATTAATCATTTAATTTAAGTATATTAAACAGAAAAATCCTTTAATGATATGTAATGTGATAGTAATTACAATGTGTCATAATCATGAGAAATTTATAACATTAAAAATAATATAATATTTTAAGAGTTACTAGTAAAGACATTTAGGGACACGATATTGATACATCCGCTGAGACTAAAGCACATAATGCTCTCTAAGTGTTGGGCAACGTATACTCATGACTTTTGAGGACACCGAGGAATGACATGTTGATAGTTGTTGGATAACTATGAAATGACTCACTTGAGATTTTTTTATTGGTTAATATAACCAAGGTCAAACAGAGAATCATAAAGTAACTACATAACACAGTTCTCTTGACTTGAGTATATTGTTGAACTTCAGTAAGGAAGCTCCACATTGATTATAGTTAAATCATGGCATAGCGACCATCGGATGACTATATTTGGTTCTAAATTGAAGAATTGGAGGCAAAACACTATTCAATAGAGAATTCGTCTCCTTAGTTACATGAGGTTATTATCACGATCAACTTTAGTAAACTCAAAGTCAAAGTCTCTAGCTAGAGTAGTATGGTAAACAATATTGTTATTATTGAACCAAGTGCTTTTTAATTTGATTAACCAAGTTGAATGTGGATGATATTGAAATTCCAACCAAAACCAAATTCCATAAGTCCTGAAGTGAAATAGTTTTGACGAAGTGAATTATTGTAAATAATCGTTACCACTGGATACCGCTTAAAACTAAAAAATAGGACAAAGAGGAGTGTAAGTAATAAATTGATCGAAAAACTGTTACAACACAAGCTAAGGTGGGGTGTGAATGTTAATATATGAATTGTTCAATTATTGACTAAATTTACACTTACAAGTCGCACAACCATAATGATGAATACTCTTAAAGGCCACATGATTTAATAAACTTATAATTACTGTAAATTAATTAATATTTATGAAATATTAATTATTAAGTTTTATTTGATTTTTGGAAACCACTGATGTTTAATTGTTGCATATATTAAAGTTATATATCTGTGCATCGATATACGATTCCGATGAGAATTTAAATTTGTTTTAAAACAATTATTCTTTAAATGGGCTTAGGACTTTTAAAGGTCCATCTAGACACAAACCATGGTAGGCCAAGGGTTGAAGAGAGTGGGGTTTAAGAGTTCAAAGTTTAAAATTGAAATGGTAAGCAAAGAATGAGTTAAAGAAGGAGAAAATCTCTCCTCTTTTAACTCTTCTTGATACCACTTAAAACTATCACTACACACATCATTTTTGCCCAACCTCTTTGAGTGTAGCCGTGAGTTCTTGAAGTCCTCCATAACAAAAAATATATGACCAAAAATCAAACAAAATGGAACAAAATAAAATTAATGGTGGTACTTCAGATTATTACAATTTCTGAAAGCTAGTTCAATTGAATCTAGTAGCCTTTCATTCATTCAAGGTGCGAATCAAATGCAACTCCTTTAAGCAATCATTATATCTCAATTTTAATTACATATTTCATCATAAGTATGTGGATTAGATACCTTATATTTTACAATGAATTTATATGTGCATGTGTTGTCCGGTTTAATACATAAATATAAGTTGACATACAAATAAATGGTTTAAAAACATATCATTGTAATAAATATTTAGGGCCATGACATTTTAAATAAATAAGTAATAAATTTTGAATTTAAAACCAAATTTTTTTAGCTAAATGAATCTGTAACATATTAAATACACAAATATGTATTTTTATATTACATATATTAATTTTTTTAAATTATTTTTATTAACATACATATGTAATTTTGGCCCAATTAAAATAAATTGCGACTTATTTCCCTAAATTAATAATTAACAAGTAATTTTTAATTTTTTTCAATATATATAAACACATACAAGTTTTACAAAGTCAAAAAATTTCCATACAGAACAATGGATATTACTTTTAAAACCTTGTGGCCAAAAATTAATATTTAATATATATATATATATATTACATATATATATATATATTATATATATTACATATATATATATTTAAATATTAACGTAATCGTGTTTGCAAAAAATGTAAATTTATAAAATTGTATGTATGTGTGTGAGTGTGTGTGTATTAATATAAAATAAATTTCATGAATATATATATATATTATTGTATTATATATTTTATTCAAATTTGTTGTATTAATATTGTTCAAAATTGTTAATTTTATTTTTGAATTTTAATAAGCCAAAACAGATTTTAAGATGTTAATTATAATTTCAAAATTTACAAAATTAGTTTAAATTAATTTTAACTAAATATATATAAAATCACTATTGTGATTATTATTTAAAAAATTATTTTTAGTTATACGTGTAATATTTTCAAACAAGAACCATGGATAACAAAAGGAAAATATAAATGGCAAATGTGTTCATTGTTATAGTGTAAATTCCAACATCTATAAATGTACACATTTACCATGTACATCATTTACACATTACATGTCCACTATACACATATGAATGTATTTGTTACGCTCGAAATAATATACTTAAATTAAATTTAATCGCAAAAAAATTGAAAAATTAAATAAAACTAGATTTTAGTAAACAAAGTTTAGATTAGATATAAATCGAATAGCCTTTGTAAGCCCAACAAACATCCAAAGATAGATTTTTTTTTAAATTCACCTTTTCACCCCCACTACAACCCAACCTGATTCCTTCAATGATATGAGAGCTAAATACTTTATGCAGTATAAATTAGAAATATTAAGGCTAACTAGTTAAATCCTAAACCATTTGTAGGGTGTCTAGAAAGGTAGTGTCTAAGGTTGGGGTTAGGTAATCAAGTACACTTCCCTACTTGGCTATTGGCCTGGCCTGAAGAATGGTGTAAACCCAATAGTTATCCCAAGTATAAAGGCCCAAATTGATTTTGGGCCTTGGTCTAATTTTCACCAGTCTATTTTGAAAATGTAAATTATATTTTAAATTTAAAAGTTAAGATTAAAATATAAAGTGAAATGTATAGATGTTATATATATTTTTTCAAATTGTTTTGAAAATTAATAAATTAATTTCAAAATTTTTATCTTAATTATTTAATTAATCGGATTAATTAATTAAATTTAATTAATTAAACTAAAACATATATAATGCTATAGGTGTATATTTCTAAATTTATTAAAATAAATAATGTAAAATTTTGAACCTAATAAATATTATTTTAATTTAAAATTATTTTAGTTAATTAAAGTAATTAATAGTTAATTAATAAATAATATATATGCATAGTGATATATGTAAATAATTACTATAAATCCTATATATTAATTTTTAAATAATATAGGATGAATAAATAAGAAATAAAAAATCAACGGTCGAAATTTAAATTAAATTAATTATTAATTCGATTGATTAAATATGATTTAAATAATAAAATTAAATTTAAATTTAAACTAAATATAAGTTAATTAAATAGAGTGAAACTATAAGAAACCCAACATAGGTCTAAGGAATAAATACATGTA